>OV656779.1:5154640-6493807 GCA_927399505.1 Luperina testacea | reverse complement strand
CGTTAATCCCTAGCATCCGATATATTGACAGTTCACTTCACCTAAGTTATTATAGATTTTTACAGAATAGCATCGCAAGCCCTTTGAAGTCCGACTTATCATCATCTGCCTAGCCTTTTCCCAACTATGTTGAGGTCGGCTTCCAGTCTAACCGGATGCAGTTGAGTACCAGTACTTTACATGGAGCACTGCCTATCTGACCTCCACAACCCAGTAACTGGGTAATACGAAACCCCTTGGTAAGATTGGTTGTCAGAATTTCGGGCTTCTGATGACCCGTAACCACTGTCAAAGATCCACGAATGACAGCTGAGACCTACAGCTTAACGTGCTTTTCGAGGCACGGAGGGGTCTTGGTATGTAAAAATGGTCACCCATCCACGGACCAACCGCGGCAAGCGTAGCTTAACCTGATCGATCGACCCGTGCAGCTGTTATTACTTAGCCACAAGCCCCGCTTTTAAGTCCGACCCATCACTAACAATGATAAATTACACACAATAAATACTGTTCTATAAAAAATGGGCCCCCAAAAAGATAGAAACAACATTAAATGGAGAAATCAAACTGTAATCCAATTTCCTAAAACGACAAGAGCGAAGATTTATCAGAATAAGCTTTTAACATTTTCAAAGTAATATTAAGATTTCGATATTGGCATCATATGACACCCTTATCGCCTCATATCCTGCGTAGAGATCAGGATCCTATATAACTTTTTTTTTTAAATGTGGGGGCTGCGAGATGATTGTTCTGGAGTCTTGTCAATGACAAAATTGACGGGAGGGGAAAAATTACTGATTTTGTGAGAAGATTTGATTTTGTGGAAGAGTGTTTTTGTCAGCCGGCGGGATAATTACCCCTAACCTAATTTCTGTTACGCAATGTCGTAACACCCTTAGCATAGAACCTGTGTAAATAATTGTTGGTGAACCAATAAAAATAAATAAATGTAACAATGTTAAAAAACAATTCTTTTGGACTAAATAATTTTCTTTTGATGTTTTATTGTACCGCAATTTTCTCTTCATTTATGTTAGTAGTTCGCTTAGAAACATTGTTTAAATACAATGGTTGTTTTAATGTTGTTCGACAACTTAATTAGTATTGTTAAGTTTGCAACGATCAAAACAATTGTTTTAGATGTAAACAAGTTTATAATTGTTTGATTGAAGTTTTATTTGTATTTTCTTACTGTTTATTTTATTCAGAATTAAAATAATATGTACGTAAATAACAACAAATACCTAATTAATTAACAAAAATAACAAAATTATATACTAACTTAACATTATAAAACTATTCATAAACTAAAATATAGCGTCTCAAAAATCATTCGCATCGCTGTCGACTGGTAAAGTACCCAAGAGACTGGCGGCATTGCCACATTGTATGGCAATGGCTAAAGTAAAAGCCAGCCCTTGGGTCACTGGAGTGTCAATCAAACATTTCGAGATTTCTTTAAAGAGACACATTTTTATTCAATTAAAATGTTGATTCTTGTTATTTTAGAATTAATAGCATTGAACGAAAATCACTGGTAACTTTGCAATTATTCAAATTAAATTATTTTGTGTTAAGTTTATTATAACATCGTATGACAGATTTAAATATTCTCACAGGATTAGAATGAGCAGTAGGGGCCTAGTGGTAACAACCGCGACTTACGAGTTGTAGGTCGTAGATTCGAACCCAGTCAGGCACTTTACGTGAGGAAACTGGCATGTCCTAGAACCAAAAATTCGAAGACATGTGACATCTATCTATTCAATTAAAAGTTGGTCCCGACATACTCGTAAGATTTACTGATTAGAGATTTAAATGGTAAAGAGTCCCACTTAGTTTTTTGATACATTGCCAAGCAGTTGGTCGATTATATTTACGTGACCGGAGGGTTAGCCTATTTTTGCCCAAAGAATGAGCATTGCCATACAATGTGGCAATGCTGCCAGCGTTTTGGGCACTTTTCCGGTTGACAATGATACGGACGAATTTTTGATGCCCTATGATTCTTTCCTTTTTATATACTTATTCATATTATTATTTTAAGATTGTTAGTTTTTAAAATATGTAAATATTTTTAGACAATAAATAACAATCTTTTAATTAATGGGTAAAGATTTCAGAATGGTACCTTAGCGAAGTTTCTGAAAGCTAATATATTAATTGATATCTTATTACTTTGCGCTTTACTTTGTGTAAATTATTTCATCACCACTGCTCACAAAACGGTGAAGGAAAACATCGTGAGGAAACCGGCATGTCCTAGAACCAAAAAAAATTCGAAGACATGTGACATCTACCAACCCGCACTGGGCCCGCGTGGTGGATTACGGCCCACTCCCTCTCACTGAGAGGAGGCCTGTGTCCCAGCAGTGGGAACATTATAGGCTGATGATGATGATGATATCTTATTCATGTTCCTCATCGGCATTCGGCAATGCAAAACATTTGTAGCATTAAAAAAAAAAAGAAAAGAAAATTTGTTTGTTCTGCACAAACAAAAACGCACATTGCAAATAAAAATAAAAAAAAAAAACATTTTAAAAAATACATAAAATACACACACAACGTAGTCAAAAGCCTCGTATTCAAGCTTAGAAACATAATTTACTGACAGACCTGACCTAAACGTTACTTGGAACCCTGCCACGAGGGATCAGCTGATTCGCTACTTCGTTGAAATGTAAGCAGATAAATTATTCTGTTCTTATGTATTTGCAAATCAGCAGAAAGTGAGAGAACGCTTCGACTATAGATATTAGGAATTAGTCATGTTTGCTATGATTCAGCGCTTTGGAGATCTTTGCTAGGTACCTACGGTCACTAGAGGAGATAAGTAACCAAGGTCGTCGGATATTGTTGAAGCTTAGTAAAAAAAAAACACTGGCACTCCGGTAGTGCCGACAGAAGTGAAAACTTGAACAATTACGAGTGTATTTTGTGAATCGTCTTATAAACAAAACACGCGTGTTAAGGTGTGTTCCTTATTTTATAGGGTTTTTTGCAAATCAGGTATGATGACCAAAGTGACTGGTTTATTCTTCTCGTGAAAGGAATTTATTCAGATTTACAAATAAGCACACAGGATAGACTTCAGTTCGTGGTGTTGGTCGCGGCAGTGGTAAGAGAAGCAAGCCGCTCGCATAGAGCTCGTCGTCAGTTATATATCCGTGGTTCAGCGCCATCTCGTCGTTGTTGGATGAACTACGTAGTTAGTACGCGAGGCCCTCGTAGTTCTTCCCGATGTGCATAGATGGCGCTGTCCTCAACAACGCGCGTCTTACGTTTTACGTCTGACGTTAGTACGCGAGGCCCTCGTAGTTCTTCCCGATGTGCATAGATGGCGCTGTCCTCAACAACGCGCGTCTTACGTTTTACGTCTGACGTTTTACGTCTTACGAATTTTCGATCAGGGTCACGTGACCTGACGCGAATTTAGAAGTTTTTACCCATTCCAAAAAAAGTACACAGCGCCGCTAAAGAAGTTTTCACTTCAAAAATATGGATGTTTTCGAATAAAATTTAATTTTATTAATAGGAGACAAACAGTTTAGGTTAGTCGAACATTTCATACCTAAAAATTAAAGTGCCGGCCGGAAAGAAAGTAATATTTTCTTATGGGAAATAACATCTCAAGCATTTTATACTATTATAACAAAAGTCTACAATTAACCCCCCGGCGGCTACTATTTGAGATTGAAAATGCTTAAAATCATATTTTTAGCAAGTGTTTTAAGCGTAACATTTAAAAAATATCAACTTTTAATTAAATATTACAACATCCCGAACATGGGTTAACTATTACAACATAGATCTTATAATTAACCCCCTGACTCCTGTTTGAGTTTGAAAGTACAGACGCCAGCACATCCAGCTACTACAATCTGTCAAGTGTCTTTAATAGATTTTCAACTTTGTCGCTAAACCATAAGGTTCCAAGTTGATAGGGAAAATTTTACAGTTTCGGGTAGCTTGATGTGCTGACGTCTGTACATACTATAACAATGATGTCTGTACATACTATAACAACGCTGTTGAGGGCCTGAGCCACGCCTCCTCGCCGAGAAAATAATAGTGGGAAACCGTTTAACAAATTCCGCTAAGAAGCATTTCTAAATTATGATGCTACTAGCTGCGCCCCGCGGTTTCACCAGCGTAAATGTCGATCCCGTGGGAATATCAGGATAAATAGTAGTTTATATGTTAATTCAGGGTATCAGCTACCTCCATACCAAATTTTATCAAAATTGGTCCAGTCGTTTGAGCGTGAAGAAGTAACAAACATCTAAACACACACACACACAAACTCCAACAAACTTTCGCTTTTATAATATCAGTGTGATTCGAGTAGCGGAACATCAGGAGAGTCAGTTGTTTTGTAGCAATCGGAGCAAAATGTCGCCATTTTTTACTTAGTAAATACCTACCTCAATCTTCAAACCTCTTGTATTAATTTTTCCGTAAACTCATCATCAAATTTTCCAAGAAAAAAAGTGTCACTTTATAAACTTGTAGACTGCCAACGCGACACCGCAAAAAATTGCGGGCTGAGCGCGATGGTGTCACTGGCTTCTGAGTAGATCGGCGAAATCACGCGAGAAATCATTATCAAACCTGCGGTGCTGTTCTGTAAAAATCTCACCGTGAAAACTTAGGTGAAGTGAGCGTGGAGTGAGCTGTCAATAGTGTCAATTCCTAGCAAAAACAAACACACCCAAGTTTTCACGGTGAGATTTTTACAGAATCGACCGGCTGTGCGTTAAAACAGGCAGTTTCGCTTCTATTTCGCTTGTCGTACAACGGACAACGAACAAGTCATGCGGAACAACTACGGTTTCGCAGCTATGGTTTCGCGGCGGAGATGTGATACCCGCCTTAGATGTGTTAATCACGATATATTTCATTGGTAAAATAATTCGCCCTCAGTGTATGTACAATCTCGATTGAAAACTGATCGATTACAACACTAGTTTATAACATACCTAACATGTTCGTAGAACCTTGTAACCTTGACAGCCGTACCTGCTTTCCGCTTTCAAAGCATTCAGAGCCATCCCTCAAGTACCGTCATGACGTGCTATCAGCCCCGAGATGTCTTAATAAATTAACATTCAAAGCGTTGTTTGCTAAATGACGCGCTCGACCTTCGCTTAAATTATTAACAGTATTACAGGGTTAATGAGACTTCTGAAAACTTGGACCGAACATAGAGAATTATAATGAGGAGCGGTTTTGGGTAAGATTCTTAATAATGTAAAATTATCATTTGAGAGTGCTTGAACCTTTTTAGTATCAACTGAATTGTGGATTATTTAAAAATAGAACATAATATAGCTGTAGGTACAAGAATCTTTTGGCGCGTTTCTAAAATCGTAATATTAGTTTTATAACCGATTTCAAAAAAGGACGATGTTCTCAATTCGGATGTTTATATTATTTTTTTCAATACAATTTCATAAACATTTACCAACAACGCCCCCTTGTCAATGTCATTCAGGCGTCAAAAGATAAAATAAAAATAGGTTTATTTGTCACAGAAACACTGCATTCAAAAAGATAATTAATTCTAATAATAAGGGAAAAAATAGATCTATATTCACGAGCACAAAACCGAAATAGATCAGAGAAGATCTTTATAGCGCTCTAGTTTTAAGTTGTCAAATGGATGAATTTAGTGGTCGGCCAAGTGTCTAAGGCTACAATATCTTAGAAGGACGTTTCCGTAATAACGGACTCCATGAAGTCATTTTCATCAGTGTTTGACATTAAGGGGACATGTTCTTCAGGATATATGCTAGGTAAATAGTGTGTTGAAAACATAACACAAATAATTTGATACGATAGAAAAATCATGAATATACCTCCAAAAACTTTCTTTTTACAATAAAACCCATTCTAATCTATATATAATCATTCTGATTTTTTGTCAAAATATTCTACAAGCAACATACTAAAATACTAGTGTTTTAATTATTTCGTACAAACAATAGATTTTTTGTAATTAAATAATTGCTTCATATTTTGCAATAAATTATTAGCGTTGTGTCATCGCGCTTCTCTTTATTATTGCTTCTTATTGCGCTTCTATTTAATATTGTTTGGAAATACGAAACAAATTGTTAGCATAGATATGATCGACTATTCAACTAATATTATTTGTGGGTTGCAACATTATCATTTTCAAACATTTTATACTTTTAAGTTGTGGCAACCCATAGATGACTTTTAAACGAAAAAGGACGGGAAATGCAGTCTGGTATTCTCAGCTGGAGACTGAGACGACGAAAATGTTCTCGAGTCACAATTACTATTTTACTGTGTTGGGGACCAATAAAGTGATTTGTACAAGTACTCGAGTGTATACTTCTTTCAAAATCTAATCAGACCATGATAGGTATTGAACATTGGCACGGCTCATTATTTGATTCTGTCTAATAGCGTGTGTAACATTAATCTACTAAGATTTTCAATAACAATTCTCTCTCAGACGTCATATCAGCAATTCATCATTATGCCCCAAGTTCATAGATAAAACTAAAGAAAATCCAGATAGACGATGATAGGTCTTTATCAGAATTATGTTACGACGTAGAATCTTTTTGTTATAAAATAATAAAGCTAATGGACTGTGCAAAAGAGTTTGGTATAAAAATTTGGCACGCAGCACCGAATCATTATTTATTAGAAACACATTAAAGCACTCTAGCGTTATTGTCTGAGATCCAGAGGTCTAAAGTCCCCGTCACGAGAAGCTATAAATTTTGTAAATAAAGAAGTTCTACTAACTTACGTAGCGATAATTCAATCAACAACAAATAATCCCAAATTAAATCAACTCAAAGTAACATACGTGTAATATGAAACTAACGAGCAATTTCACTTGGTCGGGTTATATTTTAGCGTTATAAAGCGCTGTCATCTAATGTTTTGTGCTACTGGAACGCGTCTGACTCATGGAACGTAAACATTTGGGCAGCCATTTTGAAGTAAGTCCACGCTGACGCTGTCAATGCTGAAGAATGCAGATGCAGAATACTCGGAATCGTCTAATGACAGTAATTAGATGTGTATGTTAACATAATTATATCCCTTTACACAAAATAAAAATCATTACAAAACAGTTTTTTTTATGATCCAAAGGTTGCGAACCCCTGAATGTGTGTTTACAAAATTTATATCTTCTCCTGACGGGGACTTTAGTTTTGTACAAAATGGAATTCACGACCTTGTCTGTAAGTAGGTACTGCCTTCAACTGAACATAAGACTAAAAAATCTAATCTAATCAAAAAAAAATCTTCTAATGCAAATTATTTTCCCTTACATAACGCCTTCTTTCTTTAAAGGGTTGAGCAGAGGTGTACCTGTAGTACACCCACATTTATTTTTATTTCTCACCCAGTTATTTTTAAGTCCTATGATGATGATAGGACTCCCTTTTCCGCACTTAGACTCCCATTCGGTCCGTTGTGCGCGTTTTTAAGTCCTATGTGAGGATTAAAAGGGGGCGAGCCTATTTCTCAATTTTTTCTCTACGATTACCGCTCATAAATATAGAAAGACGATCACCACGGTACTTAATTGTAGGGTAAAATTAAATTAGCTAGCGAAACTCCACATACGTGATGGTTGGCGATATCTAAACACGATAAAACAAAAAAAAAATTATTAATTTGATAATTTTTTTTTGTGGGTCGTCGACCGTTTAAGTACCTATTGAAATATCAGATTCTTTTTGTAAACTTTACATACGTGATTACATATTTTCTCATCTCATACTTCTAGTAACAACACTACCAGCGGTCGTTGACCCCTAAAAAAGAAAAAAATATTTTACATCATCCTAACTACTATTATAAATGCGAAAGTAAGTTTGTTTGTTTGTTACCACATGCCACATGTTTTCTCTTGCCAACTCCATTCGTGAAGAAATAGATGTCTTCGCTGGTTCTGTAGCCTCAGTTAGGACTAAACTTAGAGTCTTAATTTTATTGTATAATTATTTTTTTATTTATTTTTGTCCGTATCATATTGTTCTTTCCCAAAACGTTCTCCTTATCTACGGAAAAGTTCATATTTTATAAGTTTTGTTTAATTTTTGTTTTTTAAATACTAATATTGTTTTACTTAAATTATGCATGCTGGATTCGCATCTAGAGTAGATGTCAATCAGAAATATTGTGTTGTAACTGTTTTAACAGAGCAGTGGTGGCCCAGTGGTCACGGCCGCGACTTACAAGTTGTAGGTCGTAGGTTCGAACCCAGACAGGCGCTTTACTTTGTGTAAATTATTTCATCACCACTGCTCTCAAAACGGTGAAGGAAAACATCGTGTGGAAACCGGCATGTCCTAGAACCTAAAATTCGAAGATCCACCAACCCGCACTGGGCCCGCGTGGTGGATTACGGCCCACTCCCTCTCACTGAGGAGGCCTGTGTCCCAGCAGTGGGAACGTTATAGGCCGATTATGATGATGATGAACTGTTTTAATGCTTTTGTGATTGTACATCAGTTTTGTGAATTACAATTAAAAAAAAAACAACATAAAGTTCACATTTCAAGGTTTCATAGTAAATGAGTCGTTATGGTATGTGACGGCGTCAACCTGCCCAAAAATACATAACAAAATCATAGCTTCACGGAGTGCCCTTGACAACAGCCATTACAACAAGTAAAGCAATCGTGAAAGTCATCACGGAATCCATGAAAAGTTAATTTTGTTTAAGAAAATTACTTCGAAGGCGAGACGATGTAACTTTTGATTTATTCACATACCAATTTGACTAGTAAAGTGGGACGCTGCAGGTATAAAGGTGATGTCTTTAAATGCAGTAAATATGAGTAAGTTATGTAGATACTATCCTGTGGTATGAGGTTGGATAGTTTTAATCAATTTTGAGCTGTATTTGAAGTATGTTTGAGTCTGTTGGAAGTTGTGTTCTTGTGTTAGCGTGACATTTTAAAATGTTTCATGGTGTTTTTCAAAAGTAACTTTCTAAATATTGCAATCGTTATTTCACTAGAAAATAACTTCACTGTACTTAATTAGACAGAAAATGAGAAATAAGTAGGTACAGACGCCAGCACATCAGGCTACTCGAAACTGTCAAATTTTCCCAATCAACCTTGAAACTTATGTTGTAGTGATAAAGTTGAAAATTTATTTTAAAAAAATTGACAGATTGTAGTAACTTGATGTGCTAGCGTCTGTACATATAGTACTTAAAACATCAAGTTTTTATGATAAAATCAATAGTGTGATACTAACAACAATTTATCCATCTATTGACCACCCACACGTTATCTACCTACTTGAAACAATAGCCAGTAGAATTACCTAATAAAATAATCTTCCTAAGTGCTCCTTAGTAATATGATCCGTGTCCATTCTAGCGTTAGTCGAGACAAGTTTCATGACGGCAAGAAAACAAAGTCATAAAAATAAAAAGTGAAGATCGTAAAAGCACATTTGTGAGATGGTAGTATTAGATTAGAAGTTCCGTGGTTATTATTTCAAGTTATCCAAAGCGAGCTTGCGCTTTACGAATTTGTTTGGCGAACCTTTGTTCGCGAACGCTCATTCGCGAAAGGAATTTTCGTTCACGATTAAAATTGGTTTTTAAAGTTTGAGTTCACGTAGGAGCACAAGCATCTGTACAAGCATCTTTTAGCGCCTGAATGACAATGACAAGTGGACGTTCTAGGTAATATTTGTGAAACTGTCACAGAAATTGTATTGAGAAAACAAGATAACAGCGCTAGTTCCGATTTTGGCCACGCGCCAAAAGAAACCTTGTAGCGTTGTGCGTGTGGCGGCATCTACATCGCCACATACGAACTACGCATGCCACTGCAGTTACGCAAAATCCTGCATCGCGCAAGCACAGTTTACCGCGCAACGACAACTTTACATATGTATGTATATAAAGAAAGACATACCTACGGCCCGATATCAATCGTGCCCACCAGACAACCCCATCTGGTCTGAGAATCCTCCCTCTTCTATGGAGAATGAGTTAACTTTACACCCTATTCCTCATACTAAATAAACTGTTCGTATCGCGAATAAAGGCTTCCAAAAAAATCTCGAAGCAAACGCTCGCAGCGAGTACCGTCCATTATACGTTACGGTAGTCAGAGTTTTCGGCTTCTCAAACAACTGTTAAAGATCTACGAATGAAAGCCGGGACCAATAGCTTAACGTGCTTTCCGAAGCACCGAGGGGTTTCGATATGTAATGGATAGTCACCTATCCACGAACCGATCATTTAGCCACGAGCCCCTTTTTAGTTACACCTAGTATAATAACCCAATACCATCTTGTCGCTCTCTACGAGTTTCAAGTACCCTCTAATGGAATATAATTGTGGTTTTGGGTCAACAATGGCACCATTACAACCCACTTGTTAGCAGCAGACGAAGATTAGATTTTATGTTTTACTCAAAACATCGATTATGGGCTTCGATGGGCTCTAATGGCTATTGTTTTGACTATAAATAGACCATCTTAATACCCATAGGTATCGTTAGGGTAGTGGGACAATTTATTTAGTGGTTATTGAGAACTGGTAAGGAGTAATTCCATAACCAATTGCAATGTCTTTAATTTTGACAATGTGACAACATTTATTGCGTTATTTACGTTGTCGAGCAGACGAGTTTTTCACTGGAGAAATGGGTTAGGAATTTCCTTCAAAATCCTTTGTATCGAGATATTCTCGACATAGTAATAATACGTGCGGCACGTGACATAGATAGGGGTAAATTTCAGTAAGTAAGTACTATCTATAGATACCTATAAATGAAAACGTGCGACATCATCGATTGGATCATATCCTAAAACCAACGATTAATGTTATACTGTTCGGGATTTAATTCCGAATTCAAATTGAGACCTATATTTTAAACTAACTGACTCGGCGAACTTCGTACAGCCTTAGAATATGAATTATTTTCATCCTTTTTTTTGCGTGAATTTTTTCCCATGTTTTATTAAATCTGTAGTTTTCAACAAAGTTATAAAACGGTAGGTCTTTCAAAATCCTTATCTACTTGTTTCAAATTCGCAACATATTAAACAGTTTTATGACCTAATTCAGTTTCGTTGTGGTTTTTAGGATGATGCTCGCGTGTTTTCAAATCAGATAAACTTCAAAATCTCATATTCATGTCGTTTAGTAACTGACATCGGATCAGAGCCGCGCTACCCACTGACCTATGCGAGTGACAGAAGCTATGCTATAAGATGATACGAGCGTTTTTCCTGTGAATGCAATCTATCTCTCTGCCAAATTTAATCGAAATCCGTTCAGTGGTTTAGGCGTGAAAAGGATGCTATATCTTCTCTCCTCATAACCACTACGAGGTGGAACTCTTCATCAGGCGTCACCACCGCTGTTCGTGTTGATTTCTGATTTTCCCCATTTGGCAGAGTTGAGATGTGGTGGTAATATTTTGCCGGATGACCTCAGTCACAAAGACCTATACTACTAATGACTACCCATTTGTTTCGCTTTAACAGAAATGGCCGATGGGGCCGAAAGATTCTGGAGTGGCGACTGCGTACCGGAAGACGTAGCGTTGGAAGGCCTCCCACAAGGTGGACCAATAACCTGGTGAAGGCCGCAAGCAAATCATAATTGTTTTAACAGCTCCTAATAGATACCGGACTGTTTGTATTTCGTGCGACAGAGATAACGCTCTACGAAGCCGAAATTAGCCGATTGTCTCTTTTCAAAGGTCGATGTGAAATATTTATCGCTGGGTACTGTACGCGATTTTTTGCACTTTTTCCTTCCTCATCGCTTCGCCTTGCATCGCAAACATCACGCAACAGAACGCAGCGGTAACGTCAGATCAAAGACACGTAACCCTTCATTTTACGACCCTCAAGTCTCTCATAAAATGTCTTTTTATGGCGTAACACACTCCGTTATATGTTTAAAGGTTAACTGTTTCGGTCATTTATTACATAAAATTTCATATACTTGTTGATAAGGCTGCGGGTTGAAAATTGTCGGTTTATGACAGCGGCGATGATTTGAGTGGGTGAGTGGGTCCCATTTAAGAGATTGAAGATTTGGTAGGTTCTTGATTTAGTTGTAATATATTCTGATTTGTGACATAAAACTGTTGCATGTTATAAGGTATTCGCTGGTTCCTCGTTGGTCCAACGCTGGTCCTGTTGATAAGCTTAAATTTTGGGGAACTGCGCTTGTTAGATCTCGGGTTAGGTAGGTAGGTATGAGGGTGGGTTGGTGATTGTGTTTAAGTCAGTTAGTGATCTTCCTGTACGAGTCACAATTAATAATTTTTCTTTCTTTTTATAGTTATCTAACTGCACGAAGAACTTCGCAGTCTCGCCCCTTTCCGTAGTTTTGGGACTAGCTTATTACACTGTGCCTTTACTGTAAGTCAGTGGTTATTAACCAGAAAGGCGCCGAGACAACGCAAAACAACTACTATCTGACTTCTGTTACCATTTACGGGTACCTACAACCGTCGATACACTAAGATTAGATCATATGTCAGACTTTTGAACATACCTTCTCTCAGGCTTATTTATTTAGAACATCATTCGGTCTCTGCCATCTTCAAACGATTGACAGAAATAGAAGATGTTTTATATTCGGTTAGCACTAATTTCATTCAATGATTAATGGTGAAATGAAATAAAATTGTTTCTTCTTAGAAATTCAATTGTGGCTCATTCGCCACAGTTGAGCTAATATCGGAATCACCTTTTTACGTCATATTATAAAAAAAAAACTATATGAGGTTGGCGTTTCTTATCTGACTACTCTAAGAAGAAAAGCCGAAACAAGCTCAGAGGTCACAGTCTCCTTTAAAGTCCAGACATAATCTTTGTCGGATCTTGTGAAGACCATGTAGATTGATGTCTGAAATGGTCTTTTAAGGAAAGCACCACACAGATTTGAGTGGACTAGTCCAGTCAGTGCAAGCATTTGTCAGTTAACGTGTAGCTCAACTAAGAATTTGAGGAGCTCAACGACTCGACGAACTATTGTTCGTCGAGTCGTTGAGCCAAAGAAAGGACATTTGGGTAGGCCACATAAAGTACAAAGGTGCAAGTGCGCCTTTGTGCCTGCCATATATTATGATAAACAAACCAGCCGGGCAGCCCTGGTTTAACGTGCACCTCGAAAACAAAACGACACATTCTACAATTGTATCTCTTTTCAAAAACTATGCGAGGGAACGGTACATTTTCTCAAACAAATTATATGGTACAGCGTTCTATCTGGAAAAGCCCTGTCACTTCATATTAGCGAGTGTGCGAGAGAAATGCTTCACAGACTTTATGAAAATGTGGAGTCTTCATGCAATTTGTCTCGCGAATCTAACGATTAAGGTTCTTTTAAGTGTTGAAAACGAACGTTGGAGTGTAGTTTTTATGGAACTGCAAAATGTTTATAATAAGAGCTTTTAACAAACTATGTATTATTTTGTTTCGGAAGGGTTCTCCCAAGTTTTATCGAAATCCATTCAGTGGTTTAGGCGTGAAAAGGTAAGATACAGACAGACAGTTATTTTCGAATGTATAATGTATGGAAGTATGGATATGTTAGTATGATATGTTTATACAGTTTCGTTGCTATAACAATACATGTATTTGGTGAAGCTGATGCTACAAACCGCGACGTCGTATCACGAAGACAATGCTTTAAAGCATTGTCTTCGTGATAAGGTTGAGGTTGTCTAGTTGATGTCTTAAATAACATAACGACGAAAAGTAGATGTATAAAACCATGATTATTATAAATTCAGAAAACGTACATAGGTTCTGGAGTCCGCGAAAGATAAGTCTGCGCGCGACGTTTGACCTTCAAGATATCCTTGCCAGCACATTTAATCACTTTGAAAAACACGAAGCTCAGCACTCTCTCTTGACACCTGACATAAACGTCGTCAAGCTGGCGGCAAACGATTATTTCCGATTTCGGTCACGCGCAGACTTACTTTGCGATCACTCTACCTAACATTTTGATATTAAAAAACGGCAAAACGTCACACTATGAGATGACACGTGAAAGTATTACGGCAAGTCGTCAGTATCGGGAGCGAAAAAGAGACAAGACGATAAAATCTTGCCTAATTAGCCAAGTTTTGATGTGTCACTTGCGGAGCGTGTATTAACCTATCTCTACTTCTTTTTACTTTGGCTAAAAACAAAACCTCCTGGGACAATCGGGTAAAAAAGACGTTAAGACTACGTTCAATCTTTTAAACTTCATACTATCTAGTACCAAGCACAAAAATGCTTTAAGATTTCCAATACGGTTTCTACATAATTATAAGCCAACAACTGGGAAGAATCCCCAAAGTTAAGAAGTACGTAGGTAATAACCATTACAATAGCTTGGAACAAAATCGATTATGTTTAACCGAAGTTTTTCTAGTATATACTCGAAACTCCGTAAAGAGGTTAATAACATTATTAACCTCTTTACGGAGTTTCGAGTATGGCAACATTCGCGAACATTATTATAAGGAGTCACGCATTGCACTGGTTTACTTTAACATGAAATGCGGGTCTTTTCTCCATAGAAACACTCTCGCCTGTTTTCTTTCTGTTTGATATGACCATGAAACAATGATTTTTTACAGAATAATAACTTTCACTACTTGTTTGTCTCTGTGTTTTCCTTTTTGATGATACATTATTTTTATAAACACTAGAAAACTCAAAAAATGCCGATTTAAATCGCTGTCAACAGAGGCCTAGTGTACAAATTTTGACTACTATAAATAAAAACATAGGAACACAGTATATATCCTTCTTATTCAGTTTATGAAATATCTTTTAAATTGGTCCAATATTGGAGGAGGAAATAGGCAAGAGCCAAACCTCTAATTATGAGGCTTTTTCAAAAGTCTCTGCGACCACATTTCCTCATAAGGGGTCTACTTTATTTTATTCTAATTCAAAGACAAATAATATTCAACAGTCGCATTATTCATTCATTCAGTGTTCATTCTATAAACAGAAATAGCTAGTGATTTAAATAACAAGATAAATAACATGGATATTTCTTTTTTACTTCTAAAAAAACTCAGTTTAATCAAAGTTTTGAACACCAATATGAACTAGTGGTTCTCGTTCTTTATATATCTTCTATAGTAATAATAAAGCTGAAGTTTGTTTGTTTGAATGCGCTAATCTCTGAAACTACCAATCGGATTTGAAAAGTTATTTTTGCATTTGATAGTTCAATTCTTGAAGAAGGCTTGCTGTTTACCATCACGGACTACGGATAAGCGACCGAGCAATAAGTAAGCAAGAACATTAAGCGAAAATTAAATAATAACTGACAGGCGATGTTATACTACGGGGTGAGTCAGGAAAACAAGAAATTTCCTGCGGGCGAAGACGCAGGCAGAAGCTAGTTTAATAATAAAGTCCATAGTTTTTTACTTTAAATGTAAATTACTCCACCCACTATTCATTCATCTTATTCTCATTACAATTTCTAATTACTGACTCACTAAAAATTCAAACATTCAAGTAATCTTCAGTGAAGGCCAAGTAATCTTCAGTGAAGGCATTATGAACCTTTGTTCCCTTTAGGCCACTATATTTCAATGCTATTTGTGATAATCAGCCACTAAAAATGCAGTAATTTCAGTAATTTTAAATATACACTACAATAGTGATACAATAGAAGCAGTTGAAAGTATAAAATTCCTGGGA
Organism: Luperina testacea; assembly: GCA_927399505.1. Classification (NCBI taxonomy): domain Eukaryota; kingdom Metazoa; phylum Arthropoda; class Insecta; order Lepidoptera; family Noctuidae; genus Luperina; species Luperina testacea. The sequence goes on along the minus strand of OV656779.1, from coordinate 6,478,093 downwards.
CTCGAATTTGATAAGAAGCTAAAAACTAAAAAAAAAACTAAACTAAAAAAATTGGCAAGTCTGCATACCTTCACACTCTACCACCTATAATAAACACGGATGCTCTTCTGACTGCTTATTATGGCATAGTAGAATCACACTTACAGTACCTATGGGATAATTTTTTGTGGAAATTCCACTGAAAAAGAAACAGCCTTCAAGGCACAAAAAGGATGCGTTGTTTAAACTTAAGGCGAAAGCGCCAGGGTAGCCCGCGAAATTCATTTTTTTTTAGGTTTTTTGCAATTTGCTGGTCAGTATTAAGTTGAACGTTGATTAATATATGATTCACGGCCGTAACAAATATGTATTTACAGAATTTTATCATTAAAGTCATCAACACAACTCTCTAAGACCACGTAAGTCCAAAGAATAACTGTTTCATGAAATCATCATTCTTTGGAGTTACGTGGTCTTAGAGAGTTGTGTTAATGACTTTAATGATTATAATTCTGTAAATACATATTTGTTACGGTTGCGAATCATATTTTGATCGACGTACAACTTAATACTGACCAGCAAATTGCAAAAAACGTAAGAAAATTTTAATTTCGCGGGCTACCTTAGCGCTTCCCTCTTAAAACAACTGATAGCTGAGTACAGAACTTTAAAAACTACAAAATATTAACATTACCTTATCTGTACTTACTAGAAATAGCTGTGTTTGTGAAGACAAACCCAAGTCGTTTTAGGGCTGATTTTGCAAACGACAGACAATTTTTATTCGTGGAATAAAATTGTCGTCTGGCAGTTTTTGTATGGAAAAATTGTCAAAAATTCAAAATTAATCCTGTGATAAAATTATCTGGCGTTGGAAAAATCAGTCCTTAGACGTCTGGATGACGTAGTTACCCGCAATAGACGTGATAATAACGTACTGTCTACAATCAGCCAAGACAGCATTTATGGGCAAAAGTGTCTACTTAATGGCTCCAGTAATATTTAACAAAATACCGAAGAGTTGGAAAGAGCTGAAGCTTTCTTTATTTAAAAAAAGACTTCGAAACTTTTTAGTGGTGGAGGGTTATTATATTTCTGACAAATGCGTGCACTGACTGGACAGGTCCTCTCAATCTGTGTGGTTCTTTCCTCAAAAGACCGTCTCAGACATCGACCTACATGGTCTTCATATAACCTGACCAAGATTATGTCGAGACTATGACCTCTGAGTTTGTTTCAGCCTTTCTTCTCAGAGTAGTCAGATAGGAAACGCCGACCTCATCTAGTTTAAAAAATATATGAATCACGTGTAAAAGTGTTTGTGCAAACCTACTTACTAAAATAAAATCATTTATCATTTATATTTTAACTGAGTTCCTTAACGAAAAATATTTTTTAAGTTAGGAAATTTTTGTGTATCTTTTGCATGCCTACGTGGTAAAATAAGGCTGATCTTGTAATAATTTTGGTAACCTTTAGACTCATATTTGCAAATAAAATTGTCGTTATCTTTCATAGCACTAACTAACAGTGTTACAGAAAACAAAATAGAAACATTTTATGAGCCTGTAATGTAACTAAGGCTCAATAAAAGTAATTGCTTGTAATCAACGGACCTTTACATAATAATTATATCCTAAACAAAATAATCTAGATGATTATCATTAGCGTAATGAGTCTAAAATGTTCCCACTGCTGGGACACATCCTCTCTGTGAGAGGGAATGGGCCGTAATCCACAACGCGGGCCCAGTGCGGGTTAGTAGATGTCACATGTCTTTAAATGTTTGGTTCTAGGACATGCTGGTTTCCTCACGATGTTTTCCTTCACCGTTTTGAGAACAGTGGTGATGAAATAATTTACACAAGGTAAAGCGCCTACCTGAGTTCGAACCTACGACCGTACTCGGAAGTCGCAGCCAGTGATGACTACCTATCTATCTGCCCTTTTTCACCTGCATAACGTAACCAAAGTCACCTCTGACGTCACTCGATCTACGCTTAAATAATTTCTAACGTTACGATAATATCGTGGACGTCCACGGCATCGCGATAACACAGGGAGGTAAAATGTATGGAAAATTACACAATAGTTAAACAATCAATATGAATTATTTATGGGACATTATAATTTATGAGATTTTATCATGGGACAGGGAATGGGTTAATTTTCGTCCACGACAACGTTATAAAATGCGCATATTTCTATACTTTGACCAGTTGCCGTGGATTTCAACGACAATAATTATCGTTGACACGATTAAAGGTGCTGTCCTGCAAACAGGCGCAATGCGCGACGCGAATCGCGCGCGACACAAAGGCACCACTCGTTCCGCGACTTGCGATTTTTTCGCGTGTCGCGCCTGTTGAAGGAGCCTTAAATCGCACAATAGTACGACACACAACATTCGCAGTCAAAATTATAACTAATTCACAACTGCCGTCCTATCCCAAATTAAGCACGAATCACCTTACCCTGACAAACTGCCGCAAACACTATTTTATTTGCTTGTTAATCACAGTTTCCGTAAAATTAAAAGGGCTACCCGATACCCAAATTAAAATAAACAAAACAGATTTTCGGGGGTAACCCTTCAAATGTCAAGTCATTCCCTAAAACGAAATTGCCGGGGCCGTAAAATAAACGCTTGTCAGCCGTACCAAATGAAGTTCGAATGAATGAATGTCAGTCCTCATTTGCCTAAAAGTTGGGTGTAATTGCTCCGCATTTCCGTACCCGGGTCATGCGTAGGTACTTTTTACAATTTGTTGATATTAAGAAGTGGTGCTATGTTGACGGAGAGTTCTAATTTTGAAATCTTTGTGTTTAAAATTGGCACCGATAACTGAAAAGTTGTGTGGAAATCAGTTGTCATGGTATGGGCATGGCATACGGAGGAATGAGGAAAATGTAGTGAGGAAAGTTTTTGTCAATGGCTAAAAGAGTAGGGGACTGGGGAAGTCCAAAGAAACAATGGATGGACTGTGTGCATGATGATATGGTTAGAAAGGGGATGACGACTTATTCAATTCAATTCAATTCAATTCCTTTTATTTCAATCAACAATGGGATCATATATTAACATTATGTACATTTAATAAACATTATTAGAAAAATAAATAAAATAAGACAGAACACAACACATACTTTCACTACTTATTACTTAAAAATTAAATAAAAAAATATAGTCCTCTAGACCAAATTTCGGCCTTGTCAACCAATCTTAGCGGAGACTTGCCTTCGGCGCGGGAGATATTATAGCACAAGTGCGTGCGCAGACACAGGTGCAATTTCTCTACCCCCACTCTCATTGCCCAATGGGACGGCAATCCAATACGAAAAAAGAGAGATCATCAGGCGCAGGACCAACGGCTTAACGTGCTTTCCGAGTCACGGTGATATCACACCGCTGACTGCCGAACTCCAGGCTGTTACAAAAAAAAATCCTAATGGACCCCCAAAAACACTTTGCCCGGCCCAAGAATCGAACCCTGGATCCCACGCTCAGCAGTCATGCTTGCGACCACGAGCCCAACGGGACTATAGGACTGACGACTAATAGAGAAGTATGGAAGAAAAAGACGTGTTGCACCGACCACAAATAAATTGGAATAAGGACAGAAGAGTTAAAGCTCCTACAAACAGGTGCGACACGCGATATAATCGCGCGTGACACAAAGGCACCGTTCGTTGCACGACTTGCGGTGTCTTTGAGTCGCGCGCTATTTTATCGCATGTCGCGCCTGTTTGAAGGAGCCTTTAAGCAAAAGTAAGCCGATTAAAAATGTTATAAGGTTTTATTTTACTGTGAGCGTGTGACATTCTGCGTGTAATATGTCGGAAAGATATTAGATATAGGAATAGAAAATCAGAATCACTCAGAAATAAGTACCTAATTAAAAAGTAACAAACTCATAATTGCTTTAATTCTTTAAAATATTTCGAAACCAACTTTAAAAGTTAATCTCCAGTATTAATGAGATTTCTTAATTGAAAATAAGCGAAGTATTATTCAATCTAACTTTGCCCAACAAAATTAATTACTAAACTAGCAAAAAATCATTAAAAACAAAGGTTTCGTCTGTGCAATCCATACTGGGTCCGCGTGGTATATTGCGGCCCAGTCCGTCTCACAAAGAGGAGTCCTGAGTCCCAACAGTGGGAACATTATATATATAGTGATTACCCATTCTTATAAAAAATTCTGTGACTATCTGATAGAATAATGTTTCAATGATGTGACACTAATGTCCGTAGTTTCGTGGTAACGAAACTACTAGTGCTGGCGAGGTACAGACGCCAACACATCAAGCTACTACAATTCGTTAATTTTTTTTAATCGATTTTCAAGTTTATCGCTAAAGCATGAGGTTCAAAGTTGATTAGGAAAATTTGACAGTTTCGGGTAACTTGATGTGGTGGCGTCTGTACATTACGAGAACCACCCATGTACGGATCAAACGGGCGCTTGAAGTTGGTCTGCAAGTTCTAACATAAGTTCAATGACTTTAGTAATTGCATAGACAATTAACAGATGTGCCAACCTCAGAGAGTTGTTCAAGAGTTGATGAACCAGTACTATCAAAGTTGTAAAGCAACTGTCTCCCTATTTCATTGTTAGGTTTTTTAACATTTTAAAAGAGTAAAGGCTCCTGCAAACAGATGCGACTCGCGACGCGAATCGCGTGCGACACAAAGGTTCCGCTCGTTGCGCGACTTGCGTTGCCTTTGTGTCGTGCGCGATTTTGTCGCGTGTTGCGCCTGTTTGCAGGAGCCTTAAAGGTGGCGTTTCTTGCCCATTCTTTTCCATACGAAACTACCTTTTAGAAGGGGCCGACTAGAATCAATTCAATTTTTTGTAAATTTTGACGTTCAAAAGTGCGTTTTATGTGCTTATTTGAAATAAATTATTTAAGTTCGCACTGGCTTGTGGAGGTCAGATAGGCTGTCGCTCCATGGAGCATCCATAGGTACTAGTATTCAGTTGAATCCGTTTAGACTGGAAGCCGATACCACATTGTTGGGAAATGACTTGGCAGTTTGACGGAGTTGTGCATAAACATTATTTATTTTGACTGGCGCCTTTTTTATATTACGATTTATTTCAACGTTCTTCCGTATAACGGATAAATCTTGTGATCGGTTTTTCAGCTACTTCCCGTAATGCTATTAAGTCAAAATTTTGCACTATGTAGATGTGGTGAATGGAGTTACAAAACTCCATTCACCACATCTACATAGTGCAAAATTTGGGTGCAGATCAGCTTTATAGCTGATCTGCACCCAAATTGCGTAACACACTATCAAACACAATGTGAATAATCTTGAAGGATATTGCTAATCCATTGTCAGCTTCAAATAAATAACGTAACGAATGTTGTTTAACTGTCAAAATAAAAGATATTGCTACTGATATTGTGTTACCCAATTACAATGCGTGCCACGAAAGATGAGACTTGACACACCACGTGGTTTGACATGCGCAGAACACGATTTTAGGTATCTTTAGCGGTATGAGGTCTGAGTGCGGGACGGGACCGGACGTCATAGGGGCAGCGGAAAGAGCGGGGGAGGTGGGGTCAAGTCTCATCTTTCGTGACACGCATTGTACCCCGCTGATGATAAAAACGAAAGCTCAAATCGTTTTATTCATAAAAGAAAAAACAATTTGTTAAAAAATACGTTACGATAAAAAAGTCAACTTTTTATCACAATTTCCCTACGCCTAACTTTGTAATAACTGCCTAACCTGGCATTTAAGCCTAGTTGACCCAAATACAAGTACTAGCAAAATAACAACGCTACCCGAAATACGTCAATTAATTTACACTATTAACTAAATAAATGGATCGAGCCAGTGCCGAAACAGTACAAATTGTACCCCCTTTTCGACAAGTTTGTAATTGGAAAGGTTCAATTATATTTTAGGTGTCTGGGGTAAGTAGGTCAGGTAATATACTGTCACTGGATGATTTAATTTGTTTTCTCCAGAGTCACTGTCAGCCTTCATCATTTCAGCTGAAAGACGTTCAGTTTCCACTGCTGGACATAGGTCTCCCCCAAGCACCTCCACTTCGACCGGTTCTGTGCTTCACGCATCCAACGGGTCCTTGCGGCCTTCACAAGGTCGTCGGTCCACCTTGTGGGAGGCCTTCTAACGTTACGTCTTCCGGTACGCGGTCGGCACTCCAGAACCTTTCGGCCCCATCGGCCATCTGTTCTGCGAGCAATGTGCCCTGTTCACTGCCACTTAAGTTTGGCAATTCTTCGGGCTATGTCGGTTAACTTGGTTCTCCTGAAGATATCTTCATTTCTGATTTAATCACGCAGGAAAACTCAAAGCATAGTCCTCTCCATTGCCCATTTACTTTTAATATGAGTTTTAAATTTAATTTCATTTAATTGCAATATGTCACAAGGTCAATCAATAGTTTAGCCAGTATAGCTAGTCAAAAATTGGCAAAACCAATAGTCGGCTCATCACTACTATTGTTTGAAAAAAATCACTTTTTCAATTTCGAGAATAGAATTTGATAGTTCCAAAATATTGCTATGCATTAATATTGCTAGTGTTTTCATGTATTTGTCGTATTGACGTATCCACATTGTATACATAAAGTATGCACTTTATGTATACAATGTGGATTATTGTGACATTAATTCATATGCATGAATTAATGTCACAATACGGTCATATTATTTTATCGCTACACAAATCGACTTATTCTTGCAAACAGTATCAATATAACAGTCGTATCGATTCTATTGCATCCGAGTAGTTTCTCGATGATATTATGTTTGCGTTCGGTCATTAGAAGGCCATGTCTTGGGGCGGTTTGATCGAGTCCGTACGCTTTGAGCATCCTTATCATCATTTCTGATTTGATCACGCAGGAAAACTCAAAGCATAGTCCTCTCCATTGCCCATTTACTTTTAATATGAGTTTTAAATTTAATTTCATTTAATTGCAATATGTCACAAGGTCAATCAATAGTTTAGCCAGTATAGCTAGTCAAAGATTGGCAAAACCAATAGTCGGCTCATCACTACTATTGTTTGAAAAAAATCACTTTTTCAATTTCGAGAATAGAATTTGATAGTTCCAAAATATTGCTATGCATTAATATTGCTAGTGTTTTCATGTATTTGTCGTATTGACGTATCCACATTGTATACATAAAGTATGCACTTTATGTATACAATGTGGATTATTGTGACATTAATTCATATGCATGAATTAATGTCACAATACGGTCATATTGTTTTAATGCTACACAAATCGACTTATCCTTGCAAACAGTATCAATATAACAGTCGTATCGATTCTATTGCATCCGAGTAGTTTCTCGATGATAATTATGTTTGCGTTCGGTCATTAGAAGGCCATGTCTTGGGGCGGTTTGATCGAGTCTGTACGCTTTGAGCATCCATAACGTATCCTTTTAGCGATTGTCTATTGTAGCTTTCGAAAGTTGTCTTGTATCCTTTGATTTTTTGCTATATATCGCTAATATATATTTTAATAGAAATAATGAAAGAAAAAAATAGTTTATACTGCATAAATAAAACACACATTACAAAAAAAAAACATAAAATATACACAAACAAAGTTGCCAAAACCCTCGTACTCCAGCAATAAAAGTTTAACATTTTTGTCCATTACATGATGTCAGAGCACTCACCTCTATGCGTACTTGTATAATACAGGTCAGCGTGTCAGGGCCAGGGACCAAAGACAATACCCATTAATCTTTATTGCGATACTGGCAAATGACACCAAAAAAAACAACAAACAAAACAAAAACTAAACGCCCATTGCAGAATGGAAAAAATAACTACTATTGGGTATTCTTGGTTGCTCTTTAGACTAGATTCGCTTACTCTCTTTGGATGTAGGATTAAATAAGTATCATCATCATCTGCCGAGCCTTTTCCCAACTATGTTGGGGTCGGCTTCCAGTGTAACCGGATGCAGCTGAATACCATGGAGCGACTGCCCATCTGACCTCCATAAGCCAGTGACTGGGTAACACGTTACCCCTTGGTAAGACTGTTTGTCAGATTTTCGAGCTTCTGTCGACCTGTAATAACTGTCGAAGATCCAAGAATGACAGCCGGGACCAACGGCTTAACTAGTTTTCCACACACGGACCAACCGTGACAAGCTAAGTTATTAGTTAGCCACGAGCCCTTGGAGATTGTGTACTGTATCCCTCTTATTACTCCGTCGAAGAATACAGTCGAAATGTAACTAATACATCAGAATTTAAGGGTGCAAAATGAAAAGATGAAAAAATACTTAATTTAAGCAGTTCGATGATTGTTCGACCAAAATGAACATCGAACTCAATCAAATTATTAATCTTTGATTTCTAAACTCAAACCTAAATTTTCCATTGTGATATAATAAAACGGAACTCCGTTCTTACAACCTTTAAAGCTTATCAACACAGGCTTGGTAAATAACCTTCCAATCTCCAAGGATTGTTTGCTATTTGCTATAAAAAATAATAATATCAAAATATTTTATATCACATAAACCTACGTGGGCACTTATGAAACGACAGAAGGTAGGTTCACGATTCCAATTGGTCGTTTCCTATTGAGAAGAGCCGGCAAGAAACACACAAAGCCTTATGTGTAGCAGTTATAAACATTACGGGCGAATTTCAGCAAAGAAACTGAACGCTAAGTGGACTGTAATCTACCAAGCGGGCCCATTGCGGGTTGAAATGATAATAGATACCTAGTGATTAAGTTGATACTCTAGTTGTATCTCAAGCTTCTTTTGATAATGGTACCGATTCCCTTGTTCACAAACTAAACTAAATTTAAGTTCAGGACTAAACTAAAATTTATCGTCTGTCCTTTTCTTAATAAAATAGAAAGAAAAAGATGCACTAAAATTAAATTTAGTTTAGTTTGTGAGCAACAGAATCGACACCAATATCAGCCGTTTTTTCATCAAATCATGAAGTTCCAAATAAGTTTTGTTGTAATTTTGTAGATTTTTTTCCTCGGATATCTTCATACACATAACCATATAAACCTCTAAACTTTCTTCTCAATGCGGAACCCTAACGATGATTTGATAGATGCTTTTCTCGTTTATACCCTCCACCCATTGGGCCCATAAATTATAATATTGATATATTTACGAGTAAAAAAGTCCGACAACTTTCCCCGTCGGCACATGTTGAATATTTAGTTGTAGTTTCCAACGAGTTTCAGACTATATTTTTCCGGGTTTTCTGCTAGTTAAATCTAGTTAGTAGTGTGGAATACTTTGAACTAGTGTGGAACTAGCGGTGCTATTCTGTAAAAATCTCACCGTGAAAACTTAGGTGAAGTGAGCGTGGAGTGAGCTGTCAATAGTGCCAATTCCTAGCAAAAACAAACTCACTTCACCTAAGTTTTCACGGTGAGATTTTTACAGAATGGACCGGCTGGTAATAAATATTTTTATTATCTGTTAAAACAATTGTCGAGTCATCGAGGGTTCCAAAATAAAAACACATTTATAAAAATATGTAACATAGAGTCAGTCAGAGAGAGAGATGGTGATTCAGTCTAGTCATACAGCTAAACCATCAGCACTATGAGCATATATTGTAATAACAAAAAATCCGACAAAATTCACTTAATTTTGGCCGTAGCGTACATGAATCACTACATATAATAATAATCCCCTTGACCGACTTGTGTCACGGAAGCCAATCTCAACGGAGATTAGCCAGGCTCGCAGGAGAAATTAAGGTTCCTTCAAACAGGCGCGACACGACACGCGACACAAAGGCACCGCAAGTTGCGCAACAAGTGGTGCCTTTGTGTCGCGCGCGATTATATCGCGTGTCGCGCCTGTTTGCAGGAGCCTTTATAGTGTACAAGTGTGTGCAAACACAGGCGCGCTCTCTGTTCCTTTACTCTCATAGTCCGAAGGGACGGCAATCCGACACGACCGGGAAGAGATCAGGCGCAGGACCAACGGATTTACGTGCTTTCCGAAGCACGGGGGTATCACACCACCAACTTCCAAACTCCGGGTTGCTACTGAGAAATTCTTAATGGAAAAACCCAACTTTTCCCAACCTGGGAATCGAACCAAGGATATCTACAATGCCACATGCGAACTACGCGTCACACTGACGTCACACAAAACGCGCACGCGCTGTTCCTTATGCCTCTATAGAACTATGCAAGGCTAAATTGAAGCAACAACTTTCTACACATTTTCATCCAACATAAATTGTAAAGCAAAACAAACATTACTCGTTTCCAGAGCAGCTACATTTACATAATCACGAGAGAAGTTTCCTAGTGTCCATCTGAAACAGTGGGACATTAGCGAAGTCTCAAGGATGAGTCCCATTTGCTGAGAGCACGAGGGACACAATGTCTTTGTTTTAGGATAGTGTAATCTGATTATGTGCAGAAAAGAGAAATAAATGTTTTGCATAACAGGGTTTAGGTTAAACGAAAGACTATTCTAAGGAAGTGTAAAACTCATGAAAATGAACAACTTCTACTAATAATAATAATTTCAGGGGCCCATTATTGAGTGTGCAAGTCACCTCCTGCCATATTATCCGTGTATAATAAAACATTAATCAGGTAGGGGCCATAGTCTTTCCATAGTTCTAGGAAACCAGTCTACTTTAGCCATGGAAACACATTCCAATACCTTTGTTTCCATAACCTGCAATAGTCCTACACCAACTGGGGGTTGTCCTTGGGGGCCTATACGCACTATGCAAGTAGTGCGTATAGGATAATCGTCAGTTGGTGCTTCATTTCAATAAAAGTGTCTAACGGGCCTCTACGACTTGGCTTCGGCCTTCGGTCGCCTTTCAAAGGTCCGAGGTCCCCAGGGTCTCGAGATATGTCAGTTCCAGGATATTATTGTCCCATTGCAGAGCAGAGAGCACAAGCCTCTTCTTATACAGAGAAGGCACACAGACTTATATAACTATACATAGGTTTACTCCTGGTTTTTTTTCTTCACTAATGTCAGTAATGCCCAAGATAAACTCGAAAAACTTATGTACAGACGCCAGCAATTCAAACTACATACAATCTGTCAAATTTCTTTAATAGATTTTCAACTTTGTCGCTAAAGCATTAGGTTCAAAGTTGACTGGGAAAATTTGACAATTTCGGGTAGCTTGATGTCTTACAAGTTCAAATCAGCTTTAACTATGTACCTACATAGGTATTTCGTTGTTTTTAGATCAAGTAGTAGCAAATAAAATGAATTAAAAATGTCACATTGGTACTTGTCCGATTTTGAACCTACAACCTCGTGCATAACAGGCGACATGCGAGGCCATTTTATAATACTCTAGGTTGAAACCGAAATGGTCAAAATGTTTGAGCGTGTTTCTATAATAGAAACTTTACTCAATCAACGGTTTCCTCCGACAACGGTGGCTGGCCACAGTGACAGCGTCGTGAAAATTGTGGCAGCAGGGTTTGACTTTACGGTGTGAAAAAACGCTCTCTAAGGAAACACAACAACTTAATTTCATAAATAAGGTTTCAGTTACGTCATTCGACAGTACATTGCGGACGCTAAGTGGCCACCGCGGTCTCAGAAAACCAAAGCTACACTCAAAAATCAAATTACGTGATACTCAAACTCAAAGCATTTATTTCAACATTTACAAGCACTTTTGAATTGTCAAGAAGTCGGTCAGTCAGAAAATATGAAGCTAGTTGCCCATTCCAAAGTATAGTAGGTAGGTACCTATGGAGGAGACCACACACCATCAGTGTCAATTTTGATTCTAGAAAAGCTATTTTAATTTTATCATTTGATCATCGAAAGCCTTTTAGGTAGGCGCATCGAATTTTTTATCCGATAGTTGGATGACATGGAAAACCGATTTTTAGCGAGCTTTTCCCGCACCCGAATTGGGCGTTGGAAAAAGGAATTTTATTTTATGTTCAATGTAGGGTGTTAATCTTCGTCCACGACTTTATTTGGAGCGTGACGTGTTTAATAAGGAATTAATTAGTGAACATAACATAATCACCATTAGTGAATATATTATTATTTTCTGACTGACCGACTTCTTGCATAAGTTTCGGTCCCGAGGAAATATCGGGATAAAATGCTATATCCTTTCCCGAGACTCAAACTATCTCTATACCAAATTTCATCTAAATCGGTTCAGCGGTTTAAGCGTGAAGAGATAACAAACAGACAGACACACTTTCGCATTTATAATATTATATAATATTACTAAATGACCCGACAGACATTGTCCTGTTTTTGATTCGAAAGACACGTGGCGCCATCTATTATCTTAATAACGTCACTGTTGTTTACCTGGGGAACAGCACTTTTTTTTGAGTTGAAAGGTACCCTATGCCCGTTTCTGTGCACCTGACAATGTACTCGTATATGCAAAATTTCAGGATGATCGGTTCAGTGGCTTAGACGTGAAAAGGTAACAAACAAACAAACTTACGCGTTTATAATATTAGTTAGGATTAGTATGGATAGTTAGGATATACACACAGTAAATAAAATAGATACAGATACGACTTAAGGCTCCTACAAACAGGCGCGACACGCGACATAATCGCGCGCGACACAAAGGCACCGCTCGTTGTGCGATTTGCGGTGTCTTTGTGTCGCGCGCGATTTTTAAGTATTGGTACAACAAAGATACTGTTTATTTCTGAAGATATTTCTTCTAGCAGACTGCGTTAAGGCGAAATGAAAAGATATGTAGACAATAGTGTGATTTTTTATCGCTCGTCTCAAATGTGCGGTAAAAGAAAGTCAAGTCAAAAAAAAAAAAAAAGTCAAAGTGGACAACGAACAATCGACATTTAAATTCGTTTCATTCTTGTGCAGCTTTCTGAATCAAGACAAATCTGAGAATGCCTCCTTTGTTGAAATCATCTGAAGTGAATATAGATAAAACCCTAAATTCAAAAGTTACATTATTTTATTTCTGTAAGTAGGTTTGCCTAGACAATTAGACACGTTGCAAATTCAATTATGTTTAAAGGCTAGAAGTCACCCTTATCGTCCTACAGTCATATGCATAAACGCTCAAAAACAACAAACAACCAGGCAATCAACATCTTTACCCAAAAATTTCAATTTCTTTACCAAAAGATTCACTGACGGCTTCATCTGAACGTAAATTTCCAAGCCTTATGGCTTTTACGCGGAGTAACCTTGAAATTACGGGCGCGAACGTTTTCACTCTCAGCCGTAACTTACGCAAATTTACGCGATGTTTTAATCTAAAAAGCTGAGTGTGTTCACTTGGAAAATCCCAAATTAAAGGGACCTTTCGCGTAGGTGACTTAGCGAGTAGAGATGTGACGTGTTTTAGGCTATAAGACAACGATGTTCTTTTTTTTTATTACAGTATAAATATAACCAGCCTACAACGGTCCCACTGCTGGGACACAGGCCTCCTCTATGTGAGAGGGAGTGGGCCGTAATCCACCACGCGGGCCCAGTGCGGGTTGGTAGATGTCACATGTCTTCGAATTTTTGTTCTAGGACATGCCAGTTTCCTCACGACAATTTCTGTTTCTCATCAAGAATTTAAAGTAGCAACGCGGAATCTGGACTTGTGGTTGTACTTCCACAGAGGTCACCTCTAACTCCCTCTTAAAGGAATATACAAGTATTGTATTACGATAACGTACCTACGTACCTACGGTCTTAGGCATAAACCTAAGAATGTATTTACATATCCACGAATACATACAACATAATATGTATGTATCCATGAATGAAAAAATACTTCAAATTATTTCGTAATCGGAAAAGTTAATCTCGCTTTGAAGGCCTGACGAACTGATAAAAAAAAAGTATTCAAGGAAAGACTTTTATAAAATTCCTTGAAAGGAAGGATAAGTGGCTAAGTTCTACGGGATAATTGCGTAACACACTAACAGCCGGTCGATTCTGTAAAAATCTCACCGTGAAAACTTAGGTGAAGTGTGTTTGTTTTTGCTAGGAATTGACACTATTGACAGCTCACTCCATGCTCACTTCACCTAAGTTTTCACGGTGAGATGGTTACAGAATCGCACTACAGTAGTAATGGCTTCCATTTTGACAGTTCAACAACATCCATTGCGTTATTTACATTGTTGAGCAGACCATTTTTTCGAACATATGAAGCACCATATACGCAAAATCCTTAAAAAGGATTCTGATTGTGATTGATATATGAATACAGTCATCGACACGCTAAAAAGAAAAGAACGGTAAGTAACATCCCTACTAAGCACCATGATTCTTACAGGAACAAGAAATACGAAAACGGTGTACGACCTATAACGTAAACCTGTAACGTAAACGTTATGTCTTTACATAAGGATACTCATTAGAGTATTTAAATAAATTGTGCTAGGTAGACTTTATAATTCCTTACCTATTTAGTAAGGCGAAGTCGACAGGTTTGTTAACTATGTTCTACGTAAATATTCTTCGCATTTTCGGTACTCCGTAGTTTGAAGCCTTGATTGTTTGTTAAAAGGATTTTATAGGGAAAACTCTTAAAGATTTTAAAGATCTCGTCGGGTTGTGGAGTTGAATGCTAATATCGTTCCTAATTTTACTAAAGTGTTAGGGATCTATAAATCATATAAATCCCAATTTTCGCAATGACCGCCTGTATTTCCTTCCATGTACCGTAATCTTGTGGTTCTTCTACATTAACTATCGAATTTATATGTCTTTTGTATCAGGATAAAGAAAATAAAGTTTTGTTCCCATGTGCTCCAAAATTTTGTATAAAAATTTTTACTCCAAAATTTTTTTTTATTCTTAGCGTATCGATAGCAAAATGTTCAAACATCTTTAGCCCAAAATTCATCTAGTAGTACCTAACTGGATTACGGAGGTCAAATAGACGGTCACTCCATGTAAAATACTGGTTTTCAGCTACATTTAGTTAGACTGGAAGCCGACCCCAACATAGTTGGGAAAAGGCTAGGCAGCTAATGATTTATTAAAAGTTACCGTAATTACGTCACACATTATCCATCACAATCTAAATCCTTTTTAAGGATATTGTTAATCCATTGTGTCATGTTTGAAAAATTTGTCTGCTCGACAAAGTAAGTAACGCAATGAACGTGACTGGACCAACAAAATGAAAAGAAATGCGATCTATTGTCATTTTATGTCTGTTACGCAATTACACGACAGGTTTCTTCCAAATATTTACGGCACAAATTCTTCATCCAGATAACACATGACCACTTATAATAATCTACTTATTACACGCCGACGTACAACAACAAAGAATGTTGGTCCCCATATAAATTAGAGGAATTTAGTCACAAGTATGAACCATTTATCACGAGGCGGGACCAGAAGATATATCGTTCGTGTATTAAAAGCTGTTGTAATAAAGTAGTAAGAGTAGCTGAATAAAGGAATTTATTAGATTTTGAAGTAAGAACACTCTAGTTAAGGTTTATATATAAGCGTTGCTTAAAGCGTTGCTTAAAGTGAAGAAAAGTTTAAACGTCAAAAAATGTATTGCTAAGCCGTCTTTAACCGTTATTTGAAGTTGGTGTGTGTGCTCAGGATTTGTTAGAAAAACCAGAATTCCATAGTATTTATGAAATTCAGCCTGAACTTGTTCAAGAAGGAATGCTTCACACTTTATCAAACAATGAATATTAATACGTAAAGGAACGTCGAATCATCGAATCCGACTCGGCTGGGAAACGTTCGTGAAGCTACGCAATATCTTCTCTTCCTACATACCGCAGTGTCTCAAGACAAAATCTTTGTGAGTTGCCAGACGTCCACTACTGGACAATTGCCTCCCCCAAGCATCGCTACTTCGACCGGTTCTGTGTTTCTCGTATCTAGCGGATTCCTGTAGCCGTCACAAGGTCATTGGTCCCCCTTGTGGAAGGCATTCCAATTCTACATCTTCTGGTACGCGGTCCCCACTCCAGAACCTTTCAGCCCCATCGGCCATCTGTTCTGCGAGCAATGTGCTACCCACTGCCACTTAAGTTTGGCAATTCTTTGAGCCATGTCGGTTACTTTGGTTCTCCTACGGACATCTTTATTTCTGATTCGATCACGTAGGGAAACTCATACCTGATCTTCACATTAGTGTACTTTTCGTCGTAAGAAATTCGAGCTACACGTGGAATATTGTACCTTTGTTTATGGGAAATCCCCTAGGGCCATTGAGCCTATCAAAATAGAACTAGACATTTTTTTATCTAGAATAAGCCGACCGTGAATCTAAATAAGTTTATTTTCTTTCGTTTCGACACGAGACGTCTTTGTAAAAATTTTACATATTCAGTCTATAATGTTCCCACTCCTGGGACATAGGTATGTTTATTCTGCACAAATAAGACGCACGTAAAAAGTCGCTAAAAAACTCGTACCTATTCGACAGGTAAAAAACAGTGGCACTCCGGGAGTGCCGACAGTGAAAACTTGAACAATTACGTGTGTATTTTGTGAATCGTCTTATAAACAAAACACGCGCGGTACCGGCTACGGCCATCCGTCTTACGAATTTTTGATCAGGTCACGTGTCCTGACGCGAGTTTAACATTATTTTCCCATTACAAAAAAAGTGTACAAAGCCGCTAAAGAAGTTTTCGCTCAAAAAAAAAAACAAAAAGAGAAATTAAAACGTCAGTACAGTGCGTGCCACGTAAGAAGAGACTTGACCCCGCCTCCCCCGCCTCTTTCCGCCGCCCCTATGACGTCCGGTCCCGTCCCGCACTCAGACCTCATACCGCTAAAGATACCTAAAATCGTGTACTGCGCATGTCAAACCACGTGGTGTGTCAAGTCTCTTCTTACGTGGCACGCACTGTACGGTGCCTTTAGAGGTATGAGTAATAGGGTGTACAGTTCACTCATCCTCCATAGAAAAGACAGGTATTGTGTTTGATGGGTTACTGTCCGACGATCAATTTCAAACTCTGCTTGCGCGATGCAGGATACTAGGTGACGTCAGTGTTGTGCGTAGTTGGCATGTGGCGATGTAGATGCCACCACTGCCAATTTGATGACTAAACAATTAATTTCCTTCACTACATTTAAATATAGCCAGTTTCAGAGGATGTTTTAATTATAGTTTGATACAAGGTGATAAGTGAATAAGTTTGTAAAGAAAAAACCTAATTGCAATCCTTAAAATTAACCTCTCATAGATCAACGACCAAAAACTGCTAAAATACAATTCCCCCAAATAATTTGTAGACCGTAACTGCATACTACGACAAAGTTGCAACCCCAAGGAATGTTGACAACACACCACGCAGTGTTTTGCTCTAAGCCCTTTGTAAACTATGAGGTAACAATGTTATTTCACTACGTTATGTTATTATAGCTATAACCATCTCGCTTGAACACTGGAAGATAATACAGTGGGTGAATAGCATAAAGACAAGATATTTTACTAAAATCTTGTTGTGGACCGAAGACCTGGTTATAAGAAATTTCAATGACATATGCAAGGAATATGATTTTGATCCATTCACAATTAGTGTGAATTCGGCCAGAAGCCTCAAATTTTTCAAGTAGCGGTAGGTTACATTATTTGTCTTTGTTATTTTATTATTTTCTCTATTATTTTAGGAATATAATTGCAAACTAAGTATTTATATTGCTTCTTACTTTAATTTAGGCGATGTGTTCTTTGTTTTTGTGCTCACACCATACATTATTATTATTATAAGTCTATACGTGAGGAGAGGATTTGTAATTAGCTTTCGGGTGACTATGGTTTCCTTTGGTGTTTGTTTTTATTAGCTGTAAGTTCTCCATGTACTAAAATAAATAAATAAGGTGTCTAGAAACGGTTGATAGCAGGCAGCACAGGACCGATCGTTGTGGCAATGCTTACGAGGTTTATACATCATCATTTTCAGCTGTAGACATCTTTTATATTCGCATTTTTTTTTATAAATTTATTCTTTCCTTGTCTTTCCTTTCTTGCTTTCTTTTCTTTATTTCTTTCCTTTCTTCTTTTCCTTAGACTTAAATGATGATGTAAATCTTCGGTCAATTTTTATTGGGTGGATTTGTGCTCGATTGATGGCAATAGAATATTGGACTTAAACAACTAAAATGTTGGGTTTACTATATAATGAAAACCTCCGCCTAAATCTTTGCAGAAAACAGGGGGCAATTCTCGCAATTTTAGAAACGTTCTCAGTCTGACCTGTCTCAATCTGTCAAAATACCTCTAATTTCCCTACATTTTTGGTATTGAGTGTCGCAGAGTTGAAATTGCGACTAGATTTTGAACGTTTTATTACGGGAATTGGCCTTCTGGTGTAATGTTATGAAAATCTCATGTTCCACTCGAAATCTTTTTACAGAAGTTTATATTCGACAGTACATCAATACATATCTCCAAACTGACACAGAAAGACACAAACCTAGTTTACAAGACAAGATATATTGATGAATTGTTTAAGGGAACCAATAACATAGTTACCGCAACGTCACTGCGTCGCTATTACAGACCAGATCATCTGACAGACAGTGAGCTTCATTCAATGTCGATGTAAAAGTTACAATACTGTATGGCAAGACTATGTGTACCAAATTGTAAAGAGATAGTCCAATCGTCGCGCGTATGTGAACGCAATGCATGCAATAACAAAGCATGATGATAAATGATATATCTATAAATAATTAGGACCCGTTTCACAGTGTTCGGACTTGGTCGTTGTATTTTCCATATACTTAAATCCTTTTTTTATGCAGAATTTTTCCGAAAATGTCATGCAGATGATGTTTTAACCGCTGTAACAGCGTAAAGGCTAACGCAGATTTGGGCGGGCCGAGCCTCAACGTAACGCATTGCAAAAACCCAACGCAGACTACAAGCGAGCTGCACCGCACTTTTTTGTTTAGAAAATGCGTTGCTCCGCGACTTTTAACGGCTGTAATGTGCGCATGGCTTAAGTGAGATGTCTTAGTTTTTAGAATCGGGAGTTGCCATTAAAATCT
The DNA here is from genome assembly GCA_927399505.1 of Luperina testacea. Taxonomy (NCBI): domain Eukaryota; kingdom Metazoa; phylum Arthropoda; class Insecta; order Lepidoptera; family Noctuidae; genus Luperina; species Luperina testacea. The sequence continues at coordinate 6,459,125 of OV656779.1, read as the reverse complement.
TATAACCCAACAAAGTTAGAAAAACATTAGCTCCCTTATTAATAAACGCAGATTGCGATTATGCTTACCTTAAGATTTCATAAATGTATTTCTAGAAAACAAAAGTGAATCCTATTCTCGTGACTCTCGGTTTTATAATGCATGTTTATTACTAAGGAGGTAGGTGTATGAAAGGTTTTTGCGGTGTGATTATAATATGAAACTCTGTGTCTATTTATTTATTAGAACTAGCACAAGTAAAAAATACTGTACAGACGCCAGTACATCAAGCCACCCGAAACTGTCAAATTATCCCAATCAATTTTGAACCTTATGCTTTAGAAATAAAGTTGAAAATTTATTAGAGAAATTTGACAGATTGTAGTAGCTTGATGTGCTGGCATCTGTACAGTCACGATCATAAGTATGTATACAATTGGCTTTATTCAAAGACGATTTTCTCCTTTAGTTTTGAATGAAATTTTATGTTATTACGAACAAAGTATTTTCAAACCCATAGGTTTGTCTAAAGTGTCGTATTTCAACATTGCATTCGTTATTTCACGACAAAAACGCAATTGAAAGTTGCACAGTGTTAACATATTAATGCTCGTAACTGTACAAACGCGGAATTAATGCCTGATACATTTTGTACCTGTCAACCTTATAGTGATGCAGAGACAAAACATGGCAGGTGCAACATACAGGATAAATAGCTAGGAAACGACTATAAAATACAAGAATAAATAGTAATACATAGATAGATACATCTATATAAAAATAAAACAAAATCGGGTTAGTTACACCATTTATAACTCACATACGGCTGGACCGATTTTTATGATCTTTGATTTATTGGATTTGTCTCCGCCCCGAATAGCCAGAATAACTATTAAAACATGGGAAAAATTCACGAAAAAAAAAATCTGAGGCGATACGAAGTTCGCCGAGTCAGCTAGTACATTCACATAAACAAAATGAACTGTCAGGAGAAAAAATGATCGGTAGAGGAGAAAAGGAATCCAGCAAATCAGCACTGGAATGTAACGGCTAACTTCTGACGGATATGTTCACGTGGCCTTCACTTTAAAAGATAACCGACTGGTTCTATTTTAATACTTAGTCTGTGGTGGTGGTATGTTATGACATTAATATAACAAACAAGGTCATGCAGTCTCGAACGCGCTCTAATTGAATTATTGTCTTATGCATATGCAGCGTTCTGGTACCACGCAAGAGGAGGTTGTGGCGAAAAGCTCCCGAATGAGCTCACTCATTTTGTTACTCGTGTATTGTGCTCATGATATAGGATGTATCACTAATCATCAAACTGAAGAACTTTCTCCATGGGGACAACATTCTAATAGAGAAAATATTATCAGCCGTCCCATTTACATTTGGGTTGAGTAGGTATTGAAGTTTTGTACGAGACAGCTGACGCATACGCGTTACGCATAAACGGCCGAACGGAATTAGAATTTTAGCACACAGCTGACCTGGGTTAAAACATAGGATATTTTTTATCTCAGTTTGTTACGTTTGGCAATAGGCACGTCCCCTATAACACGGGATTTAAATAACTGGCCAAATGTGGTGGTGGAGTGTGGTGGTGTGGTGTGTGTGTGTGTGTGTGTGTGTGTGTGTGTGTGTGGTGTACACCTGTCTAACACTTTTGGGATTATAAAAATTATGGTATAATATGGTACTCTAGCCAGTTTTCCAAGACATATACGTTCTAATTTACACGTACCAATCGATCTTTTAATAACTAAAGGGTCAAGATCAAAGGGAGGTCTTTCGTAATTCGTTGGGGGCCTATCTCTAGAGAAAATCCTCAAGTAACAAATAGAGAAAACGTGGAATTCTAACGTTTGATATTAAAACTTTTTGTTCTATGTGTTTCAATTCCAGACTTAGTTTCGTAACTCCCTAGAGTGTTGTTATATTTCTATGTTAGATTGAACAGATTTTTGTTCGTGATTTATTTCGAATTATTTTGAAAGAGTTATTTGTTTCGAACTACGCAATTAAAAAAAAAACACTTTTTTACACTTAGTAGTAGTCTTCTTACCTGTAGACACTATAGGTAAGTCACAAAAAAAAAAAATTAAACGCACCTCGGCCTTTTTAAAGTGAGCAAGTAAATTAAATGCATCATGTCCATGAACGGGCGCCATCACCCGTCAGAAGGGACTAGTCGTCTCTCTGCTGCCACGGCTCATTTTAATAATTTAAATTTTTGAATGACACTATAGACACTTTTAATGTTCATAATTTTTACATCGTTCCCACATGTATAATTTCAATTTGTTAATGTAACCAATATTTTAATTTAAAAGCGTGTCCATGGAGTTTCTTGCCTGTTTTTCCACGCTTTTAAACGGGCAACTGGCTTCGTCTTTCTGACTGGCCGACACCTTGACAACTCAAAAGATTCTGTAATTGAAATAAATGCTTTGAGTTTGAGTTTGAATACGTTACCACACAACCCCTAGCTAGATGGACCGACGACCTTAGAAAAGTGACTGGGATAGACGGGATGCGGAAGGCGGTTGTGTAGTAGTGGACTGCTAGTTGATTGACCACACAATCAGCAGCCATCTTTGCGACCACTAGGCCATCAAGACAGTCATTACCGACCTACTTTTCTAAATAGGATTCCCAACCGTGTAACCTAAGTATGCTTTTAAGATACACTGACTTAACGTCTTTAAATCCTTTTCCAAATACAATAGAATCTTTAAAAGAACAATACACGTGTCGTGTTTTTCTTTTTATCTTCTAAAAACCTGAACACACATGAAGTTAGTTTTAAGCCTACACAAAAAACTAAGGGCGATGGATATCTTAAGTTTTCCGAATCAAAATGAAAAGTCATTTAAGTATTTTAATTAGGCTGAGAATCAGCAAGTTTCAAACGTCAAAATTACAAAAGACAGTCCCCCCAAACGCCTAAACGCAAATATTTTTCCAACTTAGTTTCATAGGGACTCTTAGCGTAGGTTCCAAAGGAATGAAATTATTTAAAGTACACACATAAACTTGTTATGTTACAAAAAACCTAACTGCAAAAGCATCCTACTACCTAAGTTGGCCAAAGAACAACTGAAGGATGTCTGCGTAAATCCACTGTAGCGGTATCTACAACGCCATATGTGAAGTACGCGTCATACTGACGTCACGCAAAATCCTGCATCTCGCAAGCAAAGTTTACCGCGCAACTAGCACATATACAACGGCCCTACATGAATCATCGGGCAGTTGCCCACCAGACACGACACCTGTCTGGTCGGAGAATCCTCCCTTCTATGGAGGATGAGTGCACTTTACACCCTGTCCCACATACCTCTATACCACAATGTAGAAGAAATTCGACAGAGAGAGTGCGAAACATAGCACATTGTGAAAAAGGTCAACACCGCTGGAACAACGAGTGAAGTTATTGAGTGAGTTTCCTGATAACCATAACCTGGGAGTCTGCAAAACACAAATGACTTGATTACTTGTGTTGTAGCCAAACGTCATCTTCATCATCCACAGACCGACTTCACCCACTGCTAAGCATAGGCCTCTCTTTTCTTATGCCAATGCCCCCGCTCCCGTGCCAGTCTCATTCAGATTCTACCCGAGATGATAACAATATCGTTCGCCCATCGCGTCAGCTGACGACTAGCTCTTCGTCTTCCAGTACTTGTACGCAACTTGGTCACTCGGTCGTAGACAAGAGTACACCATAATAAATTTTTGTTACTCTTCCACGCTAAAACAGCTGAACAGATTTGGATGAAATTTAGCACAAGGGTAGACCATGACCTGGATTAGGACATTGGGTACTTTTATCATTACTCACGGGATCGAGACTTATGCAGGTGAAACCGCGGGGTGCAACTAGTTCGTAAATAAAACTAAAGGTACGGACGAAATTGTAGACACGTGTTATGTGCTTGTGAATGGTAATAAAAAGACTACGCGCCCAGTCAGATGACACCCTTATAAAAACTTTTTGGTTGTTTACGTAGAAAAACGTAGGTCTTTCGACTTGCTTAATTGAGTTTGTTGGATCTGAAGACGTAAGTCGTTACGGAATAAAAACGAGTTGAATGAAATGGGAACGATGTACGAGATTTTATCTACGCAAATATAACTACAAAGGTTGAATTAAAGTACGTCTTCTAGGGTCCTTGAATAATAATGTTGTTATTTTAAGTTTTTCGTTGTAAAATGTGTTGTTTATCTTTATCAAAATAATCAATTATGGGTCAGTGGCAGGCAACAAAAACTGCCTTCAGAGCCTTTTTCCATCAAAGACTATCTATGTTTTCCATTTATGGCCGTCAAAATGCTGCTGAAACTTCATATATTGAATTGAACATTGAATCTTGAGAAATGACGTCATATTAAGCTTGAATTACACCTTCTCAATCATTATCATCTGCCTAACCTTTTCTCAACTATGTTAGGGTCGGCTTGCAAACTAACTGGATGCAGCTCAATACTAGTATTTTACTTGGAGTGACTGCCTATCTGACCTTCATAACCCAGTTACTGAGTAATACGATACCCCTTGGTAAGACTGGTTGTCAATTTCACTTTGTAAAAAAGGTAAATCTAAAAATAAATTAAACCAAAGACAAACCGTTTTCAAAATAAAAACAAACACATCACGATTTTATCGCATAAAAAGACAACCGTTTCAAAACATACCATTATAGATGACAAAGTATCAACCATAATAAATCGTCATATTTTTTTACGACAGGGTCTGGACATAATAACGATAACAGTGTACCAATACTGTCAAATAACAGACTATAAAATTTTACGCAAAACATAACTCGTCGCAAAATTTAAGTGCACAAAATGGACGCGGCGTGTGACGCACTAAAAGGAAACACGGCGAGTTCAAAAGTGTTCTAGAGAATTTGATTTGCTTCGACCAAGGGGTAAAATGTTATTCAGTAACTGGGGGAGGTCTGATAGTCAGTCGCTTTATGCACAATACTGGTATCCAGCTGCATCCGGTTAGATACTAGGCAGATAATGATGGTTTGCTGATAGACCGAAAAGTTGTGTGGAAATAAACCTTTTTCCGATGGGGTTATGCAGAAACTACAGCACGCCACCTGCTACGGTCCTTGCATACTTTTGCTTCGTTAACGTTCATACATCTGGTCATACACTCACGCCGGTTATGAGTACTACGCACCTGGCCATTCTGAAGAACTTTACCAATAAATTGTTGTGCTAGTGCGAAATCAAATAAATCTAAAGTAAATTTTATTTGGATTTTTACTTAGATATAATAAATCTATAGTTTTTTTACGTTTTTTAAGTGTTTTTTTTTTTTAGTTTTTTTTTGTGTTTTTTTGGTTTTTTTTTAGATTTTTTTTGTTTTTTTTTTCTCTTTTTTACTACTACAGTTCTACTACTACAGTCCGGCCGGCGAGAAAATGCATTCCTGACAGCTGTCAGTGCGACAATTCTTGTAGCTATAATAAAGATCAAATTCGCAAAACATGTATTCGAAACATGTAGTCTTTTCCTGTTCAAGCAGTACGGTTATGGAATGACTTGCACGTGTCGGTAAGGCGTGCTCAATCTTTGTCCACGTTTAAAATTATAGTAAAAAAGCACTTCCTCTCTCCTTAAATATCATTATTATATTTTCTTTGCTCCTGTTTCATGTTTATTATTATATGTATATATTTATTTAGATTAGTATAATATACTTTATATATGTATGTATTGCATAATACAATAAATACATAAATGGTACACCACGGACTACCTACGGTATTTGTCTTCCTTCCCCTTTTTAAATCCATCCAAAGGTCGTCTTTAAAAGGTCGCTCTTAGGGATAAGACCGGCATTGTGTCACCCTTTGTACACTTTCTATATTTATATCTGTAATTTATATGGTGTACATAATAAAGAGTATTCTATGCTATGTTGTTATGAAACTGACAGGTGTCATTTACGTATTCTCTCGTGGGCCACACTGTAAAATATTTCACGATAAGATAGAAACAATATTAACAAACAAAAACGTTTTTATGTACAGACGCCAGCACATCAAGCTACCCGAAACTGTCAAATTTTCTCAATTAACCTTAAACCTTATGCTTTAGCGATAAAGTTGAAATTCTATTAAAGAAATTTGACAGATTGTAGTAGCTTGATGTGCTGGCATCTGTACATCGAGAGCTTGTCATTGCATATTGAAAGTTTTTAAACCAACAAAAACTTCTTATTTTAATATTTCACGTCATAAATTCTGATATGTTTTCTCTTGTTATTCATGTTAATATTTTTATATCATTACAAAGTGCTGATGGGGCGTATATTTTAAAGTTTTATTTCGTGTGCTTTCTGTGGAATGACACTTTGACATTCATTTATCATTTTCTGATTTACGTGGGCCGATAAATATTTACGTGGAGTCGTTGGTTGTTTGTATTGAAAATATGAATAAAAATGGCAATAAACACTTGAAGTTTGATGAGTAATAAATAACAAAAACATAATTTCCACTCTGCGAACGGTATTTTGTTTTGTTTTGATTGTTTACTGTCATTTGCCAGTTTCGCAGCACAGAGTAATTTTGCAAAACGCAATGTTATCTTTGATCTTGGTATGACTCTACCCATAAACAAATTTAAGCAAGAGTGCCTAGGTCCCAGGGGACTGGACTACTACCTCTAGTAGAAAGTATTAAATAAAATATCTTTACTACGTAAGTATAAAAATACTCTTAAGGCACTAACATAACATCACCCTTACTTATAACTAAGTAACAAATCTTTATAAAATTAAGTTAACAATTTTGCCTTATTTTGGAGCTCTAAACATAGAAGATTTACATGAATTACATTTGGTTCGTGATTGACAGACTTTTGACCTTGGATATAACGAACATCTCCCAGATTTAGAACCGGAAGGGGTTGGAGTATCTGATGACCGTTTGTTCCAAAGTATATTCCAAATATTTATTTGGAGATGCGTCGGCAATTTTAGTTTCCAAGCGTAGTGGAGTACCTCAAACGCAGCGTACCACGACCACACGCTCACAGAACTCGCGCCTGACCAACCATTCGACGCCACCCAACCGCCCCACGCAAATGCACGCTGTAGCGTATTTGCGTGATAAATCAGTTCATTAATAAAATCACAAAATTATTTATTTTTAGTTCAGTTCTAGATTTGATGGTCAATTTAGTGGTCCGGACCATATTGTCAAACTATACGCTTTTATTAGTTGAATATGAGGTTTTTGGCTACTGAACACACAATTATTCCTTATTTCTGTCTAAGGATTAATCTTGATTCATTCATAATACTATGTCTATGCGACTAGTTTCGCCAGACTCTTTGAGACATGACTTTAACTATAATTCAAGGATTCGTTCAACCGTTTGATTGAGTAACGAGCATCCAATTTTGGCATTAATATTAATAGTTTATAGTAAATTATTTTTAGTTCATTGAGTTTTACAGACGACTGTAGATACATGTCCTTCTATCAGATATTTAAACAATATATTTTTATTTTGTACTGGCTTTTCCCTGCAGTTTCGCGGAGGTCGGAAATTATCCCACAGGAACGTGCCACCGAGATAAAAAGTATCCTATGTGTTCAGGTTGTAAATTATCTGTTCGTCAATCCAAATCCGTTAAGGCGACTACATGATCTAAAGCGCGGTCACTGTCGGACTACATAGAAACGAAAGAGAAGCGCGATGACACAACGCTGGTAATTTAATGCAAAATATGAAGCAATCATCTATTACGACTTAGGAGTCTCCGGGATTTGCCAAAGGCATAGACAGCACCGGTGCGAACCACTAGCTAGAGATATGTTGCAACGTCCACATGCACGGTCACCAAAGGAAATAACTAACCAGTGTCGTCGGATATAGTCGAAGTTTAGTAAGAAACTGATGGATGTTTTCGAATAAAATTTAATTTAATTTATAGAAAACAAACAGTTAATTAATCTTTTTTTTTTATTTAAAAACTTCATTGGTTTCTTACATAACTTCAACTGTGTCCGACGATACTGGTTACTTATCTCTTTTGGTGACTGTACAAGCAGCGCCCAGATCAGCGATAACGATGATGGAAAAGTTAAAAACTGGCCAAGTGCGAGTCGGACTCACACACGAAGGGTTCTCTACCACAAGGCAAAAACGCCGAAAAAAACACGCTTGTTGTATGGGAGCCCCCCCATTAAATAGTTATTTAGTTCTGTTTTTAGTATTTGTTGTTATAGCGGCAACAGAAATACGTCATCTGTGAAAATTTCAACTGTCTAGCTATCACGGTTCATGAGATACAGCCTGGTGACAGACAGACAGACAGCGCAGTCTTAGTAATAGGGTCCCGTTTTTACCCTTTGGGTACGGAACTCTAAAAGTGTATGAGGCTGATATTTAAGCTACCGAAAAGCTTATGTCGATCCCTTTGGAGGTCGTTGCGGAAATACGAAACGCTTTGAAAGCGAATGTCACTTGTCTAGGCCCTAAGGACACGCCACAATGTGGTTTAAGGGGGCTTACATTGCCGGACGGCGCGTACGTGTTCCACGCGCGCCTCAAAGAGATGTCAGCAGCAATCGAAAGGGCCCGTTAGGGCCGAGCCTGCCGGGTCAGCGGGATTGTCGGAAAGGGTTACCCCAGCGGTAACCCTTTAACATAAAAGGCTAAGGAAGGAACACGGGTGGGTTTTAGTAAGTAAGAGTCTGACACTCCCTTCCGGGTCCACCTAGAGCGGGAGGGGTCATTTGATGATTTCCCATCATGAAAAAAAGGGGCTTACAAGACCTAAAGCGCGGTCACTGTCGGACTGCATAGAAAAGAAAGAGAAGCGCGATGACACAACGCTGGTAAGTTATTGCAAAATATGAAGCAATTATTTAATTACAAAAAGTCTATTGTTTGGACAAAAAAATTAAAACACTAGTGTTTTAGTATGGTGCTTTTAGAATAATCTGACAAAAAATCTGTATGTATAATTTAATTATGGTTTTTATTGTAAAAAAAGTTTTTGGAGGTATCTTCATGATTTTTTTCTATTGTATCAAATTAGTTGTATTATGTTTTCAACACACTACCTAACTAGCATATATCCTGAAGAACATCATATATTTTTCTGATTTTGTTTACTGTAGTCGATCATATACTTTTATTGTTTCTAAAACTTGCGTTTTTTGCGTTTAGGTCCTGTAAGCCCCTTAAATCTGTAAATCGACGTACCATTTTCCCACAAACAAAAGGAGTGCCAACCTTATAACGATCCATGTAGTTTCTAATAGATATTCAGTATAGGGTAACCTTTACTGAAAATCTATGAAAAACTACATTCACACATTGGTAAGTAAACAAATGGTAATTTTCTTCATCCTGCTAACTGTCACGTTCAATATTTCCATAGTCAACGTTTGATTCTCAAATCACTCGCTATGTGAAGCGAGTGTTTCGTATCGTGTTCATATTTTGATATCACTGAATTTGTTCTCGAATAACATCGTGGTTAAGTAATAATAGCCGCTCGGATCAGAATCGATCAGGTTAAGCTTGCCACGATCGGTCCGTGAATGGGTGACCTTTATCTGGGAGTGCGGAGAGTGATCTTGAAATATCGAGACCTCGGAAAGCATGTTAAGCTGTTGTTACCGGCTGTAATTCGTGGATCTTTGACTGTCGTTACGGGTCGTCAGAAGCCCGAAAGTCTGACAACCAGTCTTACCAAGGGGTATCGTGTTACCCAGTAACTGGGTTGTGGAGGTCAGATAGGCAGTCGCTCCACGTAAAATACTGGTATTCAGCTGCATCCAGTTAGACTGGAAGCCGACTCCAAAAACAGTTAAGAAAAAGCTAGACAGATGATGTTCTCGGAGACCATTCAACTGACAATTTGATTTTCTTTTCTTTTGTGGGTCTCTTATGCGAATAATGTTTATATTCCTATACGCGAATGTGATCAAGCGTTTCATACGAGTATGAATATTATTAAGTATATAAATTACTTTATATATTTAGGAAATGCGTAATGTCTGCTTCTTAGATCCAAGTGAGCCTTCAACATTAAGATCCTATTTCACCGATTCATTCTGTAAAAACCTCACTGTGAAAACTAAGGTGACTTGGAGTGAAATGTCAATATTGCCAATCCCTAGCATCAGTGGAATGACATCTCATATCAATCATTTCAATACATTCATCAATTTTTACAGAATAAACCAAAGAAAACAGGAAAGGAAAAGAATTCCTATGAAGTAAAAATAATACCTAAGTAGTCTAGTTGTCAAGTATAGTTTGGTAGTATCTGCCAAAAAAGTTCTCCCATGCTTAATAAAAAGGTAATGTACATCAAGCTACCCGAAACTGTCAAATTTTCCCAATCAACTTTGATCCTTATACTTTAGCGGTAAAGTTGAAAATCTATTAAAGAAATTTGACAGATTGTTGTAGCTGGATGTGGCGTCTGTACCGTCAAACACATCGCGTAAAAAAACTTTTATGATCGACCCCCGACGTTTGCATTTACTTCGCCCGAACGTTTCGCGTGATGTTTGCTTGTAGTACCTACATATCTACTGTTATAAATATGCTCTGTTCGGTGTTGTCTTACATAGAGGCTTTTATTTATCCGTAAATGCTTCTCTGACATTATGTAAATATTTTGTGTGCGGTGTTTTGGTAGTTAGTAGGCGTTTTGGTAAACGTTTGGCACACGTTTGGCACAGTTTTATTATATTTTGTGTTCGAATTAAAATTCTGTTCTTTGTGGTGAGAGGATCTGCCAGGGTCGCGGGTTGTTCGAAAGAGTTACCGTGTCTGGCACAGGCAACTGTAGGAACACGGGTGGGTTTTAGTCAGCAAAAGTCTGACATGCCCTCCCGCTCCACCCAGAGCGAGAGAAGTTATTTGATAATGTACCAAACAAAAAAAAAACTGGCAAAGTGCGAGTCGGACTCGCACACGAAGGGTTCCGTACCACAAGGCAAAAACGCCGAAAAAAAACACGTTTGTTGTATGGGAGCCCCCTTAAATATTTATTTCATTTTGTTTTTAGTATTTGTTGTTATAGCGGCAACAGAAATACATCTGTGAAAATTTCAACTGTCTAGCTATCACGGTTTATGAGATACAGCCTGGTGACAGACGGACAGACAGACAGTGGAGTCTTAATATTAGGGTCCCGTTATTACCCTTTGGGTATGGAACCCTAAAAAAATTACATTGTCATTACAAAAGGACAGTTTATACAACACTAACTTCTGCCCGCGACTTCGACCGCGTGAAATTTCTTGTTCCCCCGACACACCCGGTCGCATAGCATTAAGGCTCCTGCAAACAGGAGCGACGCGCGACGCGAATCGCGCGCGACACAAAGGCACCGCTCGTTGCGCGACTTGCGGTGCCTTTGAGTCGCGCGCGATTTTATCGCGTGTCGCGCCTGTTTGAAGGAGGCTTCACCTGCCCGCGCTATCACTTTGTTTTCGTTTATCGTTCTTTCTGACTTTTTTCTTTGTGCTCGACTCCTAAGGGTCATAGCATTAAGAATTAGAAATTGGGCTAAGTATGAGAAGCAAAAATATTTTTTCAAATTCGACTGGTCGTTCCAGATATTAGCGCGTTCAAACAAACTAACTCATCAACATTTACGCGGGTGATACCGCGGGGCGCAGCTAGTTGGATATAAAAATATTCTGTAACACCCTTTTTATCAAACAAAGCGATATCAAGAACCAAGAATATACCTATTCTCAATCGCCTTTACAAAACTGAGCCATCTGTGTTTGAGCAGTCCATCCCTTGTTCCCCATATATTCTTCATACACCCCAAATCTATTCAATATGAATATTTCAGAACAAGGAAAATGTATACAAAAAGCTTTCTTCACACACGTCGCCTCAAGTTGTGACGTCATTATATTAAAATATATGAGGTTGTTGAACCGCAAAAAGGACATAATATAAGATACAGGATAATTTATTCGTCCCTTCAGAATGGGTAATGGATGATGTAATCTGGAGCAAAAAGTGATGCGGACTTTGGAGACGCATATGCTTATTAATTTCATCGTCATCATGTAACAGACCAGATATTCTATTTCACGAAGTCCGTTCGGCTTTGATTGTAGTAGTGACGTATCGCGACAAGCGCGCTCCCACAGCGGCTGCCCCTTGCTGCCGTCGTCGCATGAGGCTATTTCCGCGAATGTGTAGCGTTTTACTTCACCCATTGTTGAGTCTCTGTTGATCACAATGTGCACGCTTGACAACATTCATAGCCAAACGGACTTCGTGACATAGAACATCTGTGACTATAATGGATGACTTTATAGCGTTACTAGCTTTTTCCTGTAATTTCGCTTGGATAATACCATCAACAACCCTATGACCTGCACGCGTAGCATGAGCACCATAGAAACGAATTTTTCACTTCAGTAGCTCAAACATGTAGGTTTTGCTGCGTGAAATCAGTGAGCAAAATGCGATTTTGCTCACTGAGTGAGACAAAGTAACTTTTTAATTTTTTTTTTTTTCAGAAAGCCGCGTTAATCTTATTCAGCCTTGGGTTAATCATACAATTCGAAACATTCACACTCTATCTCTTTCCCGCCATTAGAAAGAGAGAGAGACAAAGACCAGCCCTTTCGAAGTTCGGATTTTGAATTCGACCTCAAAGACAAACACGTTCGGAATTTCGTACTAACTAAAGAAATTTTGCAAAAAGAAAATTATGTCTTTTAATGTAATTTATTGAATTTTTAACTTATTGTTGTATTTAAACGAAAATAAGTATTTACTGCAAATAAAACTGATATTTAACTTGTGAATATTTATTTCTAGTTTCAGTAAATGTTAGGTTTTTTTTTTTTTTTTTTTCGTAATATATTTTGAATAATAAAATATCATGGGTGCTATTTCCGAACACGCCTTAATTTAAATAATAGAGCGGGAATAAAATTTCGTGACTGGCGTACAGAGTTGAATAAGTTAAAAAATATTAAAATAATCGTAAAATATGAGTGAAACTAGCGACGAGAACAGTATTTTAACACCGGAAGAGTTAAAATAACAAGTTATTAATGCAGAATTAAGTTTCCTACCTGAGAAGTGTCGTGAGAAATATCTGAAAGCATACCATGTCTTTAATGAATGGAGACTTACAAAGGGCGTAAGCAGTTTTTCGGAGAAGGTGTTGCTATCTTATTTTTTAGATTTTATAGAATTGGTATCTACCTACAATGTTAATTATTTTGATTCACAATAAATAGTTATTTCAATCTATTCCTGTTTATTATTTTATCTCCTAAAGTGTTCTCGCTGCTGAAGTGAAAAGTTATGTGTGTTACACGAGAGCAAAGTTTTTTTGCATCTCGTGCCTTTGAATCCCTCGCCACACTCAGGATTTAACTTTAGAATCACTCGCTACGCTCGTGATTCAATCGTTGAATCCTTCGCTTGCTCGGGATTCAAAATCAGCACTCGCAGCAAAAAACTGCTTTGCTCTCTTGTTGCACAAATAACTATTGTCGACGGATGAATATACAAAATGACAGATCGTAGACAGATTTCTTAAGAAATTATAGAAATCATTTATCTATAATTTTGTCTAATAGTCCGTCGGCAAATTTGAATAAATGACTTATTTGATTTTTTTTTTATTTAATGGTCCACTTGAAGGGCAAAGTCCTGAAACCAATCCCAATAGAGAGAGAGAGAGCCAGAGAAATGGGAAATTAATGCACGTTTCTCTTCACCCAATCTAAAAATGGAACACTGTGGCATTTTAGCTAGTAAGAACCCTACAAACAACCTTCCGTATTCCTTACCAAGGGTATCCATGAGGATGTAACCACACAAAAAAAAGGTTTGACAACAGACCTCCACTGCAAAAACAAAAAGCGGGTTGTATACCACCATACAATATTTCACACTACATATCTTTTTGAATACTTTAGTACTTAAAAAGATATGTAATCTGCATTCGCGATTTGATTGCCAAAAATGTAAACAAATATGAGTTTATGGAAAAATAACTTTAAACAATAAAGTTCAGTTTACGCTACAACTTCAAACATTTAAAACTCTAAAATCAACTTAATTGCCATTAAAATAAAGTTGATATTTGTTTAACTTGAAATAATATTAATTTGAAACATAAGTTTGAAAAGAGTATGCTAAAAAAACACGTTTTTTGTATGTGGGTGCTTTAATTTTCAACTTTGTACTATTTTTATTATTTGTTGTTATAACAGTTATAGTTAGTACACATACGTTAATACACACTCTGTGAAAATTTCAACTGTCTACCTATTACGGTTTATGAGATTGAGCCAGCTGACAGTCAGACGGACGGACGGACAGCGGAGGTTTAGTTATAGGGTTCCGATGGCACTCTTTGGGTACGGAACCCGAAGAAAACGTTTCTTGTATCTATAATCCTTTGATATTCAACTTTGTTTTATTTTTATTATTTGCTACAATAGCGGCTTAGTACCCCACACATTCTGTGAAATTTCAATTGTCTACCTACATATTACGGTTCAAAAGATACAGCCCTGAAAAGAGACCGCAGAGCCTAAAGTCTAAGTAATAGGGTCCCGCTGGCATCTTAAAAAGAAGGTACCTACAGTTTTTTGCACCTAAGCAGACCCGCATTCATCATAATATTACTTATCACTAACACATATTTTAAAACAAAAGCACATCATCAATCACTGTCTAACGAGAAACATGTGTTTGTTAGCAACAAAATGTACATTTAAAAGGTTTTCTTTGCTACCAAATGTACATAATTCTGTTTTGCCTGTCAAAATATTAAAGTTTCGTGTTTCGTGGAAATGGAGTGTACTCCAGTGGTTCATTACAGCGTATAACAGAAGACCGGCTCCTGTTGAAATATACTCGTAATATGTATCTACTTAGCCTTTTCCCAACTTTTTTGGGGTCGGCTCCCAGTCTAACCGAATGCAGCTGAATACCAATATTTTACATAGAGCGACTGCCTATCTGACCTCCACAACCGAGTTAATGGGTAATACGGTACCCTTTGATAAGACTGGTTGTCAGTCTTCCGGGCTTCTGACTACCCGTAACGACTCTCAAAGATTCACGAATAACAGCCGGGACCAACGGCTGAACTGAACGTGCTTTCCGAGGCACGGAGGGATCTCGGTATGTAAAGATGGTCACCCATCAACAGGTCAACCGCGGCAAGCGTAGCTTAACCTGATCGATCGACCTGTGCGGCTGTTATTATTTGGCCACGGACCACTGTTCTTCTGTTGAAATATAGGTATCAGATAATTTGTAGTTGGATTTATTTTCGTGACTGTCGGGCTGGTCACTGGTCTACTGGTCGCAAGCGCTACTACTGAGTACGAGGCCTCTGGGATCGATTCTCAGATCGGACAGTGTTATTGAGTTTTTCTAGTAGGAATTTCTCAGTAGCACCCCGAAGTCTGGATTTACATGGAACTTAAACATAACTGGTCGCTCTTAGCGATAAGACCGCCCATTGTGTCACCCTTTGTACAGTTTCTATATTTATGTCTGTAATTTATATGGTGTACATAATAAAGAGTATTCTATTCTAACTGGTGAAATGTGGGTGTACTATATGTACAGACGCCAGCACATCAAGCTACCCGAAACTGTCAAATTTTCCCAATCATCTTTAAACCTTATGCTTTAGCGATAAAGTTGAAAATCTATTAAAAAAATTTGGCAGATTGTAGTAGCTTGATGTGCTGGCGTCTGTAACATCGAGGAAACTTACATCTGCCCAATTTACACCATGAGCACATATTCTGTTAGCAAGCGTTACTATAGTAGCCGAGCGCTACAAGCAAGAATAGCCCTTACGGTGTATAGATGTAAGTTTCCTCGATGGTACATCGCTGTCTTACCCTTCGGGGATGACAGGCGTCATATTTTATTACTATTTAGTATTTCAGAATATTTCTTGTAAAGTCTATTCAAATTCATGTTTCCAATTGATATTATTTCAAGTTATACAAACAAATATCAACTTTAGTAAGTGAAAAAAATATAAAAATGTTTGAATTAAACTGAACCTTATTGTGTAGGTATAAAGTTATTTTTCCAATAACTCATATTTGTTTACATGTTTGGCAAATAAATCGCAAACGCAGTATACAAAGATTAGTTTTCTGAAACATTCTATCTACGTCAGAATATTCTTTTCAATTATTTTCTTAGAGGTATGTTATAGATAAGATTGCTAACTTTATGTACATATGTGACACGTGAAAAAGACCAAAAGTGATCAGCGTACAGCGTACTTTCAGCCACATATCCCAGTAAACTCTTGAAGCAATCGAAGTAGAAACAAAAGCGAGTGAAGTATTACTTTAGTCGGTAAAAGCAGTGTCCGTAAATTTCTCTCACAAGCTATTTGTCAAGGGGATTCTGTGCCACCTGAGCGCTAAGCGGTCTCCCCCAGCTACGGATTCAAATAATCACTGAAGTTTTTAGGGAAGGATAATAGAGATAGAGGAGACGGTTTCATGAATTTGTTCGTGATAGTTTTATGTAAATTTTGTCTTGAAGTATGAAGGATTTTTGGGGAATGCTATCGAGAGTAGTGATGTGGTGGCCCAGTGGCAACCACATCATCAAGTGACCCCTCCCGCTCTGGGTGGAACGCAAGGGAATGTCAGACTCTTACTGAATAAAACCCACCCATGTTCCTTCCTTAGCCCATTTACGTTCCGGGGCAGCGGTAACCCTTTCGGACAATCCCGCTGACCCGGCGGGCTTCGGCCCTAACGGGCCCCTTCACTGATGCTGACATCTCTTTGAGGCGCGCGTGGAACACGTACGCGCTGTCCGGCACCGGCCTGATCCTGATCGGACGGTGGGCTACCCATTACTCTCCGCCCGCAGGCCGGCCGGCGCCTACGGTGGCCGGGAGTCGACACGCGGCTCCCGACGCCCGGAGCGTCTCCCGCGGCGGCTGGGACGTGAGGCAGTGGTAAGAACTGCGACTTACGACTAGTAGGTCGTAGGTCCGAACCCAGACAAGTGCTTTACTTGGTGCAAATTATATATTACCACTGCTCTGGTCTCAAAACGGTGAAGGAAAACATCGTGAGGAAACCGGCATGTCCTAGAACCAAAAATTCGAACACATGTGACATCTACCAACCCGAACTGGTCCCGCGTGGTGTTACGACTTACTCCCTGTCACCGAGAGGAGGCGTGTGTACCAGCAGTTGGAACGTTATATATAGACTGATTATGCTAGCTATCGATTTAAGGTTTAAGTAGGTTAAACAAATATTACGGTTGCGAATGGTTTTGCGCTTCTTCGAACAAGCTTTTTCACAAATAGCACTTAGTTCATAAATATAGCATCACGCCTGCATTCTCCGCCGGGGTATGCAGAGGTGTGTAGTAGTCTCATGCTTCGCTAGTTATGTTCAAAATTTAATGCAACGGGGCGGGGTTCTTGTCAGTAATTAAAATATCACAAATCATGCTGCTACTGGATATATTCCAATTGAAAAATTAACTAATTTACACAGCCCGACCCAGGGATTGAAAACAGGACCCCAAGTCTCAGCAATCAAACGTGCAACCACTAACGCAACACAAGGCAGGAATGGTTAGATATTGACTACAAATCGAAACAACTCCGTGCCTCGCAAATCACGTTGAGCTGGTGGTCCCGGCTGTCATTCGTAGATCTTCGACAGTTGTTAGTCAAAATCTTAAAAGTCTGACAACCAGTCTTACCAAGGGGTATCATGTTACCCAGTAACTGGTTTGTTGAGATCAGAAAAATATCTCTCGGAAAACACAGAACCCTTTGTGTCTTTCCAAACGATATTTTTCACAAGGACGACTTTCACTATAACAGTAGCATCACTTCAGGCATTACAACTTCACAGCCAACTAAATGAGCTGTGAAACTCCGTCAAAACAGTTCTTTCAATATACCGAGAGCCAATTTATGGACAACGTCCAATAAAAAAGGACATGATACAAAAAGGTAATCCATAACTTTCCTCATACTCACACTATCGGCTGCCGTCTATATTTAGATACTAGCAACGCCCCGCGGTTTCACTATAATATATCATAGATAATATATCATTTACATACAATATAACAATATAATAGATATGTAGGAGTCGCGACCTAAGTGGTATAGACCTATGCTGCTAAATGAAACACTTCATTACACTTTGAACGCTTATTGCTAAAACGGTTGCTATACTATGCTACGCTAAATGCTTATGAATGAATTGCTAATAAGTACGAATGCACTTATGCACCCGGTTTGCTGTCCGACTATGCACTGATGCCGCGCCGCACTTAGCGCGGCGTAATTGGTTAGCTAGGTCAGCAAAACGTGTTCGATCGTAATTATTACATCGAACAAGATAAAAACTATCCTATGTCTTTCCCCGGGATGCAATCTATCTCTCTGCCAAATTTTATCGAAATCCACTCAGTGGTTTATTCGTGAAAAGGTAACATACAGACAGTCAGACAGAGTTACTTCCGAATTTATAATATTAGTATGGGTTGAAACGTATACAGGGAGGATAAAACGAGATCCTTATGAATAGATTTGGGGTGTCTGAATCTGCCTCTTATTGAATGTATTCAGAATTTCTGAATCTATTCAATAAGAGAGAGTACTGCTATACAATAGTGACTCAGGTCGTAATTGCCCAGAGGTAAAGTCCTCGTGCACAAAATTGTGGGTTCGAATTCTGGCAAGAACCAGTGCGACTTTTTCATTCCAACCTCTGTACAACATATTTGCAATACTGATTTGTTTTTGTTTACAGTTTACGGAGTCAATGGCCTCTGGTAGTGTATTTAGGTAGGTACTTAAAATGATGAGTTGATATTAAGTGAGATTTGAAACGTGTCCTAGTTAGCCGTGGCAAAATACAGGATGCAATGCTTACTCTAAAATAAAGCCACCTATAACTAAAATCTACCACCAAGCTCAGATACAGGATTCCATTTAACGTATATTCGCAACCTGTGTATACTCAACGCTATAGAGTAAATAACGGTTCGATTCACACATGGAACCATTAATACCACAAAAAAGAACATGTACAGAAGGTCGGCTTCATTCATCGAGGGAATATGCACGCACACATAGACACGTACGTGCGGCGATCTCAAACAAATAATGCCAGTCGCCAGTGCGGTTGCACTCGCTGTACGTGAAGCGTGTCTATGTGTGCGTACGTTCTCGCTCATTGAATGGAGCCGACCTTCTGCACCTATTTATTCTTTGATTAATACCTTTACGTGAAATATTTCAATTGGAAGGATCAAAGGATTGTATGCGATTTAGTTTTTGTTTGCTGCTTTTAACAGCTTTATACATTTTTTTTATCCCGGCAAAGGTATTTGAAGGTATTACAGCTGTTTTAGATATAAAGGATTTGGTTAAAAGGTTTGGTTGTGTCAAATTTGGTTGGTTTAGGAAGGCCACAAATGAGTCATGTTTTTTTGTTGTTTAACCGACTTCATTTATTTATTTAATACTTCAAGCACATAAATGTACAGAGGCGGACTTAATGCCATAGGCATTTTCTACCAGTCAACCTTTGGGTGATCCAGAGACAAACACAGTGGTAGGTGCAATCATGAAAATTGAGGAATAAATATTTTAAACATCAGCATAAACCTGTTAAAACTATAAATATAATATATACCTAATTACATATAAATATTTACATCATTGTTACCTTTCTTCCGACTTGTCAGTCAGCTGAAAATATTTTTTTGTGGTGCATGTGTAAAAAGCAACTTCAAAAAGGCTGAAATAATGAAGTCGGTACTAAAGACAAACTTAGTGGAAAAAAATCCGTACCCAAGGACTATAGCGAAACCTCTATCAACTCCCCGCACTTCTAGAGTTCGTCGTGTACCGGCCAGGTTACGTGACTAGTTACGGTTCGGCACAACCCTAGCAATGTCGCCCCGCGTCACCGGCCAGTGAGTCACAAGCGCCTGGTAACTGCGCACGCGCTCGGCGCTAACAGACTAGTTATGGAACCCCACCACGTATAATTATATTGAGTGTATAAGCACTTGTCCCACGACCTGTGAGGTCGCTGAGCTTGACACTTTAAAAATAATGTTTTTTTAGTTTAAGTCTTAGCTAGTAGTTTAGTTCGTGATTTGCATCCAAATATGTAACACGTCTCAATTAAATAATGTTTGTTTAGTTTAAGTCTTAGCTAGTAGTTTAGTTCGTGATTTGCATCCAAATATGTAACACGTCTCAATTAAATAATGTTTGTTTAGTTTAAGTCTTAGCTAGTAGTTTAGTTCGTGATTTGCATCCAAATATGTAACACGTCTCAATTAAATAGAATTAACTAAGTAATTATTTTTATTTTTAAAAAAAGCCCTTTAAGGCGCTCCCAATCCTGACTGGCGCAGCCGGTAGGATCACTGAGGAAGCTATCACGCGTTACATTATTCATCGCGATAAGACTTTTCTCGATTTTCAAACGGTACGCGTGGTGTACGGCAAGGTGATCCAACGAACCAAATAAATATCGTCGGCGACGAGGAGTCCTGAGAGCTGATGATGGGCGTGGCAGGCTGGTGAGTACGACTTTTCACCTCCTTAATATCCGTGTCCACATCCTTTCGTTAAACTTGGAATTGGAAGTTTTCCATTTTGACTGTTTGATGGTTTTCTCAAATAATTAAGTTATGTGTGTGTGCTGTAAGAATACGTAACATACAATTGTTTTGTATAACTAATTTAAAACACTAATTAGATATAGCTATAATTTATATTGATATCAGAAACACTTAATAAATATATTAGTAGTAATTATTGTAATAAGTAAAATTGGTAGAGTTCATAGAGTTAATTATTACATAGAATTTTTGATTAAGTACCAGAATGTCAGAAATAAATCTTATTCCAAATGAATTGTACAAAATTCTACCCAGTTTTGATGGTAATAAACGACATTTGAATTTATTCTTACGCAAATGTGAGTATATTATCGATAAGTTTAAATTATCAGAATTACAACAGGAATTTACTTACTTAATGCATGTTGTGGGTGACGCAGCCGCGCTTATCAGTGAGCGCGGAGACATTCAATCGTGGGCGGAATTCAAGGAATTGCTTGAGTTACACTTTGGCTATCCGCGAAGCGAAGAGTGTTTGGCTATCGAGTTAGAAACTTTAAACTTTAAGTTTCAGACGGATGCCAATGATGCAACAATAAAAAAATAACCCAGGCATATAACCTATTAAATAAGGACACGCTGTGATAGAGAAAGAATAATAAAAAAATACACTTAGGTACTAAAGAAGATAACCTATTTACTCTACATATGTTTTAAGTATGTTTGATATGTTTATAAGTAATTTTAAGTCAATTTATACTATTTTAAATGGAATCGAAACTGCATTATCCTTTACAAAAGTGTCTGTTGTACATCCGACCATTGTTGAGCCATCTGAACTCTTAGCACTGTTAAGCAATATTTCTGAAACTGAAAGCCTAATTTACCTTGTGACTGAAAAATCGTTATTAATGCTAGAAAAAACAAATCTGTTAAAGCTTATGTAAAAGAAAACCACATAACATTCATTATGGAAATCACATTAATAAAAAAACATTTAATTATTTAAAAATCTATTCATTACCAATTTTCAAGGAAAACAAAACTACCACCATTATCCCTAAACATCCATACCTTATGGTGAAAGGTCCTACATACTCGTACATACCGCTAGCCAGCCCATGTGAAGAGGTGGGAGCCAACCAGTTCCTGAGCAAGGAAAACCATGTGATATTGTATCCTGAAAATACGTGTATAGAACAATTAATGAACTTTGCCTCAAACTTTAGTTTGTGCAAACCTCTTGCAGATAACCTGGAAAGTCTAAAAGTACAGCCTATTGACTTCCTCAACTGGAAAATTTACACAAGAAATTAAATAATGCTTACCGAAACATGTGCCGATGATGTTATCAGGAAACCGATTAAGGGCACATATTTATTGGAAATTGATGGAAACTGCAGTGTCTATCTGAAAGACATTAAATTACACAAAAGGCAACATCATTCAGGAAAAATGCAATATCGAGTAACTCCAGTCGCGGTTCTACCCAAATTAGAGGAAACATCTATTGATTGGAACAAAACAGTGAATCTAAACAAATTGACTTTGACGATTTAAAAAACATCTATCATATACATTAAAAAGTGAAATAGTGGAAAGTGGTAGTGCAGTGAGAACAAATAGTGTTAGTTTAGCAACTATATTACTCTATGTTATTTTAGCGATAGTATGTTTTAGTATAGTACTTTGGAGAAAATTGTCTTGTATGCGGAATCATCGGAATCCAAATATTACCGATAATTTCGCACTTGATGAGGGAGGAGTTATGGAACCCCACCACGTATAATTATATTGAGTGTATAAGCACTTGTCCCACGACCTGTGAGGTCGCTGAGCTTGACACTTTAAAAATAATGTTTTTTTAGTTTAAGTCTTAGCTAGTAGTTTAGTTCGTGATTTGCATCCAAATATGTAACACGTCTCAATTAAATAATGTTTGTTTAGTTTAAGTCTTAGCTAGTAGTTTAGTTCGTGATTTGCATCCAAATATGTAACACGTCTCAATTAAATAATGTTTGTTTAGTTTAAGTCTTAGCTAGTAGTTTAGTTCGTGATTTGCATCCAAATATGTAACACGTCTCAATTAAATAGAATTAACTAAGTAATTATTTTTATTTTTAAAAAAAGCCCTTTAAGGCGCTCCCAATCCTGACTGACTCGTGCGCCTCGCGAGCAGTTCATTACAGATAATTACGTTATTTATAAGTTAAATATGTCACAGTTTTCTATACATACGTTTTTACAAATACAGTTTACATGCGCAAATAGTTGGAGTTTCTTTTGCCTAAAGTAACCCGACAACAGGACCAATTTTTGAACCTATTTCACACAAAGAAACTTTTTTTTTTAATATGTATTTTAATGTAATTTGAATGTCATCGACCACCATGATCAGCTTATAGTGTTCCCACTTCTGGGACACAAGCCTCCTATCTGTGAGAGGGAGCGGGTCGTAACCACCACGCGGGCCCAGTGCGGGATGGTAGCTGTCACATGACTGAACTTTCAGTTCTAGGACATGCCGGTTTCCTCACGATGTTTTCCTTCACCGTTTTGGGAGCAGTGGTGATTAAATTGTTTACACAAAGTAAAGCAGATGCCTGGGTTCATACCAACGACCGTAGTCCGTAAGTCGGGGCTATTACCACTGAGCCACCACTACTTACCATCGAGCAAATATTTAGTGTCCTTCCTGCCTTAATCTGTGATTATACGAGACAGGTGCTAGTGGTCTCATGTTAACAATACATCTACCCACCTATTCACGTAGGCGGCCCGGCGCTAATATTTTATGGAATATTTGTGGGAAAACTTTAGAAACATCTCTCGGTAATATTAACTATAACACTGTATCAAACATGTTGTGATGCATAATGCTGTGACCCTATGCAAGGCAGCGGCTTATTAGTCGATTCGCACGAATTCACTCGCCCGAAACGGGCGAATCGTCACTTTTAAATAATATTATTTTTTCTATAGGCCACTCGCACGAAGTTAATTTATTTGTGAGCGAGTCGACAACTGGTACATTTTGAATTTTATACAATGAAGTTTAGAAAAAAGCACACGTTTTATAATATAAATCTTATTACTTCTGTGCGCTAGTGTCCTTTCTTCTTTACTTTGACGTATAAAATTCAAAATGTGCCAATTGCATAATACATATTTCTGGAGTTTTCGACTCGCCCACAAATAAATTAACTTCGTGCGAGTCGCCTAAAGTAAAAATAAAATTATTTAAAAGTGACGATTTGCCCTTTTCGGGCGAGTAAATTCGTGTGAATAAGCCGAGACAGCCAGCGCCGAGCTATTCTAAAACAATTCGAATTAATCACAAATTGTTATCCAAAATGCTTATTTCACCTGATTGCTCCCAACCTGAATATTATTGAAACCCTCTACTCAAATACAAATATACCAAACGTTAGCCGTTTAAGGGACGTAATCCTTCGTGGTTTAATTAGTCATGTTGTGTTTACCCCGTGTCTTGGTGTTTGCGAGAATCTGAGGGTTACACAGCATGTCTGATGGGGTTAACGGTCTTGTTCAATGTCGCGGGCTTAATTTTTGGTCCTTAGATTTTGATTTGGGTAAGAGTAGCTTTTGTTTAAGTATAGAATACTCTTTATTATGTACACCATATAAATTACAGACAAACTTTTCATTCACAAAGACACAACAATTACAATTTATAAGCTAACACTAAAATATATATAATTATACAATATATTATGTAATAAAAAATTTAAGAAAAACGCAGGAGCTCATTGGAGCATCAAAAAATTCGTCCGCGTCGTTGTCAATGGGACAAGTGCCCAAAAGGCAGGCAGCATTAACACGACGGATGGCAATGCTGATTCTTTGGGGTAAAAATAGGCCAGCCCTCTGGTCACGTGAAGAGTCAACCAACCGCTTGACGATGTCCCGAAATATTCGATGAGCAGTCGGACCTCAAGGTCCAATTACAGTATTTCAATTACAGACATAAATATAGAAATTGCCATACCTAGCCCCTAACTATTTTTATTTCTTAGTTATGTAAACGTTACTGTTTATTTTCCTTTTTTTTTTTGCTGTGTCTATTCTCTATTTGAAATAAGATTAGACATTTAAATAAACCTTTTTACAGTCCGTTCAACCGATTTTGACTTCTATACCGTAGGCATAAGGGATGGTATTAAAAGCAAAAATGTGGTTACAATACAAACTGTTTACTGCAGCTGCCATATGTCATGCCACCAACGCAATAGAATTCATAATCGGTTGAACGGACTGTAAAAAAGGTTAATTTACATTACGACGTTCAAGTCATCGAAGAAACTGAACACCATAGTTTCATTTATAAAATATTACAAGTATGTCTAAGCTCTGATCTCTCTATCGCCAGACAATTTCATCGGAGGAACAATTATGAATCTCTGTCAATTTTTTCACACAAAAACTGTCAGACGTCAATCCTATTTCCACGATAAAAAATATTTAAATGTCTAATTTTATTTCAAATGGAGTATAGCTGTTTGTGAATTTGAGGCTGGGATCTACAGGGTGGTACAGACTTCGACGCGCAAACTGTAATCATGAATTCAGCACATGTTTATAGACGACGTACAAATTTTTCGTCGGTAATCAAAAAGCAATGCAGCTGTTCCCCGAAGAAATTGCACTACCTCTAAGCCTTCCTCAAGAATTGAGCTATCATATACAAAAAGATTTTAACCTTTTGACCGCCACAGTCTATATAGATGTCTGTATAGATGACAAACCAAAATGTGCCCAGCATGCCGCGGTTCGACTACATGACAGACTTTGACGCCGAGGGCACGTTTTTGATTTTTTGACGTGTGGCGGTCAAAAGGTTAATGTTTTTTTATTTTTTTTTATTTGACCGGTAGTTCCAGAGATTAGCGCGTTCAAACAAACAAATAAACTCTACAGCTTTATTATTAGTATAGATTATTCGAAGTCAAATACAACAAAACAGTGCCACAAACATCAGTATCGAATTAAATTACCTACATACATTATCTCTCTAAAGTTAGCAGCCTCTAATCTAGTTAAACATAATCCGACGTGTACACAGTGCATTTCAAATAATTCAGAATTTCAGTAGAGATTTATTTATTTATTTATTTATTTATTTATTTATACAAATCTTACCTAAACTATCTTTACAGATCTACGATCCAATGCGATAGTTTGGCCTTACAAGCTAAATTCTACATCTTATAAAAAATAATCTACTTTATGCTTAAATCTAAGTAACTTAATATATATAATGTAACTTTTGCGAATTCACTCAAGTTGCACCACAGTACATCAACCCTCTCGTGAACCTCATTCACCACATGTATGGCTCTAGTGAAAGGAGTTCTCGCCAGAAGGTTGGTTCTGGCTGCAGGCGCAGCAAGCAGGGGCGGGCGTCGCCGCCTCCACACGTACCTGTCTGGCACGCAGAGCTCCAGGTGCCGCAGCACTCCCGGGTTATGCGCTACGCCACGTAGTAGCTTCACTACATATGCTACGAGCGAAAAGTCCCGTCGTACCCTCAAAGTGTTATACCCTACCATACCAAGAACAAATAGTGTAGGGTACTTGTTTACATTATGGATTTTGGCGGTAGGTTGCTTAACCGTATTATTATTATTTTTATATTTATTGGTTTTATTTTGACCAACGGCTTCAGCAAATGTAGCGTGAGAACTAGTCGAACTAGTCGATGCCTCCTTCGATGGTGGAACGATGGTAGATGATGCCTGAGGTAGGGTATTGTGAGCCAATTGAAGATTGAGTTTTTCTTCTACCGCCGTCATTATTTTAACTAATTTGTCAAGATCATTTTTTGTTTGCGTATATTGATCTTGCATGAGCGTAATCGCATTTGCCTGAGAGTCCAGGCGGGCCACAATATCTGATCGAAACTGCTTTAGTTCATCCAGTAACAGCGAATCCACGTCCTGTAAAATTGTCGGTGAGCATTGGACCCGGCTTCCTCGTTGGGTGTTCACATAGTCAGGTGTCGTGGTTATGTGTAGTCTGCTGGTATCCGCTCTGACCGGTGTATCTATATTTCCGCACTTTGGATTTAGACAAACACACTCTGGACATACCCATTTCTTTTTGTATGCCGGATGTACCGACTAGCCGGGAAGGCCGACTATCTGACCGTATTTGTGGTCGGCGACTAGTCGGCAACTCGCAGACAAAAACCGCCGACTAGTCGGCTCTTTAATTTATACATATTTCTATGCTTATACTCAAATCAAATCAATTCATATCAAAATTAGACTGAGAATCAGCACCTTTTTGAAGATCAAAATTACATAAAAGAGTCCCCAAAAACTCCCGCCCTTCACCACTTCCTAGTGCGCAACTACTCCTTTGATAATAATCAATCATTGAACTAATAATAAAAACACAATATAAAAAAAAAACTCAATTCTGATTCTACAGCTCTGAATAAAGTACGCTTGCCGCGGTTGGTCTGTGGATGGGTGACCATCTTTACATCCCGTGACCCCTCCGTGCCTCGGAAAGCACGTTAAGCCGTTGGTCCCGGCTGTCATTCGTGGATCTTTAACAGTCGTTACGGGTAGTCAGAAGCCCGAAAGTCGGACAACCAGTCTTACCAAGGGGTATCGCAATATTTATCGACGCGTACTGTACTGGGTAATAACCCAGTACAGTACGCGTCGATAAATATTGCACATCGACCTTTTTACACAAAACCATTTTATACAAAGAATAAAAATAATTATCAAAAGAAGCAAATCATAATTGTTTTAACAGCTCCTAATAGATACCGGACTGTTTGTATTTCGTGCGACAGAGATAACGCTCTACGAAGCCGAAATTAGCCGATTGTCTCTTTCTAAAGGTCGATGTGCAATATTTATCGCCGGGTACTGTAATTGGGTTGTGGAGGTCAAATAGGCAGTCGGTCCATGTAAAATACTGGTATTCAGCTGCATACGGTTAGACTGGAAGCCGACCCCAACATGGTTGGGAAAAGGCTAGGCAGATGATGACAGTCCGTTCACACTTATTTTACCTCTGACAGCAGCAACGTAACAGCAACCTTATTTTAATGAGATTAAAGATCACAATGATTTTGACAGGGTTGTCAGTGGCAGCAACCCAACAGCAACCTTATTGGAATGAGAATAAAGATCACTATGATTGTAGGACAGTGATGTAGAATCAGAAGTAAAATACAGTACCCGGCGATAAATATTGCACATCAACCTTTGGAAAGAGACAATCGGCTAATTTCGGCTTCGTAGAGCGTTATCTCTGTCGCACGAAATACAAACAGTCCGGTATCTATTAGGAGCTGTTAAAACAATTATGATTTGCTTCTTTTAATAATTATTTTTATTCTTTTTATAAAATACAAAAAAAGGTAAAGGTCGATGTGTACTGTAACTGTGAACGGACTGTTAGTATATATTTTAGGCTCACAGTTTCGGTTTTTTTCACCCGAACTCTGCGAAACTCCTCCCGAGACAATGATCGGCTTGGCCGACTAGTCGGTCGTATCGCAACCGACTTATTGGCCAGTCGGCAAGTCATTCAATGTCATAGTGGGCCCCATCACTGAATTTCGGCTCGCCGCGCGCCGGTCCTAAGAGACGCAATACGAAACTTGACGTATCTATGACTAGACTGTGAGACGCTTGCAAATGTTTAAAGTTTACTGAAAAATGTTTTAAAAGAAAATTATTTCGTCTAGGGAGTTATTTAAAATGTCTTGAAATGATAACTTGAAACTTGACATAAATTGGACGGTTGAAACAATTAAGCTCATTTTATTTGAACTATTTTATCTTTTTAAAAAGTGCTCGGTAGACACTACTTTGAGAAAGAAGCCGACAGAAGGATCCAGTTGGGTTGGGCAGCTTTTGGGAAAGTTCGTCAAGTCTTCTCGTCCCCTATCCCACAATGTTTGAAGACTTCAACTTCAACCAGTGCATCCTGCCCGTTATGACATACGGTGCCGGAACGTGAGTTACAGCAACAGTTGAGCTGGTCTACAAATTCAAGGTCGCTCAGTGCGCTATGGAGCGGGCTATGCTCGGAGTTTCTTTGAAGGATAAAATCAGAAATGAATCTATCCGGAAAAGAAAACCGGATTTACTGCTTGCCGAGTAGGCAAACTGAAGTGGTAGTGGGCGTGCCATGTTTTTCGAAGTACCGATGGTCGGTGGAGCGTACGCGACCTGGAGTGTAAACCGCATATCGGCAAGCGTAGAGTTTGACGCCCCTATATTGAGGGAGTTGTGAAAAAATATGTAATTCGTCATTTTGTAGCGGCGGCCATCTTGGACCGATTTTCATCAAGCATAGCTAAGAACACTTGCGACTAATTCACCTTTCAAACAAAAACAACAAAATCAAAATCGGTTCATCCGTTCGGGAGCTACGATGCCACAGACAGACACACACACACACACAGTGACACGTCAAACTTATAACACCCCGTCGTTTTTGCGTCGTGGGTTAAAAAGAACAAACAAAAAAAGTTGTGGGGAAAACATGATTGTGTCACAACTCACATCCACCTAAAACGACCATCGCTCAGCATAATGCTAAGACGCTGCGCTGTACCTACGAGACAGGTTCCCAGCGCTGCGCTGGTTTTCAGCGACAATGACTAAACTCAGCAAAAAGTTTGACAAATTCTGAAATAAACTACCATCCTAACGCTCACAACGTTATTGAAACTACCAACCCACAAATAAATCTATCTACAGACTACATATAAACTGTTGACAAATCGAACCAAGATCTATATTAATTGGATGCTGCAGTGTATCAAAGAGCGAAGAGAGGGTACAAACGTGGCTATCTCTGAGCTATCTAGTTCCGTAAGTCTCGGATAAGTTGATATCCGTTGAGAAATGTCAATGCACTGGAGAAATGTCAGGTCTTAGAATGGAAAAAGTGGATAAGAAACTGCTTTTAAATTTTCTCCTGATCAAAATAAATGGCAGTCACAATAGCATCCTGAAGGCTGTGGCGGCAGTTACTTCCTCCGCAATACTAAGTCAGTTTTTGCAAAGACTTATACCCTTTTTTCCATTTCTCGTTGTGTGAAAAACGTGTATGTAGTTTTAGTAGTCAACCAACTACCACAGTTGACGTGATATTGGTAACAGTAGTGTCTAGATCCTGGCATTTGGAAACCGTGTTTTTGTCTGAGGCGCATAAGTTTTGCCGTTAGAAGTTCACACTTTCATATCCACTTCTGCTAAATCCAAATTTTATTTGGTGTGGATTCAATCCAAATGATGCATGCATGGCGAAGATCCGAAATGTATACGCTTTAGTCAGTGCATTGGTTGTCTATACACATTATTTGGAATGTATCTCAAGGAAGTACCATTTGATTTGAACTGTGTGCGGTCAGTTGAGTGAACTTTACAGCATAATGAGAAATACAGTAGCTTTTATAGGCACCTCTTCCGCCGCCGGCGATTAAGAAGAATCGATTAGAGAGAGCAAATAAAAACGATTTGGCGAGCAACGGGTGAGAGTGCGTGACGGCGATGAGCAATTACTCATTGATATGCATATGTACAGACGCCAGCACATCAAGCTATCCGAAACTGTAAAATTTTCCCAATTAACCTTGAACCTAATGCTTTAGCGATACTTTGAAAATCTATTAAAGAAATTTTACAGATTGTAGTAGCTTGATGTGCTGGCGTCTGTACCAGATGCAAGTCTCTCAGCGAATGTTCTGCTCGCTAAACGAGTGTCATTGAGCGAGTATTCACTTTTAGACAACTCTTGTCACTTCGACAAGTGAGGACTCGCCGGCGTTGTGAACCGTCAGCGACCAACCATACATATATGTATGTATCTCTTTTACTTACACGGGAGCTAAAATCTTTTTACCTGACTAAGGAAGGTACTCGTATATGATTTTTAACCAGTGTGTATGTATGTTCATCTGTTCCCTCATAACTTCAAAAGTACTTATAATAATTGAACAAATGAGGTATCGTTAGAAGCATCTTAACCGTCCGCTGGTTATAGGTTATGTGATGTCACACTAAATTCAATATGGCGCCCTCTAGAGGACATAAAGAAATGAATTTATAAATAAATATTTTGGGGTAGTGCCTTGTTGGGTATCAAATGAAAGGGCTTAATTAGCACATTTCAAAAATATTAATATTACTGAAATAAGCTCCAAAATAATTAAATAAAAAATAAGTTTAAAAACTAAAACCTGACTACTGAAAAGGATGAAATAAGAAAGTACATTCCCGTGGTCGCATGCTACCATAGTATGTTAGTACAGCGGCATGCGACCACGGGAAGGTACGTTCTTGTTTCATCCTTTCCGGTAGTCGGGTTTTAGTTTTTAAACTTACTTTTTGTGTACGTTTCTTGAGCGAGAAAATTGTTGAAAGCTAGTCGCTTTCTCGTCGACGGTGTGACAGATGCCTGAGACTACTGAATTAGCCTATAACGTTCCAACTGCTAGGAAACAGGCCTCATCTTTGTCAGAGATAGTGGCCATAATCCAACACGCGTGTCCAGTACGGGTTGGTGGACTTTACTCCATATTATTATGGGGACTAATAACATATTTGGCAAATATAGAACGGTTTTGGATTAGAAAGAAAAGAAAGTGTCAGTTTCGCGATGCCAAAAAGAAAGAAAAAAAATGTCACTTTTTGTAGCAACATTATGTCCATTCTTCGAAGAGTTTGTACATTTAGTATATTTATCTATGGTTGAGATAAAAGTGGTCATGCGACGCGTTCGCGTTCGGAGAGAGAAATATAACCAACTCACGTTGCTTCACCTCAGAATATTACATGTTTCCATAACAAGTTTTCAGTGCAATAAAACCGCAAATGTGCAATTTCGTTCACCATTTTAGTATTCCTGTATGTTTTTATTTACAACTTACTGTTTGGCAGTCGAAATAGCGTCATATTGTATTTTCAATGGCTATTCGAAAGTTGGGCCGTAAACAAGGTGATTTGTATCTGTGTTTTGACTTAGTAAGGTGCAAATCGGAATGTTTTGATACATGAAAGTAATTCTGGAGCGTGTTTTCTGGCAAGATTTATCTTTTTGCTCTTTTGAGTTGCCCGTTCTTCTTCATAGAGATCTACGTTTTGGAATGGGCAACTAGCTTCAATTTTCTGACTAACTGTCCGACTCTTTGATAATTCAGATGTGCCTGTAAATGGTTTAATTGAAATAAATGCTTCAAGTAATTAAAGTAACGTTTTAAATGCAGTTTAAAAATGTTTCAATGGAAACTTTGTTAAAATTTAGTTTGAAATAAACTTTAAAACTGAGATTGGAAAAACATGTGCGTAAGCTGTAATGCTGGAAATATGTCCAACATCTCTCTTACATAAATACAACGTTAAAGGGTACGACCAATTAAATACAGGATCATAATATAAAGCAGCTCATTCACGTTATAACCATTGGTAAGTCATTGCAATGTAATTCTTATCTCGTTGTCATAAAACATAAATTAGAACGATAGCCGTGAGTTTATTAAAACTCTCGGCAATCATTCTAATTTATACTTTACCTTATCGAGATAAGAGTTAGATTAAAACGACTTACTAATGGTTTTACGCCGATCGTGTATGCTCCATCTGAATAAGTTAAAAACCGACTAACTGCTTGGAAAAAGTGCCTGATTGCCCAGGGTGTGCTAAACCAACTCAAGTACCATCACTCTAAGAGGATATTTTAATACTCGGTTGTAAAATATGAAGGGCCAGTAATGGCTAAAATAGTTCGTTCCGGGGTCTACTCCCTAAGGTTGACGTCCGTAGTTTCTACCGAAGTTACGTGCGTCTACCACTCCGTATTTTCGAACATATTATGTAAGATCAGAGGGGAAATTCTCGTAATTTTAAGATCATTCAGAGTCTGATCTCAGTCTTAATCTATCAAAAATACCTATAATTTTCGTATATTTTGACAAGTTTTTGACATTTCTAGATTTTTAACGTTTTAAATTATGAGAATTAGCCTTCAGTTCGGTTTCCGAACTAAGAATGAATGACAACACGATTTGACCGCTGTCCATACGCCCCATGTGTTGTCCGTCCAACAAATTTAATTTGACACTTGTTTTGACAGTTTAAATACTTTTCGACCGGCCCGCATCTTTGTTCACGAACTTAGAGCGTAGACTCCTTGAAATATGACCTACAAAATGTTTGTCATCCAGTACCAAAATAGTCAAACTTAAACTCAAACGCATTTATTTCAATTAAATTATTACAGGCACATTTGAATTGTCAAGAAGTCGGTCAGTCAGAAAATATGAAGCTATTAGTTGCCCATTTTAAAGCATAGTAAGCAGCAGTGGGAACATTATAGGATGATTTTGTTAAAAAATCTATTTCTAACTCAATGTTCCTTCTATTTTGCAGATCATAAAAAAAATGTCGAAGGTTTCTCTAAAAATGAACGAAATGTAAGCAAAACCCTACACGAATTTAGGGACCCGTTCATTGGGCAAAAACGTGAACATGCAGGATCGAGCATTTGCGTACCTTTTCGTTCCTTTGGTATTCAAAAAATCTACGTCGCGGTGGAAATCTTGCGAGGAAAAACAAAGTAAATGTGCGGCGATAATTATATTTTCTAAAGAAAGGTAAATGGTTACAAAATGCACTATTCAGCTGTAAACTGTTGGTTACAGCAGCATTGTATATTTGAGAATTTTGTAACTGTTTTCTTGAAGGTTATTCAGTATGAATCTGTTGCCAAATCTCATCCAGTTGTTTTTTTTTTTCGATGTTGTTTTGGTTATGCAATTACGACTAAGTAATTTGCCAAGCGATTTACTGATCGACACAATCATTATTCAATGCTATTTTTAGTTGTTTTTTTTCAGGCAATAGTTACTAAAGCTGTACTTACAAAAAAGATGATTCTCATTTCGATTTACGACCTCTACGCATGACTAAACGGGAAACCCTGATGTCTTCTCACACAGAATTTTTATATATGCGTTTTGTATATGCGTATTATGAATTTTATATATATTGGAAAATATTCTTAGAAAAATTAAATTACAAAAATTATTATTATTCAATTACTGTCCATTCCAAGGTTGCCTGGAAGAGATCGCAGAATGCGATAAGGCCGCCCATTGTATGTTTTGTAGTGTTGAATGAACTTTTGTTATGTATTTTCTGATGTACAATATAAATAAATAAATTACAGCATGTCAAAGACACATACTAATTGTTAATTATATATTATATCTATTATATTATATTATTCTCATGAACCAGATATTTATTTCAATGATTTATTTCGTTCGGATCCTCTGATTTAATACCTGGCCAGTTATTCTTAGGTTTTAATTTCTGTCTTATTCACTCTGGTCCCCTTACTCTTTTTGATGTAAGTACAGTAAAGAGAAAAACAGTTGATCATGTAACAATTATTATTTGTTTTATATTTATTTTAGGGCTAATTTTCCCAACGCCAGAATATTTTATCCACGAAATAATTTTGAATTTTAGATAGCTAACGTTACTAACAGCTGTCGTAAAGAATCGTCCGATACCTACTTGGACGAATCTTCAGTAAGCTTTTACTTGAGACCAAGTACCTACGTAATGTGACCTCCGCCAGCCCACTCCACTTTAGTGGAACCTAAACAATGAATCAAGGCATTAGCGTGGAATAACATATATGTTCAAGATAAGATCTTTGAGCGTCAAATGGAAAAGAATGTGAACTTTTATCGTTAAACATTTTGCTTGAGCTGAAGAAGTTTTTGTTTAGAAATGATTATCTATTACTCGCCATGAGAAGTAAAAGAGACATACATACATTAGGGGGGCTCATGGCTAAGTAATAACAGCCGCACGGGTCACTCGATCAGGTTAAGCTACACTTGCTGCGGTTAGTCCGTGGATGGGTGACAATTTTTACATACCAGGTCCCCTCCGTGCCTCGGAAAGCACGTACAGCCGCTTGTCTCGGTTGTCATTAGTGGATCTCTGACAGTCGTTATGGGGCGTCAGAAGCCCGAAAGTCTGACAACCAGTCTTACCAAGAGGTATAAACCAGTAACTCGGTTTTGGAGGTCAGATAGGCAGTCGCTCCATGTAAAATACTGGTATTCACCTACATCCGGTTAGACTTAGGCGTGATGTTAATGTTGTTGTATTTCAACCTCCATTCCACTTTTTTTAAGGAAAGGGAAACTATTTCCCATCAGAAATAAAACACTATTAAGCAATAAAAACCCACTGCAATCTCTAGAATTATTGATTACTCTGTGCGTAATGTTCACATCTGGTCGAACAGTGGGCCTAGGACGAACGGGCGACTTAAGGTAAATTAGAACGATATTTGAATCGAAAATAATAGGTACCTATGAAATTGCCGATTTTTGATACTGGCTATTGTGAAGATCGATATTTCATCCTATTTAGAATTCCAAATTCAAATTAATTTTATAATAAAGTATGGAATTTTTTTTTTTCAAAATCAGTAGTTAATTATGTTTTCCCGCCGTTCGATTTTTTTTAAATATCGCTGTTTTTGTAAAACCATGGAAAATCGAAATTGCGCGCTTTTTTCGAGTTACGTCTGGGCACCAACGCAGCACAGACAGCACGCAATATTAACGCCGTGTATGGACATGGTACCGCATATGAACGCACGATCCGTTGTTGGTTTGATCGGTACCGTTCTGGAAATTTTGATCTCAACTATGAATCCCGTGGCCGACCGGAACAACGTTGAATTAAAAGCCATAATGAAAGCAGATTCATTTCAAACCATGTTGGAACTTAAAGCAGCCTTCAACGTATGTGATAAATCGATACTGATTCATTTCCTTCAAATAGGAAAGATAAAAAGCCCGAAAGTGGGTACCGTATGAAGTATGAACTCTTTGAATAACAACAACAAAATCGCGTCGAAGCTCCGCACAACCGGCCGTCTCAAAACTATAGAAGTTACTGCTCTCCGTCACCCACCATACTCACCAGACCTTGCTCCATTTCCATTTTTATTCGGAATTTGAAAAAAAATTCTAATCCAAAAAAGCGGTGAAGAACGCCTTAATAGAGTTCATCGATTCCCGTCGCCAGGATTTTTATAGCAGAGTCATAAACGAACTTCCACTAAAATGGCAAAACTACATCTTCACTTCACTAATGATGACCAATACTTCGATTAACGAAATACAAAATATTCTTTTTAAAAAATACCTAATAATATTGCCATACAACGTGGTAATGCCGCCAGTCTCTTGGTTACCTACATTATACCAGTCGACAACATTGCGGATGAATTTTCCGACGCTATATTTTGATTTGTGAATAGTTTCAATTAAGTTAGGATATAATTTTGTTATTTTAATAAATTAATTTGGTATTATTTGTTATTTACGTATAATATTGTTTTAATTCTGAATAAACATAAATAAATTATACTTATCACCATAGAAATGCGGTGTCACCCATAGATATGAATAAGGTCTTAAAACTAATTTAATATTTTGTGCTAAACGAATATTTTCTATTGTAAAATCGTTCGAATTTGCGTTACGTTTACGTCGCACGTTTGTAAAGGGCCTCGGGTAAGATGTATGCGTCCATCTCAGTATTTTACTGGTCAACCGGATCAGGCCGTTTGCGTGAATCTAGCCTTTTATTGAGCTAGTAAATCTGTTGGTAAAATATGAGGCCTATTTTGTATTCAATTTGAGATGCGTTTTTGTTTTGTACTGAGGTTCACATGTCTGTTTATTATGGGCAAGAATTATTCTTCAAAAGCTGTGTACTGTAATAACTGTTTTATGAAATCATCATTCTTTGGAGTTACGTGGTCTTAGAGAGTTGTGTTGATGACTTTAATGATTATAATTCTGTAAATACATATTTGTTATGGTCGCGAATCATATATTGATCGACGTACAACTTAATACTGACCAGATAATTGCAAAAAACGTAAGAAAATTTGAATTTCGCGGGCTACCGTAGCGCTTCCCCCTTAAAATAAAGAATATAATGCCCCTCAGATTTCAAAATAAAATATCAGTATTTTTCCTCGAAAACCTCCCGGTTTAGCGATTCAAAATGAGAACAAATAAATATCACTGTCACCGGCCAGTGTTTTAAAAAACCCATTCGCACTTACGAAAAAACAACTCTTCACAAAAAGGTTCAGCCTAAAGTTTGCATACGTTCACACGCTGACATAGGATCTAAAGTTTCTTTACGAATTGGTCAGTAGTAAATTAGACTGTGACAGATTAGTTGAGCATGTTGAACAAAAAGTTCCTTACAAAATACCCAGATACCATATATTCTACACTTGAGCATCCAAGACAAATATTGGAGTAAACTCGCCACTAAACAGATTAGTAGAGAGATGACTTCTTTGATAGTACCAGATGTCGATCTATACCATGATTCAATAAAACTCTTAAAAGCCGAAATTCTGAAGTCCTGAAAAACAATCTGATAATGTTTTATGTTAGTATACTTTGGAAATCCTTCACCCCTTTTTATATATAATTTGTTTTTAGAAGTTATACCTTCCATTATGATCTCACTAGCAGTGCCCCGCGGTTTTACCCGCGTAAGTTTCGATCCCATGGGAACATCGGGATAAAAAGTATTCTATGTGTTAATCCAGGAAATGGTCTATCTATGTGCCAATTTTCATCCAAATCTGTTCAACGGTTTACGCGTGATTGAGTAACAAACATCCAAACATCTTCACAAACTTTCACATTTATAATGTTAGTAGGATTTCTATTTATATTACTTAGTCTTAGTCTTAAGTAAATAGGCAATGTTTTTTGTTTTTAAAAATTACAATGTTTTTCGTCTTTTTAACCGACTTCTAAAAAGGAGGAGGTTCTCAATTCGGATGTTTATTATTTTACTTTTTGTTATTAATCTTTAGTAAGTATAAGAAGTATTTTGCCATAATTTTTAAGTAATACCTAGTAATAGCTTTATTTCATTAAAAAAAAATACAGTACTTAGATGACAATACAGTTATTTGCTATGATAATACAAAAACACACAAAACTTTTAGCATCTCGAACCGAATCCACTTTTATGTCTAATTTTATAGGTACTATTTATTTACCTTTATTACATACAAGATCAGGGAGCAAATTAAATTACTGTGTTGTTTGCAATACCTTTTTTCGTTAGATATAAAATTTCTGTGTGACCTCTTTCATTATTAGAACTAACAAGAACCCATATTAGGTAAATAGGTGGGTACACTATTAAGTAAGAGAACTATTTCTATGAAAACTTATACAATTGGGGGCAATTATGTTGAGGTGATAAGGTCGAGGTTTGCTTGTTCGAATTTGAAAACCGCAACGTCTGTATGTCTGTTAGTCATTGCGCTTATAAATAGAGAACAATTTTTTGTGACTATGTTCTTGTTTTGATTCATAGCTTATTTTCTGGTCAAGTTTCATCAGTACATAGGTATTATCCCACACGAGCACATCAAACGTTACATAAGGAAACATCACCAAACCCACGCCCAAAATCAACAAAAGTAATATAACAGATTACATTTAAGCCAGGTCAGACATTATCTTAGAACAAACACAGATCGATTAAACCCTTCTCGTAAAGTAAGCAAGTTCGCTCCATTAGGGAGGACAAACATATTTGTATTATTACAAGGCAAACGAATATGAAACTCTGATACGTTGAGGAAGGAGGGTTAGGTGCAATAAGCGGATGTTATGAGACATGTGTTGAAAGATGTAGGTATCTGTCAAGAGGAAGAGCTTAATAAAAGACAGGCCATCATCAAGTTGCCGCAATCTTGTAAGAGCGGTCGTGGTCCTCACAAAATATAGTTTCTTTTCTAAGGGCTGATGTGATTCGCCTTACAATTTTCGCCACTTCTTCTTTCTGGTGAACATCACCAATAATAAGTCTTGAAACATGTGGGTATGTGTCAAGAGGAAGAGCTTAATAAAAGACAGGCCATCATCAAGTTGCCGCAATCTTGTAAGAGCGGTCGTGGTCCTCACAATATATAGTTTCTTTTCTAAGGGCTGATGTGATTCGCCTTACAATTTTCGCCACTTCTTCTTTATGATGAACATCACCAATAATATGTCATCCTAGTACATCGTCACATTAAACACTCTTTCCCTTTCATCATCACCATCTGCCTAGCCTTTTCCGAACTATTTTGGGGTCGACTTCCAGTCTAACCGGATGCAGCTGAATACCAGTATTTCACATGAAATGACTAGGTAGTCGGTTGTGGAGGTCAAATAGGTATCTAACCTCCACAACCCAGTTACTGAGTAATACGATACCCCTTGGTAAGACTGGTTGTCAGACTTTCGGGCTTCTGACTACCCGTAACGACTGTCAAAGATCCACGAATGACAGCTGGGACCAACGGCTTAACTTGCTTTCCGAGACACGGAGGGGTCACGGTATGTAAAGATGGTCACCCATCCACTGACCAACCGCGGCATGCGTAGCTTAACCTGATCGATCGACCAGTGCAGCTGTTATTATTTAGCTACGGACTTCTCCCTTTCCCTTTTATCTGCCTTGTAAATACATATTGTTAGTCGCCTTTCATTCATCCTCTTAACATGACCAAACCATCCAAGCATAGGTACTCTTTTCAATTATCTTAGATCGTCACGGGTGCGAGCCGCGTCCGTGTCTGCTCAATTTGTAGCGACCAAGATTTAAAGCGGACACAGACGCTGCACGGTGTAGAATGAACTGCTTCATATAAAATGTTGGTGAAGTTTCTTACCACGGCTCGCATTCGACACGATCTAGCATAAAAATCATCCTTTATACAGTACCCGGCGATAAATATTGCACATCGACCTTTGGAAAGAGACAATCGGCTAATTTCGGCTTCGCAGAGCGTTATCTCTGCCGCACGAAATACAAACAGTCCGGTATCTATTAGGAGCTGTTAAAACAATTATAATTTGCTTCTTTTGATAATTATTTTTATTCTTTGTATAAAATACAAAAAAAGGTAAAGGTCGATGGGCAATATTTATCGCCGGGTACTGTAGTATCCTGAAATATGGACTCACAGTTAGTATACATAATCAGCCTACAATGTTCCCACTGCTGGGACACAGGCCTCTTCTCGGTGAGAGGGGGTGGGCCGTAATCCATTACGCAGGCCCAGTGCGGGTTGTTAGATGTCACATGTCTTGAATTTTTGGTTCTAAGACATGCCAGTTTCCTCACGATGTTTTCCTTCACCGTTTTGAGAGCAGTGGTGATGAAATAATTTGCACAAAGTAAAGCGCTTGTCTGGGTACGAACCTACGATCTACAACACGTAAGTCGCGGCCGTTACCACTTGGCCACCACTGTTCTTTTTTTTATAGTTAATATATCCACCTAAAATTCAACGTCAAATAAAACTAATTTCATAAAACGTTTTTCTCATACCAAGATATTTTGCTCACATCTAAAATTTAGCACAGTTCTACAAACGTCAGAATTCAGACAGTTCTGAACTTCTAACCTAAAAGCGAAATGAATTAGGATATTCATATTCCTAATTTCGTGGTTATTAACCTAATTACTGTTTCGAGTTTTACAATTTCGTATCTCATTTTAATAAAGTTAAGAGGAAACTGATCGCGTTTAATATCCTTTATACACACTGAATAATTTAGTAGCTTAGAATTGTACTGATGGTAATTCGTTTGTTGCAAGCAACAGAGACTGTTATTGTTTTTCATTCGGTTCTGCCTCTCGCTTTAAAATATTATTGGATAACAATCGGAATCGAATTGACAATCGATTCGTACTATGTTGTACTATCTTTGATACACGGCCGATGACAATCAAAACGCATTGATACATGCTTTATCAATAAAAATAAACAATTTTTACGATGATTTGATTGACACATTCAAAAATATTTTACGTTTTTTGAACAGTGCAAAAACGACAATTAAGTTAATTGACGAAACAATCTTCGAGTACTTGGAACTATTAAAATGTCCGACACGAGCGGAGAGAACCCCATTGGACAATGAGAATGAGAGAAATGAGAAAGGCACCTGCGTCTACGCATACACTTGTACTCCATAATATCTCTCACGCCAAAGGGTGGTATCCGCTGAGATTGGGCGCCATAGGTAATAGATAATACGGGCTGTTATCCGCAACTCCACGTCAATGCGCGTATTTTGCATACGGGTGGGAAAATCGATTATTCGATCCACCCCAGCTCCTCAAGGAAGGCCAGCAACGCCTTGATGTTACTGACCGTCTCATGTAGGGTACCTGGGTTACCAAAGTACTTTGCCCAGTACGTGGCGAGCATCGGGCAGTTTAGAAGCACATTTGCCGCTGTCTCGTCGTCCTCCATGCAGGACCTGCACAGCGGACTGTAAAGGCTCCTTCAAACAGGCGCGACACGACACGCGACACAAAGGCACCGCAAGTCGCGCAAGGGGCGGTGCCTTTGTGTCGCTTGCGATTATATCGCGTGTCGCACCTGTTTGTAGGAGCTTTAATTCGGTCTGGAAGATTTTATTTTATTTATCCTAACTAACATTATAAATGTGAAAGTTCACAAACTTTCACATTTATAATGTTAGTTAAGAGAAGATAAGGTAAGATGTTTAGATGTTTGTTACTCAATCACGCATAAACCGTTGAACAGATTTGGATGAACATTGGCACATAGATAGACCATTTCCTGGATTAACACATAGAATACTTTTTATCCCGATATTCCTGATACTGGGTTGTGGAGGTCAGATAGGCAGTTGCTCCATATAAAATACTGGTATTCAGCTATATCCGGTTAGACTCGAAGCCGACCCCAACATAGTTGAGAAAAGGCTAGGCAGATGATGATGATGATGATGATTCCCACTGGATCGAAAATTACGCGAGTGTAGCTCGTACATTTATTAAAATAAACTGTTTTTAATAGAATCGAACGACAAATTATACAACCGAGTTTTTAAACCCCATCTACGAATTAATAAAAAAGCAGATACACGATAAAGCCACTTATACAAAGTGCGACAAACAGCGCTACGACAAAGCGGCAGAATCGCTTCACTTAAATTTATTGCGACGCGTTGTCCGCAAAAATACGCAAATAAATTTTTACAGCAACTCTATTGCAATTCGTAAAAGTGCATGATATTTCGTAAATCTACTGAAAAGTTTACTTCAGAAAATAAATGTCAAGAAATTCTTTTCTCTCTTGTTTCTTTTAGAATTATAAAACCTTTATATGTAACTAAACAAATATTTATGTCGGAGAAGGTACGTGTGTCTCGTTATCATCAGCTATATTTTTTTTTATCATCAGCTATAACTGCTGTTTTTATCATCAGCTATAACTGCTGTGGGCGTACTATGGGTAGTGTTGGTTATTGCGCAATAGACAAACCATTTGCAGTTCAAATCAAAATAAAATTTTACGAACAAATTAATCAAACTAGCGAATCACACACTATTGGTACACGACATATCTAGATACGGATCGCGAAACAGTTTCTGAGCACATGTTGTCCGTACAATGTCCAATGGACAAGAGAGCACTTTTTGATTTGTTTTTTTATTTTTTTAT
Source organism: Luperina testacea (assembly GCA_927399505.1). Classification (NCBI taxonomy): domain Eukaryota; kingdom Metazoa; phylum Arthropoda; class Insecta; order Lepidoptera; family Noctuidae; genus Luperina; species Luperina testacea. The sequence goes on along the minus strand of OV656779.1, from coordinate 6,416,867 downwards.
AAATGGCATCTCGTAGTTGACCTTGAGAGGTCGTCACTACTTAGCCGGACTATCCTGTAGTTGCTTTAAGTAAACTCAAAGCCTTCAGCCAGGGTCGAATATCTGATAGGCAAAGCGACTGCACGATAAGGGCACCCCCTGTGGGATACGAACCTCGGCTTAGGGCATCCCTGGGGAGAGGACAGCAAGATGGGACAGGCTGAATCAAATTATTATTATTTAAAGCTTGATGAGATCAGCGTTTCCTATCTGACTACTCTGATAAGAAAGGCCGAAACAAAGTCAGAGGTCACACTCGGGAAATTTAAAGCTACAGGATCAGTTACGGCGCGCTGGCACTTCATCGAGCAAGGGTCGGGGGGACAATTATTATTTTAATTATTGTGAATGTGAAGACGATGTGGATTATTTATTTAAATTTTTTTAATTCTCTTCATGGTCTGGCAGTTTGAGTAATTTATGTGGCCTATCCAAATGTCCTTTCTTTGGTATTGTTTGTCGAATCGTTGAGCTCCTTAAGTCTTGAGTTGAGCTGCACGATTTCTGACAAATGCGTGCACTGACTGGACAGGTCCTCTCAATCTGTGTGGTTCTTTCCTCAAAAGACCATCTCAGACATCGACCTACATGGTCTTCATATAACCTGACCAAGATTATATCTGGACTTTAAAAGAGACTGAGTTTATTTGTTTGTTTTTGTTGCTCCACTGACGTATAAAAGTGTTTGTGCAAACCTACTTACAAACATAAAATCATTTATCAATTTAGTTGGGAACGTCGCAAGGGACCTCAGCGGCGGGGTCGGAATCAAGAGAACACTGCTTCACACTAACTCAGGCTAGACTCTGTCGAACGCCACCAGATGGCGCTGGTATCCCGATCAGTCAAATAACACGCATTTCTGACACATAACACCTATATACCTTGAAGAGTTACGCAGATATGTATAGAACAGTACACCCACATTTCACCAATTATGTATAAGTTCCACGTCAGTGAAAGTCAAAGCCAAATAATGTATTTCAAATAGGGACATACACAGCATATCAACAGAAAAAATATTCATTTCCCCGTTCCAAAAGTTATAAGGGGACGAGCCGTATCTATCACTGACCGGGCAGAAATTCAGATGAAAAGTCTGCTACTGAAAAAATTCTATAAAGGATTTTCTAACATTTTAACGGACCTAGTGATCTAACCTAGGACCCCCACGTTCATCAGTCGAGCTTGCGACTTCAAGAACATCAAGCCTATCAAAAAATTAATAAATTTTTCATCATTATTTGCCCTTTTACAACAAACGTCTTATTTTTCTTCCATACTTCTCTATAAGTTGTCATCTTGGTCGTCCCCCACTTTCTAACCATATCATCACTCACACAGTCCATCCATCGTTTCTTTGGTCTTCACTACTCTTATAGCCATCGACATTCATAAGTCTTGAGTTGAGCTGCACGATTTCTGACAAATGCGTGCACTGACTGGACAGGTCCTCTCAATTTGTGTGGTTCTTTCCTCAAAAAAACATCTCAGACATCGACCTACATGGTCGTCATATAACCTGACCAAGATTATGTCTGGACTTTAAAAGAGACTATGACCTCTGAGTTTGTTTCGGCCTTTCTTCTCAGAGTAGTCAGATAGGAAACGCCGACCTCATCTAGTTTAAAAAATATGATTGACGTGTAAAAGTGTTTGTGCAAACCTACTTACAAAAATAAAATCATTTATCATACTCAAAACTTTTCTCAGGATATTTTCCTCATTTTACAAACAAACAGACAAACAAAAAGCTTCTCATATGCATAGAAAATTGAGTCTCGCATACAAGCACTAAATATGATGTACCTAATTATAATTTACCTAAATGCAATGCTTCTGGCCGTATTGCATTCTACTAATTACCTTTACTATGATTCAAATTTTCAAACAAAATTTGCCCACAATTTAAATTCATAGGAAAGTATCTCTACTTGTTGTAGTTTTTATGTTTGTAAAAGGATTTTTAATTAGATTTTTTGCATGGGTTGAGAGGTAGAGCAGTTTACATAACGTAATGACAAAGAGGTTTTTATAGAAATCTTTCGCAGCATCAGTGGCTTTTTAAGGTCCTCAGAATTGGCGGTGAATGGGCACTTCGGACACTCCAACATATGGGACATGGTTTGGTCAGGAGCACCGCATTTGCACTGGGTGGGCGATTGGGTAGTTATGATTACTGAGAGGGGTTAAAGTGGACTTAAGGAGTGAAAGTCGCGAGCAACAGTTAGTCGAATCATCAACATTGTTTCATACAAGGGGATTCCCTTGTATGAAACAAAAAGAAGAAGAAGAAGGATTCTTCTTCTTCTTTTTGTGTCGACGGTAAGTACTTTGATTACCCAATCATCATTTTAGCCGAAATACGTCCACTGCTACACATAGGCCCCCAAAGATTATATAACCACTATTATCTATGGCTTCGCCCAAGCATCGCCACTTTGACGGGTTCTGGGTTCTCTAAGTCCGTCAACGAAAATCGGACCCATCCGTAAGTAGTTCTATACTTCGGAGAAACCCAACTCCCGATTAATATGTTTTTCGGACGGACAAAACTCATCAAGAGTTCAGGAATAAGGACAACTTGACAGTTGTCCTTATTCCTGAACTCTTGATGAGATTTGACAATCGTGTTGCCATTCATTCTTATTTCGGGACCTAAACTAATTTTATTAGGAGATACGATACGATCGCTGAACACGCTATGGAGCGAGCTATACTCGGAGTCTCTTTAAAGGATAAAATCAGGAATGAAATTATCCGGAAAAGAACCGGAGATAACGACATAGCTTGCAGAGTAATCAAACTGAAGTGGCAGTGGGCTGGCCATGTTTGTTGAAGGACCGATGGCCGGTGGAGCAGACGAGTCCTGGAGTGGAGCTCCCCAGCTAGATGGACGGACGTCCTAAAGAAGGTGCCTGGGACAGACTAAAACGTGGAACACGTACGCGCCGTCCGGCATGGGCCTGGTCCTGATCGGACGGTGAACTACCCATTACTCTCCGCCCGCAGGCCGGTGCCTACGGTGGCGGGGAGTCGCGCGGCTCCCGACGCCCGGAGCGTCTCCCGCGGCGGCTGGGACGGGAGGCTCTCTGCCTCAGCCATCCCGCCGCCTCCTTCGCTAGCATGACTGCTTCGCAGAAGGAGGCGACTGCCCCCCACTCCCTTTCGCTCCGGACCTTCACCCGGTCACAATAACTGCATAACAATGCACTTAAAAATAAAGATGAAGAGGAATTGAAACCAAGCAAATCGAATTTTCAAACTGCATTCCCGAACACATTGTATTTTCCATCACTATCCAAAGTCCACCGTTGCGTCGGTGGTAGGTTTCGTAATCCTCAGTTGATATAAAAACTCTCCTCTTGATTCCGCGGTCGGTTCCGGATTTTAACAAAAACCCTAATTCACTGTTTTCGTGGAATTCCGCCAAAACTTTCGTTTCGTAAACACGGAACATTGAGTAGACAGTTAATGGAAACCTTGACCTGGTTACAAAAGGGTTAAGAAAAAATAACAAAGTGTCATTCACTGTCACCTTTCAAGGTAGACTTCGTTTTATACAAAGAAGGACTTATGATTGATTACCATGCTTGCTTAAAGCGCCATCATACTGTCTGGATAAAAAAGCAAACAATATTTTAAATACAATATTAAACATACTGCCGTACTTACAATAAGTGTAATAACTCGGATTTTTGGCATTAAAAAGTTACATACATATCCGTAATCAGCTAAATTTGCTGATTACGGATATGTATGTAACTTTTTAAAGCCCAAAAATCCGAGTTATTGCACTTATTGTAAGTACGGCAGCATAGGATTTTAAACATTCATATCCTGTCTGAACATATTGTTTGACGGGACGTTTTAAAACAAATTTTACTCTTGGTTTTTCTCTTATACAATTTACTTTTACAATCTTGTATTATCACGTAGGTAATATTCTTCAGAAACCGCGACATCTAGTCGCCGATAAAACCGCAAGACTTGTTGATATATTATGTTTGTTTCTTTTATATTGTAACTTAGCTTAACTTAGTAGTATATCTATGCTACAATACAAAAGAAACAAACATTGAAAAATTAAAATATTGTTTGTTTCTTTTGTATTTTAGCATAGATATACTAGTAAGGACTGATTTTTCAATCATCTGATAACTTTATTCGACGAATAATTTTGAAATTTTGACAGTTATTTCATACAAAAAGTTTTAAACGTCAATTTTATTCCTCGAATAAAAGTTATCCGCAAGAGGGGCTCGTGGCTAAATAATAACAGCCGCACGGGTCGATCGTAGTTTAAGCTTCACTTGACGTGGTCGGTTCATGGATGGATGACCTATCCAGTACATAATAATATCGAGACCCCTGTGTACAATGCGTGCCACGAAAGATGAGAGTTGACACACCACGTGGTTTGACATGCGCAGTACACGATTTTAGGTATCTTTAGCGGTATGAGGTCTGAGTGCGGGACGGGACCGGACGTCATAGGGGCGGCGGAAAGAGCGGGGGAGGCGGGGTCTGTTACGTATGTACCTGGCATTATAATTATATTATTGTATCTGTGGTCCCGTTCCGGTTGTCACTTGTTTTTCCCTTCGTCTCCCCCGTCGTCTGACATGCATGGCTGCTGAATACAAACTATACAAAAGTCCAGTCGTCTTATTCCGTACCACCTACGAACCCCCACGTCCAACATAACATGGTGTCAGAAGGTGGTCGAGGTGGTCAGAAGTCACAAGTAGCCGTTTGCAGCAGCCTACAAAAGTAAGTCACAATTCTCGTGCAAAACGTGCTCCGTGGTCCCGTCTTAAAATGGCCGAAAAAAACGCAAATCCCCTGCCGCCGAGCAACTTCAATCTCAACATCAACGCCTCAAACATGCCATTGGCTTGGCGAAACTTTAAATCTAGCCTTGGGATATACATGATCGCTAATAGTTTAGAAAATGAATCCGACAAAAGAAAGGTAGCCATTTTATTGCAAACAATAGGCCCGGACGCTCTTCAGATATTTTACTCGTTCAATACGGAAATAGAGAAGATCACTTACAAGGATCTGCTCGCCAAATTCGAAGACTACTTTACGCCGCGTGTAAATATCTCTATCGAAAGGCATAAGCTGTTTAACAGAAAGCAAGGTCCAGAGGAAGAGATTGAGACATATGCCACTGATCTCAAAAACATAAGTATCCAATGCAATTTTGAAGACCTCGCCGATGATATAGTTAAAGATATATTCTCATGGAATCTGAATTCATCTTACTCATACATAAGAGAACGTATCCTGATTGAGAAACCGTCTTCATTCGATGCCGCAGTCAGTCTCGCTAAAACACTGAGAAACACTAGGTTAGAGGCTAAAGCCTTATCAAGCCACGAAGTAAGTGTTGTCGCCAGTCGTCAATCGCATCACAGTCGCCGAACAAGTCATAGCCGTCAAAGAAGTCAAAGTCGTCAGTCTCAAAGTAACCAAAGTCATCAGTCTCAAGGAAATCAAAGTCGTCAGTCTCAAAGAAGTCAAAGTCATCAGTCAAGTAAAGAATCGTCCAGTCAAGAACCTCAAATCAAACAGTCTTCCAAGATCTGTTCTAGATGTGGTCAAGTTCACCGAATAAAATGTCCAGCCATAGGAGTCATCTGCAACAACTGTCACAAGCCCAATCACTTTTCCAAGTGTTGTCGCAACAAGCAAGTAAGGTTTATAGAAGAAGAAAGTATGGGTAATTCATCTGATACTTATTTTTTAAATAGTCTTTACACTAATGAAATTTCTGTCAGCCAAAAAAACCCTTATCATACAACCTTATCCATAAATAGTAAGAATGTAGACTTTTTACTTGATACAGGTGCTGACACTAACATTTTATCATTCAACTCTTACAAAAAACTTAATTTGCCATTGAGTAATATAATGAAAAGTACTCACAAACTTTCAACCTTTAGCGGTGAAGTATTACCTACTGTAGGTCAATGCATTCTGTCTGTCACCCATAACAACAAAGCATACAATATCAATTTCCACATAATAGATATAACCTGTAGAAATATTATTGGTCGTAACAGTTGTGATATTTTAAAATTAGTTAAAAGAGTCCATAATGTCCAATTTCATGAGTCAGTCAATGTATCACAGCTTGTTGAATATAAAGATCTCTTCTCAGGAATCGGTTGTCTTAAAGATTACGAATGTCATTTGTCAATGAAGCCTGATGCCGTACCTTCTGTCGATGCCTGCCGTAGAATTCCATTCAGTCTTTTAGAACAATTAAAAGAAGAATTAGCCATGTTAGAAAAAGATCAAATAATAGTTAAAGTCGAGGAACCTACTGAATGGGTAAGTTCAGTTGTAATTGCATCAAAGAAAAATGGTAAACTACGCCTTTGCATTGATCCAAGAAAACTTAATAAAGCTATTATGCGTCCCCATTATCAATTTCCAACTATTGATGAAATTAAATCCAGCCTCTCTGGTTCACAGTATTTCACAACCCTTGATGCAAACAAAGGTTTTAACTTGAGCAGTTAGATGAAGCTTCTTCAAAGCTATGTACATTCATCACACCTCAAGGTAGATTTAGATTCCTAAGACTTCCATTCGGGATAAATGCAGCCCCAGAACTATTCCATTCCATTATGACAAAAAAATTCTCTGATATCTCAGGAGTCAAAATCATGATGGATGATTTCTTAATTTATGGTCAAACAAAAGAAGAACACGATTTAAGGATAAAACAAGTCTTAGAAAGAGCAAGGGAACTAGGAATTAAATTTAATAAAGAAAAGTCCAATATATGTAAAAGTCAAGTCAAGTACTTAGGACACATCTTTTCTAAAGATGGTGTGAAAGTTGATGAGAACAAAGTGAAAGCCATTTGCAGTATGCCAATTCCTAAAAATGTCACAGAATTACAAAGATTTTTGGGTATGGTTACATACTTAGGCTCATACATAGAGAATTTGTCAGAAAAAACTTCTAATTTGAGAACACTTCTAAAGATAATGAATGGTCTTGGCAAGATAGACATAATGTTGAATTTAATGTATTAAAGGAATGTATAACGAAAGCCCCTGTCTTGACATATTATGATCAAAATAAACCTATTACACTGTCTGTAGATTCGTCTAAAGATGCCATGGGTGCAGTAATTTTCCATGATAAACACCCTATTGCATATGCTTCTGCTTCATTAAGCTCATGTCAACAGTCATACTCTCAGATTGAGAAAGAGCTTTTAGCTATCTTATTTGGTTGTACAAAGTTTCACCAATATATCTATGGTCGTCATATTTTAGTTGAAACTGATCACAAACCAATAGTGTCACTTTATAATAAACCAATTTATAACATTCCACCCCGTCTTCAAAGAATAATGCTTAGGTTACAACCATATGACCTGAATGTAACTTACAAACCAGGTAAATATCTTTATGTCGCTGATACTTTGTCTAGAGCAGCTTTACCAGAACAGTCTTTACGTGATCTTGATTCTGACCTAGATTTACATGTCAATTTAGTCATTAGATCACTGTCAGTTAGTCCAAATAAACTTAAATCTATTCAAGAACAGACTTCCCAAGATAAAGAATTGTCACTCTTAAGTAAATATTGCATAACAGGTTGGCCTGAACATAAGAAAATACTTCCAGACATTCTAAAGCCATATTTTCCTCTAAAAACAGACATACATATTATAAATGGCATTGTCTTCAAAAACAACAGTATTATTATACCTGTAGCAATGAGGAATGACATATTGAAGCAAATCCATGAAGGTCACCAGGGTATCCATAGTTGCCAAAGATTGGCAAGGAACCTAGTATATTGGCCCAATATGTACACTGATATAGAAAAGTATGTTAATAATTGTCATATCTGTATTACTAACAGACGCAACAATTCCAAAGAGCCACTACAGCCTCATGAAGTTAAACCAATCCCCTGGAATAAAGTTGGTGTTGATTTATTTGATCTCAATTCAGACAAGTATGTCATAGTCATAGATTATTTTTCGCAATATGTTGAACTTGTAAAACTAGTAGGTGGTTCCACTAGTAAAATAGTCATTAGTCACCTTAAGTCTATTTTCTCCAGGCACGGAATTCCCAGTATTCTAATTTCAGACAATGGTCCTCCATTTAACTCAAAAGAGTTCAATAATTTTGCTTTAGATTGGCAAATACAACATATTACATCAAGTCCCTATCATCCACGGTCTAATGGTCTTGTAGAAAGAACCATAGGCACAGTTAAGAATATATTAAAAAAATGTCTTACTGATAATTCAGACCCTCATTTAGCATTATTACAGTATAGGAATACTCCTAAAGAAAACATGTATTCCCCGGCACAATTACTAATGTCCAGGTCACTTCGAACTAAACTTCCAGTCATAGAACAAAGTCTGAAACCTAAAATACCTAACTACAGGTCTTTAACAAGTAAAACTCAAATGAAAGGTAACAAATCACAGATTTATTATAATCAACATACAAAACCACTGTCTTCATTAAATGTTGGTGATAAAATTTACTTCAAAAAACAGCCAGATAGTATTTGGACACCTGGTACTGTATCAGACATAGGTCCACAACCCAGATCATATACTATTGCCTCCCCAGAAGGAACCTTTCGTCGTAATCGCCAACATATCCTAAAACCAAAACTTTCTCCTACTTTATCTGCTTCTAGTAAAAGTCCACTGCAATTCCCATCAGTTCCACTAGATACTGATCCTCTGCTCCCTTCCAATTTACCGTCGTCGTCTCCATCGAACCATCAATCTCCTTGTCCAGCCAGTCCCGTCCATAAACCTGAAACAAAAACAAACATATTAAATACACCAAATAGTCATCATAATAACCACGGAACAAATACTTATTCTTCATTCGGCAGAGCTATCATAAAGCCCCGAAGATTTTGTTAGTTTTAAGTCTAGATTAAGCTCATAATTATTGTACTTAGTTTTAACCATTTTAACTAACTAAGTTTATTGTTTTTCAAGCCATGTCTAAACTCATTTCTTTTTATAGTTTCTGTCAAAACTCAATTAAGTCAACTGGACAGATGTCACTGTCAGACCTGTCAGTCACAGATATGTTACGTTCCATTATTTTATATTTTATTACAATGTAAGAATTTTGCAAAATGTAAAAAAAAAAAAAAAAAAGTGTATACTAACGTACGTACCATGTTCCACTTCACGCCGAGTCTTTTCTTCTTTTCTTAATAAGGGAGATGTTACGTATGTACCTGGCATTATAATTATATTATTGTATCTGTGGTCCCGTTCCGGTTGTCACTTGTTTTTCCCTTCGTCTCCCCCGTCGTCTGACATGCATGGCTGCTGAATACAAACTATACAAAAGTCCAGTCGTCTTATTCCGTACCACCTACGAACCCCCACGTCCAACATAACAGGGTCAAGTCTCATCTTTCGTGGCACGCATTGTACCTCGAAAGCACGTTAAGTCGTTGGTCCCGGCTGTCATTCGTAGATCTTTATCTGTCGTTACGGGTAGTCAGATGCCCTGTAGTCTGATAACCATTCCTACCAAAGACTTTTGTGTTCTCAGTAACAGGGATGTGGAGGTTACATAGGCAGTCACTCTATGTAAAATACTGGAACTCATCTGCATCCGGTTAGACTGGAAGCTGACTCAAACATAGTTGGAAAAATAGAAGCTTACCCGAACACAGTTGGAAAAAGACTAGGCAGATTGAATTATCTTCCTGTACAAGATCAAAAAAATACTTTTTCTTTCTTTAAAATATAAGCTAACACTCCAATGACTCAAAATCCGTAATTAATAATAATATAAATGTTATATACATAAGTAAAGGGACAACTACTGTATAAGTACCAAATTTCCCTTATCTGTATATCTGTGACCCTTCAAAGTTATCTGAGTGAAGTAACACCGGCTGACAAGGGTCTATTAAGTTACGCGCTCAAGTTCAGCATCAGAACAACTCGAGCAATCATTTTTAATAGGGTTAACGTCGTTCCGAGTGAATAATTATGATTTAAGATTCGCGAATCAAGGTTTTGGTGGTTAAGTTAATGGACGTATTATTACGATTCAGATGATTTGCGCCGGGTGGTCTCTGAGATCGTAGAACAGTGGGGGCCCAGTGGCAACAGCCGCTACTTGCTACTTACGAGTTGTAGGCTTTTTTTTTTCAGAATGGGATATCATCAAATGACCCCTCCCGCTCTGGGTGGAGCGGGGAGTGTCAGACTCTTACTGACTAAAACCCACCCGTGTTCCTTCCTTAGCTCTTTATGTTCCGGGCCAGCGGTAACTCTTTCGGACAATCCCAACTCGAACCGTCAAGCGTTTTACTTTATGTAAATTATTTCATCACCACTGCTCTCAAAACGGTGAAGGGAAACATCGTGAGGAAACTGGTATGTCCTAGAACCAAAAATCCGAAGACATTTGACATCTACCAACCCGCACTGGGCCTGATGGTATACAGCTCAGTTCCTCTCACAGAGAGGAGGCCTACCCTGGAAAATTATAGGTTGATTTTGTTTATGTTATGTTATCTGAGATACTGTGAAGAGCATTGGTAGACCAAAAGCCAAGATGGACGACCTACAGAAGATCGCGGGTAAGACCTGGATGAGATTCGCACAGACCAGGGAAGCATGGCACGAAAGGGAGGATGCCTATAGTCAGCAGTGAGTGAAACAAGGCTGCCAATGTTGATGATGAAGATCTGAGATATACTTAACACTTTGCGGGACATTTAACGCCCCTCGACGTAATAACAATAAAACTTCTATTGTGTTTTATCTCGCTCAGTGTACTTCAATTTGTTAACCGCAGTACAGACGCCAGCACATCAAGCTACCCGAAACTGTCAAATTTTCCAACATTCATCATTCATTTTTTTTTTTTCATTTTTTTTTTCATTTTCATTTTTTTCATTTTTTTTTCTCCATTTTTTTTTTTTTTTGTCAGCTTTGAACTTTATTCTTTAGCGATAAAGTAGAAAATCTATTAAAGAAATTTGACAGATTGTAGTAACTTGATGTGCTGGCGTCTGTACAGTCGCCTTCAGATATATTGTAGCAGACAAGGTGACCAAATACTTCTGAACAATTCAAAATGTCAATAAGTTCCATACACTACAAGTTACCATTAATATCTGAACATTCATTACTTCATTAATATCTGAGCAGATGCTTGTCAATAAATTCATACACACAACTAACCAAAAATATCTGAAACTTACAATGTCAAGTGTATCTACGCAGACAAACATTGAGCTTACCTAATTCGTTACTGCGTGATATAAAGGACGAACCAAAAACGACCATCGACTTGACTATCTGTGGTTAGTCCAGTCAGTCCAGTAGATACACTTGACGTTGTAAGTGTTCAGAAATTTTTGGTAAGTTGTGTGTATAGAAATTATTGACAAGCATCTGCTCAGATATTAATGAAGTAATGAATGTTCAGATATTAATGGTAACTTGTAGTGTATGGAACTTATTGACATTTTAAATTGTTCAGAAGTATTTGGTCACCTTGTCTGCTACAATATATCTGATGGCGACTGTACATTTATTTGATCGTGCTATCATAACTTTGAAAGAAATTTGGCTAACTTTTTCGAATCAATAGCAAAATTTATCTAGCCATTAGAGACCAGCACCCATTGCGTGATACACTATCAATCATAATCTGAATCATTTTAATCCATCGCTTCATATGTTCAAAAAATGTATCTGCTCAACAACGTAAATAACGCAATGAATGTTGTTAAACTGTCAAAATGTAATCCATTACTACTGTTTATTTAATACGCAATTACCCCACTGGCATAAGCTTTTGGAAAGAGTTCATAACGGAATAGTCTGAGCTATTATTATTCCTAGACATTTCTCTCACCAAGCAGCTGTTGTATTCCAGTTTAAGACTGCTGCAAACAGGCGCGACGCGCGCGATTTTATCGCATGTCGCGCCTGTTTGAAAGAGTCTTTAAATGCACATGAGTTATCGTCTTTATCACTGAGGTAGCAACGCACTTGCGAAGCTGTTATTCTACATATCCATTCTTAGTGGTAACTACAGTCCGGCCGTCGAGAGAATGTCTTCTTGACACCCGTCAGTTTTATACAAACAAATACGAGCTTTGCCAATTTGATCTTTATTAACTACTAGCTGCACTCCGCGGTTTCACCCGCATAAGTGTCGAATCCCCGTAAGAATATCGGGATAAAAAGTATCTTATGTGTTAATCCTGGTTATAAACTATCTGTGTGCCGAATTTCATCCAAATCGGTTCAGCCGTTTGTGCGTGAAGAAGTACCAAACATACAAACACACTCACAAACGTTCGCCTTTATAACCCTGACCTGACTTTTTTGTGATCCTGACAATTTGTATCTTTTAATTTTCGTTTACTTGAATTGCTTTGACATTGTATTTTAATTTTAATTCCATTACCTTTTTAATTTGTTTTCATTAATTTATTTTATTTGAATTTTATTTAGAGAAATTTTATTCTGTGGCAGTAGGCAGTGTGATATTTTAATTTTATGTGAATATGGCTCTTGCCTGAATTAAATGATTTTTTTTTTTTTTTTTAATATTAGTGTGACTAGAATTGTCACACTGACAGGTGTCAGGTACACATTCTCTTGACGGCTGAAGTGTACTTACTATCATTTGGTTCTTCTAGAGCAGCGTTTAAAACGGGTAAGCTATTAAGGGGCTTACAGGACCTAAACGCAAAAAAACGCAAGTTTCAGATACAATAAAAGTATAAATGATCGACTACAGTAAACAAAATCAGAAAAATATATGATATTCTTCAGGATATATGCTAGGTAGATAGTGTGTTGAAAACATAATACAATGAATTTGATATGATAGAAAAAAAATCATGAAAATACCTCTAAAAACTTTCTATTTACAATAAAAACCATACTAATATACATACAACCATTCTGATTTTTCGTCAGGTTATTCTACTAGCAATATAATAGTGTTTTAATATTTTAGTCCAAACAATAGATTTTTTGTAATTAAATAATTGCTTCATATTTAGAAATAAATTACCAGCATTGCGTCATCGCGCTTCTCTTTCTTTTCTATGCAGTCCGACAGTGACTGCGCTTTAGGTCATATAAGCCCCTTAAAGGAATTTATAATAGGTGCCTTAATTAGGTACAAAAGGTTCGAAAACCATTCGAAAATTACAAAGCGTCTTACCCTTCCGAGAAACAGTCGCAAATTCCAAAAACAATATAATTTAGCATTATTGTCTTAATACCCCCGGAATTCAATATCAAAATCGTGTAATATACCTTCTTTGGCTAAATAATTATTTCCATTTAATTATTCAAAGCTTAATTCTGAGGAAATTCTTGACTGCATACTAAAAGAGGGTCACTTGGTCTGTAAGGGCTGTCACTCAATTTTGATCGTCGTTTGCCTTCGTAATTGAAAATGGGGTTGTAAGATGTTCGGGCTAATAGTTTTTTTTTATACGAGTTTGTTAGGGGGGGTTTTAAAATGAGTGGCTGTGTTGGAATGGCAGGTTTTTATTTGATTTTGGGTTTTTATGAAGCAGGCAATTTATAAGGGAGAAAAAAATGAGAATCCAACTCATTAATACATATTTTAAGAGTTTCAAGTTCATAAAGGATTTTTTTTTGAATTGCCGAACTTAATGGCAGTGGACAGGGCACATTGCTCGCAGAACGGAAGGCCATTGGGGCCGAAAGGTTCTGGAGAGGTGATCACGTACCGGAAGACGTAACGTTGGAAGGCCCAAGGTGGACCGATGACCTTGTGAAGACCGCTGGAATGCGCTAGATGTGGGAAGCACAGAACCGGTCCAAGTAGCGGTGCTTGGGGATGGCCTACGTCCAACAGTGGACGTCTTTTGGCTGGAATGATGATGATGATGATGATTTACATTTACTATCATAAGTATCTTATTATAAGTAGAACACGTTAATTTAATAGATAGCTGGAAATGACTCGACAAACAATAGATTAACAAGTTAGTAAAGAATTGGATATCATGACTGTAGGTACTCGTATCAATGATAAGCAAACAATTTATGTGTTACTAGCTTCTGCCCGCCACTTCGCCCGCGTGGATGTCGGAAATTATCCCACGGGAAAGTGCTACCGAGACAAAAAGTAGCCCATGTCGTTACCCAAGATACCATCTATCTCCTTGCCAAATTTTATCGAAAACCGTTCAGTAGTTTAGGCGTGAAAATATACTTACAGCTACAATTCAGCTAAATTTACCACAATGTGGGTCCCAAAAAACGTCCGGCGACGTCGTGCCAGGCCCAGGAGATAGCGGAACGCGAGAACGTGAGAAAGCGGAAAGTTATATCTATTAGTACTCGTAATTTGAGTACACTGCTCGTTTTTGTTCGATCCCAATTTATACAAAAATGGAGCATAACAGGTATCTTTAAAGCCATTTCAATTCACCACAACACATTGGTCCGGAATGCCTGCAAGTAAATCTTTTCAGACATTAAACTTCATCATCAGATAATTGGACTGTGTTCGGAATACCAATTGAGAGGAGAATCGTGATATTTTCTTTGATAACTTTTCATATTTCTCGGTTATTTCATAAAATTTAATTCTAGCCTCCGACTGTTAAAGTCAAGAATAAGGTTGAATTTCACCAACAAAATTGAATGCGATAAGGACATAATATAAGGCTTTATTCAGACCAAACGTATAGTTGGCCGCTGACTGTGAGCCAGTTAATCGCTTTTCCATATATATACGTATTTAACTTCTCGTTCACACCGAACCGACTATACGCTATTACGTAGTGCATAGTCACTACACTATACTCACAGTCGGAGGCGGACAATACGTTTGGGGTGAACGATGCCTAAACCACTTTCAAGCAGAGTCACCCCAGGTTTGTACGGGCGTAATTTTTTTCGCGCACTAGATTGTTACTACTCTTGACGACCGACGCCTAAGCAAAGCGTTGAAAATTCAATGCGCGAAAAAAAGTCGCCCCTACAAAAATACACCCGTGTGAACCGGCTAAGGGCCTGTGCACACCACGTTTTTTAAACGCGCCGTTGACGCGCGCTTGTAGCGATACAGACGCGATACGCACGCGAGTCAGACGCAGCCTGTGACCTTCTGTAGGATAAAAGCGCGCCGTCGACGCACGTTTCCAAAACGCGCGTCAACGGCGCGTTTAAAAAACGTGGTGTACACAGGCCCTATAAAGGCTAGCGTCCACTAGGCGGATCGGGTCGGGCCGCATCGCAACGCAAAAATACGCCTGGCTATGTTTTGTATGAAATATCGTTTATTAGCGACGGTCCGGAGCGCGGCGGGCGGCAACGCATTGGCGGATCGCTTCGCAGGCGTATTTCTGTCGGCGGTGCGCTGCGACCCGCCCCGATCCGTCTAGTCGACGCAGGCAGGCGGATGTTGTTTCTGTAAATCTTCACGTAATATATTAAGCAATGTTTCAAATTTTCCAAAACACATTCGAAAATACTCGAAGAATTTGGCTGGATCTTTCTTCAAATCGTTAAACAAATGATGGTATTCACCAAATACATTTCTTTTCTGGCATATATCATGCACCCACACCTTGTGTACTCGTCGTCGTTTTTTATTTTTTTGCTCTTCCTCAAGAAGGATTTGAAACCATAACATCTCTTCGTCTGAGCTGTCCATGGTAGCGCGATGTCAGTCCAAGCACGAAAACACGTCTGTAAGATCAAATCCGCTTAGGCGGTCCGCCGCGCCCCGTACAGATGGACGCAAGAGCATCACAGAACCGCGGCCCGTTCCTATGCGACCCGCCCCGATCCGTCCCTAAAGGACGCCAGCCTTAAGTGTCAATATTCCACGACAATGATGACACTGACAGCTCTTGAATGCGGTTAGATGTCCTTATCGCATTCAGTTTTGTTGGTGAAATTCGTTTTTATAGTCTTGGCTTGAAGAGTCGAAGGGTGGTCGGAGGATAAAGTGATATTTTATGAAATAACCGAGAAATATGAAACGTACACTTACTAACCGCATCATTGCTTGAATGAGAATAAGTGAGATAGTTGTCAAACGGAGAAATAAACACTGTTTTTACTGTAGGTGCACTAGGTACAGACGCCAGCACATCAAGCTATCTGAAACTGTAAAATTTTCCCAATCAACCTTAAACCTAACGCTTTAGCGATAAAGTTGAAAATCTATTAAAGAAATTTGACAGAATGTAGTAGCTTGATGTGCTGGCGTCTGTACGTGTAAAGGTAAGGTAAGGTAGGTTCAATGTTTTTACATTTACGGTCTATTGACTTCAACCGCGCAAAAACTCATAATTGTAGCAGCTACTAAGAAATTCCTATCGGAAAAATCCAATAATACTTTGCTCCAACTGGGAATTGAACCAAAGGATCTAACAGAAAAAACACATTAAGGAAACTACGAACAAAAACTCTCATATAGACCGTTTCATTTCGCTTAATAAAGCCTAAAGCCACTTTGCATTACGTATTTGCATAACTATGCGAATATCAACAGCACCAAGTTCCAGCCATAAACAACGAAGGCCCAGAAACTACAGAAAATAAATGTATAGTATACATTATGAATTCTTTTCCGCATATTTGCAAACACGACACCGTGCGGCAATATGGAGATTTTAAAATTGAAATTTATATTCCATTAGGAGCAGTTAAAATTATTGTGACCGTAGGTGTAGCCGTAATTTTGGCATGTAGTGTAATGGCTGCGGTGCGGTAACGGAACTGTAATGCTATTCTGTAAAAATCTCATCGTGAAAACTTAGGTGATGTGAGTTTGCTTTTGCTAGGAATTGACACTATTGACAGCTCACTCCACGCTCACTTCACCTAAGTTTTCATGGTGAGATATTTACAGAATAACACTGCTGGACTTATTGCAATATGGCCGAAATGCGACTTTTTGTGCTTGAACCAGCGACAACTTTAAGGATAGTCATATCAACTACAGTCCGGCCGTCGAGAGAATGCGTTCCTGGCACCTGTCAGTGCGACAATTCATCAAATTCGCAAAACACGTATTTGTTTGTATGAAACTGACAGGTGTCAAGAACGCATTCTCTGGTCTGCCGCACTGCATGCTTTGGCACCAAATATACCCTAACCACCATAGAAATATAAATTCTTATATCTAATGCATACCATACTCAAATGACAAAAAATATCAGTTGTGATTAAATTTTTGTTTTTTAATTATTTAAATTGTGAGTAAATTTCGCCTTCTCGATGCGGCTGGCTATAGTCTTGCGAATTTCTGGAGGCACGATGCAGATATGTACGATAGTGGATACAGCATTCGCAACGGGGTCGGTTGTAAGCAACCAGTAATAATCATTTTTCATTTAGAGCATGTATTTAGGGCATGTCTCATTTAGAGCTGAATGAGCCTCCCCGAGTGACATACCATCCGAGCTTTTGCTACGTCCGACGCACCCAGGGCAATCGAACTCTGTCGATTAGCCAATCCTTTCACCACGATGGCAAATATAACTTTTATATTGATTAAAACAGTAGGTACCTATGTTTTACTACGTTATAACTACAAAACCGTATCCAATAAAAAAGCATCGATAAATATCCCAAGTTTGATGTTGGGCGTCAAAAGAAATAGCTCAGTGTACAAATTCGATAGATGTGCCGGTTGTAATGAGCGCGTTTCTCATTCGATCCGCGCGCCTGCTACGTTGTTTCAGCGTTTGGCTAGGAAATCAGCGGGAAAGTGTAAGTAATGAGGGATTTTCCTTTTATTTTTTTTAAACTCTTCCCTTGTTGCTGGATAGATGGCGCTGAACTTGGTAAGTTACTGCAAGGAACGGAACGTCACATCATTTTTTGATTAATTCACAAACGAAACGTACAGACCGAAACTGTAAAATTTTTCTATTCAACTTTTAACCTTATGCTTTAGTGATAATGTTAAAAATCTATTAAATAAATTTGACAGATTGTAGTACCTTGATGTGCTGGCGTCTGTACATACATAAAAAATAAATTAATTAACTACGAAGTAATTAGTTAAGTTCGTTTTGTCTTTGGCACCCAGTAACGTAGTCAGTTCAACGTCATGTTCTTGGAAACTATGTTCTTTTTTTAACACACAAAAAAAAAACTCATTACTATAAAGGCTTCATTTGTTAAAACTTTTTGGAAGTACCTAAAGGCCAATTCCCGTGATTAAAAACGTTCAAAATCTACGCAATCTTCTCTCAGCGACAATCATTGTCAAAAACTTGTTAAAAATGTAGGGAAATTAGAGATAGTTTTGACAGTTTGAGACTGAAATCTGACTGTGAAAGTTCTTAAAATACCGAGAATTGGCCCTGTGTTTTCTTGAGCAGTGATCATCACGCTTTTTTTTTCTTTCTGTTTTTCGGAGATTTGAATTCAAATGGGCCAGACTTGAATTCTTAATACAAATTATCTTTACTGTCAAAAAGAGTTAGCCTTGTGTTCACCAACATTTAAATCAACTGATTAAATATTTAATCAATTCTATATTTAAAATTTCCTTAGAAAATTTGACATATACCAACTGTTTAAATACCTAACTGGTGATTTGAATGTTGGTAAACCCAGGCCTAAGGGGATCAGACCTAGTAATAGTGAATATGACAGAAATTAAAACATAAGAATAACTAGCAGGGGATCCATGCCGGGCCGGGTTGGTTTCAGACCGGAATAAATCAAATTATGGACTTGGGAATTGATTTCGCTTGTAAAACAGTGGACCGCGACAGAAAAGACTGTTTTCTGTTTTCATCTCAATCCGTTCCTGTCATTGCTAAAAATTTGATCCGAAAAGCAAGGTGTTAACCGGACGAAAATTTTATCTCACGGTTTTTATTTACGTCAAAAGATCCTTGTAGCAACGTAACGAGAGTTTGACTATAGTAGGACTTTTAACTAGCTGCAGTAAAATGACAGCTTAAGTGTTACCACTTTTTAAAGAAATTTAAATAGTGATGTGACAAAAGTATCGATTCATTCAATTAACATTCAATTCAAAATCGATCAATGTCCAATTGATTTTATAAACGAGGATAGTATATTTTTGGTCGGGTCAATAGCTTGTGTTTTTCAGGGCGTGATGAGCCTCTGAGAGTAAGTTGGTAAAATCATGTTTACTAAATTAACAAACTATGAGCATTAAAACATAATTATAAATTCAATTAAATAGGCTTTTCTCAAAGACTAGATATCTGAACGTTAGGTACAGGTCTAGGTCTGAGTCTAGGGTACCTGGATGCACTAAAAAAACTGATAAATTACGGCTATAAAGCCCACTTAATTGAGATTAGTATAGTTTGATCGGTTTATGTGCAAATTCACTAGTCGAGCACAATTTTAATGCAAACTAGTACTATTAATAACTATCATCTAAATGAATGAAACTACAAAGTACATTTTTATCCGATCAATAGATAGATAGAAAAAACGTTTATTCAGTGCAACAAAAGACACAATACAGGTATTATAAATATCAAAAAGGTGAAGAAAAAAGAATAACAAAGATTAAAAAGAAAAACTGACCCATAGACACCTAGCTCATAAACATCTACAATGGTCGATCACTACTGCTACGGCGGGCGGTGTGTGTCTCATGGTTGCACCAAATCGGAGTATAAAATGGGAGTAGTAAGAATATTTGATTGTTTGCATTCCATTCGCATCACTTGTAGAGATAGTGTGGCAATAATATCGAAATGACAATAAGAAGGCTCAGGCGCAAAACGTCTCTTTCACAAAATGTCTACTGGTAGTAAAATGTCTCCTTCTCATAATGTGTCATTTTACTGCAGCTAATTAAAAGTCAGCTATAATGCTTCAGTGGGATTGTCCGAAAGGCTTAACGCTGGCCCGGAACATAAAGGGCTAAGGAATGAACACGGGTGAGTTTTAGTCAGTAAGAGTCTGACACTCCACTTCACTCCCTTCCACTCCACCCAGAGCGGGAAGGGTCATTTGATGATTTCCCAACCTGAAAAAAAAAGCTATAATGCTTTTTTAAAGGTGATCAGATGCCATGAGTTTTTAAGTTGAGGATGTAGTAAACGTATGTGGTGAATGAAAGTGGTGGCAATATGTCCGCCTATGTACATTACTGTGCTCGAAGTATTAAATAAATAAAGTAGTTATAGCGACTTAGATTTTTTTAACCTATTAAGATGATCTATTTGAAAAACTCACAATTAAACCTACCAGGTTTAAATACGCTCCCGGTACTTAAAAATACAGACCCTTCGCATATTCTTTTGAACAAATCGCTCCCTATCCATCGCCTCCTTCCCAACCACACTATTAGGGATGCAAGAGAAAAAACCCAGTAATATACAAGCAACGCCGCACGTGACCAGGAGCAACGATTGTGTTTAATGACGTTGTAATGTTTGCTACATAAGTTACAACAGATTTAACGTGAGTTTGACTAATGCTTTTATGACGGCCGTACGAGTAAATAGTAAAAGTTTCTAAGTTTCAAACTTCGAAACTTTTTTAGATACACTAGCTTTAATTGCAGCCCAGTGGTAACGGCCGCGACTTACGAGTTGTAGGTCGTAGGTTCAAACCCCGGTATGCGCTTTACGTTGTGTTAATAATTTCATCACCACTGCTCTCAAAACGGTGATGGAAATCATCGTGAGCGTGACGTGACGACAGCGGGCTTCGACGAGTGTCGACAGCTGCAGTTGCCCTGCCGTTGACGAGTGTCGCTCGTGTGTATGCACCCTTAGTCCTGTGACTGTACTGTCTGAAAATCTCAGACAAATGGTTTTAGTAGCTCGATTATGGAAAAAATAAATGCAACAAATCTCTGCATCACCCAAAGGTTGACTGGTAGAAAATGCCTATGGCATTAAGTCCGCCTCTGTACATTTATGTGCTTGAAGTATTAAATAAATAAATAAACAAAATTATCTGACCAAAACCCCTCCCACCCCGGAAAGCAAGCAAACTCTATAACGATTAAGTAAAATTATTAACGTTTTCCTTATCAACTAATGTTTAAAATCCTATCTAATAGGAGTTGTTTCCGTACCCAAGTCATGGCGAAAACAAGGGATTTCCATTATTATATTACTAGCTTCTACCCGCGACTTCGTCCGCGTGAAATTTCACCCTCCCCCATTCACCCTCTTAGGTGCGAAAAAAACAAAAACCCTTTCTTAGTGGATACCTACTCTTCACAAAGAACACACCCTCTAAATTTCATGTTTCTACGACCAGCGGTTTAGGCTCTGCGTTGATATACACCGTATTATTCAATTAACGCAAAACCTCTTATGGGGTCTTATGGGGTGGGGCCTCTTGTACTCATCATTATGAACAACTTTTACTATGGGAACAAACCTGAAATCGCGAAAAAAAATTAGCTGTTTACATTTATGTTCGCATATCTCGTCAAAATGTAGGGAACAGTTGATTTTTTTTCAACACGACCATTTCAAAGGGTACAACCTAACCGCGCCATTACACATAACATACAAGGATACATAACAACACATGCAAGAAAGTTCAAGGCTCCCGGAAGAACCTTCCAAATCTACGTCATAAAAATTAAATGCAAACGGCCTCCTTCCTAAATTTCTTCAGTAATCGTTGTTTCACGCAATTTAACCAAGACTTTAAATACAAATCGCCTGATTAAAACAACGCTGTTTCACAATTTCTCAAACAAAATCGTTTGGCCGCAAAAATATGTATACTAAGATTTACATTTAGTACTTTGTTTATCTTTCCATTTCCATTTCTTTCGTATCTACTGTTTTTTTTTTTTGTGATAATGAGATATTTTTACTAGGTCCTACCAAAAATCTCCCCACAAGCCGAATGGCCACCCTATCTACACAGGTCGATAAAAATCGCAAGTGAGGTTCGTATTGAATCAAAATGTCGACCTTCGTGCGGCGGGGGATCACCTGCGACTGATCATTTTCACGGTCGATTTTAGTCACCCGCCGCATGCGCTGCCGCAGCACGACGAAAGTCTAAATCTACTCCATTTTTGAACTTGCCATTTTATTCACCTGTGGCCTAGCCTAATTGCCATTTAGACAGTCACCAGTCAGTCAGTGCGGCTATAGTCACCTGTGTCAGAAAGGGAGAAGCTTCTGTCATTGTGAATGAAAAACAAAACGAAAATAATTTTACAGGGCCGTCTTTACCCGGGGGTGCAAGGGGTGCGTGGCACCCGGGCGCCAGGGTCTTAGGGGGCGCAAGCCAATTCTTATACCGACACGTATCTACCATGCGTAAACCTTCTCGAAATTGAATTGAATAAAAAACTACTTACGACTCAAGTCAAGATAGATTGACTAATTTGGCTATACTACAATATCACAAAAAAGATTGCCGATTTTAAAGCTAGTAAATTAAATTTAATGTTTGAAAACGTACCTAATTTTATTGTAGAGTAGAAAAAAAAAAGAGAAAGAGAGTAGATATTTGATTGTTTTGTTTTGTTGTGGAATTAAATAAAAAAATAAAACACAAAAATTGGGGCGCTGGCTGATTTTCACACCTCGGCGCCCAATATGGTTAAGACGGCCCTGTAATGTTAACAATTACTTATAATTAGGAATTTCTTAATAGCAGCCCAGAGTCTGAATTGTGCAATAGGCTCGTCCCCTAATATACGGGACTTAAACATAACTGGCGAAATGTGGGTGTTACTATAGGTACGCCTCTGCTTTAACCTTCGAGAAGGCAAGGCGTGATCATATCTTTATGTAGTACTAGCGGCGCCCCGCGGTTTCACCCATATAACTGTCTATCCCGTACGAATATCGGGATAAAAAGTACTCTATGTGTTAATCCTAGTTATAAACTATCTGTGTGCCAAATTTCATCCAAATCCGTTTAGCCGTTTGTGCGTGAAGAAGTAACAAACACACTCACAAAATTTCGCCTTTATAATATTAGTGTGATAAATCAGCCTATTATGTTGCCACTGTTGGTACTCACTCCTCTCTGTGACAGGTAGCGGGCCGTAATCCACCACGCGGGCCCAGTGCGGGTAGGTGGATGTCACATGTCTTCGAATTTTTGGTTCTAGAACATGCCGGTTTCCATACGATTGTAGCGGTATCTACAACGCCACAAGCAAACAACGCGTCATACTGACGTCACGCAAAATCCTGCATCGCGCAAGCAGAGTTTACCGCGCAACTAGCATAGATACAACGGCCCGACATGAATCATCGGGCCATTGCCCGCTAGACACAACACCCGTCTGGTCGGAGGATCTTCCCTTTTCTATGGAGGTTGAGTGAACTTTACACCCTGTTCCTCATACCTCTATACGATGTTTTCCTTCGCCGTTTTGAGAGCAGTGGTGATGAAATAATTTACACACGGTTGCCTACCTGGGCTCGCACCCACGACCTATCCGGTAAGTCGTAAGTCTGGGCCGATACGACTGGTCCACCACTGCTCACCATGCTAAAGTAATTACTTAATTTAGTCTTAGGTACTTCAATTTTTTTAAAGTAATTACTTTAAAAAAGTGAAGTACCTAAGACTAAATTGCTTTGAAATATTAACGAAGCTAATTCTACTGTCCTTGCTCTAGTCACTTAGGCTGTAACTAATTACAAAGACCTTAAAAAGGAATGGATAATTAAAGTAGGCTTTGAAGCAAATGGATGAAGAGTGACGCGAAATAAACAAAGTGTTGTTTTCTTCAAATTAGTTTTAATAGCGAAATACGATAGTTAAAGCCATTTTCACGACGCAAATTTCTTGCCTGTGGCAATCAATAAAATTTTCTTTGAAACTATAATATTATTGTTTCTTCAACTTATGGTATGCAACAGACATTAAATGGCACCTTATAAATCAGGCAATATAAAAAGAACATGATGAAACTATCTATGACATTGACCCATTTAATATAAACAAAAACCTATGGAAGGAAACAAACCCGTAGCCAGCACCTACAAAAACAAAGATATAATTCATCCCAAAAACATTTCAACCCAAATGAACAGTCTGAAACTATTTAATAATTGTTCAAAACTTGTTAAAACAAGATGGCCGCCAGTTTAATACCAACGCTACAAATTAAGCTATAAATTAAGAGCAACAATGTATTATTTAATTATTTGATACCCCATTTCATTTCATATTAACTCAAGCTTAATTCCACTTAGAACTTACGAGTACCTTGTCCGTATAATGAGATCTTATTCAAAATGTCTGACTTTCAAGTTTATTCACGACTGTCTTTTATTTAAATTCTTAAGTCATTTGAATGGCTTGTTTTTTTTTAAGAATATTGAAAATTAATGATTACCAGTTTATGTGAACGATGATATAGCTAACTATACACAATTAGCCTATAATGTGGGACTGCTGGGACAGACCTTCTCTTAGTGAGAGGGAGTGGGTCGTAATCTGCCCCATGGGCCCAGTGTGGATTGGTAGTGGTCACATATCTTTGTCACGCGGTTGATTAGCTGGCATTTATTGAAGAGTTCCGTTGTCTGTCTCCGAAACTCCTCATCAGATCTTTACAAAATTAATTAAATGGGACCATTTCAGAATAAACCTCGTTCGAACAAAATTTTTCAAATCCGTCTATATATGAGGGAGTTATGCCCGAAAATACATTAAAAAAAAATTATAAACATCCAAATTGATAACCTCCTCTTTTTTTGAAGTCGCTTAAAAAAAATTTAATAAGGACAGAACGATGTAGATGATTCATCAGTTCTAAATGGCCACTTCATGAGACAGTCCTACGGGGTAATAAAAAAGTAATAAGTAATTGCCCAACACACTTACAACACTGCAAACACTCGCAACACCTTTAATTTTGACAGTTAACCAACATACATTGCGCTATTTACGTTGTTGTGCAGACGAATTTTTCAAACAAATGAAGCAATGGTTAGCAATTTTGTTGAAAATCTTGCGGATTGTGATTTTTCAATTGGTCAATTAGGGTGCTGGGCTCAATCCCAAGGCAATGTGTTTATTAACTTCTTTACAGTGAACTCTACTACTACCGCGTCTTATTTTCGTCTGACCCAAAAGTAGAAGATTGACCGCAGCCGCTCTAAACGCTCACATACAAACTTTTTAAGCTCCAAAAGACCACTTTTACGAACATTCTGAATACAGAAACTATACAGAGACTGTTTTCCCTTCTCACAGAGAGAATGGCACATTTATTTTGCCTTTCGTGACGTCACTGACGCCAAAAAGTCTGCAGTAAGGGGTCAACATTCTGATAAACGTGCAAAGTGAGTTGTTTGTCGACAAGCGAGGATATTGTAGTTATGGAGAACGCTATAAACGAGTATGTGGGTGATTTATCTTTGAAAGAGTTACCTGCATTTATAGGGTAACCTTTTGCACTAAAATTATTTTTTTATATTATTCTCAAACATGGGACAAAAATAGCTAGTAACAATATATATGTATACATATTCCCAACATATTATTTTTATATACCTTAGTTTTCTCTTTTAGGAAAGGTTCCTACTTACCTAAAATTAGTAAGAAAATAGTAGAGACCGATAGATTTTTTTTTTTCGTTCGGTAAGTAGAGTATACGTAAGTCGGCTTAATTTTCAAAAATTAGTAAGAAAATAATAGAGACCGATAGATTTTTGTTTCGTTCGGTAAAATATACGTAAGTCGGCTTAATTTGCAAAAGGAACTAAAAGATTTAAGTATAATCAGATTAGATTAATATTTGTTGAAGAGTTAGTTGCATTTATATAGAACGTACCTACTCTTTGCGCATTCCAAATTCATTGGAAAAGTAACCAATCAAAGAAGCCGTGAATTTAGGTGAATGTTAAAAATAATTAAAAGGAAAATACAGTGAACTTAAGTGATTTTGGAAAATAGACACTGGAGAAGACTGCGTTTGCTCTTTGTTCTCTAGACATATTCCCCTCATTTGCCTTTTATGGCGACACCCACACAGTCAAGAATTTGATGGCTGCAAAAAACTTCACTGCCTCTTTTACACTCATGACTTCAATTAAACTTTTACTGTTGGTAAATAACATTACTAAAACTATTGCATTAAAAACCCTTTTCAAGTGACGATGCTAAATAAGTACAACAGGGCACTCGGGACAGTCATGTCTTCAATTAAACTTTCACCGTTGGTAAATAAAATTATAAGAGTAGCTCAGAAGTGAGATAGTTTGTAGTGTAAGCAAACTGTAGTGGCAGTGGGATGGCCATGTTTGTCGAAGGATCGATGGCCGGTGGAGCAGACGAGTTCGAGAGTGGAGACCGCGTATCGGCAAGCGTAGTGTGTCCAGCTAGATGGACCGTCGACCTTAAGAAGGTGGCTGAGACAGACTGGATGCGAAAGGCGGAGGACAGGCGAAATTTAACGATTAAGGGGAAATGCGGGTGGTCTTTAACGATTAAGGGGAAATGCGGGTGGTTCTCCATAGAAACGCTCTCGCCTGTTTTCTTTCTAGTTAATGCAAATAAAGCAATGATTTTTACAGAATAATAAATATTAACCACTTGTATGTCTCTATGTTTTCTTTTTTGATGATACAAAATTTTTATAGCACTAGAACCCTCAAAAAATGCCTATTTAAACCGCTGTGAACAGAGGCTTAGTGTACAAAATTGACAACTATTAATGAAAAAAGAAAAACATAGGGACACAGTATATACATATCTTTCTTATTCAGTTAATGACATATCTTTTAAATTGCTCCAATATTGGAGGTGGAAATAGGCGAGAGCCAAACCTCGAATTATGACTTTTTACTTAAGCTTTTCCAAAAGTCTCTCCGACCGCATTTCGTCTTAAGTTATAAAGCAAATTAACACTATAACAAATCCAACTTCAACATTTTCAAAATTATTAAATCCATAATTCTTTCTCTGTCTACGTTATTTTTTAGATAATAGCGAAACGATGTAAATTAACTAGAGTTAAACTTTACCAGCTTAGAGCGCAAAAAATAAGTTAAAAATAAATAAAACTTATTTTTATGCGTTTAAGTTATACTGCATAATTACTTAATACTTTATGGACCGTATAAATTAGCTAATGGCTCGAAATTCTAATTAAATTATACGTGCTTTGCACAGATTTTCTGCTGTTGTGCATGGAATAATTAACGTGTAGAGCGTAAGCTTTAAAACAACGTTTGTATTTACTTCTAGATTGTAAAAATATCAGTTTAAACATAAATTAACTTCTGCACCATTTACTTTGACTCACATTGACCGTTGTTATCGGTAGTGAGAAGCCTGAAAGTCTAGAAAAGAAAGAAAAGAGCCAAATTTAAGGATGTGGTACAGACCATCAAACTGAAGAACTTTCTCCATGTGTCCAATATGGTAATCGCGAAAAATGTATCTACTGTCCCATAGAAAACTTCAATACCTACTCGACCTTACGATGTTTATTTATTTATTCTTTAACTAAAACGGCGGTTTACAACCAATTACAGAAATTAAAGACGGTTTACACATTCACATAAAACTTTAAATATAAAATCAAGTAAAAAGTTAACAACACTTTCATACATCCCTCTCACAGCACTTCTGACATGCCGACAAAATCTTCGTCCATTCGTCCGCAAACAGATCGTTTGTTGGATTAGAGTCCAAGAATTCATTAATTGCGGCCAGAGTAGGTACGTTCTACTGGGGACTTAGCACGCGCAACTGTGCGACATGGAGGCACAGCAAACAGCCTGTGCCTTCTGCCGCGGCAGTAGTTGTCTGGCACAAAGAAGCGAGCCAGAACAGCATGTAGATCAGGCGCGTCAATAGTGCCACGCCAATAGTGCCACTAACAAATAAAGAGACTATTTAAAGCCGCTGAGGGTCAGTTCTTGTTGAAGGGGTCCAGCGCCATCTCTAGACCTGCCGCGATGTCACTTCCCATTAAGAGAGACATTATTGGGTAGTGAGTTCGTCCCATGGTTCATCTGACATGCGGCAGATGTGACCAGCCCAATTCCATCTAAATCATTTAAGGTTATTACACTAGAAAGGATTTTGTGTCGTATTACCAGTACTTAACTAAGTTGTGGAGCTCAGATAGGAAGTACAGTACTCGTACCCGGCGATAAATATTGCACATCGATCTTTTTACACAAAACCATTTTATACAAAGAATAAAAATAATTATCAAAAGAAACGAATCATAATTGTTTTAACAGCTCCTAATAGATACCGGACTGTTTGTATTTCGTGCGACAGAGATAACGCTCTACGAAGCCGAAATTAGCCGATTGTCTCTTTCCAAAGGTCGATGTGCAATATTTATCGCCGGGTACTGTAGCTCTAAGTAAAAATACTGGTATTCAGCTGCATCCTGTTAGACTGGAAGCCGACCTCAAGATAGTTGGAATAAGACTAGGTAGGTATTACAACTTAGGGCGTATTTCACGAAACGCTATCAGCACATCTAAACTGCGTTTAAAAGCTGTCAGTGTCAATATTTCACAAAAATGATGTCACTGACAACTCTTGAACAATCATTGCACTCGCCATAAGAAAGGAATTTAAAGAGGGGATGAGTCCCCTTAAAACTTGTCAAACAATGGTAAGGTTTACACAAACAAAGTTGAAGGCAAAAACTAGTTAACCAACGTATTATGTTCTAGATAAGAAGTGGAGTGGCGAAGGTGTGGCAAGTTAAAGTAGATAAGTAACTGCCGGGCACAAGAGGAAGCCGCGATGTGTAGTGGTAATTCTGAACATTGTTGAGAGAACACCGGCGATTGGGACACACGGACTGTTAGGATGAGAAACTAGTTAGAGTTTAATTTGTAAATTTAGAAAAAAAAAGATGATATTTCTCTCTCTCTCTCTTTATAAAAAGATTATTGAAATTGATTGAAAACTTTCAATTGTTTGGTCACCTTCTTCATTACAATAATTAATTGAAAACTTTCAACTGTTTGGTCACCTTCTTCATTACAATAATTTAAAGAAGTCTCATAAAAGTACAGCCGGTCGATTCTGAAAAATCTCACCGTGAAAACTTAGGTGAAGTGAGTTTGTTTTTGCTAGGAATTGACACGATTGACAGCTCACTCCACGCTCGCTTCACCTAAGTTTTCACGGTGAGATTTTTACGTAATAGCACCACTGTAACTACAAAGACGATAAAATATTTTGTTCTTTCTCTTTTATTTCGGTTTCTATAGTTATTTATTTATTTTGCACAGGTTTTACAATAATCAATAATCAATCAATCAACTAACCTTATCGCAGTCCACTGCTGGACATAGGCCTCACCCAGGCTGTGCCACAACACCCTGTCCTCCACCTTCCGCATCCAGTCTGTCCCAGCCACCTTCTTTAGGTCGTCCGTCCATCTAGCTTTCGCCGATACTTTGCCGATACGCGGTCTCCTCTCCAGGACTCGTCTGCTCCACCGGCCATCGCCACCAACCCTGTATATACATATTTTTTAAGTGTAATAGCTATAGTTACTTCTGACATTTATTGTAATTGGTGTATTTTGACATATTTAAATTATCTAATCTCAATTACTATGTGATTGTTATTGTATGCCTAAGCGGCGGTACATAGCTGATCCTGTTTTAACGTATAAGAACATTGTATGTATTGTTTACCTACCTATGATCCACAATAAAGAATATGACTATGAATATTCCCTATCCTTGCACATCCATGTGTCACCTAACAGAGACCTCTTTCCCCTCTCGCCCGCAGGAATTTGTCGTTGACAGCTGTCACAGCTGCTGCAGCTTGTTGAAACCCTCAGCCATGGAGAAAAATTAAATTAATTTATGTAGGAAAGCTTGGGTAACGAGATGCAAAGCGTGTTTATTGTAAGAGGCTGCAAGATGACGGAAAAATTATTTAAATATTATTCTGATTGCGTTTGCAGTGAGCGGCTTGGATTGTCTTTCAAAATGCTTAGGGTTTTCTTATCTTATAAGTTGTGGTGCAACAGCTTTAAGGCTCCTACAAACAGGCGCGACACGCGATATAATCGCGCGCGACACAAAGGCGCCGCTCGTTGCGCGACTTGCGGTGTCTTTGTGTCGCGTGTCGTGTCGCGCCTGTTTGAAGGAGCCTTTAGTCATTTCGTATTTATCCAATGATTTTAAACTAAAATACAACATAATCAGTCTATAATGTTCCCACTGCTGGGACACAGGCCTCCTCGCTGTGAGGGAGAGTGGGCCGAAATCCTCCTCTCGGGCCAAGTGCGAGTTGGCGGATGTCACAATGTCTTCGAATTTTTGATTCTTTGTTTCCTCACGATGTTTTCCTTCACCGTTTTGAGAGTTGTGGTGATGAAATAATTTACACAAAGCAAAGGCTGTCTGGGTTCGAATCTACAATCTACAACTCGTGAGTCGCGGCTTTACAGTGGCCATCTTGGATTTTCATTTTGACCTTTCTATTAGCTTCAGCACCCTCGATAACCATGAAAACTATATATGTATCTCTCTCTTTTAGTATTATTTGTACTAAAAAGTCACATCACGCTTTTTCGTTACGTGACGATTTCTACCAGATTACTCCTACCGCAAACTGCGTTAAAGAATTGAGTTCCAATAAATAATCCACGAAAATATCTTGACGTATGTTCCAAATACTTCTTCTGTAAGCTCCTAAACATGAAAATAATCATGTACAGACGCCAGCACATCCGCCATTTTGAATTCCCCGTGACGTTAATGAATCCGGGAGTTGTTTTAATGTTCCGAGATAATGAACATAACCTTTGAGATTCATGCCCCTAATCTTACCATTAACATCAAAACAACAGTCACATCTAAAGTGTAAAATCTTATATACACAGGTCTGTACCTGTGTATATAAGATTTTACACTTTAGATGTCTTTAGATGTAGGCGTCTGTACGCCAGCACATCAGGCTACTACAATCCGTCAATTTCTTTAATAGATTTTTAACTTTATCTCTAAAGCATAAGGTTCAAAGTTGATTGGGAAAATTTGACAGTTTCGGGTAGCGTGATGTGCTGGCGTCTGTATATATACTTTAAGGGAACCGTATAAACTAAATAGCCTTTTATATCCTTTTTGCCCAGCTGTGTACTTTAAGCCCTAAATTCATCTCACCCTGATTTTGTAAGAAACATCTGTGACCGACCATGAACATTCCTTTGTAAAGATTATCTTGAAGATTTTACTTGCAGTATTAAGAGGAAACTGTCGGACTGCATAGAAAAGAAAGAGAAGCGCGATGACACAACGCTGGTAATTTATTGCGAAATATGAAGCAATTATTTAATTACCAAAAATCTATTGATTGGACTAAAAAATTAAAACACTAGTATTTTAGTATGTTGTTTGTAGAACAATCTGACAAAAAATCAAAACGATTGTATGTATATTAGTATGGTTTTTATTTCGAATGGTTACCTTTTGTACCTAATTAAGGCACCTATTATAAATTCCTTTAAGGGGCTTATATGACCTAAAGCGCAGTCACTCTCGGAGTGCATAGAAAAGAATTAAAACACTAGTATTTTAGTATGTTGCTTGTAGAATAATCTGACAAAAATTAGAATGATTGTATGTATATTAGTATGGTTGT
Organism: Luperina testacea; assembly: GCA_927399505.1. NCBI lineage: Eukaryota > Metazoa > Arthropoda > Insecta > Lepidoptera > Noctuidae > Luperina > Luperina testacea. The sequence continues at coordinate 6,385,228 of OV656779.1, read as the reverse complement.
TATTGTAAAAATAAAGTTTTTAGAGGTATCTTCATGATTTTTTTTTCTATCGTATCAAATTAGTTGTATTATGTTTTCAACACACTATCTACCTAGCATATATCCTGAAGAATATAATATATTTTTCTGATTTTGTTTACTTACTGTTTTTTTTTTTTTTTTTTTAAATTTGCCCCACACTAGAAATTACTCCTGTATCATGGGTGCGTTTACAAACATTTAAATTCACATACACAAACAGCCAGACCCGACTGTAGTCGATCATATACTTTTATTGTTTCTAAAACTTGCGTTTTTTGCGTTTAGGTCCTAGAAGCCCCTTAACGTGACATCCGAAAACCGGAATAGAGTAACTAAACCACATATAAATAAACAATTGGGTATCTCAAGGACAATTTGCTGTCATTCATGGAAGACATTATCTTTGAAGGATTTCCTTATTAGATCATGACAATTCATTATGAGCGATGTTCGGTTCTAACTTGATGGTATCTCATTTAGAAATCTCTAAATCGCACTGAGGTTTGCTGTTAGAGAATTCCATGTTCATACATGCACGCCAGTTGCTAGATCTCCGGTTGACGCACCGGAACTTCCTGAAGAACATCACCAATAAGGCTCCCAGGGCGTCCTCTCCCGGCGCTTCCAGATACATCTGCCTTGTGAATACAGTTTGTTCGGAATAAAGGCTCCTTCAACCAGGCGCGACACGCAATAAAATCGCGAGCGACACAAAGGCACCGCAAGTCGCGCAACGAGCGGTGCCTTTGTGTCGCGCGTGATTCGCGCCGCGCGTCGCGCCTGTTTGCAGGAGGCTTAACGTAAGGTAGGTTAAAAATACTTATGTAAATAACACAATTTATTCTCAAGCATTAACACTTTTCAAGTCCAGAAGTTGGGCTTTAAACTTGATTTAAGTAAACCGCTGCAGTGAATCCTGTTATAAATAACGTTAAGTGCCTATTGGTTAAGAGATCGGACCAATCGGGGAGAACTATTGCCGTTAATAGCTTCCGATGGCCACGTGTTTCCTCACTGACCTATATTTGGTTGAAAATGGTGGAGATTTAATTGGTTTTTCGTTTTATAAATGACTATCTTCTGCCCGCGACTTCGTCCGTGTGATATGTCTTATTTATTTATTTTTGGGGTTAGCCAACAAATGTTTACACAATACATTTTACAAATATTGTTTCCTAAATAATACATTTATAAGTGCAACAATTACTTATAGGCTAACACAACATACACTATTTACGGTTTTACTTACTACAAAACAGAACAATAGCTAACATTAAAATATAAATTATTCTTATTATTATTTATTTTAATTATTCTTATTATTAATTATTATTATTATTTATGTCTTGCTCCCCTGATCCACCCCGTTGCATCGCATCGCCTGCTCGCGCGTTCTTTTTCCTTTTTGCTCTGCTCCCAAGGGTCCTAGCGTAAATAGCCTTCCTCAAGAATTAGGCTATCTTAGATAATGAAAAATTTTTTGAAGTGAAAACTTCTTTAGCGGCGCTGTGTATGTACTTTTTTGGAATGGGTAAAAACTTCTAAATTCGCGTCAGGTCACGTGACCCTGATCGAAAATTCGTAAGACGTAAAACGTCAGACGTCTCGCCCACAGCCTCGATTCTAACTAGGCATGGGTAATATCGCTTTTACACTATATCAAATCGTATCTATGTATCGGTTTAGAATATCGGATATCGTATCTATATAGGTATTTCAATATCTATTTGGCTGAATCAGTGTGGATCTCGGAATCGAAATTGGTACTGTGATATTTAGGTTTCGGTTTTGTTCGATTCATTACATCATTGTATTTTATTTGTAACTGTATATTCGAAATCAGTGAATGTATTGTTGATAATATGGCACTCTGAAATGAAACTAGTACAGCCGTTTCGGTTTTCTAGATTTATATTTTTATCAATTATTTAAATAGGTCAAGTATCTATTCATCAGTCATGAGTGAAGCTAATAACTGAAGACTGACGAAAACAGCAAAGTGCAATCAAGGTCAAGGGTCACGTAAAGTGATTTTAAAACAATTTTTGATGTGAAACATCTATAGCCGCACGTAAAACAAATTTCTGGCGTGGCGACGCATGCCGTGGCGACGCGTCACCACGCTTTATGATGGTGTAAGTATATATACAGTCACAGTCTTGTGTACTGTGTGGCGACGCGTCGCCATGCGCAATGTTTCACATCTGCCAGGCGTCCCGTGGCGGCTCACTTTTTTTGTTGAGAATGCCATAGGTACGATTTAAAACCCTTTGACGTTTATTGATGGTTACCTGTTTACAAGTGTTTACAAAATAATGTATTCGGTATTAAACTCTATGCTCCTGTATATAATGTTTAAAATTAGTATTAGACGTTAGCTTAACGCGCTTTCTCGCTCGTTCATCTCTAGCTACATCACTCCCGCCCGCGCGCATCGCAAGGATACGGTACCTACAACCGTATAACTACTACTGTACCGGAATCAGTTTGAACCGAATATCATAGATCATGTGATACGATATCGTTATAGTGTCTCGTTCTAGGTACGCGGATACCTGAAATATAGATACAGTACTGTCCGTTATATAGGTATTGGATATTGTACCGATATATAGATATTGTATCTATATACGATTTGTATCGCCCACTCCTAATTCTAACTGTCAAATCAAAAAGCTCTAAATATTCGGGCGTAGACTGACAAAAATAATAAACTGTACTTAATTTTTTAAATATTTCTATTCTTTTACTACACAATTGAAGCTACATTTATTAGAAGAAGCTAAGAAAAGTGATAATTTGAAGAAAGCTCGACAGGCGAAACAAATACGAAAGTTTAAAACAATATTCCGTGATACAGATTTTATCCATATTTACAGGCTTTCTGAGGATTTAATTAATATATTGGAAGATGACTTAAGTCCATATATGCGTCCGCGACTTCGTTCCAGTGGTTTAACCAAGAGGCTAAAGGTTTGTTTACATCTAGGTTTCTTGAGATATGATGGGTATACCTCACCACACACCAACAAAAGCCTATTGAATTCCTGATGTTTCAGATATTATGCACACTATCATTTTTGGCTAATGGAAGTTACCAAAAAATCATTGGGAAGAATGTAGACACATACATATCTCAGTCTTCTGCCTCTAGGGCAATCCACGAAGTTATTATTTACAATACAATGATAACTTAAACACAAGTCAAGATTGCACTTAATTCTAGCTTCATTCATTGATTTCAGGTGACTCAGGATATCCTCAAAGGCCTTATTTAATGACTCCCTTTAGTAATTCAGAAACTGAGACTCCAGAGCCATTACAACAATTTGCACAGCAGTGTAAGAAACAGTGTAGAGGACTATTGGAATCCTGAAAGGACGGTTCAGATGTTTATTAGTACATAGGGTATTGTACTATGATCCTATAAAAGTGGGAGAAATTGTGATGGCTTCCTGTGTTTTAAACGACATATGTAATAGAGCCGGGCTACCAGCTCCTATGATGATGAGACCAATGTGACTTAGATGAAGAATCTAGGTTACTTGGAATCCTGACACATCAGGCTCCAACACATGATGACTTAGAGAGTAGGCTGATAAGTAGGCGAGATTTAGTTAATCAATTATGGCGAGCATGTTGTATCTACAATTTATGCGTTCCTTTACAGATGTGGTTAACGTGTTTAGATAGAATATACTCACCATTATTGATTAGATACAATAAATAGGTATTTAAATTATTAATAAAAATATTATTATAATCAACAATTTATTGTCATAACATTTAAGGTGTGTATTTAAAGTGTGGTGTTTAAGGTGTATATGATTAGTATAATATCAATAGCCTATAATAATATGTGCCTATTTATACCTTAGTCCCTATTTGTACTATATTTTTAAATGGGTAAGAGTGTATACAGGGGTATGAGAAATTAAACAGATAACTGCATTATTTTCTTTTTTATTTACTATTAAAAACAATCAATCAAATCAAAAATCATTTATTCAAAATGACTTTTGATATTCAGTTAGAAAAACTTGATTCTATACATTAGTAGGTATGCAAAGTAATTAACATTACAAGAAACAGGACATTTAATTAAATAATTTAGTATATACAATGAAAACTACCCAAGCAAAACAAAATTAAATAAGTACCTAAATAAAAGCCTGCAGGCATAAAGAGCATGCCCGCTAACAAACATACTCACACACACACACACACACACACTCACACACACACACACACACACTCTCATTGACATTTACTACAAAAAAACAGTTCTTATACTTAAACTTCTTAACATCCATCTTAAATAAACTTAAAATTATCTAAACATAGTAGTAGATCCATGTTTCGGAGATTCAACTTCCTCGACTGATGGATGCTCATAAATCCTGCAGTGCCTGGGTCTGCCTTGACCATGACTCACTTATTTCCTTAAAAGTCGAACATCCTCTGCTGGTTGTCAATAAGAAGTCTCTCATTTTCCAAACACCTCTCTTTAATGGCGACAAAACATTCAGTCAGGCTCGCCATTTGGATTGCCTTTGAGAAGGTGGTGAGTGCTGGATCAGACGGCGGTGTGCCGTTCGATGCCTACGAGATGCTATGAACATAAAAATGCAACAAATTACTATACAGAGGTAAAACAAATATGTAAGTATCATCAACATCACATCACTCTCCCTCTAGAGTCTAAAGGAATAGATATTACAATGTAGTATACATATTAGATGTAGTCTATATCTTGATTCTATTAGATGTAGCCTATATCTTGATCTTGATTGAATAAGGGCTGCTGTTGAAAAAACCTACAGAAAATCCCAACAAATTGGCCCAACCCGGGAATCAAAAGTGAGACCACTACTATGTAGTGCTTTTTACACTAAACCAATAATTAACCAAATTATAATTAAGTTAACCTTACATGAAGATGCAATTGGGGCATTACTCCTATGATGACGCATTGCAAGGCTGCAAGTGGTGATCTAGCCTCAAACTGTAATACAAAAAAAAGTTATCTAAATATCCATTATAAAGTTAAAACATATTATTGTAAGACTTTTATTTAAAACTTCACCTTTTGTTCTGTATTAGGCTGGTTTTCCATTGGCACATTGTCCCTATACAAAGATGGGCCTGGTTGTATGTCCGTTCGCCCTGCAAATATAACATTACATTATTATATTTTATTAGAATTAACTTACTGGTATTGAAGGTGTGGACTGTTCGGTCTGGAGCATGCCTCTAGTAGATTGTTCTACAGGCAGTAATTGGTCAGTAGGTCGTCTTAGGGGTTGCTTAGGACTCTACAAAATTAAATATGAAAATTATAATTTCCAAGTACCTATACAGTTTTCATATTATGTAATGAAAGTATAGCACTTCTTGGCATGCTAAAACACACAATGTTACGTTACAACAATAAAGTTATACGTACATATTATAGTAAAACAATAGCTAATCATGTAATTTACTTAAATTTTATTAATATCTCGTGTATCATACAATACTCGTGGATGAGACAATAGTAATAATAGCCATATACTATCAGTGAAAAAATCATAATACTCACATTTCATTAGGTAGTTGTATTTATCCTCTTAGTCACAGAACTACCTATGTTAAAAGCACTCGCTGATACAAATAATCAAGGCTTGAACAAGAATCAAGCACCCAAAAGTTTAAAAACTACAAATTCAAGTGATTTTCTTCTTCTTCTCTTCGTTAGCGTCGCGTCATCGGTTGTTATTGTTATGTCATGTTGACTTTTAATTCATCGTCGCGTCGCGTTGCACGAATAGAGCAAAGGAATCGTCATTCAGCCTTAAAATGTAATAAGAAATATGAAATAAGCTCTTTTAAATATGATATTGGTTATAGTTTAACTGTATTCCTTATAATACTTAAAGATAGACCTTTAATATATATTTTAAACCTATAAAACTCTCAGTCGAGATTGATCGATTATAATTTATAGAATTTGTGTCAAGCCCTACGTTCGTCTGAGAAACAGCGACGGGAGGTTACAGCCTTGGGTTCGACGACGAGCACAACCACGTTAGTGAATACGGTTTGAATCAGCGCTGTACGCTCGGTCGATCTCAAGGCTGTCTCGTCGACGAGCTCGTCGCAGCTTACAGCCATGAAATTGTCTTTTAGAGAATAGCACTGCTGAAGTCTATCCTGTGTGCTTATTTGTAAATCTGAATAAATTCCTTTCACGAGAAGAATAAACCAGTCACTTTGTTCAAGTTTTCACTTCTGTCGGCACTACCGGAGTGCCAGTGTTTTTGAAGTGAAAACTTCTTTAGCGGCGCTGTGTACTTTTTTTGGAATGGGTAAAAACTTCTAAATTCGCGTCAGGTCACGTGACCCTGATCGAAAATTCGTAAGACGTAAAACGTCAGACGTAAAACGTAAGACGCGCTGAACAACCCGTTTACTAGGCGTCACAACAAACTTTCACAGAAAGACACTTCTGCAGCACTCTTTACTTTAGCAGGGGTGAAGATAATGATATTAACCCTTAACTACCTACCTGGAGTCTCTCAGACTCTGGCGGAATTGTTTTTAGTTGTAATTAGTCGCATAAGCGTCTTTAGTCTTCAAGCATCCATGTACCTTCCCCCCTGTACCCGCAGTACCGCATCTGCGTTCTACGAGATCACACGTGCGCGCGCAAGTTTATTGGTGAGTACAAAAGTTTTTTTTGGAGTCTGGGAGACTCCAGGTAGGTAATTGCGTGATCTTTTTTAATGAAATGGTTTTTGTTGTTTTAGTGAAAAATGACATCTAATGACAAAATTATTGAAGGTTGGTTGGAGGCAGAGTTATCTACCGAAGAGGAGTCGCTAAATGAAGAATGCAGTGACGTGGATATGGATGTTGGTGAGGATTTTGTGTTGGGCGAAGAATCCGGTTCAAATTCAGAAATCGATGACGAAGAGACGAATTTAGTGGAAGAAAATACCGAGATTCGATCCCAAAGTATGTCCCCAAATTTTTCTTCATCAGACGATGATGAAATCCCCTTGGAACAATTGCGATCTCGGCCAAGGAAAAGAAATTATTTTGGCAAAAACCGTTTTCGATTCGACGGGTCGTCGGACACGTAGATGGCCGCTGGTATATTTTACAGGTTATTGGATATATCAGCATCCAACTCATATATGGTCTACTTATCAAATCAACTGCAAAAGCCCGAAAGCAGATTCAAATTTATGAAAAGACTGGCTGAACAGCTTACGCGACCACACATGGAGCGCAGAGAAAGAATCACAACGATTCAGCGGGATATTAGACTTTCCCTTCGTCGCGTTCTTCAACTCGACCTAGAGACGCTTCCTGGTGCCGAGGGAAGTAGTGCTGCACCACTAGAAAGGCTGGCAATCCGCAAGTACTGCTCTCTATGTGATCCTAAAAAGAAACGTAAAACCCAGTATTTGTGTTTCACTTGCAAAAAGCCTATTTGTCTAGGATGCTCACAAATGATGTGCGGGTTTTGTCGTGAAAAATTGTAAAGTTTGGGGCTTGCAATTTTATAGAAACATAGACATTTCTATTATAATTCATGTAAGGATTTATTATATGATTATCGACTTATTATAAATTAATGAAGAAAAGTTCCTACATTATGTTTATTTTTTATAATGGGTCTCAATATCGCTACGTCGTTAATTTTTACTTTTTTTAATGTGTAAAATAGATTTTAGCTTTTTTCATAAATGTTTTTGATTTCTTGCATTGTTATAATTATTTTTATATATACAAACTATAAGAACAACGTATTTTATTTTCATTTATCTTCTTATGCCATGATTTATTTTTTTTGAGAGCTGAGAAGAGAGGAGTCCGAGATACTCTAGGTAGGTAATTACGTGACCGAAATAAGAGGTAGGTAGCTAAGGGTTAAAACAATATAAATACTTTCAACCGTGTATTGAGCTCATTTTCGCTTGACAATAATTTTGACCTAAGTAAATCCACTACGCATCTTGTCACCGCGATTCAGAAAAGTGACGTAACGGTACAACGCCATCTATCGGCACAAAACTAAACAATTTTCTCAAACATTCCGCCCACCAAGGGCAAATTAACAAATTTGTCCTTCCATTACATTTTTGCTCTATGCGAGCGGCTTGCTTCTCTTACCACTGCCGCGACCAACACCACGAACTGAAGTCTATCCTGTGTGCTTATTTGTAAATCCGAATAAATTCCTTTCACGAGAAGAATAAACCAGTCACTTTGGTCATCATACCTGATTTGCAAAAAACCCTATAAAATAAGGAACACACCTTAACACGCGTGTTTTGTTTATAAGACGATTCACAAAATACACTCGTAATTGTTCAAGTTTTCACTTCTGTCGGCACTACCGGAGTGCCAGTTTTTTTTTTTAACCCAAGTGTTAGTAAAAATATCAGCTGCCTCAAACATATCGGCCGAGTACCTAGGTTCTCCGCCAAAATGTATGGGGCAGCTAATATTTTTTACTAATACTATAAAGGCTAATATTATAATACATAATACTAAAATAATATTACTAATAACATAAAGACTAATATTATAAAGGCGAAAGTTTGTGTGTGAGTGTGTATTTGTGTTTATATGTTTGTTACTTCTTCACACTCAAACGGCTGGATCAATTTTGATAAAATTTTGTATGGAGGTAGCTGACACCCTGGATTAACAATTATAGGCTACTTTTTATCCCGATATTCCTACGGGATCAACACTTATGCGGGTGAAACCGCGGGGCGCAGCTTGTTGTTTTATAATTGACTATCTTCTGCCCGCGACTTCGTCTGTGTGAAAGGACATTGTAAAAAATGGCCTATGAATCAACACGCATGAAACATTTACTATAATTACTAGTTCTTTTAATAATATACATTACAAATATTTCAATAGAACGGACACTTCTTAATTTCGAAAACATTTTAAAAAGTATTCACTTGATCACTTCCGTCATAATCATCGGTGTTATTATTTTTTGGTTCAATTTGAGGTTTTTAATAGGCAAAGGTATTATAGCTCATACAGCCAAGTCTTTGTAACAACACTCTTAATAAGAGTTTGACACAGACAAGCGTCAGTATTCTCAACGCTTGATATACGATAATGGTTTTTAGTTACAAACGTCCGCTATGATGTCGCGGAATCATAATACGGCTTATCAAAAAACTCGATTTAGCGCTGTTTGAAACGAGCAATAATGACACTGACAATTGATGAATTGACAGATGACATTTGACATTTGGTAGTAATGTCACTTGGCGCGCGCATTCTGTTATTGCTACATACCGAATGTTTTTATCGACGTAATTATAACCTCAAAATCCGAAAGTGTTTTGATTTTTTCCGAATTCTCAGAAGTGTCCGTTGTTTTAATTTAAGTTCAATCGAATATATAAATTATCTAAAACCCAAAAAGTAAATACACCTCCCTATTGGATCTTAGGCCAACTATATATGGACGACGAGCAATGTCCTTCTTGTTCCCCCGATCCAGCCCGTTGCATCGCATTGCCTGCTCGCGCGTACTTCGTTTTGGCTTGGAGTTCTTTCTGATTACGGAACATTATAAGCTGATTATGTTTATTTTTAAGTTATGTATGAGCTATTTGTTACTTTATGAGCTTTAGCTACAGCTCCTACATCAGCAGAAATCTAAATACAGTTTAAGCTATCTATGTTTCACCAGTAATATCTAGTTATAGTGTTGTCAGTGTTGCCAACAGATAAACTAGCTCTCCACCAGATTCAACTTCGAAAACCACCAGAAAACCACTAACAAAAATCGACCCTACTCCAAAAATCGCTAAAATTTCCACTAAACTTATTTATTAGTAAAAAATGTTCTTTATTATTACGTAATAAAATATTTAAAATCAGTAAATCAATATACAATATTATTAGTAAATGAACAACTCAAAATGAGGAACATAAAAATCTTAATACTTAGATATAAATTACGTGTCACGATGTTTGTCCGCGATGGAATCCTAAACTACTTAACAGATTTTAATAAAATTCGTACACCGTGTGCAGTTTGATCCAACTTGAAAGATCCATTTATAATCTTTTACAACAATATCATATGACAAAAACGTTAGCCACAGCAACGCGTGGCCGGGTCAGCTAGTTATTTAATAAAAACAACAACTATAAAAAAGTGATATTCTAAAATTCGTCTTCTTCAGATGAATTTTTATCTGCATCATCGTCGGTTTCACATTTATATGATTCTTTGGTACTGATTTGTTTTATAATTTTTATTGGAATTTACCTACACAGTAAAAGAAAATACTCCTGAAAATTAAATGAAATAAAAATTATATATTTCGTAACATTTTAATAATTTAGTGGTTGAGTGATAGCATTTTCAGTAATTGAAACTGAATTCTACTAAACCACTAAGAAAAACCACCAGCCACTAAAAGCAATATTTCGCCACTAAAAGGGGGGTCGAAACCACCAGTTTTAGTGGAAAATCCACTAAGTTGGTAACACTGAGTGTTGTCGGCAAAAGATATCCACAACATCAACATTGGTTCAAACTGAAATCTACGGAATTGCGGCGTACCATGTTTGAGTAGGATAACAAAATATGGAATATACTGTATGTTTACTGATACTACGTGCGTAATATTACACATAGTGTTATAAATAAAATAAATAAATAAAAAAGCCTTTTATTTCTTGCCAATGATTTAAAATAACAGATAGAAACAATAAACATTGGAAAGGTAAAAAAATTTTACATTGAAATATATATAGATATTATTATTTTTTTTTTTTTATAATAAATCAAAAATAAAATATAAATGAAATTGAAATATAAAATTTGAGAATTAAAAATTAAAATAGACAAAATTAATTCACAATAAATTAAATAGATTATTAAATTAGTAATGAATCAGCATAGTTCAATTTTATTATAAATAATTATTCAGTTTCTACCTATGTCATAGGATTAACATTTTGTGCAAGAACCCCTCCTAGGTGAAGGCCTCCTCCAGAGCTTGCCATGTGTCCCTGTTGCTTGCTACTCTTGTCCAGTCCCGGCCGGCTATGTGTATTATGTCGTCTGCCCATCGTGTTTGCGGCCTGCCTCTCTTTCTGTAGCCTGCTGGTCCTGGCCACACCGTGGTTCGTATGGTCCATCTATCGTCGGCCATTCTGGCCACATGGCCCGCCCATCTCATTTTTAATTTCTGTGCGTAACTTAAGGCATCAATAATATCTGTCTCTTTACGGATTGTGCTATGTGGTATTTAATGTAATACCACATAGTGTTATAAGGGAGATGTAATTCACGTTCTAAAACATATACAGGGTATAAAAAGACACATTACACAACTACGCATTCTGTACATCAAACTATGTAACATTGCATAAAAGTAATTGCTGGGAAATTACTTTTGTTTTTTGTGTGAAAGCTGTTTGCGGTAGTGCGCAATGTAACTCATGAAAAAATTGTGCTTAGGGGTGCATAAAACGGGACAGGGGTCCTGGGGGTACTTAAAGGTGTGTCATGTCATTAAAAACTTGTTTTCGTAAAAAACGTCAGTAAAAGTTGGAATTTTGACCTTCAATATCTCCGTAACCAGAAGTTCCCCAGATATGGTCCAGTACAAAAAGAATATCACAATGAAGGGAAGACCAAGCGACTCTCGGCTTCATTAAGTGTCTTTTTACATCCGTTATACAAACATAAACTAGTAGTTAAGTACTATCCGTACCTCGGAAAGCACGTTAAGCCGTTAATACGTTAATACGTTAATACGCTTTCTTTGTGCAACAACCACTGTCATGTTGTAGATGTCGCAGCCAACTGGTTTAATTAGCCGTTTAGTTAACCACCTAGCCTTTTAACTAAACGGCGGCCGTTCAACTGACGGCCTGAATGATATTCAATTATAGGTTTAGGTTGGAACTGTAACCAATCACGCGCGAGCTGCATTGGTCGCAGTAACTAAGCCAGGGCACCCCGACCAAATGGGTCAGGTTAGGTTAGAAATGTGATCAACCGCGTGCGAGCCGAGAGAACAAAGCGAGGCGAGCACTACTTCCAAAGGCCAGGCGGTTAACTAAACGGCTAATTTAACCCGTTGGCTGAGACATAGAGATAACAATAACTGCGTTAAAGATGATTTCCAAAATCTTTCAAAAGTAATTTTATATCCCTTTGACGACGTTACCGAAAATTTTATCAAGCAACAATAACAAACGTTCAAATACATTGACACATTTCTCTTCAAACATTTTGAACGACATAAAAATTTCATCAAAGCAACACAAATCGGAAAGAAATACGTCAAGCATGTAAACGGTACAAAACGATATACGTGCCGAAACAAAAAAGGTTGAAGTCTATGTAATTTTGGCAGTTTCACAAAGAAAATAAATATTGTAACGTAAACCGAATTCTTTTTGTCAACTCGTTTGTGTCTCTTGGTTTCTTTCAGAATTTGTTTTTTCACCATTTATCATTTCAAACCCCTTTTTCTCGGGACATTAGTACGTCGTACCAGTGACGTATAATGAATGGTCTCCGTCTTAGGCCTGTCGTCCAAGACGCTACTAAAAACTAAACAGAATGCCAATTCCCATTAAAAAAAAACGTATGCGGTCGGGGAACCCCCGTCAGGCGAAATTCCTTAATTATGCAATACTAGCACGCACACTCACTTGTATATCGTATATAGAAAGAGACAGAGAGAGAGAAAGTGTGAATTTAATACACGTTTTTAATACAGAGCCATTTAGTTTAAGTTTTAGAAACTCTGATGAAGTCGTCGCCACCTTGAATTTTAAGTTTGACCCAGCTATCGGCTTTAGCACCCTGAAAAACCGTAAAACGACACCCATGACGAAAAATGTGAACGTTATCGCAGCCGCCATCTTGGGTGTTCTTTTTGACTGCACTCTCTCTCTCTCTGTCTCTTTCTTATGATATATAAAAGAAAGAGACAGAAGGAGAAAGTTTTTTCGTTACGTGACGATTTCTACAAGTTCACTCCTACGTTCCAAAAATTTTCAAAATATAGTCGCAATCTCTTCTCGTCAAAAAGTTGACAAAAATGAAGGTAAATTAGAGAATATTTTTGACAGATTTATACTAAGATTAGAATGCGACCGTTCTCAAAAATACGGGTATTGCCCCTCAGTTACAAACTCAAATCACCAATGAGTAGCTAGAAAGTCACAACACTCGTATTTCAAGGGACGTACACGACGCGACTTACTAACGTATTATTAACTAGTTTGTGAATTGTTTTTGTAAAGGCGGATACAGACATTGCGAGGCATGCGCAGCGCACGGCGCCGGCGCTCATCGCATGATCCGCAAAGTGTGAACGTCGATATTCGTGGTGTAGTATGTGGAAGCACATGACTCGCAATGTCTGTATCCGCCTTAATACGTTTCTATTGAGTAGCGTCGTGAACGACGGGCCTAAGTCTAAATAAATAAACTTTGGAGCGACTCGGCCGTCTTCGAAAAACTTTGGCCGTCGACGAACACCTTAAGAAGACTTGATGCGATAATTAATTGGCCTCTTGAATTTTAGCTTTATAATTTAAGATGTTAAGATGTTGTATTTTTGAAGGATTTTTGTGTATTTTCCTGTTTAGAAGTTTGCTGTATACTTGATTTATAAACGTTACTTAAAGTTAAGAGACGTTCAGACGCCAAAAATGTATATGGTGGGGTATGGTGGTGGTTGGTGGTGTACCAACACCCAACCACCAGGTTGGTTGGTTGGTATGGTGGTTATCTAGGCCACCAATCGGGCACAAATCCAGGCTCCAGGCTGCTACTTTTTTTTTTTTTTATTTATTTATTTATTTAATGATATCAAAAATACAGAGGTGTTACTTAAAACTAAACTCGCCAACTTTTCACGAACTGGAAATTGAACACAGGAACCCATGGTCGGCAGTAGCGCTTGCAACCAATAGACCAACAAGGCAGACGCCTTATTTTCATTGTTTTTAAAACGTTATCCAAATCAATTTTAACAATATTTTTTAATACAGCAATACCTTCGTTAAAAACACTTAATCTACATACAATTCCCCGAAAACCTCATACGACGCCTAATTTATGTAGTTCAACAATTCCTAAGAGCATAGATGCCCTCGAATTTCCAAGACGCAAATTGAAACTGGGATAAAACGAACAGAATTGCTCTTCTGAATTCCGTCAAACAAATTCCAATGGTAATTTTAAAGGGTAATGTCTATAGATTGCTGAATTCTGAACGTGCCTGAGTTGGAGAAAAGAAAAGGGGAAAAATCTTTGAGTACTCAGATGATACTTCAACTACGTAAGGAATTGCTATTAAGGAGCAATGTTCTTCTTATAAGGGAGGGTGGCGAATTTTTGTGAGTTGTGAACATGTCGGGAATTAATTAGGAACTCTTATCGTTTATGATTTCCTGGTACTTGACAATGGACATAATATATTGAGGACTTGAGGTTTTTAATTAATTTGGGGCATGAAAGGATAGTTTTAAACAGAATTTTGATAGAACAGGAATGAATACGGAGGCAACGATGATATAGCTAGAGAAATAATTTTTTACAAAAAAAAACAATGGACGTCAAAAAACGTATGAAGGTGCGAATGGTGAATATTTATGACTTGTGAGCATGTAAGGAATTAAGTAAGGATTCTAAGCTTTTATGATTTCCTGGTATTTGACGATCGATTCCATTTAGCTTATTTTTTCTTTTATAAATTACATGAAGTGACATGAGTGATTCTGAGATCCTATTTACATAATAAAAAAAATCATTTAATTTCATACGATTTAATATTTTAATGAAAACCCAAAAAACTAGTAAACTAATTACTACAAACTACGAGTACCTATACCAACACGAAAAGTCTGATGTAAAACAAGGTGTGAAAAACTTGGAAACCAGTTTAAGACACCACTCAATATCTTGCACCATTTATTTGTTTGAAAAATAAACTTCTCTCAAACGAAACCAAGCCGCGTCGACGGGCAAAAAAAGAATGCACTATCTGCGACATTTTCACAAAGGTAACTTACACCAGATTTTGAACTTAAAACTTTAGTAACTAGAGTGTAATTTTGTGTGTAGTTTTTTCATGTTCTGGTAACTGAGTTCCTGACTGGAAACACCTTCCTTTGGGACTCAATTCAAACAGTGAAACCATAAATTATTTCTCCATTTTCATATTTTATTGAAATAGTTGGCTCATATGGTATTGTTTCGAGTTTGTTTTCGAAATTACCTTTTGAAATACGTGTTTTAATTAAACCTGTATTTGGATAGCTATTTACCTGGCTACAGCAACGCTGAAAGGTTTTAAATATTCATAAACTTTTGGAATATCACTGGCTATGCATGTTTCCTCGTCCTGCCTAAAATACCTACTGAACTGGTTTCATCAAATGAAGTGTCGTTAGATTCGTCCGGACATGAATATGGGACCTCCAATAAGGCGCTTTACACACTAATTCGGGTCGGCAATAATCGGCACAGCCACCTGGCTGTGCCGATTAATGTCGCCCGCAAATGATGAGAGCAGTAGTGGCCCAGTGGTAACGGCCCCGACCTACGAGTTGTAGGTCGCGGGTTCAAACCCTGGCAAGCGCTTTACTTTATGTAATTTATTTCATCACAACTGCTCTCAAAAACGCTAAGGAAAATATCGTGAGGAAATCGGCATATCCTAGAACAAAAAATCGAAGAACGAAGATATGTGACATCTACCTAACGGGCATGGGCTTGAGTGGCTTGTGGCTAAGTCATAACAGCCGCACGGGTCGATCGATCAGGTTAAGCTACGCTTGCCGCGGTTGGTCCGTGGATGGGTGACCATCTTCACACACCAAGACCCCTCCGTGCTTCAGAAAGCACGTTAAGCCGTTGGTCCTGGCTTTCATTCCTGGCCTTTTGACAATCGTTACGGGTCGTCAGAAGCCCGAAAGTCTGACAACCAGTCTACCCAAGGGTTATCGTATTACCCTGTAACTGGGTTGTGGAGGTCAGATAGGCAGTCGCTCCATGTAAAATACTGGTATTCAGCTGCATCCGGTTAGACTGGAAGCCGACCCCAACATGGTTGGGAAAAGGCTAGGCAGATGATTATGATGATTACATCTACCAAAGTTTAAATGGTATGATTTATCGAATGTTTATAATGTTAAGATAAGTTTTTTTTTTGTTTGATGTCAGTTGATATCTGTGTATAGACGCCAGCACATCAAGCTACTACAATCTGTCAAATTTCTTTAATTGATTTTCAACTTTATGTCTAAAGCATAAGGTTCAAAGTTGATTGGGAAAATTTGAAAGTTTCGGGTAGCTTGATGTGCTGGCGTCTGTACATAAATGGTTAAATAAATAAATAATGTTGCTAAAAATAAGCAATCCAGCATCGTCACAACAGAAACAGGGATATTCATTATAAAGTAACATTTACCTGGTAGAACTTGTCACCAACACTTTTTCATACCGAAAAAATTAAACTGAAAAATCACCCCTCTACGGCTTAACGTAACTCCAGCTATCGCCACGCCTCTAGCGGAATAAATCCGAACTAAGCGAAACTTATATTTATACGTTTAGTGCGAATCTGTTCTCAATTGAACCGTAACTTGCAGACTTGGCGATTTAGAATCGAATTTATTCTAGACTACGACCTATATATATTTCTGGATTGTTTTACATAGAATACCTACTTTTTGAAGCTTTATTTCGGTTTATATAACGGTATGTAAGGAATCGTGTAGGTTATTGCGTTTTGGTGATGATTTCTTTGTGCACCAACTTAAACTATCGCCGTCTTTTCCTAGCACATTAAGTTAGACAGAGATAGAAGATTATAAGAGCTGTCTACATTAGGTTGGGATTCTACTTTTTTTAACATGGCGGTCTTTGCGTTAATCTTGGTAAACAAGGTAGCAGGGACCTCGACGCGTTAACTATAACCATGTATTGGTTAACCATCTGCACATGATACTAAGCCCCTAGACTAGAAATACATCGTCGGTTATCAATGAAAATCAGCCATTTCATACAAAATTTCAATGTTGGTGGTAAAAATGTATGGAACAGCATTTCTTTTTTAATAACTGATGAAAAATTTCAACGCGCTGGTGTGTCCAGAATCATGTACAGACAGTATCCATGATGACATAGTCACCGCGTTGACGTCCCTGCCACCTTGTAGATAGAGAGTTACGTACTTACCTATAAGATTATCCTACCTAACTTACAATAACTAAAAATACAGCGTTTTCAACCTTATGGTACGAAACTCTAGAAATAAACAAATGATGTACAGACGCCAGCACATCAAGCTACTACAATCTGTCAAATTCCTTTGATAGATTTTTAATTTTATCGCTAACGCATAAGGTCCAAAGTTGATTGGGAAAATTTTAATGTTTCGGGTAGGTTGATGTGCTGACGTCTGTACAAACGATTTTGTCTACGTATTCTTCGAAAGTAGTCGTGGCCCAGTGGTAACAGTGCGTGGTGGTATGGTAAAGGAAAACATCGTGAGGAAGCCGACATGTCCTAGAACCAAAAATTCGGAGACATGTGACATCTACCAACCCGCACCGGGCCCGCGTGGTGGATTACGGCCCGCTCCCTCTCACCGGGAGGAGGCCTGTGTCCCAGGAATAGGCAGTGGGAACGATATGCTGATTATACTATTCTTCAACACGAATTTCTTGATAGGTATTCACTAACAATAAAACACTAAACATTAACGTTATTAAACGGATAGCAAACGCTTATCTCGTTCTTGTGACGTCACCGGACGTGCTGGCGTCCATCTTGCATCTCGGCTTCATATTTTATACCCCTGTCAAGACAAGAAAGCGATATTTATGTTTACTCGAGAATGTGTCAGAAAGTATCTAAAAATTTTTTCTTCGTCCTTAATAGTTACATTTCTAGGGTTTGCGTTCTAAGCAATGTCCGACTGGCAAAGATACCTATATAATTAGTGGTATGTGTGTGTTTTTTACGAGTTCACTATTATGTTATAGCACGTTCGAATTTTTAATATTTTTTATGTAATTTATCTTGGATGGCGCTGGTGTCTATGATACAATGATTTCCATTCATTAGTACCTACAGGCACCACCGATACACTTTTTTCTGTAATGTTCATTTTTAGTTAGAACATTGTTTTGTGAACCTTAAATGCGTTATGTTTTTAAATAAAAATGTATTTGTTTATAATTTTATTAAACAGGGTATCAGGGACATCGACGCGGAACCTGTTATCACGAATTCAGTGGGGCTATTCTGTAAAAATCTCACCGTGAAAACTTAGGTGAAGTGACCGTGGAGTGAGCTGTCAATAGTGTCAATTTCTAGCAAAAACAAACTCACTTCACCTAAGTTTTCACGGTGAGATTTTTACAGAATCGACCGGCTGCACATGATTCTAGACGGGGTACCAGCACCATTTTCTACAATTCTTCTTGAAATTAATAAAGTTAATGAGGGGGGAAGTAATCAAAAACTTATATTATTTATTCGAGGGAATGCTATATCTGGGGCCCCTAATATTAAAGGTACTAATCAATTTCCAAATCCTCCAATTATAATAGGTATTACCATAAAAAAAAATATAATAAAAGCATGAGCTGTAACAATAGTATTATAAATTTGATCATCTCCAATTAAAGATCCAGGATTTCCTAATTCAGCTCGAATTAGTAATCTTAAAGAAGTTCCTACCATACCTGCTCAAATTCAACGTAGAAAATGTTCATCGGTAATTTAAAAAAATAATTGCTGCTCCATACATTTTGACCGCGTAGATATTGCACTTTTCTATGAAACTGCTGATTTTTTTTTCTGTTATCCGACGTTTTTTTTACCCTTACGGGATTTAGAGTCATGAACTAAAGTCATGGTTAATTCTTGCCCGTCGATGTTCCTCCTACCATTTATAGTGCTACAACGTATTTTTTGCGCGTACCCAACATTTGAGCTAACGCCGCCATTTTGTTTTTTTTTATCTTAATATATATAAATTACGTATCACGATGTTTGTCCGCGATGGACTCCTAAACTACTTAACCGATTTTAATCAAATTTGTACACCGTGTGCAGTTTGATCTAATTTGAAAGATAGTATAGCTCACATCTCCATTTATATTCGCAATATTATTTTATTGCACAAAAACGTTAGCCACAGCAACGCGTGGCCGGGTCAGCTAGTATAATATATATTTCTAGTGACATTTCACAAAACCATTGTACAAATGTTCACCAACAGCGCCCCCTTAGGCAAATAACGTCATTTGAATGTAAAGTTCGTTTCACGAAAGAAGTCTCGCAGACGCGGCGCTACAGGCATGCGACGGAGACAAATCTTTATTTATATATTTATCGCCACATCATATTACAGGTGTAGCGGTATCTACAGCGCCACATGATGCGAACAACGCGTCATACGTAGGTACATCTCGCAAAATCCTGCATCTCGCAAGCAGAGTTTACCGCGCAATTAGCATATATATAACGGCCCGATATGAATCATTGGGCAGTTGCCTGCCAGACACGACACCCGTCTGGTCGGAGGATCCTCCCTTTTCTGTTGAGTATTAGTGAACTTTACACCCTGTTCACTGTTCTACCAATCAAAGACTTGTACTCCGTTTCCAAAAACAAAATTCCTAATCTAAATCCAAAATGTCACCGAAATACGTCACGATATCAACTATCAAATTGAAATAAATCAACGCAGTGTCGATTAGATTGATCGACAATCCAGAATTGTGATAAATCGATAACGCTGTGCACTGCACTAGTGATTAATCGTCGTTAGCTAATTGATTTTCGTCTCGGTACACCGATCGCGATAGTTCGAATCGATTATTATGTAATCAGTTTTGTGATCGATTTGGTTTTGATGGTGGGGGCCTGTAATTAGTAAGTAGGTACAGCTTAAAGTAAGTCCAACGCTTAACCTTTAAGCCACTGTCAAGAAGTAAGAGGTCATAAATGATACTTAAAAACGCGTCTATCATTATCTAACTACAGAATACCAACTGCTACGATCCTTAGGTACAGACGCCAGCACATCAAGCTACTACAATCTGTCAAATTTCTATAATAGATTTTCAACTTTATCGCTAAAGCATAAGGTTCAAAGTTGATTGGGAAAATTTGACAGTTTCGGGTAGGTTGATGTGCTGGCGTCTGTACATATTCCTTTTGCTTCGTTTACGTTCATACATCTGGTCATACACGCACGCCGGTTGCGAGTCCTCCGCACCTGACCTTCCTAAAGGACATCACATTTCATCAATAAGGTCACTACATGTCCTTCTAGGGCGACCCCAACTGTCGTTGCCATTCACATCTGCTTTGTAAATACTTTTTGTTGGTCGCCTTTCATTCATCCTCACAACATGACCAAAACGTCTAAGCAAACTCTTTTCAATGAGTTCAACTCTATCTCTATGATTAGGATTGGGTGAAGAATTGGCGTGAACAAATTCTTTAGGAGAAAATCACATTTGAGTCATGCGCGAGTGCCTAAAAACTGGCTAGCTGGCTACCGGTTGACTTTTTTTACCGTCTGATTTAAAAAAAATCTGTGCAGAAATCTCTTTTTTGAAGTGAAAACTTCTTTAGCGGCGCTGTGTATGTACTTTTTTGGAATGGGTAAAAACTTCTAAATTCGCGTCAGGTCACGTGACCCTGATCGAAAATTCGTAAGACGTAAAACGTCAGACGTCTCGCCCACAGCCTCGATTCTAACTAGGCATGGGTAATATCGCTTTTACACTATATCAAATCGTATCTATGTATCGGTTTAGAATATCGGATATCGTATCTATATAGGTATTTCAATATCTATTTGGCTGAATCAGTGTGGATCTCGGAATCGAAATTGGTACTGTGATATTTAGGTTTCGGTTTTGTTCGATTCATTACATCATTGTATTTTATTTGTAACTGTATATTCGAAATCAGTGAATGTATTGTTGATAATATGGCACTCTGAAATGAAACTAGTACAGCCGTTTCGGTTTTCTAGATTTATATTTTTATCAATTATTTAAATAGGTCAAGTATCTATTCATCAGTCATGAGTGAAGCTAATAACTGAAGACTGACGAAAACAGCAAAGTGCAATCAAGGTCAAGGGTCACGTAAAGTGATTTTAAAACAATTTTTGATGTGAAACATCTATAGCCGCACGTAAAACAAATTTCTGGCGTGGCGACGCATGCCGTGGCGACGCGTCACCACGCTTTATGATGGTGTAAGTATATATACAGTCACAGTCTTGTGTACTGTGTGGCGACGCGTCGCCATGCGCAATGTTTCACATCTGCCAGGCGTCCCGTGGCGGCTCACTTTTTTTGTTGAGAATGCCATAGGTACGATTTAAAACCCTTTGACGTTTATTGATGGTTACCTGTTTACAAGTGTTTACAAAATAATGTATTCGGTATTAAACTCTATGCTCCTGTATATAATGTTTAAAATTAGTATTAGACGTTAGCTTAACGCGCTTTCTCGCTCGTTCATCTCTAGCTACATCACTCCCGCCCGCGCGCATCGCAAGGATACGGTACCTACAACCGTATAACTACTACTGTACCGGAATCAGTTTGAACCGAATATCATAGATCATGTGATACGATATCGTTATAGTGTCTCGTTCTAGGTACGCGGATACCTGAAATATAGATACAGTACTGTCCGTTATATAGGTATTGGATATTGTACCGATATATAGATATTGTATCTATATACGATTTGTATCGCCCACTCCTAATTCTAACTGTCAAATCAAAAAGCTCTAAATATTCGGGCGTAGACTGACAAAAATAATAAACTGTACTTAATTTTTTAAATATTTCTATTCTTTTACTACACAATTGAAGCTACATTTATTAGAAGAAGCTAAGAAAAGTGATAATTTGAAGAAAGCTCGACAGGCGAAACAAATACGAAAGTTTAAAACAATATTCCGTGATACAGATTTTATCCATATTTACAGGCTTTCTGAGGATTTAATTAATATATTGGAAGATGACTTAAGTCCATATATGCGTCCGCGACTTCGTTCCAGTGGTTTAACCAAGAGGCTAAAGGTTTGTTTACATCTAGGTTTCTTGAGATATGATGGGTATACCTCACCACACACCAACAAAAGCCTATTGAATTCCTGATGTTTCAGATATTATGCACACTATCATTTTTGGCTAATGGAAGTTACCAAAAAATCATTGGGAAGAATGTAGACACATACATATCTCAGTCTTCTGCCTCTAGGGCAATCCACGAAGTTATTATTTACAATACAATGATAACTTAAACACAAGTCAAGATTGCACTTAATTCTAGCTTCATTCATTGATTTCAGGTGACTCAGGATATCCTCAAAGGCCTTATTTAATGACTCCCTTTAGTAATTCAGAAACTGAGACTCCAGAGCCATTACAACAATTTGCACAGCAGTGTAAGAAACAGTGTAGAGGACTATTGGAATCCTGAAAGGACGGTTCAGATGTTTATTAGTACATAGGGTATTGTACTATGATCCTATAAAAGTGGGAGAAATTGTGATGGCTTCCTGTGTTTTAAACGACATATGTAATAGAGCCGGGCTACCAGCTCCTATGATGATGAGACCAATGTGACTTAGATGAAGAATCTAGGTTACTTGGAATCCTGACACATCAGGCTCCAACACATGATGACTTAGAGAGTAGGCTGATAAGTAGGCGAGATTTAGTTAATCAATTATGGCGAGCATGTTGTATCTACAATTTATGCGTTCCTTTACAGATGTGGTTAACGTGTTTAGATAGAATATACTCACCATTATTGATTAGATACAATAAATAGGTATTTAAATTATTAATAAAAATATTATTATAATCAACAATTTATTGTCATAACATTTAAGGTGTGTATTTAAAGTGTGGTGTTTAAGGTGTATATGATTAGTATAATATCAATAGCCTATAATAATATGTGCCTATTTATACCTTAGTCCCTATTTGTACTATATTTTTAAATGGGTAAGAGTGTATACAGGGGTATGAGAAATTAAACAGATAACTGCATTATTTTCTTTTTTATTTACTATTAAAAACAATCAATCAAATCAAAAATCATTTATTCAAAATGACTTTTGATATTCAGTTAGAAAAACTTGATTCTATACATTAGTAGGTATGCAAAGTAATTAACATTACAAGAAACAGGACATTTAATTAAATAATTTAGTATATACAATGAAAACTACCCAAGCAAAACAAAATTAAATAAGTACCTAAATAAAAGCCTGCAGGCATAAAGAGCATGCCCGCTAACAAACATACTCACACACACACACACACACACACTCACACACACACACACACACACTCTCATTGACATTTACTACAAAAAAACAGTTCTTATACTTAAACTTCTTAACATCCATCTTAAATAAACTTAAAATTATCTAAACATAGTAGTAGATCCATGTTTCGGAGATTCAACTTCCTCGACTGATGGATGCTCATAAATCCTGCAGTGCCTGGGTCTGCCTTGACCATGACTCACTTATTTCCTTAAAAGTCGAACATCCTCTGCTGGTTGTCAATAAGAAGTCTCTCATTTTCCAAACACCTCTCTTTAATGGCGACAAAACATTCAGTCAGGCTCGCCATTTGGATTGCCTTTGAGAAGGTGGTGAGTGCTGGATCAGACGGCGGTGTGCCGTTCGATGCCTACGAGATGCTATGAACATAAAAATGCAACAAATTACTATACAGAGGTAAAACAAATATGTAAGTATCATCAACATCACATCACTCTCCCTCTAGAGTCTAAAGGAATAGATATTACAATGTAGTATACATATTAGATGTAGTCTATATCTTGATTCTATTAGATGTAGCCTATATCTTGATCTTGATTGAATAAGGGCTGCTGTTGAAAAAACCTACAGAAAATCCCAACAAATTGGCCCAACCCGGGAATCAAAAGTGAGACCACTACTATGTAGTGCTTTTTACACTAAACCAATAATTAACCAAATTATAATTAAGTTAACCTTACATGAAGATGCAATTGGGGCATTACTCCTATGATGACGCATTGCAAGGCTGCAAGTGGTGATCTAGCCTCAAACTGTAATACAAAAAAAAGTTATCTAAATATCCATTATAAAGTTAAAACATATTATTGTAAGACTTTTATTTAAAACTTCACCTTTTGTTCTGTATTAGGCTGGTTTTCCATTGGCACATTGTCCCTATACAAAGATGGGCCTGGTTGTATGTCCGTTCGCCCTGCAAATATAACATTACATTATTATATTTTATTAGAATTAACTTACTGGTATTGAAGGTGTGGACTGTTCGGTCTGGAGCATGCCTCTAGTAGATTGTTCTACAGGCAGTAATTGGTCAGTAGGTCGTCTTAGGGGTTGCTTAGGACTCTACAAAATTAAATATGAAAATTATAATTTCCAAGTACCTATACAGTTTTCATATTATGTAATGAAAGTATAGCACTTCTTGGCATGCTAAAACACACAATGTTACGTTACAACAATAAAGTTATACGTACATATTATAGTAAAACAATAGCTAATCATGTAATTTACTTAAATTTTATTAATATCTCGTGTATCATACAATACTCGTGGATGAGACAATAGTAATAATAGCCATATACTATCAGTGAAAAAATCATAATACTCACATTTCATTAGGTAGTTGTATTTATCCTCTTAGTCACAGAACTACCTATGTTAAAAGCACTCGCTGATACAAATAATCAAGGCTTGAACAAGAATCAAGCACCCAAAAGTTTAAAAACTACAAATTCAAGTGATTTTCTTCTTCTTCTCTTCGTTAGCGTCGCGTCATCGGTTGTTATTGTTATGTCATGTTGACTTTTAATTCATCGTCGCGTCGCGTTGCACGAATAGAGCAAAGGAATCGTCATTCAGCCTTAAAATGTAATAAGAAATATGAAATAAGCTCTTTTAAATATGATATTGGTTATAGTTTAACTGTATTCCTTATAATACTTAAAGATAGACCTTTAATATATATTTTAAACCTATAAAACTCTCAGTCGAGATTGATCGATTATAATTTATAGAATTTGTGTCAAGCCCTACGTTCGTCTGAGAAACAGCGACGGGAGGTTACAGCCTTGGGTTCGACGACGAGCACAACCACGTTAGTGAATACGGTTTGAATCAGCGCTGTACGCTCGGTCGATCTCAAGGCTGTCTCGTCGACGAGCTCGTCGCAGCTTACAGCCATGAAATTGTCTTTTAGAGAATAGCACTGCTGAAGTCTATCCTGTGTGCTTATTTGTAAATCTGAATAAATTCCTTTCACGAGAAGAATAAACCAGTCACTTTGTTCAAGTTTTCACTTCTGTCGGCACTACCGGAGTGCCAGTGTTTTTGAAGTGAAAACTTCTTTAGCGGCGCTGTGTACTTTTTTTGGAATGGGTAAAAACTTCTAAATTCGCGTCAGGTCACGTGACCCTGATCGAAAATTCGTAAGACGTAAAACGTCAGACGTAAAACGTAAGACGCGCTGAACAACCCGTTTACTAGGCGTCACAACAAACTTTCACAGAAAGACACTTCTGCAGCACTCTTTACTTTAGCAGGGGTGAAGATAATGATATTAACCCTTAACTACCTACCTGGAGTCTCTCAGACTCTGGCGGAATTGTTTTTAGTTGTAATTAGTCGCATAAGCGTCTTTAGTCTTCAAGCATCCATGTACCTTCCCCCCTGTACCCGCAGTACCGCATCTGCGTTCTACGAGATCACACGTGCGCGCGCAAGTTTATTGGTGAGTACAAAAGTTTTTTTTGGAGTCTGGGAGACTCCAGGTAGGTAATTGCGTGATCTTTTTTAATGAAATGGTTTTTGTTGTTTTAGTGAAAAATGACATCTAATGACAAAATTATTGAAGGTTGGTTGGAGGCAGAGTTATCTACCGAAGAGGAGTCGCTAAATGAAGAATGCAGTGACGTGGATATGGATGTTGGTGAGGATTTTGTGTTGGGCGAAGAATCCGGTTCAAATTCAGAAATCGATGACGAAGAGACGAATTTAGTGGAAGAAAATACCGAGATTCGATCCCAAAGTATGTCCCCAAATTTTTCTTCATCAGACGATGATGAAATCCCCTTGGAACAATTGCGATCTCGGCCAAGGAAAAGAAATTATTTTGGCAAAAACCGTTTTCGATTCGACGGGTCGTCGGACACGTAGATGGCCGCTGGTATATTTTACAGGTTATTGGATATATCAGCATCCAACTCATATATGGTCTACTTATCAAATCAACTGCAAAAGCCCGAAAGCAGATTCAAATTTATGAAAAGACTGGCTGAACAGCTTACGCGACCACACATGGAGCGCAGAGAAAGAATCACAACGATTCAGCGGGATATTAGACTTTCCCTTCGTCGCGTTCTTCAACTCGACCTAGAGACGCTTCCTGGTGCCGAGGGAAGTAGTGCTGCACCACTAGAAAGGCTGGCAATCCGCAAGTACTGCTCTCTATGTGATCCTAAAAAGAAACGTAAAACCCAGTATTTGTGTTTCACTTGCAAAAAGCCTATTTGTCTAGGATGCTCACAAATGATGTGCGGGTTTTGTCGTGAAAAATTGTAAAGTTTGGGGCTTGCAATTTTATAGAAACATAGACATTTCTATTATAATTCATGTAAGGATTTATTATATGATTATCGACTTATTATAAATTAATGAAGAAAAGTTCCTACATTATGTTTATTTTTTATAATGGGTCTCAATATCGCTACGTCGTTAATTTTTACTTTTTTTAATGTGTAAAATAGATTTTAGCTTTTTTCATAAATGTTTTTGATTTCTTGCATTGTTATAATTATTTTTATATATACAAACTATAAGAACAACGTATTTTATTTTCATTTATCTTCTTATGCCATGATTTATTTTTTTTGAGAGCTGAGAAGAGAGGAGTCCGAGATACTCTAGGTAGGTAATTACGTGACCGAAATAAGAGGTAGGTAGCTAAGGGTTAAAACAATATAAATACTTTCAACCGTGTATTGAGCTCATTTTCGCTTGACAATAATTTTGACCTAAGTAAATCCACTACGCATCTTGTCACCGCGATTCAGAAAAGTGACGTAACGGTACAACGCCATCTATCGGCACAAAACTAAACAATTTTCTCAAACATTCCGCCCACCAAGGGCAAATTAACAAATTTGTCCTTCCATTACATTTTTGCTCTATGCGAGCGGCTTGCTTCTCTTACCACTGCCGCGACCAACACCACGAACTGAAGTCTATCCTGTGTGCTTATTTGTAAATCCGAATAAATTCCTTTCACGAGAAGAATAAACCAGTCACTTTGGTCATCATACCTGATTTGCAAAAAACCCTATAAAATAAGGAACACACCTTAACACGCGTGTTTTGTTTATAAGACGATTCACAAAATACACTCGTAATTGTTCAAGTTTTCACTTCTGTCGGCACTACCGGAGTGCCAGTTTTTTTTTAATAGGGTTCTGTTTCTTTCACCTTTTATTTCCTGTTTGTGTCCAGACGGTCAAACAAAAAGCTAGAAATATAAAAAAAGTAATTTAAAAAAATAAAAAACCCGACTGCGGTAAAAAACTTAAGTAAAAAAAACCTGAAAAGCTAAAAACAAGACCATTTTAAATTAAATGAAAGTTGGAAGCAGGCGGGACCATTTTTATTATATTTTCAAATTCATCATAGGTACCCATGATGAATTTGAAAATATAATAAAAATGGTCCCGCCTGCTTCCAACTTTCATTTAATTTAAAATGGTCTTGTTTTTATATACATACATACAATCGAAAAACATAACCCTCCTTCTGGCGCAGTCGGGTAAAAGTCAGCCGGTATAGATAGCAATCATAGACTGACTGTTATTGATTAATCATTTCATTTCTCATGATACTTAGGTCTCTAGCTCCATCTAGAGTAACTTGTAACTTCTTCAACCAAAACAAATAAAAATGTCCAAGTTTCTAATGCCATCAGAAATCTCCGCGGTCTAATTTACCAGCGGCTTTCAAGGCAGTCCCATGTCTCCTGAGACAGCCAAGTTTAATTGCTTCGAGCTGCAGCGCTGTTGATCTTAGCTGGTCTAGAGTTACGATAATGGGGAAAAGGACCGGTCTCAATAAATTAATCCCAGTGCAGGCTTGATAACTGCAACGTCATTAGATTCAACAATTGCGTTTTTAATTGTAGAATTCTGCAATGCTGGGGAGATTCATCCAGCTTCATGTGACGAGATGACCCTGATGATTTTTTAACATGAGTTTATTTTTATTATTTGAATTTTATCAACGAGTAACTTGTGTCCGCGACGTCGTTCGCGTGAAATTTCTTGTTCCCCCAACCCACCCCGTCGCATCGTATCGCATTACCTGCCCGCGCTATCGCTTCGTTCTTTCTGACTTTTTTTTCTTTTGCTCGATTCCCAAAGGTCGAAACGTGTTTTTAAATAGCCTATAACCTTCCTCAAGAATGTTTTGAGGGGTGAAAGAATGTGTTTAGGGTTTTCTGAAATGACGTTCGCTAGGTGGCAGCACTGACACGTCAGGTCCAGGCATCTGTCAAAGAGCCTATATTTTCTTTAGTCATGACTGAATG
This sequence comes from Luperina testacea, assembly GCA_927399505.1. NCBI lineage: Eukaryota > Metazoa > Arthropoda > Insecta > Lepidoptera > Noctuidae > Luperina > Luperina testacea. The sequence continues at coordinate 6,356,506 of OV656779.1, read as the reverse complement.
ATGAACGAATCAATGAATCGAATGATGAACGTCATCATATATTTTATATTGGAAGACCTCTTGTCACAGTGGTGCCAACTGGTGTCGTAAATTTTCACGAAAACCCTCAAGCATTTTTTTTTCAAATCCCTCTTTTATTTCCGGAGATTATCTCCTACATACAAGCAAATTCTACCTCCTTACAATATTAGTATAGATAGATTAGTATTGTTACGAGCTTGGGGTTCGTGACAAATAAAACTGCCGATTTAGTAACCAAAAAAAATGACACTTTACTCACCAACACTAATTACAAGTCAAACACACTAATTATGAACACAATTACACTTACTGATCACTCTTAAGTCGCACTCGAATATCGCCTTCGATGTACTCGCTCGTATCGCTTAATCGAAACTATCTGTCTCGCGGCTCGCGCCCGCCTTATATAATGCCACAGAGCTATTCTATAAACATCTAGTATGTTCGAGTACATAGCGGTCCCGACTGACTCGACGTCGATAGTTCTCGGAATTACTAGTACCTACCTAGTAGGGTCAATGTACTAGTAGTACCAAGGTACTAGTTCTGCTACCCGATACAAGATGGCGCTAGTGGTAACTAATGGCGATACATGGCGATGTATCAAGCATTATTTGTGGCGCGCAACAGTATCTACGTCTAGTGGGCATTGCATGAACACGCGGAGTAAGCGTAACATAAATTCGAACGCGCGGGTCGCGAAAGTCGCGGGCAGAAGCTAGTAAATAAAATAAACGTGGAGTGGAGGCTCAGCTTTATTGTAAGAACTTAACAGACTCTGAGAAAGATAAAACAAAAAAAAAACCATTAATCCTTAAATATAATTCAACTCCAACAAGAATTGCAAAAGATAATGTTTCATCGAATTTCAATAAAGGCTATTATTTATAGGAAAAGTTTTCGGTTGAAAATTTCTCATTCATTTTTTGCCGAATCCTTTTAGTTTAGAACTATTTAGAAGTCTAGATATTAAAGACTTCGGTTTTGGAACTTTCGAGTCGGGCTTAAATATTAAATACTAGCTGCGCCCCGCGGTTTTACCCGCATAAGTTTCGATCCCTTAAGAATATCGGGATCAAAATTTGCCTATATGTTAATCCAGGGTGTGAGCTACCTCCACACAAAATTTTGTCAAAATTGGTCCCGCCGTTTGAGCGTGAAGAAGTAACAAACACACTCACAAACTTTCGCCTTTATAACATTCGTGTGATTTTTTTGTATTTGACAGAGTTCTCAAGTATCAGTAAAAATGTCCCTTTATTTTAACTGGTGAATGTGTTTTGTTAATTGAGTCACTACCAGCCGCATAGGTTGATCGATTAGGTTAAGCTACGCTTGCCACGGTCAGTCCGTGGATGGGTGAACATCGTTACATTCCGAGATCCTCCGTGCCTCGGAAAGCACGTTAAGCTGTTGGTCCCGGCTGTCATTCGTGAATCTTTGACAACGTTACGGGTCGTCAGAAGCCCGAGAATGATAACCAGTTACCAAAAGTTATAGTGTAACCCAGTAACTGGGTTGTGGAGGTCAGATAGGCAGTCGCTCCATGTAAAATACTGTTTTTTTTAACGCAATATCTGCCGCAGATATTGAGTTGTACATATTATAAAACAAAGTCCCCCGTCGCGTCTGAACGTAATAAAATAAGTTACCTCTACCTAACCCTTCAAAGAAAACAAGCGTGATGGTATGTATGCATGACAAGGTAAGAAAAAATAACAGGTAATAGAGATAAAAATCGAAAACAAAAACAGCGACAACAATATCTCATTTTCTTTCTCACAAGACACATCTCCCCAATAAAACGCGAGTCAGACCTATTTATATTCAACTACCCACATATTGTTGCGGAAACACATCATAAATTCAATCGGTCGCAAGTGTTACGTCACCGATGGTGATTTGTAGTGGTGACGTCATCGCTAAAAGATTTATGACGTCATCTAGATGTGGTACAACTTATGGGAGTGACTTTGAGTTTGTTTGTCTGCGAAAATATGTCAGTTTCCTGTGTGACATCTACCAAAAAGGTAGATATCATGAAAATAATGTATGTTGAGTATGTTTGAATAACCACGTAAAACGAGGATTTTATTGCGTATTTCAAAGAAGAATAATTTATACGATGAGCTACGGCGTAGCGCACGCCGTGCTACGACGCGTAGTCAAAGTGCTACGCATGTAGCTACGAGTACGACACAGATTTCATTCTACTTCTACGATCACAAAATGTCACCGCTATGGCATTTTGAGAAACATAATTTGTAACGGTGGAGTTTCTTGCCCATTCTTCTCCATACGAAAACTACCTTTTGGAAGGGGCGACTAGAATCAATTCAATTTTACTGTAAGTTTTGACGTTCAAAAGTGCCTTTAATGTGCCTATTTGAAATAAATGATTTGACTTTGACTTTGTATGATACGGTGAACTCACTGAAAATCTGGGAATAAATAGATTTTGAACGAGTTTCAATAGATATTTTAGGAACATCCAAACCTCAACCTAGATAATCGTAATTGGTCGTTCAACGTGGCAATGCTGCCAGTCTTCTGGGCACGTTTCCGGATGACAGCGATGCGGACGAGTACTTTGACGCCTAAAGGTCAAAGTACTAAAGCACACGTATCAAACCGGAAAGGTATCGGCGCCGTATCAACTCGAGCCGTTCAGTATTCTTTGTATGAAATTCCATAATGCAACGCACACTAATCGGAATCGTAACGTAATTGCCTCGCCTGGGGACAAGCTCACGAACCATGCGTTATGGCTCGTCGTCCCCGCGCTTACGGCTCGTCGTCCTCACGCTTACGTCTCTCCGTATCCGAGCTTACGTCTCACTTGCCCCTCTCACTCTTCCCGCAGCCTGCCTGCACTATCAACCAGCGGTCAGTAAGCCGTAAGCGCGACGTCGCCTAGCCGTAGCCGAGTAGACGTATCGAAGCTTCTGATTCGCTTTGGTTACGTGCTTACATTAGATTGACGCCTGTTTGACGGCGAAGCGAAAGGCGATGCTATGACGATCTCTTTCCGATTTAGGGTCCTTTGTTTTTGTGTTTATTTGTATAGTAAGTTAGTCACCTAGATAATTGCAAGTATTTTCCTATCCCTAATAGTATCCTCTATTAATGACAAAAGATTATAATACACTTCGTTTAGCAAAGGTCAAGAAACAAGCTCACAAACAGAAACGGAGCACGGAACTCCGAAACATGTTCCGATAACTCGGCGGGAAATCCATGAACGGAATCCGAGATTAGTTACGAATTGGTTTCTTAAACAAAGTGGGTGAAGTTTCAGTTAGATTATGACGTCATCAGTAAATTTTCGCGAGTTTGTTCGCATATATTTTTAAGACTCCTTTTCTCTATGTTTGGGAGCAAGTTCTTAGATTATGGAGATAAAACAAAAAGTGAAGATCTCGATACGCAGCAAAATGACCTCAAAATATCGGCGCTTCCCCCTCCACCGCACGCAATGCGTCACAGTCCTCACTTGGCGTAATGAATTCTTTGATCCTTTAGCTATCCAATGGTGTAATTGAATTTAAGATGGAAATGATAGATATGAAACTGCAACACCAAACTGTATCTCCCGATTTTGTTATCATTGCTTTTTTTGACTTGTCTCCCACTATAGAAGCAATTTTAAAGACGTATTCACGTCAAAAGGCTGAGAGAAATGGAGAAGGATAACTGTTGGAGTGAGCTTCATAGTTCTAAAACTTTTGTAAATGTAAAATAATAATAATAGTCTTCCAGACCGAATTTCGGCCATGGCGACCATTCTCAGCGGAGACTAGCCTTTGACGCAGAAGATATTATAGCGTACAGTACCCGGCGATAAATATTGCACATCGACCTTTGGAAAGAGATAATCGGCTAATTTCGGCTTCGTAGAGCGTTATCTCTGTCGCACGAAATACAAACAGTCCGGTATATATTAGGAGTTGTAATTATTTTTATTCTTTGTATAAAATACACCTCTTTACTAAGGAAAGGCTGTTACTAAGGAATTCTTAATGGAAAAACCCAAAGACATTTTGCCCGAACTGAGAATCGAACCCAGGACTCACGCTCCGCAGTCGCGCTCAAACTCAAACTCAAAGCATTTATTTCAATTAAACCTTGCGCTTGTAACCACGAGACCATCGGGACAGTTAGTTAGTAATGTTCGGAGAATACATCAAACATTTTCAAAATAAACAAGGTGATTTTTTATTATAAGTAACTTAACTCAATCAATGAAGTGATAATAACAAAATCATACCACAATAGATACACAAGCAATCACTAGGCTACGGACTACGCATCGAGCTACGGCGTAGCTTTTCGTAGCTCGGCGTAGCACATGCGCTACGTGAACTAGAGAACAAAGGGACAATTCTCGTAATTTTAAGAACGTTCACAATCTAGGGGCCTAAAAAGGCCACTTTGACAAACTCATAAAAGGATAACATTATGAATCTTAATATGGCGAAGACAGTCCGTGTTTTTCTTTTTTTCGCTGCACTAAGTATGCATAATCAAAGAGATTGGGATTGGATTTGGATTGGATTGATTGGTATTTTAGCACAGACAAAAAAAAATAACTGCAAAATCCTTCACCAATGGAATTTGATACGATTAACTTAACAGTTAACTGTCTATTATGATTCATAATGTTATCCTTTTATAATTCTGCTAAAGTGGCTTTTTAGGCCCCCTGATCTCAGTCTCAATCTGTCAAAAATATCTATAATTTGCCCACATTTTTGACATTGATTGTTGCTGAGATAAAATTGCGACTAGATTTTAAAGTTTTTAATTATGAGAATTGGCCTTCAGCAGTGCGATTCTGTAGCCATCTCACCGTGAAAACTTGGGTGAAGTGAGCGTGGAGTGAGCTGTCAATAGTGTCATTCCTAGCAAAAACAAACTCACATCACCTAAGTTTTCACGGTGAGATTTTTACAGAATCGACCGGCAGGACACAAAAGGAGCAGAGGGATAATACCCCGTATTTTTAAGTACGTTCGCATTCTAATCTCGCTCTTAATCTGTCAATAATACCTCTAATTTTTCAAAATTTTGACAAATTTTTGACATTTGTTTGTCGCCGGGATGAGACTACAAGTAGATTTTGAATATTTTAAATTACAAGAATTGGCCTGATGATCTATAAAAAAATGGTCCTTCTACCTTCACACACTACACCCCTTCATACATCCTCACTAAATTATGTAGGAACCAACTCAACCGTCCATTCCCTGTGTGAAATGTCCTCACGATTTGAATGCCGTCCTGTATAATGCTGCGATCAAGACCATTACTCAAATAAATCCTTCATCTTCTCCGAGGGGCTCTGATCCGAGTGAAATGGGTCCACTTTCCGTTAGGTACCATATGTTTTAAGATGGATTTTAGAGGTATTCCGTATGCAGGCGATGTATCTTGGTTTAGCTATGAATGTAATATTAAACTGAGACGATATTTTTATTGAATTAACTACATAAGTTACCTACTTTACTCGGTTTATTTGACGATGATGGATCATCATCTGCCTAGCCTTTTCCCAACTATGTTTGCGGTCGACTTCCAGTCTAAATGGATGCGGCTGAGTAGCAGTATTTTACATGGAGCGACTGCCAATCTGACCTCTACAACCCAGTTACTGGGTAATACGATACCCCTTGGTAAGACTGGTTGTCAGACTTTCGGGCTTCTGAAAACACGTAATGACTGTTAAAGATCCACGAATGACAGCCGGGATCAACAGCTTAACGTGCTTTCCGAGACACAGGGTTCTTGGTAAGATCATGTAATGATGTAAAGATGGTCACCCATTCATGGATCAACCATGGCAAGCGCAGCTTAACCTGATCGACCAACCCGTGCGGCTGGTATAACTTAGCCAAAAACCCTTCTAATGATCTGAATGATTGATGTACTTAATAATAAAGTTAGATTTTGTTAACAAAAGTTACAATACAATCCTGAATTATGTCAGTGAGACTTACTCTAAGCTGTTTTTAACTTGAGGATGGCGTTGGTTTTGTGATTATGGGATTCTAGGTTCAATTTCTGTATCAGTTAGTTGTCGGTCGGTTGTTATGGGCATCCAGAAGAGATTAATTTTATTATGTTTATGGAAATAGTCTTGTCTTTTATTTGATGCCACTTAAAATCATGCATATCAAAATGTGAGTGTGTTTTAGAACACCACTGCTTACCTCACTGGGTGTTGCAGGCGACATTTTATGCTTTCGCGGTTGAGAAATCAATGATTCATGTCGGGCCGTTGTATATTAAGCTAGATAAACTCTGCTTGCGAGATGCAGGATTATTGCGTGACGTCAGTGTCATGCCGATGCATATTTTGCATGTGGCGATGTAGATGTCGCCACAATAGCATCCTTATATGATAATTAACATATGGTATCGTATGACTATGCAACACAACATTTATTGATTCTGAGGCGGTACAAAGTTCGCCGGGTCAGCTAGTAGTAAATAAATAATTATATCTAAAACTACTAAGGTAGTCAATAGTAGTTTGGTAGCGTTATTGTAGACAATTACAATACATAAAACCCTACATTAAAAATTATTTCCCATAAACCAAAACCCAGTTAACCTACCATTAAAAATTCAACAAGTAATTGATGGCCTCCCTACTCGCCCCGTATACTCCAAACTGGTACATTTGCTTCGATTACATTGCGTAACTGCCCCTGATTCGGACGTGCCTTGAAATTTTATGTGCAATGCATGTGTTGCCAGCAGTATGTGATGTATGGCGTCCCGATAAATGACTACCATTGGTCCTTGTGGCCGCTTTGTTGCGTTGTTGGGTTAGATTGTTTGTATTGGTGGATTATTGTTTGTAAGGAACGATTAAACAATAAGAGTTTTAAAAAATATCTTTTCGGTTTTTTTTAAAGCGAGTGTGAGTGATTTTTTTGAGTGTGAGACAGTGAAGTTTTTTTTTTGTAAGTGCAGGAAGAGCAACGCAGTGCTTTTTCTTGGTGCACTTTTTGTAATTTTCGCACTCTAATCTGTCTGTAAAAAAAATCCACTAATTTACCTTTTTCTTTTTATTTTATAGAGATTTCTTTTTGCCAGTCTTCTGGGCACTTTTCCGGATGACAGCGATGCGGACGAGTACTTCGACGCCTGATTTGTCCTTTATTTTTGTTTTTATTTGTATAGTAAGTTAGTTAGTTATTTAATTTAGCATCTAGTGTAAATAGTTTGTAATAAAATAAGTTAATTGTATATTTTAACAAAAAAAAAAACAAAAAAAAAAGATAATAATGTTATAGAGATTAAATCTGCACTGTAATTTTGACATTGATTATGGCTGACATAAGATTGCGACCAGATTTTGAATGGTTTTAAATACGGGAATTGGCCGTCAAATTTCCAGGCTATTAGGTAAATTTACCATTTACCTCACCTAACCGCAACAAAAGTGTAACGATGCTGAAAATCGATAGTGAGGTCATCCAGACATAGAATGTAATGTCTAATGCATTTCAAACGTATATTTTATTGAAGTTTTCTATCTTTCTGTTATTGCCGTCTGAAAATAAATGGATATTTGCCTGAATGTCTGTTTTATGATATCGGTGAAAGGATATAGCTAAGTGCTTTTGTATTCCGTGTATGCTCCCATTCGTTCCTTTTCTCTGCAAAGGATGCCCTTAGCTGAGAAAAGGAGATACGGGCTTACACGGGAGCCTTTACAACATCGAATCTTCTGTGGTGATAAGATGAGCCAGAGCTAGTTTAGAAATGAGACTGGTTGCCCGGTTGATGGCATAACATAACTCACGAAATGTAGATGTACAGACGCCAGCACATCAACATACCCGAAACTGTCAAATTTTCCCAATCAACTTTGAACCCTATGTTTTAGCGATAAAGTTGAAAATCTATTAAAGAAATTTGACAGATTGTAGTAACTTGATGTGCTGGCGTCTGTACAGTAAGTACACTCTTGCTTAACCTTTCGAGGAATCAACGGGGCTCAAATCCAGGCTACCTACCAGGCTGTTTCTCAGAAATTCTATATAAACAAACCCACGCCAACGCCGGCTGTCGCTGAAAACCGGCGCTGGGGCTCTGTCTCGCGTAGCATTATGCTGAGCGATTGCCGTTTTGAGTGGATGTGACGCATATTTTCCCCCAAGTTGTTCATTTTTCTCTGCGTCATGTTTGCCGCAAATAAACGTATTTTTGAAGTGAAAATTTCTTTAGCCGCGTTGTACACTTTTTTTGTAATGGGTAAAAAATGTTAAACTCGTGTCAGGACACGTGACCTGATCGAAAATTCGTAAGACGGATGGGCGTAGCCGGTACCGCGCGTGTTTTGTTTATAAGACGATTCACAAAATACACACGTAATTGTTCAAGTTTTCACTTCTGTCGGCACTCCCGGAGTGCCACTGTTTTTTTTTTCTTTATTTCCTTAATACATTGAATTAAGCCCAGGAATTCATGTTCAGCAGCTTGCAATCACTTGACTAACGAAGCAGTCATATACCACATATGTGTAGCTATAAATTAATACTCGCAGCTAATCTACTGGAAACAGTAGCGTGATTATGTATATATAGATTGATGGAGACTGTCGTCTGACTTCCGTAATAGATATGTTGAATACAATTATATATGTCTGTCGGTAATACGTGCGTATTGTTTAGTGAAATATAACGTTATAGAATATGTTAGAAGTTATACTGTAATTGAGGTTAACTTATATGTTTGAGCCGTTTGGGGTTGAAACACTAGGGATATGGGGCCCCAGTGCCCACTTAGTATTTCGAGATATCGCCAAGCGGTTGGACTCTTCACGTGACCAGAGGGCTTACTTATTTTTTGGCTATATAATCAGCATTGCCATACAACGTGGCTATGCTGCCAGCCTTTTTGGCACGTTTCCTGTTGACAGCGATGCGGACGAATTTTTTGATGCCCTTTGATTATTTCCTCTCCTTTTTATATACTTGTACATATTATTATTGTTTTCAATTTAGTCTATGATAAATATGACAATAGATAATAAAAAAAATTGAGGTAAGAATTTAATCTGAAATCAGGAGGGGCTAGTGGCTAAATAATAACCGCCGTACGGGTCGATCTTCAAGATAAAATAATGGTTACTAAGGTAGGTCCATGGATGGGTGACCATCCATTACATATCGAGACCCTTCCGTGCCTCTAAAAGCGCGTTAAACCGTTGATCCCATTTGTCATTTATACATCTTTGACAGCCATTACGGGTAGTCAGAAGCCCGAAAGTTTGACAACAAGTCTTACCAAGATATTGAGTTGTCCAAGTTACCCAGTAACAGGGTTGTGGAGATCGGATAGACTTTCCCTCCATTTAAAATATATATTGGTATTCAGCCGAATTCGGTGAGACTGGCAGCGAACTTTAACATACTTGGGAAAAGGTGAGGCACATGATGATGTATTTAGTCCGAAATCATTGCTGTCCGCTGAAAAAATAACACTTTTCAACTTTACTATTCTCGTTTTTATACCGTATAAATAAATGCTGTGGTGAAAAGATTAACCAGACGACAATTTGATCCGGAACATACTACTTATGAAGTGTCGTTTGTCTATTACAGCAGCTTGTGAATGAAGTATACGCAGAGGGCCTACAACGACCTACGCGTTCAGTATAATAATGGATTTAGGATGCTGCTGGGGCTTCCGCGTTTCTGTAGCGCTTCGCAGATGTTTGCGAAACCCCGTGTTGATGATTTTGATGCCATAATGAAAAAGAGAGCGGCGTCCATAATGGGTGGATTGCGCTGAAGCTCCAACAGCATCCTTAAGACATTGTTTAACAAAGTGGACAGCCTCTTTATTAGGCACTGGGTGCAGAGGCACGTAGTTATTAATTGTCGATAGGTTAGTTGGTAAGTTTTGCTAACATAGTTTCTACGTCGTTAATCCTAATACTATATGGATTGTGTGTATTTTTATGTGTGATCCGCAATAAATAATATTATTATATTATTAGAAGAGTACACGACTCCTTAACATTCTCCATAAGATATTTTTTCTGGAAGTTGGCTCGTCCGCTTATGCACTATAGCTAAACCATGAGTTTCTACAGTAGGTTGATACGAGTTGTATTCTCGGTATCAGGGAGATTTACTAAAGATGTGGGTAATTTGACTAATTAATTAATTAAGGACATTATCTACGGGTATAAAGGTTAATTTTCATATAGTTGTGATCATTAGTTTGCTAGTTATCCTTAGTCAACGACAACTGGAATGGGTAACGTGACAATGTTGTAGAAAATGGAACACTGCGCTGGTATTAAATCCCCTACCAAACAAGGAAAAAGTCAAAAAAATATTTACGAAGAGATGGTGACTGTTTACCGAGATTCTGCACATTCCTTGTCTACGGTTCAAAAGTGGTCAAGTGAATTTATAAGGGGCAAAGAGAGTATTGAAGACGACACTCGCTCGCGAAGTAAACGTGAAAAAATTCGAGATTCTTATACTGGAGGATGCCCGAATGAAGATCAAAATGATAGAAGAGATGACCCACCCACCAAAAAAGACGGGGTAAACTGACCATCGATGTGTTGCTTCTTCACGACAACGCCCCGGTCCACAAGGCGCGTGTTGCCAAGGTTTCGACGAAATTAATCAAATCACTCACCCTAAAGCCCGGACCTTGCCCCAAGTGATTATTATTTGTTCCCTAATTTGAAAAAAGAACCTTCGTGGGAAACGATTTTCCAACAAATAAAAGCTCAAGGCGGCAACAAATGCGCATTTTTAAAGAAAGAGGACAGTTATTTTTTACAGGACATTGAAAAGTTAATTTTCAGATGTAATAAATGCATTAGGGTAATGATGGGGATTACATTGGAAAATAAAAATTGTTTTAATTGATTTTACGTCTTTTTTCATGCCGAGAATACATTGAACGCCACTCGTATATGTATAAAAAAAGAAAAGTCCTGACTAACTCACTCACTGACGGACTCATTGACGTCCAGCCCAAACCCTTGGACCTAGAAAGCTGAAATATGGAACAGAGCTTCCCTGTATGATAAAGACAAAGAATACGGATTTTTAGAAATTTCCACGGAATAGAGAAATCACGGGCGAACGAGGAAGCTGGCAAAGTTCTACTTGGTACTCAATAATCATTATATTTCTGCAGCTGCGAAGAACAGAAATGACATATGGTATACATTCTACACTTTCCATAAACTTCCAAAGTTGGTACAAACATTTGTCACGGCCACAAACACGGCCAAAGTTTTTGGCAATCCATCGCTGGTTAACTGTCGTGAACGTAGGTGCGCCATTAACGGAGCCATCAAGCGAATTGCAGTCATTATCGCCACTATGTATCTTCGATGCTTTATCAGGCCTAAGTTTGGTGTGGAGTGCTGTGACCTGGATAATCTCTTACGATTTAATCGTACAAAGTGATGAGAACATGTATTAGTGTAAAAACAAATAAGGGTGCCAAATTCATACGATTTCGATTAGTTGTTAGGCTCTTGTCAATTAAAACTATACGGTGCACAGTTCTTAAAGTATGAGGTTCTTGTATCTGCAGTACAACCCGTGTGTGGTAGCAATCAACGAATAATACCTAATAATTTATAAAATAGTACATTACGATAAGTGTGATTTAAGTAGTGATAGGTAGATTTTATTGTACGGCCTGAAATTAGCGCCCAAGCATAGCAAGGGAGCTAAACGCCGTGCATTAATACTACTTAAGTCACACGTATCGTATACAATTCCTAGGCCTAAAGCCGCACTAAGTCACGATTTTCTGTGTTAAAATAGACTACTTAAGTCACAGATAAGCGTGACTTAAGTACGGGTTTAGATCACAGAGTGCTATAATAATTATTTAAGTAGGTTATTGTATTTTTAGTTTTCAGTTTTTAGACACAATAGTTTTTGAGAAAAAAGTTTAAAGTATCTAAAACCATGTAGAGTTTATAAAAACTGAATGTAATACTTCAATTTTATCAGAAAGAAAGAAATTGTTAATTCTGCACAAACAAAACGCACATTACAAAACAAAATGATATAAAATATACACATACAAAGTAGCCAAAAGCCTTGTACTCATGCAATAAAAGGTTGATAATTTCGTCCATTGCTTGATGTCAGGGCCAGGGACCAAAGACAATACACATTAATCTGTGTCGCGACACTGACAAATGACAACAAAAACAAACAATCAAAATAAAAACAAAATGGCGATTGCAGAGTGGAAAAATAACTACTTTTGTAACTAACAAACAACAATAATAAGAATTGACCCGTGTGTCTGCTATTACTTAGCCACAAGCCGCAAAAATAACTTCAGGTGCCGTATTTTGACGGTTTAATGCCATCTTGATTCCAGTGTAAGAGAGACGGAGCTATACATGACCGATAGCACCGTCCCTTTTCCGCACTGGAATCAAGATGGCATTAATACTTCGTAATACGGCCCCAGGACACTATATTAAAAGGCCCATCGTTTGTGGAACAGCATCGAAGATTAATGGACTTTGAGAAGTATGACAAGGAAGGATATACTGAGATGGTAGTAGAGCAGGCCCCGCCTAAAAAGGCCACTTTGACAGAATCATAAAAGGATAACATTATGAATCATAATGTGGCGAAGACAGTCCGTGTTTTTCTTTTTTTTTCGCTGCACTACGTAGGTTTAATCAAAAAGATTAGGATTGGATTTGGATTAGATTGATTGGTATTTTAGCACAGACAAAAAAAAACTGAAAATCCTTCACCAATGGGATTTGATACGATTAATTTAACAGTTAACTGACCATTATGATTCATAATGTTATACTTTTATGATTCAGTCAAAATGGCCTTTTTAGGCCCCCGGATCGTTGCTCAGCAAAATACTGTGACTTCAGATGAATCTATCGTCAACAGCGCTCTTTTTCAGCAACTACCTCTCAATCACAGTATAAACTCAGGACCTGTGGACCAAATATAAAGTAGGTACCAATAAAAAAATAAGTTTAAAAACTAAAACCCGACTACTGAAAAGGATGACACAAGAAAGTACCTTCCCGTGGTCGCATGCTACCATAGCTTTGTATGTTAGTACAGGCGGCATGCGACCACGGCAAGGTACTTTCTTGTTTCATTCTTTTCAGTAGTCGGGTTTTAGTTTTTAAAATTATTTTTATTTCATCATTTTGGGGGTTTTTCAGTAACATTTATATTTTTGAAATGTGCTAATTAAGCCCTTTCATTTGATACCCAAAATGGCATGATTTAAAAAAAATATATGTCATGACTTTACGTCCGCTAGAGGGCGCCATATTCAATTTGACGTCACATAGCCTATAACCAGCAGACAATCAAGACGCTTCCAACGATGCCTCATTTGTCTAATTATGACAAGCAGTTTAGAAGTTATGAGGGAACTGATGAACATACATACATACCGGTCAAAATCATAACCCTCCTTTTTACTTCGCCGTAATCGGGTTAAGAGACGACAAACGCAGATTCTTCCCCGACCTTACCTTGATTACCGATTCCTTCTCACAAATTAACGGTCTTTTGAAATAATTGTTCCTTCTAGGAAAGGCCGCTTTGATCCTAAACGATTTCGTTTGATTTCCACGTAGCTTGCATGCGTACTAATTGTAATCTGTATACCCCTATGAAACTGATACAGTTGAGGACTGGTGATTATTATAATGATTCTGGAGATATGTGTGAGGATATGCGATTAGTAACTGATATGATTGTAGTAAAAACTTAGGTCACTATGTTTTACAATTATTCATTTATACAACAAATGTTACACTTCCAAATTAATACAGGTCGCACCCTCCGCCGTACGGTCGTACAGATTAAAAATTCCCGCGCTCGCCGTGTGTTGTCAACAGACTCATCATATCGATTCATCAAATCGATACTATCTATACTTAAGTACCGTTATTCGGTTTATTTGATTTTATATTTAATTAAAATGATTTATTAATTGATATTAAAAATCATAATAAACCTTACATGATGATAATCCCCGAAGAAGGGTTAGGCAGCGTTGAACCTATTGTACAAACGCCAGCACATCAAGCTACCCGAAACTGTCAAATTTTCCCAATCAACCTTGAACCTTATGCTGTAGCGATAAAGTATAAAATCTATTGAAGAAATTTGACAGATTGTAGTAACTTGATGTGCTGACGTCTGTACATAATATGTTCTTCATATGTTTGAATAATTTCTTTGCTCGACAACATAAATTACGCAATGAATTGTCTAATGAAAGGCACAACAATTTGAAAGTGTATTACGCAATTACCCCACAGGTTCTATTGATGTATTTCTTCATCGTTCCTTCTTCATTTCGGTGCCGAAATAAAGAAAGATTGTAATGACAACTTTTGTCTGGATTTTTGACTCTGATCTCGATACAATCAGTTCAGTTCAGAGCATGTCAAACAATCATCAAGGACAAAACGTGCCCGAAATACGTGTCTTGATCCTATTCATAATAATTCAATATCACTGTATTACTTTAGACAATTTCAAAGAAAGCTGGGTTCGATTTATTTATACTTTAAGGGGCTTACAGGACCTAAACACAGAAAACGGAAGTTTTAGAAACAATAAATGATCGACTACTGTAAACAAAATCAGAAAAATATATGATATTCTTCAGGATATATGCTAGGTAGATAGTGTGTTGAAACCATAATACAACTATGTAATTTGATACGATAGAAAAAAATCATGAAGATACCTCTAAAAACTTTCTTGTTACAATAAAAACCAAAATCATTCAAATTTTTTTTCAGATTATTCTTTCTTGGTTTTTATTTTTATTCTTTTTTTATTTGATTTTTCGATTTTGATGTTTATTAGTGTTATAATTTTTAAGTCGAAACAAGAGATTTTTTGGTAATAGATAATTGCTTCATATTTTGCAATAAATTACCAGCGTTATGTCATCGCGCTTCTCTTTCTTTTCTATGCAACCCGACAGTGACCGCGCTTTAGGTCATGTAAGCCCCATAATATGTTCGACGAACTCATTCACCTATCAAACAGTTTTTAGAATTACCTTCACTGTAGGTAATTGAGTTCAATTAAAAAAAGTGTGGGGGAGGATCCCCGGCAAGAACGAAGTTCCAAATTAAAGTCCCAAGATGGTGGGTACGAAAATTTTAAAATGAAGAAAAAATTTAAAAAAAATTTGCAGCCGCCATCTTGGATTTTTATTTTGACCTCACTATTCGTTTTAATAATAATAATAATAAGTCGCATGGAGGCCCATAACGCGTTTTTGTTACGTGACGATTTCTACCAGTTTACTCCTACCGCAAGCTTCGTAAGGACGTTCTAACAAAAACATAGTTAACCCCTTAAGCTCCGCTAATGAGACACAATTGATTTTCTATTGTTTCGTGTCCCATCATGGTCCCATCGGTCCAGCGCGGAGCTTTACCGGTTAAGGAAACAGATTTGAAAATAGAATTACAAAAGAACACAGAGTACAACAGACATATTTATGCTCGTGTCTATACAATACATTTAATTTAACTCCCACATGAACGCACTAAACTAAACTACATCACAACAAGTACATACCAACAGTTTTATATTCGGGGTATTATCTCAAATACTTGGCTCACTGCCCACCGCATAGGCCGTTTACATGGTTGGGACTTTACATCCGGGACTAAAGTTACTGCACAGTTCGAAGCAGGGATATTATAAGCACGAAAAATTCACCGCTAAACATAGTCATGGTGAAATAATTCCTGTTGGGTTGCTTGAGTTTCAATTATTTAGAAGCAAGACGTTCCCGCGATCAGATGACTGTAATATTTCAAATTCTTAGGAGGATTATTGATGTTCCTGGTCTGCATAATGAAAACTGCAATCTATTTGTCCCAGTCAATTACTGTCGTGTCAGAAAACACAGCTGACTGGCTGTTCCAACTTGCCGTACGCAAACTCCAAGTCACCTATTCCTCGGACATTAGGCGCTATTTACGCTCTCCTGAGCTCCAACACAAATCTTGATATGTTTGCGAATGAATGAAAGATGATACTGTCAGAATGTTTGAATTATTGTGAAAAGAATGCATGACTGTGTTAAATAAATTATATATTTAAATAGTGTAATTGGCTTCGGCCGTTCTATCTAAAATAAATAGTCAGCATTACTACGAATCATTTTGGGTATATTAGGTGAGGAGAAACGGAAGATGATGATTGATAGAGATGCAAGGAAGAATAAGTCATACTGGGCCGACCACGATATAATTTGAGATAATTATAGACAGTAGGATAGGATAACACATAATAAAAGCCTTATCTTTTTAGCAGTCTTTGACTGTTTCCAAATATAACAAAATATTAAACCTAGCCAGAGTGCAAATTGGAATAACATCGAATATTTTTTTTAAATCAAATTGTCAGCAGGCTAATGGACAGAATGACCAAGAGACATTGCTTTTTGTAGCATTTAAAAGAATATGCTTCTTGCGGACGGACGTGACTCCGGACACGGACACCTCCAGACGGATACGTACTTAGAATCTGTCAGTGTCCGGTGTTCGCGGCTCGTCCGCAATCTGTCCGTGCCGGTGTGACTGATCCCTGAGTGAAATAGTACAAACTTGCTAGTTTTTAAGGTAAGGTTGGTTTTTATTGCTATATTATTTGTATTTAACAGAAGTTCTCGCCATCAAACTCGAAAGTTTGGCAAGTAAAATTGTGAAAACAACAAAATTATGTATGTTTGAAAATAATAAAAAAACTATCTTTCTGCGAAATTATATATATTGTCATATATATAATTTCGCAGAAAGATAGTTTTTTTTTTAGAGGTGTCCCCTCTACATCTCAAAAATCGTATTGAAAATCCAATACTTCGGGGTTCAGTAAAAAATCTTAAGACGTTTTATCGTCTCGTCGTTTTACGAGCCCCGGAGGAGAGGCTGTAACGCAATCTCGACAAGCAGCCTTGTGGAGGCAAACTTGTAAATTAGTCAAACACCCACATAAGTTTTGGTCTAGACCTACTAGCTAATATTCGGGAAATTGCGGTCAGTGCTATACGCAGGACGTTCAGACATTCTTTATATTCACCTACATGTTTAATACTTTTAGGAAATGGAGTAAGTTTGAATGGAGTGCCAATACGCGTCTCTAATAGTATAGTAAGGTAATCTGTTGTAAGATAAGGAAAATACAGTTAAAGCATTGGACCTGATAAGATAATTACATCATCATCGCCCCATGAACCCGTAAACGTCTACTGCTGAACATACTCGTAAGACTCCCAAAAGTATCGCTATAATTAATAATCAAAAAGAAACTAGTCATATAATACATAATAATCAAAACAGCAGATAGATTCGTGGTCGTAGTTAGTCTTCAGTAAAGTAGCCAGTCGTTATTATTTGCAGACAGGAGAACAATTACTGTTTGCCTTGTATAGGGTGTCCCAACAAGAGCGCCGGATTTAATTTTAAAGAAAAACACATTTATTTTTTAACTAAGCAAACATTTTTATTTCAACATAAAGAAAAATAGTTTCGATTAAACGTGAAATACAACATCAGGCAAATGGCCACCACGAAACCTCTGGCACAGGATTATTCTTTTGTTGAAATTTTGAATAACATTTTCGCATAAATGTGGCTGAATTTCACCAATAAGGCGCCGTATTTCCTCTTTAAGATGTTGAACTGTTTGTGTCGATTCATTTGGCTCATTATTGCGACCGAAAACTTGACGTAAATGGCGAACTGTTTCCGCAAAACTTTCACCATTTTTGTAATGTGTTTTTACAATAACTAAACGTTGTTTGTTTGAATACTTCTCCATATTCTTAAATCACGTGGCAGACTACGCAATTGATGTTTTTTTTTTTTTAAATCAGCGTAACAAGTCGTATTTACAAAATGGCGGCAAATTTAAATCCAGCGCTTTTGTTGGGACACCCTTTAGTTTTATACCATCCACATGACATCTATCAATTTATTTCCATTAGTCACTCAGCCTAAGTATAATATTTTGGCGTTTAGGCATTAGAGGAATGAAAACCAGAATAAGATGTAACGATTATTATTTATTAAACACTGCCTTGTACAAAATTAGATAGGTAAGTAAGTAGTTACCTGATACAAACATAATTTCAATAATTTTCCACCAATAGCGATGAAGTACAAAATACTTCGAAATATATATCGGTTTAGTTTGTGCGCGCTGCCACAAGTTAAACGGACCGAGGTTATAAATATGGCTCATACACAGCTGAGCGCCAGAATGATGCTAAAGTGTTACATGCTCTGTGTGATGCCGTGAGGCGCGCGCGCAAGACGTGGGTGCTGCCACAATAAATGTTATATTTCTAGATGAAATCGTGTTTTCAAAAGTTTTAAACTATCCTAGGTCAGCGTGGTGAATCAACTACATATACCGTAAGAATTAATGATGCCAGCCACATGAGCACTCCATGTATTCATACTCCATGTTTAACCCCGACCTCGGATATATAGACTGAATATATTACAGATATTTTTTCACTTTAGCCCGACTTTATTATGACAGTAAGATCGGTCGATTGGTTCGGGTGTGATGATTTTTTTTTCACCCTAAAATGTTTGTAAGATTTAAACTTAACAGGCAAGTTCTACGTCACAATAATCTGCGAGGTCCTTCGGAATCTCGTCGCTTCTCAAGGATAAAACAGCATTTTACACCAAACAGTCAACCAATCTGCCTAGCTTTTTCTTCTGTTGGGGTCGGCTTCCAGTCTACCCGGAAGCACCTGATTTTCAGTATTTTACATGAAGCGACTGCCTATCTGGCCTCCACAATCCAGCAACTGGGTAACACGATACCCCTTGGTAAGATTGATTGTCAGAATTTTGGGCTTCTGACTACCCGTAACGAGTGTCAAAGATCTACGAACGACAACCGGTGTCAACGTGCTTTCAGAGGCACGGAGGGGTCTCGATTTGTTATGAATGGCTACCCATCCACAGACTGACCTCGGCAAGCGTAGCTTTACCTTCGATCGACCCGTGCGGCTATTATTATTTATATTTAGCCAGTCACAACCATGCTACTTTGTGTAAATTATTTAATTCATCACCACTGCTCTCAAAACGGTGAAGGAAAACATCGTGCGGAAACCGGCATGTCCGAGAACCAAAAATTCGAAGACGTCTACAAACCTGCACTAGGACCGCGTGGGGATTACAGCCAACACCCTCTCATAGAGAGGAGGCCCGTATCCCATCAGTGGGAACATTATAGGCTGATGCGAATACGCTTTACTATAATATTATCATTTAAACCCTGCGGTGCTATTCTGTAAAAATCTCACCGTGAAAACTTAGGTGAAGTGAGCGTGGAGTGAGCTGTCATTAGTGTCAATTCCTAGCAAAAACAAACTCACTTCACCTAAGTTTTCACGGTGAGATTATCACAGAATCGACCGGCTGGTTTGGTAAAAAAATCCAGAACAATTCCACAAGAATTTGAAACCCCAAACTCACGCCAACGCTATACGTCATTTACTGTAATGAACAAAAGAATATTGAGCACGTATGTGATCTGAAACTACGGTGTTATACGCAGGCATAGCCAATTGAGCCGATTCAGTTTTATGCCTCCCAAGCGATATAGGCAAAACCTCGTATGTATATGCTCTAAAAGCAGTTGTGGACATTCCTGAATTCGTATTTCGATTTTAGTACGCTGTAATCGCGGTTTGGTTAGTAGAGCGAGTCTTTGGAACTGCGTTTGTTAGATACAAATAGTACTTCTGCTACTACTAATGTTGGCAATATTCCGAATTTTAGTATGAAATGTGAGGGGGTCTGAATAAATGGCGTTGTTATCTGGAGGCAATCTAAAATCGAATCTAAAGATTTTTTTCTTCTATGTTATAATGTTATTTTAACCTAGGTCAGCGGGATTGTCCGAAAGGGTTACCGCTGGCCCGGAACATAAAGGGCGAAGGAAGGAACACGGGTGGGTTTTAGTCAGTAAGAGTCTGACACTCCCTTCCGCTCCACCCAGAGCGGGAGGAGTCACTTGATGATTTCCCATCCTCAAAAAAAAAAAACCCGCACTTAAGTCACGCTTTTCTTTAACTTAAGTGGTCCATTTTTACACAGAAAAGTGAAACTTAGGTAATATATTGAAAAAATATGGTTTTTCTATTTCGTGTAACTTGTTAAGTATGTGGAATAGGGATTTAACATTTTTGGTATTTGGTCTAGTATCATGTAAAAGGAATACACGCGTCAATGAATTTTTCTCGATACAAATAAAAATTGCAAAGTTATATCTACTTTTTACTTTTTTCGACATCACGGCGTAAAGGCTCCCTCAAACAGGCGCGACACGCGATAAAATCGCGCGCGACACGAAGGCACCGCAAGTGGCGCAACGAGCAGTGCCTTTGTGTCGCGCGCGATTATATCGGGTGTCGCGCCTGTTTGTAGGAGCCTTAACGCTTAAGAGTTATTTAATGGAATTTTACCTGATAAAGTATGTATGTCAGTCCTCTCCTCGGACGAAAATGATGGTCCACCCATCCGACACTGTCGGTGGTACCGGCCACTATGTTAAAGGACCTCAATAAATATTTATGTAAGAACATTCACGATGTCGCCTGCTTAATATATCTATGACTATATCTTATTCTGCATACACTTCAGTTATATCAACACTCTTTTAAGATTGTGAGAGGTTACATATATTATTTTCCTTTCCGTTAGTATCTTCTATGTCGTTATTTGTATTTTTTTATATCCAACTAATCCTAACTGCGAAAGTAAGTTTGTTTGTTACCTTTTCACGCCTAAACCACTGAATCAATCATCCTGAAATTTTGCATATGCGTTGTCAGGTATACAGGAAATGGACATAGGTTACCTTTTATCCCGAAAAAAAGTGCTGTTCCCGAGGAAACCAACAATAAGGTTATTATGATACTAGATGGCGCCACGTGTAAAGACACGTGGCGCCATCTAGTATCGAAAACGAAAGCGAATCATGTTTGAATTATATTAGAAACTTTTTGGGTAAGGACATAGGTTACTTTTTATCCTGGATCGCAGACGAAGTCGCGGGCAACAGCTAATATGTATTATAAACGCGAAAATTTGTGGGGATGGATGGATGGATGTCTGTTACTCTTTCACGCAAAAACATCTAAACGGATTTGGATGAAATTTGGCCCACAGATAGTTCATAACAAAGATAAAATACACAAAATACTTTTTATCCCGATATTTCCACGGAATCGAAACTTATGCGGATGAAACCACGGTGCGCTACTAGTTAACACATAAGTTTCTTATAACTCAACTATAAACCTATTGAGTTAAAAAAAACATGATAAATTTAAATAACTACTAGTAAAACTTTATTAAGATTCAGTAAAATCAAAAAATGAATGCAATGTAATGTTTTTTTTTTTAAATGGCAATGTCAAGAGGACTTCGCAAAGCAGGTGTGAGTTCTAGCAGGTAAGAGTCTGGCACTGCCTCGACTGGCTCACCAGAGAGGCAATTTCGGCATCCATGAGGATTTCCCACTCCTTCTAAAACAAAAAAAAAACATAAATCCACCAATCCGTGAAAATCTGATGATTTGCAAATCCAAGAATTACCTACATATTATAATGATTTCTTGAAATCAATACGAAATCTTATTACTTAATCATCCTCTTATCTTTCAAAATATTTGGAAACAGTGTAGTACGCTTTTTTTAGAAAGAAACGCACACATACACTACATATCACACGCACATGTATCCACTACTATACATCTGGGGGCCTAAAAAGGCCACTTTGGCAGAATCATAAAAGGATAAAATTATGAATCTTAGTGGAAAAGTTAAAGTTAATCGTATTAAATCCCATTGGTGAAGGATTGTTCAGTTACTTTTTTTGTCTGTGCTAAAATACCAATCAATGCATGCAATCCAAATCCAATCCCAATCTCTTTGATTAAACCTACGTAGTGCAGCGAAAAATTAAAAACACCGACTGTCTTCGCCATATTATGATTCATAATGTTATCCTTTTATGATTCTGTCAAAGTGGCCTTTTTAGGCGGGGTCTGTTCTACTACCATCTCAGTATATCCTTCCTTGTCATACTTCTCATAGTCCATTCATCTTCGATGCAGTTCCACAAACGATGGGCCTTTTAATATAGTGTCCTGAAGTTACTTTCGGGGCTTGTGGCTAAGTAATAACAGCTGCACAGGTCAATCGATCAGGTTAAGCTACGCTTGCTGCGGTTGGTCCGTGGATGGGTGACCATCTTCACGTACCAAGACCCCTCCGTGCCTCGGAATGTACGTTAAGCCGTTGGTCCCGGCTGTCATTCGTGGATCTTTTGACAGTCGTTGCGGGTCGTCAGTAATAGCCCGAAAGTCTGACAACTAGTCTTACCAAGGAGTATCGTATTACCCAATAACTGGATTATGGAGGTCAGATAGGCAGTTGCCCAACATAGTTGGGAAAAGGCTAGGCAGATGATGCTGTCCTGCGCGTCCTGTCGTTTGCACTTTACAGTAACTGATAGACGCTACTGATGACGCACAAGACAAAGCCGATTTCTGGGCCGACTCCATTTAGATTGCCATCAACACACTATGAAGAAGTCCATTCATATTTTCTTAGTACTTACACTAAAGACCTCAAAAGAGCCTCTCTCTTCTTCTAAAAGCCTCCAAGCCGAAATAACCAATTCCATTTTCATCTCAACAAAATACCTCGCATCAGAGCAAATTACTCGAACACGAAGACAATTGGTAGTATTAGAACGAAACGCTACAAGCCCTTGTTACGTTGGCTACCTTCCAATTTGCTTCGTAAATTGCCCCTTGCTCAGAATACTGACTTACTTCACTGGACATTTTGTAGTATTAGCTCACGTATCGTCTTAAGTTGAGAATTTAGTTGGATCATATATTGTGATAAGGTTTTTGAGGCTTTGTTGCGGTAGTATCTACAGTTAATTGTGTGGAATATTTACACCAACATTTAAAGAAATACAAAATGGTGCGTAAGTATGGTATCCACTTAGCACCATATTGATGTCCCAACTCCAAAGGTTTCTATTTACGATCCCAATCAACCTTTCCTGAACATGCAATTCAACTTCAACACACACACACTTACATACACTTATACGAACACTACACGTATGCACACATTCACCATTACAGGCTTTTCTAACCATATTTTGTTATTTTGGTCTTGTTTCTCGCTTGTTAATCTTATTGCATAACCCCCTTACTAATAAACGTATTATATCAGATGAATAGTTACACCATTTCTCTCTTTCAGTCGTCAGTAATTTGAAGAAGACAAAGCGTTGAGTAACTATACAGACGCTATACAACGTTTATTAGTAAGGGGGTAAATTTATAATAGTACTAGCAGTTCACTCGCATAAGTTTCGATCCTGTAAGAATATCGGGATAAAAAGTATCCTATGTCTTAATCTGATGTATAAGCTATATTACTACAATTTTTTATGAAAATTCGTTCAGTAGTTTTTCGTGTAAGAGTAACAAACATCCATCCATCCATCCTCACAAACTTTCGCGTTTATAACATTCGTACGATAATAGGATTTCCTCCCGGGAGAGGGCACTGGGTTGTAACACAGATTTACCGCCTAGCACAAGTGTCAGGGACTTCACCCAATTTGAAACCACTTTCTTATGTAATAAAGATTATTATTGAATGTGTTGTGCAGCAGAAAGCTACAGGCGATTAATGTCCCTATACAGTTAGAATAAGGCCATTATAAGATTAATCAATTATCAAAATTGGTACACATGTTCTATGTCACGAAGTCCGTTTGGCTATGAATGTTGTCAAGCGTGCACATGCACATTGTGATCAACAGAGACTCAACAATGGGTGAAGTAAAACGTACACATTCGCGGAAATAGCCTCATGCGACGGCAGCAAGGGGCAGCCGCTGTGGGAGCGCGCTTGTCGGGATACGTCACTACTACAATCAAAGCCGAACGGACTTCGTGAAATAGAATATCTGTAACAAGGCTTACTGTAAAGGGTGATCCTGAATAATTAAGTATCGTTACTCGTAAAGACTTAATCCGTTCCATGGTACAATTGTAACTAGCAAACAATTTTTTCATCTTGTGTAAATCTGCGAAAATACGAAGGAATAAACGAAACGGACACAAAACAATACAATTCCATTCAAATATGACTACAAACGGAGCAAACCAAATATTATTCAGTGCAGTTGGCTACCACAAAACTCAAGGATAGTACCATTTCCGTGTCCATTTTCCGGGCAGTATCCAGTAAAAAGAATCCAATCCACGTAGTGTGGTCCTACCGTCCGCTAGCCGTTGTCCGAACCGTCTGCGTTTTTATCTATCAAACGGCTTGGCACCGGTCTTGGCTGGATGTCGTGACTGTTGTATTGTATCTTGCTGTTTTAGATGTATTGTTTTTAGGTTAGGGAAGTTGTTCGTTTGAGTTCGACTCATATTGCGAAGCATTAGAGTGCATTACGATCGAAAAATATTTTTATTGCCTCCTTTTTGCAAGTGTTTCTATTGTTATACTCCTGCTAGTACACAGAACCTAGTTAATTTATATACCGTTCCGTACCTCAAAAGGAAAAAACGGAACCCATAAAGGATCACTCTATTGTCCGTCTGTCTATCTGTCAAGACCCTTTATCTCTGGGAACGCGTGGAGGTATCGAGTTGAAATTAAAACCATATATTCAGGTTTATATTCTCTTGAAGCTGTTAAAAAATCAAACTTCTAAGTTGACGTAAAAAAAGATACGGCCGTTTATGCCGCAAAAAACGTATATTTCGACATTCTCAAGGGAATCAAAATTTATAGGGCACTTCCTGTTGACCTAGAATCATGAAATTTGGCAAGAAGCAAGGTCATGTAGCACAAGTAAAGGAAAAAAACCGAAAACCGTTGTAGTTACATACAAAAAACCCATCATAAACTATTTAGGTACATACCTACAAATTTGTAGGGAACCCTCGCGCCGTTGTGCGAGTTTTTGTTTTACCGGCTCCGGTCTAGAATCATGTACCTATTGAATCCATGGTAATGGTTGCACGTCGATGGTTCTGCCACCCTGTATCAAGCCTGATATCCCATACGTGGTGTTAATCACTTGTGTTTGGTCTTATGTTCGAAACAAAATGTGAAATGTTGGTCCTTTTACCTGCAGAAAGTCCACAACGTAAAACAAAGGTAATTTCTCAAACAATTTAAATAGCTCCGCATTTCATTAAAACTAGTTTTAATTCCCAACTATTTCATCTCGAAAGTGTGAAACTTAACATTTGAAAATGATTAAGAACCCGCAAGTCTTCACAATAAACTTTGAGTGGTTTTCGCTGAGATACGAGGATTAAACTCAGATGCCAGTTAAAATTCTCGAGCCGTTTATATTTCTTTATTGAAGTGTAATTCAGACTGGAATTAATATTGCGGTACGTTTTGCTTTCAAAATACCTTAGTTTTTTTATTCAATTACTTTTATATTTAAATTTAATTTGTGCTCGTTGAATGTTGCAATAGTCGTGTACAACCGAAGGATGGGCTATCAAGAGAATGAATTTTCTAGAATTCATTTTAACCCCCAAAAAATGACTCACGTGCCTAGGTATGCGTGTAACCTCATCTTAGAAGATGAGGTTAAATTCTGGCACTGATTATTGCTGATTTTGAATGACTTTAGCTAGAAATGTGCGTACATTCTTTCAGTGTAAAGTCAGCCTTCCACCAATATATAAGTACGTAGGATGTACACGGAGAGATTTGCCACGTTAGCTGCGCGGTTCATTTGTTTGCCAGCCACGCATTTGTGCGTAGCGTGGTCGTGTTTCGCAGTAGACGATCCCGCCTAGGTTTTCATATAAAGCGAAGCTAAGTACACGTGCCTGAAAACGAGCGTCGTCACCGAGACAGGCCTAAGATACGCTGGTATGACGATTTGGACCCTTTTTTAACCAATTGGACGGAGAAGGCACAGGATACAAAAGTAGAAAAATATGGGGAAGACTTATTCCCAGCAGTGGGACAATATAAGTTAAAGGAAAAAAATACACGTACGTATCTTATCCGTGGGCCACTGTGGAGCGGTGCCTTGATCCCCTCATTTGCGACCTCGCCAAGGTAGCAGGTCATTATTAAGAACCCTATTTTGAAACCAGTCCATCTTTATTACCAACTTTTAAAATTCTACTTACAACCGTCAACATTTCCTATAGCGATACAAAAAAGACCATAAAGTTAATATCGCCTAGGTATTCTTTATGCGCTTCATCGGATTTTATTGTGCGCGTATTTGAATTTCAACTGAAAAAATGGCAGTAAAATCTCTTTTGAAATACGGGGTAGGTTTACCGGGTGAAATTTTTTACCGTCTAGACAAAAGCGAGGTATAAAAGGTGAACGTAGTAGAAGCCTATGGAACAGAAGTCTCTTTTTTTAAACAAATAAATCGACCAATAATATAAAAATTAAACCAGCCTTCCAACCAGCACCCTTCCCATCGTGCGGAAATTATCAATGAATTCCTAAAAAAAAACTGGCCAAGTGCGAATCGCACTCGCACACGAAGATTTCCATACCGCAAGGCAAAAACAACAAGAAAAAAAAGAAACAGGTTTTTTGTATGGGAGCCTCCTTACATATTTATTTTATTCTGTTTTTAGTATTTGTTGTTATAGCGGCAACAGAAATACATCATCTGTGAAAATTTCAACTGTCTAGCTATCACGGTTCATGAGATACAGCCTGGTGACAGACAGACAGACAGACGGACAGTGGGGTCTTAGTAATAGGGTCCCGTTTTTACCCTTTGGGTACGGAACCCTAAAAAAAAGACTTTATTTTATACACCTTTTATACCCTGTTTTTTTTCAGGCGGTAAAACATTTTATACCCTGTTTTTTTTCAGGCGGTAAAACGAGTCAGCTGGTACATTTACAATATTTATGGAGTGGTACTAAAATCAAAGCCAATTATTCATCTTCGTCGTTACATCGATGCTGAGGATCGTGAACACCTACAACGCGTCTCCAAGCTGCATAGCTTGGAGACGCGTTGTAGGTCGACCCGAGCGGTCCACACTGCAGAAGACCGCATGGTCTTCTGCGGTGTGGACCGCTCGGTAGATGCTGTATCCAACAGCCTTCTTGATCGCGTCTGACCATCTGGCCAGTGCTCTACCGTACAAAGGCGAACTTTTTCTTAGCGTGTCGATGGCAATTTAAATGGACTCGGCCAAAATTCGTCTACGTGTTTGGCGCCATCACTAGCGTCCATCAGTTCTTGTATCGTGCAGCTGACACGTAGGACATGATATCAAGTGTCCTATCGTTTATTGAACAGCACCACATGTACACTCCAAGGCGGAGTCATCTATGAATCTCCACCTGTACAACTGTTTCCCTTGCTTCGGCCAACCTGGGTCTGGAGTCTGTTTAAAGGCTTCTAGGCTTTCCAAAGCCACTCATGTCCAAGCGGGAGATCTTCAGCGGATGGAACGAATAGTTTGGGTAAGGAAGCAGTGTTCGCACTTCAGAAACAATTGCACCGAACAACAAAAACCTTTAACCAACAACCTTTTTCATCAATAATAAAAGTACCATCCACTTGAACGAAACAGCCCAATTTGTTGCGTATTGATCTGTCTATCTGGTGTTATTATTATAGCCTTAATATCGTACTCGTTACTTGCTATGGGTTTACCTGTATCGAAAACGTTTTATCGAGTATCGGATGATGGGGTTTCAACTTCATCGACAATTCCCGTGATGTTTTCTTTCTGTAGTAGTAATAATTTTCAGGACCTCCCAGAAGGAAAACCATGCTCTGGTGAAGGCCGAGGGAATTCGATGGATGCAAGGAGCAGACGACCGTTAGATTTGGTGACGGTTGGGGGGGGGGCTGTGTCCAGCAGTAGACGTCTCATCATCTGGTCAAACCTTTTCCCAACAATGTTGGAGTCAGCTTTCTGTCTATCCAGATGGAGCTGAATACCAGTATTTTACATGAACCGACCGCCTATCTGACCTCCACAACCCAGTTACTGGGTAATACGATACCCTTTGCTAAGACTGGTTGTCAGAGTTTCGGGCTTCTGGCGATCCGTAACGACTGCCAAAGATCTACAAATGACAGACGGGACCAACGGCTTTTAACGTGTTTTTCAAGGCAAGGATATGTAAAGATAGTCACCTATCTACGGACCAACCGCGGCAAGCGTAGCTTAACCTGATTGATCGAACCGTGCGGCTGGTATTACTTAGCTTAAGCCTCTCAGCAGTAGACTTCTATCGGCTGAAATGACGTGCTGGGAATCGCTTTCCATCAGCGCGTGTCTCTGCTTCATACTTTTCTTCAGCAATCCATCTTATTAGACTTCTTCAGCTGCAGGCTTATGTGTCCCTTCTTACAGCTATTAATTTGTAGGAGAACTTTGAACAATCTTACGTCTTAGCAGACCATCGGAATATTACATACAACATAATATCACCACTCACTGCCTCGTTTAGCAGTTTATTTGATTACACTTTGCTATTTATTACATAACAAACAATCCCATCATAGCAAACAGAACCAGGGCACTATAATTACGTTCAAACCAATATTTCCTCCACAAACATCGAAAAAACAAACACAGCCACGGAGCATTAGTACCGAAATACAGGCCAGAAACGTTCCACTTAATAATATCGAGTATTATTACCGCTCGGTATTCGTAAAATTTTATTGTTCACGCACTTCCAGTAAGTGTAACAGCCCTTGATATTCTGTGTGCGATGCTGTGTCGTTTGTGTTACTATAAATATTGGAGAGTATCAAATGAGGGTGGAACTTTACGTGGATTTGGATTTGCACGTTGGCTTTTTATTGGTGGTTGGGTAGGTACTGCAAAGATCGTCTGCCAAAGACAACTTTAGGGGCCGTCTCCATGAGCGCGAGAATCGTGGCGATAGTCTCGCCGTGCCATGAAATAGGACCCAATCAGCATGTTGGTAGCGCGGCTGACTGTCTAGAATGTACTGGACGAAAGCCAAGTATCTACTGTCACTCGTAGAGGCTCCTTTATTGCAACCTAGGTAACCCATTGATTCAAGATGGGACCTATTTGCCCGCACTCCGCATTTGCCCGGTTTTTATTTTTGTTACTGCTTATCAATCTTTTGACAATCACACTAATAATAATAACTATTTTAACTAACTAATATTATAAAGGCGAAAGTTTGTGTGTGTATGTTTGTGTGTGTTTATATGTTTGTTACTTCTTCACGCTCAAACGGCTGGACCAATTTTGATAAAATTTTGAATGGTGGTAGCTGACACCCTGGATTAACATATAGGCTACTTTTCCTCCCGATATTCTCACGGGATCGACACATATACGGGTGAAACCGCGGTGAACAGCTAGTTAAATATATTTTTGTATCCTAAACTCTGTCTGCAAGTGACATTATTTATTCTATTGCTATGATTTATTTAGAAGGAGAGATTGCCTAGCACACTTAAAGTCAGGGATATTAATTGTTAAGCAAATTGACTACCCACTTAAATCTCAACTGTCATTCTTTGACAGTTTTACGAAACAGCTATAACATAATAAATTGACGTAGGCTGTCAATTTGCTTAATAATAAATTACAAAAAAAAATTAACAACATGGAATACGTTTCACTCTGCACCTGAGAAAAAGCATAAGCATAATCCTCACATACAAAATTAAAATTACACCATAAAAACTAGAAACGCAAAAAGTTCATTAACAAACATAGGCTCACTCTAAAACCTAGACACAAAAAAGTCTACCGTTTAATAAATGAATCGCACCTCGCCAAATGAAATGAACTAAATTATATATGAAAAGGAAATTAGGCGGCCCGCACACTCTGGATTAGTCGTAAAAATGTTGTAAAGAATTCAGACGTCGTCAATCGCTTTTATACATCCGTTTTGTATGCAAATTTTGTATTTAGGTGCGTCGTATTATTCTACGAGTTTTAGGGTTTTTCGGCAAGAGATGGGCAGGTAACGTATTTATTTATTTAAGTAGGTACGTAAGTTTGTTAATATTAAAAGACTTGGGCTACGTACACACTGACAGGTGACTTATTTAGCGCCTAGTGACTTAACATCCTTCTATAATACATATACACGCCAGGCGAGTTCGGGGCGGGTGTGTTTGGTCAAAAGTCGTTTTTGTCAAAATTGTACTTCGTCAAGAGCATTTTCAGTCAAAGTTGCGTTTCGTCAAAGTTTATATTGCCAAAAGTGCAGTTCGTTTAATTATGCAGAAAGTAAAGGTACAATTCCGCAGCGAGCTGCCTGCAGCTGCAGCCGACTGGCTGCAGCTGCTGCAGGTGCTGTCGGTGTGTTGTGACTTTGACCAAACACACCCTTGACCGATCGCCCCGAACTCCGCTACGCGACCAAAGGTGCCAAGAAAAAAAAAAAAACCACCAAGACAGCGGGCTGTCAACAATAAAGTGAAGCCGGTTTCGAAAACATGTGTGCACATAGTGAGGTGTAGTTTGATTGTAAATAGTTGTAAATGTGTGCGTGTGAGCATGTACGCACAGAGCGGAGGTGTAGTTTTAGCATGCTTCAATGTATTGTTCCCTCTCACTGAGAGGAGGCCTGTGTCCCAGCAGTGGGAACATTATAGGCTGATGATGATGAATGTATTGTTCGCAGCGCTATGTCTTGACTTTTTATTCGGTCTGAGGGTGCCAAGCCACAGATTACTAAATAGTTACGACAGTGACCGCGCTTTAGGTCATTGGAAACTGCCTAACAGTCACATAGACAAATAGATCTTGTCGTTCTACGACGTGCAAGCGACATTCAACCTTAGTGAGATAAAGCAATTACGAAGCGTCAGCGATCATTCCTTCCACATTCTTTAATTAGAACACGCACAAGTTCAATTAAAGTGAAAATCGATTTGAATTGAGTTCAATCGATTATCACTAACCGATTAATCGTTAACAGCAAACCGCGATCTGTATTAGGGAAAAGCTGACGTCACCGTCCGCGCCTATAATTACAAATTAGTGCGCATGGCTACATGGTATGTACATAATAACGTTATGTAAACAGTGTATAGGTAAATACAGTTATGTGCAATCATGTCCGTATGTAAACATACTACACTGATAATTATGTGCGTCTCATTTAATGTTATTACATAAACATAACATCACGTCACGGCTTGTTTCCCCGAAGAGGAGAGCAGAGGCAGAGGCACAGGGCAGAGGTGTACCCATAATACACTCACATTTCGCCAGTGTAATAGGATCGTGAGGAAACACATTCGTTCTAGAACCAAAAATTCAAAGACATTGTGACATCTACCAACCCGCACTGGGCCCGCGTGGAGGATTACGTCCCATCATTCCCTCTCACAGAGAGGAGGCCTGTGTCCCGGCAGTGGGAACATTATAGGCTCATTATGTTAATAGAGGGCGAGCCTATTGTCATCACGAAGATAATTAAACATTCTGGCAATTTTAACAAAATTAGTAAAATTGTAAAATATTTTTGGTCCTGTATGTTTTAAGCACCAGAATAAAACAGAATTGAAAGAAAGAAAAAAAATACGTTTTTTATTTGCACTGATCGTGACGCTTAAGCAAAACAAAAAAAAAATATTGGGGGAAAATATACTAAACTAATTGAAATGCAGTATTTTATTATAAATATTAGTAGTATAGATGATTAATAAAACGTTTTATTGATGTTAGTATGCGTATACACGAGCGACATGCATAGACGTCAGAGGCAACTGCAACCGGCGATTTTTTTTTTAATGGCATCTCTCAGTTCAGGCTATGAGGTTGTCGTCTGCTTAACCGGGCTTGCCTGTGGATGCCTCAATAAAAATTAAGGCCTCCAGCCAGAGCTTAAAAAACTAAGCGACTACACGCTAAGACTACCTGTGGGGGGTACGGACCTGGGCTTAGGGCAGCAAGGGATGGCAGGCAGGCTGGATCGGAATTATACAACCGGCGACATCCCGCTCGTGTATTTGATGAGCACCGTACTAAAATACAATAACGACATGACCCTCGTGTTTATGCACACTTAGCCCGAAACACTATTGGAGACGCTTATTCGTAATTGTAACACAGTTTTTCAAAATTTCTTAATTAAATCCGTTCCGAAGGACCAATCATACCGAAGGACCAGTCACAGTCCTTAAATAACACGGGCCGACAAACAGCTGACTTTACACCTTTTGTAATTAATCGCAAGTCTGAAACAAGCCTAAACAAACCCGCTTGCTTGCTAAAACTGGTGCTCTTGCGTCCCCAACGGTGGCAGTAATTACAAATTAGTGCACACCGCTACCTGTGCTGTCAAAAGTGCAGCTAAGTGTGACGGAAGGTTAGTGTTATGTGAGGTAGAAGCAAGAAAAAAGTTTGTAGAATAAAGTTACCCGAAAAAATGTGTGCAATGAAGTTAGTTTTTGTTATTTTGAACTTCAAATATTGTTGTTTTTTTTCTATTAGGTTTTTCTCATGCGTTTTTTTTTATAATTTATTTACCAAAATTTGTTAACCAAAGGAAAATTAAGTAAAACATCCTACCAATGAGCAATTTAAAAACTGATGAATCTTTTTTTTTTAAACATATAGGTACATATACGTGTATGTTGAAGAAAAACAAAATTCTGAAAAACGAAAGGTATCTTAACAATAATTCAAATGGTTACCATAAAGCCTCATAAAGCGATCGTCGTGACTTTAGGTAACTATTTTTATAGATACTTACCTTCAATATTTTTACTCCATTTTAACAAAATTGGAGATGTAAAATATCAACTGCTACCTCTGTCTATCCGACATCTTTTGAGTCTAACGCTAAAATGATCTGACGTCTACAACCAAAGGGTTTTTAGTAATCCATCTTACGTCTAAAATACGCCGCCGCCGCAAAAATAAGTCATTGTCACGTCAAATATACAGGCTGACTGGTTAAACGAGGGACATATTGAAGGAGGATATTCAGAATTCGAATCTCGTTCCAAATGTGAAAAAAATGGAATCTAAAATATTAGATCGTCGACGTCAACCTTCAAAAACCTTCAAAAAGTGTAACTGGGGTGCCGCTTAAGGGGCTTACAAGACCTAAAAGCAAAAAATTCAAGTTTTAGAAACAATAAAAGTATATGATCGACTACAGTAAACAAAATCAGAAAAATATATGATATTCTTAGGATACCTATAATAATATGCTAGGTAGATAGTGTGTTGAAAACATAATACAACTATTTTGATACGATAGAAAAACATCATAAAGATACGTCTAAAAACTTTCTTTTACAATAAAAATATACTAATATACATACAATCATTCTGTTTTTTTTTTTCAGATTATTCTACAAGCAACATACTAAAATACTAGTGTTTTCTTGCAGGTGATTTTTTTTCCTAAAAGTAATAGTTCGGTGGTTGCACTTTCTCGCTTCACTGTACTTCATTTTTTTAATTTTGGGGGGAAACAAGAACGGGGGAATCAGTACTAACCGGTAATTGCTCAGTTTCTTTATAATCTATGTAAGTTACTAATTATAATATCCTTGAATGAATATCTCCATCGTTTACCCAGTCACACTATACATACCGACCGAGTACCTACCATCCATCTACACACCACCATTCTTTTCTATTGTAATCCGAAGAAGAGGGTTACGATCTGGATAATACAGGATCACAAAAAAAGACATTTAACCTGAAAGTGGGTCTCCTATTCAGAATATGAATAGACATTTTATACGCCAAGGTCTTATTTAAATTCTAGAAATAGATTTCCCTTTTTTATGTTTTTGTGAGGCATGAATGAAACGCTATTTGTGATATTTTGTGGTCTTTTTTTAAGGACGATAGTTGAAAGCAGATATCATCTGGTTTTTCAGTGACTGTTGATACGACTACGTTGATACTTTTAAGATTTTTTTTTTGCAAAGTTGAATAGATTAGTTCTAAGAATATCCGTCCCTATTTATGCTATTGCCATTTACCTGTTATGATTCATAACTAGTAAATGGCAATAGCACAAAAAGGTATAAATGTGAATGACATTTGATTCATAACTTATGAATCAAATGTCATTCACATTTATACCTTTTTTTTTTATTTGAAATGGGTTTGCTCTTGACTCTAGTCTAGGTCAGAGGTGACAGAGACAAAGTCTACGATGGAGTGAGCTTACCCAGATGAAGCCTGTTCACTCTTACTTTCAAGAGATTCGGGTTATATGCACTCGGAAACACAAACGCAGGGAGAGAGTTCCACTCTTTTGCTGTGCGCATTATAAAGGACATTTGAAAACGCTTAATTATGGTTCATGATATGCCAAATTCCAGCCGCCGGAGCCGGTTTGCCGGTCAAAATGGTGGTGCTTGGGGGAGGCCTATGTCTGTCTATGTCCAGAAGTGGACGTCTTCCGGCTGAATGATGATGCCAAATTATCGCCCTTTAGATCATTTTTGATTGTGGGCGGTGTTACGATGTCTGTAGTCCGAACTTAGGCATATATTGCTGTCGTGGACATGTGAAGAGGGCATCGGAGGACTGAGCGGCTAGTGACAGCCAATGACAGCTGTCAGATGTCGAAGCGCGTGCGCGACATTCGGTCGTATTTTTCATCTCCCTACAAAAAGTGCGGTCGGGGGACCCCCATCAAGAAAGAAGTTCCTTACGCAACACTCGCACGCACACACACTTGTATATAACAAAAAGAGACAGAGAGAGATAGTTTTCATGGTTTTCAAAATAAAGACAGGTATCGCTTTTTGCTGGTTCGACGTGGGGTGGAAAAAGAGTTCCTGGAAGGATTTGGGGGAGGACTTTGCCCAGTAGTGGGACAGATAGAGATAGTTTGAGTCCCGGGAAAGGACATAGGATAGTTTTTATTCCGATATTCCCACGGGATCGATACTTATGCGGGTAAAGCCGCGGGGCGCTGCTAGTCTTAAATATATTGTTAGCTGCAACTTCAGATGGGAGGGAGTTACGAGTGACCACTTGACCAGCCCTATATAAGCCAACGGAAACCGGCGCGCGTCCTCTTTTGGCCAACAGGCGCACGCTCGCAAACATCATCTTAGGATATCGTGTCATATTTGTTAAAAATTATTTTATTTGTAAATTACTAAAAGTTTCGTTTGATTAGTTATTTTTTTTTAAATAAAATTGATTTAAATTCCTAAAATCAGAAGTGGGATTGAACGCTATTATAGCCGCTTCAAGTCATTTCTGGTTCCATCATAATGTCGAGTAGAAAACGAGCACCACCGCGAGAGCGTGCGTCTTCGCCTAATTTAGGTAACCTAGCATCGACGATGGAAGCAATCCTCAACCGCCTGACGACGCTAGAGCAGCGCGCCGAATCACGTGCAGCCACACCGCCGCTGCTGTTGCCTGCCCTCATCGAGCCAGTACCAGCCTCCGCAGGGGGCGTACCACGTGGCGAGAGCGTGGGCAGCACCCCGAGCGACGCCAGATGCTCAGCTACATCAACAACGGCTTCAACGGACATCACGGAGCGTCTCATCGACGCGCTGAAATCCATAAACCCGGTGAGATCCAACCACTATTATGTGTCGGATTTTGATCCTAGCATTCATGACGCCTATGCGTGGTGTGACGAGGTAGATCGTGCCCAATCGCAAAACCAGTGGGAGGAAAAAGAGTGCCTAGCCCGTGTGGGACTATCTCTAAAGGGCGACGCGCGCTCCTGGCTGCGCGAGTGGACTAGTGACAATCGTACCTGGTCAAACTTCAAATTAGAGCTCAAATCACTTTGCCCGCGACGTATTGACATCGCGAATATTCTTTTTGATGTGATGTGTAAAGAATCCGATAAGTACTCCACGTATGCAGATTACGCACGAAAATCATTATTACGACTACGTATAGTGAAAGGATTAAGCGATGAATTATTGTGCGCCATAATTGTGCGCGGCATAAAAGATCCACAAATACGTGCGGCTGCCACAAACGCGAAATTAACACCAGAAACCATCGTAGAATTCTTATCAATCTATGTGAAATCAGATCGTTCAAGTGCAAGTGTACCTAATAATAATCAGACACGTAATAGCCGACCCACCACTGATTCCTCCACCGAACGATTTCACAAGCGTCCTGCCATAAATACCGATCGTTTACGTTGCTATAACTGTAACCAAACCGGACATAAAAGCCAATATTGTACAAAACGAAGTAAGACAGATGACGGTAGCATAAAAAATAAATAAATCTGCAACTACTCCCGAATCCACTAACAAATCCGTTTCTAAAGTCGTGTGTACATTTTGTAAGAAAGTAGGTCCCACCGAGGATATTTGTTTCGCAAAACAACGCGACGTTCTGAAACGCGAAACAAATCTAATATCAACTTTTGTCGTGAAATAACGTGCGACCGTACTAAAAGGGATGTCATTACAGCTGTGATTAGTGGAGTATCTTGGGAGGACGATCAGTAAAGGTCAGGTCCGGCCGAGCGTACAAAAAATAGATGCACTAGCCAAATCCCCGAGACCTGTACAGCCTTTTTTGAATGTAAGATTACTCGTTTTATTTTGCTTATTATAAAGTTTCAGCTTTCTATATGTTTATGCTTACCTAGAAGATGTTTACTATGGCGCTGTAGGTACTTACTTTCTATCTTGCCTACTCATATGTGAATATGGGTGACCTGGATCGAACTCTTATAAGACCTTGTGTGGCGTTGAGTTGACTGGGAACAGACAAGTATGTTTGTGCTGTAGTGTACATGTAAGACCTGGATGGCTTCGGCATAAGGCATTGCACTGTGTTGTTTTCGTGTAAGTCCTTGTGTGGCATCGATACTGTGTTGTTTTCGTGTAAGTCCTTGTGTGGCATCGATACTGTGTTGTTTTCGTGTAAGTCCTTGTGTGGCATCGAGACTGTGTAGCTTTCGTGTAAGTCCTGCTTCGGCATCGAGACTGTCGTATTCATCTCATATAAAAACCTTGTGAGAGATTGTAGTAGTATCCTACGCGGCGTATAAGGCCTTGTGTGGCATCGCTCATTTATGTACTACATGAAACATAACGACGTGTTGAAAAGTATAAAAGCGCATAGTGACATCGTACCCCATCTAAGCATAAATTATTGATAGACATGACGTATGTTGTATCTAACGTGTGTGTGTTTAACTTCCCAGATTATGAAGATTCAGTTGAGACTGCTTCAGAGCCTGAGCAAGGACCATCTACGGAGAGCATCGAGGACGCTGCTCAGTCAGGAGAAGCCGTGTTAGCTGCAACTTCAGATGGGAGGGAGTTACGAGTGACCAGCCCTATATAAGCCAACGGAAACCGGCGCGCGTCCTCTTTTGGCCAACAGGCGCACGCTCGCAAACATCATCTTAGGATATCGTGTCATATTTGTTAAAAATTATTTTATTTGTAAATTATTAAAAGTTTCGTTTGATTAGTTATTTTTTTTTAAATAAAATTGATTTAAATTCCTAAAAATATATATATTTTTAAATTCTCAGTTAAACATTATCATTAAGTATCGAAAAAGAATTCCTTTTCCCAAGCAATCGGAACAATGGGTCAATGCCGCGACGCCTTCTAACTGTGTCAGGGCTCCAAGTGGTGGTTACTTGGAGCCCTGACACAGTTAGAAGGCGTCGCGGCAGACCCCGTAGAAGATGGCGGGACGAGCTGGACAAAACAAACGACCAGTGGTCCACTTTAGCCCTGGATCGATAGAGCTGGAAGTCATGGGGAGAGGCCTTTGCACAGCAGTGGGATGATGCAGGCTAACAGTAACAGCAGTGCGATTCTGTAACCATCTCACCGTAAAAACTTAGGTGAAGTGAGCGTGGAGTGAGCTGTCAATAGTGTCAATTCCTAGCAAAAACAAAATCACTTCACCTAAGTTTTCACGGTGAGATTTTACAGAATCGACCGGCTGTAATCTGAACAATTATAATTGGTAGTCGTATTGTAGGTAATCGAATTTTGAACTACATTTTTCACGTTATATTATTACCAACTTAAGGCGCTACCTCGAAAATAAATCGTAACGACTGATCTACTAAGCGAGCGAAAGTGATGCAATTACTTTTGAAACGCAAAAAAAGAGAGATGGCTATAATGTGCGTGCGCTCGGAATAAAACAACGTATGTGCCAAAACGAATTTACTCATTTTTTAACTAAATAAATGAATTTAAAATTTAAAACTATTTGATTTGATAATTCTCTATATTTTAAAGTAAATTCCATTGAGTAACTCATAAGCGTTACGCCGTGATGTCAAAAAAATTTAAAAAATAGATCAAAATCAAAAGTCATTTATTCAAACTAGGCTGAGAATCAGCACTTTTCGAACGACAAAATTACAAAAGACAGTCCCCCAAAACGCCCACCCCTCACCACTACCTAGTACTTTCGCTGAGGAGAAGTGGCGCAACAAACTCCACAGCATCACAGCTGTCTATTCAGTTAGAAAATACTTGATTGTATACAATACTTGATATGCAAAGTAATTAACATTACAGGACACAGAACATTAAATTACATTATTTGCCATATGTTAGCTAGCCACGCCAATACACCAACCAATACAATAAAATCTATACGTACTCAAGCAAAAGAAAAAAATCGAAATTAAAAATGTAAACAAAACAACTTACTACCTAAATAAAAGCCTCCAGGTGGTAGAAAGGGCGTGACAGCTTACATATTTATGCAATGCTGGGTTCTGTTCACATAGCTGTCACTTGAAGTCACAAATGTTAAACTGGGACCATCGATGTAAAAAAAATAAACAAGTTATTACTAATAACAACAATAAAACCATGGTCAGCAAGACGACCAGTCACCACAAGCAGCACCCGTTCACGCATAACGCATAGATCAGCCATTACCCCCCTCGCCATATTTAAGGGAAGGAGGCAACCCGACCCCCGACGCTACCGCAAGCAGTGACGTCTAAGGAAGCATGACGAGCTTGATGCCGGTTGCTCAAGCAAGGATAATATGATCAATCGTAGAGGTCGCTAGCTAACCACATATAGGAACAATTCATTAGAAAGAATTGTTTCTATTTTTTATATAGAGAAAAATTTATTGAATCTTTTATTCCTTTTACTAGACCAAAGAGTCAAAAAAGATATACCAAAATGTTAAATCCCTATTCCACATACTAAACAAGTTACACGAAATAGAAAAACCACATTTTTTTCAATATACCTTAACGAGTTTTTTTCACTGCCGCACTCTCAGATAACCACAGCCAAATGCCACATAGGTGTACCACAGCTGCCAGTTTGGACCACCTAATTAAAATATTTCGCTGACTTCATGCAAGAAAAGTAGGGCCTTAATTAATGCCCGAAAATTCAGCGAAAATAATAATTTTTCGGCGTAAATTATTTTCAAAGGCAACGGCCAATGTCATTCTAAAAGCGGTGGCTGGAAGAAAATAATTAATAGCCATATTAATAATTGAAATGCCTACATAATTAAAGCTTGATTCATCGTTAACGAATTGTTTTAAATGGTATATTTATTAAAATTTAATTAAAAATATTTTAGTTTGTGTTTTGGCGTTATGTTGGCCTTTTTGTTGGCGACAATGGGTCAATTTATCTTTTAAATGTTTGTTATTTTTTAATTTCTTTTTCACTTTTTTGGATGTTTTTAATACCTGTATTGTGTCTTTTGTTGCACTGAATAAACGTTTTATCTATCTATCTATCAATAAACTGTTTTTTTAACGACTTTTCATTCGTCAACGAGATAACTGTTAATCATCAATGAAAAAACAGGTTGAAATTATGTCAACGCGCAAGACGCATTATTTCAAAAGTCATTATGTTACTCAGTTCCAAAAAAAAAAAAAAATGCTGCTAATGCTGTTAATTTACGTCAACGGCTCAACGGATTATTTCAACAAAATTGTCAATGAGTGAAAAATTTGACATAAATTGACGCTAAACCGACTGAACATTCAAAACCTGTTAATAACCTGTTGTTTTTTCAGGTTTTTATTGTGATGTAATGTAAAATGTGAAAAACGTGAATTTAGTTTAAGCTTGAATGTTTACTGTATTTTTTTTTTGTGGCTGTATTGTGTTGTTCACACTCTTTCTTTGTAATCCGTTTTTAAAAGTGAGGACTTTTAATTGGCTGTCAGTCTCACATACTATTTTTTTTATCTGTTACTCTTAGCTGTAAGTCTTCCATAGTTAATAAATAAATAAATAAATAAATAAATAAATAATTTAACAGCTTTTTTTAACCTGTTGACCATTGATGATTAACAGTTAAACTACATTAACGAAGAAACCGTCAATGACCCACCTTTAGTATGAACATTAATACGATACAAATAATGTTCACATTCGTATTCGACGCTTACTTGGCAAAGTAAAATCATGGTACGGTCTGTGAATTTTTCTCATATACAAAATCAATTATTTCATTACCACTGCTCTCAAAACGGTGAAGGAAAAGATCGTGAGGAAACCGGCATATCCTAGAACCAAAAAATCATTTTAAGACATGTGACATCTATCAAACCGCGCTGGGCCCGCGTAGATTGCAGCCTACTTCCTCTCGAAGAGAGGTGACTGGTTTCCCAGAAGTGGGAACATTATAAACTGAATATGTATATGTATACAAAAGCAGTAACTCTAAAAATAGGTAAATTGCCACTATCATATCAATGCAACGCCTTGAACCAAAGCTTAATTGTAATAACAGCTATTAATATTCATAGATTTATAATTATTACTTGGAGAATAACAAGTAATAGGATGAGGCACAGAGCTCGGAGACGTCTCGGCGCTGCTGCTAGAGGCGGCATTGAAAAAACATTCCATACAAACCGAGCGTATCACCGTTTACTCGCACTACGACACAAATAACGTATAGAGACTCAGGCACAGGGCCTGAGCTACCGGCCTCGAGCGATGCGTGCGCACGTCACTAGTTTTTCCGTCCATCGCTCCGCAAGTAGCATCGCGATGACTCGTCAATCAATCAATGAACTCAACCTATCGCGGTCAACCGCTGGACATAAATCTCTCCCAGGCTGCGCCACACCCTGTCTTCCGCTTTCCACACCCAGTCTGCCCCAGCCACTTTATTGAGGTCGTCGGCGGTCCATCGACGTTGTATGTAAGAAAAAAATCTACATCGTTTTAATAAAATAAGCGATAGACATAGTTTTAATACTAGAAATAAAGATAAAATACACCAACCATTTTTCAGATTAGCCAAGGTATTTACATCTTTTATGGGGTACTGTGTTAAATGTTACAATAAAATACCTTGTGATATATTGCAATTAAATGAAAGAAAATTTAATACTCACATTAAACGAACACTTTGTAAACAAGCATACTATAAATTAGAAGATTATATCCAAGATAAGAACGCTTGGATACATGTTGGTCCTGCTCCATTATAGGACAATCTGGAGCCTAGACAAAATCAAACTGGTTGCTAATTTAATTGTATTTTTTTTGACATTGTTTTAGTTTCTGTAAGTACTTTAACTCACATCCTGACTTATTGCTTGTATTTTTTTTTATTTTAATGAAAATCGTTTACTTTTTCCATGTTTGTAAATATGTGAGCACCATGTATCTATCAGATGATTAATTTATATGTCATGGTTTTTTATAATTCTTTTACCTATTGTGGTATAGTAATTTTATTTTAGGTGCATCGTTTTCACAAATTATTATTATAATACAGTATGTTAACTAACAGAGGGCGTTCCCGTTAACCCGCAATAGTATAGCATCCATACATGCTAAAAAAAATATTACCATTCGAAAATAAAATGTTTTTATTTTTTTTTATATTAAAATATTCACTAAAAATCGTAAATTGATACGTTAAAGAAACACTCTGTACACGCGTACTTGAAGGACAGCAATGTCGGAATTTATTTAATTAAATAAATTAGAATTAATTAAATAAATAGAGTATCAATTTACGATTTTTAGTGAATAATTTAATATAAAAAAAAATAAAAACATTTTATTTTCGAATGGTAATATTTTTTTTAGCATGTATGGATGCTATACTATTGTGGGTTAACGGGAACGCCCTCTGTTAGTTAACATACTGTATAATCATTAATCAATGTATGCAAAATATTGTAAAACATTTTAAAAGAGTAACGGTGGAGTTTCTTGCCCATTCTTCTCCATACGAAAACTACCTTTTGGAATGGGCGACTAGAATCAATTCTATTTTGTTGTAATTTTTGACGTTCAAAAGTGCCTTTTACGTGCCTCTTTGAAATAAATGTTTTGATTTCTTACTGAGCGTCTCACGCTACGCTTGCCGATACACGGTCTCCACTCCAGGATTCGTCTGCTCCAATGGTCATCGGTGCTTCGACGAACATGGCCAGCTCACTGATATTTCAGTTGACGACTCATGGCATGCCCTAAACAAAGACTTTCATTTGTTTTCTCCGCAGTCGCTGTCGCAAGACGCGTGTCATCGGAGCATGTAACTCGTGGCCACGAAGTGACAGCTTTGTAAGCGGTCCGTGACAGAAGTTGTCCGCTAAACGCTCTTTCTTCGCCACGAATTTTATTAGTGCTACCGTTTCTACACGCGGGCGGGGCAGCGATTCCGAGCTCTGTGGGATAAGGAGTAATTGGAAGCTGTTCGCCGAACCAGCGAGACTGCGAAGGCGTTGTATGAAGTAATTGATTTCTACTAAAATAACAAACATTTCGTCACGCCTGTTTTGCTTGAAGGACTAGACAGATTTTGCCGGATATATTTACATTCTATGTAATAGAGGGGGCGAGCCAAATGCCTGATGGGCTCTCCGGGCTGATATTTAGAAATTCTGAATGAAAAATCCTATTAATAGTTTAATAGATTGCCTGTCTTCGGGAACAAATCTAAGTCACGGGCTTGGCCAGTTGCTCTTGCGACTACTAGACCAAACGGGGCAGCCCTCATAAAAACAAAAATATTAACACCATACGAGATTGTCGATTTGTGGGATGTAGGCTCAGCGATCATTGTAAAGTCGAACCCGAAGGCGGTCGATACACGATCAATTAAATTGCACAATATCACGAATTGCGCAATGTTTTTGCAGGGTAGCCCGCTAAATTAAAATTTTATTCCGTTTTTTACAATTTGCAGGTCAGTCTCAGGTTGTATGTTGATTAAAATTTGATGCGCGACTGAAACAAGACATTACAGAATTATAATGAACATACGCCAGCACATCAAGCTACCCGAAACTATAACGTTTTCCCAATCAACTTTGAAAATTATGCTTAGCGATAAAGTTGAAAATCTATTAAAGAAATACAGATTATTAATTACAGAGTAGTTTGATGTGCTAGCGTCTGTATCTATGTTTGACAATAGGTAAATTAATCTGAATTATAACCATAATGAAGATTCCACAATGATTGAACAAAAGTTAGAGCGAGTTTAATTTTAATTGCACCGTCTAGGTTAAAAATTGCGCAGGTCTTGCTCACCCGAAAACATTGGAAGGTTTTGGGTGAAAATATTTGATCGTTGAAGGGGCTTACATGAACTAAAGCGCGGTCACTGTAGGACTGCATAGAAAAGAAAGAGAAGCACTGTGACAGTGATGACACTGATGACACAACGCTGGTAATTTATTGCAAAATATGAAGTAATTATTTAATTACAAAAAAACTATTGTTTGGACTAAAAGATTAAAACACTAGTGTTTTAGAATAATGCTTGTAGAATAATCTGACAAAAAATCTGAATGATTGTATGTATATTAGTATGGTTATTATCATATTTTTATTGTAAAAATAAAGTTTTTAGAGGTATCTTCTTGATTTTTGTCTATCATATCAAATTAATTGTATTATGTTTTCAACACACCTACAACCTAGCATATATCCTGAAGAATATCATAATTATATTTTTCTGATATTGTTTACTGTAGTCGTTTGTAGACTTATTGTTTCTAAAACTTGAGTTTTTTGCGTTTAGGTCCTGCCGGTCGATTCTGTAAAAATCTCACCGTGAAAACTTAGGTGATTTTTATCGACAAACCTCGCGGGCGAAGCCGCGGGCGGAAGCTAGTATGCCCATAAAACAGTAACTGCTTAACGGCAAAAAATAATTAAGTATGATGTTCTTGCCTGTGGTATGGAAAATATTTTGACCATTCCTCAATTTCTGAATAAAACTTAGCAAAAATCGACTTAAAATCTGTTACACAGTAAATTACGACGTCCAATAAAAACCTTTTTCAACTTTTATGCTTTAATTTTTATTATTGAAGCAACAATTTTACGATTGCAACACAATGAAAATAGAACTGCACAAAGCTACTCACGCAACTACGAAAGTCTACAATTCAAAAACTCGTTTGAAAATCAACCTTTTGTGTGTACCATAAGGTTTTATGTCTAATCGTAAGTAGTTTTTCAACTGCAAATATTAGTTGGTTTTTAGTAAATTTTATCAAAGCAACACTGTTTTCAGAACTAACG
Source organism: Luperina testacea (assembly GCA_927399505.1). Taxonomy (NCBI): domain Eukaryota; kingdom Metazoa; phylum Arthropoda; class Insecta; order Lepidoptera; family Noctuidae; genus Luperina; species Luperina testacea. The sequence continues at coordinate 6,311,896 of OV656779.1, read as the reverse complement.
CTGTATGTAGACTATTAATTAGACTAATTTGATAGGTAACGAGTTTTTATGGGTCAACTTTAATTAGCGACATTTTAAGAGACCGTGTGGAGGACACAAAATATAATTCAGAAATCATAACATCTACTTATTGACTACAATATATTTTCAATCACAGCAGAACTAGCAGGTCTTCTTGTAAAAGAGTTTGTTCCGAAAAGTTTACAATCATATTATTACATATTTTTTTTCCACTTAAGGCACCTGTCCCTCCGCCACCGGAGATTAGCGAAAAGCAGGTAGAGCTAGCAAGTAGCAACTATAATCTATTTTATAATAGTCGTTTGTTAGACAGAGTTCTCGCCGGGCGGTGCACGATGAGCGGTGGTGTGAACTAGGTATGTATGTATATTAAGGGGCTTACATGACCTAAAGCGCGGTCACTGTCGGACTGCATAGAAAAGAAAGAGAAGCGCGATGCGATGACACAACACTGTTAATTTATTGCAAAATATGAAGCAACTATTTAATTACAAAAATCTATTGTTTGGACTAAATAACTAAAACACCAGTATTTTAGTATGTTGCTTGTAGAATAATCTGACAAAAAAACAAAATGATTGTACGTATATTAGTATGGTTTTTATTGTAAATAGAAAGCTTTTAGAGGTATCTTCATGTTTTTTTTCTATCGTACCAAATTAGTTGTATTATGTTTTCAAGACACTGTGTATCTAGCATATATCCTGAAGAATATGATATATTTTTCAGATTTTGTTTACTGTAGTCGATCATATACTTTTATTGCTTCTAAAACTTGCGTTTTTTGCATTTAGGTCCTGTAATCTCCTTAATAGTTTTATTGAAACGGGTCCTGCAATCTTTTGTACGTTTCTTGAGCAAGAAAAGTCTACATTGGTGCCAATTGTGTTGTTCACAAACTAAACTTCAATTCAATGCATCTTTTTCTTTCTATTCCATTAAGAAAATAACAGAAGATAAATTTTATTTATTTATTTATTTTATAATTTATGTACACACAGTAAAATATATAGGGACATGACATGTTTATAAATTGAGTACAAAGGTACTGCTTATTTCTTAAGAAATTTCTTCCAGCAGACCTGCGAAAGGAGAAGTAAAAAAGAAATGTAGACAATAGTGTGTGAGAATAAGAAGAGAAAAATATGAATGTGTGAAGTCTAAAACTAGAATATTAAATAAACCTACACATACCTATAATGCAAAAAATAAAATAATAATAAACATAAATATACTTAAATAAATACATAATGCTAAAATATATAAACATATATGTATATAAATACTCACAGTAGTAGTTTAGTCAGTGTAGTTTAGTTTAGTCTTGTCAAATTAATCAGCGCCTAATAAATCCAACTAATATTCTAAAATAATCCTAATAAATCCAACTAAGTAGATAAATTAGGAATATACTAAAACGGACTAAATAACCAATCTACCAGTGCAACTAGGACTAGGGTGACCGCAAACTGTGGTGGACGTTGAAACCGCGACGCGGCGAAGCCACTCCGGATTGTTTAAAGATCTTATTTAGATCTAGTTTAGCCGGTTTAGAGTGGTTTCGGGATGGTCATTAGAGAATTTGGTTTAAGGTAGATTTTATACTTTAAATACAAATTTTCTGATTAAATTATGTTTGCTTAATTTATTAATTTAACATAAAACGGCCAACATTAGTTAACATAAATAAATTAATATTTATTTAACATACAGTTTACAACTATAGGACAGTCAGTCATACTCGTACGTTAATCTCACAATACTCCAGTCCAGACATAATGACAAGATATTGTTCCATTCGTCCGCGAACACATCACCTCAATCAGGCTCAATGTCCAAGTGAATTACTTATAATATCAGGTACAGACCTTGGCTTCATTCTGAAAAAGTGTTTGGCTTTACTCTGAAAGTTTTTGACAGCTCCTTATCATTGTTTAATAGCAACCACGTCTGTCATGATGGTTGCTATAAATATTTTGACAGGAGTGGTTTAACTTACCACGCCACGGTCAGTTCTAAAACAATCCTCGTTTCCCTGAAGACTATAAATATTTAACGTCATAGTTCAAGTATTTAATCTAATTATGCTTTGTTAATGAGACATAGATTATCGAAATGTGGATTTTATTAGCGTGGTGTGGATGTTATTTTTAGGTTAGTCAGTGTCATGGTTATTTAATTTAAAACATAACTTCTATTTATCTTCTGCTTCAACACATTAATGTATGTAATAAAAGATCATAACCGTAATCAAAGAATTCTTTGACAACTATGTCACATATTAATGTGATTAAAATATACATATTATCACTCCTTATCATATTTTGTTGGACACGTTTTGCGCATGTCTAATGTGATGTGAAACGATTCGAAACGAATAACACTATTCATTCAATTTCTATTAATAGAAACTGTAAAACGTATCATACATAGGTTAGGTAGTTAGATTAATATAGGGTTTTAAAAAGTGGCCTAAAACAGCGTCAGTTATTCAACCCACAAGTCTGCGATAGTTGACCTGTGGGAGAGCGGACTTGAATCACAAAAGAATCATATCCTGGGATCATCACCCGCTGTTCAGTCGAGTCAGTTAAGACCCTCCTGATGGCAATTTAAGATTGTGCGCGCGGAGATCTTATACTCAACGCGGTAACGAAACCATAGCGCGCATTTAAATCGAGCAACGCCATCTATCGAGGTATAGTGTAAACATATGCTGTATTTTTGTGGATTGATTAAAATACTATACTAATATGGTACTAGGTATATATTCAACAAAAAAAATGCATAAAGATAATGGGCCCGCATGGTTGTAGGTAATAGAACCTCCGATTGTTATAGTTCTCCGTACACCCTGACGTACATATTATAAAAAAGGTTGACAACAAAATAAAATAAATAAATTCAACACAAAACAAACATCAAATTGTTATGTCAAACACCGCATCATTCATACAAGATTTATTTTAATTATATTTTCTTTAAAATACTACAAATGGTACGCAAGTATTGATGGACAACAACGAAAAAAAAATAACAGATGGAGACAAAACTACGTCGAGTGAAGTGAAGGCAACTGATAGTAAAAGTCAACGATCTACTGCAAACGAAGATGCAGGTCCTTCAGGAGCGAATAATCTACCTGGAGCCGTTAGCCATGCTAAAGTAATGCAAGCCAAACCTGGTATATCGAAATCTGAACACAGCATGCGACATATTATTACCAGCAAAGATGTGACAGACGCATTGAAATCTCTAAGCTTCGGTACACCAGCGCAAGCAATACATAATCTAAATATCAAAGAACTGAAGATACCAATCCTGGATAACACAACAGCTACTATAGATGATTCAACAACCCTGATTGATCTGAAGAATTTCATGGCATCATGTTTCAAGTTTGTCAAAGAAGCCCCGAACTTAGTTCTTGGTGAAATCCCGAACGTTCAAAGCGTTCACCATGTAATAGTGCCCAGTCCAGACACAACAAGACCAGTCACTGTGGACATTCCAAATCCTGGTCACAGTATGGTGCAAACCGAAAGTGTTCCAATTAATACGCATGAAGTGATTGTTACTAAGCCTGTTGAAGCTAAAATATCTAAATCTGATAAAAAGAAGACTCCTGGGAGCCTCTCTGAGAAGTCTGATTTGGGAATTACAGCGAGAGATTCACTTTCCAGTATTGGGTCCAATGTTTGTAGAATATGTATGACGCGAGGTAGGGAAAGGTTGGTAACGGGAAAATTCTAATATATAAAATGATGTAGTACCCAAATATTTATTTACTTGAAAGGTATTCGTTTTAGTGTTACATAAGATGTTTGTTAAACGTGTGATCGTGGGATTGAGTGAGTTTTTTATTTGGCTGTTGAGTGTAAGATTGGACATCGTATATTGTCCGGCGGGATCTCATTTCGTATCGTATTTACATATACATTACTAATATATTACTGGAAAGGTCATGAGAAAGTTTATTTATTTATCATTAATAGGAATAAGAAAGTTATAAGTCACACATAGGTACAGAAATTCTATTTAACGAAGTCCGTTCGGCTTTGATTGTAGTAGTGACGTATCGCGACAAGCGCGCTCCCACAGCGGCTGCTCCTTGCTGCCGTCGCATGAGGCTATTTCCGCGAATGTGTACCGTTTTACTTCACCCATTGTTGAGTCTCTGTTGATCACAATGTGCATGTGCACGCTTGACAACATTCATAGCCAAACGGACTTCGTGACATAGAACATCTGTACTAATATAATACTTAAGCAAATGTTGTTAGTGGATTAATGTAGAGAATCAGAACTCAGAAGCAAGCCTATAGCGATTCCCATTTACCGGCCACCTTATAGATAAAATTTTATATAAAATCTAAACCCCACATTACGCACAAGTTGCCTGAGACAATGCTGAACGACCTAGTTGTTTAAAGCCTATAAACTAATATATACCAACCCCCCCCTGCCTTTTCCCAACTATGGTTCGGGTCGGCTTCCAGTCTAACCGGATACAGCTGAATACCAGTATTTTACACGAAGCGATTGCCTATCTGACCTCCACAACCCAGTGACTGGGTAATACGATACGCCTTGGTAACTTTGGTAAGACTAGTTGTTAGACTTTCGGGCTTCTGACGACCCGTAACGACTGTCAAAGATCCACGAATGACAGCCAGGACCAACGGTTTAACGTGGTTTCCGAGGTACGTAGGGGTCTTGTTATGTAGGTATGGTTACCCATCCACGGACCAACCGCGGTAAGCTTAGCTTAACCTGATGGCTGTTATCACTTAGCCACAAGCCTCTCCGGATGGTTATATGTATAATACATTAATATTAAACTTAGGTACATTATTATAATAAAGAAATCTCAACGTTTGGTTAAGTCTTAAAAAACCGTGCGATTTAGGGGCGGGTTGCCAGTTCTTAATTGCCTTTATAGCTTTACAGTACCCGGCGATAAATATTGCACATAGACCTTTTTACACAAAACCATTTTATACAAAGAATAAAAATAATTATCAAAAGACAGCTCCTAATAGATACCGGACTGTTTGTATTTCGTGCGACAGAGATAACGCTCTACGAAGCCGAAATTAGCCGATTGTCTCTTTCCAAAGTCGATGTGCAATATTTATCGCCGGGTACTGTAGCTTAGTTATGAATGCTTTAGCGTGGTTATAGCTGATTTATGGTATATTTTCCTCAGATTGATTTCCCCGTGCAACTGTAAGGGATCGATGGCGAATGTCCACCTGAGTTGTCTGGAGAGATGGCTCAACCAAGTGGGTAGGAACCACTGCGAGCTGTGCGGGTTTAGGTGAGTATATACTTACTGTTCCAAAAAAATAGTGGCACTCCAGGAGTGCCGACAAAAATGAAAACAAAACACAAACAGAATACTTTACCATCACTCACTGATATATTAATCGGATATACATTAAAACCGAGTACATCCCGAGTACAGCCGAACACATCCGAAGCGGGTATTTTTTTAATCTTCTTATAAACAAAAGTCGCGCGGTTTCGCTTACGGGAACAGTAGCGCAAGTTCAATGGTTTTTTTCATAGTTTTTTCATCTCAAAAAATGCCCAACGCGCGTAAACAAGTTTTCACCACTGCATAATATCATCGCATCGCTCGCCTGATAATATTACTTCATTTTCGCTTAGCGTTCTTTCTGACTTTTGTTCTTTTTGCTCCGCTCCTAAGGGTCGTAGCATAATGTTGAAGAGCTTATAAACTTGCTCAAGAATTGGGTAATCACACGCAAAAAGAATTTTTCAAATCCGACTGCTAGCTTCAGAGAAAAACACAAATAAAAGAATACAAAAGTTTAATTAATCGCACATCAGAAACCAGCAATTTATTCACAAAATAAAATACGATTTATTAAATATCTTCATAACCGGATAACGACAAAAACGTTGCTCGCGAAGTTTCCAATAGCCGATTGTTAAAACTTATTTAACGGTTTCAAATGGAGTGGAACAGTTGACCAACTTGCTTCGCTCCGTGGTGATCAGGTAGGGCTGCCACTAGAAACCTGGAGTGTCGTAATTACAGGCCACTCGTTGCAGCTCGTGTTTTCATCCGCATGGAGGTTCCCACAGGAATTGTACATTTTTTCGGGAAAGAAGCTTGTCACTCCGTCACACGTCACACGCGTCCTTACAACGGATCGGGTGTTAAAAGACGCTTTACGAAGCCGAGAGCGACTTATATTCCATCATTGTGTTTTTTTTTTGTTCTGGACCATAGGCGGGGGACCTGTTGCATGTACCCATAAGCACAATGTTTAGGGTGCGTTACATGGCTTCCCACAAGGTGGACCGATGACAGAACCGGTCGAAGTCGGCGGTGCTTGGGGAGCCCTATTGTCCACCAGTGGCCGTTTTTCGGCTGAAATGCTGATGATGACGACATTGCGCACTTCCGTAAAAGGCGATTTTTCACACAAAAATTATAGTCGTTTCCCAATGAGGGTTTTCTGAAATGGCGTTCGCTAGGTGGCAGCACTGGCATGTCAGGTCCAGGCATCTGTCATAGAGCCTATATTTTCTTTAGTCATGACGGAATGATGAACGAATGAATGAATCGAATGATGAACGTCATCATATATTTTGTATTAGGAGACCTCTTGTCACAGTGGTGCCAACTGGTGTCGTAAATTTTCACGAAAACCCTCATTGGTTTCCCAGTAATCATGTTTACTCAATATTACTAAGTTTGATGTAAAGAATGCGTAGATAACGGCTAAGTGACGGATCTTTTTACTCACCGTAGTAATAAAGTACCTACCCTCATGTCGACAGTCAAAATGATGGAATGTCAAAGAAAATCGTATGATTTGTTTCTAGTGCTGTTGCACCAAAGTTGAGAGCATTTTCTAAATACTGGAGAAGAACAAAGGACCATCTTTTCTTTCACAACTTAATAAGTAGTGCAGACGCTAACACATCAAGCTACTACAATCTGTCTAATTTCATTAATAGATTTTCAATTTTATCGCTAAAGCATAAGGTTCAAAATTGATTGGGAAAAATTGAGGGCATCCTCCTTTACGTTTTCCGATTCGGGGTATCCTCTCAAGAACACGTCTACCCCAAACTGTCATCGGTTCTACAGCTAATATGACCTGCCCATTGCCACTTCAGCTTGCTTATTCTATAAGCCATATAACTTTGGCTCTCTGTCGGATCACCTCATTCCGAATTCTATCCCTCAGAGAGACTCCATCAAAGCTCATAAGTAGTACAGTACATTCCGTCTACTTTTTAATTATCTGACATTTAAAACCATTAAATTATAGTAATAAGTACATAACTGAATTGTTGGCAGCCCTGCCCTCAGGTAAATGCCAGTAACAATTTAAATTTAATTCCATCCATCAACTGCAATATTGTGGGACTAGATTATGCCTTCGGCTTTATTCGGCCCAAATCGGAGCTATTCGGTACGAACAATTCATTTTCAGTTGTAGTTTGTTTGAAAACAGAACTATTGTATGTTACCGATATTGTTATGTCGAAAATACTAGTTTTGAAGCTGGTTTTGGATTTGTGTGACATTAACGTATTTTCATTATGGACATTCGCTACCAATCTTGCTATCTAAACTCTGAGTTTTAATTTGCTTGACCAACATGACAGCTAATATATAGGGAGTTTGGAAGCAGATATTTGACACCATTTAAAGCATTTTGAGCCATACCTACCTACATGTCTTAGACGCAGTATGTTTTTTTCTTCTTTCTGATAAAAAGTTAATAAAAAATCTATATTTCACAAAATTATATTCTTACGAAACTGCCACCGGCCCGCCAGAAAAGTTCCACACTGAAAACCAATCTATATTATAAGATAATCTCTCAAAATACCTCTAAAACCGGAATCGAAATTTAAATATTAAAAAAAAAAAAACACTGGCACTCCGGTAGTGCCGACAGAAGTGAAAACTTGAACAATTACGAGTGTATTTTGTGAATCGTCTTATAAACAAAACACGCGTGTTAAGGTGTGTTCCTTATTTTATAGGGTTTTTTGCAAATCAGGTATGATGACCAAAGTGACTGGTTTATTCTTCTCATGAAAGGAATTTATTCAGATTTACAAATAAGCACACAGGATAGACTTCAGTTCGTGGTGTTGGTCGCGGCAGTGGTAAGAGAAGCAAGCCGCTCGCATAGAGCTCGTCGTCAGTTATATATCCGTGGTTCAGCGCCATCTCGTCGTTGTTGGATGAACTACGTAGTTAGTACGCGAGGCCCTCGTAGTTCTTCCCGATGTGCATAGATGGCGCTGTCCTCAACAACGCGCGTCTTACGTTTTACGTCTGACGTTAGTACGCGAGGCCCTCGTAGTTCTTCCCGATGTGCATAGATGGCGCTGTCCTCAACAACGCGCGTCTTACGTTTTACGTCTGACGTTTTACGTCTTACGAATTTTCGATCAGGGTCACGTGACCTGACGCGAATTTAGAAGTTTTTACCCATTCCAAAAAAAGTACACAGCGCCGCTAAAGAAGTTTTCACTTCAAAAATTCAAAACCATTCTTCCATAATTCCAACGATTACAAAAAAGAAGGACCAATGAGAAAATAATAAAAAAGTTGATTCCAATAATGACTCGGATTATGGCCGTCCAAGATAAAGAATCCTATTCACCGGCGCAGCGACCCAATTCGTATTTCGAATGAATTTGTCAAAGAATTTAATTCTGTTCCCGATTTCGGTTGGATTGGGATTATTTAATTTAAATGCAGCTGAGGTTCGATTAGAGGGGCAGCTAATATCTCTTATTGAATTATTATGGCAATCAATCACATTGTGACGTCACACCTGTTAACCCGAATAAGATAGAAATGTGCATCTCAATCAATCATTGTCAGTTCGGGAGCGTCCACTAAGGAACCCAACCCTTGTAATAGATCGCTACAATAAGGGATCGTAGGTAAAATGTATCCAAAATCAAATTCCTAGGACTGAAAAAATACTGATTATCAATGTGACGACTTTTCATTGTAGAGGTTGCCAGAAAAGATATATAGTTTTGTTTCTTCAACAGTTTTGCAAAAATCGATAGAGATTGTTGTACCATTAGGTAGAATTTGCTGCCTACAGTCTGGCCGTCGAGATAATGCGTTCCTGACATCTGTCAGTTTCACACCTGTCAGTTTCATACAAACGAATAGGTACGCGTTTTGCGAATTTGATCTTTATTAGCTACTAGAATGGTCGCACGGACAGGCGTCAGGAACGCATTCTCTCGACACGGCCGGACTGTAGTTTTCATTTTTGCTCGAATATTTTGGGTATGTAAATCAGCTCCAAAATAGCACCTATGAAACTGAATGAAACAGCGATCCAAAAATGAATATACAGTACATAAATACAAAAATATAACTTAACAATAAAAATCCCTGGCATCTGGTCATTGATAAAAAGATTTTTTGGGGACTGCCCTCAAGAAAGACGGTGCTGCCGCCTCGACGGATAATCCTTTAGTGTATTTTACAGCGCTTACAGGAAGAAAAGGGGTGGTGAGTTCTGATCCAGAGGTCATAGCGTTACATGTTTATATGTATAAAGAATTAAGTATATAGCTTGATGACACGGTTGGTGCAGTGCAATTGACCTTTGCGGAATGGGTTGGGTTCCTGTAATATTTGTAGTAAGTATTTCAAACATTGCGTGACACACTATCAATGACAATCTGTACCATTATTGCTACTGTCAGTGTGTTACGCAATTACTTCGCTGTTATAAATTTTGTGCATACCTATTATTATGGCAGAATGGTTTAAGATCATTTATTCTCATAAGAATTACAATATTCACTTACATAAGAATATTAAAACTAAACACTTAAAAAGATCAAAAAGTTGGGGTATCATTGTCGTTGATGAAGAAGATATAATATACACAAGTAACTGGCTGTTGATAAAATAAAAACCATTTTATACCATAGACTAGCCACCTACATTCCAATGACACTTCTCTACATGTGAAACGTCACACCACCACGCTTTTTCCCTCCGAAAAAGGCAGTTCCCGCTAAAATCCTTTTTTTTTCAGCTACCCTGCAATTCGGACACCGAGGTACACTGTGCTACAGGCGCTTCGGCTGTGGTTCGGGAACCCCAGAAACAGGAGCCATTTGCAGGTGAGGAGGTTTATGTTTGAATAAATTTTGATGCAATGTGAAATGGAAAGAGCGCAGTGGTGGCCAAGTGGTAACGGCCGTGACTTACGAGTTGTAGGTCGTAGGTTCGTACCCAGACAAGCGCTTTACTTTGTGTAAATTATTTCATCACCACTGCTCTCAAAACGGTGAAGTAAAACATCGTGAAGAAACCGGCATGTCCTAGAACCAAACATTCGAAGACGTGTAACATCTACCAACCCGCACTGGGCCCGCGTGGTGGATTACGGCCCACTCCCTCCCACAGAGAGGAGGCCCGTGTCCCAGCACTGGCATAAGCTGATTATGTGTGAAATGGATGGGTCTTTTAGTACGTTTGAAGTTTTGGAAGGACCACAGCTTACTTATCCATACTTCCAAACTATAATATTATAAATGCGTCTGTCTGTATGTTACCTCTTCACGCTTAAACCGCTGAAACCAGATGAAATTTGGTATAGAGATAGTTTGAGTCTCGGAAAACGACATAGGATAGTTTTTAACCTGATATTCCCACGGGATCGAAACTTACACGGGTGAAACCGCGGGGCGCTGCTAGTCTGAATATAAAGTTACAAATTGATGAGTTGAATTATAGTCGGATTAAGTAATGTACACCTATATACAGTTTGGAAGGGACATCGATGCGCAAACTGTTATCATGCATTCAGTTCATGATTTTGAAGCCCCCGGAATTGAAATTTTTCTTCATTAGAAAATCAGCTGTTTCTTACAAAAGTGCAATTTCTACGCGGTCTAAATGTATGAAACAACTGATTTTTTTTAATAACCGACGAACTATTTCCACGCAGGGGGAGGGGCGATCTATTCTTTAAAAATCTCACCGAGATAACTTGGTGAAGTGAGGTTAAAATGTGCTGTTATTCCACCTCATGCTAGGAATCGACACTATTGACAGCTCACTTCACCTATGTTTTCACGGTGAGATAAATTACAGAATAGGATTACTACCGGTCTATTCTGTAAAAAACCTCACCGTGAAAACTTAGGTGAAGTGAGCTTTAAACGAGCTGTCATTCCACCTGATCTCTAGAGGATTGACACTATTGACAGCTCACTTCACTCAAGTTTCACGGTGAGATATTTACAGAATACCACTGCAGCTCACTTTAAGCTCACTTCACCCAAGTTATCACGGTAATTTTTTTACAGAATAGCACTACTTATAGATTTTATCATGTCTCCTGTCAATGTCCCTGCGACCCTGTACGTTACACTACGATTTTAGTGAGAATAGAATAGAATCACCAACCAACCAACAACCAACCAATCAACCCAACCAACCCACCAACTAACCAACAACAACCAACCAACCAACTCTGCTTTTATTTCTCCCAAGTGACATCACATCATTTTGGTCCTCCATCTAGCTTGGACTAGGACATGTTAGTTTTTCATATGATAAGAATCAACTCAATATCCTAACAAACATTACACAAACTTCCCTTATCATAAAAGAAAAGAACATTCCCGTCAAAAAATATGTCCTATCCAAACAAATGTTCCGCAACATTTTTGAAAGATGTCACTCAGAATCGAGAGTTCCTGCAATCGATTGTAATCTCGAGTCAGAGTGACGGGCGTTGACGCGACAAGGCGGACAAGGGCATATTGAGTCGCGTCTGTTAGGTTTAAAGGTACTTTGTCCCAATTGAAACTGGCTTCCTTGAAAGCCGTTGAATGTTTCCACCGTTTTAAGTTTTCAATGAAGCGGACGATGGAATTTTGGGATACTCGATTTTGTAAGGTTATTTTTGTATGTTGTCTTTTGTTCGTTGGCTTAGGGCGCATTCGACCAAACTTTTATACTTAGAATAAGTCTTATCCTGAGAATAAATTTTGAATTTTTGACAGTTTTACCATACTAGAACTGTCAGACGTCAATTTTATTCCACGAATAAGATATCTGATTTTGGTAAAATCAGCCCTTAGGCCGCTATCCCACTGGCGTTTTACGAGCGTTGACGTCAACGTCGCGTCTGCGCGGCGTCGACGCTGCGCAGACGCGACGTTGACGTCGCGTCATCGCGTAACAAGCATAAAACGTCCGCTGAACGCGACGTCAACGTCGCGTCTGCTTAACGTTAACGTCGCGTTTATTGGCAATAGTATCATCTGCGCGACGTTAACGTCGCGTTCAGCGGACGTTTTGTGCTTGTTACGCGATGACGCGACGTTGACGTCAACGCTCGTAAAACGCCAGTGGGATAGCGGCCTTAGTGGGATTTTAAATGTTTTGATAGCATGTTTATTTATTATTATATTTATAAGTACTTTTACACCACAAAAATACATAACAAAAAATAAGTCAAACTATAAAATAAACAGGGTCAGATTAAATTAGCTGGTGAAACTCCGCGGACGTAATGGAAAATGGATATCGATATCTAAACACGATAAAACAAAAAAAAAAACACTGGCACTCCGGTAGTGCCGACAGAAGTGAAAACTTGAACAATTACGAGTGTATTTTGTGAAGTCGTCGTCAGTTATATATCCGTGGTTCAGCGCCATCTCGTCGTTGTTGGATGAACTACGTAGTTAGTACGCGAGGCCCTCGTAGTTCTTCCCGATGTGCATAGATGGCGCTGTCCTCAACAACGCGCGTCTTAAGTTTTACGTCTGACGTTAGTACGCGAGGCCCTCGTAGTTCTTCCCGATGTGCATAGATGGCGCTGTCCTCAACAACGCGCGTCTTACGTTTTACATCTGACGTTTTACGTCTTACGAATTTTCGATCAGGGTCACGTGACCTGACGCGAATTTAGAAGTTTTTACCCATTCCAAAAAAAGTACACAGCGCCGCTAAAGAAGTTTTCACTTCAAAAAAAATTATTTGTCGTTTGTTTTTTGTGGGGTCACCGATCGCAGTTTGTGTAGTCACTTGAAATATCAGTTCAAAAATCAGCTTTTTATTGTGTAAACTTCACAGACGTGATAGCTATCGATATCTCAATACGACAAAACTAAAGAAAACAGATTTTCTCAAATCATACGTTAAGTAAAAAATGTAAAAATACATCAGTCGTTGAACCAATTTTTTTTTATTTTATAGTGTCTAAATAACGATAAGTACAGTGCGTGCCACGTAAGAAGAGACTTGACACACCACGTGCTTTGACATGCGCAGTACACGATTTTAGGTATCTTTAGCGGTATGAGGTCTGAGTGCGGGACGGGACCGGACTTCATAGAGGCGGCGGAAAGAGGCGGGGGAGGCGGGGTCAAGTCTCTTCTTACGTGGCACGCACTGTACACATCACGTCTGCAAAGACTCTCCTGATAATTTCTTACTTTTTATTTTTATCTTTCTTTTTGTTTTTATCTAATGTACGACTATGTATACGACTATCTGGTGTATTGTGTCTTTTAGTCTGTGCTAAATAAATGTATTTTCTTTCATTTCTTTCTTTCAAAGTTTCGCTAGCTAATTTTATTTCACCCTGTATAATGGGCGGCGTTATTTATTGTTTAAACTTTTCGCACAAAAAGGTACAATCAATCAATCAATCAATCAATAGTCTTTATTTGTAAACATAGGTTCCAACAGTGTGTAAGATGTTACAATTGTTATATTATAGTTTCTCTGTGTTTTGCGTGTTTTTACAAAGGCGGACTTAATGCCTTAGGCATTCTCTACCAGTCAACCTAGGGTGGTGAAGAGATGAGATGGCAGGTGCTGTTAATAACAATTAAAATAACATAAACACACACTCACACATACATTGGGTTCTAAAGTTTCTTCAAGGGTCTTCTTGGTACATATCGCTACAGGCCCAGCTCAGGCTTAGGCTGTGTCAGATACACAGCCTAAGTCACCATCTCCACGAGCGAGAGAATCGCAGCGATATAGTCTCAATCAAATTTAACAGAAACTCTATGAATCAATCTACACCCGGCGATATCATCGCGACGATAATTTTATGGCACCGCATGACGGTCTCCGCCATAGAAATATATTAGAAAAAACTTCTTTCTCTTATCTATGGTTGCCGTGGTTTTATCGCCCGTGGAGATGGCGCCTAAACCTATCAGCCTAATTCATCTATTATCTTGTCTAAGTGTTTGGCCAGACTGGCAGCGCAGGACGGGAAGCGGCGCGGGTGCGGGAACGCCCGCGAACTAGTTTCAGAACCCCGGTCCCCGCGCGGGCCACCCGCGCACTCACTGCGATCACTTGTATGAACGAGCTATGGCATGAGTTGCCTGCGCGCTTCCCGCGCTAAACATCCCCCACCGCTCACCGCGCCCGCGTGCCGTCAGCCGTGCCCACTATGGACGCACAATTAATTAAGGGGGAAGCGCTAAGGTAGCCCGCGAAATTCAAATTTTCTTACGTTTTTTGCAATTTGCTGGTCAGTATTAAGTTGTACGTTGATTGATATATGAATCGCGGCCGTAAGAAATATGTGTTTACAGAATTATAATCATTAAAGTCATCAACACAACTCTCTAAGACCACGTAAGTCCAAAGATTGATGATTTCATGAAACAGTTATTCTTCGGACTTACGTGGTCTTAGAGAGTTGTGTTGATGACTTTAATGATTATAATTCTGTAAACACATATTTCTTACGGCCGCGATTCATATATTAATCAACGTACAACTTAATACTGACCAGCAAATTCCAAAAAACCTAAAAAAAAATTAATTTCGCGGGCTACCCTGGCGCTTTCGCCTTAAGTTCTTATGTTTGAGTACACCGCGCCGCGACCGCCCCGCGGCCGCGTTTGCAGTCTGGCCAAGCACTAACAAGCTCTTACCAAGTTTCAGAGATTTCAGATTGTCTTTAAGCACATTCATCAGCAATTAACATACAATTTGCTCTTCATGCCCTCTACGTTTCAATATTGAGACTTAAACATGTAATTTTAATAGAAACTCCGACTGGCTTCAATCGACACTCCAATTGTTTGACGAAACCTCGATTAACATTAAAATTATTTGGTTATGCTGTGGACTGAAACTCTTAATGAATCTGAGTTGAATTGAATCGTTAGTTAGTTAACATTGAGGGTTTTCATTTCCAGGTAAAGTTTAATTAATGGTATTAGGAAAATCAATTGGATTTTCGGCAGTAGGTATTTTTAGACCTTTTTGTTCATTCACCATAATATTATTGAAGTGAAAACTTCATTAAGCGTGTTGAGCGATTTTTGGTACGGGAAACAAACCGGGGTTCGAGAGTTATTGGGTTTTTCGAATGGAAAAACCGTATAACACTTTTGTGCTGCTCGACCCGAGAATCGCAGTCCCACTTGCTATCACGAGACCAATGGGGCAGTCATCAGTCAACCCCCTTACTAATAAACGTTGTATAGCGTCTGTATAGTTACACAACGCCTTGTCTTCTTCTTTCGAAAGTCAAATTACTGGCGACTGAAAAAGAGAAATCGGTTTGTAACTATTCATTTGATATAACACGTTTATTATTAAGGGGGTAAGTGTAAAGTTAGTGACAGCCTATTTAGGAGACAATATTTTTGTAAATAATTAGGTACTTAATGCTGTTCTCTATAAGAAGATAAATGAAACGGCTTATCTTTCTTTAGTAAATGGAACTGTATCACTTTTATTTATTAATGTGAAGTGGTTGGCTTTGAAAGACTAAGCTAAACTCACCTCTTCAATTTACTAGCGGTTGCTAATCGGAATTGAGTCCTTTGAAGGCTAAACAGAACGGTATTAATGAATGGCAAAGCTGATGAAGCTTCGTTTAGATTGAAAACAAAGATTTTGCGGAAGGACAGTGCTTACCTTCTGGTTCTTTGTATACCTAGTGAATAGTAGAAGTAGCACAGAAGTGAGTTCTATGTACCTATATACTATATATACCCTGTGTACAGACAGTTGATCATCAGTTTCCTTGTGTGTTTCTTAAAACGGGGAAAGTGCTCATTAGTTTTTTACAGAAAGTTCTGATGTCTTAGTAAAAAAGCAATCAAAAGCAAGCAATCTGTATCATTTTAAAGGATATTGCAAATCCATTCCTTTATAATATGTTCGAAAAATTTGTCTGCTCAACAACGTTAATAACGCAATGAATGTTATTGAACTGACAAATAGAACGACGTTGCTACTGTTAGTCGTGTCACACAATAACTCCGCTGCTCCCAGTGAAAGGCTATAGGCACACGCCTCCTATTAAATGGAAATGGAACTGGGCCGTAATACATGGGAGGCATTACTTACATACATTTTGATATATTACATGACTGGGGTAGGTATATTCCGTATATTACCTGAGCTATACACTCGTAGGTGCCGAAATACAGCCACAACCCCTTCGGAGAAATAGACGTCTAAGGATTTTATACGGCAGATTTAGAATTCAGAGTCTTGATCACCCGTAGGCATGCGAAGTATGTGTCCCCAAAACATAAACAAAGCCTTTGACGTCGCCAAATTAAATTCAAGAACATACAACGTGACATCGTTCAAAATTAACGTCTTGTCAAGCGTTTCTCAAACGTTGACGATATTTCACGCACGCCCGTTGACCGCAAGATGGCGTCTCAAAGATGGCTGACACGAGTTGACGTGGCGCGTCATGCATATATTGGATTTCTGTTGTCAGACTGTCATTTATTGAATTACGTTACGTTGCGCTGAGCGGCGACGTGCTCGCTTTGTTGTCCTCGGAGATATAGGAAATATAATATTTTAGATGGAGTTTTGTATGTAGATTTTTGATGTGATAAGTATAATAATATCACACCCCTTTAATAGACGGGGTTTTGTGATGATGCTCCACGGCTGCTCAAATATTCAAATATATTTCGACAGGCTAGTGACGAGATTCCTAGCGTAATACATAGTAGAAAATGCTTTCATTTTTACAGTTCAACAACAATGAGGGTATTCGTGATTTACGACACCAGTTGGCACCACTGCTGCACTGTGACAAGAGGTCTTCCAATATAAAATATATGATGACGTTCTTCATTCGATTCATTCATTCGTTCATCATTCAGTCATGACTAAAGAAAATATAGGCTCTTTGACAGATATCTGGACCTGACGTGTCAGTGCTGCCACTTGACGAACGTCATTTCAGAAAACCCTCATTGCGTTATTTACGTTGTTGAGCAGACAAATTTTTCGAACATAATTATGAAGGAGAGAAGATTAGCAATATCCTTAAAAATTATTCAGATTCTGATTAATAGTGCGTTACGTAATTAGGCTGCTGTTACCATGAATTTATTACCTACATGATTCTGTACACCCTGCGTTAGCATTAGTCGGTCATTTAAAAAAAAATCGCTTCTGCATGCAATCATTTTAACCGCGTGTTTATTACACTTTTCTGTGCAATAGCTGTTTTTTTTTATAACCTACGAAAAATTTCTACACTTGGAGGTCTAAATCACGGTCTGAATTCATGGTTTTGCTGGTTTTTTTACGACTGACGTAAGCCGCAGTACATTTATGAGTCGGTTTATGAGAAATACCCACTACACTATTACCCACTTGTAGAATAAAAATCCAACAGCACCCTAATTGCGTAACACTATCAACCGCAATTCGAATCATTTTGAATGATATTGCTAATACATTGCTTCATATTTGCAAAAAAGTTATTTCCTCAACAACGTAAATAACGCAATGAATGTTGTCGAACTGTCAAAATGAAAGCCATCCCTGCTGTTAGTGTGTTACGTAAGTACAGACGCCAGCACATCAAGCTACCCGAAACTGTCAAATTTTCCCAACCAACTTTGAACCTTATACGTTAGCGATAAAGTTGAAAATCTATTAAATAAATTTGACAAATTGTAGTAACTTGATGTGCAGTCAGCTGGCGTCTGTACATTACCCCGAGGCTATAAGTTGAAAATCTATAAAAGAAAATTGACAGATTGTAGTAACTTGATGTGCTGGCGTCTGTACATTACCCCGAGGCTATGACAAACAAGATAGGTACATCTAAATTCGGTACACCTGCTGGTGCATAATTTCCATCATTTATTTTTCCCTAAGTACAGCAATATGTAAAATTGTATGTGTCCCGTTGGATGCGAGAAGCACGTAACCGGTCGAAGTGGAGGTGCTTGAGGAGGCCTATGTCCAGCAGTGGACGTCTTTCGGCTGAAATGATGATGCTGATGACCGCAATATCCTCAATACATTAAGGTTACAAACAACTTTGTCCCAATACTACGCATAATCATTCTTAAATCGATTTACAACACCCAGTCTTTTGGAAATATCACAGTTACGAAGTAGATGATGAAATATGCCAGCTATATAACACTGTCGCTTCAAATCTTCGGGTTTGGCCCAGAATTCCGGGGGTAGGTACCACTTTTGACAAATACCCTTTTGACGTGGACTCCCCCTTCGTTAGTTACGGCTATATTTCATTCGGAAACGCTGAAAAACAGTTTCAGTTTCTTATACCTAGCTGATATTTTGGAATAATTCTCTGTGAAGACAAAATATGTATATAAAATTTGAAGTTAGTATTATTTCCGTAGGGTAAATTTATTTATTGTATGTATAGATAACGTGACTACCCTAAACACTAGGTACTAAATTAAATTACTAACTAAAGGACAAACAATAAAAGGACACTTAGGCGTCGAAGTACAGACGCCAGCACATCAACCTACCCGAAACTGTCAAATTTTCCCAATCAACTTTGAACCTTATGCTTCAGCGATAAAGTTAAAAATCTATTAAAGAAATTTGACAGATTGTAGTAGCTTGATATGCTGGCGTCTGTACCTATTCGTCCGCACCGCTGTCATTCGGACATGTGCCTTATTTTATTTTTTCCTTAGCATTTAAATATTCAAAAAATACGATTACTTTGAAACTAGTAGGTGAGTTATTGCACATCGACCTTTGGAAATTGGTGTATTTTATACAAAGAATTAAAATAATTATCAAAAGAAGCAAATCATAATGGTTTTAACAGCTCCTAATAGATACCGGACTGTTTGTATTTCGTGCGACGGAGATAACGCTCTACGAAGCCGAAATTAGCCGATTGTCTCTTTCCAAAGGTCGATGTGCAATATTTATCGCCGGGTACTGTACGTGGTATGCCAGACATGATATAAAAATCCCGGAGCCTGGAATTGTGCTTGATTGATGGAAATAAGCTCGCCCCCTATTACATGGGACTTAAACATAACTGCCAAAATGTGGGTGTACGTACAGACGCCAGCACATCAAGCTATTACAATCTGTCAAATTTCTTTAATAGATCTTCAACTTTATCGCTTAAGCATAAGGTTCAAAGTTGATTAGGAAAATTTTACAGTTTCGGGTAGCTTGATGTGCTGGCGTCTGTACAATTGGTACACCTCTCTGCCTTGTCCTTCAGGGATTACAGGATTGATGTTATGTTATGTGAACATGTCTACCACAACGAATTTTCACTTTGTTTCCAACTTTCACGCGGATGGATTCGCGGGCATATCCACCCCCTATACACATCACACGACCCTAAAGGCACCTTCAAACAGTCGCGACACGACAGGCGACACAAAGGCACCGCAAGTCGCGCAACGAGCAGTGCCTTTATGTCGCGCGCGATTCGCGTCGCACGTCGCGCCTGTTTATAGGAGCCCCCTGCACATTATGCAGTTTGTACCTATTCATACCATACCTTTTATTCCACAGTCGGATTGTCTGATATTCTGGTTGCTATCGACCGTGACGGCGGGCCTCCTCGCAGTATGCATCGTCGGAACTCAATACTTTGTGATTGAGGGAACCAATTTTGGTAAGCTCGACGCAAGCGCTCGAAAAGAGGAAGGTGTGTTTTGTTTTTGCTTTTTTAATTTTGTTCTAGGCCTCTAGGTTTAAAAAAGGAAATTTTGCTGTTTGAGATTTAAATTTTTGAGAATTAAAAATTTATTTAAAATTTTGTTTGTCGTGAGAAATGCAAAAGCAAAATTGCCTTTTGATTATTTTGAAAGGCAATTCCTGATGTTTGAAAAAGGCTGTCTTTTTACTGTTTTATTTAGTTGTAGGTATATCAATCAATTAAATAGGTATACATATTTTTACATATTTAGACAAGGCACTGTTGAAACAGCTATGCCAGCCATGGTCCCAAAAAGCTGCAAATGTCGTGATAGGTATAAAAGGTGATGGAGAAATGAGATGAATCCTTTTTTAGGGATACCTATATACTGCGCCTGATACCTTAATCTGCTTATGCTATTCAGGAAACTCCAATCTCATTTAGGCAAAACTTCAGTGAGTAGGTTATCCACTGTGGAGTGTAAGACAGGTACAGACAAAAAGAATTGTTAGGCAAATTGACACCCTAAGGCCCTTTGGACACGGCACGGTTTCTTTAGGGTACGGCGTTTAAACCACGACGAAGAAAAAACGTTAAGCGCTTACAACTCGCCGACCGCTGGTTGATGGTGCAGCAGGCAGGCCGAAGGTGTAAAAGGGGCAAGGGTGGACGAAGAGACGTAAGCTCGAGTACGGAGAGACGTAAGCGCGGGGACGACGAACCGTAACGCACCGCACCGCGGTTCGTGAGCTTGTCCCGGTTTGATACGTGTGCTATGACCTTTAACCGTAGTTTTTCACGGGCAGAAATACGTGTGTGTACAAAGGGCCTAAGGAAGTTTGTAATACAAACAACTGTCAAAGAATTTTGAATAGGTATACGGACAATAAAGGGGATTGAAAATTTTATATGGAGCCTGGCATACAGTTACTACTGTCGCGCCATTTTGTTATTTTTCTGTATGCATCGATGTCGGCTATCGATATAATTTTATAAGTTTCATGCGTTTAAAAAAATAACAAAATCCCGGACAGGTAGACCACGTACCTTCAAAGCCCTTTCTAAGTTGGCAGTCAATTTAATAAACAATGTATTTCCCTGTCTTTACATGTTACCAGTTTACTGTAAAAAGGTGTTTCGTTCCATTCCATTCATTACTCCTGAAACCGTCTGTAAAAGTCCACAACAGTTCTGTCTACATTACGTGCGAATACAAGGCAGTTATGTTATGAATTAATCAGTTGGTATACTTTCAGGCATCTCCCACCGCATCACCGAAACTGCCATGGACTTCTTCATGGCTATAGTCCTATGTGGGTACTCAGTCACGGTCTACCTTCTCTGGAAGGACCATTACGTCATGTGGAACCGGTGGCGAAGGGCCAACGTCAACGTCAGACTACTCCTGACGCCAGATTCGCTGCCAGTACCATTCGTACCAAGAGCTAGGTATAATATGGTTTAATTTTTCTTTGTCGTATTATATTATTTAGCAACTTTGTGTGATCAGTATTAAATATTATATGGTATGATTCGTTGTTTGAATTTGTGTTTAAATTAGTTTTTCTCTATGTCAAAGCCTTTTTCGTCAATCCCGCAAACAATACATTTAGAGATCTCGGAAATTATTCTAGCAATATCTTTATCGGTCATCGACAGTCATGGACATTCAGCATGACCCACGCCTGGACTTTTTAGCCCAAGATGGAAGTAGGTAGATAAAATGTCCCCTGAACTTTTTGCTGAAGAATTATGAACCCCTGCCACTGACTCGTCCCATGGTCTGCATCAGTTACGTTAGATCTTGTTCATAAGAAATGCACAATACCTTGGTAAAAACAAAAATACGAAATACAACACCGATACTACCATTATTTTTTAACAAAAGACCTTGTTTACAAGTAGTTACAGCCACAGGGATGACAAACGCCTATGATTTGCAGCCAGTGCCGTTGGCACTCTGCCAAGCCCAGATAACCTCTCTCAAAGGTGGGTGTTGAGTGGCTTTGTAAATTCACCCAATGAAAAGATTAGATAGGGAATTAATGCAAAATCAGGTGTGTTAGCAAATTGGCAAGATGCCATTTTGAATTAGCGCAGTAAATACCGCATTGGGTCTCTGTTTTGGTAAGTGGGGACTATTTATTTAATAGGGATAAATAAAATCTTGTGAAGCGATGGTTTCTTAGTCCCAGTTATTATTTGAGCGGAATTGAGGGAGGCAGGGAGGCATAATATATGTGAGGGATGGACGTGGTGATAAAAGTGATAGGGGCGAAAATTACAAGCTAAGACACGGTCACGTCAAAGCTCAAAAGTACCTGGACATTGGGAAGGATTCATACATCCGAATGTGCTACAAGCAGACGTTAATTAAATTGCCATAATCACCACGTTTAGCACATAGTGATTGCAATTCTTTAAGATGGCTTAGAGAAGTACGCTGCTCCTCAGCCTCTTGAAGCCTAACCTCACAGTTAAAGCCTGTTTCATCTTCTACCGATAACTAAATTTTTGGATTTAATACCTAAATTGATATGTTTCCTTCTTAGGTCATTTATTTTTCCTCGTATAACCGAAAAAAGTTTAGCTGAAAAACTTAAAATAAAAATTCAACACTGAACGCAACCGTAGAAAAAATAAAACGAACCACGAACGAAGACGAACGCACCCGAACATAAAGTCGTTAATGGCGGGCAGCGTTTGTTGACTTTTATTTGTTGTTGTAACGGAAAACGTGATTTTATTAGTAAATACTATTGAGATTAAATAAATATAAATAAGAGGCAGTGCCTGTATAGTTTTCGCAGGGTTTAATAAGGTTGAAAGATGAGTTTCAACTTCGGTTCGGCTACTACGACGGCAGGAAGCACATTCGGCACTGCCACCCCTTCTACAGGTAAATTTCTATAAATGTCTCTAATAATTCCCACTAATTACTAAGACATCTTTAATTCACCTATTTCCATGCTTACTGGATATTTAGAGAAAATTTATGAATATTCATTTACATTGATGTCCTAACCTAACCTTTTCTATCATTGTGAAACAGCAGAACAAAAAAGTAATCTATTTTCTATTTAATTTGATTGCTCGGTTACAAAGATACATTTCAGAAAAATAAAAAGTTCGTATCATTATCTTCTTTTAGCAAAGTATATAGGTATACAACCATAATACATCTCTAAAATTTTTATTTTTGTACTCAATGCATTGACTTATCTAATAATAGACTCAATGATAAAATTATTAGGTTTTTGATAAAAAAGATCAAACAACCTGTTTTAGGTTCTGGGTTTGCATTTGGCAGTGGTGATGCTGCTAAACAAGGATTATTTGGAGCTGGAGGCAATAATGCTGGTAAAACTATAATTTCTTTAGGAAGTTATTACTCTTTCATGATTATACTATAAATATTAATTATTGTACTTCTTTCAAAAGTATTTTGATAGGGTCATGTAAGTGCTAGCTATTTTAGTACTATCTCTCCTGTTGGTGACTGAACATGCTTTCAATGAAGGTCCATACTTGTCTAAAAGTAACCTATTCGTTCGCGACTTCTTAACATTAGGGCACATCTGAAAGTGTTTTTGTCACTGCAATGCGCCATGACAGATAGCATATTAATATTTTGTTGTTCTGTAAGTATATTTGCATAAATGTGGTAAACAATAATGTTTATTCATCGATAAATAAGAATATGTGACATGTTCGGTGAGCCAAAATACTAAGCGTCACATGTATCTTGTAGCATAGTAAATATTAAGGATTTGTAGATATTTTTAGAACAGGACACATTCTGCCATAATAGCATGCAAATTATTTACAATTAACAGCGTAGTGTAGCAGTATTCTAAATAGCTAACCATTATAATACCCAGGTACTTTACTAAACAAGGAATCATATTGTATCGTCATTGTGCTTGCCAAAACCTCTGTGTTTATAGTCAAGTTTTCAGGGGAGACATAAACTAAATGAATGGATGAACAGTACATTTTATCATTTTCACTTGTGTCTCAGTTGTATACATAATATTTTTTGACACCATACTGCATTTTTAATTTATTGATAAGTCCATCAATCATTAAACAAAATAGTTTATTGTCTCCCCTGAAAACTTGACTATAAACACATAGAGTTTTTGGCAATTTTTGACCGTAATACATCTTACACTACAGAAAACAAGCCAGCATTCAATTTCGCAAGTCCTTCGGGAGGAGGGTTCGCATTTGGTGCGGCTAAAACTACAGCAGCCCCCACATCTTCACTTTGTAAGTATTTTGCTTTGTGTTTTATGCCAATGACATAGTCTCTAATCATCCTTATTTTTTAAGACAATTTTGTTTCCAATAAAAATATGTATGTTTAGGTTAAGATATTTTTCTATGCGCCTATGTCGCATGAGAATAAATGGACTTACTATTATTAAATAATTTAATCATATAATCTTCAAAACTAAATACCATAGCACAGAACACATGAATAGTACCAGAACAGTAAATGGAACTACTAAAAATGAATCCAACGGACACTAGTAATCTTCTAGTAACTAAAAAATCTTTACTTTAACCTATTTCTTTATCGTAAAACATTAATCTCCACAGTTTCCACACCAACCACAAGCAGCGGCGCTAGTCCAGCCTTTGGTGCAGCTAAAACACCGGTGAACTTTGGAGGATTTGCATCACCGCCCAACCAGACTGTTGGCAGTCCAGGCTTTGGACAAATGCAGGTATGCTTCTTTAATTCCTGATGTTTATAAATCATCATCATCTGCGTAACCTTTCCCAACAATGTTGGGGACGGCTACCAGTCTAACCGGATGCAACTGATTACCCAGTATTTTACATGGAGTAACTGCCTATCGGACCTTCACAACGCAGTTACTGGGTATCACAATACCCCTCTGTAAGATTGGTTGCCACACTTTTGGACTTCTGACTCTATGGTAACAACTGTCAAAGATCAACAAATGACAACTGTGACCAATGGCTTGAATGCTTTCCAATGCACGATTGACTTCAATATGCTGGTTTAGCCAAAAGCCCCTGAATTCCTCAATCCTCAGCATAATAAATAATAATACATTTACTATACATATTACTTAAATATTTTGCATCGTGGGATTTTGTTATAAGTCTATTTGTTCAATGGCAGAACAAGCACGGTAATTTTTTTTTTTTTTTACTCTCTTTTTCTATCAATCTGTCACTGTGTATTAGGACATTCAGTAATTTTGATGACGTGTTAGATGTCTTGCTCGGTATGCTTCCTATGACACATCCTAGTATTTATAAAGCATCAAGCTAAGTTTGTCCAATGAAATCCTGTGGAATTTTGTGTTTTAGCCTTTGTATGCCTTTTTTATCCATTAGATTGTTTGCCAGGTTATTTGTGGCGAGTTATCCTTTCTTTATATGAGGTGATATAGCGTTTTATTTCCTCTTTGAATGTCGGTATTTTCAGATCACGGTGTAGTGCTTCATTTGGAACAAACCATGGGGCATTTGTAATTGATCTTAGAAGCTTGTTCTGAAATCGCTGTATGATCTCGATGTTAGAGTGTGATGCTGTTCCCCATAGCTGAATGCCATAGGTCCATATAGGCTTGATTATAGCTTTGTATACAAGGGTTTTATTTTCTAGGTGTAATTGTGACTTTAGACCTATTTTTTTTTTTTTTTTTTTTTAATCATTTAATCTGCAATCAGCCCAGTAGCTTTAATCAGATGGGATGTTGTTTCTTTGACTTTAAGAAAGTGCACATCCTGTGATGTGTCATCTCTTTCTGTTTTTCAATGAGTTTTATATGGAAGCTAATCGCATTCTTTTCAGCCGATATAGGCAGTTGTTGGTGTTTATGAGCTGTGTAGCCAGATGGTTGCTGTGTCGCTCAAGGCGTTGTTTGTAGGTTACAGAGGAACTCTCTATTTCCTCCCTGACTGTCGGAATTTCCAGGTAATCATGCACTTCCGTGTTCCGCGTGAACCATGGCGCATTGGTGAGGATCTTTAACACTTTGTTCTGGTAACGCTGGAGAATTTCAACATTTGAGTGGCTCGCTGATCCCCAGAGTTGTATACCATATGTCCAAATCGGTTTCAGGATACACTTTTAAATAAGGACTTTATTTTCCAAGCTTAGCGTTGACTGTCTGCCTATCAGCCAGCACATATCTCCAAACTTTCTATTTGCCTGTTCTCTCTTGGCCTTTATATGGGCTCGCCAAGTGAGTCTCCTATCCAGGTGCATGCCTAAGTATTTTACTGTCGTGCCTGTTGGCAAGACAGCACCGTCTATTGTAACTGGTGAACAGTCCCCTCTCTTTAGTGTGAACGTTATGTGGACCGATTTTGCGGGGCTTGCTCGGATTCTCCACTTTTGTAGCCATAGTCCAATTTCGTCCAGGCATTCTTGCAGTTTTGCGGATGCTGTGTTTGCATCCCTACTACTACTTTAGACCTATTATCCAGTAGAACTTTCTTAGTGTCAATCCAAGTTGCTTCCGTTTCATGAAAATGTGCTTTTTCCAAGTAAGACGTCTGTCGAGGTATAAACCAAGGTATTTGACATGTTCAGCTTGAGGCACTTGTATCATATTTAACTGTACTGGAGGGCAGGTATCCTTCCTCTTAGTGAATGTGACATTTACGGATTTGGTCTCGTTGGCTTTTATCCTCCACTTTTTCAGCCAGAGGGCTATGTCGTTCAAACAGGTCTGCAGTATAGCTGAAGCGACTTTATGATCAGTATGGTACACTAGTATAGCTGTATCATCCGCAAACGTTCCTGTAGTCGCTAAATTTGATATTGGGAGGTCGGCAGTATGAATCAAATATAAAATAGGTCCAAGCACACTGCCCTGAGGAACTCCAGCAATAATAGGGCATAGTTTTGATACAGCTTCGCCACTCTGCACAAAGAAACACCTATCCCTCAAGTATGACTTCAAGATTAAGAAGATGTTGCTTGGGAAGCTGCATTTTATTTTATAGAGGAGACCTTCATGCCAAACTCTATCAAACGCTTGAGAGATGTCAAGGAATGCAGCAGCACAATATTCCTTATCTTCAAATGTATTGTGAATTTTACTAACGAGCCTGTGGACTTGATCTATTGTACCATGTCTCTGTCGGAACCCAAATTGATGGTTGGGTATTAAATGTTTTTCTTTGATTATAGGCAGTAAACGTAATAGAAGGAGCGATTCATAAACTTTTGAAGCTATTGGAAGCAAACTTATAGGCCGGTATGACTTCGGGTCTTCATGAAGTTTTCCTGGTTTAGGAATCATTAGGATTGAAGCACGGTAATAATTTTTTTTTTTTTTAGGGTGGTGCAGGCTCGCTTGGTGGAAATAATCCACAACAACCGGCACCTGCATTTGGTACTCCTACCACACAAGGTTAGTAGAACACAGCAAACATTCCCTTTTGACCACTTCTCACATTAAAAAGTAAAATATAACTATTTTCATGATTTGCTTAAAACTTTGCAGAGCCATAGTCTTTGTCACTCACAGTCACTCTCTTTCTAAAGCTTGGATGTATTGACTTGTACGAGAGACCTTCTTACAGATAAAATTATTATTTATCATAGTGATGTCCGTATACATACTCCGTATTAATTATTATTATAATTACTAACCTGCCAATCCGTCATCAATTACTGTGTAATATTTGATCATTACCTCTTTTCTAGCTTCAGCCGGTTTCGGCGCATCGCCTTCCGGTTTCGGTTTCGGCCAAGCCAATGCGCCCGCGTCTTCGGCTTTCGGCCAATCGCCTCAGCCAGCGACTACCGGTTTCGGCCAACCCGCTCAGCAAGCTAGCACCGGTTTCGGCCAACCAGCTCAGCCAGCTAGCACCGGTTTCGGCCAACCCGCACAGCCAGCTAGCACCGGTTTCGGCCAACCCGCACAGCCAGCTGCTGTTGGCTTTGGTACTCAACCTGCGACTTCTGGATTCGGGTTCTCGACACCTGCTTCTGGGTTCTCTGCGCCTCAACCTAGTGCTGTAAGTATATTATTTTATTAGAGAAAAAATTAAAATAAGGAATTAAATATTGGTGTTTTAATTGCATTTTTTTCGACGTGAAAATAAAATATCATGGGGTAACCGTAAACCATGTAGCAGTCTAATTAGAAATTGCCCTCACTCGTAATTTCAAAATAAAGACAAATCGTGTTTTCTATATTTTGTGCAGGCATTTCACCGTGCACAAAACTAATAGCCAAATTAGTTCAGCCGTTCGTAAGTAAGCGATGCGCTTATCAACGAACAGCATTTTCTTTTTAGGGTTCCGTACCCAAAGGGTAAAAACGGGGCCCTATTACTAAGACTCCACTGTCCGTCTGTCTGTCACCAGGCTGTATCTTATGAACCGTGATAGTTAGACAGTTGAAATTTTCACAGATGATGTTGCCGCTATAACAACAAATACTAAAAACAGAATAAAATAAATATTTAAGGGGCCCCCCATACAACAAACGTATTTTTTTCGGCGTTTTTGCCTTGTGGTACGGAAGCTTTCGTGTGCGAGTCCGACTCGCCTGTATATTTTATATTTGTATATTTTTGTTCTTGTATATTTTTATTTCTATTGATTATTATATCTTTCTTTTGTAGCAGGCCGCCACTACATCAGCGGCTGCCCCGTCTCAGTCGTTCCTGTCGCCTGGCGGCACACCGAGCGGGTTCGCTCAAACCGCGTTCGGCGCTAAGCCGGGCTCGGCATTCAGCTTCGGAGGAGGGAATTCTGCAGCGCCGCCTGCGTTTAGTTCTGCTCCGGCGCCTAGTAAGTATTTTTGAGTGTTTGTTGCTAAAATTGGTAAAAAAAATCTTGAATATTTTTTGTTGTTGTCCTACACTAATGCTCTTAGATAAAAACAAATGTATTATTAGAAAAGATACAAGCACATGTTAGTGTATTTAACAGCCAACCTACGAATGCATGATAAAATGGGTTAGTATCGGAACCCACTTGAGTTTTGAGTCTGTACATTCATTTTTATTTTCTTGGGAAATTCATCGTCTGGGAAGACCGGATGGTTATGTCGGACTGATACCGACTAAAACCCTACTGTTTCTTCCAGTACCAAGAGTCGAGGGCACGGGAGATACTTGTATATTCGCCTCACCCCCCGACTGGTATAAATGTAGTATTATTACCCGACTGTAATACAATCCCAAGATTTTACTTGAACATCATTTCATTCGAAAGACGTCCACTGTTAGACATAGGCCTCCCCGAGCACCAAGATTTACTTGATATTTTTTACAAATTAATTTGGAATATTCACATTGGTACTTGTAAAATTTGCTGCAAATCTTTTAACCTCCAAGTCATCACATTTTAGCGTACTCAAGTAAACTTAATTCAGCAAAAATATTTTTTTTCTCCAGCATCAACTCCAGGCGGTTTCGGCCAAAAACCAGCCGCCCTTAGTTTCGGCGGCATCGGTGGTACCACCGGTGCCCCGACCGGCCAAAGCACCGACCTTTCCGCCGGTCAGAACACCGGGCTTAATACCGGACTAAGCTTCGGCGGTGCCCAAACTACGGCCTCGGCTGCGCCGGCATTCGGCACCATGACGCCGAGCTTTCAAGGTTCCGCTCAACCTCTTGCTGGGGACGGACGACAGTTTAATACTGCGTTTGGGGGTGGACGTGAGTTTGACTTGTATTTTTTTAGTTTTTAATTTTTTTTTTTTCAACTCGTAAGATAAACAAATATCTAGATAAATTGCGAATGTTGTTGCTAGAAAGAAACAGCAATACTTAAAACTGACGTACTACAAAATTACAAATATAGCTTTTCCCACTGTTGTTGGTATGGTATTTCAAATATAAATATTATTATAACGGCTGACTTTTTTTATCGTCTGCACAAAAACAAGGTATATAAGGTTCTTTAAATGATCGGGCGATGGATTATAAATGCGAGTAATTAATTTTTATTTAATAATGGGGGGAAATTACTTTAATTAAGGAAAATGCGAGAAATAACAGAACCTTATGACTGGTTATATTCAATCAATGTGGGACCGGAGTACATACAAGAAATGTAGGATGAGGATGACCAGCCGATATGACACAATCAGAGGAAGAAATTATGAAGCCACTCACCTTCTATGTTCTTCAGTGCCAGTCTTCTATGCTTCCAGGGATCTCTCGATTGTTGAGGGGCGCGCCCCTGGATAATTTATGTTTAATTTTGGTGAGTCTCGCGATGTACTCCAACCAAAAATTGACGCGGGAGTTAATTAGCGAAGAGTTATTGTACTGTTTTTTTTTTGCGTGTCTCGCCCTTTATATAAGGTGCCTTTTCTACACTTTTTCTATCCAGACGACAAAAAAATCAGCCATTATAACTCATACATTTTTCATAGCAGTCCTTATTGATACAGATATAAAACAATGTAGGAAAATTTACAGTAATTACAACTGATTTCTAAAAACCTATTCAATTTAATCTGTTGTCAAATATGATGTGATTTTATTGACTGTACAATGCGTGTCACGAAAGATGAGACTTGATACACCACGTGGTTTGACATGCGCAGTACACGATTTTAAGTATCTTTAGCGGTATGAGGTCTGAGTGCGGGACGGGACCGGGCGTCATAGGGGCGGCGGAAAGAGCGGGGGAGGCGGGGTCAAGTCTCATCTTTCGTGGCACGCATTGTAACTATTTTAATCAACCACAACAGTAACCAAGTCAAAAGTAGTTGTACTGATGATAACACACAATCTGAATCATTTTGAAGGATATGGCTAATCCATCGCTTCATATGTTCGGAAAATTTGTCTGCTCAACAACGGAAATAACGCAATGTATGTTACTGAACTGTCAAAATGTAAGCCATTGCTCCAGTGTGTGTTACGCAATTACTCCGCTGGTCTCTTAGGGTGCGTTTCCACTGAAGAGGAGCTGAGCAGAGCGGAGACGTGCAGGAATCGTCCAATCATAGACGAGACGAGTGACGCGCTGAGGATTTCAACCATTGTGATTCAAATTCAAATTCAAATTCAAATTCAAAATATTTATTTGCCAGAAAATACATTGTTCAACAAGGGAAGATCTTAAAGCCTAAAAGTTATTGTATTCTGCCTGCAAGCAAGCGTGCAAATTACGTTCAATAATAAAGTCATTAATTTTCACATCGTACCCAAAACACAAATTCTAAACATAAATAAATCCTTACTAACAAAACTTGTATAAAACAAAATCACCGAAATGTCTGTACGCGCATAACTTCCAAATGACTGCACCAAATTGGATAATTCTTTTTTTGTTGTGTTCGGTATTGCCAGGACAAGGTTTGTATGAAAGAAAGTTTCGGATAAACAGACCAAACCTAAATAACACTTTGCCTTTCAAATACATTAAATTGTCTGATTATAAAAATTATTAAAATTTACATAAAAATGTCAGTAGGTACAATAAATTTAAATGTGAATAATTAAAATAAAAAATGTCAATCAAATAAAATATGTCAATAGCTAAAATTTTATAGTTTAGTATAGTTTAGTATTAATTTATTAGTAATAATAATCATCAATAATTAAAAAAAAAATATGTCACTAATTTTATAGTACCTAATTAATTTAATATTAATTTTCCAATTTTTTATTAATTAAGTCACTCACTGAGTAGAAATTCTTTTCCCTTAACCATACTTTAAGACACTTGGCAAATTTATACGTGGGCAAGGTTTTAATACTGTCAGGTATAGCATTAAATATACGCACACACATTGCATAACTGTTTTTACTGTATAGCGCTGTCCTTGGAATTATGGGCAAAACTATTCTATTCCTGTGCCTAGTGCTTTTTGAAAATATTTCATGGTGTTTCTTAAATAACTCTGGGTGCATTCTAACAAATTTAGCGCATTCAAAGATGTAAAGACATGGAAGGGTTAATATCTTGTACTTTTTGAAAAAGGGTTTGCAAGATTCCCACGGGCGTATTCCCGCTATGGCGCGGATACATTTTTTCTGCGCGATGAACACTCGCTGACTCTCTGTTGAGTAACCCCAGGTGATGAGACCATATCTCAACACAGAATCAACATACCCATAGTATGCAGATAATACAGTTTTTAACGCCGATGTTTTTACGAGTTCGTATAAAACATACACGAATTTATTTAATTTATTGCATACTTTATTCACGTGGGCCTTCCAGTTGCAGTTTTTGTCAATCGTGATACCGAGAAATGTTGTTTCGTTTACTTCATTTAGTTTAAATCCTCTATAATTAATGTCTAATGTCTTATTTTCTTTTCCATATGTACTAAATTGAATAAAATTGGTTTTTGTCATGTTTACGCATAGATTATTATCGTCAAGCCATGAAATTATCGATTCAATTGTCTTATTTATGTCAGTAGTATATTTATCAATGTCATTATTCTTCGATGTCATTATTAACGATATGTCATCAGCGAACAAAAAACAGGGGTGATTAGTAACATCAGGAAGGTCATTTATATATAGTATAAATAATAGGGAACTCAGCACACCCCCTTGGGGCACACCAGACCCATTATGTTTATAGTTCGATCTGTATGACTTTAGTGTTCGTTGACTATCAACTTTTTCAATTTCTACACACTGCATTCTGTTACTTAAATAGCTGTCTATCCATTGGAGTGCTAGACCCCGTATACCATACTTTTCTAATTTGTCCATTAGCAATTTGTGTGATACGAAATCGAACGCCTTAGACATGTCAAAAAATATGCCTGTTGTGCTAATTCGCTTATCTAAATTAGTCACTATTGTGTCAATTAGGTTAAAACATGCCAGTGTTGTGGATTTTCCCTTTTGGAACCCGTATTGTTCTTCCCTTATGATAGCATGCTTATTTATGAATTGAGTAAGGCGTTTATGCATGGCATTTTCAAAGATTTTTGATATGATGGGTATGAGAGTAATTGGTCTGTAATTATCGAGATCTTCCTTGTTGCCTTTTTTGTGTAAGGGTTTCACAACCGATTGTTTAAGTAGGCTGGGAAAACATCCAGATTCAAAAGATAAGTTTATTAAGAATGTTATGACTGGTGTTAATTCTACTGAGCAGCTTTTTAAGATTTTAGTCGCTAGCTCATCATACCCAACTGAGTTTGTGTTGTTTAATGATAATATAATTCTATGTGTCTCATCATATCCATACGGTTTTAAGAATATACTATCACTAACAGATTGCTTCAAGCTGACACGATTATTTTTATGGGTATCGTTTGTTAGATTAATCCAATAGTCATTGAATGTTTCAGCAATTTTGTCCGGGCTATTAACTATATTACCGTTGTTTCTTACGTTGTCTATGAATTGTTTACTCCACGTACCGGTGGACTCTTTTTTTATTAGCTGCCATGCTGCCTTGCATTTGTTTTTCGATTTACTAATAAATTGATGATTAGTTCTTTTAATAGACCCATGTATGCAACACCGTAGAAGTTTAGAGTATTTATTGAATTTTGATTTATTTTCCACAGTCTTATTAGCGTAGTATTTATATCTTAATGATCTTTTGGTTTTGCAGCTTGTTTTAATACCTTTGGTTATCCATTTTAGGGGCCGATTGGTGGATTCATGTACGTCTCCGCTCCGCTCTGCACAGCTCCGCTTCAGTGGAAACGCACCCTTACTTATAAAATAATCCACAGAATTTCTATCTCATTTTCAGAACAAGCCTCACTGAACTTCGGCACCGCCCTACCAACAAGCCAACCACAACAACAACAACAAACTGGGCTTAGTTTCGCACCAACATCAACGGCTACTGCCCAACCGGGGCTTAATTTTGGAACACCCACCACGTCCCAACCTGGTCTTAGTTTTGGAATGGCTCTACCTACACAAGCCCCTATAAGTACTGCTGGGGTGATTGTAACTTCGACAGCCAATCAGAAGCCTTTAATGTTGGGACAACCGCAGCCAGCCGGACCTGGGGCACAGTTTCCTAAAACGTCTGCTGCCCCGATTAGTTTCGCTCCAGTTTCTACTGCTCAAGGTTAGTTGTTCTCCGAGGCAGAAAACGTAGCATAAATTCTAACGATATCTGAATAAAAATTGTTCTCACACACTATTGTCTACATTTCTCCTTTTGTAGGTCTGCTAGAAGAAATTTCTTAAGAAATAAACAGTACCTTTGTATTCAATAATAATTATGTCGTATCTGTGTACATTTTACTGTGTACATAAACAATAAAAAAAAATACTATCCTATACTTAGCATTTTGGTTTTTAGCATTTAAGGTGAATGCGTGAGTGGTGGACCGCGGAATTTAAATTTTCTTACGTTTTTTCCAATTTGCAGGACAGTGTCAGGTTGTATCTTGATCAAAATATGATTCGCGACTATAATATATATATGTATTTACAGAATTATAGTCATTAGAATCATTAATCTCTTTATGTTAGATTTGTTCCATAAGAGATTTTTTCCTACGAAACAAATCTAACTTAGATATACATATTAATGATTCTAATGATTAGTAATGAATCTTCAGTCACGACAAAACTTCGGGAATCTATTCTCAGCCTTAAACAAAACGTCTCTCTTTCCCAGGTGTTAGTGCTTCATCAACGACACCAGCCGCATCAGCAGGTCTTACAGCCTGGTCTACTCCTCTTGCTACCACAACTCAATCAACAACTGGGCTTAGTTTTGGTACTAGTACCGCTGCACCTACCGGGCTTAGTTTCGGAGCGGTATCTACGGCGGCTTCGACGATTCAATCTGGGTTTGGTTTGCCTGGTACAAGTGCAAATAAAAGTGGGCTTGGTTTTGGAAAGCTGATTACTTCCGTTGCTGCTTCTTCTACAGGTATATCTTTTAATCTAGAATGTTTGCATTTCATGATTTGTGTTTTACTTTTAAGTTTTGTTGAAAACAAATTATTTTGCGAAATGTAAACTTATGTTGTGTTTTTATTAAAAAAAAGTTCGTTACTGTTAAAAATAACGATTTCTTATTCTATTCTCAAATTAAATATTCAATATGTTGTCATGATGACACTGTCTAATAATTGGTTGTCTTAAAATTATTTATGTTTTCTAATAATTCTACAAAATTATTTGTAATCGAATATATCACTTATTGTTTTGAAAATAAAGGTTATTCTAACCTACACGTAGTTAATTTTATGACAAAAAATATCAAAATTATTTTGGTTAGTCAAGAAAAGTTATTGTTAAACTCACTTTCATTTATATTCTGTTTTTAGCACAGATGTATAACATTGGGTTTCCTTTATTATCATATCCTTTTATTTACTTTATGCATTTTCTTTATGTTTCAGCATCCACAACAGCGCCATCTGGTATCATAGCTCTTGGAAAAACCACTGCTAGCACAACAATGGCATCGTTGACTACAGCCACTACGTTAGTATGAGCATGTATATTTTTCAGTAACCCTACACTGAAAAAATAAGCTGCAAAAAAAAAATACATTGATCTGAACTGCTTTATACAGTTCCTTGAGAGCCTAACATTCAAAACAGTATTTTTTACTGATTCAAAAACCGTTCAAGCTTGAGGCAAAATGTTACCGTCATGACAGTAAACTTTAACGTTTTGAGTAGCTAAAAGGTCACAAAATTAACTGTTTTATTCATTTGTTGATATCGTTCAAACCATTGAAATTTATATACATTACAGTACCCGGGGATAAATATTGCATATCGAACTTTACCTTTTTTTGTATTTTATATCTTTGTATAAAATACAAAAAAAGGTAAAGGTAATTATCAAAAAAAGCAAATCATAATTGTTTTAACAGCTCCTAATAGATACCGGACTGTTTGTACAGACGGCAGCACATCAGGTTACTACACATTGACCTTGAACGCGCTATGAGCAACAACAGCGAGAATCGTGCGAAAGAGATATATAGCTTTTTGTCTGTTCTTACTTGTAATGTTTCGTGCTGCAGCGCGTACGTGAGGGTGTGTGCGTAAGGTCATTCGTTGTGTAGAATAAAATACTGTGCGATAAAAAGTAGCGTAGCAGGTTGAACACTTGAATCGAATCGAAATAATTTCATAGTAATAGAAGCGGCGGCCCGCGCAATGCCTAAAATACCTATGAAAGCGATGTTCGATGTTTTTTATTTCAATGATCTTTTACTTAATCCTTCATTTTTACATGGGTATTATTGGAAAATTACTTACCTAAGTATAACATTTAAACAGGTAGGTAAGTACGGTGCACATTACACAATTAATTAGCGAAACTTCACGCTCTCGATGAATATTGTGAAGTAGACAGACAGGTAGGTATAATCTGATGTCAGAAAAACATTTCTTTTTTTTTTAAATAGACCTTTTCAGACTTTTGTTACCTACTTACTGACGGGCTGGAGGTCACCTGTTTTAACGCGTTCCTTGCTCTTCTATTCTATTATTGATAGTTGCGCCACTGTTATAAACTTCTGTAGTTATCATCGATTAACTATTTTTATAATACCTATTGTAGGTATCCGTTATTGTTCCGAAATAAACGATTTTTATTTTATTTTATTTTCATGAAATTAAATGCTAAAAAGTAAAAACCCATAATACAATCTGCTTGAAATTTTGAAAAAAATATGGATACCTACTTACTTACCCCATCACGAACGTGTCACGTGTGTGAAGTTTAGGCAATTAATTATACCTACAAACAGCCTTTTGTCAGTCCACCGTGTTTAAGATTAACGTTTCGTCGCAACACGATCTTATTACTAAAACGATAAGGTTGAACTTTGTAAATTACCTATACCTACCGATGTTTGCTTTTACATGAAGTTCAACATTATTGCGCTAGTTATGAATATTCAAATCAAATTCTAATCTATTATTATCCCAGATACGGCGGAGCTACCCCCTGCTTTTGGTGCCATATTAACTACACAACCGATCATCATGGAATTTTGCACACCTACCAATCAGAAAAGGATATAGGATAGGTTCCTACAGGAACGCGTGTGAAACAGCGGGAAAAATATCATAATAAAATGCACAATAACAATCAATAATCTTTTTATTCTTAAACATTAATATAATTGGAAACATAAAAAAACAAATAGGTACCTACTTGAAATTAAAATACATATAGCGGCCACTCATTTATTACGTAAGACTATTTTTGCTAGTTTTGACTCCCACCCCCATATAAAAAATAAGAATCGGCTGACCCCCACCCCCCCCTGTACTTATAATATTTAATACGTGAGAATCTAAAGGAAAAAATGAATACACGTTTGGTTTATTGTAATGTTTATTTTCAAAGTAACAATTTTTAACTATCTACAATATTAAAATCATTAATGAGTATTGTTTACGCAAAAAGTGACAACTAGTTCACAAGCGGGGAGCTCCCTGAACGGCGGCGGCTGAGGGGTCAGCCGCCGCCGCCGCCGTCGCCCGATGCTGATGCCGCAGCCCGCGCGCCCCCTCAGCCACCGCGCGCCTCCAATCGTAGGCATGCCATGCATAGACATGCTCCCAGGGTTGATGTGGACTTCAAAGAGGGAGTGGACAATTAATGTTGTTAAAGCCGCGCCGAATTATCCCTCTCTTCGTCTTCAGATCCGCGACCCTCGTGACGCCATCGCGCGCCTCCAATCGTAGGCATGCTATGCATAGACAAAAGTATTGTATTTTAACTTTGCACATTTTTGTAATCTTACGTAAGAACTATCAAGACTCCCTCCCAACCCCTTGGAAGAAAAAATAAGACATGGTCGACGCCACTCCCCCCTAAATCGTCTTACGTAATAAATGAATGGGCTTACAACAAACGTTATAAAACCAAAAAGATAATTTGTTTGCGTAAAACATGGTATACACAGGTTTTATTAAAGCATATGAGATTATTTATGTTTTGCTTAAAAATTAAAGCATGCAAACTTCACAAATAAACACATTTGAATTCATAAACATAATTTATGTTAAAAAAAAAACCCTTAATATTATAGAAATTATGTTCATTCAACCATTTATATAGTTTAATTCTGAATAACCTACAATTTAATATTTTTAATACATTAGGTAATTTATAATAGGTATACATGTTTCATACATAAAAGTTTCGATAACCTATTACGTCAATAAAGAATTATTTCTATTATTTTTAAAATGTCTTTGACACATCTCGGAGACCTTTGGAAGGCGTTATTATTATTCTTAATAGATATATTAAAAACAAGTAGATAATATTTATTTGTTACAAGCTTTTCTTTTTATTTGTAACAGATTAATTATACAGTTACATCCAACAATGGCTGCCAAGCAAAATCAAATGCGGTAGCATTTGATTGACTAACAAAAATAATTAAGCTTTTAACCAGATTAGTATAATTTGACTGGGCTATATATATAAGGTTCAGCACCCACTGGTGGCACGGCACGACAAGGGATTTTTGTAATACTTACAGATGATTTCGAATCTAATTTAACACTATTAACACTCACATTGCATTGAAATGCCTGCTTTGGTATCCTTCGGCACGTTCTGGCATGACGAATTGTGAACGCTAACCATGATAAAATAAGATCTCAAATCATTTGCGCTTACTAAAATCACTTGTCGTGCCATGCCGCCAGTGAATGACGGCCCTAACTCAAATTATCACCAACAATAGTAAAGAAAAATTCTCAAAAATATAACAAAAACAATGGTGTGAAAAGAAATATAAAATTTCAATTTATAATATGTATTATTATCAATTACATATCTTTATCACTATATTAGAAGATTCACACTAATTATAAATGCAAAAGAACTTTGTGTGTTATGCCTTCGCGGCTAAACCGCTGGGCAATTGTGATGAAAAATATGGAGATAGTTTGAAACCTGGGGACATCGTCTTTCAGGCGCCTTCTGACTGTGTCCGTTGATATCTAAAACAAAGAAATTTTTGTCAATTTCAATACATACATAGGATTCTTTGTTAAGAGCTTAACTTATCTACATTCGCGATTTATTTGCCAAAAATCGTAAACAAAAATTGACTTTAGGGAAAAATAACTTTAAATCCTACATAATAAAGTTTAGTTTACGCTAAAACTGTAACTTTTTCAATAGTGCTAGTCACTCTGAAATCAACTTAATTGCCATTAATATAAAGTTGATATTTGTTTAACTTCAAATAATATTAATTTGAAACAAGTTTGAATAAACTTTAAATTAGTATGAGACGGTTAAAAAAATATTCTACAAAATACAGTATGTTAACTAACAGAGGGCGTTCCCGTTAACCCGCAATAGTATAGCATCCATACATGCTAAAAAAAATATTACCATTCGAAAATAAAATGTTTTTATTTTTTTTTTATATTAAAATATTCACTAAAAATCGTAAATTGATACTCTATTTATTTAATTAATTCTAATTTATTTAATTAAATAAATTCCGACATTGCTGTCCTTCAAGTACGCGTGTACAGAGTGTTTCTTTAACGTATCAATTTACGATTTTTAGTGAATATTTTAATATAAAAAAAAAATAAAAACATTTTATTTTCGAATGGTAATATTTTTTTTAGCATGTATGGATGCTATACTATTGCGGGTTAACGGGAACGCCCTCTGTTAGTTAACATACTGTATAAACATACACAAATAAACAATCTGCCGAATTGACAACTTCCACCTTTGTTGAGGTAGGTTGTAAAGAATGAACCGCAACGAGCGGTGCCTTTGTGTCGCGCGCGATTATATCGCGTGTCGCGCCTGTTTGTAGGAGCCTTTACTCAGGACGCACACCACACTTAGCTAGTAGGTAGGTATTATTTTAATCAATTTTGTTATTCACTTTTAAAGGAAACTAGGTTTTATGTTAGTGATGAATAAGTTAAGGTGATAGGTAAGTGTGATTATTACAATCTACACATGGACTCACGCTGTACGAAGTTGAGGTTACTCGTGTGCTTAAAAAAGGATCGGCAGAGTGGATCGGCGGTGATGAGCTATGCTTCCGCTTTCTTCCCACCGCCGAAGCCAGAAGTAAACTGTTTTTTTCTGGAACGAAACAAATAGCTGTAGTTTATTTGCCCATTATTATTACTCAATCACTATAGGCAGAGAGAACCTTGATTTTAAGCCATTTTTACATGTAATTTTCACACACACACACACACACTGACACTTTAAAGCCCTTTTTTTATTTCTTTATGCCTGTTCGTTACAATTTCTTTGTATTGTGTTATGTGTAAGCCTATGTAATCTTCTTTCGTATTACGTAACAACATTTAAGTATCCTATCTCTATACAATAAAAACTTTCTAAAATATTATTATTAACTTTACATTAACTTACTGAAATCAAACTGGCATGTTTTCAATATACAAAATTCTTTCTATCTCTAAACCCCGTGGACCGATTTACATAATTCAAACGGGAATATCAGTTTTAAACATAATCCTCT
Source organism: Luperina testacea (assembly GCA_927399505.1). NCBI lineage: Eukaryota > Metazoa > Arthropoda > Insecta > Lepidoptera > Noctuidae > Luperina > Luperina testacea. The sequence continues at coordinate 6,271,483 of OV656779.1, read as the reverse complement.
CATTTGACACTAAAATCACGCAAACATTCCTATAAACGAAAAGCCACGTTTTCAAGTTACGTAATTTTTTTTTTTTTAATTTATTTAAAATTACGTAAATAACACCTTAACAGCTATTCTACCTATAATTTTTCTTCGCATTAAAATTCTCAAAAATTCCTGTCAGATACATACTAATAATAAAAACAAGTTGGAAAGCTAATTAGAACAATACAAAATATTTAAATCGAATTAGAAATTCAAATCTAGTAAGATTTGAATTTCTAATTCGATTTAAATATTTTAGCGTAACTACATATTACCTAATGTTTTACTGAGTACAGTAAAACAGTAGGTAATATGAAGTTACGCTAGTAGTTTATAATAAGTCGATGGTTAATAGTCGGTATCAACTTGTGCCCTGGAGCGCGGATAGGGTCCTATATAACTATCGTATTATATTCCTATACTATCACTTTTATACCATATAATCATTCACTATTCGCACGCCCGGTGTTCGTTACAGTGCTTAATTGCGTAGGTATTTAGGGTAGGTAGGTAGGGAACAATTAGTTGAAATAGAATATTTTACCCATAAAAATAATGAAATCGAAAAAATCCGATCATATAGTAAAGCAATTAATGGCTCAATTCCTCAAGGAAGTGTCATAGGATGCCTCTTATTTTTACTTTATATTAATGACCTACCTAAGACCATAGAAGGGCCACGTGTCTTATTTGCGGACGATATATCCATATTGGTCTCTTCCCAAAACAATGAAAATATAGGAGAAACTCTCAATTCCATACTTACTAAAACATGCAACTGTATGAACAATCATAACCTCGAGATAAACTACTCCAAAACCAAATTAATAACTTTCCACCCTTACCAAAAAACACCTATAACTTTAGATTTTACTTTCAATGACTCTAAATTAGAAACCATTAACGAATTTACTCTACTAGGACTAGTTATCCATTTATTTCAGGTGTCAAGGCCCATATAAAACACATACAATACAATAAACACACACACACACAGACACACAGTTATAGACACACATATAAACTGGAAATCACACATACAGAAAACTCACTCAAAAATTTCTAAATTCTCTTAAGCCCTTCGTGACATAAAAAAGACCACCAATTTACAAACAGCTCTCACCACCTATTATGCTTAGATGATAGAATCCTGGTTAACATTGAGCAAACAGATAGTTGCAAACCTTTCTTTCAAAAACATAATATTTTAACCCTTCCCTGTATATTTTAGAAACATGCGAATTTGTCCGGAAACATCAAGAGTTATATTCAAAACGTGAAGACATTCAGACACGCTATCTATTCAGACAAGTTCTCAACTAAAAATGCACTCTACAAGTCCCTATGTAATGTCCATTAAATTATATAATGAACTACCCGCACTAATAAAAAAAAGAAGAGAAAATTAACACATTTTTAAAAAAACTTAGACAATTCTTGCTGAATAAAAGCTACTACTCGGTAAACAAATATCTAAGTGATAGACTTAAGTCAGAACTTAAGAAGAACTTGATACTTTAAATTTTATTTATTTATTACTAGCAGCACCAACAGACAGACACACTTTCGCATTTATAATATTAGTATGGATTATTACATCTCTTAATATTTATATTTATTGTTTATATTTTATATAGAAGCTATTAGTTTATCTCTAAAAATACCTACATCATTATTACCTATAATATAGTAGTTTGTTATGTAATGTTATAAAATTAACAAATGCTTCCTCTATCCTAACTCACTTATTTTGCTGTGCCCGACAGGGGTCCATATGATCTAACTATAAGTTTACCACCTAAGAATGCCTACATGTGGAATGCAATAAAAGTATTGAGTATTTACTTTAAAATCCCATCACTACCTACTGGAATAACTTTTGTTTAGAATGTCCCATGACAATGCAATCAAAAACAATAGATCATCGAATTTTGTTTACGTAGGTATAAATCTGAATATAAACTTTCTGTTACTTATCCTACATTTTGATGACGCTTGGAACAGCGGGTACTCATTAGGAAAGAACACAAAGAAGATACCTACCTACTTATCTACCTATCCCTTCTGTTAATTTTAAAATTCTATAGAAAAACACCATTGACACTATTTTTCAATACTTACTAACCTTTATAAAATGATAATTACAAAAAATATTACTCACCGATATGCCCGTCTGCCGACAAACATCAATCTCGTCATCCACTCAATCGAAGGGCTATGATGCCTTTCAATTTGCGTCGATAAGCATATGCATTCGATAATAAGACAAACTTGTAAAATAATTAAAACACAACCGACTGAACCGACACAAACACGACTCCACCTGACGTAATGAATAAACGTCAAACGAACGATGTCAAATTGTCAATGTCATGAGTGACATTAGCGGGGGTGTGGCTTATTCCTAGTGAGACATGATAATTGGCTGCCAATTATTAGTATGTGCAACCATTGGGCAATATTAGAAACGTTGAAAACTCCACCAATCAAACCAAGAGTACTTTCTTTCTAACACTATACGGCGCGTCGTAGTTATAGATATGTATAGAGTTTACATCGATGTGCTGCCGTCTGTACTTCGTGCGACAGAGATAACGCTCTACGAAGCCGAAATTAGCCGATTGTCTCTTTCCAAAGGTCGATGTGCAATATTCGCCGGGTACTGTACAGTAATGATGGATTTCTTTTTTTTTTTTCAGTAAATGGTATGTTAAATCATTAAAAGTTACTGTTCTGTTTTTTACTGTTTTACAAACATTTCTTCTCACTGTACGTATAAAGTCAGTAAGTCTTAATGAGATCACTTAAATGTGTAAGAAATTATTTTCTTCAGTGTACCCTAATAGCTGGCACAGTTAAATCAATCATCGTGTAGCTCAACAATTTCTTAGAGAGGTGAAAAACTTGCAGAAAATAAGCTAACATAAATACATAACAGAAACAGCTAACTAAGATATTGGGCACAAGACTCCCAGACTGCTACTTCTAATTGTATTAAGTTCTAAGCACTTTAGCGACAAGCATAGCTCTGGATAGCTTGCAGAGTAAGCAAACTGAAGTGGCAGTGGGCTGGCCATGTCTGTCGAAGGACCGATGGCCGGTGGAGCAGACGAGTCCTGGAGTAGAGACCGCGTATCGGCAAGCGTAGTGTGGGACGCCTCCCAGCTAGATGGACGGACGACCTAAAGAAGGTGGCTGGGGTAGACTGGATGCGGAAGGCGGAGGACAGGGTGTTGCTTGTGGCGCAGTCTGGGAGAGGCTTATGCCCAGCAGTGGACTGCGATAGGCTGAGTTTATAGATTGACATTAGCGACGCACATCTACAGTACCCGGCAATAAATATTAGTGTCCGACCGAAACAGGTTTTTCAGCCGAAACCGAAACCGAAACCGAACTTTCGGCCTTGCTCTTAGTTTCGGCCGAAACCGAAACCGAAACCGAAACTTACTTAAACATATTAAAAAAAAAATTTAATTTTTTTTATCGTATACAGAAATCTGGTGTGTTTTTTACGCATTTGTTTGCATATACAATGTATATTATACATACAGACAGTTGAATACTTACCTAATTATTTACGAGGTCGGTCCCATAATGAACTGGCCTGATATACATAGTTCTACGCGACATGTTGTGTTGCATTAAATAGTACGTTTATCGTGCACTTAATATAAGAAACACGCATCGACATGAAATGCTTAGTCTTAGTTTAGCAGGCATTAGCATAACGAGTCGCGTATTTTTTCAAAATGTCGAAAACTGAGTATCGAAGTGTCATAAAGTTTTTGTTTAAAGAAGGTTTATCCCTGCCCAAATAAAAGAACGATTGGATGACGTGTATAAGGAGTCTGCCCCCTCCTATAGCACAGTGAAAAATTGGGTGAAAGAGTTTCGCCTCGGGAGAGAAACCGTCGAAGACATTTGCCACGACGGTCGACCTGTGGAAGTGCTCACTCCCGAAACGATTGCTCTTATCGAAGAGGAGGTTCTGAGTGACCGCCGTTTGAAGATTAGAGAAATTGCAGCTAGGCTTGGGCTCTCTAAAAGTACGTCATCGTGCGATCCATGAACATCTTCACATGAAAAAAGTGAGTGCAAGATGGGTACCGAAACTTCTTTCAGCGGTACAGAGACAGGAAAGCGCTGCGCTTCGGAGTTTTTGGATCTTTGTGGCGAAAATTCAAAGACTGTGATCGAGCGGCTAGTGACTGAAGATGAAACTATGATCTTGTATTATGACCCACAAAGCAAACGCGAATCAATGGGATGGCGTTATAAGGGTGAAAAGCCCCCTAGAAAGGCAAAGGTGCAACAATCGGCTAAAAAACTGATGTGCACAATCTTTTGGGATTTTCAAGGCATTTTGATGGTGGATTTTAAAGGACGTAATACAGTCGTGAACGGCTAATATTATGCTTCTTTAATAAATAAATTACGAGACAAGATAAAGGAAAAACGAAGAGGCAAGGTGTCCTGTTGCTCCATGACAACGCCCCTGTTCATACCGCTGGTGTTTCGAAGGATGCACTTCGTCAATGCGGGTTCACAGAAGATGAACATCCAACTCACAGTCCAGACATGGCCCCGTCCGACTATTAGGTATTTATTTCCAAATTTAAAGCGAGACATAAGTCTCGCTTTAAAAAAAAAAAAAGCCCGCCCGCCCGCCCGCCGTCTCGCTTTAAATTTTCTTCCTCTTAAGAGGAAGAAAATTTTCAAGCGATGAAGAATTGCAGGCGGCCGTCTTCGATCATTTTGAGGCTAAAAATTGTGATTATTTTTATAAAGGTTTAGAGATGTTGATTCACAGATGTCAGAAGTGTGTTAGTAGTATTCATGGTGATTATATTGAGTTTAGTTATTATTAGTTTCGTTTCATTTCCTTCATTAGTTCATAGTTAGGCCAATTCATTATGGGACCGCCCTCGTATGTGCAAAACACAACCTCAACTCCATGCGATTAACGATGGACGGCGGCGAACTGGGCCGGCAACGCGACGAGCGAGCACGAGCTAGCCGCGAAGTTCGCCGAACGATGGACGATAATTCATGAACACTCGAGTTTCGGCGCGGCCGAAAGTTTCGGCCATTTTCTGGCCGAAACCGAAACTAAGGCCGAAACTAGATTATTTGGCCGAAACTGGCCGAAACCGAAACCGAAACCGAACTTTCGGTCGGTCACTAATAAATATTGCACATCGACCTTTGGAAAGAGACAATCGGCTAATTTCGGCTTCGTAGAGCGTTATCTCTGTCGCACGAAATACAAACAGTCCGGTATCTATTAGGAGCTGTTAAAACAATTATGATTTGCTTCTTTTGATAATTATTTTTATTCTTTGTATAAAATGGTTTTGTGTAAAAAGGTCGATGTGCAATATTTATCGCCGGATACTGTATTTAAGTTACTGTTATGAGATTTAACTACATAACATAACACTCCTATCACGCCTAGGAGGAGCTACAGTAAACCCACATTTCAGCAGTTATGTAAAGGATGATTTACACCAAACGGCTCGCATCGCATCGGATCGGAACAGATTTTACAATCTTTAATTTTCAAACCGTTTAGAGGAAATCATCATTTAAAGTCCCATGTCCGGGCTACTACTGAGAAAATCCAGATGGAAAAACTCTATAACACTTTGTCAGACCCGGGAAACTAACCCAGGACCTTATGCGCATGCTCAACAGTAGCGCTTGCGACCACCGACAGAAATAGCTATAGCTGCCGCCAGATAACAAAAAAATAAAAGTCATTGACACCCGTCTACCAATGTTTTTCAATATTTCTAAACGATACAAAAAAATCTAAGGGCAGTGTCACTAACACGATCAACATAAACGTATCGCGGTAAGGGGCGTCCTTGACGCTATTATGAAACTAGACCGAAGCAGTATTAGCGACAGTTTTGTATGACGAGCGATCTATGTCGAATAAGTTTGGACTTTTTGGTACGAGTCGGATCAATGACTTTTATTTTTTTGTTATCTGGCGGCAACTATAAGAGGTCGAAATTAATATACATATTACAATTTTATTTCCAGTACAACAGCCTCAGTCCCCCCTCAGACAATAACGTCAATATCGTTCGCTCAGCTAGAAGAAAATATAAACAAATGGACGCTAGAATTAGAAGAACAAGAAAAAACGTTCATCAACCAGGCGACGCAGATCAACGCGTGGGACCGACTGCTCATAGCTAACGGGGAGAAGGTATCTATCATCATCTGTCTAGCCTTTTCCCAACCATGTTGAGGTCAGCTTCCAGTCTTAACTGGATGCAGCTGAATACCAGTATTTTACATGGAGCGACTGCCTATCTGACCTCCACAACCCAGTTACTGAGTAATACAATACCCCTTGGTAAGACTGGTTGTCAGACTATTGGGCTTCTGACTACCCGTAATGACTCTCAAAGATCCACGAATGACAGCCGGGACCAACGGCTTAACGTGCTTTCCGAGACACGTAGGGGTCTCGGTATGTAAAGATGGTCACCCATCCACAGACCAACCGCACCGTAGCTTAACCTGATCGACCGACCTGTGCGGCTCTTATTAGCCACAGGCCCCTTTATCTATAAAAGTTATCTAATATATACATTTATGGAAGCTTTTCGCGTCTCTATGTAACCGCGTTGTTCCTACGGATTTTAAAGCGGTTTTCAACAACAATTAGAAGATTTCTCCGGAAGGTGTATGTGTATAATCTAATGTGTTATCAAGTCGTAAAACCATGTGAAGTAGGGCCGGGTCGCTAGTAAATTATAATCAACTTCGTATTATTTCATAGGACACATAATAACATAAGGAGGGGAGTGGTGGGGGGGGAAGGGTTACATAATATAATAATCAGCGTACAATGTTCCGAATGCTGGGAAATAGACCTCTATGCAAGAGGGAATGGGCCGTAATCCACCAAACGGGCCCACTGCTGGTTGGGCTGACAGTTGATAAGCACTATAGACTTTATTTCACGTCTATCTTTTTTTCTTATTAATGATTTAATCTGAATCAATAACTTTCTTACGGACTTCTTGAAAATTCGAAAGGAAAATTCGAATTATATTTCCTGCAATGAGCAATGCAGGAAATATAATTCGAATTTTCCTTGACAATTTTACAGGATGTAAAATTGTCTAATAAAAATCACTTGTATGAGCTATGCAGGAAATATAATAAAAAAAAAGGAAAAATGTGTGCATGGTGATCATAAGTTAAATACCCATACATCACTCAACAAGGAGATTTTTGCCTAACCATAGACACTGTTATCCTTTACAATAACTACGACAATAATGTTTTGGGACACTTCTTTTCTCACAGATCGTAGAACTAAATGACGCCGTCCAATCAGTGAAGAACGAACAACAGAGTCTTGAACACGAGTTAGACTTCGTGCTAGCACAGCAGAAGGAACTGGAAGATCTGCTGGCGCCGATGGAGAAACAGCTGTCTGAGGAGACTGTCGAGAGATTACGAGATCCTGAGAGAGAGCATATGTAAGTATCATCGAGTTTAGGAAAGAGATTGTCACACACTCACACAGGTATTTGGGACAGAGGCGATGCTCCAAAAGCCAAAACTTTTACCCATTTCTATGTGCTATAGTAACCACCGAGTACTGGTGCCGTAATATGACGGTTTAAAGCCATCGTGATTCCGTGTAAGAGAGAGTGACGGAGCTATTCATGACCGAATGCACCATCCCTTTTTCGCACTGGAATCTTAATGGCATTAATACTTCGTAATACGGCCCCAGTACTCAAACTCACGATTTGTTTCCAGTGAAGTGGGTCATTCATTAACCATCACCAAAAGGGCTTAAAGGGCTTATACTATATTTATTTAATTAATTCTAATTTATTTAATTAAATAAATTCCGACATTGCTGTCCTTCAAGTACGCGTGTACAGAGTGTTTCTTTAACGTATCAATTTACGATTTTTAGTGAATATTTTAATATAAAAAAATATAAAAACATTTTATTTTCGAATGGTAATATTTTTTTTAGCATGTATGGATGCTATACTATTGCGGGTTAACGGGAACGCCCTCTGTTAGTTAACATACTGTATAAACAAGGATGTTTTTCAATTTCTTTCACAAATTTAATATTTTCTTGCTACTCCGCCATTTTTTCGGGATGCGTAGGAGACGCGACGAGCCCGCGACTATTCGCGGACGCGTACGATACCGGTAGCGTAGTGTGCGAGCACCGATACAAATGTATGTGCGATACTACGCGACGAATAATCTCCGAGACTCGCAAGATACTAGAGTCTCCTGGGCGTATCGTATTGGGAGTAGGGTTGTTATTTTAGCCAAGCTAACGTGACATACAATTTGCTTTTCAGAGACCTAATACAAACTTTTTAAACCAGTGTGTAATCTTACCAGGGTGCTTACTCTTCAATTTAATTCCCATAGATCGACATTGGAATTGTGACGTTTCGTACTCTTGAGTTCGATGCTAGCGCCAAATGATTTTTAAATTGGGTGTCCATTTTGGAGAACTAAATGGAATTGGGTTCGGGCTTGGGCGTGTGGTAATTGTTGACAATATTGTTTTCAAGAGTACCGAATCACGTGACTGTAAAATTAACATTGGAATAATATTGGCATCTCATTGGAATTAAAATTAGTTTGGAGAGTATGCCCCCAGTATCAACATTGACATCATATCATTTGTTTTTCAGGTACTCCCTAGCAGAGAACTTGGACACGCAGCTGAGACAGATGTCAGAAGACTTGAAAGAAGTCATTGAACACCTCAATGAAACCAATAGGAGTCAAGACAGTAATGATCCTGTAAGTATCTCTAATAAAGGTGAATAGTTTGTTTGTTTTAACGCGCTAATATCTGGAACTGCCGGTCGCATTTGATAGCCCAAAAGCGGGTTGCCGACCGAAAACTAAGCTATTCCGATGCTATATTAAACCAGCTAAGCTAAGATAAACTAAAAATATATCCCGTGCACACCAAAACCTAAGCGAAAGTTTAGTCAGTGTTGCGAAGTTCAATTCGATTTTTTCAATTGTTCCATGGTATAGGAAATTGTTTAACAAATTTCAATAAATTGCTCCATATTCGGTACAAAACGACCGTGCGCACGACACAAGACACTGGACAGCACGTGCGAAGGGGTGCGGGGTAAGCGGGAGGGGCTTAACTTAGCTCGCGTAGCTGTGTATCGGCATACACAACTAACTTATCTGCGCATATTTTAGTTAACTCACATAGCTTAGTTTGCAGTTTGCACATAAGTATGAAAAATTGCGTCAGCTATGCGAGCTAAGCTAAATTAGCTTAGCTCTTGATCTGCCACCCCCGGTGGGTTCCCGCATTGTCGAGGCGGGGGCTCAGTAACCGTGGCTTGGACACCCACGGTGAAGCGAAGAGGAATCCGAGGAGGGGCCGCTCGTCAGGGCTTTTGCTGACAAGCCAACGACGTAGCGGCCAAAAATAGGTTGCGGTGCCGCTTGGGCGACATCGCAACTGAGGCGGGCCGCGATGTCGTATCGGGGGCATCGCGGCCGAGGGTTGGAGGCCGCGGCGGGAGAGGAGTGCCGGTATTGCGGTGCGCCGCTCTCCCTACCTTCCGCGGCCTTGACGGGTTCGCCACCGTGTGATGGCGGACGCGGTGGGGCTGCAGGGGAGGAGGAGTGTTGGTATTACGTTGGCCGCTCTCCCTATCCTCTGCAGCCGCAAATTGGCAGGCCGCGGGGCCAATGACCTGACCCGTCGCAGGAGGACCCGCCGTGTCTGGGCACCCGCCCAGACACGGGGTCGTCTCGCGCCCATGTGCTGGTTTGGTCCCTGGGGTGGTCGCGGCGTACTATGTGTTCTGGTGCGCCGGTGACGGGGAGTGTTCCCCAGAGGAGGGTCCGGTAACGGATAGCCACGGCGGGTTCACGGATGAGTGACGCGACCGCGCGCGCGATGACGCGTGCAAGCGACGAATTAATTCACAAGCTTTTCCATCAAAAAGAGGCCTTGCCCTACCTTGGGACTATCATAGGATGGTATCTCTTTAAATAGTCTCATAGTTTGATACTGCAAAGTTTCATAGATAAAAAGAAAATTACAAATGTCTTCGTATCCTATAAAACGTCAGGAAAGCTTTGAGTATGAACGTCTATAAGAGTATGAGCAAAGAAATTACGGATGAAAGAATTGTTTGAAAGATGATAAATGACTAAGAATTGAAAAAATACTGAAATTATGCCAGTTTTATGAAAAACGAAGGCATGCTCCGCCAATCCAAAATAAATTGGCATAAATGTAGATGGATTTTTTTTTCTGGGAGATTATCAAATGACCCCTCCCGCTCTGGGTGGAGCGGAAGAGAGTGTCAGACTTTTACTGACTAAAACCCACCCGTGTTCCTTCCTTAGCCCATTATGTTCCGGGCCAGCGGTAACCCTTTCGGACAATGCCGCTGACCCGATGGCAGATGGATGACAATAATTTACTTGATTCATTATTAATTTTATCATTTCAGATCGTCCAAATCGGCCGCATACTCAACGCGCACATGTCCTCAATGCAATGGATCGACAACTCCATAGCCCAAATATCTACAAAACTGGACCAACTGAAGGCGACACACGACACTTTACGAAGAGACAATGAAAGGTCATACCAACTGACTTACAACTGATGTTAACAGTATTCGCAGTTTTAAGAATTGATTGTTAGACTATTTGGCGTCGATTTTGTTAAGTACTGGCTAGGTTAATGAGTTGCTGTCTTTTTTTAATGGGTATAGTGTGAAAGAGATGGAGATAGAAAGAAAATATGTTTATTTGCGGCAAACATGACGCAGAGAAAGATCACAAAAAAAAGTTGGGGAATATATGCGTCACATCCACGCAAAACGGCCATCGCTCAGCATAAAGCTGGATTCATACTACTGTGTCGTGTCGTGTCGTGACGCCTCCTGACGCAGTGTTAGCCAATCAAAACTCGTTGTATTTTGACGTAGTCCTGAACAGATTCGTTTGATTGGTGTAGTAGTAATGTGTCTGTGGCTTTATGCATGCATGCATTAGATAGTTTATGAGCTGCCAAAATCACTACTTACTATAAAGTCAGTGTCTGTTTGGAAGTGCTAATATCAATAAATGCTCAACGGATATCATTATAATTTTGAATTTGTATTTGTTTTATTTAATTTACACTAATCTAGCTACGCCTCGCGGTTTCACCCGTATAAGTGTCGATTCCGTGGTAATATCGGGATAAAAACTATCCTATGTCCTTTCCCGGGACTCAAACTATCCCTATACCAAATTTCACCTAAATCGGTTCAGCGGTTTAAGCGTGAAGAGGTAACAGACAGACAGAAAAACACACTTTTTCGCTTTTATAATATTAGTACACAGGGGCGGGTAAGTTTATAATTTTAAATCGTACATTTCCGTCTAACCTTGTATGGAAGATTAATTCAGCCTGATTTGATACCTCTTAGTTTCTTCCGTCTCTTTCTTGTTATCTGTGAGAAAAAGATAGCAATAGTTGTAGCCATTCAGCCTAGTGAGTGCGTAGTTTATATATCGTCCTTGCGCGTGCAAAAGCCGCTGTGTTATTTAGTTATTTTCGGTTCTTTATGCAGTTTTAATCGTTATTTCAATACACACATACTGTATAAACGGCTATGTGATAAGAGCAATATTTAAAGAGTTAAGGAATGTAGCTATGTGATATTCATAAATCGAAAGTTCCATATAAACACGTTAAATGTTATAATTCATATAGCTCAAATAAGTTCACTAAAAACACAGCGACTTTTGCACGCGCAACGACGATATCAAAATGTAAAAGAATACAATGTGTGCATTCGTAATATTTTTGTATGGCGTATAGTGAAGTGAGGACCGTGTTAATAATGTCGAATGGACTAATCTTTTTTTTTATTGTCAATTAAATAATTCATATGATTAATCATTGGTGCCCGATTCTGTTGTTCACAAACAAAACTAAATTTAATGTCAGTGCATCTTTTTCTATCTATTTCATTAAGAAAAGGACAGAAGATAAATTTTAGACCCAAAAAAAGGATGTTAAGTTTTACCCAAATTTGAAATTTTTCCTTTTCCAATTTTTCTTTCCATAAAAACCTAATTCGGACTATGACGAACATTTTTAAAAACAAAATAGCCAAATCGGTCCAGCCGTTCTCAAGTGATGCCTTTACCAACGAACAGCATTTCATTTTTAGGGTTCCGTATCTCAAAAGGAAAAAACGGAACCCTTATAGGATCACTTTGGCTCTAAAACGTCCAGATCCTTGCATGTTGGTTAAATTAAAATAGTATTTACTTATTTAGCCCAAAATTTGTAAAAAATAAACCCTCTTCCATTATCTAAGCAGTGAATGCCCTAATAATATTCCCTATTTATGTAGCTACAAGTTTTGTGATAACTTATAGACTTATTGATTAATGAATGAATGATGTAATTAACAAAGTGAACAAAAGTATATTTTTACGGACATAATTTTGGTCATGACCAAAATTATCAAAATAATTGTAGACTACATTAAAATGTGTTAATCTTAAAACCTGGATAAATTGTTTGTTACTCGTATGAAACGTGTATTACTGTGAAATAAAAGTGATTATTAGTTCATAATGTTTTATTGGTAAAATGTAGGTGTGGCTATATTGACGACTATCAGCACGCGACATCGTACGCATACAATTTCTGCCTCCAACCCATCGCTCACCCGAGCTATAATTCGTTTTCGCTTAACGTTCTTACTGACACTTTTTCCTTTTGCTCGGGTCCTACGGGATAAAATTCTTATGATAAAACGCCTAGAGCCTTCCTCAAAAATTGGACTATCAAATGCAAAAAGAAATTTTCAAATCCGACTGGCAGTTCCAGAGATACCCCCTTCATACAAACAAAAACTATAATTAGAAGTATAGATATCAGAAAGGCTTGAAGACCAAAAGGCGAAAAACTCAGGAGAATACTTAGAACAGTAAAAAAATACACAATTTCACGCAAACAAATTAAAATCGAGTTAAAATTATTCAACAATTTATTTCAATAAACAATCCCACTTATAAAACACTGTAGTTTAACATTCTCGTCTGTCTGTAAGCACAATATCACTAGTTTCTTATGTACTATACTACAGACAGTTTTGTTGGTCGATATCTGATCAGCACTTAGGAACATTGATAGCTTCTTAGCGTCCACCCTGCAGTAGCAAATACGCGATGTGTCTTCGTTAGCTTGCGTTTCTTCTGTTTCGGAGTCGGAATGTTCTATTGGACCTGGAAAGTTCGGGATGGATAGGTTTGTATTTCAGGACATGCTAACAAAAAACCGGCTAAGTGCGTTTCGGACCACGCACAGTGAAGGGTCTCGTAGTTGTGATGAACGCCAAATAAAAACAAGTTTCTTGTATGGGGACTCCTTTAATTTTTTACTTTATTTTATTATTTGTTGTTATAACGGCCATAGTAGTTACACAGTCTGTGAAAATCTGAAGTGTCTACCTATTACTAGTAATTCCGGTATTTCCGGATCCAATTAAATATTGTTAATGTTGGTAGTGATATTATTACTATTCAAGTACTCAATTCAAAATTTAAAGGAAGGTATCAAAACTAAATTATTAATATTTATCTGTTTTCACGTAACGTTTTCACAACACGGAAGTAAACGAGTGAGCTACCTGGCATGTCGTCGGCGGACGTACGCATTGTTTTGGTAACCGGTTAGTGCACCACCCATGATCCTTTGTTCTGATTGGTCGTTGGGTTGTCAAATCGTGACTGAGTGCGGTTAAAAAAAATTTATGAAGCATATAATTTTGCTCATTTTAATACAATTCCATACCTAAGTTCCGGATTTTTTTCAATAATCAACCAATTCCGAAATTCCGGAGGAACAACCATATTAATATATACGTTTCGGATCAATGACCCCAATTCAATCTACCTACTCCGATCACCGGTCATAACATAGAGAATGGTCTCAATAAGTATAATGATTTACCTCCAAAAGCTTCCACTCTCAGCCCTTTAAACCTCGTGGACACTTTAGCCATATCAGTCTTGATCTGTAAAGTCAGTCTCCCTTCAGCCGACGCTCTTATTACAACTTCTGATGCCATGGTCCTCATTCTGTCTATGGTAGTGCGCAGCTGTTTTAGTGATGGCAGTTCTATTGATATCTGAAAATAAAATAAACTTAATATAACATAACATGATGCCTTTAATCCCCGAAGAGTTAAGCAGACGTGTACCTATGTATAGTAAACCCTTTCGCCAGTTATATTTAAGTCCTAGTAATAGGGACGAGCGCGAGCCTACCCGGCTGTCCCATTTCAAAACCTAGTAAGGGACACTTTTTACAAAAATCGTTTTATTGCATAATCTTGCTAACCTAGAAGGTCTCTACCAAATACAAAAACACCAGCGTTTTTAACTTACATAAAAGGAGATATATTTAAGCATCGATACCTAGTAAGTGCACCTTTCACTCCCTAGTGACCATTTTAAAACCTAGTAAGTCACTTTAACCAATTCAAAAAATACTTTCCATAGGCTGACCAATATTACGTTTATGCACTCTCCTGTAAAATTTCATTTTAAGCCCTTACTAGGTTTTGAAATGGGGCAGCCGTACCATCAATGGGGCACAAGTCCAGAGTCAGGGCTGCTACTGAGAAAGCCCTGACGAAACAAACTCAATATCACTTTTCCCAACCTAGAAATCTAACCCAGGACCTCATGTTCCGCAGTAGCCAATAAGACAGTTTCCCCAAACCACCAGCTCTTCACCATTTCCTAGTGCTTTAGCTGGAAAGAAGTGGCGCAACAAAATCCCCAGTAGCACAGGTGTCTGTTAAGGGGCTTACAGGACCTAAACGCAAAAAACGCACGTTTCAGAAACAATAAAAGTATATTGATCAATTACAGTACACAAAATCAAAAAATATATGATATTCTTCAGGATTTATTAATTATGCTAGGTAGATAGTGTGTTGAAAACATAATACAACTAATTTGATACAATAGAAAAAAATCATGAAGATACCTCTAAAAACTTGCTTTTTACAATAAAAACCATACTAATATACATACAACCATTCTGATTTTTTTGTCAGATTTATTCAACAAGCAACACACTAAAATACTAGTGTTTTAATTTTTTAGTATAGATAGATTTTTTGTAATTAAATAATTGCTCCATATTTTACAATAAATTACCAGTGTTGTGTCATCGCCCGTCTCTTTCTTTTCTATGCAGTCCTACAGTGACCGCGCTTTAGGTTATGTAAGCACCTTAAGTTAAAAGAATAATAATTTGTGATTCTTAGGTGATTATATTACTGGTCCAGACATTCTTGATAAAAATGTATCTCTACTAATACTCACAGGGAAAAATAGGTACAAAACTATCGAGATAACTTACATCAGGGTCGGGTATCTTAGGTTCATGGTAGTCAGACCACAATTTCCTAGGTATTATCGTTACTGCTATATCATGCGTCACTTGTCTTGTCTGCTGTGACAATACACATGGCTGAAATGAAATAATTATTTGTTATTTTTTTAAGGTTTAATTTATTGGTGGTGCATGTTGGTCCTGGCTGTCATTTGTAGATCTTTAACAGTTGTTACGGGTAGTCATAACCCGAAAGTCTGACAACTAGTCTTACTAAGGGGTATTGTATTACCCAGTGACTGGGTTGTGGAAGTCAGATCGCTCCATGTAAAACACTAGTATTCAGCTGCAGCCGGTTAGACTGGAAGCCGACTCCAACCTAGTTGGGAAAAGGCTAGGCAGATAATGGTGTTTGAAGGTTTAATAAAAATTATGTAGGATTAAATTAAATTTAGAGTCATAGTCCTTCTTGTAATCTATCCAACATGTCAACAGATCCTTGCAGGATCCACGAACCTGTTAGCTAATGGCCATGTCTGTGAGGAGTAGCTCCTTAGTACCACGGGACCCATTTCTACATCCATTTTGAGAGGCAGACATAATCGAATTACTTCTCAATGTGCGTATTAATTTTCACTCTCAAAATTGATGTAAGAAGTTTATAAACCGTCAATAAACACGTGACCGGTCTATTATTCAAAAACCTTGGAGTTTGCAAACTGAATTAGAAGAGATTACTAAACAGGTATGTCTATGCTGTTTAGTCCTTCTATTGTTATTGTATTCAATGTCAATATTTCTTTACTAGATGCTCCATTAGTTTGCATGTCAGGTTTTCGCTTATTCTAATAACACTGTACAGAGGTGGTTTGGCATCTAGTGCTGTTGATCTATTCTGAAAAAATCTTACTATGAAAACTTAGGTGAAGTGAGCTGCCAATATAATGTCAATCCCTAGCATCAGGTGGAATGACAACTCACTTTATGCTCACTTTACCTACAGTCAGATTCAGATTCAGATTCTTTATTTGTTAACATAGGTGGTTACAAACAGGTGTTACATTTTCATATGCGCTCTATGTTTTGCCATTTGGCGTACAAATATGATGATCAATTTTGCATTTCATTATTAATTATCAATGTGCAACAAATACTATTATCAATTAAAATTATAAAAAACAAGAATGCTAAAGTGTAAGCGATGCATAAATATTTTCAAATTGTCAACAATAAAATTTAAGAAATAACAAAAATAAAAATGTCGGGAAGAAATAAAATAATTTAGATAAAATAAAAAAAATGTAGAAAATAATATCATCATAAAATTTAAAATTAATACAGAAATGTCAAAACAATTATCAAATCAATAAACTATACCTTCAATGTCAACAATTAAATCTAAGATTGCAATGTCGATTAGTCAAAATAAATAGGTACAGTAATGTCAAAATAGATGACCTAATACTTATTATCTATAGGAGGCATTATAGAACTGTCGTCCAAATAGTCCTTCAGCGAGTAGTAACATTTATCAACTAACATATTCATAAGCTCTTTTTTGAATTTGTCATGATTTAATGATTTTAATGTATCAGGTAGCTTGTTAAATATTTTTGTGGCCATACAGAAAGTGCTTTTATTCATTAAGGCTGTTCTACCATGTGTGGTTTCAAGCTCTAACTTGTTTTTGTCTCGTAGTTTTCGATAGTGACTTTTAAAAGCTACTTTGTACTGTGAGACGTGTGTTTTGACAAATATATTTGTTTCGTAGATGTACAGTGATGGTAGGGTAAGAATGTTCAGGCTTCTAAAGAACGGTTGACAACTATCGGTGCTATTTAGGCCACACATGGATCTAATACATTTTTTTTGAGCTCTAAATATAAAATCTCTATCGACGGAGTTGCCCCAATACATTATGCCATACCTAAGTGTTGATGCAACATAACCATGATAAGCCGTTAGTACAGCTTCTAGGCTGACAGTCTTTGATAGTTTATATAAAACATATGCAAATTTATTCATTTTTTTACAAATTTCGTCCGTTTGGGATCTCCATGTCAGATTGTTATCAATTACGATGCCAAGGAATTTGGCAACAGTAGTTGACTCTATTGGACTCCCTAAATACTTTGTCCCTAAAGTATTTATATAAATATCATAAAGAACATCTACTCACAAAGCAAAAGCAGAGTAAGGTTAGAAACTAAAGGAGAAGAGATAGTAATAGGAAAGGGAGTCAGACAGGGAGATCCCATGTCACCGAAACTATTCATTGCTGTGTTGGAAGGAATATTTCAAGAAATTAACTGGAGAAATAAAGGACTCAGAGTGCAAGATCAATATCTAAGCCATCTCAGATTTGCTGATGATATCATCCTCTTCGCGGAATCAGCAAATGAGCTAGAACAAATGATACAAAAACAGGACATATAAAGTAAAAAAGTGGGTTTACACATGAACGCAAGCAAAACAAAGATCATGACGAACCATACAGAAGAAGAAATACACGTGTCAGGAAACCAGATTGAATATGTAAAGGAATATATCTACCTTGGAAAACAAATATCATTTGATACAAGAAATAACGAAACTGAAGTGGATAGAAGGATCAACTGCACTTGGAGAAAATTTTGGTCACAAAAGGAAGTCCTAAAAGGGGACTATCACATGAAGTTCAAAAAAATAATAATGGACACCTGTATTCTACCAAGTATGACATATGGAAGCCAAACATGGACATATACTAACAAAATAAAAAATAAAATCTTATCATGCCAACATTCCATGGAAAGGAGCATTTTAAAACTCAGGAGAATACAGAAAATCCGAAACGAAGAGATAAGAAAAAGAACAAAAATAACAGACGCCCTCCAGCACGCTTTACGTCTGAAATGGAAATGGGCAGGTCATATTTCGAGATGCAGAGATCAGAGGTGGACATTGGAAACAACGAAGTGGTCTGGACCGAGAGGCAAGAGGAACAGGGGCAGACCGCACAAGAGATGGGCGGACGATATCATTGAAGTAGCTGGTCCGAGCTGGATGGAGTCTGCCCAAAACAGGGAAAATTGGCACGGGATGGAGGAGGCTTTTACCCAAAAGGGATCCATATTCAAATAAAATATAAAACTAATAATTTATAAAAAACGTTTTTGTAAAGAAAATTATGGAATAAATGAGCTTTATTATTATTATTATTATTAGTTGACTCTATTGGACTCCCTAAATACTTTGTCCCTAAAGTCTTTCTAATTAATATTATTTCAAGTTAAACAAATCGTCCCTTTATTGGTAAAACCGATTATCTACCGAAAACTAAACTTGTGGCAATACTGATTTAAAAGTTTGACAAAATAATTATGTAACTAAATTACATATATCTTACCTGCAGTCATGTAATTATAATGAAAAAATTAATAAAGTATGTTTGTAAATCATAAAAATAGAAGTACTTCATTGATAATGCTTGAAAAAATGCCAAACACTATCTTCAGGGAGGTCATTTAGTTGGTTTTTCCTGAATGACGACATAAGCATATATATCATTAATTAAATCACTTGGAGCTTATCTTATAGCTTCACCGTAACCTTTCGAAGAAAGTAATAAGGTACCAAAAACAAGTGTAAAAATAACACTCTTAAACATTCTACAAATTGAAATTAAAAAAATGATAATTGGTTTTGCTTGAGTAAAATTAAGAATTGTGGTAGACTATCTGCAAAATGTTCATACAACGAACTACAGCAAGCCTGGTCTATTTTTATAATTATAAAAATACCAAAAAATCATTACTTAAGTACATGAAAGTAAAAACTGAATAAAGTAGGATAATAATAAGAATGATATATTAGGAAATAATCAACTTTATTAGTAACTTTTTATTTTTATCTAAGTATACAAAACAATTTGTGAAAAAATGAATTAATTTAGATTTTCTAACTACTTAAAGAAAACAATTTGTGAAACCATGAAATTAATTCATGTTTTAGATAGAAAAACTAAAATAATGTATCTTTCCTTCATCAGCTGATGAGAAACTTGTAATCAGGAAAAAGATAAAGATAAAAAGAGAGCTGAAGAAGAAACAAATTTTCTGTCTGCTACTTTCGATTTGCAGGCAATTCTACAATTGCCATGCACTGATGTTGGTCTCCTTTACTATACAAGAAAATTAACTTTATACAATTTAACGCTGTTCGAAAGTGCGCCTCCTAACGAAGCTTATTGTTTTGTATGGTCCGAGACAAATGGTAAAAAGGGAAGTTCAGAAATCGGAACTATTTTGTGTCACTATTTAATGAAATCTGTATCAGAGGAAGTCTCGGAAGTCTGTTTGTTCTCTGACACATGTGGAGGACCAAATAGGAATCAATTCGTGGCTGCTATCCTATTGTGGTTAATTCAAAACAGCAACCATTTACAAATCATAGAACACAAGTTCTTAGAGTCAGGTCACAGTTACATGGAAGCTGACCACAGATGACTCAGATTCTGACTCTTCAGAGGCGGCCACATCAGGGACGCGTTCAATGCGATCCCTATCTACAAGCAAACTTCTGTAAGTACCATCCATGGTACTCTTCTGGTATAAACCCCTTCTCACATAGATTAATGAGATCTTTTTCCTTAGCTTCCGTTATTGGAAGAGGTCCATCATACAATTGTTCTAGCGGTGGGAACTGCAGTTCCGAGGTAGTTGGTAGTTCAATTATCTGTTCTGCTGCCAATCGCTTTGCTTTGTTTCTTGTTGCATAGCTCTGGTGTCCATGTGCTGAAGATGTCGATGCTGTGTTTATATTAATCTTATTTTGTGTCTGAAACAGTTACATCCATTGCCATAAATGAATTTGACATGACATAGTTATAGTATATTTTTTTGTTTCCTTTTATGTACTTCATCCGTTTTATTTTTAACCATTTCACTTGCTGTCCATCTGTTTTTGGTTCTATTCAAAATTTAGCCATTTTTTTGTATTAGCCAATTTTTTCAAGTCTTTAAGCTCGTTGTATTTAAATTGCTTGACTTGATAACAATTTTTTGTTATAGTCTTTGTGTCTTTCCTGTAATTTTTTTTTTTGATCTAGCACGTTTGAAAATTTTAATCCAGTCAGTCATCAGAAAAAAGATCAACATTTTTCTTGGCAGACTCAATCGCACTGTGCATTGAGTCTGCTTCCATGTAACTGTGATCTGACTCTAAGAACTTGTGTTCTATGATTTGTAAATGGTTGCTGTTTTGAATTACCCACAATAGGATAGCAGCCACGAATTGATTCTTTTAGTTATTGTTCTGAGATTGATTCCTATTTTGTCTTCCACATGTGTCAGAGAACAAACTGACTTCCGTGACTTCCTCTGATACAGATTTCATTAAATAGTGACACAAAATAGTTCCGATTTCTGAACTTCCCTTTTTACCATTTGTCTCGGACCATACACAACAATAAGCTTCGTTAGGAGGCGCACTTTCGTACAGCGTTAAATTGTATAAAGTTAATTTTCTTGTATAGTAAAGGAGACCAACATCAGTGCATGGCAATTGTAGAATTGCCTGCTAATCGAAAGTAGCAGACAGAAAATTTGTTTCTTCTTCAGCTTTCTTTTTATCTTTATCTTTTTCCTGATTACAAGTTTGCTTCCTATCAATGTGTGTCTGATATTCTCCTTGTATTTTATTTTATTCTTCTGGATTAGCGCGATTGTACCTAGTGCACAAAAGACATTGGTCTTTTTTCGGCATGAAAAATCCCAAATTAAATTCTGTAGAAAAAATTCTAAGATATGTCATCTCCGACACAGGTTCCATATTTTCGTCTTCGCATTTTGTGACGTATGTACAAAGAATACAATTTGCATAATGTAAGGTTTCAAGTGCTTTTACTTGTATTTAAATCTAAACGATACGATCTCTGATGTTGTGGAAAGACAAATAAAGCTGTTTAATCTCTTTTAATTGAATTAAAATCTGCACAAGTGCGAAGGATTATGTTCTGTTAAAAACAAGTAGAACTATTTACTTTCTTTTTAATGTGTAAGATTCTAAGTACTTTCCAATAATTCAGCAAAACCAGAACCATTTAAAGTATTTTAATTTGTATTAGTATAATGCTACAGTATGTTCAGAGTGTAAGCAAATTGCAACTAAAATAAGATATGAAACTGAATGTGGTTTTGATTGCAAGGCTTCAAAAAAATCGTACAGGTATAAGACTTTAGCTGTTATTGAATGCAGATGTTACCTAAAATCTTATATTATAATTGTTTTTTGGCGTATCTATCTCGGAAACTATGCATCGTATCGAAAAATCGGTTTTATCTGTAGATAGAGCTCAAAAAGTTGAGTAGCTTGGTGTAAATAACTCATTTTTGAAAAAAAGTGTAGATAATCGGTTTTACCAATAAAGGGACGAAATATCAACTTTATTTTAATGGTAATTAAGTTGATTTCAGAGTGACTAGCACCATTGAAAAAGTTATACAATTACTGTATGAAGTTGTTGCGTAAACTGAACTTTATTGTGTAGGTTTTAAAGTTATTTTTTCCATAAAATGATACTTGTTTACATTTTCGGCAAATTAAAACCATGAATGCAGATTGTTTTCACAGTAAGATTTTTACAGAATAGACTGGCTTTTGGAAGAAAATGATATTGTTAGGAAGAATCTTGTGACAATTTCCAATCTATAGTGTAAAAGGAGCATGCACACCGTTATTTGATTCATTCGTCAGGTGTCACTCATGGTGGCGACATCGCCCAAAAGCTGTAAGTCTTATAATTACTGTCTTACTGTTGTTATATTTGATTGAACATAATTAGAGGTTAATTCTTTTAGTTATTACCAGTGGTGATGTATGTTTATTTTAGTCAATATAATTTGGTTCCTTGCGTTAGAAAATTAATTGTTGTAATAATTTAAAAACATTTGTATTAAAATTAATTATTGATTATACTTGTGACTTCATGTGCTGTGTTGTTTTTTTTTTAACATTTCTTCTACTGACTACAGAAATTGCAGTAGGCACAAATGTAATTACAAATATAATAGAATAAAAGTAAAAGCATTACTTCAGTACATTACAAACATTTACTTACCGTTTCAATTTCTAAAGTAAGACATGGACATTGTTTCTTTGTTAACTTCATCTTCAAAGATTTTGCTGTCTTTAATGTGACTAGAGATCTTGCTAAATTACCTGTAAAACACATAAGAATATATTCAGATGAGATTCATTGGGTTTTTAACCAATACTAGTGTTTTTTGTATTCAGAGCATTTTGAAAGTTTTCACGTAAAACTGCAAGGGGTATCATGTTAACTAATAACTAGATTGCGGAGGTCAAATAGGCAGTCGCTCCATGTAAAATACTGGTATTCAGCTGCATCTGGTTAGACTGGAAGCCGACCCCAACAGAGTTTGGTAAAGCTAGGCAGGCACGCAAAAACGGCAACGAGAACGTGTAGTGTTTATTCTAACCTGAACTTAAAGTCATATAAATGTCTTTGTGCTCCTCATCCAGCCCAATCATGTGATACTCTGAGCAGAACATTGCCTGAGGAATCTCACACCACAAAATCGGTGGACAAGGCCCAGTATTCTCTTCACTCACAATAAAATACAACTGGTCGTCAGTCAATCTTAACACACATTCTTTGGATAACTTCGATATTATTGTCACTACATCTGCAAATAAAAGTGTTTTTATGTAAAGTTGGAACGATTGTTTACATTTTATGAGGTTAAGTAAGTACTTGAAAATTCTCGCATCGGCCCAGCATCCATCATTACAGCGCGGAACTTCATATTTTATGTTGGATTTAAGAGATATTTGACGCATTTATCGCTAACTCTCTCTGAATAAAAGTTCGCGGGCTTCCAATGCCGAATTTGGATTATAATGGTTTGTTTTGACATTGACAGCAGGGCAGGCGATTGGTGAAGAAGCATAGACAACCGCATTTAGGGAGGCTGTAAATAAAATGTTTTTTGTAAGTCGTGATCTATATCTACTAAATAAATATAAACTCGACTAAAAGGCGTATTCAATCTTTTCCCACTTTTAAAATTATGATAAATAAAACTATCTCTATGCCAATATAATATGTTCTTTGCTTTTATTTCATGATAAATATATAAAAATGATGTTTTTTTTTTTTTCATGATGATGATACATAATAGGTAATTTTTCAATTAAGGGTAATACATAATGGGTACATATTAGTATAAAACAACAATATTTCACCATTCGGCATGCAACATTTCTATTATTAACATTCAGTTATGTCTAACCAAAAGTCAGTAGGCCAGATATGGATCTCGCCTACTGACTTTTGACAGAGAAAAGAATTATTGTTTTGGATTGATGGCAATCCAAAACAATTCTTTTCTCTGATAAAAACTCAGTCACACTGTAGTACGTTTTATCTATCAAAAATATAAGTAGTATGTAGTCTACCTACTCTCACAGAGCATGTAACACTTCCTACTCTTAAACAGCACTGTTATCAAGTATATATTACATGTATGTTTTATATAATTTGTTTGTATTTATTGTATGACCTACCAGTATAAAAATTGTAAACCGCATACCACCTGGAGACCCTGGAGTATAGTCTCTCTTTCTCCCTTAATCCATCCAAAGGTTGTCGTTATAAGATCAAGAATATAAGCAATATTTCTGAACTACTTTAATATTTTGTGTTTTTACGGTGTGCATAATAAAATTTTTATTGTATTTTAAAAACTTGTCTGGGCTGCAACATTAAAAAGTAATTACATGGTTATATGTTTATAAATAAACTGAGTTACTGTTACTTTTTGATTACTAGTAAATGTATGTATTCAAATCAGACTTATTATTATCGAGTCTTGACTTATTATTTGAGTATTTGTTTTGTGTTTTTAAAGTTATGTATCTAAAAAAAGTAAAATGGAACGGAACCCATAAGAATCACTTTGTTGTCAGTCGGTTCGATCAAATCCTGTCCCTTTCTCGGAAACGGATAGAGGTGAGAAAACACAATAAGCACAACTGAGAATAGTAACTGTTACTGAGCTATCACACTATTTTTCTTATTATGCTTTTCTTTTGCAGGAAATAAACAAACAGACACACAATTTCCCTTTAAGACGAAAGCGCCAGGGTAGCCCGCGAAATTCATTTTTTTTTAGATTTTTTGCAATTATTATAATTCTGCAAATACATATTTGTTACGGCCGCGAATCATATATTAATCAACGTACAACTTAATACTAACCAGCAAATTGCAAAAAACCTAAGAAAATTTGAATTTTGCGGGCTACCTTAGCGCTTCCCCCGCTATTATGCTGTATTAGATTAAAGAGAAATTTCTGGTTGTGTTTCACAGACCCCTATAGAACAGCAGTTTTCTGTGCACGGAACCCCTGCACGCTAGTTGAACACACACTTGAGAATTTTTTTTATATGCATCCACGAGCAGTGGTGGCCAAGTGGTAACGGCCGCGACTTACGAGTTGTAGGTCGTAGGTTCGAACCCAGACAGGCGCTTTACTTTGTGTAAATTATTTCGTCACCACTGCTCACAAAACGGTGAAGGAAAACATCGTGAGGAAACCGGCATGTCCTAGAACCAAAAATTCGAAGACATGTGACATCTACCAACCCGCACTGGGCCCGCGTGGTGGATTACGGCCCACTCCCTCTCACTGAGAGGAGGCCTGTGTCCCAGCAGTGGGAACATTATAGGCTGATGATGATGATGGATCCATTTTAGTCGATTTTATTATTTTAGAATGGTATCATTTTAAGCATAGACAAAGATCTATGCGTTCCCGTTTCCTACAAAGATGGCTCCGAATGGCGCTGTCGTGTTGATAAAGTTCTATTTACGGTAGATCTTCGCTCTCTGTCGCACATACACCGATCCTCGTTCGTGCGAATGAGAAAGACATTGTTCCATTTTGATTGTAACGAATACTAACGAATTGTGGTTATGACTTGAAAAAGTTTTTATATATTTTAGTTAATTATTGTGCAATCCAGAGTAATTTATTCGCTGTTATAGTTAATGTTATTGCTAATCATTTAAATTGTAAATTTATTTTCGTAATAACCTAAGGCACGGAGGATAAATGGAGAAAAATGAAAAGTCAAGGTATGTGGACGATCGATAATGTCGTCACTATGAATGTGTTCTAACCACAAATACACTTGCTTGTTCAGTTATTTTCACTTCTACCTCGCTTATTTGTTGATATCAACCTCATTGTTGATATTCATGCGAGTATTTTAGAGAAAATCATGACAGGAGTTGTTTATTTCGGGATATTATTGGCACAACGTTCACCGTTGGCCATAACGTTTTTCCTTCGAATTCGATCTTCGAATATTTAACGGATTCCAATTTGAAAGAAATTCGTTATTTTATGTTTTAATCCAGCATTCATAGACACTGTGAGCAAATTCAGCTAGTTAAATTGTGGATTCAATGCGGTTTTCGCCATCTCATGACCGTTAACTCAATGCATAACTACGTAATACGGTTCAATGTCGCCCGTGATTAGGTGCGATGATTATGCAACGTTAACTCAGCTATGTTATTTGTTCGATTTTCAGAGTTCTGTCATTTCCTTTAGCTGGAAATAAAATGCTTGTTAAAATGTTATGAAATTTGACTTTCGTGTATGAACGCACTTGATGGGATTAAGTAACTGCACTGCACGTATGAAGATAGTAAACT
Source organism: Luperina testacea (assembly GCA_927399505.1). NCBI lineage: Eukaryota > Metazoa > Arthropoda > Insecta > Lepidoptera > Noctuidae > Luperina > Luperina testacea. The sequence continues at coordinate 6,245,315 of OV656779.1, read as the reverse complement.
TATGCGATGATAGCGTTTTTGTGTTTACTTTCCTTAACTGGGACGTACAGTACTGCGTGTACGTAACTAAAATTTAATTCCATGTGTTTTTTTATTTCATGTACTTAGGTAAGTATAGGGGAAAACAACAGATCAGCATTACTTAAGAATACTTACATGTAAAGGAGATGAAGTAGGTAGGTAAGTAAGGGGGTGCTTTTTTGATCGAGAGGGAAGTGAAGAACCTTTGAACCTTCCCTCCCAGTCCTAGGGAGTGACTAGTAGGGCAATGAGCCATGAAAATAGCGAGTACCTACCTACCTACTTTAGGGATGTGGATGTCGCCATATCAGGTTTAGCACGAGGGGGTTCTGGGATGACCTAGGTCTTGCAGGTACACCTACCTATTTTAAGAGGATACGGTGCCCTCTCCTCTCGCCAGGGTTCGTGGCTAAATTATAACAGCCGCACGGCTCGATGGAAGGTTTAGCTCTTTCATATATCTATGTTTTAGCTTATGCCTGCCACGGTCGGTTCGTGGATGGGTGATCAAATCATCCATTACAATGTTACCAGTGCTGATCGTATTACCCAGTTTCTGGGTTGGGGAGGTCAGATAGGCAGTTGCTTCACGTAAAACACTGGTAATCAGCTACATCCGGTTAGACAGGAAGCCGACCCCAACATAGTAGGGAAAAGGCTAGGCAGATTGATTGGTGCCCTCCGTGTGCTAAAAAAGGCCATTGAGGGTTTTTGTGTTTTTGCAAACAAAACCATCTCTCTCCCATCGATATCATTACGTATACCTACCTAGATACCTGCCCGGTTTTAAATTTCTGAGTTCTCTAGTAGATCGTACAGTATGAGTGGAGTAGCGGATGGACCCAGAGGCCACAGCCAAAAGTAAAATTTTGTGAAGACAAGTTGATTCATTACCAAGGTCTTTTAAACTTTGGCAAGTCTTCTTTTGCTTTTATGGCTTGGCATTTTGGAGTTTAGTCCAATACGGATGAGGCTATGAAAGGTAACCCTTATGGTCCTTATTAGATTTTTGAAAGCCAGAAATCACACTCATTTAAACGAAACTAAGGTTACTTGTTGCGAGCTTGCATAACTAGCCTATAATTTTCCCACTGCTGGGACACAAGTCTCCTATAGGCGAGAGGGAGGGGGCCGTAATCCACCACGCGGGCCCAGTGCAGGTTGGTGTCTTCGAATTTTTGGTTCTAGGACATTCCGGTTTCTTCTCGATGTTTTCCTTCATCGTTATGAGAGTAGTGGTGATGTTGCGAACCTGATACCTTAGGGGGCGTTCAAGTATTACGTAACGCAATTTGGGGGGAGGGGGGGGTCTTGTAAAACGTTACGATGCGTTACAAGGGCGGGAGGGGGGTTCGAACAACGCGTTATGTAACATTGTTTTATTTATTTAAATAAAAAACTAGGGAATTAAAGTCAAGTAAAATAAACAATATACGCATGCATTCTGATTTAGAAATCTCTTATTTCATTTATTATTACCGTAAACGCGATTAAAACAGTAATAACGGTATTTTAGCGACTTTCGGGTAGATACTTTACGCAACTAAATCGCGACTTTTAGGTAAAAATGGTCACTTGGGTGTTACGTAATCTTTAGGGAGGGGGAGGGGGGGTACAGAAAAACGTAACGGCGCGTTACATGGGGGGGAGGGAGGGTCAAAAATCTTCAAAAATTGCGTTACGTAATACGTGAACGCCCCCTATTATTCCCAAAATTCCGGTTCGTAATGACGATTTGACGACGCGAGAAGCGGTGGCCCCTTACTATCATACTATAGGTATAGATACATCTCTGCCTAACCCTTTGGGGAATTCAGGAGTGATGTTATGATACTCTTCTTAAATCTATTGGCTGATAAGTGATAAGTCATGAAGGAAACTCAATGGGAGATGAAATTTCTCAGAATATCGACATTGAAGATTCATTTGAAATTGGTGGGGGGCGTTTGTCCTGCCTTAAACTTTATTATGTACCTAGATATAATCTCAAGGTAAGCAGGATTTCGCGGTATGACTCATTGTATATTAGTATAGCTACTATTTGCAGGCTTTGTAGCATCCCCTTGATAAACTCGGATCCTGGTTTCGCAAGAACAAAAGTTATTAATGATCCGTGAATGGAATAAATCGCTCGAATTACTCAAATTGATTTTAATGGATGCGTTTACCATCCATTCAAGTTGCCAATAACTTAATCACCTACAATGGACGCGGACCGGTTTCGTATGTGAATGTTGAAAAACAGCTGATGTTATTTTTATTTCTGTGAGAAGAAAACACGTTTAAATCCTGGAGGATTATCATAATTTATAATCATGTGTGCTGATTGCGAAATTTATTATATTATTGGGTGTGCCTGCACTTATATTTACAAAAGTAATTCTCTATGTTAGGGTTAATGGAGGACACCAAGAGGAAAGGCCGTTCTAAGGATTTCAATACTGCGTTTATTATCCCTTTATATTCAGAAGATCTGTTTACTAATATTATGTGAGACGTGTGATCCCACATTAAGCTAAAATAGTAGTTTAGTCACTATACGAAAGTAAGAATTTCGGTCAAGTGGTAAAGTGGTAAGGGCGAGCTCGAATAGTAAAAAAATAATATTTATGAGTTAGAAAGAGAAAGACGATAGTGTTGAAGTAGGATCAATTTGTTTGATACAACCTTCTTAAACCTAAGGAGAACCAGATTATTTAGGCCTTATGATATCAGACAGTAGCCTTCCTTAAATAACCTTGGTGCAGCCTCTAGTCGTGTTTTCGCTGAGTGTTCTTAAATATTTTGCAAACAACTGAGGTAGCTTCACTCGCTGTAATAATTTTTATAATTATGTCGCACAAGCGGTGGTTTGCTTGCTAAAACACTTTTGCCTGAATTCTGTTGTAAGACAGTAAGAGTACTCAAATGGACATAATAGCTATTGATTAAGTTATCTATTTAAGCTAAGTCGTTCTTTAACCGGGTCACGGGTCACCAGGTAGTCTTTCTTTAAGGTGTTCAGAATACGCAAGATATCGACCAACGTGCCGATGTTATAGTAGAATATGTCCACTTCTTCGTCCACTATCTAAAACTGTATGGAAATGCGTGCACGTAACGTTGTCGTGAAGGCAAATTTAAAAGCATCTTCATAATGTATATTTCAATATATATCTTCCTTGTCGTGAAGGGAAATTTAAAAGAGTCTTCATATATTTCAATATGCCTTCCCTGTGTTATCGTGACACCGTGGATTGTCTACAACAATAGCGTCAGGTTAGAAATTCATAAAAGCACACAATAGCACAGATCAGTAATTATTCTTGTAAAGAATACATGACCTCTCAAGCTCCGCTAATGAGACACAATTGATTTTCTATTGTATCTTACTACATAGGGTACGCGCGGAGCTTGACCGAGTAACCGACCAGTAGTGAAAACGAGGCTCTAAAGGACATGTCCAGAAATGGTTTTTTATTATTTAATAATTCTAACCAGAGTAAGTTAAATATATTTGGATAGACATCCCTAAAACTAGTAGTTCTAGTTATATCATACATTTTTAAAGACCTCCGATTTTGAGAAAAATCGTTTTTTGTTTTCGTGAGAATTTACATCTAAAACGAACAAACCTTCTAATTATCTAGAATAATAAAATGAACACACCTAAAAAAAAAGTAAACTTGTCAAAATTGACACAGGAGAACTGTCATTACTGGCAGTGAGCGTCAACGTCAATCAATTTTTGATGTAGGAGCATGACGTTGGACGAATGACGCATGGAGCCGGTAGGGATGGCGATCTGACCTCAATTAATCGTTTTATCGGGCGAAACCAATCGATTTTTTAAATCAATTTTTAGCATAGAAAATCAACATTTGTGTTTTCTATTGAGACTATAAAGATATATTATTTTATTTTCTAAACTTTTTAATGTAAAATCATTAAGAAAATAAATGTCTTGTTTTATACCGAATACTCTTTATATGGTACTTAATTTGTTATTAACGAATTCCCTGAACTAAAAAAATCCCTGATTTTACTGATGAGAAATCGTTTATTAAGGTATCTTTCTTGATTTTCATAAAATGGACTAAACATATTTACATCTAATCTTCTAAGGATCTTTTTCGGCGAGAATCGATAACACTTTGAGCTGGTGACGCCAGCTATGTATGTCTAACTCGATTATTCGAGTTGCGCTCAGATTGAGATGCCGCGATCGAGTTGAATTAGATTGCCACACGGTAAATGAAGAAGCGAGTACGTGATTGACGTCTCTGGTTTGGCATGTATTCGAACCTTATTTTATATTTAAATTCTACTGAAATTGTATTTTAAATAATTAAAATAGTCTCAATATACGTTTCCTTGCGAATCTATAAAAAAAAAATCGTCGCGAAACAGAGGTGAAAAAACAATAATTCGTTCAATTTCATCCATTTACCAGAGTTCCGTAACTCGAGTCACATGAATTTCAATCCGAGTAACCTTATCCTGAGTTGGCACATCTCTAACGCCAGTGACAGCTGAAAAATCATGTCAAATATGACATTGTCACAGAGTGACGGAGTATTTATTAGGGTTGCCAACTACAAATAACATCAATTATTATTTTATGATTTTTCGCTTAAATGGAGGGGTTTAAAAATATTATTTCAGTAGTTCTGAGTTCCATATTTTTGTCGTATTTATTTGAACCGAGTTTGATGCTGGTTAGATTTTTCTTGGAATAAAAAACCAACGTCCATACAAAAAGCGGACATCTCCTTTCGTCCTTCCCTAATTCAACGACGAAGGAGTCTAGCTGGCACACCCAAACGGAAAACGATGGAATGTCCTCTACTTAGGAAGTCTCCACAAAGCAAGACATTACATATTATTATTATTTTCACGGTTCTTTCACGCCGTAATTGGAGCTCTAAATGACATTGGCACCAGGTGCATCAATATAATTCCAAGCCACATGTCGGTAGTACGTTGGATTTAAGATACTTATCGTAGTGAATAAAATAATGAATAGACATGCCCTAGGTACTTACGATTCAAAAGCTATTCGATCCCTCTCCTTTAAAGAGTCTAATTACCATTGTATCAGATGTATAAATCGATTTGCGGAAAGGAATGCACTTTCATTCAAAGTCAAGCCAATAACAGTTATTACACGGTACTTTTGAGTAGCAATGAAACCAATTAGTCAATTAGAAAGTTAGTAACTTACCCCATCTATCACAAAGATTACGAAGGAAGTTCCTAATACATAGCTTCACATGTTTGAAAAATTCGTCTGCCCGACTAAGTAAATAATGCAATGAATGTTGTAAATTGTAAAACGTTATGCAATTAGCCCGCTATTCTAAAACGCAGATTCTCCGCTGTCCCTCTCTTGACACTCTCTTGTTAAATTTTTGGCTTTCTTACACAAATAATCCAATCAGTTTCTCCTAGGTTATGTCTTGTAATTCCTGGTAGAGTGACAGAGTTGAGAATCGAAGAGTTAGCTCCCATCAAACGCGGTGATCCCCAGTTAACTTTTAAGGCTCCTTCAAACAGGCGCGACACGACACGCGACACAAAGGCACCGCAAGTCGCGCAACGAACCGCTCGTTGCGCGACTTGCGGTGCCTTTGGTCGCGCGCGATTGTATCGCGTGTCGTGTCTGTTTGTAGGAGCCATTAATTACATTTTTGCGCAATTAATGGGCCTCGTCTCACCCTCCATAGAGTTGTCGTGTCGTGACACGTATTCCTTTATTACGTTCTAGAAACAGGTTTCACTCAATCAATCAAAATTACCGGACACTCGGCAACTTTTTCTATTTCGAGAGGAGGAATCTTGATGACATGTAATCACAGGACAGGAGTGAACTAATGGTTTTTGCAAACTCTGTTGGCACGGCCGGCCGGCGGCTTATGCTGTCGGCTATTAAATGAGGGCCTACAATTTATATTCAATCTACTAGGTTGAATGCCATGCTAGCTAATGCCAATATCTCGAAAAATGACACTAAAAGGTCTAATAGGTACACGAACTCATTGATTTTGGGGCTGTTGGAGCCTCTCGTTCACTAAACAGCAGTGCGATTCTGTAACTATCTCACCGTGAAAACTTCGGTGAAGTGAGCGTGGACGTGGAGTGAGCTGTCAATAGTGTCAATTCCTAGCAAAAACAAACTCACTTCACCTAAGTTTTCACGGTGAGATTTTTACAGAATCGACCGGCTGAGCCTTACCGAATCTGCATAGCTATTCACAACCACTCGATACGCTTCCGTACCGTCGAACAGTTTCAGTGTTATCGTAGGAGTCCTCTAAACGCTGTACACAAATCTAAAACCAGAACATGTTGTCAGTTTAAATCAAATAGAGGACCGCTATTCTTACGACGGCTTTTGGCTGTCTAGACTTTTTGCGGACTAGGCAAATCAGGTAGGTGCCTAACCTAAAATGTGTCTTTTTGACTCGTAAGCCTGTCGAATGGTCAGTGGTGTAACTATACCAAATTCAAGGGATGGGGCCCTCGATCAATGTAAAGAAGCTCAACCAACGTTATAGTTTTCCATATCCAGTTTATATTCTATACATTTTTGGATTCTGGGGCGATCGCATATTTTCCTAAACCAAACCATGCTTTGTTCGCAGAATGGCTGAAGAAAAAGGAACAAAATCCTATCTGCAGTTCCAGATAGAGAGACTGAAAGTCTTGCAAGCGAAACTATCGACGGAAGCTGAAGAAGATTACGTCATTATAAAAGAAGAAAAGTAAGTATTAGCTATAAGTATGAAAAAAAAAAAATAAGAAGGAGAAAAGAGGGTGGTCCGATTTGGTAAAGATGTCTTATGAACATGATATTACAACCGTTTGAGTCTTGTTCTGGCATTATCAAGGCCTATTGAAGAACTGATATTGCACTAATTAATCCAGTGTTATCATGAGAATATAGGAAATTGGCGTTCCTATTTACTAATATAAGATTAAGCTACGCTTGCCGCGGTTGGTCCGTGGATGGGTGACCATCTTTACATACCGAGACCACTCCGTGCTTTGGAAATGATAAATGATTTTATTTTTGTAAGTAGGTTTGTACAAACACTTTTACACGTCAATCATCTTTTTTTTTAACTAGTAGAGGTCGGCGTTTCCTATCTGACTACTCTGAGAAGAAAGGCCGAAACAAACTCAGAGGTCACAGTCTCTTTTAAAGTCCAGACATAATCTTGGTCAGGTTATATGAAGACAATGTAGATCGATGTCTGAGATGGTCTTTTGAGGAAAGAACCACACATATTGAGAAGACCTGTCCAGTCAGTGCACGCATTTGTCAGAAATCGTGCAACTCAACGATTCGACGAACAATACCAAAGAAAGGATATTGGGTAGGCCACATAAACTACTCAAACTGTCAGACCATGAAAAAAAAAAAACTAACAGAACAGAGTATAATAAAAAAAATATAAAATTAATAAAATGACCCACATCTTCTTCACATTCACAATAAATAAAATAATATAATACTTTACAAAGTAAGCAAATGTCATTGTTTGTCAACGTGTATATATATAAAAAAAAAAGAAACTGGCACTCCGGTAGTGCCGACAGAAGTGAAAACTTGAACAATTACGAGTGTATTTTGTGAATCGTCTTATAAACAAAACACGCGTGTTAAGGTGTGTTCCTTATTTTATAGGGTTTTTTGCAAATCAGGTATGATGACCGCTCGCATGGAGCTCGTCGTCAGTTATATATCCGTGGTTCAGCGCCATCTCGTCGTTGTTGGATGAACTACGTAGTTAGTACGCGAGGCCCTCGTAGTTCTTCCCGATGTGCATAGATGGCGCTGTCCTCAACAACGCGCGTCTTACGTTTTACGTCTTACGTCTTACGAATTTTCGATCAGGGTCACGTGACCTGACGCGAGTTTAGAAGTTTTTACCCATTCCAAAAAAAGTACACAGCGCCGCTAAAGAAGTTTTCACTTCAAAAAACATACAAAATGCAGAAATTGGAAGCAGTTCAATCCCACAGTATAAAAGGCTTTCTGGCACAACTTACGTTTAATGAATGATTTGAATTAATTAACCCCTTACTGCATAGCGTGACATATCGGGCATCAAGGGTTTTTGTCACCTCATTTAAATTTGGTACATTATTTTTTCTTCATGCAACTCTTAAATCAAAAACCGGTAATATGCTTTGACGTTTGTGAAGAAAAATGGTGTCCAGCACTAGTAGAATAAAATTAACTGACGTAAATGTCTAACGGTCGATAAGAGGTAAGTGGACTCAGGTTTCGGGGTATTTTTTGCATGGATTTTCACGATATATAGCTACGATAATTATTTTTCATACAATAGGCATCTACTATAAGGCAAATAGGCAAAAAAAACTAGATTCGCATGCATGATTGCAAATATTTTTGTTGCTGAAGTTAGTACCCATAAATGGGATAGTATGCAGTCGCAGGAAAAACTGTTTGGCAGATATGGGATTGTATGCAGAATGACAACAAAAATGATAAAATCATATTTGGGATAGTATGCGATTGTGTCAATTTTAAGAAAAATTATTTGCTTATCATTTGAAGAAGTGGGTAGGTACAATATGTTTTTGGTTTCCATGGTTTGATTAGGCTTGCTTGCTTGTTTATTTTGCACCTTACGCTGCTTTTTTCCCAACAGTTTGTGAACAACAATTGAACAATGCCGAAACGGAAACAAGTAAATGTAGTCAACATTCCAGGTGGTAGTGAAGACCAAAAGGTTTCTGATGAAGATACGGAATGGAGAAACAATCGAGGACCGGACCCGTTATATATGACCGAGTCCGATGAAGATAGTGATGTAGATTCAGAGTCAGAATTGAAGGATGATCGCTGATCATCCTTCAACAAGTCGACAGGGGACGGGAGGTACAGGCTTACTTCTAAGAAGAAGACATACAAATGGGAAACTGGTCAGCGGCAATATAGCGAAGACAATATTATAGGCAAATATCCCCTAGAAGCGTACCTTTCTAGGGGATATTAGCCTATAATATCCCTATATATTATATTATTGATGTCATTGCAATAAATTATTGGTTGATTGGAGACGTTTGAACCAAGACTCGTATATGCCACTCTTGGATTTTAAATTATTGGTGGCAGAAGTGCTGACCATGAAAGGCTCCCGTATTTATACACCAACCACTAGAGGCAGACCATCCTTTTCTATTGAGCCACAACACTAGACTAGATTTATGTAAAGGTTCCTAATTAAAACCCAAGTTCCTAATATTCTGTAGAAATAAATCATAACATAAATAAATGAGCGTTTTTCTAATTTAATTCCATCTCTCTCTACTCGTATGCCATCTATCCCCAGCATAAATGCTAGCAATCTTGCTATAACCCGTATACTTTCTCATTTTGATCATACATTTTTATTTCGCGCCAGCTATTTCTGCATACAATGACATATTTGGCAAACTTGATAATAAACCTATAACTGCATTCAATGCCATATTTGGCATTGATAGTTTTTTGAAAATATTTTCAAAAATATTAAAGATAGATTTTTTTTTCTATTTTTTATAGTCTTTTTTTACTTCATACTACGCCATAATTATTTTTCATCCAATTAAAAAAATCCATGCAGTAAGGGGTTAAGGCTTAGATCTTGAACGTGGCTTGGTAGTTTATTATAAAAGCGTATACATTGGCATCTGAACGGGCCACCTATTTTCTTGAGCCTTGTTGTAGGTACAACAAATTTGTGAAGCCCGGAAAGCACGTTAAGCCGTTGCGGGTTGTCAGGAGTCCGAAATTCTGACAACCAGTCTTGCCAGGGGTATCGTGTTACCCAGTAACTGAGTCGTGGAGGTCAGATGGCAGCCGTTCCATGTAAAATACTGGTATTCAGCTGCATCCAGTTAGGCTGGAAGCCGACCCCAACACAGTCGGGAAAAGGCTAGGCAAATGATGTATTATGAATGATTTATATTTATAGGACAGTGTTTTTAGTAGAGTATAAAAATTAACGAGCTACTTGAGCAGCGAATCACAGACAGCCCAATGAAACTTTAACTATAGGCCGACCCTGAGACGTTGCCTGAGGTAGCTGCACGGTGAGGGAGGGGTGATAGTTCTCACATGTTGACGAATCACTGAGCTCTCGCATCACGTCACCACACCCCTCCCGCACCGCGCTGTGTGCTGCTACCTCAGGCAACGTCTCAGTTAAGCGGTGGGCCTATAGTAGAGATTGTTAAATGCAAGACATGAAGACGTATCGTAGATAAATTACCATTGCATTTACACTAATTACGAAACATCTTACTTACATTTAAATTCAAGCAATCTACTGCCATAATTCTATCCCTTTATCTATCAAGGCTGGAGTGGTTTGTCCTGTTGCGAATACCCCAAGATTCCGACTGTCTTTATAAGGGCTTGCGACTGAAACGTATTAAATAATAGCTGGGTACTAATGTGGGAAACAAGAACAACTAAATAGGTTTGAGGTTGATGCACGAAAAGCATAGACCAAGTAGACGAAAAGTAAGGGAGTCTGTCGAGGTATAGATGAAAGTTATGAACTCGAAGTTCCCTCATAATTTTGGCAGATATTTAGTTGTCTCTGGTTGTTCACCAAAGCAGCATGCAGATGCACACAACGTTACAGTACGTCCGTTCGCAGTTATTTTATTTCTGACAGCAGCAACCTAATATTAATTGCAACCTAAACAGAATGAGAATAAAAATCACTGTGATTTGGACTGCCATGCAAAATTAGAGGTAAAATAACTGTGAAAGGACTATTAGGTTCATGGTGGTTCAGGTGCGCTCTAATGACATTGACAGGGGTGCGCGTGGTTGGTAAACGTTTATAAAATTTTATTGGAAAAAACGAGATGGCGGCATTAGTACCGATTTTGTCCATGCACCAAAAGATTCTTGTGCAACTATACGAATCTAGACACACGTGTTCCAAGTCGAGACAGCTTGCATAGTCAGCATTTACTAGCATTACCTAACTAATTTGCAGTGTGAACCGCAAACTTCTGCACATTCTAATTGCGAAAAAAATGTAAGCCAAGTACATTTTTAGATCTTTGGAATAATATGGAATCCAATTCCACATTGCGATTATAAACTCGCGTGCAATAAGCAGTGTTTTCCCGTTATCTAAAAGGAAGACCCATTCATTAGTCTTCTAGATCGTCTTTGACGTAACGTTATCTAGTAAAACCCACGTCTAAAAGTCACTACAACTTCCAAGTTCCGACGCCTACGCTTTACGAAGATATTTTGAATAAAGATCGTGGGTGTGGAGCCTGTTTGGCCATCTTATTCGCAAGCGCAAATTCAAAGGTGCGTCGATGACGTCATGAATCAGTAATGCACTGGATACGAAATGTCATAAGTACGAAGATGAACTAAAACGATTCCAGCCTAACGAAGACAGATACATAGGATGAACTCGGTAATTCTATAACAATTATTATAAGATTTAACTAAGCACGTGTCTCTTACGTCGCTGGGTCTCTTACGTCACGTCGCTGGCCATCGCTTACACATTGTACTAGCTACTAGATTGTATTAAAATGTATTAGCTGTAGGTTTTCCTAAAATTAATAAAATAAAAAATAAAGTGTCGTGATCATGAAGTTTTTTTTTGAGTAAGTAAGTATGAATGTGGATCAGTGGATGGATGGCTATAAGAGTAGGGTAAGACCAAACAACCGTGATGGATGGACTGTGTCAAAGATGATATGGCTAGAAAGGGGGTGAATACCAAGATGACGACTAATAGGGAAGTACTTATGGAAAAAAATAAGTACATGTTGCGCAAACCCTAAAGAAATTGGAATAAGGGCAGGAGAATGATGTCTAAGCATGACTAGTTTTTAAGGGTTTCAGACAAATCCAAAAATGTAACTTAATAAATTTATCTGCCAGAAAAGTTAACAGCAACCTTATTGCGCAACACTCAATCTAAATATGAATAAATTTGAAGGATGTTGCTAATCCATTGCTTCATATGTTTGAAAGTGGGTCTGCTCAGTGTCAACAATGTAAATAACGCAATGAATGTTGTTGAACTGTCAAAACGAAACCCATCACTACTGATAGTGTATTACGCAATTACCCCGCTGCTGGATCTTAGTAAAACAGGCGATGAAACTGACCCTTGGGGGCCGTCTCTACGAGCGAGAGAATTGCGGCGATATTATCGTCGTGGCACGTATACCTACATCCTACATTCTTAGAACGTGTCTCCACACGGCGATATCATCGCTGGTGGCGAAAATTTGACGGTACGGCGAGGCTATCGCCGCGATTCTCTCGCTCGTGGAGACGGCCCCTTAGGCTGAGGCTACAGTAGGCAGCGATTTGCGATGCGACTGGAAGAGCGAAACGAGAAAAACATGGTATGGCTACATTACAAGCAAAAAAAAAGCAATTTTCTAATAAATTCGCTTCAATTTCGCTCATGTTGATGTAGCCGATGCCGTGATTTCAGTAATGTTCCTATCGCATAAAGAAATCAAAGATTGCTAGTAATATTTGATGTATGTACGGTGTAGCCATGTACGTGAGCATTCATTTACTTGTTTTAATCGCTCATGTGTCGCAGCCCGCAGGTCGCGTCGCGGCCTAATGTAGCCTCAGCCTTAGTCCGGGATCGCTCGGACGATTATTTGTCGCGCACTCGATTTTCAACGCACTGTTTAGCGCCGAGAGTTGGTTATTCAACAGTGTATAATTTTGACGGGCTGGAATGCACTCTGTTAGATTCTCAAACCTCGGCTCAACACCGAGAGCTTAAAATCCAGTGCACGATAAAAAATCCCGTGCAAACTTGTGCGTACAAATGCCATTTTAGCGCTATTTAATTGGCAAAACATTTACGGTCTTATTCATAATAAGTTATGGAACATCTAAAGGCTTGCTAAAGTCTCGTTGTCAAAAATTGGTATTCATAAACGCATTTTAGCACTAAAACGTTCTTTAAACCTACTATAAAGTTATGAAACCCAGAACCCTACTTTAACAGTATTTTAAGGAAAAAATGGCCGACTTTACATCAGCTGATGACATTTGACGTACAGTGTAACATGTGCAAAAAGTCAGTTTCGTAAACATTAAACAATCGTACTTCGAGGTTCGAGGAGCTGCAGTTGTATTTCATTTATTTTGCACTTCTGCTTAACCAATTTAGTTTATTTATTATTATATACCTACAATGCAAAATAGCAGCGAGGAAAAATATAACGCAACAAGAAATACTGTGGGACGCTGCTGCTTTAGACTGTGGAAATTACGCTTTCAATGTTTTTTACATGGCATACATGCAAACTAGGAAATGTGAAAACAACCATAGTGGCTAGAGCAGTACTTTACACTATTGCAGTTGACCGTGGAGACATGCAGTTAGAAGGTAGCAATATCATGAATATCATACAAAGTCACCCAAAGAAGTTGCAAGGGGAAATGCAAATGCTATTTTACAAACTATCAAGGAAACATTCCGCCGAGGTAGCCCCACTTTACCAGGTTGGAGGTACACCTTCCCACTTGTGTCCGGAGACGGTTCAGGGATTTCCGTGAGGATCACGAAGTTTACACCCTGCAGGAAGATGCTCCAGTAGGATGCAGCAGTAGGGTGTGGTTGTGAAGCTGTGTCGCAAACCATACTCCACCCCCTATCCTACCCTGTGTCCCAAAACATGCAGTCAAAGTAACCTCTGCGCTACCACTAACGACGTTGTGGAAGTGGCAAAGTTTTGGGCCAAGATCTAAAATACAGTCGTCCCCGCGACACGATGAATATAAAGAGGAGACATTTTAGCGAGTAGTTCATTAATAAAAAGCTTATGTACAAATATCTGTTTAATTTATTTATTTTTATAATACTCTAAACTTTAATTCGGCTTCTAGAACTTGTGCTAGCAGAACAACATTTTTTAAATGTTTCTTTTCATTTGCCATCTATGCCATCTCTTCTGTAGGCCGTTTCAGTTTCTGCTACTTGTAGTGAAGCACCATCCTTACTAGTTTTACTGTCCTGAAACACAAAATTAATGTTATAATTCTTTCTCTTCATTATCTTCTAAATACTAAAATAATTAAAGAAGTGGTGGCATAAAAATAACTAATATTACTAATACTAGTAATTATTAGTTATTGTTATGGCGGGGTTTTTTTTTTCTTACAAAATAAAGAGTTTTGTACAGTTAAACGAAGTTCTTGACATGCTTACTCAGGAACTTTGTAAGTTTTAGTAAATTGGATAGGCACCTAATTCGTAAATCATGCCAGGCCGCCGCTTTTTCGCGTTGGTTTCGGTCAGTATCAGTGTTTTTATTTTCTATCTTCTTCTTAGTGCGCCCAGAATTTGGCTACTTGTTTGGCGCCATCATCAGCGTCCACCTTCATTTTCCATTATGGAGACCCTCTCCCTGACAAATTCTTCCAAAAAGATCTAAGGAAAAGCAATGTTTAAGAAATTATGAATGTTTACAAAACAAAACTTACTTTGAACACTTTTTAGCTGTAACAGTACACACCTCATCGTCCTTCAACCAATATTCACTTCATTGCCCTTTATTGGAACTAGTCTCCGGTCTTAATTCCATTTCTTATAGATACAAAAAAAATATTCAAAAGTTTTCGTTCGCGCCTGTTGTATCAAATTCATTGACATAAAAAACCTCAAAAAACCATGAAACTGTAGACAATAAATTAGTTTTCCATACGTCTTATTGTCTATGGTCACAATTATTCAGTGCGTAGACAGATATTCTCGTTTGATGATTCAATATATTGACCAATTTGTTGGACGATTTCATTATAATGGCAACATATTGAAGTTAAAGGACATTTTAGTTATAGAACGTTTATGAAGCGTTTATGAATACAAAATTTTATCGAACGTTTTAAAGGCTTAATGAGCATTTTAACTAAAGTATGTTTTAAACCTTCTATAAGCTTTTTTTATGAATAAGACCGTTAGTATAATAAAATGAAATACTCTGCGTATATTGTTGATAGCCTTTATCTGACCTGGAAGCAATCTATCCGGTATAGACTGTACATTGTAACTTGCCAGACGTTATTGTACCTTACAATGTCGGGGTCTGTGTATAAAACAGCTGTTAAAGAAAATGGTTGAGTTTTTATAGGTACGGAACTCCTGAAAAAAATTAATCGAAGACACAGATAGCCTTATTTTCTGATCCATGCCATGCCCTACTTGCTGGCTGGAGTGTCCTAAGTGCCCGTTCACCTGTACCTCGAATGACCTAAAGAATGCTACTGGCTCGTGGCTCTTACTATAAATATTAAAAAAAACAATGATTAAGAGTACCTACCATCGAAACGAAAATAATTTGAATGCAAAAAAAAGATTCGAAAAAGTACAAACTAGGGACAATTTAATAATTAAGTATAATATATTAGGCACCTATCTTTAAAAAAAAAAACAGCCATAAATAAATTAAAAAGAATAGCTAGCAAATCAATGTTCTTCAAATTTTAAATGCGAAAACTTGTTCCGCGAAGGTCGAATTTATTCTAGACTAGAGGCAGACTTCTTTTACTTACTTTCCTTACAAATTCTTACAGTTACACCTGCTTAACACTCAGAATCCCACTTCTCTACAATAAATTTAACTATCAAGTATGGAATGCCATGGTCATCATTATAGCACGGCCCGGCCATACGGGGACACGACGGTGTTGCCAGAAATATTTTTATATCTCCCTCAAAATGAAATTTGATGCTAGGCTAAAATGGTACCTAATTAAGTTATTAATGTAATAATGTGCATATTATATTTCATGTAGAGTGAATGACCAGCCTTGACGGTTTTTAGCTCGAAATAATAAATGTCAAAGCGTCTCGCCGACGCGATGGTGTATAAAATATTGTTATTTGAATGCAGTTTTTAATAACTTAATCAGAAACTTTTCCTGCTGTGTTGCTTTTGCAATATGTATAAATAGAAAAACTTATCGGAATCGAATCTGCTGCTCACACTCGTAATCCCTATCTTAAGGTAAGCGTGTGTGTGGCGGCAATGACCACACATACGAGTACCTACTTACTTAAGCCACCAGACAATTCTGGTAGCTTTACGCCCTTTATACCTGGAGACTTTTATTTAGGTAGTAAGTTTTTGTTTACATTTTTAATTTTGTTTTATTATTTTTTTGCTTGAGTACGTATAGTTTTTATTGTATTTGTTGGTATATTGGCGTGGCTAGCTGACGTAATGGCAAATATTTTTATTTAATGTTCTGTGTCCTGTAATTTTAATTACTTTTACATTTTTAATTTATTTTTTTTTTGCTTGAGTACGTATAGTTTTTATTGTATTTGTTGGTATATTGGCGTGGATAGCTGACGTAATGGCAATGTGTCCTGTAATTTTAATTACTTTGCTTACCTAGTATTTTATACACTAGTATTTTCTAACTGAACAGACAGCAGTGCTGCTGGGGAGTATGCTGCGATACTTCTTCTACCCAGTGAAAGCACTAGGAAGTGGTGAAGGGTAGGCGTTTTATGGGACTGTCTTTTGTAATTTTGACGTTCGAAAAGTGCTCATTCTCAGCGTAGTTTAAATTAATTACTATGATTTTTTTTTTTAAAAGGCCCGTCTTGATAACTATTATAACAAGTACTTATAGCGGTCCATATACAGCCCGTAATCAGTACTTTTGCTGGTTGTAGAAAAGCCTTTCGATGCCGGTTAATAGTCTTAAGTTGTATGACCATTGTTTAAAGTCCTTTATGAATTTGTATTTTTTATTTACACTAGTCATTTACCCTAAAATTCTTTGATAAAATATTAATTATGACGTCAAGATCATCAACTATAATCGCTATACAAAGTGGAGAATCCCCGCATTGGCAACACCAATACCATTGTCGAGGGATAGGATAACGCGCCGGGTTCCCGCGTCCGTCGCACGTTCCGCTCTTCAGTCAGTCCGGCTTCGCGCGCGTTACGGCCGAGATTCACCGTGGCTTGCGTCAAAAAAAAAAAAAACAATTAAAAAATAACCAAACAATCGATTAATTTTGGCGGTATCTATCGTAAAACCAAACGTGATGTTCGCGATAAAATCAAACAAAAAGTGTTAGAATAATGCTTTGTAACAATGATTCTAAGATTAAATAGTGTTAGGGGTGTTTTATATTTTATTCAATACGTAGTAATTTGTGTGTAAGAGATGCAATATCAAAGTAATGATGACGACCTGCAATATCGGATTTTTGGCGAATCCTTCAACTTTGCCATCGAGAACAAAACAATTGCCGGCCGGCGTAGAAAGTGAGTTCCTTGTTTATGATACTTTTATTTTGTTTTTGCATTCTCTATTTGAAATCTTCATTCTCTATTTGAAAGCTTTGCTTGTTTTGTTTTCGCTAATTACGCAAACTAAACTAATATAAACTTGTTCAGTATTTAAAACTTAAAAACTTTCGTCCTATCCCCCGAAAAACATGAAGCGAAACCATGTTTGTTATTATTTCATCGCGTTACGCTCATGGCAGTTTGTAGTTTATTATGAAGAGAAAACCCTATCAGCACCATCGTAGTGCACCCTGACAACACGCATTGCAGCAGAATACCTAATTAAATACGTGGTCTAATATTTTACTGCAGTAGGTATGTCAGTACCTGAGTACCTACCACCTATACGAAATTTTTATGAGCTTGACCTATCCCTGTTAATGTTTTATCGAATTTTAAGCGTATTAGTAGGTACGGTCGTCAAAAGGATATAAGCAAGTACTTATCCAGGGTCGTCGAATATGGAGTTTAGTAAGAAATTGATGGAGGTTTTCGATAAACAAAATTATTTAATTACCTCTTACTTACTTTTTGTTGACTGCTCGTCGGCGCTAATACCTGAGCTGGCCTAGCGTATTACCTACGGAGTTTGAACAGATTATGAGCAAGAGGCCAGTTTATAGGTAGGGCCTGTTACCATACCACTTACATGCGGTCTAGGTACTTGATCTACCTACATATATCTGTTACCTTCTTGTGACACCTCTAAACGAAAGAACTCGTCTGCTGAGCCTTTTCCCAACTATATTGGGGTAGGCTTCCAGTCTAACCAGATGCAGCTGAATAAGTACCAGTATTTTACGTGGAGCGACTACCTGTCTGACCTCCACAACCCAGTTACCGAGTAATACGATACCCCTTGGTAAGAAAGACTGGTTGTCAGACTTTCGGGCTTCTGATGACCCGTAACGACAAAAGATGCAAGAATGACAGCCGGGACCAGCGCCTTAACGTGCTTTCCGAGGCACGGGGTAGTCTCGGTATGTAAAGATGGTCACCCATCCACAGACCGACCGCGGCAAGCGTAGCTTAACCTGATCGATCGACCCGTGCGGTTATTATTACTTAGCCACGGATCTCCACCTATCTGTAGGTAAGTATACTCGAAAAGGAAATAAGTAGGTACGGTAAGTACCTACTTAAAGCACCGCACGATACCAGATGATTAAACTTCCTTTTCATCTCGCAATGCTCAATGTTTGTAGGTACCTAGGTAATACATGGTCGCAGGGGCATTGCACTTGCACCTACGTAGGTAATTAGAAGTTGTTACAAATGACTTGTTGCACTGTACATACATAAGCTATGTCATACGCTGGGGCCACACATTGTACAGACGCCAGCACATCAACCTACCACGATCTGTCAGATTTTCCCAATCAACTTTGAACCTTATGCTTTAGCGATAAAGTTGAAAATCTATTAAAGAAATCTGACAGATTGTGATAGGTTGACGTGCTGGCGTCCGTACATATGTATTTTGACTCAAGATGGAGCCAGCATTGACTCCAATGTGTGTATCGGGCCTGGGGAGATATTGGACAGAATTTTACTGATTTTTCTCAACATTGGATGTGGTGCCATGTCTGAACCAATGGACAAGGAAAATTCCATTAAGCTTGGGAACATTGACGACTATGCAACCTTTAAGCAACAATAAAAACGTAACATCTTTCGTAGCAGGAATTAGTAGGTCCCCCGAGCGTTAACATAAGTACTATCAAACTCAATCTGAATCATTTTGAAGGATATGGGTAATGCATTGCTTCATCTGTTCGAAAAATGTGTCTGCTCAACAACGTAAATAACGGAATGAATGTTGTTGAACAATCAAAATGATACCCATTACTAATGATAGTATGTTACGCAATTACCCCGAGAGCCCCCGACTCATGGCAGTAGAAGGAACATTGACACTGTAGGACAAAACCCTCCGTTCTCCACAAACTGAGGGTATCCTGGTATCCATGAGGATTTTCCAACGGAAAAAAGTAGGTACTAGGTACTACCTGGGTGGTGGTGGAACCAAAAATTTAAAGACATGACGTGACAGCTACCTAAGTACCAACCCGCACTGGGCCCGCGTGGTGTATCACGCCCCACTCCCTCTCACTGAGGCCTGTGTGACTAGTGATCCAGATGTGTGAACAGTAGGAACATCATAGGCTGATAATGCTTAGGCTACCTGGCCAGGTATTTAGTTTTACAGGTACACCTATCTATACCCTGATAATATCAGCGGTCAACGTATCCTGCAACATGCTCTCGAATGTAGCTCGAAAATCCGTGTTGTCTATTGATAACTTAGTCATTCTGCACACATGGTTTTGTAGGTAGTATTATTGACTGCCTGTATGTCGTTTTCCTATTATATACCTACATAGGATAAGGTCGTACCGAGATACCTATTTCATCATGTGACGTGTTAAACAAAAGAAGTTTGACTTCTTTTGGTGGTCTAGCTAAAGTAGTACCGAACCAAGACTTCCAAAACATTATACGTAGGTACCTATTTTCATTCGTTCAAAGTTTTATTTTATTGAAGCATCGCGTTCGAATCGCAAAATGAATTCCACAAAAAAATCACCTCCGTACAATACATTACCTGGAAGGAACTTTTGCTTTACCGTCTATGATAAATGATATTACCCCAGTCCACGATATTACCAAGTCATTCGTGAGGCCACTAATGGTAGGTCCACGGCCTAGGACATTCGATAGGATACGCTCACTAAACTGCCTTAAGTACCGTCACATTGTTTAAAAAGGTCTATTTCTATTTTCGAACATGATTGTGTATGGGAAATATTAATAGTCTATTAGCAGGCATGGTCATTGGCCATTGTTTAAGTGTATGAATAAACTTGAATTTGAGGACCTATTTCACCAAATTCTGTTGCTACATTCGAGTGACGATTCTGCCCGATTAACCTTGCTGTCAGGGTAATTTTTTACAGCGTGCAAAGCCACACTTGATCACATGGGCTATTATCGTATATTTCGTGCCGATTCGAGAAAAGAATTGTCAATGTATTAGGTTATCTCCTGCTTCATTAATCATTTATTGTTCTTATTATTATTTTGCTATAAAAACCGATTCAACAAGCGGTCAAGTCTGACCGGTATCGTTACGTATAAGTACCTACAGAGTATAGAAACAAGCTCAGCCGATTCTGTATCATGTGATCGTACAATACAAACACGTCAAAACTAAGGTTTTTCTTCCTTTTGCCAATTTTATAAATCCATTTCTTTTCCTATTACGTCACATTCTCATTCTCACCAATTATATCGACTGAAACAACTAAATTTGTTTTTTTTATTGTTTCATCTTCGTTCCGAACAATTTTACTAATGGTTCGCGTTATTGTACACAATGTTAATGTAATGAACATGTCTACCGACGGCAGGACGTGGTGAGGTTACTTACAGCCATAAAATCCCGATTCGAGATGTCAATATTTAAAACAATTCTTTTAATAGATTCTCAGAAATGGGTAGTTGAAGAAAATAGTGTTTGTGAACGTGTGCTTGCATAGTTTTACGACGATGGGCGGGAAGAATGAACATGCTTATTAATAAATATTTGAACACCTTTCATAGGTTGTATAATCTTACAAATGAATGATCACTTTAAGAGCTAATTTATGAGCTAATAAAGATCTCTCATCTTCAAGTGTTGCCGCACGACTAAGGTTTATGGCAAACTGTCGGGAACTCCGCTAGAGAGAACAAAATGAGAATTTAAACAATAAATTGCAATTCGAAAGAGCAGACGGAACGCGATGCAGCACATTAAGTCTGCGAAGATGACCAAGAACTGAATGAAGCTGTATTCACGCTTTGGTGAACAAAATTTTTAACATAAGTTATACTAGTAGCAACAACAACAGCAAATCTACGCAAGATTTACATACCTGAGACACAGACTACAGAACCTATGAATATGCTGCCTAGCAATACTGCTACATTTCATTTTGCCAGATAATGTGTCCAGCGTAAAGAACTATACGAACCACACACATGTGCTTTTAATGTACTTAAACTACCTATGTAAAACCGAGACCTTGATTACAGTCACAGTGGATTATATGGCGATATTTGTAAGCGGTAACTAAGAGGAAGCAAGCTCGTTTAAAACCTTGTTTCCTTGAACCTTTTGACCTCGCAAATAATTTGGAGGCTGGGGGCCCCAAGCCCCAAGTTAGTTTAAAACATCACAATTAGTAGCCATTGAAAATGTAGATCAAGTCCTATGGACAAAGGAATTAGAAAAGGTTCTGGGCATGATAAACTTCATAGTTGCTTGTAGGATATAGAATTGAACCAATATTGTCGTCCAACAAAGAGGAATGAGTAGATATTTAGTATAGAAATAACTTGTTCCTCTTAGAAAGATGTTATCATAATGCTTTTAGAGAACAAGGTCGTTTTTTGGACGTGACCGGTTGGAATCCAAAAAAACGCTTTATCAGCTGGCGATATTTACTCGGAACAGTCTGAACTTGAAAAGCACCGCCATGATTGTGACACTGTAGTAACTTGCGGATGAAGGAGACCAAATAAAAGATGGATCAATGGTGTGAGGGATGGTATGAAGAAAAAGGGAGTGAATGATAAGGTGATTGACAGTTGACAGGCGAGAATGGAAGAGAAAATATATTGCGCCGAATCCGAAGTAACAAAAGAAGATCAAGACGTGCAAAAGAAAATCTTACGGCATATTTGAAAAACGAAAGCAGCATCACATAAATAGAATTAAAGCTATTCAGGCTTCAGAACCATCAAAAATGTGACAACAGATGATGATACTAATTGAAAAGGAAGCTATGACTTACAAAGCAAGGCACAGGCGAATAAAATTTAAATACTTTAGTTGGTTACGACTTGACTAGCAAATGGCCCGGATAATCCTGCGTGCTTTCGGAGACCTTGAGGTGTTACCAAGGCCTCACGTAGCTTCGCGAGATGCCTTTGCTTTAGCGTAGGTAGTGTAACTAGTTGGGTGTTGTACTTACTGAATGAAGTCATAGCCGGCTTCATTCAAAGTCTTAGCACCCATAATGTACGGCCTTGTTAATGGATTCTGTTTTTTTATGTGACATTCCTTGATAAATTATTCTGGACGGATTTTGGGTGTTGTTTACACGTTCTTTTTATGGTTTCGGAACTATTTTGAACAAATTAATCATTTATTTATTTAATAAATAAATAAATTCTTACCAAACGTAACCTAAAGATAAATAACGCTGGTTTCAAAATAAATATGATAATTTTTCGGAATTTTAGAAGAATCTCATATTAATACGAAACGGATATTGCCATTATGTCATAAAATTATAATAAACATAGTCAAATTCAAGTATTCTTTCATTAGATTAAATTGTTTGAAGAAAATGTTGGCTCAAAAGAATATTAGACAGGGTGATACTGATAGCTCTAAAAGTTTCATCAACTCGTATGAATTACAAAGGCTCTTCGAATAATAAATATATTCTTTACTTTTGACTGGGTTCGAATGTTCGATTATAATTTTATGGATTCAATATTTAATAACCTTTCTCGTCGCAGTTCAGTCCTCAAAATCTCATCACCTTACCCAGAATCTCGTAAGAGGATCAAAAATTCTACCACGTTTGCCCTCTTTGTCTGCCGTGGGAGTCTAAACACGACACAATGAACCTGGTGCATTGACCAGGTTGCAACCCCTCCGTACTGAGGTAAACGACCATTGTACAGAGGGTGGCACCCCCAAAGAACCGATGGTCTTAATTGCCTCACGTGCATCGCGGCAGATGGCAAGCAAGGTGCGCGTAAGTGATGTCCCTCGCTTATCGATAAAATGCGCTTGCGACTTTTGATCTTTGCGCTTGGACTTACTTCTGTTTTTATTTAAAAAAAAGTATTTAGTTATTTGCGTTCTGTTGGGGTGGTTTGAATTTTATGGTTGTTCCTTTTTGTTTTATTGCACGTGGTAGCTGATTTCTTTATGAGTAATACAGGCTATAAAATAGCTGTGGAATCCATGAGAAAGTGACCCTAGGAAATTGAAACACGATTGTAGTTTAAAACTAAGACATTTGTACAAGCGCTATAATATTTTAGCTGAAAGTTTATCATTTGGTTTTTTCCTTCTTTCAGTTAGAATTCTAATCCCAAATCGCATATTTGGGACAGCTTATTTGTCCAAATCAATTTCCCATTTAGCCTGTACCTTCCTTGGCTGAAGTCCAAAAACTTCCTTTCTGAAAAGCTCCGGTTTCATGTTCATAGTATGTGTTTAATCATCAATATCAATAAAGTATCGATAAGTGAGCCGTCCAGCCGTATCTAACGTGACTTTTCTATGAATACTAAAGTAATTGGGGTGAGTGTAGGACTTGACTTTCACACGATTGCAACTGTACCTAATGCTAGAGTACACATTACGTAATCTTTACGAGCTTATTAAACGTGACAGTGAAGTTTTTACTGATGCCTTGCCAAGTTGACATTTTAGGAAGGCGTTTTTTCACGTAATAACACACCAATAAATTGCTACAAGGAACACTTATGATGAATAATTTATTACCATAGTCGTGACAAAATAACTTTGAGTCACCATTCAAGCGTTTTAATAATATCCACGTAGAACCAGTCGAATTTCCGACCACGTGGAGACAGGCCTTGTTTTTTTAGTTTTATACATTGAATAGACCAGCTGGTTTGATGTCAGAATAATATTGTATACACTTTAGAGGGGGACCAAGAAATTGAGGGAGCTATTCTTTTTGGGACCGTCTTAACAAAAGTTCGTACGAGCCGTCTTTTGTTATCCACGAGACGGATTCGTAATGGTTGACTAGAAGGTACGTTTTTTTTTGGCCATGAATAACTTACATGGGTCGGTCTTGTATTTGTGTCAAAGTTCATCAAGGTCCATTTAAGTAAAGTTGCGAAAAGTTCCCGGAATCGCGGAACGAGATAGAAATTTATTGACAGGCCCCATTTTTTACGAGCTTTGAAATCTTAAAAAATACGCTTCAATACTTTTATGATCAAAAGCTGTTAGGACATTTTTTATAATTCCAAGTTTAATCTTAAAGTCGAAAACGTACTGAAAAACATTAAATATTTTGTGGAAACGTTTTCTCAAAGAATACATAGTTTGATATGCATTCGCTACTCCGACAAAGCCTTGCTCAGCAAAAACGTCGATTGTGTGCACAACGGATGAATGAATCGATTTATGCCAGTGATGCGTAGGTGTTTCGATAAGCTGCGCCCGTGCTGGCGCGTGCTATGCCTTCGAGCCGGGTGCGTTCAGAATTACTTATGCACCGAAGTTGTTTAACGTCGTGAGTTTATTTAAATGAGGTTTTTGCTACCCCCACGGTGCGTCAGACAATTTCTTCGTAGTCGTTTGTAAAGAGCGACGGTGTTTATCAAGTACCCCTATACGAGTATTGGTCAAAGTTTGCTTTTGTCTCAAAATCATCAACCGTGAAAGGCAAACAACCCAAAAGAAGTTCCTTATTGATGTTCTTTAAGAATGAAATCCTGTTTAGAATAAAAATATTGAATGCGTGGACAGGTTTTCGAACGTGCGTCAGTACGAGTAATATGGTTTGCGTTCTGATATCTTCAATGCCCTTTGCCATCGTTATAATTATGGCCAGGATATTCGTCACTGTTTTGTGTTTATCAGTGTTTTACAGGAAATTCTACACATATTTTGAATGTGCTTTAATTATGTTAAAGACGTGTGTTTGTTTAAAGGTTGGTTTTAGGAAATATAACACTGTTATTATATAGTCCATTTCATCTTATTATTCGTTTTTAAATCCTGGCAGATGTTTTATCCTTGGCTGTAAAGCCTTCTCTACTTTCATATGGATTTTCAAGACTTATTTCTTTAGCAATTGGCCCATTCATTTATTCTGCTAAACATTGCCATTAATTGGGAGGGTACTTTAAAAAATATGTTACATTTATTACAGCTGTCAAGTTTTTTATCTCGATCATTTATGTGGTGCAAAACTAAAGGATTAATGAACGCACTTTTAGATAACTAGTCTTTTCTACTTCAGGTAGCAACTAGCAATGTTGAACACTTTTGAGTTGTTTACCACTCCTAAATAATCTGGCAGTTGTCAAAACCGCAACTATAAACTTAAACAGTAAAAACTGCTTGCAAATGCGGGTATTACGTTAAGTGGAGAAATTCTCAAGGGGCCCCTATGTTTTAGATAATTTCACTGTTTTATGGAAAGTATTGATAGTTTCCCATTATCCTGCATGAGGGTTTTTTAAATAGTTATCAATTCCTTTATTTCCGTCTGCCATATGTCGATCGAATCGATTTTATGGTTCTTCTGGCACGTTACATAATAGTTTATATTAAAATTAAACTCTGATATCATATTGGAGACCGGTTCCGCCGGATATTTCTTTTTCACTTCTTGAGTGTTTTTACTTACGTTAGAAAAAACGATGTTACTTTTAAGGTGTGAATATGCTAGTTAAGCATCTTTCTTGAAAACACGTGAACCAATTTTGATGTTTTTGTAAATGGTTGGCGAAATCACGAAACAGGTTCTGTAGTTCCTTGGCTGGTTCTGCATCTTCAAGGCACGCCTTACGCATATTTGCTTTCTTGACTCTTTTGAATTTATGTTTGCTGTGAGCTTAAATCACTTCTCATCATTTTTTAAAGTTATTGTAATTTCGTAATGCCCTTGACTGAGTTATCGTCAAAGATTTGGGTATGATTGATTAACTTTCAATTAGGAATCCTTTCCTCCCTAGTTAATAGAAATACTGCCATTGAAATCTGAAGAGCAAGTTTAATTACCATAGCAATTATACTGTGGGGCTTCCCTAATAGAATCAAGATTTAAATCAAGTGCATAAAGATTCCCTTTTCCACGCCCTTCATTAAGATCATGCTGCTTAAACCCAACAACCATATAATCGTTCTCATTGCTTATTTATTCATTCCTAATTCAGTAGTAATGATATCGTTTAGTTATCATCGAGCGTGAACGCCATATTGTTCATGAGTCATGGTCATGCCATGCTCTGATGGTTTGCGAAGATGTGGCTACATGGGAACCAGAATATATTAAGAGCGTTCTACTAATTCTGGTTTTTTTTACAAGTTTTTTCGGTCACAATTTGCCTATTGATAGTATCTTTCATCATTCATCATTGAAATTGTTCTGGTAACCTTTATGTTGTAAGGAAGTTTTTTTGTTAAGACTTTTGGACACGAAAGATTTGGAGTTAAGATTTGGTAAGTTTTCTTAAACGTGTCGCGGTCTTAATGCATGTTAATAAGTAGTGAAAAGGGTCTTACTTTCAACTGGGGTCTGCATCTAGATCTACATTCATAATTCATACTTTTTATGCACCCAACAATAAGATTTGATATATTCGATGTAATTCCCGCATCGAATTACCCAATCACGCGTGAATGGAATCAAAATACTGATTGTAATTTATTGCACTTTTAATTAATGTAAGGGTAGACGAACCACCCTATTTTACAGGTAACGTCGGTATATTCCCACGAGTCAAAAAACAGGGGGCTTGCATAGGTTCGGACAAGGGGCCAAAGCATTGGTGCATGTCCTTTCTGATCTTTTTAATCTAAATTTGTGAACGATGAACCAGCAGATGTGGTGACGGCATGTTTATTTCGATGTTCCCATGTAGGATTCTGGATTTTAACCACAGAATTGGGTTAGATAAGTAGAACAAGCTGTGTTAGAAATAACATTGAATTAGACGAGTACGACCGCGACGTGGCAAAATAGGGTAACTTATACTCAATAGTGGCTGTCTCTTGCCTGCTGCTTCGTTCTTTTTATCACGTCCTTTTCTTTTGGTAAAGGTTTTTCAAATTGATTTTGACATAATGATACTGAACATTACTGGGCATTAAGTCCGCCTTTGTACCTTTTTGTGCGAAAAGTTTAAATAAATAAATAAATAAACATTCAAAAAAGGGCTCAATTCTAAAAACTAGAGAATATCTTGGTCTTCATCTCATCTTACAGAAATCAACGCATTATTCAAAACGACTAATAGTACCCCTTTTAAAAAGAGTTACAAAATCTTTTATCTACCTTCAACAGTACAATTAATAAAAAGGTTTCTTCCATCCATTAGTAAGGAATCACGCTCCTTACGGAGATTATCCATAACAAATGTACCTCCAAACCTGTTTCGGTACTTCGAGAATAAGATTTTTTAATAAGCACCCCTTTGGTTTAAAAGGGAGACTATTGTTAAGATTTTGAAAGTGCATTGCCCTCTAAATGGGTCATTTTGCTAAAGGGTTTTTGAAGCACGTAAGTAAATTACGCTTTAAATTACGCATTGTTTAGTTAACTCCTAATGGGAAAATCCAGATTTTTGGACAAGATATTTGTCTTAAGATTTCGTCACTCGGATTAACCTCGTTTGTCAGAAGGGTCCTAATTCAAGAAAGCATTTTAGTTTAATGTTTTATCTTTTTTCGACCTGTTTCCAATCTAAATTGTATCCTCATCATACCATCGGAAACAGATACCTACTCAACATAAAATTCTAAACTCGTCAAAGAATTTGTTAAGTATACCATCCGAAACTATAGCAAAAGGAAATGATAACACTATAAAATAAACATAATAATTATTATACACAAAAGCAACCCCTACTTTAATCACTTTCCATTGACTGATCCAGTACCGAAACGCATTATGTTCCTGGTTTGTGATTGGTCTTCTACGCGCATCCCTCAGAATACCCAAGCGCAGAGCAGCTGCGTCGTGCGTGGGGGTCGCAGATGGCGTAAG
Organism: Luperina testacea; assembly: GCA_927399505.1. Lineage (NCBI taxonomy): Eukaryota > Metazoa > Arthropoda > Insecta > Lepidoptera > Noctuidae > Luperina > Luperina testacea. The sequence continues at coordinate 6,217,146 of OV656779.1, read as the reverse complement.
CGCACTCCCGCTCGGAATTGGGAATACACATACACGTACCAAAAATCGATATTTTGTATGACTTGTGTTGTTTTTTTTTGTTTTATGTTTGATGGGAGTTTATAGTTATATTTGTCATATGGCGTTGTACGGCTTGTGTTGAGTAATGTTTCTGATGGCTTTTGAGGTACTTAATTCAATCGGGCAGCAAAGATGTAGTATCGTCTAGTATACCTAAGGTATAACTTACTAGATTTCCATACGGGTATTACAAATTAAGTATTGCATTTTTACAAAAGTATTTGTTTTCCAACAACATGGTATGCAATCATGCAATGGGTTCTAACTTCTAAGTATGCAATTTTGTGTGTAAGTTTGTGGCGGTTCACTGAAACCAATTTACCTTATATTTGGAGATAAAAGTATTTTAGATTGCATTCTGAATTCCATCCCTGACATTCATGCAGTTATACATCACTATACTCTCAAAATACTCCAACTTCGAGGAGGTCATTCGCAAATGTTTACAAACTGCTTTATAATTAGCAACTACGAAGTAAAGCTAATCGTAACTAAAAGCTCATTTAAAAATCTATAAAAGCAAAAAAAATACTCCGTTGCGGGCTTTCCCGGGCTCCCGATAATTTTTGCGAATTGGTATCGGTATCGTAAATTCGCCGTTCGTTGACACGTGGCAACCCAGATGGCGGTATCACCTGCCGTCTGAGTAAAGAGGTATAGTCCCGTATGGGTTTGCGGAACAAGACGGTCCGGGACCGCATTCTTTAGTAAAATGAATTCCCATCACTACTACTCGGTCGTTGACTTGCTGTTCGATTACTTATAATTTTTTGTATTTTTTGTGCGGATTTTGGGACTCTTTCTGTTAATTAGTTAAGTTCTCATATTTGATGTCTTCTCTTTTTCTATTTGGATGAACGATATCCTCATGTGTGTGAACATCTTAACTTTCCTGGAAGGAACTGGTTTTTTTACTATTTAATTGGCGAGCTACCCGTCTCTCTACACACTCGCCAGTCACTTTAGTTTTGACAGAAAATATTGTGGTGCCTAAAACAGCTGATGAATGAAACATCTACTAAAATCGGAAGTCAGTATTGCCTAAGGGCCCTCCGTCAACTATTCGCAAAAATCTTAAGCAGTCACAGAAAAGCGAGAATTTAAGGACTTAAAACTAAAACGGTTCCTGCAAATGACGAACATGTGAACAACGACACTAAAACTAGAACAGAAATAAATCAACCACCATTTTCGTAGTCCATAACTCCGCAATAATGTAATAAACTGTAGCAATTTAGAGGCACGGCTAGGCACAATGACCTCATACAATAATACTGTCTTCAGGGGCCGGCTGCAATCTGTTTCTCATATATGTATGTTGTCAGATGTCACGTACTTATTGTTTATGATATGGTAGGCAATTGTTGAAGTGGCATTCCCTAACGTGGATCTACTGAGAGAAGAATCAAAAGACAAAAATGTACGAGAAGACGTTCACAAAATTAAATAAAAAAAATGGTTACAGGTATATACGAAGGGCGTTCAATGTATTCTCGGTATCAGGGTAATTTACTAATGATGTGGGTAGTTTGACAAATTAATGACATTAACTAAAAGGGTATAGTAAGATCCGATCATAACTGAACTTTTATGAGTGCTGTAGAGAGTTTTTAGAGTTCTGTGGTGAAGTTCCATCAAGTATTTTCGATCGAATTGTTATTGGAGATGAAACGTGGGTTCATCATTATGACCCTGAAAGTAAGCAAAAGTCTATGCGCAGTGGCACAAGAAGGGTACTGCGCTCCCTAAGAAATTCAAAGTCGTTCCGTCTGCCGGAAAAATCATGGCCAGTGTTTTGGGACTCAAGGGAATTTTATTGATTGAGTTTACAAAAAAAAAATGAAAACATAAACGCAGCATCCTACGCATCCACTTTACAAAATTTACGGGAAGCAATTAAAGAAAAAATACTTGGTAAACTGACCACCGTGCATCGGTGTGTTGTTTCTTCACGACAACGCCCCGGTCCACACGGCGCGTGTTTCCAAGGGTACTGTGCGAGATTGTGGTTTCGAAGAAAGTAACCACCCACCCTATAGCCCGGAGCTAGCCCTGAGTGATTATTATTTGTTCCCTAATTTGAAAAAAGACCTTCGTGGGAAACGGATTTTCGAACGATGAAGTGCTCAAGGCGACAATAAATGCGCATTTTTCAGAGAAAGGAAAGTTATTTTTACTGGGTATTGAAAAGTTAATTTCGAGATGTAATAAATTCATTGAAGATGAGGATCTTCATCGGAACCGTGACGCTGACGAGGTCTTGATATAGATCTGTATAGGACTATAGGAGACCGTGATCGATTTACGTTGCATCTTAGATAGTAGAATAGAATACATCATAATATGTAGATAGTCTATTGTTTTGAATTGGTCCTTGTAGAACCTTGAGTGGAGAACAGTCAACAAGTCAGTGGCATGCAATTATTCGATAAAAATAAAAGTTAAAAAGTTGCTGATGGTGTTTTTGTCAAAATAATAAGAAAATATGTAAAGGTTCAGACGTGTTTTGATCCGAAATGAAGTCATTAACATGGCTCTCAGTTAGTTCTTTTAGTATTATTGCCTTTTTATGCATCGTTTATTTTTATGGCGCTGCAGAAATGTTCCATATCTGCGATTTGTGTAATTCTAAACTGTATTACGGTACCACCGCCTTTTGTATCTGGAACTTCATGTTTTATCGTTCCTCTTTTTCGTGTCACGCGCTGGCACGACTGTATTTCGTCGGTTCATGGAGCAAGCAATCACAAATTAATCAAAGATTCATTAATTCTAAGGTTTTCCTTTACTTCATCTGTCAGACTGTCACCCTGAGCTTTAATTTGTCACAAGCCATGTTCATTGCTTTCTAAGGCTTTCGGATTTGAGCAAAAAAAAAAAAACAATTTATTTACTGCAACTTCCGATTCCAAGCACATTAACAAACTGCACATTTCCTAAGCACGCGACATTTCACAAAAAAGTCCTCGACAAAAAAGGTCAATATTAATAAAAAAATACATATAAATAAATGGTTCATTAACGCTTTCTCTAAACACCTTTAGGGCGCGTGCGTAATTATTGTAAGACGAAATAATAAGGGAGGAAATAGAAAAAAAAATACAAGTTGGGGTAGAAATGTCAGGCCATGTGCGCGGGGGCGAGCTATTGTACTGTCTTAAGACATTAATCTTAGGGGGTGGCCAGGTGAACACCCTTGAACCTTTGCTTTCAACAATAGTTAGTGCAGGCTGAACATTTTGACCGTTTTGTACAGCTGGTATTTTTTCTGGGGTCAGTGATTCCAAAATTCTATTTAATTTTGGAGTCTAGAATCTGGTTCTTTGGTTGAATCTGGTGGTAATTCCATCATAGCTGTCGAAATATTTACAAATTCTGAAGATTTAAGCATTACGAATTTCTGCAGCTCTGAATTTGTTGGATTAATACATATTTTCCCAACGGAAATTACTACTGGAAAGAGGAAACATTTTTAAACTAAAAACCATTTCAACGCTATTTACATTAGATTGTGCATGTGCAATGCAAAAACCATGCTATGCTAATCGAGCAAGTTGCAGCTTTATAACAGGACACATTTAGCTCTATTATCTCCATTTTTCATACAACAAGTTTTTAACATTCCTCCAACCTATTCGATTATTCAGCATTGTCGCTTCATCTTAATCTCTTCCATTCGCAAAGGGATCCATAACTTCCAGTAAACTTGCATCTTCTTCAACGCCTTAACAGTAATCATGAGAACGGTGTCCAAGTATCATTACACAATATAAAGATTCTATCGAACTCCTTAACTTAGGAGACTCAAGTAATTTCATACATGTTGCAACATGTATTGATGCTAATCGTTTTCAAAGGTAGCAGCTGGTCCTTTTGTACGCACCCCTCGTATGGGTCCTAATGTCATCTATGTATAACTGAATTTCATTATGGTACTTCGTTTTTTAGCTTCGGTAGTTATTTTCCTGTTTAGATTATTAAAGGCTTTTACCTTGGTATTGCGAACCGTGTGCTTGAGTTTTTCTAAGTCTATTTATATTTTATAAGTGGTCCTAATTCCTGAAATCTTAAATAAATGCCATATAAAATGAATAGAATGCCATAAAATGGTTATGGTTTAAAACCACAACAGTAAGTTTAAGCTTGTACCATCTTTCTCGAGTCCCAAAATGGCTGAAGCTGAAACCTATTCTCAAAATAAAAAATACAGATAAAGAACCTCCACATTCTCATACGTTTAACGCAATTAATTCTTATCAATTTGTTGATAAAATTGAGACGATCGACAAACAGACGTTAAATGGTGGACGAGTTCAGCAAAAAGTTCACATATGTTTTAAATGTGTCATCCGCGGCATATGGCTGTACGGCTGTTGCCTTTGACACATGAAGATGGTATGAAAAAAGTTCCCCTCTATTTGACTAGCAAGTCGGAAGTAGCTTCCAGATTTTGTAAGGAAAAGATGTTTTTGTTGTGATTTCGTATCGAGGCTTATCAAAATTTCATTTGCTTTATGCGGCGCTAAAGCCTGTAAAAAAAACTTTGGATATGAAAGAAGAAACTGCAAGGACGTCGACATATTTGGAGTAACCTTTAAAAACTTATTCATTTTAAAACAAACACTAGTTAATTACAAGAATATACTGTCCCCGATAAGACTGATGATATAGGAACGGACTAACACAATAACTATGATGAATCGCGCATGGCCACGCAAGACCTTTATACATTGCGTGAGAAAGTACATTTAAATAGACAAGGGTTTCTGTTTTCGCATACATACCCTTCAAACTTTGTCTATCATCCTTTGTATAATCGTGGCCATCCTTTCATCTAATGTCTATTTATCTACTTTGTAAAGGCCAAGAACCTGTTTCTAACCCCTGCCTATGATTTAGGAGGGAATCTATCTTAGTTCAGGTGTTCTGCGCATTGTGTGGAGATTAAATAGATTCTCAAGGGTGAGATCAGAATGAGCTGTGGGTAAATTGAGATGGTGTCTGTTTGATAAAAGCTAAAGCAAGTTCATAGAATCTTTAAAAAGGATGCTTTCATTTGAGGCTCCATGACTTCATGAGCGACAATCTTTATGAGAATTTCGGTCAATGTTACGGTGCAGATATAGGGCATATTAATTAGATCTGTCTACCCCAATAATAGTTCCCAGAAATTCGTCTAATTGTGTTTCTATTTTCGCGATGCTTTCAACTACAGTAGCTTTTGCCTTGTTCACTGTTCATGATGAAGACCTCTAGTTCAGGAAGATATAAGTCATGTTTATAGTTAACGAGCTAATTGAGAAAGCAAATCCGTGGCGTTTCAATTAAATCTGCATACTTAAGGATTTAGATTTTGTGAGGAAATCGGCATGTCCTAGAACCAAAAATTAGAAGGGATGCGACATTTACCAATCCGCACTAGACTCGCGTGGTAGATTACAGCCCACTCCCTGCCACAGAGAGGAGGCCTGTGTCCCAGCAATGGGAACATTATAGGCTGATTATGCTTATGCTAAGGATTTCTTTGTATTTTCATCATTTTGCATTACACTAATTTCGTTTTTCGGGAATGGTAAAAGATTTCAACTCCCGCATTTTTAATTCGACATTGTAGACTTCACTACTAACCACCTAACCACATCATGCTTACTTGCAATAAAACTCACTTTTATGTTCTCATAAACCAGCGGACAAACCAATTTATTTCCAGACAGTGTGAGAACGTATCAACGTAGCATTAATTTCGCGAAGGGGTGTTTAAATAATAAAAGACCCATCTATTCTCCTATGACGCAAAATAGAAAATAGCGGCCACTGAATAGGCAATCATTCATTTGGGTCAGCTCGTTTTGTCTGGCTATCATGGCGGTTCAATGGCAAGAACACTTGAGTAAATATCGCTGAATTTTAAATGTCTGGGACAAAAGTACTGTTGACGAGGATCTACATATAAATTCGAATGAGATTGTTGCCTAAAGTATTTTAAAACATGAACGTAAATTTTACTATGGGACTCGATGCATGGTTGACGCTGAGTTTGAAACTCGAATTTGAAATTCGCGTGTTGTTTTTGTGGGTGCAAATTAAAACACCTTAAAGGTGGCATCATGTGCACCTTATCATCTAGGGTTTAGTCGGGAAAACGCTAGATGATGATTTTTTAATGTTTTCGTCCACATCAGCTTCTTATACTGCATCGTCTTGTAAATCACTGTCAAGCTACACAATATTTTTTTCTACATTATCTGAAGAACGACAAATTAATTCCTATTGATTGACCTGGATTAAATTACGCAGTGGACCACCACATCGAATCAACTTTCTCAGTTCTCATCGGCACAGATTCCGGTGTCATATTGCTGAGCAAAAACAACATGGAGGTTTAAGGTCTCTCGAAAAGATTTTTTATTGTCCTTGTGTTTTATGTTGGTGCTCTTTCTATCCTCTACAAAGGTTGTAAGGTTGTAAAAGTTTATATGGACGTTAGTGCCTGATGCAGTCAAATGTCGTGCAATCTAATGAACCTAAGGGCAGCGTGACTTGTGCGAGTTTGAAATTATGATGGTGATTTAACTAAGTAATGACTGAAAATTATTTATTAATTATATTATTATTTGGTCTTTAGTAAAATAATAGCCATAATATGTAAAAATAGTCTATAGTATAGGACATTTTTGAAATGTCTTATATTTTTGCCACCCAATACATACACAAATATTTCAACCAGGAGTACAGGTTATTCACATTCGCTAACATTTATCATTTTAAGGAGGATCATCTGATCTGCTCTTGGCCATTTTCCTGTTAGATGGCGCTGAAGTCAACATTTTTAGTTTTTTTTGTTTTATGTGTAATTGGCACATCAGTAAGTCGTAGAAGTAGTAGTCGCGGTAATTGGACATTACACTTTATTGAATTTGGTCATAGAATTGCCTCAAAATCCACACAATTCGACACAAAGGGGTGAAATAAAATCTACCATTGAATACAGGTCGTTTACACACACAGAGGTAAGCGAGTATTTCCATACGTTTACAAGAATAGACCACTAGGTGGCGTGTATTTAAAAAAATGAGCCGCCTGCTACGATAGGATACTAGAAAAAAATGAATAATGCGTTCCTGGCGAAGCATGTATGGTGTGAATACTGTGCGTACTGCGTAGTACTCGCAACCGGCGTGCGTGTATGACCAGATTTATGAACGTAAACAAGACAAAAGGAGTATGTCAGGCATAGCAGCAGGTGGCGTTCTGTAGTTTCTACCTACCGCCATGGGAAGAAGGCATGAATATGATGATAGGATAATAAAATTCATATTAAAAATCATGTAATTTATTAAAGCTAGGCTGAGAATCAGCACTTTTCGAATGTCAAAATTACAATAAGACAGTCCCCCAAAACGCCCGCCCTTCACCACTTCCTAGTGCTCTAGCTGGAAAGAAGAAGTGGCGCAACAAACTCCCCAGCAGCACAGCTGTCTGTTCAGTTACAAAAACTTGAGTCTATACAGTTTATAAAGATAGTTTTATTTTATTACTTACACTAATTAATTATCAAATACAAGTATTTGAAGTAACACAAATGATGCCTGATTAAATTTATAGCATAACCAATTATGTATTACAATAATTACAGACATTACACAAAACAGACACAATAATAAAACGAAAGATAACAACAAATAAAAAAAATACAATTTAGTATGCGATTATAACCAGGTAGGTGAAAAAATATTTTATAATGTCAAAACACTCTTATCAATGTTTTTAGAAAAATAAAAATCTGAAGACCAGCTTATTATTTCACCTTTTCGTTTTATAATAAATACAAATAAAAAAGTAATATACAATGATAATGTTGATTTTAAACAAACTAAGTACTACAAAAATGGGCCTTTTGTTTTATAGTGAATACAAATAAAAAGTAATATATACAATAATAATATTGATTCTAAACAAACTACTACAAAAATGGGCCTTTTGATTTTATAGTGAATACAAATAAAAAATAATATACAATGGTAATGTTGATTCTAAACAAACTGCTACAAAAATAAGCCTTTTGATTTATAGTAAATACAAAAAAAAGTAATATACAATGATAATGTTGATTCTAAACAAACTACTAAAAAAATACAATTATAACAAAAATCGTTTGACTTGTTGATTTCACCATCTGCCGTGAGTCTTCTTGTCCACTGCTATAAGGCTGCTGCAAAGAAAAATAACTTTACTTAGTATATATGAGTTATTGATACAATTTATGAAGTAAAAAAAAAATTCGTGTGTACCAGTATTCACTGGTGTGCAAAATGTATAGCTGGATAATTATGTAGCCTTGTGTACCAGTATTCACTGGTATAAGTTGAACTCGCATTGTATAGGATTTCCGTACAATGAGAGGTCAGCTTATACTGGAAATATATAACTTGATACCTAGCCGTGTATACGTACCATGCAAATCTATGCATTTAGCATTTTTTTGAACACGTCTCAATATGATTTCTGGCAGGATACAGTTTTTAAGAAAGTTTAATAGCTTCGGTATCATATTGCTGATAAATTCATCATCTCGACAAACTTCTATCACAGTCAAAGGTTCAGTGACTGAAATAAAACATACGAAGTAGCACTTTTCCATTTTGCTAACACGCATTTGTCCTTGAACCTGAAATAGTAGATTTTAATTTCATAAAGAGAAAACAAGATACTGAAAAATTATAAAGTGGACATGCAATACAATTATCAATTTACTTGATGGTAATAATCGTGCTTTTTATTCATAACTAAAACATTATTATCCAATTTTAGAGCAAAGTTTTTCTTTTCTAGTGCAGCTGCCTCTAGGCTTTGATTTTTCCTCGCCAATGATGGAAAGCACTTGATCTCAATAACAGCTCTCTCAGTTTCAATTATACCTGAAACAAATTGACACAAAATATAAAACAATGGAGCTCTTTATAAGATTTGATACAAGAAATTCAATCGCCTATCGTGCTTGTAATCCTTGCTCTCTCGCGATTTTAAGCTAGCATTATAATTTTACACATTTGTCAAATAAATACATAGATAAAACTGAAGGTTGATAAAGAAAAACTTACCATCTGGACTGCCAGCTAAACATCCAAATTCTTCATCAATAAAAAGACCGGAAGGCCTAACAATTTTATTATATTGTTGCATGAACATACTTTTTGCCACATTCTCATTTTGCTGTCCATATAACATGTCTTTGGTACAAATATTCTTTTTATATAGAATATCCTTTACATGATTGTGACATGGAGTGGTAATACGGCGTTTGCAAACCTGAAAACCATAAGTCCAGATAAAATAAATATAAATCGGTAATTTTTACATTCAGCATTGTATGTAGGTATTCAATAAAATACCGCAATGTTACCAGAAATGTATATATGTGTGTATATTACATTTCAGCTAACAAAATTTTACCAGACCACTAACCATTCCAAATTGACTAGCAGTCAAACGGTTACTCCTATGAGTAGTATATAAATCATTTTCATGCTGTCCTACAGTAGACATTTCAATCAAAGCTATGTTTTCTGGTGACTTTTGGAATTCTGCTAACCGCTCTTCACACTGTATTCTCAATTGTGCTTCGTCAATATCAATTGGGTCACAAGCTTCAGGTCCATAGTGCTTGTCCGGCTGGGTTTTCTCTCTTGGAGCAAACAACCGTTTGCGTGTCGACGACTTCCGTCGTATTCTGCTTTGTTCCTTTCGATTTATATATTTTTTAAAATGTGTCCCTGGGCTCTGTGTGGTCTGCTTTTTCCATGCAGTTTCATGCCATTTGTGTCCAGTAGCAAGCGATAATCCTGAAAATAGAAAGAAAGAAAATACATTTATTTAGCACAGACTAAGAGACACACAAAACACCAGATAGTTAGATAATACTCGTTCATCAGATAAAAACTAAGATAAAAATAAAAAGTGCAAAGTGCGATGTAAGAAATTAGCAGCTGTGCTAAAGCTGGCTGCGCCAAAAAGGTCTAATTCAGCAAAAATGCCAGACAACTGGTGCCTGACGCTGGTTTTCAACTGGACCTGATGTGTGAGGTGACGGATGTAAATCAGTTTTATACTGCATCGTGATGTGTGTAATGTGTATACATAAATAAATAAAAATAAATTACAATCACATAAAAACAGTAACGAATAGGTATGTATGAATAGCGTGATATTGAGTAACATTGCAAAAAAAATAAAAATATTTTTTACTAGAAAATATCAATAAAATATAAATAGATGATTATGTAACATACAAAGAAACAATACTGTACCATGATAATCAAAGCAGCAGTGGTGGCCCCGTGGCATCGGCCGCGACTTACGAGTTGTAGGTCGTAGGTTCGAACCCAGACAGGCGCTTTACTTTGTGTAAATTATTTCATCACCATTGCTCTCAAAACGGTGAAGGAAAACATCTTGAGGAAACCGGCATGTCCTAGAACCAAAAGTTTGAAGACATGTGACATCTACCAACCTGCACTGGACCCGCGTGGTGGATTACGGCCTACTCCCTCTCACAGAGAGGAGGCTTGTGTCCTAGCAGTGGGAACATTATACACAGATTATGGTGATAATCAATGCATTTCTTACTGGTACTGATAATTTCTGACTATATTTACCTGCCACATGAACACGTCGCTGGTAAGAACCCCCTCTTCCTAAACTGATTCGTTTTCCACAGTTGAATTTGTTTATTACACTCATAAAGTTTTCTGCCACATTTGTTGTCTCATTTGACAAACGACCTGCTTTCAAAGCCGTTTTTTCATTGGCTGCATAAATTAGAGCCCACACTTCTGGAGCAGTATTTTTCAGACTTTCTACAAGATTTTCTTCCTTGTTTTCACTTCCATTTGCAGCTGTTTTATTGACATTGCAGTAATAATCCTTGCAGTTTTTATGTACTCCGAATACATGAAGCGGGCCATTTCTCAAATCTGCTGCCATAGCAGCACTCTCACTGCTACACATTATAATTTTCCGTGCCACTAGTGTAAGCTTCATCACCTTTGGCTTCAAAATATTTCGCCCATAAAGTGGGAGCTTAGTGTTGGCCAAGATCTAAAAAAAGTACAAATATGAATACAGAATATGCTTCACAGATCTTGAGATGTCTATACAAATTTGATTTATTTATTTACCTTGTATAGTGCACTGGTATAGTTTTTGATTACATGATTCTTGCATTCAATTTTTTTTATTATGTTCCCATATGACACTTTCTCTTTCAAGTTTGCATACACAGAGGAGTCTCCGTCTCCAATAAAACTCAAATAGCGAAGTTGATGCATTTCTTCACTCTTTTGAAAACCTTCCACAATAATTTGTGATTCCATTGCTGTAGATGGTCCAGTAAAATTTTTGCAACAATTATGTACTTTCATGTCCATGTTTCTTTTTTCATAATATTGACATGTATAACAATATTTGTTACGAACACCAAGAAATAGACATTTCTTAGTTTCTTTACCAATAATGCAGGCCTAGAAATGAAAAGCAACACTTGTAAATATTGCACATAATAAAAAGTTCATACATAACCAAATATGTGTTTAGTAAAGGAGTATGTAAAGTATTGCAGCAGGTGGCGTTCTGTAGTTTCTGCCTACCGCCATGGGAAGAAGGCGTGAGTGTATGTATGTATGTGTTTAGTAATATATTAACTTACCATACCAGAAGATGAATCAAAGTTATGCCCATATGACCTTTTCAGCCATCCTCCATCTACATATACAGTAACAAATGGAACACCATCTGAAGAGACATGGCCTTTTTAAATAGCTATTGACCTTTCTTGTTCACCAGCAGTTTTAATTTCCTCTGTCAAATGTTCAAACCACACATTGCCTAATTTGTTTTCAACACAACGAAATTTATTAGCTGACATTGTTGGGATATCCATGAGACTTGTTATGTGTGCTGATTGAGTGTAGAAGCTACCAGCAGTCACAGTTGCCCACACAAATGCAGTATTTATTTTATTTCTGCTCTCCGTACAGTGCTTCCACGCTTTACCACACATACTGCACTTGAAAATAAATTCACTTCGAAATCCATCAAGTCTCTCACTAACAAATTCAATTTGTGAAGATTCACACATATTTCGGTGTCTTTCCAATTGGAATGCCCACTCAATAACATGCTTCAGGTCCACAATGCGATACCCAGATATCGCAGATAAACATTTATTTGGAATCGTTTCCACAGTCAATTGAAATGAATCAGTTTCAGGATCAGCTTCCGGCCAATTAATCTCTAAAGGTTCGAGCACAGGTTCAGCTGTCATTGTGCTAGTACTAGGAGTACTGTAAGTGGCCTCTAAGCGGAATTTTGGTTTTACACGGGCATATGTTCTTGGTTGTGTACTCTGTCTACTGAAAGAAACAAATCAAAATGTAATGACCATACCTAGTGACACCACATGTAGTGTCACTTTTACGAGCAACATTCAGCAAGTACATTATATCATGCTTATTTGATACATACACTAATTTATCTATGAGGATTCCTTCATTCACTGGCATCTTGGTATCTTCAGAACGCCAAACTTTCAAACGGCTGTAAGTGTAATACGATTTACGAATGTAAACTTTTGTCAACACACAACATATTTTTTTGAAATGCTACATCCAAACTTGGCTGTTTTACGAAGAAGCCGGACAAATAATGAATATATTATGCATGTTTACTTACCTCTCATCATCGTGATATTTTCTTAATCCACCTCGAACACGTTTTAAAGATTTTTGCGGCCCCGAATATTCGTGTCGTTGATACGCCTTCTTCTTTGTTTTCAGAGCATACATTATAGATGTAATCTAAATCTGAAATATAGAAAAACAAATGAAAAACAAAAGAATATGTTACATATGACACTCAGTATTTGAATAAAATTGAATAGTATCGAATTTCACAACCGTATGTAATAAGATCGCAGAATTTCGTAATCGCATTCAAGCAGTCTAGCTAGAATTGCTAGAAGAAGATTATTATTTCAGATATTTTATGGAAGGGTTACGTTCTGAAATCATTACAGAAAATAGAACAATAAAAATAAAAGTAAAATTTTACTTATCTATTAATTCCTGGTAGAATATTGGTCGACGAATATGAAAAAAATAAACAGATTAGAATAAGTTTTATAAACAAAAACAATAAATCACGTTTGTTAAATTGATGTAAGTAACTCAATCATTTGTTTTTCTGAACCAGAGATTTCAAAAGTCGAAGTTCTGAACGCACCCACAACGTAGGTCCATCACTGGGGCATAGGCAGCTAACTGGGTACCTACACCGCACAGTGGTCGGAAAAACAAGCTTGCCTTACATAGGTTTACAAAATATGTATTATACAAATTATTAATTTATTCGTTATACGTTATGAATAAGCACGATTTTCGTCAAGATCTATAGTCATATAGGTTTGTTGTCTTTCAGGTATCATACTGGGTAAAATAATAATAACAAACTGTTTTTTTTTATTTTTACCGCCTCTTACAACATCGTCCAAATATGCATTTTTAATTCATTCAAAAGATCAAAGATCAGGTGGCGTTGGTCTTGGTATAGGCTCGGCAACAATACCTACAAGTTTCAGCTTTACAATGCAAGACAAAAAAAAGTTATGAGAAAAACAAATTCCATTTTCATACATTTGAATTTTGAAATATATAATAGTTATTTGTTACACAAGAATGCAAAGTTGCTTTTTTAACCGCGTGCTCAATTTTGATGACAGAGCAAGCGAAGGATTCTAAAATTAGAATCCTGAGCGTTAGCGAGAGGGAATCAAAAGAGCACGAGGTGAAAAATCTTTTCACTCGAGTGCAACACGTAACTTTTCATCCCACCTCAGCGAGGAAATGAGTAAATGCAAAAAAAAAACATTTACAATCACAAGTTATGTACTTTTATTTCAGTTTAGGTATTAACTACTACCTACATTATGATAGGTAAGTATTACAGAATAATCTTTAAATTACAACAAATAATACCTAAGTATAATTAAGAAAAATTTAAAGTAACGTTGCTACAGTTACTTATGTTGAGTGTAATATTTTTGTTAGGTACTGTAATGTTGGTGTTAGTGACTTGTGTACTGTTTTTCGGTAAACTATCTGTCATACCTAATAGTTGTACCGATTCTTCGGATTCCCTTGGCGTAAATGTTGGCGAGAGAGGGCGATTGATAGGTGTTTCGTAACGGCTCATTTTTGATGTAGAAGGGCCAGTCCAAGGATCTGACTGAGGCTCTTTCAGTGTAATGGCTCCTACGATGCCTTTACATATTTTAGACTTATTTTGAATGGAATCCTCTATGTATCCCTCTACGACTGCATTGGACTTCCAGCCTCCATGGCGCTTAAGGGACAGGAGATCAGCTCCTGAATCGGCCAAAAGTGTGGCTGAAGTTCGTCGGAAACAATGATCTGTGTACAACAGGGGTTCTGGAAGTTCAAGAAATGTTGCTATTTCTCGTGGGATACTGCCAATTTTATTAGCACCCTGGATAGGCTGTCTAAAAATATAATAGGCGGTATAAAAATCGATTGATTGGAGTGTAAGTAGGGCGTAGGCTTCATATTTCTCAACAATTGTTACGTATTCCTTGCGAATGACGAAGTTGCGGTTTTTTTTTTTTTTGTCTTTGTATTGGGTAAATTAATTAATAGTAAGTCATCTGAATGTTTCTCAATGTTTTTGACATTAAGTTGTGTTAGTTCATTAGTTCGACAAGCTCCGTTTATACCAATATAAGAACAACCTGTAACGTAATAGATATTTTTATAGTTTCAGTCAATTCTGTTGGCGTCAAATAAACTTCGTCGTCGCTAGATTCACTCATTTTAGATTTTTCACTTGTTTACAAGTTTCTTGTTTTTATTTTTAACCTAAGGCTGGGGGCACACGATGCGTTGCGGCAGCGGTGCGGCGCCGCAGCGGTGTCGCTGCGTAGTCTTACATAGCTAAATATCTGTGGCATGTCACACGATGCGCTCCGGCGCCGCACCGGACTTGCAACCACCGAGACGAGGCGGGGAGGGGTGAATGCGTTGCGACGTCGGAGCGGCACCGCTCAGTTGTTCACGCATAAACAGTTAGTGTACTCTGTCCAATGCTGCTACGGCGCCGCTGCGACATAACAACGTTGCGGCGCCGCACCGCTCGTGTGCCCGCAGATACGGTGAAATCTTTGCGTTGCGGTGCCGCAACGCATCGTGTGCCCCCGCTCTCAGGTTTCAACAATATGACGTGAAAAGTAATTTTTTAGTATATAGATTAAAAAGAAAACCCGTACTTACTAATTTATTCAATTTTTTAATGTACTCGACAAAACTGTATACTGGAAACTATCAAATAAACATTTTATTTTTCAAAAATTTTATGAAAGGTAACCTTGTTTTTCTGTGCGCACTGGGCACCGCCGGGCGCCGCCGCGCCGCCGCGCCGAAGCGACTTACCTACCAAAGTACCAAACTAAAATAATGTTTGTTTGTTTGAAACTGTTTACAACATGCGTAAAAGGTATTCTATTTTGTAGGTTCTTCTATTTGCAAACTCGTTGGATTACCGAATTATAGTAATATGGACTTACTTATTTAATTTATTGTTGACCAAAAATACATAAAATTATAATAACCACTAACTTTGTACTTGAGACATAGGTAAGTATTTAGTAAGTATTGTGACGTTATTTCAGCGTCTAAAACCTAACTCACGGGCCAACTTGCTGTTTCTAAAACCGCCTAAAGATAGGTACTTACCTACTTACTTTTATTTTTAAATAAAATTGCGTATCTCGAATCATTATCACTATACCTACAATAAATTGCAATAACATACTAGAAATATTGCAATTAGAATCAATGAAAATGCAAAGCATACAAAATAAAAATAACACGCGAGAAATTCCGCGTGCCAATACTATTGCATACAAGCGAGCTTCAAAATTATATTTTATTATTACAATAATATTATGTCGATTGAGTGAAAGAAGAGTGGCAACGTTTTCTTCGTAATTCTTTCAATGTAGTTCAAGGTTGCGAACACAGGTTGGGTGGGACGGCAACGTCGCATAAATCCTATGTGCGTTTCACGACAGAATTCCTTTCGTCGTAATGTTGGCACCAATGGTTTTCATTGAATGTAAAACAATTCTTCAATGAAAAGCAATCGTGCCAACATTACGGGCGGCTAGAGGAAACGCAAAGCTAATAAAGTTTTCTCCGATGGTTTATCTGCTGACGGATTGCTCGCCAACCATTTCTTTTTACTAGGTATAAAGAAAAAACAATAAAATTGCATTATAATTGTTACAAAAATAAGAAAATCAACAAAAGTAATAATTACTGAAAATATTCAAACAAGAAAATCGGTAAAAAGTAAAATAATAATTAAAAAAACATTTATATCAAATAAGAAAATCAACAAAAAGAATATGGATAAGTTGAGATTTGAACCCGGGCGTTAGTGAAACTTTACTGATGCACGAGACCACTAGACCAATCGAGCTGTTGTAAAAGCGACGTATTTATTAGTCGCTTTCCAATCTTTTCTTCTAAGGGCTCGTTCCCACAATTTTCGACGCTTAGGAAATACATGAATACCTTTGTTTTTGCAACCAAATGCTGAACATTGAGTCATTTCAAGCAAAAAACTATCTTTGTTTACGTTTTATCTTTGTTTCGTTTTCGTGTTTCGTTGTGGATTGACAGTTCAATAAGTACAGTTGCCAAAACGCCACCTGACGGGATAAAAAAGCAGTTTTCTTCCTGATCAGGTCAGTTTATTTATAAAGTTTTATTTGGTGAACCTGTTCATGAAAGGTAGGAACGGAAATAAATCAATTATTGTGTACGTATTATATTGATTTAACAGAATTATAATAACGCCTCATGCCATCTAGCTTTCTCATCTCTAAACTATCGCAATCATGGCGCTTGAGTTTAGTTGTCAATATTCACGCACACTACTAAAGCAAGTGTCAAATTTGGTCTGGATTTCACTATCGTTTTCCTCAGTAAATAATGCAAGTTATTTCCTAAAATGGTCGGTCGCGGGGACATTTCATTATAGAAAAGTGATAAAATGATTCGTTTTCAACAAAGGGTGTCTATGTTTAGCGTAAAGCTTCCAAGAAAAATGTATGGACGGCCCATCAGCGGATCCACCTTAATGTAACCACACGTTGCGTTTGCCTCTTCAATAAACATTCCTTACTTTATCTACAAATTGTCGCGTATGACTCATTCATTCACCATTCCACGTCGAATGCACATGTCAACAAGGCATCTTATTCAACTCGTAATATAAGACACAGTCAATGTTTATCTTAATTATTTTTACTGCAAACTCGACTCTTTACAGCTTTGCCTTAATTGTGGGAGAGACGTCATTTGTAATGCAAACCAATTGACTTCGAAGAAACGATGCTGAACTAGAATATAAATCTGATATGGAAGAAAATTATGTTGTTGTTGTTCTAATTGTCATCATGGGACTTCTCCCATGGGCCATGATGACAATTTAAAAAAGGAAATATGCGAACACTTGTTTCCGACCTCTCCCATTGATAGTATTGCTTTAGTGCTCGCATTAGCAAATGAAAAGATTTCGTATTGTTAACGATGAGTGGCGTGTTCCTATTAATAAAGTAATTTACTAATTTAGATAATAGGTGTTACACGCGACTTATGTACGTACGCTTCTGCTCTAGTCTTACTAATTTTGACAGCTTAATTCTTGTATCCAATCATTCAGACATGCTTTGTTGCCATATTACTTGAGTCTTCCGAGGAGTACCTATTGATGTTTCGAGGAGTACCTGTTGATGTTAATCGTACCTGATTTGGCAAAGTCAATTAATTACCTCAGCCTGTTGCCAATACTTGCAATGCATGACAAAAGCTCCCCTTGTTTCCGTGAAAACTTCTGTTCGCTTTCTGCATATCATGGCGTTGCAGAATTTGACTTTGTTTGCCTTTTCACGGTCTGCTTCAGCTGTCGGTCTTTCAACATCAAGTCCTCTAACTACTTTGTTTTGTTCTTTGTGCAAGCAGTGTAGATGCCTTTTATACAATGATCTCAGAATTTGCTACCATGGGCTAAAATATCGGTCCTTTTTAGCCAATACATCACGTCATTACATTTGTAAATTTTACGACTGTATTTATAAAATATGCTCATTCAATCACACGAATGACCTGAAAAAACATCCTTAGTACATATGTAAAGTACATGTCTAGACTTTTGGCGCCGCTAAGGATTACGAAGTTTATCGTGCATTCCTTCCCACGGGATATAGGCTGATATGAATGCATTTTCAGATTGATATGAGGCGGGAACTCCTTTGTGTAAAGGGTGGACGAACAATAAATGTCCTCCAAAGGTTGACGGTTAGTAAATGCTTATGGCATGAAGTCTGCTTCTGTACATATGTGTGTTTAAAGTATTAAATAAATCAAAGTATAAAATTAGAGTCTAATGTTTTACGACCTGTCGAATAGTATATATACTCGTATCTTTCTGACAATACTTCTGCCAGAAATACTTTCAAAATCATAATTTTGACTTGTCGCCTACCCGCCTCATTGGTAAGTTGATAAACTCACATATTTCCTTGTCTTGAATGCGTTACTTCGTCAAAAACAAAATGTTTAATTTATTTTCGATTTCATGCCCAGATCAGAGATTAGGTTTCATTTATTATTATGTTTCCGATATAACTTTGTGCTTATCGCCTGACCTATATGAGCGATATTATGAAATGTTTAAAGCTTACCGATAAGTTATAATTGAATCATTTGCATGTGTTTGTATGTTATTTTCTGTGCGGTGGTGTTTCATTTTGACCCCTACATTGTCATTTTTTTAAAGACCAAGATTTACAGTCCTTGTGGTTACGTATTCGCTTGACCAACTCTTTTTAGTTTTAGTATAATCCATTAGAGCTCCGTGCACTAAGTAGGGGAAGTCTTTAAGTATCGATTAAAATATCTCATTCAATAATATCAACCTAACAGGATATCGATATTCCAAGACTTTGGATCTGTTTAAAGCCATGATGCCATCTCATTCGTAATTCGAGATGAATTATGAATGAGCTGTGCAACTTTGTTCGTTCTATTTGAAGCATTGCCATCGTTTGTGTTTGTGTGTCGTGTAATATTTATTTAGACATTTAAGAAGTAAAGGTAGTATTGTAATTAATATTTATTACTGTTTGACTAAATCGATTTTATGCGACGCTAGTTACTTTGTTACTCACAGTTTGTTTCTATGTGATTGCCACTTGTTGCAAAATTTTTGGTCCTTTCATCCGGAATGAGAAAAATTGGGCCTTTTGTTATCATTCTTTTTTTTTTATTTTTAACTGGTGATGTCCATATTGTTTTCCGCTTATCACGGAGGATTGGACCAGAGCCGGATTCAGCCAGATTGGACCGGAGCATTTCCCTACTATGGAGTTCAGTACATCTAAATCAACGCCACGTGCAAGCAATATTCCCAAATTCAAGTCACTGACCACATAAAGAAGTTGTAAATTTCTAACGGGCACTAAGAATGTTTTGAGTAACCCGAAGTGCTAATAAGCTGGTCATACACAATACACACAAGGGGAATGAGGACAGGAAACACGGGCGATGCGTGAGTTAACAGGACGCTTCCTCAGGGAACCCCTTGACAATTTTTTATGTCTTGTTGTTCCCCTTTTAAAATTGGCGATGTCCAAGCTTTTGTTTCCAATGAAAGGAAATGGTTGGTAGCCGTGAATGGAATCTAGGTTTACGTCAATGGAAGTGGGTGGTCTTGATAAAGAAATAGGTAATTTGAGAACGTGCAAAATTATAGATGTCGACATGAATGGAGGCGGAGTAGATTATAATGACGGTTTAATTACTATCTACGCCAAAACGTGTCTTTTGATTGCAACTAAGTTGCGTATTCAGTCATAAGTATAGTTTACGATACTTGATTTGGCATTGATCTTGCTGATGAATTTCAGTGCATGCCAACTGTTTCATATTGGAAATTCGTAAGTCTAGCTCTAGACTATCTGTAGTAGAAGGTGACAAGCTACCTCATAAATTAGAATAGTTTTGGCCATCATGACTCTCAATTCTTTATGTGAAGCCAGCACAACCCTAAAGAAACCACAAGACAATTCGAAAGTTACGGATTTACGGACTGCCTACGCACCTTCCGATAGAAATCTGTAAGGAACATAATTAAACTTTAACAAGGTTACAGGTCCCTTTTTTGTTCCATTTCCCCAAATAATCGCTCGTGAAATCAAATGTACATCAGGGGGTGGTCACGACTGGACAGGTGAAATGACGACACAAAATGGCTACCACTTCCTCATTTAAATTAGTTATGCCTCATATGTGATTAAAATGTGATCTAAGATTGTGGAAGTTATTAATAATTATTGTTAATACACTCAATAGCGTTTCTATTGTCGTTTAATTATGACATTTCCGTTGTAATTTCGATGTAACGATAATTAAGTTCTAGTGCTTAGTCCAAAAATGTTTGAGTGGGAGTAGAAGTTGAAAGCAACAATGTTAGTAGCTACTAACATGGAAGACAATCAGATAGGGAGGGATACCATATCAAACCTAGATGCTATAGATACTGATCAAGGTACAATAGCAAAGAAAGAAGAAGGAAAGGCTAATAAAAGCTAGAAACTCCCACTGCAAATAATAATTTATTAATGATGACAGTAAAGTAAACGAACCGAGTTGTCAAGTTATCAATGGTCTAAATTCTAGATGAATGGATAACGAAAACGAAACTCAATAATTCAGAGAAACGGTACATATGTGAAACGTCTTCCTTATCATATATATCTGATTACATAAATTCGTATCTGACATTGCCCTTACATTAAATATGATCACATAGTGCATTCACAGTATTCTTATCATTGTGTGGCTGCGGAAGTAATGTTGATAGCGCCTATTAATTTAAACTAATATTTGGACGAAATACCAGACGTCTGATCAAACAGTTGACGAGTAATTGACAAAGCTTGTCGGAAACGATTGGAGTCAATATAATTGTGAAAATAGAATTTGGTAAACATCGATTTGGGTGATGAACCGATCATATATTTTTCAAGTTTTCAATATTCTTTCCGATTCGAAGAATTTGAAAATAGAAGAAAAGCTTCTCTTCCTAAATCTATCGTAAAATCGTGTGCTTAAAAAATGTATTTGTTGGAGAAGCTTATGATCTTGGGAGAAATATGTAAAGTCAATGCATGACTCGTTCCAGAAACATATTTGTTGTTATTGTTATAAATCCGATGCCGTTGCTCCAAAACCATCGCGTTTCACATTCGCAACATCCATCTCTTCAAAAACTGATGCCCGGTTTCTGAGGTACTTTTGTCAGTGGTTTATCTATCCATTAGCGCTATTGGTTCGACAACTTGTGGAAGTGCGTTTCCGAACACCGCAATGTAAGATAAACTCCGTTTAAACTCAAGTTAACTTAACTGACCAATGTTCGCCGTTTATCGGTTCCATAACTATATTTGACGTTGCATTTCATAGAAAACTACATCAAAAAACGTGTTATGCCCGGTATCTGAGGTACGAATTTTATGTACCAAGGTATGAAATTAAATTGCGTGTGAAAGATAAAATATTTATATATTATAATTATACAGTAAAGAATACAATGAGTGTTAGCATCATGAATACAGAAGTCTCGTCCGTTCTTTTTATTGTCGATCATAATTATAGCCAAATTCATTAGCCACTTCGATAGGAAGCATTAGCATTCTTTCAGTAAAATTTTGATTCCATGCTATTTTGCAAAATAATGAATAAAACACATTGGAAAGACAAACAGACTTTTAACTTAAAATGAAACGGCAAAGCAAAAATAATACTACACAAAAACAATGAACTGCTGAGTTAAGGTTTCTTTAAAAAAAAATGACAATGATGTCGTTCAAACATCTGCCGTAAACTGCTCATAAATAACATTTTTTACGCGAACCCGTATACAGACCCCTAGTTATCGGTTTCATAGTTATTGAATGGTTTGTTGCGTGTCCAGAAACGCAGTGACAGTTAACCGACGTTTATCTTATGCATAACTTTATTGAATCCATAGCTAGTGAGAGTTTATCTGGGGACTTCAGAAACCGGGCATGAGTCCTCGTTATCCAAAATTAGTTTAGCATCCGGCACACGTTCCTACCTTCTTGTTTGAACATTTTTTGTTGCAATCGAAAGTGCCATTCGTTCAAAACATGTGGTTTGGTTTGAGTGTCCCGTTTTCCTGAATTTGTGCAACATTGGTATGTTGGGTTGGCGAAATTCTGTCCATTTTGTTTTTTTCACTTTCGTCTTATGAAATTGTTGCGATCTTTGCCAGAAATCTCTTCGTGACTGTAGACTGGTCTTTTGGTCCAGGTTGAATATTTTTATACCAAGATTGATTTTCATGTCTTTCGCACTGTAGAGTCGATGTTAAAGCAAGGAAGATATGCCTTCTTGGTTTTAATTTAATCCTAAAGGTTACAAAGCACTTAACGTGCCATGAATGTTGTATTACGTTTGCTTTATTGCCTAAGGCTTTGAAATATCACCGTTTTCTTTCCTTTGGGAATTTTAATACCATGTGATTATTTTTCTTTATAGCGACTACGCTGACCTATCCAATAAAAAAGATCAATTTTTCTTTGTACCTTTCTATTACCAGTCTACACCTGCTTACCTTCGCCTGTGTTGCGTCACATTCCCAATGCGGGGTAATGATTTCTATACCTGATTTTCCATCCTTGTCTTTATCATTAATTCTCGTATTTGCTGTCTCCTTCATCGGAATTGCCGCGTCCCTTACAGGGTTTTTGTTGTTCCCCACACCCTTATTA
Organism: Luperina testacea; assembly: GCA_927399505.1. Taxonomy (NCBI): domain Eukaryota; kingdom Metazoa; phylum Arthropoda; class Insecta; order Lepidoptera; family Noctuidae; genus Luperina; species Luperina testacea. The sequence continues at coordinate 6,194,156 of OV656779.1, read as the reverse complement.
CGACCCAAGTATGCGATCCATGTGGGTGTGTTTGTGAATATTCATGGTGTGTGTGTGGGAACATGTACGAATAGAATATTTCTTCGGCAGTGTTGTTTCGGCATTCGATGCGCGTGAGTGGGGTTCCCGAAATGTGAGTTGGGTGCGTTTTGGCGGGTTCTTTGGGGTATATAACCTTAAAATGTATGGTGTCTTGTAAATTTATCATGTTTTTAAACTGTGTGGTGATGTTTTTAAGTGAATAATGGGGTTTTGGATGTCGGAGGTTGTTTTTATAATTCGTCGTGATGATAAATGTGTGAGTAAGGTTTCTTGTTTTACAAGTTTAACTTTGTTTTTTATTGTGCCGAAATCTACGTGAGAATACTCTTAATGACAAATATCTGTGGAATTCCAATGCTTTTATGCCAATATTTTTTCATACCAGGTAAACTTACATGTTGTGTAGGTGTGAAATATACCCATACAGTGTTCTTGAATCTTGAATCCACATTCCTTATACGAAAGACTGATCAAGGAGACTCTTCAAGATTCCACTTTTTCTTCCTAACGATAGCACGAGACACAAAATCGAAATCAATAAAAATTTATTACCAAAGCCAAGATCAAGATGGATCGCTTTATAAAATTCTTTAAAATAAGTGACTTTCAGTTCGCATCGCTCCGGTTTCCTTAGTCCATCCATGTTATTTGCAATGAATGAGAACTTGGAACATAAACTGGTTTCCATATCAGCTGATGGCGAGCACGGTATGCATAAAATAAGAACGCAGGTTTTTCTACCTCTCCGAAACATGCCGATTCAAGAATTATTAGTCGTCTTAACCACATAGGCTATTCTTCTATAGCTACACGAAACTCGTTTTTCGAAGAAATTGATCTACTCTACCTACTCCATTCAATTTTAGATTTTATTACTTTTGTGATAAAGTTGGATTCTCTTTGATGGGAAATTCCACGGGCTGGTTACTTCTTCGAATTGTATTGTGTGTCTACGGGGGATTCTGGCGCCAACGTGTTTTTGTCAAAAGTAAGCCCGCGACAAATAATGCGAACAGTGAGAAGTAATTGTTAACCTAGCAACAATGTGGTGTCGAGAAAAAAAAGTTGCGATACCTACCTATGTTTTATACGCGATCGATCTTAGTTAATACGATAATAATTCTTGTTTTTTATTCACTCTCTTGGGTGGCAAATATATTTCTGTTCTTCAAAATGATATTCGTATAAAGTTTATACGTTTTTGCTATAATAATATAATTTATTGACTGACCGTCTGCGTCTGACATCCCCGATGTGACACGGCACAGGTGCAAAATCGTGTTTTTTTATTATGCGCCAGTTTTTTCTCCGAACCATGGACTTGGAACTTACAATATTACTTTACTTTAGAAAACAATCGTAGAAAACAAGAAGAAATTTATTATCTCCCTTAAAATCCATACTAATATAAAAATTCGAAAGTAACTCTGTGTGTATGTTACCTTTTCACGCCTAAACCACTGAACGGATTTCGATAAAATTTGGCAGAGAGATAGATTGCACCCCGGTGAAGGACATAGGATAGTTTTTATCGACATACCTCACGAGCGAAGCCGCGGGCGGAAGCTAGTTATTGATAAGGCGTCTTTTTTTCCGGCGAAGTTATAATGATACCGAAAAATCTACCACCTACCTCAAAGAAATAAATTAATAGTTTTTATCTTATTACGTCTACAGAGTATTGTTTTGAAATGCAATCCCGAATAAGTCTGTGGTCTTATTCGGGATTGCATTTCAATACTGAGAGCAGTATGAACTGGAATGTTTACATTTTCGTCTCAACACTGCTTTTATCGTAATCAAAATATAATATAGAACAATATTTTTAACATACATTAGTAATTGTTCGGTACATGCTCTGATAATAACACATATTTAATTAATGAAATGTCGTGTAGTATCATCATATTTATTTTTGGCTCTCGTATCGTGTTTTTTTTTTGTTATGCATCTGTATTCGGCCAGTCAGGCAAATGATTTATGCGCGTAATCTAGTTCCATTAGAAGATTCGACACATAGTAGAAATTATTTTGTTTTATTTTTTCTTGATCTTGGTAAAACCACAGATTAAATAGACGTCCACGTACAGGTAAACGGAATTGCATTTGTTTAACTATAATACGTTTAAAATCTATCCATTGGTAGATGTCATTGATCATCGTGCATCGCAGAAGTATGTGAGGATCATCATCTGCCTAGCCTTTCCCAAGCTGGGGTCGCGTCGGCTTCCAGTCTAACCGGCTGCAGTTGAATTCCAATATTTTATATGGAGAGATTGCCTATCTGATCACATTTGGGGTTAGATAGGCAATCTTACCCAGGTAATACGATACTCCTTCGTAAGACTGGTTGAAAGACTTTCGGGCTTCTGGTGACACGTTACGACTGTCAAAGATCCACGAATCACGGTCGGGACCAAGGGCTTAGCGTGCTTTCCCAAGCAAGCTCCCTCCGTGCTTCTCTGCAACTATTCTAGGTATGTTCAGATGGCAAACATACATTAATTAAGGGGCTTACAGGACCTAACACCAAAAACGCAAGTTTTAGAAACAATAAAAGTATATGATCGACTACAGTAAACAAAATCAGAAAAATATATGATATTCTTCAGGATATATGTATGCTAGTTACATAGTGTGTTGAAAACATAATACAACTAATTTGATACGATTGAAAAAAATCATGAAGATACCTCTAAAACTTTCTTTTTACAATAAAAACCATACTAGTATACATACAACCATTCAAGTTTTTTGTCAAATTATTCTACAAGCAACATCTAAAATACTAGTGTTTTAATTTTTTAGTCCAAACAATAATACGTTTTTTTTGTAATTAAATGATTGCTTCATATTTTGCAATAAATTACCAGGGTTGTGTCGTCGCGTTTCTCTTTCTTTTCTATGCGGTCCGACAGTGACCGCGCTTTAGGTCATGTAAGCCCCTTAACTCGATCGTTCGACCCGTGCGGCTGTTCACACAAACAAAACACTTTTGCAAACGATTTGTCTGATGATTCAAAACTAAATTTAGTAAGGTCATCTCTCTTTCACAAACTGACTTATTATAATAGACTAACTTCCGCCCGCGGCTTCGCCCGTGAGATATGTCGATAAAATTATCCTATGTAAGGCAAAGAGATAGCATCATTGCATCCCGGGGAAGGCCCCGGGATGCAATGATGCTATCTCTTTGCCTTTTATCTAAATCCGTTCAGTGGTTTAGGCGTGAAAAGTTAACATACAGACAGACAGAGTTACTTTCAATATTAGTATGTATTTTGTTTTACATTTCGGGCTAAACTAGGGTTGCCAACCTCAAATTTAAAAAACCAGGATTTGAAGTTGGAAAAACCAGGACAATTCAGTTTAAAAACAGGACGCATTAATAGAGTGCAATAGTTAAATAAATATCTAGTGAAAACAGGTGAAATGAAATTCAAGTAATTAAAATAATCACATTTTTTAATAAAAATATTTGAATAAAATTATAAAAGTTGAAAACTAAATAATAATCTGACTGGATAGCTAGCTCTGTATGTCTAATGCAAGAAAGGGACGGAATAGTAAGCACTGCGCGACCATAGTAGAGCGAAAGAGATATCATCAAGTGGCACGTTGCGCCTTTGTTTTGAAACAGCACGGCAGCGCGGCAACGCAATTACTTGCGACCGTGAGGCCGCTCGTAACGTAAAAATTTGAGAAGAGGCGCGCGAATTTTAAAATTTAAAAACCCAGGACGCTGCTTAAAAACTATTCAGGACGTCCCAGGACACTACAAAAACTAGGACATGTCCTGGGAAAACAGGACGTTTGGCAACCCTAGGCTAAACACATTATCTTACAGACAAACAGATTTTTAATTATCTCGTAACACTTAAAAACCGACACAACAATTACTGTATTATAATGATTATCTATCAAAATGTTCTCATAGCCAGTAGTAATATCATGTGCTATGCCCAAATGGGGCCTCAGGACAACTCGGGAGATTACGTAATCCAAACATAATACTTAGACAGAGGTTAAAAACAGGATCTGTGTAAATAATACCAACCTAACTCTGCAGACGGCGAAATATGGAACTAAATGTAAATGTATTGCATTTGAAATATTGTTGACAGTTGTCCTTTGTAAAGAGCGCCACCCTAAATTGCATAATATACGAGTATTTTTGCAATCTATGTTTTGACAAATGTCTTTATGTGGTAATTTTGGACGTGTCTCGGTTTTATTAATTTGTTTCTCTTTTTGGGTATTTTTTGGGTTGTTGCTTGTTTACTTTAAGTAGCTAGTGGTACAGTTAGCAAAGCAAATTATTGTGAAAAGCTCTTAAAGTTTAATGAACGTTGCAGTGCTAATAAAAATTTAATTGAGCCGTAAGTGCTTGAGATCTTTTTTTAGCAATACGAACGATACCAATTCAATTAAAAAGCGACATTATACTTTTCACTAGCTGTTCCTGTTACCCGCGAAACCCCCCCCCCCGCCCCCCCCGTGTGTTCGTGTTGTTGTACCCGCGAATTCGTGCGCGTGGAATTTAACAAAAGAGTTATTGCTCAGTTCACAGAGTTTACGATAACTTTTTAATTCTGTATTCCGCGTAAAGAAATACCTATGCTAATGTTAATTTAATTCTTTTGTTTTATCAATCGATGTTTTGTTTTTGTACATATTTCTCCATTTAGTTCTATTTTTCGTTTTCGCATTTAGTTTAATTATTAGGTATTTGTTTTTAGTTTTTCGTATTAGCTTTATTGAAAAATTTCCTTTCTCTTACAATATTTGGTGTACGATTTTCTTGGGCTAAGACAACAATACTATATATTATTTATTCAATCAATTTCTATGGAATCTTCACGTAGGTATAGGATCCACTTATAAACATAACTATACTCCGTTTCTTTATGATTTGTTTACATTTGGTTAAGTACCTAAATAAACTGAGTATAATACAACTTCCCTATTTGAATCGCATATTATTCAATATTTCATTTCATTGGTTTTAATTTTTTTTCGTGGGACCCTATTTTTTTTTATAAAATAATAGTATCAGCTATCTGCCAGTAAAAATCCCGTCAACATTGGGCCAGCCGTTTCAGAGATTAGCCGGTACAAACAGACAGACAAAAATTGTAAAAAATGTTATTTTGGTATATCTACCATGTATAGTATGTACATTTATATGCATTTGGTAAAAAGCGGTTATTTTAATATTACAAACAGAATTTTAATTTATTTTTTGGGTCTTATCTTAGCATAATTATATGGGTCCATACTATAAAAACATTAACACTTGTTCAACGTGTATCTGATGTGAATTTCATATAATTATGTCGTGTTTAAAAGATGTTTAGCCTAGACAACTGATAAACACTGTTTTGTGGTAGTAAGGTAGTAGTCTAAAATAATCATTTCTAATGCAAACGATTATTTTAAACATAAGAAACCAAAACTTTATCCATAATTTTGCGATTTTTGCAAAAACTGTGATGATTCTTATATCCTTTGATCCTACCCCATCATTTACTTGCTAATTACTAATAAATACCTGCAAAACAATATCCTACTCAAACTAAGTTTCCTCTAACAGTACTTACAGCTTCATCCCAAGTACCATCTCCATGTTAGTTCACAAATACCTGTGTGTGTCTAAGCAAGGTTGAAAGTAAACAAGGACATCCTTCTGTAAACGTTGAAGACGAGGGAGGGAAGACAAAAAAAAGGACAGACGCCAGCACATCAATCTACCCGAAACTGTGAAATTTTCGCAATCAACTTTGAACCTTATACTTTAGGGATAAAGTTGCAAATCTATTAAGGAAATTTGACAGATTGTAGTAGCTTGATGTGCTGGCGTCTGTACCTTTGTGAAGTCTTGAGATATGAATCGTTTGAGGTGCATGGAGCCTCATGGAGCACTACGATATTGTTATGTTGAAGTAGAGAGAGTACTTACTTATTCAAATTGTTGTGTTTATTCTAGTTACATTGCATTCTAGTATCGACAGTATCGACATATTTTAAATGATAAAACCGTTATCTTTTAAAACTTTTTTGACAAGTTTAAAACATGATGTTTCCTGAGTTTAGAAAATAACTACTTAGATTCTAAGCAAGACTAAAACTTTACCTACCAATGTACCAAAGTCATTTAAACATACGCTTTCACGTATTATCTACAAAAGACTAATAAACACTATTAAAAAAGACTTTTAGACTACTACATAAAACATATCAAAGATGTACAGACGCCAGCACATCAACCTACAGGAAACTGTCAAATTTTCCCAATCAACTTTGAACCTTATGCTTTAGCGATAAAGTTGCAAATCTATTAAAGAAATTTGACAGATTGTCGTAGCTTGATGTGCTGGCGTCTGTACATGATTATTAGTTAAAATAAGACAACACCAAACTGAAACTCAAATGATAAGCGAGGGGACCATAATGCCCTATTAATTACCCATAAAGAAGACTTAAGTGAGTGTTAATCACTCTGACAAACAAATACAACTCCCAATACCAATCAATTACAACCCTAACCCAACTCATATTAAAGATCCTTTCTCTTTATCAACAGACGTAGCGGCTATGATTCGGAGACGAGTGAATACTCAGAGGACTCGGCAGCGGCCTACGAGGATGTCCAGGTTGCAACCAAAAGTTCTGGGCCGCGGAAGAATATTAATAGGGGACGATGGACGAAGGAGGAGGTAAGGGAATTAATAGATAGTCAATTGTTTCCCCATTTCCGTAAAGAATAAGCGCCCTTAGTACACCGACGCAAACGCATGACAAAACAACATGAAAAGGTATCACCTTTCGTGGCTGAATCGCAGCGGTAAGCGCCAGTCTGAAAAATGAACTACTAGATTGTTGCGGATAAAATCTGCTAGACTAGTACAGACAATGCTTTATATTAGGGTTACTATGTTGTACTAGAAATGTAACTATCTCTGTGTTTGTGTATTTTCCACAAGCACGAAAACGAAACGGTTTGTTCGTCTTTGAAAGGCCTTTTGCCCTGTTCCTGGAAGACCACTCAGGTGCCTCTCATTTTGATTGATTGAAGTGCATTCCTCTCTGTGTATTTTAAATCAAAGATTGAATAACTATCCTCAAGTAAAATATTACGATTGTGTCCCATCATCCTGCTTGGACGTTTTATTCTTGAACTATTATTTTTTTTTTTCGCTGAGAAATGACATTACGCATCTCCGCTCGTCGGGGGACGACACGGAGTATGTATGTATTCTTGAACCATCCTCAACTCTTACTAACTCGTCCCAACTCTTTTTTTCCAAGGACAAAAAGCTGAAAGCATACGTTAAGATGTTCAACGAGAACTGGGAACTGATATCGGCCGAGTTCGCCGACCGATCTGACGTCCAGTGCCAACAGCGGTGGTGCAAAGTCGTCAACCCTGAACTAGTCAAAGGCCCGTGGACCAAGGAGGTAAATAACGCTTGCATACTTCATTATTTTGTTTTGATTTACCAGCGTTTCTCTTAGTATCTTTCATATCTTTGTATATGGGAATAATTTTTTGTACCCTCGACGCATCCTAACGCCTGCATGAATTTCAATATATCGTCGCTCGCATGACTAAAAGTCGTATGTCATTTTTCAAATTTTTTAGCTGATCTGAGTCAGGACAACATGATTCTTTCCACTTTTCACTAACCGTCGTACCTCTATGTTATTTGGATCTCGAAATTTATCCATTTTGAAAGGCAACAAAATGTAAAGAATCACGAATAGAAAAATGTAGCCGTCCCAACCCAAATCAGCTAAAAAATGAGATAGGACTTTTAGTCATGCGAGCGACGATATGAGGTGTCTATCGACTATTCCAAGACTTGTTGCGCCGACCCCTACTAAATTGGGATAAGGGTAAGAGAATGATGGTTATGAGGAGTCTATCGACTCGTCGCGCGATGGTTATAGACTAGGTTTCGCAAAGAAGAACTCTGCTCACGTGAGAACGTGAAATCCACAATTTATACAATGTTTAAACGAAGAGTGACGGCAAGTGTTACCAGTTAGTGTGACCATACTTCGGAGCTAGGCTGGCGGTATTAGCCAGGACTCACCACGCCGAACGAATCGAACAATGGAGTCCACATGCAATACCACACTTCGGAAAGCTAAGCAATTGGCCAATTAAGGCTAAGCTGTAGGATGTATTTTGAACGTAAGGCCGAAGCCTGCCGGGTCAGCGGGATTGTCCGAAAGGGTTACCGCTGGCCCGGAACATAAAGGGCTAAGGAAGGAACACGGGTGGTTTTAGTTCCCATCCTGAAAACAAAAAGGCGCGTGCGAATGGATTCTGATTAATTCCTCCTCCTTCATTCGTTTGCTCATTGCTGAGCGTCGTAATGTCCCCACTAAACGTTTTGACTATCGCCCCCCATTTGTGACGATATTTGTCTTGTTGTAATGCATTACTTTGATTTTGATTCATTATTTTTATTACCATAAGTCCTCAATGAGTTGGTAATTCATGCTTAGTATGGCGCATCCTTTTGCGGTTAGAACAAATAGTTGCGAGTTTATTGAACGTAGTGGCGATGGCGTCATCATTTATTTATGTTGAAAATTGCAATGTTGTGATGAATAATTTAAGTCCATGTGTTTGAGGATATAAGCTCAGTTCCCAGGGGTATTGTGTGCTGATTGGTTAGGAAAACACTTGAACTTTGCTGATATTTTTTTAGGGGCTACTTGTTTCGTAGAATCAATGATGCGCTGATTATTTTCTCACGGGTAGTATTTGATCTTTTTTTTTCAATATATCTTTATTCACAAGTAGATTGATCGTATAAAGGCGGAGGCATTTTCTACCAGTCTTCCTTAGAGTGATGAAGAGTCGAGACATATACATGCACCATGATAGAGAATTTACTTGAAAATAATTATTGGTGTAAAGTATTTTTACACTAACGTTAAATAAAGGCGTTATTTCTAAAGTTTATTGGATAAATCGGGGTAGATTGTTTTAAGGGAAGATGTTAACTAACTTTTAAGAAACGATATTGTTTCTTGGACATTTACACCATAATTATACCAACTAACCAAGCATTAGACTGGTTTGTTCTATTGTCAAGTAAAAACCCTTTACACGCTTTCAAACCAGCATCATCTGCCTAGCCTCTTCCCAACTATGTTGGGGTCGGCTTCCAGTCTAACCGGATGCAGCTGAATACCAGTAGTTTACATGGAGGGACTGCCTATCTTACCTCCACAACCCAATTACTAGGTAATACTCAAGTAATACTATACTCCTTGGTAAGACTGGTTGTCGACTTTCGGGCTTCTGACGACCCGTAACGACTGTCAAAGATCCACGAATGACAGCCGGGACCAACGGCTTAACGTGCTTTCTGAGACACGGAGAGGTCTTGATATGTAAAGATAGTCACCCATCAACGGACCAACCGCGGCAAACGTAGCTTAACGTGATCAATCGCCCCGTGCGGCTGTTATTTCTTAGCCACAAGCCTCTCAACAGCATTCCCTTTTAAACCCTAAAGGCTACGATTTACCATGATATCCCGAAAGGATGTCTCAAAGTGCTCACATGAGGCGCAAATTACATCAAAATGGCTTCCGCTGGTACACCGACCACAATGTCTTGTTAAACCACTAGGATATTATGTCCATAAGAAAAGGCACGTAATTGGACAGTTTAAAGGTTTGGTTTCAGGCTATTCACGAAGAGGTGGTCATTGTTTTGTTAAAGGCAATATAAATAAGAGCAGTTTTACTGCTTATGCAAAAAATCTTGCAGTTTTAAGCAGAACAGCTCCTTGCGAAAGTCCACGTACAGGAAAGTACTGCTAACTACCATTAAAACAGTTTTAGCATAATTGGCATATAGTGACCACGCTGGGACACAGGCCTCCTTTCTTCGAGAGGGAGTGTCGCTATGAGTTAATTTGTAGTGTATGGGAGTATAAAGCCTTGTACGGACTAAGTGTTCCAATGTACGCGCAGTCGGTTATGCGACTGCGCGTACATAATTTGGAACGCTTAGTCCATAGAAATGTAAAAAACAGGCTTAGTCCCGTACAAGGCTTTAGGATTTCGTAATTTTCGTCACTATAACCTACTGAATGTTGTTTCTGCATCACCCTAAGGTAGACTGGTAGAAAATGCCCAAGGCATTAAGTCCGCCTTTGTACAGTTTTTTTTACTTGTGCATAAAGTTTAATAAATAAATAAAATAAATAAATAACTTTGTCTTTAGTAAGTTTCGCCTCTTTTCATTTTGCCTTGACCTAAGCTGCATTGTGTTTTGATTGGAACGGTTTTGGTGCCGATGAAATTGCAGGCACTTGTGAATTTTTACCTGTAATAATGGTTACCCATTTTATATTATTAACATAAGCTACTCTGAGAATGGCATCCATATATTATGTAATCACTTTCTGTCAGGTGATCCGATGCATCTATTTTTAACCGAGCTATAACACGTCCAAGAAAATCAGTCTATTACCACAACAATAGCAGACGACAGCATATATTTCTCCTACTCCGTTTTACTGCACTTATTCAACGTGCCAATCAGTCTAACAACGCTCGGAAGCGGCGGCGTTGAGTCACCGGTCGTTGATACAGCATGCGTGTGCGCATAGAATGTGCATAATTATTAGAGAGTAGCATTGCTGTGTCAATGTTTTCTGAAGTGAGGGTGATATTGTTAATCGTAAATTGGAATTTTGGTGGAAATTCGTGTTTTATTTTGTTTTAAATTTTATTTACTTTTGTTTTCTATTTTTTCTTCTGCCAGCTAACCCGACAGACTTTGTCCTGTTCAAAGGAGATCATTCGTTTCGGGCTAAATTATGAAAGTGTCGGCCAAACAAAAAAAAAGCTATATTCCAAAATAAAACGTTTTTTTTTCTTAATTTTTTACTCATTACTTTTCGCATTTAGCCCAAAAAATTATGGACGGTGAATAGTCCTTTCAATAGTTCATACAAAAATCCCATAAAAGGAAAGACGTTCAGTTGTTCCCGAATTTTATTATTTTCCGAGAAACAATTTTTTTTTTACGGCGAAAGTTTGTGAGAGTGTGTGTGTGTGTGTGTTTATATGTTTGTTACTTCTTCACGCTCAAACGGCTGGTCCAAATTTGATAAAATTTTGTATAGAGGTAGTTGACACCCTGGATTAACATATAGGCTACTTTTTATCCAGATATTCCCACGGGATCGACACTTACAATGCGTGCCACGAAAGATGAGACTTGACACACCACGTGGTTTGACTTGCGCAGTACACGATTTTAGGTGTCTTTAGCGGTATGAGGTCTGAGTGCGGGACGGGACCGGACATCATAGGGGCGGCGGAAAGAGCGGGGGAGGCGGGGTCAAGTCCTCATCTTTCGTGGCACGCATTGTACGCGGGTGAAACCACGGGGCGCAGCTAGTAGTTCAATATAGTTATCAATAACTCATCTATGATTAAACTAAACAATCTACACGTTGTCATCCAAATTCGAACACGCACAATATTGCCCATAGACTCTCGCAATACTGGCTTACGACACAAATTCTTAGATTTTATGAATGAATCCATTGTTTACGAGAACAGGATTAGAATGCTAATGTGTTATCTATACGTATCTAGGTATGGATGGTAATTGGTAATCTTTATTACGTACGTACAGTACCCGACGATAAATATTGCACATCGACCTTTGGAAAGAGACAATCGGCTAATTTCGGCTTCGTAGAGCGTTTACTCTGTCGCACGAAATACAAACAGTCCGGTATCTATTAGGAGCTGTTAAAACAATTATGATTTGCTTCTTTTGATAATTATTTTTATTCTTAGTATAAAATACACCAATTTCCAAAGGTCGATGTGCAATATTTATCGCCGGGTATTGTATGTAGGGTGTCTGTGTGCGGTTGGCAATTACTTATAAATGTAGTAATTGGTTATTGGTGTAGGACTGGCTTTGTTTCTTGAAGTTATGTCATAGTGTAAAAGGGGCTGTCTTAAATATTAGGAGATATCTATAGACTTTTGGTCTTGTAGTTTTTTTTAGGGTTCCGTACCTGAAAAGGAAAAAACGGAACCCTTACAGGATCACTTTGTTATCCGTCTGTCTGTCAAGACCCTTTATCTCGGGAACGCGTGGAGGTATCGAGTTGAAATTAAAACCATTGTGGGGACTGTGTCTTACGTACCCATCCCTTGCATAGTTTTAAGAATGTAATATTTTTATAGAGGTACTTATTGTAATAATTTTTAGAAAGTTTCATTTTGTGTTTTTCCCACGAATCACATCTGCAAGCGATTTAAGTTATAGGTACTATTGTCTTTCATGATTCTTTACTTTTAGTTAAGGTTCTTCAATGTTCTATTATGTTATCTTGTATTGTACCCATTTGCTATTGTTAGTTAAGGTTCATTGTTCTGTTATTTTTAGTTGTCTTATATTGTACCCATTTGCATTTCTGTCCTTTGTGTAAAATCGTTTTGCCGCTTCGTTTGTCTAGTGAACGGCAGATTTGGGGGAGTTTTGGTTCGGAGTAGACATGCGCAAAACGTGTCCAACAAATGATAAGGAGTGATATGTATATTTTTGCTTCCGGAACTAGTTCACTCACTTAGTTCAATAGTTCCTTTAGTACCGGGGGACGATTTCAGTTCGTTAGTACCACAGACAAGTTCCAGTACCATTCGTAGTTCAGAACTATCAAAGCAAAACTGATATATTAATACCTCGGAACTATACAAGTACATACAAAACTACTCTCAAAGGACAACATTTTAGGACAGCGGGTGACGATCGGTGTTGGTGGTCGTGCTAATGTTCATCGCTCCCGCGCGTACCGCGCGCAGAAGTTACTATCTTTTTAATATAAATTATATTTAATTTTAATATAAAGCGCCAGGGAAGCCCGCGAAATTCAATTTTTTTTAGGTTTTTTGCAATTTACTGGTCAGTATTAAGTTGTACGTTGATTAATATATGATATAGACCACGTATATAACTCCAAAGAATGATGATTTCATGAAACAGTTATTCTTTGGAGTTACGTGGTCTTGCCCGGTTTCTGAAGTCCCCAGATAAACTCTCATTAGCTATGGATTCAATAAAGTTATGCATAACATAAACTTCGGTTAACTGTCACTGCGTTTCTGGACACGCAACCAAACCATTCAATAACTATGAAACCGATAAGTGATAACTAGTTCCTTAGTTGCCGCTAAATGGGTCTGTATACGGGTTCGCGTAAAAAAATGTTATTTATGAGCAGATTACGGCAGATGTTTGAACGACATCATTGTCATTTTTTTTAAGGAAACCTTTACTCAGCAGTTCATTGTTTTTGTGTAGTATTATTTTTGCTTTGCCGTCTCATTTTAAGTTAAAAGTCTGTTTGTCTTTCCAATGGTTAGTGTTTTATTCATTATTTTGCAAAATAGCATGGAATCAAAATTTTACTGAAAGAATAATGATGCTTCCTATCGAAGTGGCTAATGAATTTGCCTTATATATGATCGACAATAAAAGAACGGACGAGACTTCTGTATTCATGATGCTAACACTCATTTATTCTTTGAAATGAAACGTTAAATATAATTATGGAACCGATAAACGGCGAACATTGGTCAGTTAAGTTAACTTGAGTTTAAACGGAGTTTATCTTACATTGCGTTGTTCGGAAACGCACTTCCACAAGTTGTCGAACCAATAGCGCTAATGGATAGATAAACCACTGACAAAAGTACCTCAGAAAGAGTTGTGTTTATAATTCTGTAAATACATATTTGTTACGGCCGCGAATCATATTTTTATCGACGTACAACTCAATACTGACCAGCAAATTGCAAAAAACGTAAGAAAATTTGAATTTCGCGACCTACCTTAGCGCTTCCCCCTTAATATGGAACGTACCTAGGTCTGTACGCGGCATGTGATAAGTATAGCACGTAGGTACCTATTATCGCTCGAAGCCTCCGCTCTCTGCCCGCTCGCCGTGAGGCGCACTATTAGAAATTTTAATACCTATCTCGATTTTCCTTCATACTTTGCAGGCTTAGGACTGTCAACCAATATAAATAAACAAGTTTTTTTTATTGAATATGAGTAGGTTGGCGTATTTAAAAATCGAGATATGTACAATGATTTAAATATTTACAAGAGTAGGTAACTAGGTACCTACTTACAATATTTACAATTTTTACTAGGTACAAATTTTATTCACTATTGCTGCTAATAAACAGCAACTGCGATAGTTTTTTTGTTGTCAGCCGTGTTCTGCGATCATTGAGAATATTCCCGGCTTTTGAGAATATTCTTTCGCACGGAACTGAAGTTGCTACTAGATGCAGCCTTTTTAGAGCATATTTATATAAATTAGGATAAAACATCCTACGTTCATGCCACCATTTTAGAGGATCGTGGGTGCGTGGCAAAAGTGGCTCCTGTAGGTATTTGTCCAGCTCGACGATGCCGGCGGCCAGTGGGTTCTCTGGCGTTAACTTTGCAACTTCTTCGTCGAACTCGTCCCAAATTGTGCCTCTGGTGAAACTGGCAGGTGTCGGTGGTACTGTTGGTGGGGCTGTTAAATTTATACTTCCAACTTTAAATTTTAAATCCGACACAGCCTTTGTATAGAGCTCCTCACTATTAAAACCCTTTAACTTAAAGCGTGGATCCAATATGGTCGCTTCGGTATACAATACATGTTTTTCAATGTGTGCAAAACGTTTCTCCAGCTCCTCATCCAGCGTGTCCAGCAGTGCCCGTACTTCCGGAAGTAAGGTATTAGTTTTCTGCGATTTTACGTTTCGCTTCATAATACGGCAAAGGGGAATAATTTTTGCCAAGGAAACGTTCTTCTCCGCACTTACCTCCACGGTGATGTCATAGAAGAGTTTTAGAATTGGCGTCGCACTTTCAATGACCTTCCAATCATTTAGACTAAGCGCGAGCTCGGGGCGCGTTAACGCGATAGTAGCAATAACAGCATCTTTTGCCCTGGTGATTCGTTGGAGCATATCGTACGTGGAATTCCACCGTGTTGGCACGTCTTGCTTTAATTTAAGCTCAGCGAGGTTCAGTTGCTTTTGCATTTCTACCAGTTTATGTTGTGCTTGAGAGCTTCTCTTAAAGAACTCCACTATAGTTTTAACTTTGCCAACAGCATCACCTAAATGAGTCAACGCAGATTGAACGCATAGATTCAACGAGTGAGCAAAGCATGGTATGTGCCGCCATGAACCCTCTCTTATTGCAGCCGTAATGTTTGCCGCATTGTCACTTGCAATGGCGGTTGTGTAATCAGATACGTTCCAATTTGCCATTATGTCGCGCAGAAACGCTGTCAAATTATTACTAGTGTGACGTTCATTGTACTCCACACAACCGATTAAATTACTCTTTAATTTAGTCTCTGATGGTTCAATATAATGTACGGTTACAGCCAAAAAACTGTCATTGTTGACTGAAGTCCATCCATCAGTTGCTAGACAGACTGCTTGGGCTTTTTGAACTTCAGCTTTAACTTTTTCTAAGCAAGTATTGTATTGCTTTTGCAATAAGCTCTCGGATAAAGTTTTCCGCGTCGGAAGTTGATACTGCGGATTCAACAATGCCAGCAATATTTTAAATTCTCGATCTTCCACCATTCTGAAGGGATAATGTCCTCTAGCTATCATTTTATACCTGAGCGTCTATTTGTTGTGCACGTTTCAGAGGCATTGGTTTGGTGCTTTGGGCGTACTCTAGTATAGACGGCTGAACTCTTAAAGGAAGTGTCGTAGACTTACTATGGCTAGCAATCTGAAGTATTTGTACAGTAGCGTTATCACCTGTTTGGACCGTTGATAATCCTTGTACTTGCTCTGTTGTCTCTGACGGCGGCGGCGGCGGCGGCGGTGGCGTTTGCCGTTCTTCGATTAACTTTACCGTGGGATGTTTCCTATTTAAATGTCTGCCTAGGTTCCCAACATTCCCGCACGATATAGACAGCTCATTGCCACAGTAAGAACATTTTGCCTTTTTAGGTCCTATTTGTGAAAAATGATTCCACAATGCACTTCTCTTTCTTTGTGATTCCATTTTTACAAATTGTAATCTTAACACAAATAGTGAAGTGAACAAAAAAACAACCAAATTAACAAGTATCACACAAACTTTTTCGTCAACACTAATCGCTTTCCGTTTACTTTACTGGCTGGCCATGTTAAGTTAACAGTTTCAAAGTAGGTTTACGACTGATAATACGATAGGTACCCACTACCCAGTATGCTTGGTCGAAGACCATCACTTCCGAGAAAATAATGCATCATACTGCACGTGTTCAAGGCAATTAGGGATAACAAAAGCTAGACCGACCTCGGATGTTTCGGAGCTTCAAAGTCTTTTGTTACCTGATAAAATAACATAAACAATAATACCGATAATAAATATTTACTGTCTAAAAATATGAACACATCACATCAAGACGACGTAAGTCCAAAGAATGATGATTTCATGAAACAGTTATTCTTTGGACTTACGTGATCTTAGAGAGTTGTGTTGATGACTTTAATGATTATAATTCTGTAAATACATATTTGTTACGGCCGCGAATCATATTTTTATCGGCGTACAACTCAATACTGACCAGCAAATTGCAAAAAACGTAAAAAAAATTGAATTTCGCGGGCTACCCTGGCGCTTTCGCCTTAAATGGCGGAGGTTCAATTTGTGCAATGTGTATATTAATAATGAGTTTAATTAAAGTTTAAGCCGTTAACAAAGACATTACTTTCAGAACTGACCCGCCCCGACTATAGTTACTAAAAACTAAACGAGTTGTTGAAGGAACTGTTATTTAATCTGTGGAACGACAATACCGATCTAAATACTTTCCATTACTCGTCATGCACGCGGTGTAAAAAATTTCTTTTGCACGCGAAGTGCAATGGATTTATAAACAATATACTATTGGTACGAATACGAAGTACGAACACACGATATGTTCCCATCTCGTTCTATCATAGGCATGGCGGTGCGTCGATGTACAATGGCGCGAGCGAGAGTACGCTAGCGAGCTAGCAGGCAGAGTGCTTCGGAAATAGTCGGTGCAACTCGGAACTAGAGGAACTAAAGGACACATTGGAATGAGGGTTTTCTGAAATGACGTTCGCTAGGTGGCAGCTCTGGCACGTCAGGTCCAGGCATCTGTCAAAGAGCCTATATTTTCTTTAGTCATGACTGAATGATGAACGAATGAATGAATCGAATGATGAACGTCATCATATATTTTATATTGGAAGACCTCTTGTCACAGTGGTGCCAACTGGTGTCGTAAATTTTCACGAAAACCCTCATTGGTAGTGAACGAGTGAGTGGTGTAGTACCGGGACTGGAACTATATCATTTTCATGACTCGTTCCGGAACTACCCAAGTCTAGTTCGGAGCTTCAGTCTGTGCTGAACTACGATCGTGCGAGGTCCTCTCTGACCCCCGACCATATTTTACTCGCCGAAGCTCGCCGTAATAGTTTACGGCGAGCTTCGTGTTTCTATTAGTTTTACTCTTCATGTAACATTATTTAATTTTATCTTTTTCGTGTCAAGTGTAACTGCTAGCTTTAGTTACTTGATATCGTAATAAATTAATCGTTACTTATTTACAACTCACTTCTGTGTATTACTCGCCCACGCGGTCACGAATAAACCCACACCATGTTCTCAATGTCCCTTGAAGCTGTGAAAAAGTGTGTGTTTATTTTATATGTTTGTTACTTCTTCACGCACAAACGGCTGAACGGATTTGGATGAAATTTGGCGCACAGAGAGTTTATAGCCAGGATTAACACATAGGCTACTTTTTATTCCGATATTCCCACGGCATCGACACTTACGCGGGTGAAACCGCGGGGCGCACCTAGTTATGTAACCCATGGCTAAAGGATTGGATCCAGGGCTGCCAGGTGCAAAAAAGGTGCGATCGTACGCCAACTACAAAAAAATCGTATGCTAAGGAAATTTTGAAATGAAAAGATCGTACAACCTAGAAGTACAAAATTTTTATGAAAAATAACTAAAATTCGTTTAGTTTTAGAAAAGAAATACAATAAAACTATTTATTAGATTTATACAAATGTTCTGTGGTTATTACCGAAAGAAAAAAAATTATAAGTTTCGTAAAAATGCAAACAAATACAGCCTTTAAATGACTATGCAAAGAGTCTTCATTCAAGTAAAAGATCTAGGTGCGCGTTAGGTTGTTAGGGAATTTCCTGAAACTCATACTTGCCAGTGGAGCACATTCGTTTCATTATGAAATGTTGCCAGGTATGTAAAAATCGTACATTTTCCGTACGATCCTGGTCTAGCGATCGTACATGAGTAAAAATGCCAAACAATCGTAGGAGTACGATTAAAATCGTACATCTGGCAGCCCTGATTGGATCACACTGTTTTGTGGAACAAAACCTGAATTGATTCATTGATGTGTTATAAATCGCTCTACGTAACACACTGGTATTTAGCTGAGCTGTATCCGGTATTCATTGATGTGTTTATAAATCGCTCTACGTAACACACTGATATTTAGCTGAGCTGTATCCGGTATTCATTGATGTGTTATAAATCGCTCTACGTAACACACTGGTATTTAGCTGAGCTGTATCCGGTGTTCATTGATGTGTTATAAATCGCTCTACGTAACACACTGGTATTTAGCTGAGCTGTATCCGGTATTCATTGATGTGTTATAAATCGCTCTACGTAACACACTGGTATTTAGCTGAGCTGTATCAGGTTAGACTGGAAGCCGACCCGAAAAATATTTGGGAAATGGCTAGGCTGATGATGATGTAATACAAGCATAATGATGACCAATGACCATGCTAGTCACCTGAACTTCTTCGTAGTGGTCTACTAATCTGAAAATGGAAATTATTTATGTCTTCAACTGTTCATATTAAAATTCCCCAAGCAAGTTCAAAGACAAAAATGATTTTGGTCAATGTCCTAGTCAGCAGATATAATCGCCAAACCCTAAAACTATGACCTAGTAACAATTTTATTGTTATTCCTTATGCCTAACTACTACCATACCGTGAATACAATACCCACTATAAAACTTTTAATAGAAATATTTTCTCAGAACGGTACCTTGTTTTCACACATTTTATTGCCCGGACACCCAATGAGTAAGTTTTAGGACAATCAAATCTATTAAAATATTTATATATGTATTTTAGAGCCTGCCTACGCATAGAGTAGGGTTCCATATGCTTTAATGCATTACGAATGGATACCTGTGTTGTGGAATTGAGGATACTTTTTTTTTACCTTTTTTGTTCCACGTTTGGACAAAGGTCTGCCCCATAGCTTTCCATTTTCTTTGTACGTTAACGTCTCTGATCAAACTCCCGTAAATGCATCTAGGTCGTCAGCGTTACGCCAACGTTTCATAGGCCTCCCTCGGCGACTAGTCGACGACGCCCGTCTTCTGTCACCCACTGCGTGACGACTCTTGCTTATCTGTGAGGATATAAGTAGTAAAAACTGTGACACCATTAAAAATCTCGTACTTATAAAACAGTCGGGTATGAACTCAAAAGTCTGGTAGTAACTACTTACTACGGCATTTTTATTAGACTGATCTAGAATTTTTCCACTATTGAGATTTTTCTCGAAATTATTGAGGGTACTCACTTGGCATAATTTTAATTGCAATATCTTAATAGTGTTAGTTAATTTACTAAGTTAAAATAAAAGTGTCTGCAGACACTCAAGCAGGGATTTTAAAACGTTACTCAAAATAATGTAATGCGTAGTTCCGGTACCGATAATTTGTACAGTTCCACCAGGATCGTAACAAAATTAATTCCTTGGCTATAACGATACTGACCAACGGAACGAAACTTCTATAACTTTTTTTTTGATATTTTTAGGTTTTAGTATCGTTACAAATTTTGGAATGTTATACGATAACATTAGTGGTGCGAAATTCATTTCGTTTTCAAGTCCCTGCACTCAAGCATTCATTTCTTTGCCACGGAACCCCCATAATCAAATCATGCATCAAATATGTAAAATTGTACAACGGACATGTTTTTCCTCTCACTAATATTGAATGGGCGTGTTTTTGGCATTAGATCATGTATATTGTCCTCAAAAGGAAATCTAGGCGAATCTCAATATCATAACTTAATTGAGAAGTATAAATTATTCATCATTTTGTTTTTTTTTATTTCCTTTTGGTAGCGATACAATGCGGAATTGAGAGATAAAACCTTTTATGGAACTAATAATGTGTATCACTTTATTTGGCATGATTAGATGTATCCATAGATTTTTAGAACAACATCTGTAAGCCAAGCCACTACAGGAAAAGTAGAGCAAGGTATTGTTTCCTCAAGGTAATCGCACAATATTTGTATTACAATTTACTTAATAATACATGGGTCCGACATCACTAATGGCTGATTTTTCCATCGCCAGATAACTTTTATTCGAGGAATAAAACCTTTGACAGTTTTTGTATGAAATAACTGTCAAAATTTCAAAATTATATGAGTGCTTCGTGAACAAGATGGTGAACAACCCAAGTAGTAGCAGTAGTAGTAGCAGTTAGATATTATTTCAATTCAAAGTTAATAACAGACTCCTAACTATGTTGAGGAGACTTCATTTAATAAATTAAATACTCGTAAAGCTGTAGTCACATGTCATAGTTAAGTGGCCGACGTAACATGATTGATTACCATCGAACAAGATAGAAATAGAGGTCGCCATTTAAAACGATGGTTTTCATCTACATAGTCACAAGAATTTTGAATGAATGAATTCAGAATAATGTTAGTATATGTAATGTGACATCCACCAACCCGCACTGGGCCCGCGTGGTGGATTACGGCCCACTCCCTCTCACAGAGAGGAGGCCTGTGTCCCAGCAGTGGGAACGTTATAGGCTGGTTGTGATTGTGATGTAATGTTAGTATAATATGTACATAGTAATGTTAGTATGTATACAAAAAATTAGGAAGCCTTGTCTTCATATGCCTAGCCTTTTCCCAACTATGTTGGGGTCAGCCTCCAGTTTAACCGGATGCAGCTGGGTACCAGTATTTTACATGAAACGACTGCCTATCTGACATCCATAAACCAGTTACTGGGTAATACGAAACCACTTGGTGAGACTGGTTGGAAGCCTAAAGTCAAAACATAAATTATTTCTTTCAAGTTGTATTGTAAAGAAGTTTTGTCTGTAAAATAATATTTAAAAAAAATAGAATTTGGAAGATGTAATTTCTTACTTAATATTATGTAGTTTGAAACTGTTCCATTGCAGGGCAAAAGCCTATTCTCGTACAGATTTTGCTGAAAGTGTGTTCTGACGTTTTCAGACCATTATTATCCAGCTTCAAAGAGTCCACCAGCAAAGAGTGTTTACTTATATTATATCTGACACAAAAATAATCCTATTTAAGATATACGTCCCAGTCTCCATTCCCATTAAGAATGACATCATCAATTACCAAGCAAAAATGCTCTAGTTAATAAAAGCACTAAAACATCTTTGTATTATGGCACTACACTTGAACTTATTCACATTAAACTTTATTCCAATAGGGGTGGGTGTATTTTGTTTCACCAAGTCGCGCGAATATTTTGACAAATACGCCAAGCGTAGTGTCAGTATAAGAGTTATAAAATAAACTTTAAAACAATTAGGATAGGATATTTGGCATTACCCAAGTCGCGTAAATAATTTGATTAAACCGCCAAATGTAGTGCTAGCATATGAGTTAAGTACGAACAAAGAGACAAAAAACCTCAAGTCACAAGGGCAAGGATATTGACTTGAGGCCAGCTGTCTGATAAGGATAAAATTCCGGCCTATATTTAGGTATATTTTTTTTTGTAAAAGAGGATCCAGTATTACCAAGGGGAGCTGGCTATTTTATTATCCATTGTTACCCAGTAATTGGGATGTGGAGGTCAAAAAGGCAGTAGCTCCGTGTAAAACACTGGTATTCAGCTGCGTCCGGTTTGACTGGAAGCCGATCACAACACAGTTGAGAAAAGGCTAGGCAGATGATGACTTGTTTATCCGTTTTGCAAGATTTATTACAATATTCTTTATTAATGTTTCTTGTCGAGGCCAATGTTTATTATTTTTTTATTTATTGCTTCATGGGCCTGCTTGACCTCGATCACGCCTAACGGAAAGCGATGGATGAAGTCTATGGTGGAACGAGCAACGAGCGTGCCCAGAAGATGCCTGTTCACTCTTGCTTCGAAGGCAGGAGCGTTAAATGTGGAAGGGAACACAGTTGCCGGCAGAGAGTTCCACACTTTGGCTGTGCGCATAATAAACGTGGAGGAGTAGCACTGATCAAATACGACTGGTTGGGATATCAACCAAGTGTGGATGGTACACTGCAGTACTTCTGGTAGTCCGGTAGTAAATGGGTGATGGTGGGTTCATACATAATGAGGCTATAATGTTCTCATTTCTGGGATTCTCTCAAGACTACTCTCTGGGTCGGCGGGTACCGCTGGCCCGGAACATAAAAGGCTAAGAACACGGGTGGGTTTTAGTCAGTAAGAGTCTGACACTCCCTTCCGGTCCATCCAGAGCGGGAGGGGACATTTGATGATTTCCCATCCTGAAAAAAAACAGACTACTCCGTGAGAGACTGTGATCTGTAACTTGTGTCCAGTACGGTTGGGAGACATCACAACTTGTCTTCGGTTTTGACATGTCACATGAATGTTAAGTTTGTAATAGAAAATTTACATTGACTATTTCCTTATACCTATGTATAGGTACTTATATGACCTTTGAAAAATTGTGTCGTGTAAAAAGCTTTGGTGTTTTTTCGACTAGGTATTTGTATTTAGTTCGTGCTTTACTGATAATCAACAGCTCTTAAGGGGCTTACAAGACCTAAACGCAAGTTTTCGAAACAATAAAAGTATATGATAGACTACAGTAAAAAAATTCAGAAAAATATATGATATTCTTCAGGATATATGCTAGATAGATAGTGTGGTGAAAACATAATACAACTAATTTGATACGATAGAAAAAAATCATGAAAATACCTCTAAAAATTTTCTTTTTACAATAAAATCCATACTAAAATACATACAATCATTCTGATTTTTTGTCAGATTATTCTACAAGCAACATACTAAAATACTAGTGTTTTAATTTTTTTGTCCAAACAATAGATTCTTTGTAAATCGCATATTCATTATTTTCGAACAAAATACGTGCGTATGTGTGCGTAAACGCTGTGTAGCGACACTGCCGGCCGAGGCCTGATGCTATACGGACGTGTCGCTCTTTTCGCCGCAATATTTCCGCCAAGATTGTTATGTTTTTGTAAAGTTTTATTTGTAAATTCATTGTTTATTATTATTTGCATAATCTTCATTGCGTAAATATTTTTATTTCGTGTAAATAATACATTGAAGTTAAAATAGCGTAACCATTTGTTATCAATTATCATTTATTGTAAATATGAAGTGAAAAATTCCGTTCGGACTACAAAACGTTCATATAAAACGCTGAACATATTATATATATATATACGAAATTAAAAAATAAGAGCATTTTATTATTATTGAATATTTATTTTTTTAACAATAAAACTATGAATTTAGAAACGTCTAAGATAGTGCAGTCATGACGCATAAGCTCAATTTTTTCGACTACATTTGCAACTGTTACGTTAGCGTATGAGGCCGATGTGTAGATTTGTATTCAAGAGTCCCCGGGTTCGATTCCCAGGGATTCTCTAACCGAAGTTTTCTTTTTAAATGTATTTTGAATTTATATATACATATTATGTATTTATTATTTTTTTATAAATAATAATTAAAACGTCTACAATGTAATTATCTTTCACAGGAGAAAGACAGTCGTAAATATCAACACGGAAGTTATTTCTAATGCGAAACTACAATTAAAAAAAACTAAAAGCACCTAATGTTTTTATTAACAGACCGCGACTTATTGATATTGGGCATAACGAAATAACAAATTCATCTAAAAATTGCGATGAAAATTATCACAAGCAAGATTTTGGTTTTTATTATTATTGATTTCGTTTATAATAAATAGATTCATAATATTATGTATGAATGTTAGGTACTAGAGATGGGCCGAGTACTCGGTTGATACTCGGTACTCGGCGTACTCGGCGGGTTTTTTGATACTCGTACTCGGCCGAATAACTCGGTTTGAATGCCGAGTATACTTTGTTTAAGAAAAGCAATATATTTAGGTAGATATAATTAAAACAACAGTGCTAATCAAAAAGTATTTATTACTAATTTAGGAAATCTTTGACAATCTCAATTAATAAAATCAAAATTATGCTAATGAATGAGTAGTAATGAGACAAAATTAAGAGAACAGTAATAAATAATAATCAATATTTAAAATTGCGCGAACCTGTTTGTACTTGTTTACGCGCGCGAAATGGGAATTTGATTGAACCGAGTTACTCGGCCGAGTACTCGGTTGAAAAAAAATTGAGCCGAGTAAAACTCGGTACTCGTTACTCGGCAAAAGTGTTACTCGGCGCATCTATAGAGATGCGCCGAGCGGCGCCGCTGTATTATATATTTTTTTTTTATAATGTACCTGTGCTACAGTCGCGCGGTACGTAAACACGCGATAACCCCTCCCGCCTACAGTATTTTAATTTCATCAACCTACTTGAGTTTCTTTCTAGTTTTGTGACTATACCTATAGGTAAATATTTTTTTTAACCGACTTCTAAAAATGAGGAGGTTGTCAATTCGGATGTTTCTATTTTTTTTTTATGTATGTTCAGACATAACTCCGTCATAAAAATATGTACCTAGATGGATTTGCAAAATTCTTTTTTGTTCAAAAGAGGTTTATTCCGAAATGGTCCCATTTAAATTTCGTAAAGATCTGATGATGAGTTTCGGAGACAGACAACGGAACTCTTCAATAAATGCCAGTTTACGCAATCACACAACATAACATCACGCCTATACCCTTTAAAGGGGTAGGCAGATGTGTTCAATAGCTTCCTGTCACTGATATTAACATAGCAATTAGTGTTATATGAATTTGGGCGGGGTAGGTAGGTACAACTAAAAAAAAGTGAAAAATAAAAACTTTTTACAAAAAAAAAACAACCGACTTCCAAAAAAAAACACTACAAATTGAAAAATAACTTCAATTTCGGAAGTCGGTGTCAAAAAACGAAAATTCAGATCCAACGACACCGACTTCCAAAATTAAAGTTAATTACTTTGTGTTGTTTTTTTTTGAAGTCCGTAGTTTTTTTTTGTAAAAAAGACTTTTTATATATAAAATAGAAACACGTTGTGAATGGAATAGAAAGAGTTCAATAAAAATACATGGTCTTTTTGATCAATAGATTTAATAAAAAAAACTTATTGACGAATTCAAACAACCAAAAACAGCACAATATAGTCTCTTTGCCATATTAAGTAAGTACTTGTACTTATTTCAATGAATATTTGTCACAAATTGCACGCTTACTGCTTACGAAACCGTCACACCGTCCGGCGTCCACTCGTCACTGCGGAGCATTCGAGACTGTTTGTTAACCGAGTGTAAACCGAAATCGAGGCGCGTAGGTATGATTCACGTTCCGACCGTTTTTATGAAGATAGAATACTGTATAGATAAAAATACCGTGGCGGGCGGTGCGCGACGGCGCTGCCGCAGACACGGCATAATGTGTAAAAGGCCTTACTTACTTGACAAAGGAGAATAGGTAGACCGTACCCAGACACAAAGTTAATTGCAGCATTATGAACTATGTTGATCTTTATTGCCCTCATGGAGTAGTTTGCTTAATTAATCCTAAGACAGCATGTCTGAATTCACTTGGAGAAAAAAGTTATGTGAGGAAATTGAATTGATTTATTAAAAGGAATATTTAACCTATCCTTTCAAAACTTATTGACCTGCTAATGATGGACACTTTTTGAAATTAATGATCCTCTAAAAACTTTTTGCGCTTCTAATGATGCACTTTTTTAAATTATTGAGCCTCCTTTTAACTTAATTTAAAATAATTAAAAACGTAATTTAAAATCTTCTATTTTTTTTATTTTATTATTGCTGAATGGGCGGCCCGCTTTTGACCTCGATCACGCCTGATGGAAAGCGATAGATGATAAGTGATGATATGTGATGGTATTTTTTTTATAGATTGGAAACAGTGGTACCACAGGAAGATCACGATTGTGAAGTTATTGATAAAAGTACATATTCATCTAAACGTGTACTCGAAGAAATCTTTAGTATACAGGTAATATTCATAATATCAGCCGCACTTTGCAGCCGTTGCAGGGCAACATCACCTTGCCACAAACACGTTGAATTTTAAAAAAGAATTGGTTTTAAAATTGAATAATGGATTAATGGGATTTTAGGTGGATAGTGCTCCTGTAAGTCAATATGATATCCAGACTGAAAACCAAGAAACAGAAGGGTTAAATTATAATATAGAAGTAAGTTTTTCCTCAAACATATCGTTACTTACGATTAAATCTGGAGGAAAATGATATTCCAAATGATTTTATGTTAAGTTCTCTGTGGCAGAGAATCTGTATTATGATTCAAGGTATTGCCGGCCATGCTCGAAGTTTACTTCATGACGTAGACAGCAACGTGGTGGAACGCTATCTCAGCATCATTGCGAAATACGTAGGAGGGAAGAGAGTTAACTTTTCCTTGAAAAATTCATATCAGACGCGATGCATTGCTTCAGCAGTGTCGTTCAATGAAGAAAATGCAATGTCAAAGCTATATAAGAAAATGGCCAATAAAAGCCCAAGAGGTAAACAGAAGACGTGGAAAGAAAGAAAACATAAACAAAAAATCCTCAGTAAAAGGTACACAAAAAAGAGAGACGGCTAATTTTCAGTAAAAAAACAAAGTGATAAGGACTATGGCCAGTCATGTGAAAAGCCTGATATGCCGGTAGAAGTACTGGATAAAATGAAAAAAGATATCATGAAAAAATTAAAAAAGACTGATGAGGAGCGAGCAACGATTGAAAGAAAAACTATTTTACAAAGTGCTAATGAAGAATGGCTTGAGATGAGAAGATCTTTATTGACTGCATCCAATTTCGGTAGGGTTATAAAAAGGCGTACTAATACACCATGTGCTAATTTAGTAAAAGATCATATACTTTATCTAAAAAAAATTGATCACGTCCAATCCATAAGCCATGGCCAACAAAATGAAAAAACCGCCCTCGCACATTTGGCTGTACAAGAACACATAATCATTGGACCCTGTGGTTTATTTATAGACCAAGAACTATGTTTCTTGGGTGCATCGCCTGATAGATTAACTATAGAAGATACTGTGGTTGAAGTGAAGTGTCCTTTGACAGCCAATAAAATGGGCCTTGCAGCAGCAATTGAAAAGAAAAAGGTAAACTTCTGGCAAAAAACAAAAACAGGCGAACTAGTCATCAACAAAAAACATGCTTGGTATTATCAAATACAAGGACAGCTACACGTGACCCAAAGAAAATATTGTCTATCCGCCGTATGGGAGAACGAAAAAGAAAAACTCAAGACGGAAATAATTCAACGAGATGATACATTTTGGAAAAGGATATGAAAGAAAAATTGTCTAAATTTTATTAGGCAAATATTGTTTAAAACCTTCCACTATCATTTTCTTTCACTCTCCATTCCTGTAGACGGACCGGAATAGTTTTTTAAATGAAAATGAAGATAAAAACGAAAATAAAGAGAAAAGCGATGGCAAAAATGAAGATAACGACAAAGAAGAACGTAAAAATTATGAAGAAAATTATTCACAACAAATGTTTGGCATTTGTTGTTACGTCTACACGTTTCTTAGATTTTAGTAAATTTTAGGAACAAAAATAATTTTATAACATGATCATGATGCATGGTGTAATATAAACGTGTAATCGTAAACCTGAAAAAAAAGCATTTAAAACTAAATGTGGTAGGTATAATGTTAACCAGAAAAATAGCTTAAAAGTACATGTGGTATAATGTAAATGTAAAAGAAACTCGTAAGTAACTACCACTTCCATATTTTTTAAATAAAAAAAAATGTTTTAAATTTGATTGAATCAGTTTTATTTCAAAATCATCCACATCCTTAACTTTTTCAAGTCACACTCAAAACAAATTAAATATTTAAAAAAAAAAAAAAAAACAGCCGACTTCCAAAAAAAAAAACACTACAAAGCTACAACCAACGATACCGACTTCCGAAATTAAAGTTATTTTTCACTTTGTAGTGGTTTTTTTTGGAAGTCGGTTGTTTTTTTTTTGTAAAAACAGTTTTTATTTTTCACTTTTCAGTTGTCCCTACCTACCCCACACAAATTCATATAACACTACTTGCTATGTGAATATCAGCGACAGGAAGCTATTAAACACATCTGCCTACCACTTTCAAGGGTACAGGCGTGATGTTATGTTGTGTGATTGCGTGAATAATGCATACAAATGCGATAGCAGCGATCGCGGTTGATTTGCTGGCATTTATTGAAGAGTTCCGTTGTCTGTCTCCGAAACTCATCATCAGATCTTTACGAAATTTAAATGTGACCCTTTCGAAATAAACCTCTTTCGAACAAAAAAAGAATTTTGCAAATCCGTCTATTTATGATGGAGGTCGTCTATATAGGACCCGAACATAAATAAAAAAAAATAATAATAAACAAATCCGAATTGAGAACCTCCTCCTTTTTAGAAATCGGTTAATAATTTTGTTGTCATAACTACTTGTTTCCGCGTCATCTATTGGAATACTCGGGCGTAACCGTAAATCGTATGCTGTATGTCATAATTGTGATGGGCGTCGTCGTTAGATGGCGTACGCGTCGATTGTGTATATGTGTGCTTGCGTTTCTCAAGGACACTTAGCTCTACTAGTCCTCTTAATCAGTTACTTGCCGGAACTTAAATGATTCATTATTAACAAAGATTATAACAAGACCAGATCTTATCTGAATACATCTTCAATGAACAATAATAATCAATAATACAAGGTCAGTTAATAATCAACATTTTTTAGGGTTCCGTATCTGAAAAGGAAAAACGGAACCCTTATAAGATCACTTCGTTGTTCGTCTGTCTGTCCGTCTGTCAAGACTCTTTTTCTCAGGAACGTGTGGAGTTATCAAGTTGAAAGTAATGTCGAATACTCAGAGCTGCAATCCTTTGACGCAGTGAAACAAATCAAACTTCTCAGTCAAGGCAATTGAAAGATACGGGCGTTTATGTTCCGTTTATGCCACATATTTTGACACTCGCAACGGAATCAAAACCTATAGGGTACTTCCCGTTGACCTAGAATCATGAAATTTGGTAAGAAGCAATGTCATGTAGCACAAGTAGGTAAGTATAGGAAAAAATCCGAAAACCGTAAAGTAGTTACACACTTACCTACGGAACCCTCGTGCTCGATTCCGACTCGCACTTGACCGGTTTTGTTTTTGTCCAATTTAAATTGTTACAATCACACTATGACCAATTATTTGGTCCAGTATTGAGCAAAAAGTGTTATTATTTTAATTGATAGGGCTTGGTTTCTACGTGACGCGCGATTTGATAGAGATGTTTGGAAGTACTTGTAGGGTTCGATTAGAAGAAATCACGAACTCACGATATTCGAGGGGCCCGAGACTAAGTAATAACAGATCCGTCTGTGGTCGATCGATCAGGTTAAGCTACGCTTGCCTCGGTTGGTCCTGGATGGGTGACATCTTTACATACCGATACCCTTCCGTGGCTCGGAAAGCACGTTAAGCTTGAACCAACCGAAAATCTAGGACCTACGCGGCTGTCCCATTTCAAAACCTAGTAAGGGACACTTTTTACAAAAATCGTTTTATTGCATAATCTTGCTAACCTAGAAGGTCTCTACCAAACACCAGCGTTTTAAACTTACATAAAAGGAGATATAATTTAAACATCGATACCTAGTAAGTGCACCTTTCGCTCCCTAGTGACCATTTTAAAACCTAGTAAGTCACTTTAACCAATTCAAAAAATACTTTCCATAGGCTGACCAATATTACGTTTATGCGCTCTCCTGTAAAATTTCATTTTAAGTTACTTACTAGGTTTTGAAATGGGGCAGCCGTAAGTCCTGGCTGTCATTCGTGGATCTTTAACAGTCGTTATTGGTCGTCAGAAGCCCGAAAATTTGAAAACAAGTCTTACCAAGGGGTATCATGTTACCCAGTTACCGGGTTATGGAGGTCAGACAGGCGTTCACTCCACGTAAAATACAGGTCTTCAACTGCATTCGGTTAGATTAGAAGCCGACCTCAAAAATAGTTAGGAAGGCTAAGCAGATGATGACGAACTCACGATATTTAAGGCAATTACCACGATAGTAACTTGTACACCGGACGTACTTACCTACTCACCCATTTTGACACGTGGAAGCACTTTTTGCATACCTCTCAACATCTTAAAACCACAAAATGAATCGAGACAGAAGGTCGGCTCCGCGAGCGAAAACGCACGCACACCATGGACTGGACACGCGTCACGTACACGAGTGCGCCCGTACTCGCGACTGGCATTCGCTTGAGATCGCTGCCTGTACGTACGCGTCTATGTGTGCGTGAGCCTGATTTCGCTCGTTGTATGGAGCCGGTCTTCTGTACCTAACTAGGTATTTTGTGTTATTAATCAGCTGATCAACCGTCCTATTCATATTTTTTCGCCCACACACTCGTTCACCTTGCGTTTTAACGTATTTTCGCACGCTACGATCAGATGTGCTATTGTTTTTTATTTATAAACTTTTTGTGTAAGAGGTTCCTTTTAGGATGAGCGGCGTTTCGCAATTGTTTCGATTTGAATTGAAAGGGTGTTGGTTTAAAGTAATGATTTGGCGATTCTTTTTGTACTTTTTTAAGCTGGTACAAGTACCAGCATCAAACATCACGATGTTTAAGAAAATAATGGTTTTTACTTTGGGGATTTACCTATAAGTAGATTTTTTGTAGTAATCAGTAATTAAGCAAACAATAGCAAAAATTATGATCATCCTGTCTCCTTCCCGTATACAGAAGGGCAAGGCAAAAAGACATCCAAATAAAAAAAACCTTTTTACTTTGATTCAGTAGGTTCTATTGATTTTATCTACACTTATCTAAATAGTACTTTTTTAGGGTTCCGTACCCAAAGGGTAAAAATGGGACCCTATTACTAAGACTGTCCGTCTGTCTGTCACTAGGCTGTATCTCCTGTATCTCATGAACCGTGAAAGCTAGCCTGTTGAAATTTTCACAGATGATGTATTTCTGTTGCCGCTATAACAACAAATACTAAAAACAGAACAGAATAAATATTTAAGGGGGCTCCCATACAACAAAAGTCACATATCAAGATTTTATGTAAAGTCTAGATTTAAATATTATTTATTGTATGGATTGCCTTAATAACATTCAGATGAGAACATTTACTCATGAGAGCATTTACTAAATTTCTTTTTATTTCGTCTATTACAGGAGGATGAGAAGGTGATGGAACTGGTCGCGAAATACGGGCCGAAGAAATGGACCCTCATCGCGCGCCATTTAAAAGGAAGGATAGGAAAACAGTGCAGGTACTTACATGTTTATTTATTTATTACTGTGTCTGGGCCCGTGACTAAATAATAACAATCGCACAGGTCGATCGATCAGGTTAAGCTACGCTTGCCGCGGTTGGTCTGTGGATGGGTGACTATCTTTACATATCGTGACCCCTCCGTGCCTCGGAAAGCACGTTAAGCCGTTGGTCCCGGCTGTCATTCGTGGATCTTTGACAGTCGTTACGGGTCGTCAGAAGCCCGAAAGTCTGACAACCAGTCTTACCAAGGGGTATCGTATTAGCCAGTAACTGTGTTGTGGGGGTCAGATAGGCAGTCGTTCCATGTAAAATACTGGTATCTGCATCCGGTTAGACTGGAAGCCGACCCCAACATAGTTGGAAAAAGGCTAGGCAGATGATGTGTCTTGAACAATAATGTGAATATTTAGGCACACTTTACTGTCAAGATTATAACTCAAGTAGCTTATTTAGTAAAGCAGTTACAGAATGCATGTTTTATTTGCGTTTAGTACTAACTTCATCTACCCCCGAACTTGAAAGCATTACTTATCTATACTTCTATACTAATATTATAAAGCTGAAGAGTTTGTTTGTTTATTTATTTGTTTGGTTGAACGCGCTAATCTCTGGAACTACCAGTCTGATTTGAAAAATTCTTTTTGCATTTGATAGCCCAATTCTTGAGGAAGGCTATAGGCTATTTAACATCACGCTATGACGTTTAGGAGCCGAGCAAAAAGAAAAAAGTCAGAAAGAACGCTAAGCAAAAACGAAGTAATAGCGCGGGCAGAGGCAGACGATGCGATGCGACGGGGTGGGTCGGAGTAACAAGAAGTTTCACGCGGACGAAGTCGCGGGCAGAAGCTAGTTAAATCTAATAATGTAACCAGTGGCTGATTTTTCAATCATCTGATATCTTTCTTCGAGGAATAATTTTGAAATTTTGTCAATTTTATTCCACAAATAACAGTTATCTGTCGATGGAAAAATCCGCTCTAAAACATCTAACATCAAGTGATTTAAATGGCTGACTTTATCTCTACGAGCCAGTTAAAAAGCTTACATTAGATTTGACAACATGGACAGCAGAGATGCTAACCACTGGCTTGTTAAGGCTTATATGGCAATAACTTCAAAACAAATATATTTTTTATATTCTGTCACTGATTAATTTTCTTCACGTTTCAGAGAACGATGGCACAATCATCTAAATCCCTCCATAAAGAAAACAGCATGGACGGAGCATGAAGACAGAGTGATATACCAAGCGCACAAGCAACTTGGCAACCAATGGGCCAAGATTGCTAAATTATTGCCTGGCAGGTAGGCAACTGAACTACTACTGACACCCAGGAGCGAGCTGGTAAAAACCAGTTAGCGGCTGTTGGCTAGGCCTTATTATGTAACGTGTGACTTTTGAAAGGAATATTGACTTCTGGATGACTACTCATCCTCTCAACAGTCAAAATGAAGTGGCTTTTCAGGTTATTAGGAACTGCTATAAGCCATAGAATCGTCGATCTACGTCTGAAACCGACAAAGGTCCAACAAAATACCTTTGGCACACCCATAATTTTTTCAATGATGATATATTAAGATAAAGACCAAGAATCTAAGCCAGTGTATTTGTACAGACGCCAGCACATCAACCTATCCGAAACTGTAAAATTTTCCCAATCAACTTTGAACCTTATGCTTTAGCAATAAAGTTGAAAATCTTTTAAAGAAATTTGACAGAAAAGTTTGTCATTTACTGTCTTAAATTACGCGTGAAATCTTCGAAGGGTTAACAGAGATGTACTTGTAGTAGACTCACATTTCGCCAGTTGTGTTAAAGTCCCATCTAATAGGGAACGTTTTACTAATTATTTTCGGAAAAATAAATTTTGTGAGCAATATCTAACCGAAATCATCTCCATTCCAGGACCGACAACGCAATAAAGAACCACTGGAACTCCACGATGCGTCGGAAGTACGAGCCGGATCTCCTCGACAGCTTCGAGTCGCTGCGACGCAAACAAACGCGGGTAAAACCGCCCAGAGAGTTGTGCGAGAGTAGTGTAGCTGAGAAGGTGCAGGTCGCCTATAACGATGTTAGTCGCTTTTTGTGTTTCTTTTGTTTTGGGTCGGTTTGGTTGGTAAAAACAGGAACTCTTTAATTTGAAGTTGGAAAAACAAAAAAAAATCGCAAATAACATTAATTAGCAAAAAAAAAAACATGAAACTTGCATAAAAAAAATCTTTGAATCTGTCTACGCTATAAGATATATCCCAGGTTTCTGATCCTATTTAATTTAAACCTTACGTCAAATCTTATAACAAGTGATTTGATAGGATGTTGTTCTTTCTGATAGATAACCATTGCACTTAACATGAGATTTGAAATCGTTTTCACATCAGAATCTTGGATGATAATAATTAGTACATGTAGATATTACTTTGAAGATGAATGAACCAACCAAATCGACACCTGAAGGCTAGATATGGCTATAACAACCACACTTTTACATAAATCACGGTACTGGGACAACCTTAGAAAGAAAAAAAAGAAAGAAAATTTGTTTATTCTTCACAAACAAAAACGCACATTGCAAAAAAAAATAAAAAAATAATTAAAAAAAGACATAAAATACACACACACACAACGTAGTCAAAAGCCTCGTACTCAAGCTTAGAAAATGTTGACAATTTTGTCCATTGCTTGATGTCAGCAATAGCCATATCTTCGCTTTTAAAATGTATATGCTGATCGTATTTTATCTACAGCGTGTATCAAAAATGCGTGGCCCTATTTAACAGTATGGTACAGACCAGTAAACTGAACAACTTTCTTGGATCAACATCGTAATCAAAAAAACTGGCCAAGTGCGAGTCGGACTCGCAAACGAAGGGTTCCGTACCACAAGGCAAAAACGCCGAAAAAAAAACACGTTTGTTGTATGGGAGCCCCCTTAAATATTTATTTTATTCTGTTTTTAGTATTTGTTGTTATAGCGGCAACAGAAATACATCATCTGTGAAAATTGCAACTGTCTAGCTATCACGGTTCAAGAGATACAGCCTGGTGATAGACAGACAGACAGACGGACAGTGGAGTCTTAGTAATAGGGTCCCGTTTTTACCCTTTGGGTACGGATTGATAAAAATAATCAACCTTCCCATACAAAACTTCAATACCTACTCGACCCAAATGTATGGGATGGCTGATTATTTTTTGCGATTTCTCATGGAGAAAGATGTTCAGTTTGATGGTCTCTACTGCCGCCGTAAGTAAAAGGGGCGCATTTGAGGAATGGGAATAGAGAAAAATGAGCCTTAATGGATGCGCCTTTTTTGTTTAGTAAGGTTTATTTTTCTTTAAAATTTTGGCTGATATTCGTCCTTTTTGCTTACTGCGGCAGTCTACTGTACCACACCCTCAAATATGACCACAACTTACTAATACACGCTGGATAACCTTATGGAAATAAATCCATACTAATATTATAAATGCGAAAGTGTGTCTGTCTGTCTGTTACCTCTTCACGCTTAAACCGCTGTACCGATTTAGATGAAATTTGGTATAGAAATAGTTTGAGTCCCGGGAAAGGACATAGGATAGTTTTTATCCCGATATTCCCACGGGATCGACACTTATGCGGGTGAAGCCGCGGGGCACTATTAGTACTTTAAAGTTATGAAAAGACAAGGATTTAGTTGCTAAGTGGTCAGCATATACATTTAAGTAAACCTTTTTATATTAATTTGCAATGTTTTTTCTGTTCATTTGCTCCCATATTTCATCACACCAGCGGTGCTATTCTGTAAAAATCTCACCATAAAAACTTAGGTGAAGTAAGCGTAGAGTGAGCTGTCAATAGTGTCAATTCCTAGCAAAAACAAACTAACTTCACCTAAGTTTTCACTGTGAGATTTTTACGGAATCGAGCGGCTGTTCAAATAACACTTCATTAAATTGTAATGTGTTGTAATTTCACTGGGTTTTTACATTTTGGGCTTTTTTTTCTAAATTATTTGTAGTTTTGTGTGCTTTAAGCTTTAGTAGATGCTTATGTAACTCACACGATGTAAATAATGATTCACCTTTTTATATAGTATAATTTCTTTAAAACCGTGTTATTTTACAGAAATTGCAACGATTAATAGTCCAAGGAGCGACAAGCGCTTTACTTGAAGTAACTAAGTATACAAACATGCTGTGAATGTGTGTGTGAAGACGAGTACCGTCAGCACAGAACACACGCACACACACACGCACATACACTTACACACGCACACACACGCACATACACTTACACACGCACACACACGCACTGACACTCACTACCGACTTCGACATTGTCTCCGACGGTACCGAGAGCTCCTGCGCTTATACACATTCACAGCGTGTTTGTACACTTGATAAACACAAGTAAAGCGCGTGTCGCTTCGTGAGATAAAAATACTGTATTCGTTTTTGAATCAACATTTTTTTCTATACTGGATTATAATTACTGCTCAAATGCTGTGGTCTCGTCAAATTTTACTTGTATTTGACTGTGAAACAAAATTACATCATTTATATTCTTACTGTCAACATTATGGATTATTTAACCAAGCCTACGTTAGCTACAGAACAGAGAAAAATAACCCAGTACAGGGAAACCCTTTTTGCTGCAGTGGGATACCAACTGAAAACCACAATGACGTCAAAATACCCCAAATTACGAGGTAAAAATCACTGTAACTCTTCATCTAACCCACATACTCTTCCACAGCACACCTGGTCAGATCCTTTCAATGAATCAACACAAAGCAATTCTTCAAACACAAGCCAACCTCCTTCGAAGCATGTACTACACTTCAGACAGCTACTAAAGGATCAGCTGACGAATCTACAACAGCCAACTGCTTCTCCCAAGTCCCCTGACAGAGGGGGACTGGTCGCCGCTGATATTGATATAGTGGATGCGCCTTTCAAGTGAGTATTACTGACTTAAGAACATTCTAGAATAGTCTAGAACATTATAGAGGTGTCTAGAAACATGTTAGGTTATGTATGTAGATAAATCAACATCACCAAACTGTCCTCCAAAGTCCCCTGACAAAGGGGACTGGTCGCCGCTGATATTGAAATAGTGGATACGCCTTGTAAGTCGAGTATTACTTATTTAAGAACATTCTAGTAGAGTCTATAACATTCTAGAAGTGTCTTAAAAGCATGTTAGGATAAAAAGATAAATCTACAACAAACTGTTCCCTCCAAGTCTCCTGATAGAGGAGGACTGATGGCTGCTAATATTGAAGCCATGGGCCTTTCAAGTAAGTAACCTTTTAGTCCTCCCAAAAGTGCCTTTGTAATACAAAAGGTTTATAAATGCTTGCAACTCAAGAGACTCTCAATAATTGGTGTTGTTATTGTAGCGGTATCTGCAACGCCACATGCGAAGAACGCGTCATACTTACGTCACGCAGAATCCTGCATCTCGCAAGCAGAGTTTACCGCGCAACTAGCATAGATACAACGGCCCGACATGAATCATCGGGCTGATGCCCGCCAGACACAACACCCGTCTGTCGGAGGATCCTCCCTTTTCTATGGAGCATGAGTGAACTTTACGCTAGTGTTTTGTAGCTTACCAGTACCAGTATCCAAGCCAATCAATACTAATATTATAAATTCGAAAGTAACTCTGTCTGTATGTTACCTGTTAACGCCTAAACCAGTGAACGGATTTCGATAAAATTTGGCAGAGAGATAGATTGCATCCCGGGAAGGACAGGATGGTTTTTATCGACATACCTCGCGGGCGAAGCCGCGGGCGGAAGCTAGTCTTTCATAATCTTTTGTTGCCATTCCAGTGGAGTTCCTACTGGAATGAAATATATGCAATCTGTGTGCGACAAGAGCGTGAAAAATGTCTTAAAATTTGCACATGTTTACACATTCGATGGAGGATACAGAGATGTCTGGACACCGTATTTCATTTCAGTATTCAAATATGAATCCTGAACCACTAATAACCACTATTATTATCATTTTCAAACACACAATTTTTAAATTAATTTTGCCAGACACCCTCTTGTCGTACACACCGATAAAAATTGTGACAATGTTATAGAATAATTTGATCAAGGAATTATGGATATAAATGACTAAATTAACAAGAACGACATATCATTCCCAAACATCCAAAATGTTCTCCTAAACGCACCTTAGAGTATAAAAATCCTACTTATCCAACCTGTCTTACCTTTATTATCAGTATCGATATATTTAAATTACAGATTCGTGAACATAGACACATTACCAACGGACTCCCCTCTCAGAAATTACTTGAGCAACGCTTCTACAGAGAATGAAAACAATCAAGATGCTAGTAAGTAAAAATGAATGATGATGTACAATGCGTGCCACGAAAGATGAGACTTGACACACCACGTGGTTTGACTTGCGCAGAACACGATTTTAGGTACATTTAGCGGTATGAGGTCTGAGTGCGGGACGGGACCGGACGTCATAGGGGCGGCGGAAAGAGGCGGGGGAGGCGGGGTCAAGTCTCATCTTTCGTGGCACGCATTGTAGTAATAATGAATTCATAAAATTTTGTCATTATTTCAAGACTTCTAATATTAAATATTGTTGTATATAGTTTGAGCCCAGTAGTTTGCCACATTGATTAATTTTCTCATTATCAATTCAATATACATATCAGTGGACGTTTTTCGGCTGAAATGATGATGATGATGATGAATATATGTATTCTCTTTCTCCTTTTCAGTTACCTACTCAGTGAGAACAGAGACGAGAGAGATAGACGTACCCTCAATCTACACGTCTCCTAAGAAGAAAGGGTTAGAGACCAGTAGCCCGCCCCCCATACTCAGGAGGAAAGCTAAGAAGATCAACACGATCACTCCCAACGCTAATGTGAGTCGGAGTATTGTATCCGTGTTTTGTTTTATTATTTTAGTACATTTTTAGACTGCGCGAAACTTGCTTTTGTGTTAGCAAGTATATTTAACTCTGGTTTCTGTTGAAAAGATAATGTGCAGTACCAATAAGATTAAACTTGTTTAACAATTGCCAAAATTTACCAAAATATAAAATAAAAACGAATTTATAATCAATGAACATTGCTGCAAATTGATTATGCGACGGCTACGGGAATTCCAATCTTTTCCCAAGTTTTATGCATTATCAATCATCAATTTCTCAAGTTTTTACATTGAAATTGATCATTGCGCACTAACAATAATCATTTTCGGTGTAAAAACTTGAACTTGTAAATTCGCCATATCGAGTAGTCACTATGACGAATTTGTTTCTTTCCTACTAGCTAGATCTTTCAGAAATTCGTAATTGTGTTTTTTTTTTTTGACGTGACAACGTCTAATAAATCGATGAAGCTGGCTGCACACACGAAAAAACATGACTCATGTAGCGTTACCTCGCGGCCTTGCTCTGTAGCGTTGCTGCCGCGCACGCTGCCGAATCGTCCTCCGCGTTCGGCAATTTCATTAATGTTTTGTTATGACGTTGTCACGTTAAACTATATCGTCCGTAAACCGACTTTACAGACAACCGATTTTTTTGAAGTGGGTTTGCTCTTGACTTTAGTCTAGGTCAGAGGTGACAGAGACAAAGTCTATGTTGCCTGTCGTTGTCTGTGTTGTTCCAATAAAAGTCAAGAAAGTGTCGATCTTTGTGACTAATTAGTCACATAAAAGGCACTTTGTCAATGATAACCTCAGCCATTTATAATTTGGTTATATCACAT
This sequence comes from Luperina testacea, assembly GCA_927399505.1. Classification (NCBI taxonomy): domain Eukaryota; kingdom Metazoa; phylum Arthropoda; class Insecta; order Lepidoptera; family Noctuidae; genus Luperina; species Luperina testacea. The sequence goes on along the minus strand of OV656779.1, from coordinate 6,154,739 downwards.
ACTAATCAAACATTAATTTTAATTCCAGGCATGGGCCGACACACTATCGAAAGCGTTCGAGTGTCGTGAGTCAGGCGTGACTCCGATAAAGGCGCTTTCGTTCAGTCCGTCGCAGTTCCTCAACTCGCCCGCCGCGATATCTTTCGCGACGCTAGACTCTACGCCTCTTAGGCATGCCACTAAGGTAAGTTACGAAGTAACAGTGATATTGTAGCTTTAAAAAAAATAGTTTTGATGTAATTCAACTAAAACATACTTTTTCTTATTTTTTGAGACACTCAAACGATTGTAAGTACAGACGCCAGCACATCAAGCTACCCGAAACTGTCAAATTTTCTGAATCAATTTTGAACCTTATGCTTTATCGATAAAGTTGAGAATCTATTAAAGAAATTTGACAGATTGTAGTAGCTTGATGTGCTGGCGTCTGTACATTGGTGCGTCAGCACTTTCTTTACCAAACTTATCAACTACTACAGTTATTGAATAAATCTTATAAACTTGCGAAAACATCACAATTTGCTTCCAGCTTAATCCTATTCTTAGGATGGCATAGTTATTAAACTACTTCAAAAAAAAGAGCAGGTACTCTATTCGGTTTTTTGATGTGAAACATCTATAGCCGCACTTAAAACAAATTTGTTATGATGATGTATAATTCACAGTCTTGTGTACTGTGTGGCGACTGGCGACGCGTCGCCATGCGCAATCGACTGCGATTCTCTTCCCACTCGATCCGGCGTTAAGCTATCTCTCTCTCGCCACACAGCTCGGATACCTATAGTGTATACTCCATAGTGTTGTTTACTGCGGTACACATACCTGTGTTTTACTTGAAAACAAATTATTTTTAATAATAAAAATGTCTGACAGTGATAATTTAGAGAGTGACAGTGATCAGCCTCATGCAAAGAAAGCAAAATCACACTATGACACACTATCAAGTCATCAGTAAGTTAATTATATTTTTATTATAATTAAAGTGTGCATTTATCTGTGCATTGAGCACGTGTATATTTGGTGTGTTTGAAGCGAAATAATTAATTAATGATCCAATAATAGATGAAATAAGTACAGATTCTCGAAGTGAAGCTGGTTTGGAAGAATTTTGCTGAGATACTTCAACCACTAAATGCTGCATCATTTAGTGGTTGAAGTATCTCAGCAAAATGTAAGAGGTCAATCAAGTGAAAATACGACGGAATATCTGTTCTTTTCAATCATATTACTTTTACAAAATAATGTCGATGTTTCACATCTGCCAGGCGTCCCGTGACGGCTCACTTTTTTTTTCTTTTAGTTTATATTCATGATGTTTTAAGAGCGCTATCACAAGTTTTTCTTGTTTAGAGCGTTTGACTCGAGTTTTGATTTGTGATTATGGTTTAACTAAAGTCACAATAGTAAAAAAAATACATGCCCGAGAAAGTTTAATTCCTTCTTTTGGGAGCGCATTCAATAAATATTTCAGTTTGTTTACATAAATCAGTAAAAAACTTGTTCCTGCAAAGGCTGTTTCATAAAAAATTAATTTCGGGCATCTCGCGATGCTCTGTTACATCGAAGATATAATAGTTTAATAATTTATAAAAATGTCCACGGTACAACTGTATCTTCTACTTTGGAATGCATACATCAATTTATTATGTTTAATACAGTAATAAACCAAAAATAATTCCGTAAAACAGAGAGTTAATGATATTTTTTCAGCCGAAATGATATTTTTTATCTCTGAATATTTAATAGAAATTCAAACAAAAAGTGTTTAATAACTAAGGTTACTTTGTCACCTTGCTTGAAAAAAAAAAATACTCTATTTTGAAGTAAAATAATATTTTTAAGCAATTGTTTTATGCAATGCTTTTTTATCAATATAAATCTCGGGATGCACGGTCTTAGCTTTAGTCCGCGCCGAGCGCTTTCAGAGGGAGGACGTAGCGCTCACTCGCTGCTGCCGTCACGTGATCTCGTTCGACAATTCGCCACGAATAAAAAGCGACCAACACTTGTTGATACAAGTGAGTTTTTTTTTTTAATTAGTTATGTTCTGATTGTAATGTATATAATATAATTATTTTCCTATGATGTTCCAACGCGAATATAATTATAGAAAAAAAACATACGTAAATATAGTTGTTGTTTTTAATTTTTCTGACTTTTTTATTTATTGTCATCTCCAACTTTAATTTAATTAATTATTTTCAGACAATAGTTCACAATAATGGGCAAAATAGAAAAAATAGAACTTTTGGTGCTGTCAAAATAAAAAAAAAAGGTTTTGGCCGATAATTTGAAACGCGCAAGAGAAGCTCAGCGGTAAGAATTTTATGAGGAGTGCGTGCTTCCTGAAATCATAGATTCGAGGAAAGCACGGTCTATGCCGCTTCGGAGAATATTATTTTAATTATTTTACAATTATTATACTGGTTTTTTATGGTTCCGTACCTTAAGGGTGCCAACGGGACCCTATTACTAAGGCTCCGATATCCGACCGTCCGTCTGTCTGCTAGTGTCTCATGAACCGTTACAAGTTCACAGTTGTAATTTTTAATTTTAATAAAACGACTTTTGATTTGTCTTTTTTATTTTCTTTTGACTTTTTTGACGTGACAACGTCTAATAAATCGATGAAGCTGGCTGCACACACGAAAAAAACATGACTCATGTAGCGTTACCTCGCGGCCTTGCTCTGCTGTAGCGTTGTAGGTACGCCATGGCGGCTTGAAGTGCAAGCGAGAGCGCGGAACGAGCGATGAGAGACAGATGATGTCGAACGCTGCCGAATCGGCCTCCGCGTTCGGCAATTTCATTAATGTTTTGTTATGACGTTGTCACGTTAAACTATCGTCCGTAAACCGACTTTACAGACAACCGATTTTTATCCAAACTGTAGAAACAACATCACATTGCATTTATTTCTATAAATAAGTACTAAAATGTCTTCCTACCTGCTAAATAAATTACATAATATATTAAACTTCGTAAAAAAGTAGGTACAAAAAGTATTTATAAAAGTAGCACAAAAGTATTTGTAAGTAATGTTAGAGGCTGGCAACGCGCAAGTAATGCAGCTTCTGGCAATGCAAGCGTCTTTAGGCCAGCGTTGCCAGTATGTTACTTTTGTAACATTTTACGTTACTTTTGACCCTCTCATGTTACCTCCATGTTACACGCCTCAAAATGTTACTTTTAAGACTTAATAAAAAATATTTCTCAGAAAACAAAAAATAAACATGAAACGGAACGCAAAGGTTTCGTTTGTCATGTTGGCGCACTTGATTGTCTTGATTTTGTGACCAAATTCTGACGCGACGACAGCGCGAAAATTTTTCACTTCGTTTGTCGTATCGCATATTCACTCACTCGCGTGAATTTCTAAATGACCCATCCCGCTTACTTAGGCGAGTGAGCGACAGCCTAGTAGTGGCATCCGTGTTGGTTCAGTTCAGTTTGTTATTACGATTCTTTCGAAGCCTACTAAGGGGACAGCTTTTTTTTATGTAATAAAGTGCCATGTTATTATTAGTCGTTTTCCACAAAAAAATAAGGTAATGTTACTTTTCTCGTGAAAATGTTACTTTTTGAGCTCTCTCATGTTACATTTGACTATCTGTCACTGGCAACACTGCTTTAGGCTGCGGTAACTACACACCATCAAGCGGGCCGTATGCTAGTTTGTCACTTTAGTGGTGGTGGTGGTGGTGTGGTGTTTATTTGCAATGTGCGTTTTTGTTTGTGCAGAATAAACAAATTTTCTTTCTTTTTTCTTTATAAAATAAAAATTAAAAGTGAAGTAAATTTGTATGACCCTATTGTAACTCAAACCGTTGTAGGTAACACTCATCGGTACAAATAATATTTCATAAACTATAATAACAGTAATTTAATTCATTTTGAAAACGAAGGCTCTTGTTGGTTTGATCCTGGCGTCCGACGCATAGCGGTTTGTATGTGTGCATAGCGTTCTTCCCTAGACGCACACGTGCGCATCTGCTGCCGCGCGCCGTCGAATTTACCTAAAACTGAGCACTTCGGTTTTGTAATAACGCTCTTAATAGCTTCCTGTCACTGATATTTACATAGCTAGTAGTATTATATGAATTTGTGTGGGGTAGGTGCAACTAAATCCTACTAAGTGCTGATTTTACCAAAGTCAGATATCTTTTATTCGTGGAATAAAATTGACGTCTGACAGTTCGAGTATGGAAAAACTGTCAAAAATTCAAAATTGATTCTCAGGATAAGACTTATTCTAGTTATCAAAGTTTGGTGGAATGCGCCCTAAAGCGCTTTATGAAAGTGCTCGTCCAGGGAAGTACCTTACATATTTCTGCCGCCAAGCATGTTTGTTGCATGTTTCGGTTTGAAGGGTGCCAATGTAATAAATGAAGTAATCAATTAAATGTCTCATGTTCCTGTATGTGCCTGCATGAGACATTTCATTTTCATTGCCTTATTCGGGTTGGCAATGCACTTGCGATGGCTTTGGTATACAGATGTCCACCATGATCATCTGCCTAGCCTTTTCCCAACTATGTTCTTCCAGTCTAACCAAATGCAGCTGAATACCAGTATTTTATATGGAGCGACTGCCTATCTGATCTCCACAACCTAGCTACTGGGTAATACGATACCCCGTGGTAAGACTGGTTGTCAGACTTTCGGGCTTCTGACGACCCGTAACGACTGTCAAAGATCCACGAATGACAGCCGGGACCAACGGCTTTACGTGCTTTTCGAGGCACGGAGAGGTCTTGTTTGTACAACAAGATCGACCCGTGCCGATGTTATTACTTATTCACGAGCTCCTCACACACACACACACACACACACACAGATACACACAGATCTGTACGGATTTCCATAGGAGATAAATGAACCAGGACCAATATGTACTAGAATATCTTGATACTAGAATATCTTGATACTAGAATATCTTGATACTAGAACATCTTGATACTAGAATATCTTGATACTTGAATATCTTAATACTAGAATATCTTAACAGATTCACTGTCCATAAAGTAGACACAATAGTTAAACAATCATTAATCCTATGTGATTCATGGGACAGGGAATGTGTTAATACTAGAATATCTTCTTTCAGGAATGGAGTGCGAGTCCATTACTACAAACGCCGACTCCTGTGAACCACGTCACGCCGGGCGGACCGAATACGCTGAAGAGTAACACACCAAAGTAAGTAGTGATAATTTTCTCACGAACATACACTAAAAGTAAACTTCTTCATTTGGAAATGAAGTCATACTAATTTTATAAATGCGAAAGTCTGTCTGTTACCTCTTCACATGAACCGATTTACATGAAATTTGGTATAGATATAGTTTTGAGTCCCGGGAAAGGACATAGGATAGTTTTTATCCCGATATTCCCACGGGATCGAAACTTACGCCGCTGGTGAAACCGCGGGGCGCTGCTAGTGTAAATAGTGTTCTATTCCTCCCTAAATTGTTTTAAAGCTTACTATTCTTTGGACATTCTTAACTAAGAAAAATGAAATAAATAAATGCTTATGTATTTTGCAAAAGATAGGTATAAGTAGATACCGGAAATCGAATAGTTTGTTGTGAGAGTCATGGTCACTTTAATTAAATAAAAAAAAATATATAAACATCCAATTTGAGAACCTCCTCCTTTTCTGAAGTCGGTTAAAAACAACGAAGGCTAAGTTACGGTGGCATTTATGTAAAGAGAAAATTGCTAATATTCCAATATGCTTTTCTTTTTTTCGCAGAACTCCAACCCCCTTCAAAATCGCAATGGCGGAGCTGGGCAAGAAATCCGGCTTGATATACGAGCCATCAAGTCCCGGTTTATTAGTAGAAGACATTACAATGATGATGAAACGAGAGAATTCTGATAGTACGGTGCAGCTCAACGACTCGCTGCTCTCGTCAACGGCAGAACAGGACAATGTTACTGTACAGGTGAATATTGTTATAATAATCAACCCACTCAGTTTTTCGCGGTCCACTTTTGGACATAGACCTAGACTGCGCCACAATACCCTGTCTTCCGCCTTCCGCATCCAGTTTGTCCCACTGCGCCACCTTCTTAAGGTGCCACTAGTCGATATTTTTTCCATACAAATTCGGGAGAGTATTATTCCACTGTCTGACATTGTGCATCCAAAGTTAAACATGATATCGTTTTGACATATTATTAATTTTGTCTATACGGAAACAGAATAGTAAAATAAAAAGCAATTAAAAAGTTATGAGCCAACAAAGATTCGTTTTTAGGGTTCCGTACCCAAAGGGTAAAAACGGGACCTTATTAGTAAGACTCCACTGTCCGTCTGTCTGCCTGTCGGTCTGTCACCAGGCTGTATCTCATGAACCGTGATAACTAGACAGTTGAAATTTTCACAGATGATGTATTTCTGTTGCCGCTTTAACAACACATAATAAAAATAAAATAAAGCTAAAATTTAACGGGGTATAAAAGAAGCGTTTTATGCTTTGCGATACGGAACCCTTCATGTGCGAGTCCGACTCTCATTTGGCCGGTTTTCTTGCTATTTTAACGTAACGTCGGATACTAAGCCAGGTGAGACAGCGTGCTTTTTAGTCATGACCACCAGTGAGTTCCGAGCTCGCGACTAGTTTACTCTTAAGGTCGTCCGTCCATCTAGCTGGGGGGCGTCCCACACTACGCTTGCCGATACGCGGTCTCCACTCCAGGACTTGTCTGCTCACCGGCCATCGGTCCTTCGACAAACAAGGCCAGCCCACTGCTATAATAATATGTTGGCATAATAATTTATTAAATAATTTGTAATAACAATCGGCATCTTAAGGCAACAATTGAAAAAAAAAACGTACATTAAAAAAATTCCAATATTATTTTGAGACGAAACCTACCAAAGGTCCAAAAACACATGTCATTTAAGTTTCAAATATGCAATTCAATTCCGTTAACGGTTCCAAATCTCTCGTTTCGTGCGAACTTAGCGAGCCATGTAAGCCACCAATAGTACCGGCGTTCAGTAGTGAAAGGACGCCGCCTATACTGTGCTGTGTGACAGGGCTGGGTTAAAAGGAAAAGAAAGAAAATATGTTTACAAGACAAATGTTCAATGGACAAATGTATAAATAAATAAATAATAACATATAATTATAAATTCACATTATTGATGTAACTAATATTTTTGTAAAACTATAATTTAAAAGAGTGTCCATGGAGTTTCTTGCCCGTTCTTCTCCATAGGTACCTACGCTTTGGAATGGGCAACAAGCTTCATATTTTCCGACTGACTGACTTTTTGACAATTCAAAAGTGCCTGTAAATGGTTTAATTGAAATAAATGTTTTGAGTTTGAGCTTTTGAGTTTGAGTGTTATCTAATGAAGTCCCTAACAAGTTCAAAATATTTTTAGTAACAGTGCAAAATAAACAACTTAGGTCTAACTGCCTGTTACCCCTGCCCCTGCCTGTTGTGCCTGTGCCTGTGTGTGCCTGTACTTTGGGAGTTAATACTTATACGTATTGTATGCAAAAGATAAACGTATGAACTAGAATTTTCCAGCTCACTTCGCTCGCTTCTCACACCCTAAATTCGCTTATACTTATCTCAATCCAAATTATACTAAAACTCAAACAATTCTCACACAGGTAAACGACTCCGGCATAGGCAGCCTCAAACGTCGTTCGGAACCCGGCAAAGAAAACCTTCCGGGAACTCACAAGCGAGCTCGCAAGGCACTCGCACACAGCTGGGGCGCGGCGACCAGTACTCCGCATTCACCTCACAACACGCACAGCAGAGTGCCTGACGTGTCTTACATTGAGACTCCGGTAAGGGTTTACTATTAAAAAGCGAGCAAGCTTGTTAGTTTTACCAAAAACAAGAACTAACTATGGCAAAAAAATGCTAACTTTTGAAGGAGCACAGCTTTATAACAAACTACCGTCCTGTATAAGAAATGTACACTCTTGCAATGCATTCAAAACTCAACTTAGCCAGCACATAATTGCGGATCGATCACTTCTGGAGAAATGAATGCATTGGATGGGTTAACTATTAAATTATGATACTGATGACGAACATATTGTAACCTATATTTTTAGTATTGTTCTCAAGTGACTTATGTCTTTATTGGGAATAAAGTTTCTTTAAACCGAAACCGAAAAATCTTACAAAGTGCTATAAAATAGAATTTTTCTTTATTAGAGTGACCAAGACTCTAACAAGATTGTTAGTAAAACTTACGACTATGTTAGTAAGCACAGACACTAAACAAAAACACAAGAAATAACGGCTGGTCACCGTTGCGACATCCCATGAGAGACGCCACAACACTATATAATACTCATGTTATTAGATTTTCCGTCAGGGATTTTTCAGTAGCACCCCGAAGTCTGGCTTTGTGCTCGGTTGGCATTAGGCTCGCTCTCTCTCTATATCTCTCTATTATATGGGACTTAAACATAAATGTAGTAAAATGTGAGTGTACAACACGCGCCACGAAAGATGAGACTTGACTTTTATCTTAAACTTTATTACATAATCAGCCTATAATGTTCCCACTGCTGGGACACAGGCCTCCTCTCAGTGAGAGGGAGTGGGCCGTAATCCACCACGCGGGCCCAGTGCGGGTTGGCAGATGTCACATGTCTTCGAATTTTTGGTTCTAGGACATGCCGGTTTCCTCACGATGTTTTCCTTCACCGATTTGAGAGCAGTGGTGATGAAAATAATTTACACAAAGTAAAGCGCCTGTGTGGGTTCGAACCTACGACCTACAACTCGTAAGTCGCGGGCCTTACCACTTGGCCACCACTGCTCCCTTAAACTTTATTATTTCGTAATAAATATTAAAATATTGTAAAAAAAAAAAAAAATCTAAATGTCATCCCTAAATTCCTGAATAGATTACACATTATGGGTAACTGTTTCGTACACGACTTACCTGTGCAAGCTCCTTTCTACTGAGCTCGTCAAGTCTCATCTTTCGTGGCGCGAATTATACTATAGGCACACCTCTGCCTAACTCACTGGGATTACAGGAGTGATGTTACTCTATGCCCTATGTCTCTCTGTTGCTCAAACTCAAGCAATACGCGCCTTGCGACAGCGACGAAAACAAACGAAAGAAGTTGTTTAGAGCATGCCACGAGTCACCGCGACGCGACTTGCGGAGCGACGGACGGAAAGCGGTGACGCGGGCGCGTGTCACTTGATCTAAGTCGCATAGCTCGTAGCCGTGAACGGGGCATGTTGCTGGCAACATAGAATGTCGCAGTATTACTGGCAACATCGAATAAAAGCTTCGTATTCGTGACAAACATAGGCTCCAGACTAAATAACATACATTTCTTACATATTTTCTCTACTTTTGTTACCCATGGTGTGGTATTAAGGCAGGTTTTTTAAATAATTTTAATCTGAAGAATAAATATGACAATTTTACATATTATTTTCTAGCAAAATCTCACAACCCGCAATATTTATTCCTCTGATTATTTGACAGTGACCATTGAAAAATTAGACCGTTTTTGTCTTCAAAGATAATTAATTAATTTAGACAAAATTTACCATATCACTAACAAAACACTTTTCAATATTGTTCCAGAGCAAAACGTTAGCTGGAGACAGCTCAGTAATGTTCTCACCACCATCGATCGTCAAACATTCCCTCCTAGAAGAATCAACCAGCTTACATTCCCTTCTAAGTCCAGAAAACACCCCAGAAACCAGCAAATACGAAGAAATTGATATTGAGGCCGTCATCACTGAGAAAACTAAGGTACAACACAGGTCTATACTCCTTACTAATCCCGAACCTAACACCTTAGGACCCACTCAAATCATATACCCTGAATACAACTCACAAATTACAGAGATCACACCTTTTCGAGACGTTACGAATTTAGAAAATCCTAGCTTTAGTCGACTAAATGCTGATAGATTACGTACTATTACAACGGGCAATGAATTAGCCTGTGACACCCTTATCGCGCCAAAACAAGTCCTAGCCAATGCCCTAGCAGATCACATTTACAAAGTAACCAATCAGAAGCCGTCTACATCACGCATTGATGAGATTTTAACCAATAAGATTATGAATAAGAATGATTATGCGCAAAAGGAGAACCAATGGTGGACCGTTGATAAGGATAATGGACAGGAGGATACATTAAATGATTATTATAATATGTTCACTAATATGTAGGTCGGGATTACGCTTATTGATATGTATTAATTTGGTCTTGTGATATTTTTTTAGTTATGAAATGTTGAATCGATTAAATTTCTTGTCGATAACAATCGATCGAAATCGGTTTCTCAGTTAAGTTGCTTTGATCAGATGTTGAATCGGAAAAATCACTACAGACTTAAATCGATTATAAATAAAGTTTTTTAAATTCCTTTGCGTATTTTGCTGCATCGATATTACATGTTTTTTTTTATTAATTACTGGTTTCTCATTGCAAAGGATAAATTAACTTTGCGGGACACTAAGCGCCCACAGACGTAATAACAATAAATCTTATTGTGTCTCGTTCAGTGTCCTTAAACTGATTTAAAAAAAAAACCATGGAATATTCGATTCGAAATTCGATTAACAATATTATCGATCGACCAATACGTGTCCAGATTTCTACACTAGCCATTAGAATTCGTAACATGTAGTTTTTATACCTAAATAAAGTTTTTTTTTTCATGACTGCTAACATAATATCACAAGACTTATTATGGACTGTGAATAAAAGTGATTAAAATGTAAGTTAAACACGCTTAACTAAGTCATAAACATTAACAATTTAATCAAATACGTGGGTCACTAGAGGAAGTACTAGAATGTTTAGATTGTTCTTCTAAGCGTTTCGGTGACAATCTAATGAAATGATGTATTTTTCTGTAAGTAGCTCTTCTAAGACACTTTCACCAGTAAATTTTCTTTAAACCCGGATTTAATCAGAAATCAGAGGCCCTAGGACGAACGCGCGACGTAAACGTAACGTAAATTGGAACGATATTTTTAAATAAAAAATACGATACCATGATTTTGGTTAAAATCTTTGAGATATTACAATTAGTATCACGCACAGATATGGAAAAAGTCTTAAAACTAAGTAAATATTATGTGTGAAACGTATTTTCAATTTTAAAGTTACTTTTATTCCGCACGTTTTACTAGGCCCACAGCACGCAGGACAAGATGTCAAGATTCCCATTTGATTAATAAATTAAATAGTTAAACTTTTCATTTTGGTATTTTTAAACTGGTAACCCACTTAACTAATCATTATTAAACGACTAACGAACTAACATAAACCGCGATATTATTGTGATCTATTACTAAAAATCAAGGCGCATATCGGTGATAACTTTCCATTAATTACTCTGTAAAATAATTATCGATATCGATGGAAAATCGATTAAGACTAAATCAATCGGAAAAACGGAATCTTTAAAAACCATGTCTAACTTAAAATACGTTAAAATTATAACAAATTACGTTAGTTTTAAAACGAAATATCGTTTATATATGTATCGAATACTCGTTACATCAGCCCAGCAATGCGATTCTGTAACCAACTCACCGTGAAAACTTAGGTGAAGTGAAATACCTACCTGTATTCACTACCTATGTTACACAAATAAAAAATGATTATGATTATGTGAGCGTGGAGTGAGCTGTCAATAGTGGCAATAGGGAATATGCATGAATTTTTTTCATGGCATTTATTAACAAAATATGAAAATACCGTAGTAGAGATGACAAAAAGTGAAATTAAAATCGGCCAAGAAACACGGCCGATATGAGCATTTAAAACTATTGATTACACACCAATTAGACAGAGAGATCCGACATAGACTGTGACGTCACATGTCACTACGGCCATATAAACTCCGTGTTAAATTTCGTTTTGCGAGAAAGAGATAGAAACAAATCTTCGATGGCTCATATCTTTTTTAATATCATAGTTATCCGAAAAACAGTTTTACTAAACTGTTTATTACATGAATGAGGATTAATTTTTTAAATAAAAAAAAATCATGCATATTCCCTATTCCTAGCAAAAACAAACTCACTTCACCTAAGTTTTCACGGTGAGATTTTTACAGAATCGACCGGCAGGTTCGATTTTTTATGGCGCACTGGCTTTCCAATTCTCGGTATATAGCCGAGCATTGAGAACCAAACTGAGCGCATCTCAATGCGTCAAAAAACACACTGTTGCATTTTGAACTCTCGGCGCTAAGCAGAGCGTTAGAAATCCATTGCGCGATCAAAATCGATCAGAATTTGGGCTTATCGTGTTATCGATACTCGGTTGTAAATTTTTCTAATTTTATTTTCTCGATTTATCAATTCTTAGGTAGGTTTTGCACCAAACTAATGTAAACGTTAAACGGTATTAGAGAATAAGGTACCAAAGATGAGGTTTTCATCAAATGAACAAATCGTTTTTTTTTTTTTCTATTAATTTAATTTAATATATTCTTAATTCTCTAGTTAAAAATATAGCTGTAGAAATCGTCAAAAGTATACCTCAAGTTTACCATGCACCAAATTATCTAAGTGTTACTAGTTATAATAATTTCAAGTATTAATTTGTTTAGGTTAAAAAAAATACTTGTTCGTAGTAACAAAAAACAAATAAGTACAAAATAATTATTGAGTTTCAAGTATTTAGGACGCGATGTTCAATGTTGATCATGTAATGTAAAAAATAATGTTTTTTTTAAATGATTTTTTTCTTTGAATTGTATGAGAAAAATCGTTGAGAAACAGACATTTAGGGTCTTTAGTTCTTTCGATCTACTAACTCACCCTAGTAGATGACCTATCCTATCCCTGTATTTATTTATTTAGAAATTCTATTAATTATAGTATTTTTGCTTTGTATTTTGCCTTTAAAAATATTAACATTTTTTAATCTTAATTTAACTGTCATTCGAATAACGACTAAAATGCTGTCGCATAGGTTGTGGAATTTGTATTTATACAGTCACTTTTTTTGTTAAATTGTAACATTTTTATATCGGCAGCTACTTAAGAAAACTTTATTTGAAATAAATAAATGACATTACCCTTTACCTTATTTCCCTCCATTTTGTATTTTTCCCGCCAACTCCACTCCCGCACAATATTGACAGGCCAGTGTTGAATCTTCTTAAAAAATACTTATTTATTTATTTCTTGTTATAGAAATTGTTTTTTGTTACTATTTATGTTTTAAAAAAAATGTTTTAATTTATTCTGTAGCTGTAGTTTCTTTGTATTATGGCAACATTTTTTTTTTGTATTTCAATGTGTTTTTTATTTTTTTTATTGAGTAGTTTAGTGTCTCTGTCAATATTGTTTGTATTCCAATCCAATCCAAAAGAGATCCGATGTCATTTTTTATTTCAATAAATGTATTTTGTACATTTAAGTTTTGTTTTGATTTTTTTTCACCCTTGGTACAGTCAGCAAGAGTCGCAGATCATTTCGTTTTGATTGCTTAAGCAATTATACAAATAAGTATTAATTAAATTTTGCCGCTGACTGTACTACAGATTTAGATTCATTCACACAAGCATACAATTATTTATTGGTTTTAAATTCAATATTTCTGACTATGAAAATGTTGATCTTAATGTCTAATCGAATCTTTAGCAAAAGACCTTCAATATAATGGCCAGAATTTTTTAGTAAAACAAACGAGGCCTCACAATATTTTAATAGCTTATTATTTTACATTTTTTTTCTTTTTTTTATCATTGGCAAAAATGCTTCCTGCTAACAGCACAAAAGCACACATTGAAACATTCAAAGTATGGTAAAAATAATAAAATACAGAAATGCCTCATATGTTTTACAAAGGGCTGATTTTTCAACCATTTGATAACTTTATTCGAGGAATAATTTTGAAATTTTGACAGTTATTTCATACAAAACTGTCAAACGTCAATTTTATTCCTCGAATAAAAGTTATCTGGCGATGGAAAAATCAGGCCTAAATTGTATAAATTAGCTAAAATAAAATAGTAGGTACAAATACACAAAAACTATACAGATCAAAAAAGTATTGTATGTTTAAGAAATGTAAAAGAAAAGAGGTTTTTTATAAAAGAGGAAACAAGTAAGGCATAATAACTGATTAGCTAATAAAATATGCATTTGTTTTTTTTATGCACTTAGATTCATTTCTACGTTTCAAAATTCTGGAAAACTGTTTTGATCATATTTTTATTTTTAAATGCTCTCTGCATACATAAATTGCACACAAAACGTATTCCCTTATAGATCTCCCGGGGCAACGAGCCCATACTTGTGAAGAAATCGGCCGTCCGTTCAATTAAGTTCGAACGACTCGAAGAGCTCTCGGATATGAAGGAGGAGAACCCATCGCCTTTTATATTGGTTAGTATCAGTTTTTGTTGAAATTGTGGTTTGTTCAGGTAAAGAAAACAATTATATAGGTATGAGAACTATTCTGTAAAAAAAACTGACTGTAAAAAAGTAGGTAATGTGACCTTAACCCAGATACTGCGAAGGGCCTTTTAAAAGACTTAGAAACGCATACCTGCGATATGCATAACACCTTTATATGTATTACGATGGGCCTTTTTAAAGGTCTACTGGCTTTCCTGGTAAAAATAGTTTCAGTTAAATCTGGGTTATAGGCCGACCGCTTAACTGAGACGTTGCCTGAGGTAGCAGTGCGGTGCGGGAGGGGTGTGGTGACGTGATGCGAGAGCTCAGTGATTCGTCAACTTTTGACAACTATCACCCCTCCCGCACCGTGCAGCTACTTCAGGCAACATCTCAGTTAAGGAGGATCATCTGATCTGCTCTTGGCCATTTTCCTGTTAGATGGCGCTGAAGTCAACATTTTTAGTTTTTTTTGTTTTATGTGTAATTGGCACATCAGTAAGTCGTAGAAGTAGTAGTCGCGGTAATTGGACATTACACTTTATTGAATTTGGTCATAGAATTGCCTCAAAATCCACACAATTCGACACAAAGGGGTGAAATAAAATCTACCATTGAATACAGGTCGTTTACACACACAGAGGTAAGCGAGTATTTCCATACGTTTACAAGAATAGACCACTAGGTGGCGTGTATTTAAAAAAATGAGCCGCCTGCTACGATAGGATAGAAAAAAATGAATAATGCGTTCCTGGCGAAGCATGTATGGTGTGAATACTGTGCGTACTGCGTAGTACTCGCAACCGGCGTGCGTGTATGACCAGATTTATGAACGTAAACAAGACAAAAGGAGTATGTCAGGCATAGCAGCAGGTGGCGTTCTGTAGTTTCTACCTACCGCCATGGGAAGAAGGCATGAATATGATGATAGGATAATAAAATTCATATTAAAAATCATGTAATTTATTAAAGCTAGGCTGAGAATCAGCACTTTTCGAATGTCAAAATTACAATAAGACAGTCCCCCAAAACGCCCGCCCTTCACCACTTCCTAGTGCTCTAGCTGGAAAGAAGAAGTGGCGCAACAAACTCCCCAGCAGCACAGCTGTCTGTTCAGTTACAAAAACTTGAGTCTATACAGTTTATAAAGATAGTTTTATTTTATTACTTACACTAATTAATTATCAAATACAAGTATTTGAAGTAACACAAATGATGCCTGATTAAATTTATAGCATAACCAATTATTACAATAATTACAGACATTACACAAAACAGACACAATAATAAAACGAAAGATAACAACAAATAAAAAAAATACAATTTAGTATGCGATTATAACCAGGTAGGTGAAAAAATATTTTATAATGTCAAAACACTCTTATCAATGTTTTTAGAAAAATAAAAATCTGAAGACCAGCTTATTATTTCACCTTTTCGTTTTATAATAAATACAAATAAAAAAGTAATATACAATGATAATGTTGATTTTAAACAAACTAAGTACTACAAAAATGGGCCTTTTGTTTTATAGTGAATACAAATAAAAAGTAATATACAATAATAATATTGATTCTAAACAAACTACTACAAAAATGGGCCTTTTGATTTTATAGTGAATACAAATAAAAAATAATATACAATGGTAATGTTGATTCTAAACAAACTGCTACAAAAATAAGCCTTTTGATTTATAGTAAATACAAAAAAAAGTAATATACAATGATAATGTTGATTCTAAACAAACTACTAAAAAAATACAATTATAACAAAAATCGTTTGACTTGTTGATTTCACCATCTGCCGTGAGTCTAAAGTCGTGGTCGTGGTCGTGGTGGTCGTGGTCGTGTCGTGGGTCTAAAGTTATTTTTCTTTGCAGCAGCCTTATAGCAGTGGACAAGAGTCCACTGCTATAAGGCTGCTGCAAAGAAAAATAACTTTACTTAGTATATATGAGTTATTGATACAATTTATGAAGTAAAAAAAAAATTCGTGTGTACCAGTATTCACTGGTGTGCAAAATGTATAGCTGGATAATTATGTAGCCTTGTGTACCAGTATTCACTGGTATAAGTTGAACTCGCATTGTATAGGATTTCCGTACAATGAGAGGTCAGCTTATACTGGAAATATATAACTTGATACCTAGCCGTGTATACGTACCATGCAAATCTATGCATTTAGCATTTTTTTGAACACGTCTCAATATGATTTCTGGCAGGATACAGTTTTTAAGAAAGTTTAATAGCTTCGGTATCATATTGCTGATAAATTCATCATCTCGACAAACTTCTATCACAGTCAAAGGTTCAGTGACTGAAATAAAACATACGAAGTAGCACTTTTCCATTTTGCTAACACGCATTTGTCCTTGAACCTGAAATAGTAGATTTTAATTTCATAAAGAGAAAACAAGATACTGAAAAATTATAAAGTGGACATGCAATACAATTATCAATTTACTTGATGGTAATAATCGTGCTTTTTATTCATAACTAAAACATTATTATCCAATTTTAGAGCAAAGTTTTTCTTTTCTAGTGCAGCTGCCTCTAGGCTTTGATTTTTCCTCGCCAATGATGGAAAGCACTTGATCTCAATAACAGCTCTCTCAGTTTCAATTATACCTGAAACAAATTGACACAAAATATAAAACAATGGAGCTCTTTATAAGATTTGATACAAGAAATTCAATCGCCTATCGTGCTTGTAATCCTTGCTCTCTCGCGATTTTAAGCTAGCATTATAATTTTACACATTTGTCAAATAAATACATAGATAAAACTGAAGGTTGATAAAGAAAAACTTACCATCTGGACTGCCAGCTAAACATCCAAATTCTTCATCAATAAAAAGACCGGAAGGCCTAACAATTTTATTATATTGTTGCATGAACATACTTTTTGCCACATTCTCATTTTGCTGTCCATATAACATGTCTTTTGTACAAATATTCTTTTTATATAGAATATCCTTTACATGATTGTGACATGGAGTGGTAATACGGCGTTTGCAAACCTGAAAACCATAAGTCCAGATAAAATAAATATAAATCGGTAATTTTTACATTCAGCATTGTATGTAGGTATTCAATAAAATACCGCAATGTTACCAGAAATGTATATATGTGTGTATATTACATTTCAGCTAACAAAATTTTACCAGACCACTAACCATTCCAAATTGACTAGCAGTCAAACGGTTACTCCTATGAGTAGTATATAAATCATTTTCATGCTGTCCTACAGTAGACATTTCAATCAAAGCTATGTTTTCTGGTGACTTTTGGAATTCTGCTAACCGCTCTTCACACTGTATTCTCAATTGTGCTTCGTCAATATCAATTGGGTCACAAGCTTCAGGTCCATAGTGCTTGTCCGGCTGGGTTTTCTCTCTTGGAGCAAACAACCGTTTGCGTGTCGACGACTTCCGTCGTATTCTGCTTTGTTCCTTTCGATTTATATATTTTTTAAAATGTGTCCCTGGGCTCTGTGTGGTCTGCTTTTTCCATGCAGTTTCATGCCATTTGTGTCCAGTAGCAAGCGATAATCCTGAAAATAGAAAGAAAGAAAATACATTTATTTAGCACAGACTAAGAGACACACAAAACACCAGATAGTTAGATAATACTCGTTCATCAGATAAAAACTAAGATAAAAATAAAAAGTGCAAAGTGCGATGTAAGAAATTAGCAGCTGTGCTAAAGCTGGCTGCGCCAAAAAGGTCCAATTCAGCAAAAATGCCAGACAACTGGTGCCTGACGCTGGTTTTCAACTGGACCTGATGTGTGAGGTGACGGATGTAAATCAGTTTTATACTGCATCGTGATGTGTGTAATGTGTATACATAAATAAATAAAAATAAATCACAATCACATAAAAACAGTAACGAATAGGTATGTATGAATAGCGTGATATTGAGTAACATTGCAAAAAAAATAAAAAATAAAAATATTTTTTACTAGAAAATATCAATAAAATATAAATAGATGATTATGTAACATACAAAGAAACAATACTGTACCATGATAATCAAAGCAGCAGTGGTGGCCCCGTGGCATCGGCCGCGACTTACGAGTTGTAGGTCGTAGGTTCGAACCCAGACAGGCGCTTTACTTTGTGTAAATTATTTCATCACCATTGCTCTCAAAACGGTGAAGGAAAACATCTTGAGGAAACCGGCATGTCCTAGAACCAAAAGTTTGAAGACATGTGACATCTACCAACCTGCACTGGACCCGCGTGGTGGATTACGGCCTACTCCCTCTCACAGAGAGGAGGCTTGTGTCCTAGCAGTGGGAACATTATACACAGATTATGGTGATAATCAATGCATTTCTTACTGGTACTGATAATTTCTGACTATATTTACCTGCCACATGAACACGTCGCTGGTAAGAACCCCCTCTTCCTAAACTGATTCGTTTTCCACAGTTGAATTTGTTTATTACACTCATAAAGTTTTCTGCCACATTTGTTGTCTTATTTGACAAACGACCTGCTTTCAAAGCCGTTTTTTCATTGGCTGCATAAATTAGAGCCCACACTTCTGGAGCAGTATTTTTCAGACTTTCTACAAGATTTTCTTCCTTGTTTTCACTTCCATTTGCAGCTGTTTTATTGACATTGCAGTAATAATCCTTGCAGTTTTTATGTACTCCGAATACATGAAGCGGGCCATTTCTCAAATCTGCTGCCATAGCAGCACTCTCACTGCTACACATTATAATTTTCCGTGCCACTAGTGTAAGCTTCATCACCTTTGGCTTCAAAATATTTCGCCCATAAAGTGGGAGCTTAGTGTTGGCCAAGATCTAAAAAAAGTACAAATATGAATACAGAATATGCTTCACAGATCTTGAGATGTCTATACAAATTTGATTTATTTATTTACCTTGTATAGTGCACTGGTATAGTTTTTGATTACATGATTCTTGCATTCAATTTTTTTTATTATGTTCCCATATGACACTTTCTCTTTCAAGTTTGCATACACAGAGGAGTCTCCGTCTCCAATAAAACTCAAATAGCGAAGTTGATGCATTTCTTCACTCTTTTGAAAACCTTCCACAATAATTTGTGATTCCATTGCTGTAGATGGTCCAGTAAAATTTTTGCAACAATTATGTACTTTCATGTCCATGTTTCTTTTTTCATAATATTGACATGTATAACAATATTTGTTACGAACACCAAGAAATAGACATTTCTTAGTTTCTTTACCAATAATGCAGGCCTAGAAATGAAAAGCAACACTTGTAAATATTGCACATAATAAAAAGTTCATACATAACCAAATATGTGTTTAGTAAAGGAGTATGTAAAGTATTGCAGCAGGTGGCGTTCTGTAGTTTCTGCCTACCGCCATGGGAAGAAGGCGTGAGTGTATGTATGTATGTGTTTAGTAATATATTAACTTACCATACCAGAAGGTGAATCAAAGTTATGCCCATATGACCTTTTCAGCCATCCTCCATCTACATATACAGTAACAAATGGAACACCATCTGAAGAGACATGGCCTTTTTAAATAGCTATTGACCTTTCTTGTTCACCAGCAGTTTTAATTTCCTCTGTCAAATGTTCAAACCACACATTGCCTAATTTGTTTTCAACACGACGAAATTTATTAGCTGACATTGTTGGGATATCCATGAGACTTGTTATGTGTGCTGATTGAGTGTAGAAGCTACCAGCAGTCACAGTTGCCCACACAAATGCAGTATTTATTTTATTTCTGCTCTCCGTACAGTGCTTCCACGCTTTACCACACATACTGCACTTGAAAATAAATTCACTTCGAAATCCATCAAGTCTCTCACTAACAAATTCAATTTGTGAAGATTCACACATATTTCGGTGTCTTTCCAATTGGAATGCCCACTCAATAACATGCTTCAGGTCCACAATGCGATACCCAGATATCGCAGATAAACATTTATTTGGAATCGTTTCCACAGTCAATTGAAATGAATCAGTTTCAGGATCAGCTTCCGGCCAATTAATCTCTAAAGGTTCGAGCACAGGTTCAGCTGTCATTGTGCTAGTACTAGGAGTACTGTAAGTGGCCTCTAAGCGGAATTTTGGTTTTACACGGGCATATGTTCTTGGTTGTGTACTCTGTCTACTGAAAGAAACAAATCAAAATGTAATGACCATACCTAGTGACACCACATGTAGTGTCACTTTTACGAGCAGCATTCAGCAAGTACATTATATCATGCTTATTTGATACATACACTAAATTATCTATGAGGATTCCTTCATTCACTGGCATCTTGGTATCTTCAGAACGCCAAACTTTCAAACGGCTGTAAGTGTAATACGATTTACGAATGTAAACTTTTGTCAACACACAACATATTTTTTTGAAATGCTACATCCAAACTTGGCTGTTTTACGAAGAAGCCGGACAAATAATGAATATATTATGCATGTTTACTTACCTCTCATCATCGTGATATTTTCTTAATCCACCTCGAACACGTTTTAAAGATTTTTGCGGCCCCGAATATTCGTGTCGTTGATACGCCTTCTTCTTTGTTTTCAGAGCATACATTATAGATGTAATCTAAATCTGAAATATAGAAAAACAAATGAAAAACAAAAGAATATGTTACATATACACTCAGTATTTGAATAAAATTGAATAGTATCGAATTTCACAACCGTATGTAATAAGATCGCAGAATTTCGTAATCGCATTCAAGCAGTCTAGCTAGAATTGCTAGAAGAAGATTATTATTTCAGATATTTTATGGAAGGGTTACGTTCTGAAATCATTACAGAAAATAGAACAATAAAAATAAAAGTAAAATTTTACTTATCTATTAATTCCTGGTAGAATATTGGTCGACGAATATGAAAAAAATAAACAGATTAGAATAAGTTTTATAAACAAAAACAATAAATCACGTTTATTAAATTGATGTAAGTAACTCAATCATTTGTTTTTCTGAACCAGAGATTTCAAAAGTCGAAGTTCTGAACGCACCCACAACGTAGGTCCATCACTGGGGCATAGGCAGCTAACTGGGTACCTACACCGCACAGTGGTCGGAAAAACAAGCTTGCCTTACATAGGTTTACAAAATATGTACATATTATACAAATTATTAATTTATTCGTTATACGTTATGAATAAGCACGATTTTCGTCAAGATCTATAGTCATATAGGTTTGTTGTCTTTCAGGTATCATACTGGGTAAAATAATAATAACAAACTGTTTTTTTTTATTTTTACCGCCTCTTACAACATCGTCCAAATATGCATTTTTAATTCATTCAAAAGATCAAAGATCAGGTGGCGTTGGTATAGGCTCGGCAACAATACCTACAAGTTTCAGCTTTACAATGCAAGACAAAAAAAAGTTATGAGGAAAACAAATTCCATTTTCATACATTTGAATTTTGAAATATATAATAGTTATTTGTTACACAAGAGTGCAAAGTTGCTTTTTTAACCGCGTGCTCAATTTTGATGACAGAGCAAGCGAAGGATTCTAAAATTAGAATCCTGAGCGTTAGCGAGAGGGAATCAAAAGAGCACGAGGTGAAAAATCTTTTCACTCGAGTGCAACACGTAACTTTTCATCCCACCTCAGCGAGGAAATGAGTAAATGCAAAAAAAAAACATTTACAATCACAAGATATGTAGGTACTTTTATTTCAGTTTAGGTATTAACTACTACCTACATTATGATAGGTAAGTATTACAGAATAATCTTTAAATTACAACAAATAATACCTAAGTATAATTAAGAAAAATTTAAAGTAACGTTGCTACAGTTACTTATGTTGAGTGTAATATTTTTGTTAGGTACTGTAATGTTGGTGTTAGTGACTTGTGTACTGTTTTTCGGTAAACTATCTGTCATACCTAATAGTTGTACCGATTCTTCGGATTCCCTTGGCGTAAATGTTGGCGAGAGAGGGCGATTGATAGGTGTTTCGTAACGGCTCATTTTTGATGTAGAAGGGCCAGTCCAAGGATCTGACTGAGGCTCTTTCAGTGTAATGGCTCCTACGATGCCTTTACATATTTTAGACTTATTTTGAATGGAATCCTCTATGTATCCCTCTACGACTGCATTGGACTTCCAGCCTCCATGGCGCTTAAGGGACAGGAGATCAGCTCCTGAATCGGCCAAAAGTGTGGCTGAAGTTCGTCGGAAACAATGATCTGTGTACAACAGGGGTTCTGGAAGTTCAAGAAATGTTGCTATTTCTCGTGGGATACTGCCAATTTTATTAGCACCCATAGGCTGTCTAAAAATATAATAGGCGGTATAAAAATCGATTGATTGGAGTGTAAGTAGGGCGTAGGCTTCATATTTCTCAACAATTGTTACGTATTCCTTGCGAATGACGAAGTTGCGGTTTTTTTTTTGTCTTTGTATTGGGTAAATTAATTAATAGTAAGTCATCTGAATGTTTCTCAATGTTTTTGACATTAAGTTGTGTTAGTTCATTAGTTCGACAAGCTCCGTTTATACCAATATAAGAACAACCTGTAACGTAATAGATATTTTTATAGTTTCAGTCAATTCTGTTGGCGTCAAATAAACTTCGTCGTCGCTAGATTCACTCATTTTAGATTTTTCACTTGTTTACAAGTTTCTTGTTTTTATTTTTAACCTAAGGCTGGGGGCACACGATGCGTTGCGGCAGCGGTGCGGCGCCGCAGCGGTGTCGCTGCGTAGTCTTACATAGCTAAATATCTGTGGCATGTCACACGATGCGCTCCGGCGCCGCACCGGACTTGCAACCACCGAGACGAGGCGGGGAGGGGTGAATGCGTTGCGACGTCGGAGCGGCACCGCTCAGTTGTTCACGCATAAACAGTTAGTGTACTCTGTCCAATGCTGCTACGGCGCCGCTGCGACATAACAACGTTGCGGCGCCGCACCGCTCGTGTGCCCGCAGATACGGTGAAATCTTTGCGTTGCGGTGCCGCAACGCATCGTGTGCCCCCGCTCTCAGGTTTCAACAATATGACGTGAAAAGTAATTTTTTAGTATATAGATTAAAAAGAAAACCCGTACTTATTAATTTATTCAATTTTTTAATGTACTCGACAAAACTGTATACTGGAAACTATCAAATAAACATTTTATTTTTCAAAAATTTTATGAAAGGTAACCTTGTTTTTCTGTGCGCACTGGGCACCGCCGGGCGCCGCCGCGCCGCCGCGCCACAGTATAAATAAAGACATACAGTATTGTATCTCGGCCGTAACCTTGATGTAAATGCCTACAGCCGCGCGGTACGTAAACATGCGATAGGGCTGCCCGCCTCCAGTATTTTAATTACATTTGCCTACTTTGTGTTTCCATTTAGTTTTGTTATTGTATTTTACTGTGTGTACATAAATAATAAAATAAATAAATAAATATACCTACTTCTTTTTATATAAACAAATAAAATACTTTGTGAATTGAATAGGAAGTGTTTAATAAAAATGCGTGTTGTTTTGATCGCCGCCGCACGACTCCAGCTAGTGAGCAGCGCGCTGTTGCTATTCAAAGGACATGTCCAGAAATGGTTTTTTATTATTTAATAATTCCAACCAGAGTAAGTTAAATATATTTGGATAGACATCCCTAAAACTAGTCGTTCTAGTTATATCATACATTTTTAAAGACCTCCAATTTTGAGAAAAATCGTTTTTTGTTTTCGTGAGAATTTACATCTAAAACGAACAAACCTTCTAATTATCTAGAATAATAAAATGAACACACCTAAAAAAAAAGTAAACTTGTCAAAATTGACACAGGAGAACTGTCATTACTGGCAGTGAGCGTCAACGTCAATCAATTTTTGATGTAGGAGCATGACGTCGGACGAATGACGCATGGAGCCGGTAGGGATGGCGATCCTGACCTCAATTAATCGTTTTATCGGGCGAAAACAATCGATTTTAAATCAATTTTTAGCATAGAAAATCAACATTAATTGTGTTTTCTATTGAGACTATAAGATATATTATTTATTTTCTAAACTTTTTAATGTAAAATCATTGTCTTGTTTTATACCGAATACTCTTTATATGGTAATTTGTTATTAACGAATTCCCTGAACTAAAAAAATCCCTGATTTTACTGATGAGAAATCGTTTATTAAGGTATCTTTCTTGATTTTCATAAAATGGACTAAACATATTTACATCTAGTCTTCTAAGGATCTTTTTCGGCAAGAATCGATAACACTTTGAGCTGGTGACGCCAGCTATGTATGGCTAACTCGATTATTCGAGTTGCGCTCAGATTGAGATGCCGCGGTAAATGAAGAAGCGAGTACGTGATTGACGTCTCTGGTTTGGCATGTATTTGAACCTTATTTTTTTATATTTAAATTCTACTGAAATTGTATTTTAAATAATTAAATAGTCTCAATATACGTTTCCTTGCGAATCTATAAAAAAAATCGTCGCGAAACAGAGGCGCAAAAACAGTAATTCGTTCAATTTCATCCATTTACCAGAGTTCCGTAACTCGAGTTCAACTCGAGTCACATGAATTTCAATCCGAGTAACCTTAAGGCGTGTCTTATCCTGAGTTGGCACATCTCGAACGCCAGTGACAGCTGAAAAATCATCTGTCAAATATGACATTGTCACAGAGTGACGGAGTATTTATTAGGGTTGCCAACTACAAATAACATCAATTATTATTATATGATTTTTCGCTTAAATGGAGGGGTTTAAAAATATTATTTCTGTAGTTCTGAGTTCCATATTTTTGTCGTATTTATTTGAACCGAGTTTGATGCTGGTTAGATTTTTCTTGGAATAAAAAACCAACGTCCATACAAAAAGCGGACATCTCCTTTCGAACTAATCGCCGCGCGGCGCCAGTCAATAGGCAGCGCTAGCGCGCTGTTAAAATGGCGGGAAAGCAAGTGTGCATTCACAGATTGATTTTATTTAAAATTAAAAAAAAAACAGTTTATTCGGTAATTTAAAAACTTAGCTGCATGCTCTAGTGTCTTTGCCAACATTTTCACGCAGCCACGGCAGAAAATAATCCTCGCGCCATTTTTCTCAAATTTTCTTTTCTTTGTACTTGTATTGTGAAATGTTATTTTTTCTGTTTCCTCGCAAATGTGTTAAAAAACGTCGTACGATATACGTGCGTATTGGTTATAACATCTTAACGCACTAATATCGTAATGTACTATTACAGAATTATAATCATTAAAGTCATCAACACAACTCTCTAAGACCATGTAAGTCCAAAGAATGATGATTTCATGAAACAGTTATTCTTATTACAGTAACAGTTATTCAATAAAAATAATTAATTTTATTCATAAAAGTATGCAATCATTTCATTAATGTTTTGTTATGATGTTGTCACGTTAAACTATCGTCCGTAAATCGACTTTACAGACAACCAATTTTTTTCTAGTATTATTCATACACACAGTACAATAAACAACTATTATTAATAATAAAAACCACGTCTTTACTTTGAATTATAAAAAAATTATTATTACAAACTAACAAAACACACATGCCCTGAGGTTTTAACACAAGCGTACCTACCGTATAATGATTCATGAACCGCCTATAACTACCTATTTCACTCGTGTCTATCACTTTCCTTTACTTTAATCACTTTATTTATTAATCCAGACATCTTTTTTTCCGGAGGTAATAGTTAATTAATGGATAAGTATTTCACTTATCCATTAAAAAGACACACATTATGTACCTACCCACTAGTAAGTAAAATAGTCTTACCTTTCAGAGTTTCCAGGTAATGTAAAAAAAGCTATCTCTGGATGCGTTATTGACGAATTCATGCAACCAAAAACAGCACAATATCGCCTACTCGTCATATTAAATATGTACTTGAACTTATTTTTAGTGAAAAAATCGCGCGGTTATTGTTATAAAAAACAACACACCGTCCGTTCGTCACTGCGGCACAGTCGCGACTCCGAGCCGCCTGAGCGCACACGGAGATCGAAGCGCGTAGGTATAGCCCGCGTTTCGTCCGTTTGTATGAAGACGACCTACTGTATGCATATTATTACCGTGGCCGCGCCGAAGCGACTTACCTACCAAAGTACCAAACTAAAATAATGTTTGTTTGTTTGAAACTGTTTACAACATGCGTAAAAGGTATTCTATTTTGTAGGTTCTTCTATTTGCAAACTCGTTGGATTACCGAATTATAGTAATATGGACTTACTTATTTAATTTATTGTTGACCAAAAATACATAAAATTATAATAACCACTAACTTTGTACTTGAGACATAGGTAAGTATTTAGTAAGTATTGTGACGTTATTTCAGCGTCTAAAACCTAACTCACGGGCCAACTTGCTGTTTCTAAAACCGCCTAAAGATAGGTACTTACCTACTTACTTTTATTTTTAAATAAAATTGCGTATCTCGAATCATTATCACTATACCTACAATAAATTGCAATAACATACTAGAAATATTGCAATTAGAATCAATGAAAATGCAAAGCATACAAAATAAAAATAACACGCGAGAAATTCCGCGTGCCAATACTATTGCATACAAGCGAGCTTCAAAATTATATTTTATTATTACAATAATATTATGTCGATTGAGTGAAAGAAGAGTGGCAACGTTTTCTTCGTAATTCTTTCAATGTAGTTCAAGGTTGCGAACACAGGTTGGGTGGGACGGCAACGTCGCATAAATCCTATGTGCGTTTCACGACAGAATTCCTTTCGTCGTAATGTTGGCACCAATGGTTTTCATTGAAGGTAAAACAATTCTTCAATGAAAAGCAATCGTGCCAACATTACGGGCGGCGAGAGGAAACGCAAAGCTAATAAAGTTTTCTCCGATGGTTTATCTGCTGACGGATTGCTCGCCAACCATTTCTTTTTACTAGGTATAAAGAAAAAACAATAAAATTGCATTATAATTGTTACAAAAATAAGAAAATCAACAAAAGTAATAATTACTGAAAATATTCAAACAAGAAAATCGGTAAAAAGTAAAATAATAATTAAAAAAACATTTATATCAAATAAGAAAATCAACAAAAAGAATATGGATAAGTTGAGATTTGAACCCGGGCGTTAGTGAAACTTTACTGATGCACGAGACCACTACACCAATCGAGCTGTTGTAAAAGCGACGTATTTATTAGTCGCTTTCCAATCTTTTCTTCTAAGGGCTCGTTCCCACAATTTTCGACGCTTAGGAAATACATGAATACCTTTGTTTTTGCAACCAAATGCTGAACATTGAGTCATTTCAAGCAAAAAACTATCTTTGTTTACGTTTTATCTTTGTTTCGTTTTCGTGTTTCGTTGTGGATTGACAGTTCAATAAGTACAGTTGCCAAAACGCCACCTGACGGGATAAAAAAGCAGTTTTCTTCCTGATCAGGTCAGTTTATTTATAAAGTTTTATTTGGTGAACCTGTTCATGAAAGGTAGGAACGGAAATAAATCAATTATTGTGTACGTATTATATTGATTTAACGGAATTATAATAACGCCTCATGCCATCTAGCTTTCTCATCTCTAAACTATCGCAATCATGGCGCTTGAGTTTAGTTGTCAATATTCACGCACACTACTAAAGCAAGTGTCAAATTTGGTCTGGATTTCACTATCGTTTTCCTCAGTAAATAATGCAAGTTATTTCCTAAAATGGTCGGTCGCGAGACATTTCATTATAGAAAAGTGATAAAATGATTCGTTTTCAACAAAGGGTGTCTATGTTTAGCGTAAAGCTTCCAAGAAAAATGTATGGACGGCCCATCAGCGGATCCACCTTAAGCGGTCGGCTTATAAAGATAGAATGACAGCTCATGTCATTATATCTGGTGCTAGAGGTTGACACTATTATCAGCTTACTTCAAGCTCACTTCACATACATTTTCATGGTTAGATTTTTACCATGAATAGATCCGCTGGACGTATCATGCGCACCGAAGCTGAAGCGGAGTTTGTATTGTAAGTTTCGGTTCTAAAAAGAGTAGGTATGTTTTTCTTTTTCAATGGTTCAAATTAAAAAATAACAAAAAATCACTCCTGTAATCTCGAAGGGTCTCAGGCAGAGGTGTACAGACGCCAGCACATCAAGCTACTACAATCTGTCAAATTTCTTTAATAGAGTTTCAACTATATCGCTATAGCATAAGGTTCAAAGTTGATTGGTAAAATTTGACAGTTTCGAGTAGGTTGATGTGCTGGCGTCTGTACCTGTAGTACATCCACATTTCGCCAGTAATGTTTAAGTCTCATGTAATATCCGCGAGCCTATTGCTATTTGCTACCAACCAAGCACAAACCCACATTCCGGGCTAAGTAATTATTATCATCATCATAATCAGCCTATAATGTTCCCACTGCTGGGACACAGCATAGGCCCCCTCTCTGTGAGAGGGAGTGGGCCATCATACACCACGCGGCCCATCATCTGCCACGCGGGCCCAGTGAGGGTTGGTGGATGTCACATGTCTTCGAATTTTTGGTTCTAGGACATGCCGGTTTCCTCACGATGTTTTCCTTCACCGTTTTT
Source organism: Luperina testacea (assembly GCA_927399505.1). Lineage (NCBI taxonomy): Eukaryota > Metazoa > Arthropoda > Insecta > Lepidoptera > Noctuidae > Luperina > Luperina testacea. Next base: position 6,125,825 of record OV656779.1, on the reverse strand, counting down.
GAGAGCAGTGGTTATGAAATAATTTACACAAAGTAAAGCGCCTGCCTGGGTTCGAACTCACGACCTACGACTTGTAAGTCACGGCCGTATCCACTGGGCCACCACTGCTCCCCTAGTAATTATTATAACTTTATTGTATTTTACTATACCTATATCGTTTGGTGGACGTTGGTAATATAAATTTGTTTTTAGTAGATAGAAAAGACTGTTTGGCTGATTTACACATTAGGTAATATACTAACTAAATTAATTCAGCATTATGAGATTTAGATTCCTTGGCGGAACTAAGACATCAGGTTCTGAACGCCTTTATTTGTTGGTAAAGTTTTATAGAAAAGTTACATTATAGTCAAACAGAGGATCTTTGACAGTGGATAACAGAACAACAGCTGAAACCCTAGAAGAGCTCATTATAACGTAACCATAAATTTTACAGGGTAACTACAAATGGCAAACCTTCGCATGCGGAATGACTCAAGACCAATTGGACCTCACTCAGTTAGCTCATCAATACATGAGGAAAACTGCACTAAAACCTAGGTCCCTTAACTTCCTATAAATAAGGACTATTTTTGTGAACTCAATATTGACTGGATTCCGGATTTTTGAGGACTTATATTCAGAAATCTGGACTTTAAAGTTAGTGTTGTGTGATTTTATTTGTTATTGTCACTTTTCTAGCTATCAGTCGTGGTCTAAATTTTGTCATGATAAAATATGTTTAGCTTCAGGCCAGAAAAAGCAATGGTGCAAAAATTTCTTCTAAAATTTGGCCTCGCAAGACCACTACTTGAGAACTTAGTAAAATTGATAAAGTTGTAGTACGCTTATTATTTTAGATTATGGGTTTTAGTTAGGGTAAGTATATGTAATAGTCTTTGTAAATAAAAACAGTGTGATTCTAGTGTAAGGACAATTATGTACCGATAATTTTGTAGCAGTAATTAAAAAAATAATATGGAGGATATAAAGTTTAGAATATACATAGTTTGTAAGTTTTGTATGTCTTTAAGTTTTTATAAATATATTTTTAAGGTTTCGTCGTAAATTAATATTATATCAGTCAGTTTATAGTTTAATTAAGTCAGCACATTTTTATAGATTTTATGTCACCAAAAATATATTTTGTAATTCCAATTTCCAAATAAATTTTGAAATCACGAGAACGTTTGGATAGATTACTTGTTGCATGACAGAAAAAAATATCTAAAAAATAAGTAGCGACAAAATAATTGTAATTAATCAAGGAATATATCATTCCATTGTCATACTTAATGCAATGTAATAAGATCACATTTTCAATACTATTGCTTTGTTGTGTTGCTAATTATGCTTAAAATGTAAGTAGATTTTGCACTAAATATCATGTAAGTCTAAATAAAATTTCATTGTAAGACTATCTAGTAATTGAAAAGAGTACAAATATAGTGTTAAGTGTAATTCAATCCTAAATGTACAGTACGTAGTCTAAGCCTCTTATAGTAATTTTGCCTGTGAAAAATATAATTAATATTCCAATTTCTTTGCATTTTGTATAATATTAATTACGAAACAGAAGAATTAGATTTTTAAAAGCCTATTTACTTCTTACGACTTCCAGTTTTTTTTTCGGATGCTTGCTTTTTTGAAATATATAGTTTTTGTAAATTTCAATTTACATTTGGTATAGAAAACGTGTCTATTTTTTTTTTTTTGAATAGCATATAACTGATAAACTGTTTGAGTGTGGTTTGAGGTATTTTTATTTCAAAATAAAATTTATAAGGAAATAATTTTTCAACAGCCGAACAATTTGAAATATAAATATAATGTTAAAGTTTTGTATACTTAATATTTATAAATTAAGAGGGAATATTTATACGAATTATGTTTAAACATATTTTTATTGTACGTTTTTCTTGTGATTTCTATTCTATTAATTTATATTTTCTTTATTTGAAATTTTGTCATAGGCTGCTGAAAAAAATACACTTATTTATATTAAAAATATATATTATATATCGGTGAAATCACAAATTGTGCTATCTAAGTTTCCTAGAAGAGCTACATAACGGCTGCAGTGAAGGCAGTCATGAAAAAGATGGCTGCGCGGTTTGACTATAATACGGTGTCAAAAATCGCTCTCTAGGAAAACACACCAACTTAAAGTCAATTCAAACTAATGTTTCAAATTGATTTATTTCAAGATGACAAATATCAACTTTATTTTAATGGCAATTAAGTCGATTTCAGAATGACTGACACTATTGAAAAAGTTATAAAAATGTTTGAAGTTGTAGCGTAAACTGAACTTTATTGTGTAGGAATTAAAGTTATTTTTCTATAAACTCATTTGTTTACATTTTTGGCAAATAAATCGCGAATGCAGATTACTTTCATAAATAACATTTCAGTGACGTCATTCGCCGGTAAATTGCAGACGCTATGACCACCGATCTTCTAGGAAACCGTAGCTTTACTCAGCTGTTTTGGGGTGCAATCAAAGAGATGTGAGATACTATAGAGAAGCGATTTGAGGAAATAGGTTTCATAGAAAAACTGTGAGTGTGTGATGTGTCCCAGTGACGCCATCTAGCATAATCAAGGAAAATTACATAAGCCAAGTTTGACACGATACACTTTTACCGACACCAACCTTAATGTCAACCGTCAGATAGTTCGACATCTAAGAAAACTATTTATGTCCGTGACTACCGCAGGACCACCAACGCCAATCGCTTCCATATTTGGTAAATAATTAGTGCTCAATTGGTACTAATTAGTACTCGAACAACAGAATTGGTACCTTAGTAGTTTTCGAGAAAATCGACTTTGAAGGTGGTCCTGCGGTAGTCACGCTCCTTTCAGCAGGACCACCATGAGCGCCGAAAAAGGGCCCACGCTACAGCTATTCTAAGTATACAAATAATTAGTACCCATAAATGTGATATATTTCGTAAAAAAAACAGAACTGTAATATTTGTATTTACCGAGAAATCAACGATGTTAACTTTCTCGCAATTTTTCAGCAGGACCACGATTTTGAATGTTGATTACAAGTTAGAGAAGCTTGTCGCTTTCCTCAAACCTACATAGAAAATTAGTACCCTGTAAGATAAAATTAGTACCCAAAATTCAAAATTGAAACTCCAGTAGTTTACGAGATATACCATGCCAATGGTGGGGTGGCGGTAGTCACGGTGCCAAATTTTCATTTCAAGATTTCCCTATTAAAAACTCTGTGATTTCTTCCCAAATTTATACAAAAATTAGTACTCTTAAAGAAGTTAAAGCGACTAAAAATCCAGATTCCTAAGTGTTGTATTTTAAGAGAAATTAGCTTTCATTACTTTTCCATACTAAATCTCCGCGTATATCCCGACCAAATTAAGTTGTCAATTGTGCCATTTCCTTTGTTCACAAACTAAACTAAATTTGAGTTCAGTGCATCTTTATCTTTCTGTTTCATTATGAAAAGGACAGACAATACATTTTAGTTTAGTCCTATCAAATTAATCAGCGTCTGACGTAAATAGACGTAACTTTTAGTAGGCATGTAATGCAAATAATAACCTGCGCGCCATGCCACAAAAAAAAAAAGTTTTGGACCATAGACAAGATACATTTGAATCTCATTTATCTTGTCTATGGTCCAAAACTTTTTTTGTGGCATGGCGCGCTGGTTATTATTTTATTACCGAAGTAAAGCAAGCGAAGCGTGTCGTGGTACAGATGCCAGCACATCAAGCTACCCGAAACTGTCAAATTTCCCCAATCAACTTTGAACCTTATGCTTTAGCGATACAGTTGAAAATCTATTAAAGAAATTTGACAGATTGTAGTAACTTGACGTGCTGGCGTCTGTACATTGAGTTCTTTTTTTATTCGTTTATGGTTTCAAAATTGTATTTAGTTAGAGAAATAAATGCATACAATTTCAAAAAGGTCACGCGTCTCAATATTTAAAGGTTTCAGAAAATGATATAATTAATAATGATTTCCTGAGGTACTTTTTTTTTTAAGTTTCTTTTTAGGGCCAATTAGATCGAAATTTACAGAAATATTTCGATGTTAACGATATTAAAAGTTGATTTAGTAAATATTTTAAATATATGTGCTTGTCGGACGTAATAGGTACATAATTAGTATACTTTTCATATCAATATGAAAACACAAAAATACGCGTGATGTGCCCTTTGCAATGCATATTATTCAAATATAAAGGTACAGAAGCCAGCACATCAAGTTACTACAATCTGTCAGATATCTTTAATAGATTTTCAACTTTATCTCTAAAGCATAAGGTTCAAAGTTGATTGCGAAAATTTGACAGTTTCGGGTAGGTTGATGTGCTGGCGTCCGTACCTATTACTTACTTTTAGGTTTGTAATCCTTTTATACTTACGTTATTAGCAACATGGTAAATTAGGTTTTTAATACTGAGGTAGGTAACTGCTTGCAGCAATGGTAAATTAGTAGGAATGAAATAAATACGAAATGCCTATCGCTCGTTAATGATATTCATTTACAAAAATACAGAAGGTAGGTACCTACTTACAAAACCTACAGAAAAATAATTATTCGAGTACTTACCTACCTGCCCACGTCAATAACAAAGGTATGACAGGCCATGGGTAGCGATAGGTTATTTTTTTCTTAATATGTACCTAAATACACAGTTTGTATAAAAATTTAGATAATTATTGAACTGCTGTTAATACTATTCCGACATCGATAAATTTATGTGCACGAGTGGACATCTCTTAAACACCTCAATACCACCATTGTTGCCGATTCCCTTGTTCACAAACTAAACTAAATTTAAGTTCAGTGCATCTTTTTCTTTTTATTTCATTAAGAAAAGGACAAAAGATAAGTTTTAGTTTAGTCCTATCGAATTAATCAGCGTCTGACGTAAATAGACGTTACTTTAGTAGGCATGTTTTTAACCACGTCTAAACTTGTATTGAGTAGTGTCAGGCGCTGATTACTTTGACAGGACTAAACTAAAATTTATTGTCTGTCCTTTTCATAATGAAACAGAAAGATAAAGATGCACTGAACTCAAATTTAGTTTAGTTTACAGTTGACAACTTAATTTGGTCGGGTTATACGCGGAGATTTAGTATGGAAAAGTAATGAAAGCTAATTTCTCTTAAAATACAACACTTAGGAATCTAGATTTTTAGTCGCTTTAACTTCTTTAGGAGTACTAATTTTTGTATAAATTTGGGAAGAAATCACAGAGTTTTTAATAGGGAAATCTTGAAATGAAAATTTGGCACCGTGACTACCGCCACCCCACCATTGGCATGGTATATCTCGTAAACTACTGGAGTTTTAATTTTGAATTTTGGGTACTAATTTTATCTTACAGGGTACTAATTTTCTATGTAGGTGTGAGGAAAGCGACAAGCTTCTCTAACTTGTAATCAACATTCAAAATCGTGGTCCTGCTGAACAATTGCGAGAAAGTTAACATCGTTGATTTCTCGGTAAATACAAATATTACAGTTCTGTTTTTTTTACGAAATATATCACATTTATGGGTACTAATTATTTGTATACTTAGAATAGCTGTAGCGTGGGCCCTTTTTCGGCGCTCATGGTGGTCCTGCTGAAAGGAGCGTGACTACCGCAGGACCACCTTCAAAGTCGATTTTCTCGAAAACTACTAAGGTACCAATTCTGTTGTTCGAGTACTAATTAGTACCAATTGAGCACTAATTATTTACCAAATATGGAAGCGATTGGCGTTGGTGGTCCTGCGGTAGTCACGGACATAAACTATTTATATCTAATTATGAGTATTCTGTAAATTATAATCGGCTTCCAGTCTAAACCAGATGCAGCTGAATACCAGGATTTTACATGGAGCGATTGCCTATCTGACCTCCACAAACCAAACCACACCTGGGTAACACGATACCTCTTTGTAAGACTGGTTGTCAGTATTTTGGGCTTCCGATTACCCGTAACGACTGTCCGTCAGGACTAACGGCTTAAAGTGTTTTCCATCCACCAGCCGACCGCGGCGAGCGTAGCTTAACCTGCGATTGACCAGTGCGGCTGTTATCATTTACTTTAGAATAGCATAAAATGGGTAGATGTTAAGGTGGATACAGACATTGCGAGGCCTGAGCAGCGCACGGCGTTCATCGCATGCTTCGCAATGTGTGTACATTTAAATTCGAGGCGAGGCATGTGCTACGCAGGTGTAGGGTGTGCCAGCGTATGTCGGCAAAAGCTCCACTATCAGAGTCCGTGTGGACGTATCCAAACAGTCGCTATACGAGGCGTGCGTCGCGCACGACGCACAACACATGCCTCGGCTGCGAAAATGAACCTACGCCTGCTCGACGCATTGCTCGCACTGAGACGCTTTGATTTGAGCGCAATGACATTCGCCGGCTCGCTCTGTACTTGGGTAGCACAGGCCTCGCCACAATTGAAGGTACGCACATTGCGAGGCAAGTGCTTCGCACGCGGTTCGGTCGACCCGAGCGTGCGTCAGTCGGCCTGAGCATTCGCTGGTTTTATTTTTACTCGAGGCAAAATAATATCGAGGCATGTATTGCCGAGACGTGCGCGGCGCATGCCTCGCAATGTCTGTATCCGCCTTTAGAGTTGTTGACTGTGTATCCTTACATCACTTATCACGGAAACGCATTTTCTATAAAAACAACTTCATAGTAATACTCCGGCTTAATAGAGCCACCCTGCATTTTCGTATCATCTATACATATTTTAATGGTCGTGACTTCAAATTAGGACTAATGATGACACCAAAAAAATGGCCAGTATTTCGGCTTCAGAACTGCATGAAAACTTTTTCTTTGACTCATCATTATTTTGATGTTTTAGGCCTCAATAACTTTTATGGAAATGTACGGTGGCTTGATTTAGTTGTCCGGCATAGCTATTCACACAGATATAGATTATAATCTGTGGCTATTCACAACTACCCGACAGGGTATCGTATCGATAATGACACATTTCGATAACCTGGTTTGCCTGGCCCCCGACAGTAAGTGCTTAAACACGTTGACTCGCGAGCGCGGTCACGAAATAGCAAACACAGCATAGTATGCAAGTGTTCACTTACAAAACGCAAGTGCGGCGAACCAAGTCCCACCGCGCGCGCACCCGCCCGCGCCACCACGCCCGCGCGTTCCTACGTGAACAAGCACTTCACTGTTGTCGGATGAATATTAAAGCGGTCATCTATTTGATTTAACTGGCAAAAATTTCGGGTTTTGGACTTTTGAACAGCGTTTAGAGGACTCTTACGATAACATTGATTGATGTTCGATATCGTACGGAAGCGTATCGAGTGGTTGTGAATAGCTATGCTGGAGTGTATTACTTTGATTATGGAGTGTATTATTTTGATTATTGTAGTATAAAAGATATTTGTATTAAGTTAACAGTCCTAGTAATAAGCGATTGCCATTTTTTTTTTAATTATAAACAAAGAATTTGTGTTTTTATTTCGTGACAGCAATGATATTGTTCTAGCTTGTACATAGTAGATAATTGAAGTAGGTTTATGGATGTTTATGTAAGGAAAATAAATGATTTTATAGAATTTTTTGGGTTTAATTTTCACAATTCCCAGCCATTGCTGCTTCTTTAGGTACGTCTCGAGCATAATTAATATAAAGTTACGCAACATTTAAAAGCGTTTCTCTCGTAAAATAAAAATTGCAAGTTTGAGAAAAGACCTATTTCACAATAGTATGGTTTCAAGAGTAGGTAGGTACCATGTTCGTAACACCATAAAATATCTATAAATTCTTTAGGTCGGAGGACATTGCGTTTGAATCTTCTCGTCACTGTAGGTACCTACTTAAAAATCTACTGTCGCTGCCAATAAGAAAAGCGGCGAGAAAATTAATCTCCAACTTAGACCACAAAGCAAATCTTTAGTTGACTGGCTTGAATTATAAAAAAAAAAAAATCTAAATATTTTCGTATCGATGGTACATCTAAAATCTTTTCAAACTAGTGTTTCAAATTAATATTATTTCAAGTTAAACAAATATCAACTTTATTTTAATGGTAAGTAATTTGATTTCAGAACGATCTTTGACAGTATTTATGGGTAGTCAGAAGCCCGAAAGTCTGACAACCAGTCTTACCAAGGGGTTTCGTATTACCCAGTAACTGGGTTGTGGAGGTCAGATAGGCATTCGCTCCAAATAAAATTCTGCTATTCAGCTGCATCCGGTTAGACTGGAAGCCGACCAGTTAGTTGGCTAGGCAGATGATGAACTAAGTTGATTTCAGAGTGACTAGCACTATTAAAAATGTTTAAAGTTGTAGCGTAAACTGAACTTTATTGTGTAGGATTTAAAGTTATTTTTCCATAAATTCATATTTGTTTACATTTTTGGCAAATAAATCGCGAATGTAAATTAGTTATAACATTGCAACGAAAACAAGCAGAATAGTAAAGTGGAGGATTACGAACAACCAAGGACAGATAAACATGTTATTATAATCATACAAACATAAACTCACACTTTCTTCCCATGGGGCTATGCAGAACGTAGACAGAGAATACTATAGACGCCGGCAAAGCGTGTCGCAGAAAGAAAGAGACAAAACAAAAATACGTCACATATTTAGGGTTGCCGTGTGAGGAAAAATTTACCCCACAATTTATGAAAGTGGAAGAGAAAGCTTGAAAGTGACTGATAAATCGATTATCATCGGTATAAGCATGTGATGTATAGAAGACATGCTCCTGAACTCAAATAAATTGCGTTAAGAGCAGGAGAGAGTGACGATGTATGATGATGATGAGATTCTAAATTCCTTAGATGATAGTAGTATCTGGCTTTGTGAGTAAATAATACAACAAATTTATTTTTAATTAGCTTTATTAATTAGATTTATTGCCCTTTAAATAAAACAAGCTCCGTATAAATGTTTCAATTTTTCTTCTTCTTTTTATTTAACTTTTTTTATGTCTGCTGCAAATTTTTGATGACGGTTTTGGTGTCCAATCTGTTCGTCCTGTAGCTATGATTCCGACGTAAATCACCACCTTCAGGAAAACTGCAACAAGCCATTAATCTTTCAGATATAATTAACTCGCTGCGCCCCGCGATTTCACGCGCATATGTCTCGGTTCCGTGAGAATATTGCGATAAAAAATATCCTAAGTCCTAACCCAGGTCATAGTTCACCGATGTGCCAAATTTCATCCAAATCCGTTCAACCGTTTTAGTGTGAAAGCGTAACAAACAAACCAACAAATAAACTCACTTTCGTATCTATAATATTAGATAGAATTAGGATACACACTGCAGAATACAGATTTCCCATAAAAGTGGGTAATAATTTATGGAAAAGTTGGCAACACCTAAATTCTTAAGTCAGTACTTAATAATTGTTAATTTTGTGCTTTTTATCGATGAATTTACGTCTAGGGTACATTATACTTAATGTATGAACACAGTAAAATGTTATTGATAGCCTAGTTACTGATAAAAAGTGCTACACTTACGAACGAAAGGACAAGTCTGGTATTTTCGTTCCACTATCACTTTTACACCTTAAAACGCTACACCGCACCACGCTTTTTTTTTAAATGATTGAAATATTAAGTCTAAATTGTTCACAACATAAAATAACATAAATTAATAAACATAAAGCACATTAAAACTGAATTTTACAAGAAGACGATAACTATCTGCACGATAACTGTCAAACTTTGTTTATCAAAGTAAAAGTACTATGCTAACCTTCAAAATCGTGGCACGCGACGTGAAACAAAAAATCTCATCGTTCTGTCTCATTTCTTTACACGATATCGGCGTAATTTGCTCTTTTTCTTGTGTGAATGTGACAAAAGACATCAATTTGTCTATAGTATTCTCTGTCTACGATGCAGAAAGTACCTACAGAACGCTACCTGCTACGATCCTCTAGGTACCTACTCCTATTTTTTTTACCCTCATTCACGCTCGCTGGTTGCGATGCGAGTACCTACTACGTATATGACCTTTCTGATAATTTTTATTCGTGGAATAAAAATGACATCTGACAGTTTATGTATGGAGTGTTAAAAATTCAAAATTATTCCTCGGATAAAATTTATCTGGCATGGAAAAATCAGCCCTTAGTGAGGTCTGTCGGTACCGACTACCGACCGATATTTACCTGTTATAGAAACTCGCAGGCATTTACTCGTTTTACGGATGTGAGGTAAGTATTTCAAATATTAGTATTCTAAAGTTTTAATGTTAGTTTTAAAGTTAATTATATTTAGATATTTTTGAAGTACCTACCGTACCTACTTAGTTATTACTTTTTGGCAACTTTATAGTTTTTTAGCTCACCGTAAGTTTACCTTCATAATTTCAGCCACTGTCGCCAACCAACAACCAACCTCGTACCTAAGTTTGATAAACTATACACCTTTTTTATTTTTTGTCGCTGAGAAATGACGTTACGCATCTCCGCTCGTCGGGGGACGACACGGAGTATGTGGGACTCCCTGCCAAGGTGGCAGTATACCCACTAAAACTCAGCGGTGTTCCCTCGTCGCCTTGATGGAGGGGTCATGGGAATCCGGCTCAGCCTTTGCGTCCACAACCCCCCCGGCGCATGCCCGCCTAACTGGCGAGCCCCGCATGTCCCCCCGGCTGGGGGGCTACGGGAATGGCCGGGAACACCTGGCCATTCCCGTCCGGCACTGGTGGAAGCCTGTGCAATACAGGCGAGGGTGCCCCCGTACCCGTCGCCTGCTGGCTTCCACCTGGGAGGAGTCGGAGGTGACTGTCATACTGACGTCGTCTTCGACCCCTCCTCCGCCTTCGGAGCGGCGCCGCGAGAGGGTCTTCCTCCCGCGCGCGCTCCGCCGCCTCCTTCTGGGACATGACGTGTTCGCAGAAGGAGGCGACTGGCCGCCCAGGACCCCTCGTCCCTCAGCATGGCGTTGACCAGGCCGGGGAGCGAGAGGTCCGTATAAACTATACCCCTACATAAACCTAGTCTTTCACAGTAGCGTTAAATGTAAAACCGTAGTGTCGTGATACAACGTAATGCCATCAGTAACTGAAACGTCTTGCGAAATTGCCTCCTAGCCTGGGACCGGGACCTATTAGCATGAGGACGAATTAAATTGTAGGGTAAGGTAGCATGCAGTGAAGAGCGGAGCGATTAGAGGAGCGAAAGCGATTTTGTAGTATGAAGACTGGGTAGGTTAGATGCGGAAGCTGAAAACCGGGTTTTAAATAAAATATTTTTCTTTCTTTCTTTAACAAACAATGGCGATATTGCGGTCTTATGGTGCAATGGGAGAGTTCTGTTGATCTATTGCGTAAAGCGTAAGAGTGTCTGTATGTGTTAATTTGCTGAATTAATGTAGGCAAATTCAGCAAATTAAGGCCAGGATCTTCGAGCGTAGTAGGCATTTAGCGTTACCTCCGTCCTCGCGTGGCAAATCCCGCGAACGCGCAGTTCGAATGAACTCGCTGACCCCTGTCAAGGTAACATAACAACATCTATATTGTGAATCGGCCCTATTCTTGAAATATAGGGCTGCTCGCCTACAGTATTTTAATTTCATCATCCCACTTTAGTTTCTTTCTAGTTTTGTGATTGTAAATATTATATTTTTAACCGACTTCTAAAAAGGAGGAGGTTCTCAATTCGGATGTTTCTATTTTTGTTTACGTATGTTCGGGCATAACTCCATCGTAAATAAACGGATATGCAATTTTTATTTTTTTTGTATAGATCTGATGATGATTTTCGGAGACAAACAAAAAATCAACCGCGATTGCTGCTATAGCATATGTAATCGCAATCACACAACATAACATCATGCCTGTACCCTTCAAAGGGTAAGGCTTTCTGTCACTGATATTCACATAGCAAGTAGTGATATATGAATTTGTTTGGGGTAGGTAGGTACAACTAAAAAGTGAAAAATTAAAACTTTTTTACAAAAAAAAACAACCGACTTCCAAAAAAAAAAACACTACAAAGTGAAAAATAACTTTAGTTTCGAAAGTCGGTGTCAAAAAACATTCGAATTGAGAACCTCCTCCTTTTTTGAAGTCGGTTCAAAACGAAAATGCAGAACCAGCGACACCGACTTCCGAAATGAAAGTTATTTTTCACTTTGTAGTGTTGTTTTTGGAAGTCGATTGTTTTTTTTTTATATAATGTTATTGTATAGAATTTATGTCAATATTTCTGGTGTTAAGTTTTTAGGGAATTATAAGTATAGCAACATAATTAATTTTATTACCTACTAACAATTGTTTTTAATTGCTACCTAATATTTTTTTCATGACTGTTACAGCGCTTCCGCATTAGGTACCCTTTCTTTTTTTTTTGAGGATGGGAAATCATCAAATGACCCCTCCCGCTCTGGGTGGAGCGGAAGGGATTGTCAGGCTCTGACTAAAACCCACCCGTGTTACTTCCTTAGCCCTTTATGTTCCGGGGTAGCGGTAACCCTTTCGGACAATCCTGCTGCCCCGGCTAGTAATTAGTTTTTGGAGAAAATTCAGGTCTTTTAGGACTAGCCGAGCGGCAACATGTTTCATACCCAAGTGATTATTTAAAATAATACGGATCGACTCGTGAGGTACAAACAGTACCTCACGAGTCGATCCGTATTATTTTATCCTAAAAGACCTGAATTTTCTCCAAAAACTCAATCGTTTATGAGTCGCTGAAGACATGCTAGAACGAGTCAATTCCGACCCAACATTTATGAAACACATTGTTACTGGTGACGAGACGAGTTTGACATGCAAACTAGTCAACACGCTTCGGAGTGGCGCCTTCCAACTGAACCGAAACCGAAAACCAGTCGATCAAAAGTCAAAGTCATGTTGACTGTTTTCTTTGACTATCGCGGTGTTGTGCACACGAAATTCTTACCGGGAAGGTCAAACGGTAAATAAAGTATATTATTTGAACGTAATGCGGCGTTTAAGAGAGCAAATTCGAAGAAAATGGCCAGATTTGTGGAAAGATAATTGTTGGATTTTGTACCACGATAATGCACCTTTGCACAAGGCCATCATTGTGAAAGAATTTTAGCCAACGAATGAGAATTCAGGGCGTAAACTAAACTCAGTTCCGGAAAAAGCGTTTGAAATTTTCTTTGATGATTGGATTATTCGTTGGCGTAAGTGTGTCGTTTCTGAAGGAGCATACTTTGAAGGTGATCAAAGTAAATTTGGATGAATAACTAACATTTTGTGTATTATTGATTCCCTTGGTACTTCTTTGACAGAGTAGTATTTTAGTATTTCTTATTTCTAATAAAGAATTTTTTATCCTGTGTATTATGTTGTAATGAGCTTTATCAGAATTTACTAAGTCCAAAGTACTTATATAACTAATAATAAATAACTAATTTATGCCCGCGACTTCGTACGCGTGGACTATAACTCATTTATTAAACATACCCTATGTGATAGATGAAAACCAAAGCTACAGAATATCGAAACTCCCATCAAAATCCCTCCAGTAGTTTATTATCTATCAGACAAAAATTCCAAAAAACGGATCGTAAGGGTAGTGCGGAAGCGCTGTAACAGTCTTGAAAGAAAACTTTCTTCTGCGAAGCAGTCATGCTAGCGAAGGAGGTGGCGGGATGGCTGAGGGACAGAGCCTCACGTCCCAGACGCCGCGGGAGACGCTCCGGGCGTCGGGAGCCGAGTGACGACCCCGGCCACCGTAGGCGCAGGCCTGCGGACGGAGACTCGGAGAGTAATGGGTAGCTCACCGTCCGATCAGGACCAAGCCCGAGCCGGACGGCACGTACTTGTTCCACGCGCGCCTCAAAGAGATGTCAGCAATAGGGAAGGGGCCCGTCAGGGCCGAAGCCTGCCGGGGCAGCAGGATTGTCCGAAAGGGTTACCGCTACCCCGGAACATATAGTGCTAAGGAAGGAACACGGGTGGGTTTTAGTCAGAGCCTGACAATCCCTTCCGCTCCACCCAGAGCGGGAGGGGTCATTTGATGATTTCCCATCCTCAAAAAAAAAAAAAGAAAGGGTACCTAGTGCGGAAGCGCTGTAACAGTCATGAAAAAAATATTAGGTAGCAATTAAAAACAATTGTTAGTAGGTAATAAAATTAATTATGTTGCTATACTTATAATTCCCTAAAAACTTAACACCAGAAATATTGACATAAATTCTATACAATAACATTATATAAAAAAAAACAATCGACTTCCAAAAACAACTCTACAAAGTGAAAAATAACTTTCATTTCGGAAGTCGGTGTCGCTGGTTCTGCATTTTCGTTTTGAACCGACTTCAAAAAAGGAGGAGGTTCTCAATTCGAATGTTTTTTGACACCGACTTTCGAAACTAAAGTTATTTTTTACTTTGTAGTGTTTTTTTTTTTGGAAGTCGGATGTTTTTTTTTTTTTTGTAAAAAAGTTTTAATTTTTCACTTTTTAGTTGTACATACCTACCCCAAAAAAAATCATATATCACTACTTGCTATGTGAATATCAGTGACAGAAAGCTATTGAACACATTTGCCTTACCCTTTGAAGGGTACAGGCGTGATGTTATGTTGTGTGATTGCGATTATAATATATGCTATAGCAGCAATCGCGGTTGATTTTTTGTTTGTCTCCGAAAATCATCATCAGATCTTCACAAAAAAAAATTGCATATCCGTTTATTTACGATGGAGTTATGCCCGAAGCGTGCCATTTGTGACAATATCCATTGAAATAAGTACAAGCAGGTACTTACTTATTTACCTATTTATTTTTCACTTTGTAGTGTTTTTCGGAAGTCGGTTGTTTTTTTTTGTAAAAAAATTTTTGTTTAGTAGATTTAATAAAAAACTTATTGACGAATTCAAGCAATTATAGTAGTCTATAATTGCTCTTTGCCATATTATTACTTATTGACGAATTCAAGCAACCAAAACAGCACAATATACCTAGTTATTGTGCTGTTTTTGGTTGCTTAAATTCGTCACCAAGTTTTTTATTAAATCTACTAAACAAAAATTTTTAAAAAAAAAAAAACAACCGACTTCCGAAAAAACACTACAAAGTGAAAAATAACTTTTATTTCGAAAGTCGGTGTCGTTGGTTCTATATTTTCGTTTGTTGACACCGACTTTCGAAATTAATGTTATTTTTCACTTTGTAGTGTTTTTTTCGGAAGTCGGTTGTTTTTTTTTTGTAACAAAGTTTTTATTTTTTACCATTTAGTTGTACCTACCTACCCCAAAAAAATAATTTATCACTACTGCCATCTGCCTACCCTTTTACAGCGTACAGGCGTGATGTTATGTAGTGTGATTGCGTAAACAATGCATACTTAGGCTATAGGAGCAAACGCGGTTGATTTGCTAGCATTTATTGAAGAGTTCCGTTGTCTGTCTCCGAAACTCCTCATCAGATCTTTACGGAATTTAAATAGGACCATTTCGGAATAAACCTCGTTCTAACAAAAAATTTTGAAAATCCGTCTATATATGAGGAAGTTATGCCCGAACAAGTAGGTATAAGTATACGGGCGACACAAAGGAGACAGAAACAGAAGTCACGAACACGATATCTCAAAGACGTAGGTATGAAAAGTGAAGCACATAAATGAGATTGACTTCTGTACCGATCTATTTTGTGCGGGCGGTGTCACCCGACATCAAAGGCATTTCGCTACCTACTGTAGAGAAATAATAAATTTCGTAAAACTGTAACAGCCAGGGTCAATAGGAATAAATGAATAAAAATTATAACTTACCATATTTCTTTCGCGATTTTTTTGCCTTCAACCGTGATTTAGTCCTAATTTTATTTCTTTTATTTGCCATTTTCACCAAATCACAAATATAAATTGTCTTAATAACTATTATACAATAAAATACAAATTATTTACACAAGAACAAATAAACAAACAAAATCTAAACTATGGTATTTTTAAATATTTACAATTTATTTTATTTCGAATTAATATTATTTACGGAACAGAAGCGAAGCGCGCGCGCAAATATTTGGCATAGGTCCCTCCTCGGTAACGTCCCGCGGGACACTGGCAGGCGACGCGTTTTAATCGAAAAACTTGAAATAATCGATAAAAAAATATATAAATTTAATGAAAAAAAACGAACAGGTAGATTCGATTCCAAAATGAATTACCTATAAATTGATATTATTTATAAAATATGGAGTATTATAGTACTCGTTTAAAATGAAATTTGCTTGTAAAAAAACTGCAAATCGGAGTTACTTCAGTATTTTTTTCTATCGAGAAAATTTTATTGCATCGTGTATTGAACGAGTACATGGTAAAGAGAAAGAATGCATCCTAAATATATATTTATTTCAGATTCAAAATGTTATAATTTGCCTATCAAAAGTGAATTCTAAAACAGGCAAAACCAAGATACCTGGCCTTAACAAATTGTGTCACATTGTGGGGGGAGGTATTCAGCAAATTAAGCCAGAAAGACAATTATTATTTCTCCTCAATTCCATATAAACAAACCCCACATATCACTTCCAATCCATAATTTATTATTAAAATTTAAACAGCACTTCATTACCACTAAGCCCCTACCTTTGCCTCGCCCGACGAGGCTACTTCCAAGCCAAAACCAACTTTCAGAACAGCAATTAAAGTTCTAATTACTTTGACTTGAACTCAAACCCCAGTCGAACGATTGTAAATTGGAGTAACATCGCTCGGAGCTATTAAGATTGCATGTCACTGGTCTAAATTTAGTTAAATTCTCCGGAATTTATCGGTGAGCTGGTCTGTATTATACTGCCAAATATATTGGCGGAATATTAATTAAAACATATTTAGGTATTATGTTTTGTTCCAAGAACAAATGAGCTCAAAAATCGACGCGTAGCATACCGATTTTAATTTGTGGTCTTATCTGAGTTATAATCGTTTCCCAGAAGATCGGGGGCCGCCCACATACATAGCGTCCGAATTTATCGGCGAATGACGTCACTGAAACGTTGTTCATGAAAGTAAGTTGGTGTGTTTTCCTAAAGATCGCTTTTTGAAACCGTAAAGTCAAACCCCGCTGCCAAAGGCGGATACAGACATTGCGAGGCATGCGCAGCGCACGGAGCTCATCGCATGAGCCGCAATGTGTGGTGGAAATTCGTGGTGAGGAACATGTGCGCACATGCCTCACCACGAATATGAATAGGGTGGGACAGCGCTGCTGTCCCTCGTCTTCAAAAAAGACTGCTTCTTTTCTTTAAAAAACAAAAGTTGTATTTTGTTCAACGGTGAAGGACAGTGTCACCTGTGTGATTTTTGTGGAACATGGCTTGGAAAATAGCCAGTTGTCATTTAAGTATGGTAATTAAAGTATCTTCAATTCGTCTAAATGTGTTTCATTTCGTCTGATTATACGTTTGTGTAGTTTCGACGTATTCCACATTGGGCACCCGCTTAAATGGCACCTGAAACACAGCGGCATATTCACTCTGGTGCCATTTAAGCGGGTAACCAATGTGGAATACGTCATCTTTTCGTGTAGAATTGGGAGTTTTTGAATCGTGTAGAGTCAGGATTGGTGAGAGTTGCCGTGGACTGAAGCCATTTTTTTAATTACCACCTGTCGCGAATCTGAAACAGCTATTGCCACGAATATTTAAACTTATTATTATATAGTTGTTAGTTAAGGTATATAATGTTCTCTGGGTCTTCTACTGCCCCCCTGAAAGTCTTAAACGCCCACGAGGGAGCGTTATCGGCCACGTTGAGAACCTAAGCACTAGCTACACCACTGAGGCAGGCAATAAAGTCGGTGCAACTTCTATAGTTGCTTCAACTTAGTTGCTTTTATGGTATATCACGGGCAATTAAATCGACCCACATAAACAGGCTTTACTGTGACACCCGAACCTAATTACCCCTTCATTAGAACAACGAGCAAATTAAGAAAAACATGAACCAATTTATACTATAAACACAGGCGAATTTGTTTAACGTTACCCATTCCAAGAGTTCTCCATTCCTAATTATTTATATCACAAACAGCCACTCAGTTACACCCGTTTCCTTATTAACGCAACTGCCAGCTTCATAAACTAGCAAATAATATACTCAATAATTATGCTAAGTAATAACAGCCGCATGGGTCGATTAATCAGGTTAAGCTACACTTGCCGCAGTTGGTCCGTGGATGGGTTACCATCTTTACATACAGAGCATCTTTCCGATGCTCTGTATGTAAAGATGGTAACCAACTAGCTACTTACCCGGGACCAACGGCATGCTAGGCCGTTGGTCCCGGGTAAGTAGCTAGCAATCATTTTAGTAACATTATTAATAATAAATTATTAATGGTGTTACTATCATTTTAGTAACGTTATTAATAATAACGCAAGGCAGCATGTGGCGAGCTGTTGGGCAGTAGCGACCCCACGGACCCTATGTCCTGGGAGAAGTCTTGTTCCTCACCTCTGGCTTGCCTTTATTGGCCGGCTGGGGTAAACAATGACGAGGAACAGAGCTCCCACCTCATTCTTGCCTTTATTGGCCGGCTTGAGTGGAGATTCGCAAGAGCAAACGTGCTTGGAGGAAGGAAGTATTCCAGTAAGACGCTGGTAGGGATCTTGACCGTACTTCCGGGATTGTCCTGATAGCCGTGGAATACCTCTCCACTCCTCATAAGCACCTCAGGACATGTTGCCCCCTTGTTGCTACGTCACTATGTGCTAGCGACCGTTTCCGGGGGCCCATTATTGAGTGTGCAAGTCACCCCCTGCCATTTTATCCGTGTATATATAAAACATTGATCAGGCAGGGGTCATAGTTCTTCCATAGTTCCTGGCAACCAGTCCACTTTAGCCACCCAAACCCATAGTCCAGCTTTTTATTTTTCCATATCCTGCAATAGCCTTACACCAACCGGGGGTTATCCTTGGGTGCACTTGCATAGTGCATACAGGGATAATCGTCGGTAGGCGCCGCATTTCATTAAAATTTACAAAGGGGCCTCTGCGAGTTGGCTTCGGCCCCTCGTACGCCTTCCAAAGGACCGGGACCCCATGGTCCCGAGATATGAAAAATAATAATAATAATCATTTTTTATTACATAATTATTATGTACCTAATAAAAAAACAATCAAAATCTAAAACTAAACAAGTAACAAAATAAATCAAGCGTTAACAACAATTTCTGAAAAACAGTAAAAAAATGTAAAAGTAATTATAGACGCGTTATCCCGTCGCCTTTGCAAAACTGACTGACAATAACAAAAACGACACATAAATACAGCTCGATTTCGGGCATTGTCTCAGGCGGGGTGCGGGAGGGTGAGCTTAAGATAACAGCGGGACGCTTGCGCTGAAGAAAACAAGTGTGAGAATAAGATCACATAATTTTCAGATCTAATGTTTGTAATACCGTAATCACGGTATTGGGGCGTCAATACCGGTATTGTAAAAGGCCAAAATAAAATCCGTGATCACGGTATTACGGGATCCCGGAATACCGGTATTGAAAGCCCTAGTCCCGGCTGTCATTCGTGCATCTTTGACAGTCGTTACGGGTAGTCAGAAGCCCGAACGGACAACCAGTCTTACCAAGGTGTATCATATTACCCAGTATCTGGGTTGTGGGGTTGTGGAGGTCAGATAGGCAGTCGCTCCATGTAAAATACTGGTATACGGCTGCATCCGGTTAGACTGGAAGCCGAACCCAACATGTTGGGAAAAGTGTAGGCAGAGGATGACTCAATAATTTATGCTATTATAAAGCGTGTATCAGAAATGTGTGGTCATCGCGAAAAATAATCAGCCGTTTTTGGGTCAAGTAGGTATTGAAGTTTTGTATGGGACAGATATACAGAAGATGATGAGATGTTGGTCCAATGTAGAAATTACAGAATACCAGCGCTGCAACATTTATTTTTTAAATGTCGTAGCATCATGCTGAGATAGGAGCCTTTTGGCCTCGTATAGGACTTTCCGTTTGATTTTCCTTTTGTTACTTTTTTTTATATAACTTGGATTTTTATTTTGCTGTGTTTCGTTTAGTTTGTGATCTTCCTGTACGAGTCACAATAAATACTTTTTCTTTTCTTTCAAAATTTGTTCAGTGTGTCTCAGAAATGTGTGGTAATATTTCAGTGTGAGTACAGACCATCTTACTGAACAACTTTCTCTCTGTGACCAATATCGTAATCACGAAAAAATTATCAGCTGTCCCATACTTTTGCATGGAGTGATGTATTTTCGTGATTACGATGTTGGTCCCATGGAGAAAGTTGATAGATAGATAGATAGATAAAACGTTTATTCAGTGCAACAAAAGACACAATACAGGTATTAAAAATATCAAAAAAATTAAATAAAATTAAAAAATAACTAAAAAATACTTAACGCTGGTATTCTGCTGCATCCCATTAGTGACACATGGATGTCGAGAGTTGTTTAGTTTGGTGGTCTGTACCACACCTTTCAGTATTACCACACTATTCTGCGGCGTAATTGTGTAACACAGTAACAGTAGGAATGGCTTTCATTCTGACAGTTCAGCAACATTCATTGCGTTATTACATCGTTGAGTAGACAAATTTTTCGAACATATGAATCAATGGATTAGCAATATCTTTCAAAATGATTCAGATTGTGTTACGCAACTAGGATGCTGGTACACGCTGTATACTCAGTATATAGTTAACTACGCTATTATTAGGTACTATGACTCGATAAACAGTTGAGTCGTCGAGTTTGATTGAGCGTGCAATATTCCGTTTACCCAGCTCCTATATTAACTATGTAGTCAATTAATACCTATGTTCTCTGTACACCAACAGACTGTTGAATTTAGAGTGACAATTATTTGGGTATAAATATCCTTCCACCATTCTTATTATGATTGCAGTAGTTAGTGAAGCTCTTTGGGAAGGAATACGTCTGGAAAAGTACTACTTACTTACTACTTTTTAGTTTGTACCGCCCGAGCCAGTTACTCAACTGAACCAAGCGCTCGGCGTATCCTGGACAGTCACACCCAACACCATATTTGACTAGCCAATTCTTCCCTTGCGGTTGTAGGGCTAACGCCCGCCAGGTTTGCGACCACCCTCTCATCGGAATCCGGCATCAAGCAGCCACCTGTGTTTCATCGATGCGTGGGAGTTCCAGTGCCTTAGGCATCTTCTGGGCACGCTTGTTCCATCATAGACCTCATCCATCACTTACCATAAGGCGTGATCGAGGTCAAGAGCGGACCCATTCAGCAATAAAATCGGTTGTCTGTAAAGTCGGTTTACTGACGATAGTTGAACGTGACAACGTCATAAGAAAATACTGATGGAATAGTTGCATTGCATTTGTTAATATTCGCTTGCACTTCAAGCCGCCATGGAACGCCTCCACGCTACAGAGCGAGGCCGCGAGGTAACGCTACATGAGTCATGTTTTTTCGTGAGTGCAGCCAGCTTCATCGATTTATTAGACGTTGTCACGTCAAAAAAAATGACCATTTTGACTGCCCCGTTATATAGTCTCGTGGTCGCAAGCGCGACTGATGAGCGTGGGTTTCTGGGTTCGATTCACAAGTGAGACAAAGTGTTAAAGGGTTTTTCGAAATCTTAGTAACAACCCGGAATTTGTAAGTTACCTTCGTGGGTTATCTTTTAAGGCCAGGTATTCCGAGCGCTGTAGGTATTTAACGCATACCTCAGCCCCCGCAAGGAGTAGCGATACGTAATAAGTTACGATGCGCGGGGACGCGCGCACCGCTCACGAGTTCACGAACTCGAGTAGGTACTAAGTTGCGTCACAGAGTAGAGCAATGCAGTAGATCAACTTGAATTGATTAGTATAAGTTTATTTTGTTTTATTTTTCTAGTAGTAGTTATTTTTAAGGTTATAGATAGATTAGATACGTATTGTATAAACTTGATACTAATTATTAAAAATAATTTGTATACTTTTTTTTTATAAAAAGGATTTAAAATCTGACTGACTAAAATCAAATATTCGTGCTACAGTATAAAAAATCAAGCAGTAGGCACACTTACTTTAGGAGAATTGTGTTACAATTCTTGAATTACAATATCAATGCATATTGTAATTCAAAAAAGCTTAGAGGTATAAATGTTCGTCTCGTGTAACACATAATGTGAAGCGTGACTGTGTGAGTCTCAATAAAATAAAAATAAAGTATTTTTATTTTGACGTGACAACGTCTAATAAATCGATGAAGCTGGTTGCACTCACGAAAAAACATGACTCATGTAGCGTTACCTCGCGGCCTCGCTCTGTAGCGTTCCATGGCGGCTTGAAGTGCAAGCGAATATTAACAAATGCAATGCAATTATTCCATCAGTATTTTCTTATGACGTTGTCACGTTCAACTATCGTCAGCAAACCGACTTTACAGACAACCGATTTTTTTATTAAATTAAAAGTAAACACTTTTATATCTGTAAAATATCCAACTCTGCTGTCAAATAAATCGATATGATGCGTTTTTTCTTGGAGCTGTGTCATCAGGTAATTCATGTCAACAATTCGTCGTCCACTGATGGGTTGATGGTTGGTTGGTCGTGTTCGATTTCGTTTTCAACGCTTAGAGTGTAGTTTTCAATTTCCTCCATTGTTCTAAAAACAGATTATTTTAATATAACCTATTGAATTCCACATAATTATTATGTAAAACAAAAAGTAGCAACTTACTCATTGATATTATTATTAGGTGATACATTATTATGTTCATCTAAAGGCATTTCAGCATGTGTGACATGGGCATTGGCAGCATGAATAGTCGTTCTGTAACAATAAAATATATTTTTTTGTTTCAATATTCATAGTTGTTAGCATGTTTTAGTGTGATTTTAATTGAATCGGTTAAAACAATATAATTGATTATTAATAAGTACAATACAGTTACTTACTCCTCAATCCTAAGATTATTCAAGTAAACCATGCTCTAAAGTCATCAATGGAGACACTTTATGTCCTTCCGCATGCTCTATTGATCTGTAACACAAAAGTTGTTTTTGACTTGTTGGTAATTAATTAACAAGTAAAATTTTAAAAAACTTTATTATTATTAAATCAGTCTGTTTAATAGAGACAACTGCATTGAAATCGATTCATCCGTTTTCCGTTTAGGAGCTACAATGCCAAAGACAAATACACACGCACACTGACATACAGACAGTTATACAGAAACAAAGATACGCAAACAGTAATAATAATTAATAAATAGGTACTTTAATTTTAATAATAAAGTAGGTATGTATGTGACCCCCACATACATACGTACCTACTTAATTCAAGTATATGTATTTAATTTCTTTATGTAATTTTTATGGTGTTACAATAACAAGTGAGATACTATTTAATTCAAATATGTAGTAAAAAATAGAGAATGCCTTTAAAATAAATAATATAAAAAAACTTACTCGATATTCGCCGAATCATTAGTTGATACATGCGCACTGCGCTTGGCCTGCAACTGCATTGCTCTAAAACATTAAAAACCCACGTAAACATTTCAAGCCAAGTTTCTTTTATTATTCCATTTGGAGTGGCATAATTAATAATAAACATGCAATAACAAAAATCTCGAGTGAATTCTACACACTGTTCCTCTTGCAAATAAATACTGAATAAAATTATGCATTGGAGAACTTCTCTATAGCCAAACTAGCCATTGATTTTTTTATGTATTTCAAAAATCTTAGCATTCTCTAGTAGTATTGATATTTTTATACTGTGGCTCACCACATTACAATACAAATAAAACATTTAGGTAGGTACTTACTTCTTCACATATCTTTGGAGTGCATTCTTTCTATTTGTTTCTTTTATTGCTTTACACGACTTTTTTCGCCTGCGTTGTTTATTGCCCATTATAACTAACAAATAAACTCTCAAAAACAGATGATAAGTTTCGCGAAGTTGTCGCGGAAAAAACTGACACAGGTCCGTCGTCCATAAGCGCCAGCACGCGACTGAACGGCCCCGTAGGAGCCGCCGCGGGCGCTTTTAATTCATATTTAAACTTAGTAATTAAGAAAATCATTTTATCAAGTCAAACTCTGCGAATTTGTCTATAACTAATTAGTTTCTTTAATATAGTACAAAAATTAAATGTAAAAAGTCAGTAATATAGTCATAATATTGAAAAAACGTTTTAAAAAGGGGTAACTTTGCGATTTTTTTCTATCGTGTGAAGTTCATCAGGTCTTGCAACTGAATGCGATTTTGTCTAGACAAGATCCTTAACTAATACAGATATATTTTTTTTTAATTTAAAACCCTATATTCTTTGTCTCAGATTGTTTTAAAAAACTTAAATTCGGGGCCACCTAGCCTTAAGCCGCAGTGAGCGTTTGAAGAGACTACATCAGTACATGATTTACATGGCAAGAATCTCGCGGCGTACGACAAGGCGGTGTATACGGCCTATGTATGACGTTTAGTAGCTCATCTTTATGCTAAGAATTCCTAAAAGAGCGGTGGCGGTGATGGTGAGTGGTGGCGGTGGCGGTGGCGGTGGTGGTGGTGCGGTGGTATATAGGCGGGAGATGCGCACTAGGAGACTGTTCTCTACTAGCTTCTGTAAATCCAATGCTAATTTTTAATAAGTATATTACTGTTCGTTTTCCCTTAAAAAATAAAATAGCGTCTGCGATTTACCAGCGGATGACGTCACTGAAACTTTATTCATAAAAGTAAGTTGTGTGTTTTCCTAGCAAGCGTTTTTTGAGAACGTAAAGTCATACCGACTGCCATCATTTTCATGACAGCGTCACGGCGGTGGTTGTATGGCGGCCTTTGCTCTTCTAGAAAACGGTAGCTTTAGGCGTGAATTATACACGGACGGCGTAAGGTGAAGGCGCGGCGCAGGCATGATGCCGCTTCAAAACGTTTTCATACAAAATGTACGAAGGCGACGTGTCGTGAATTACACTCAAGAGGCGCGGCGGCGCGGGCGGCGTGTGGCGGGCGGCGTCTGTGTATAATACACGCCTTTTTTTTGAGGATGAGAAATCATCAAATGACCCCTCCCGCTCTGGGTGGAGCGGAAGGGAGTGTCAGACTTTTACTGACTAAAACCCACCCGTATTCCTTCCTAAGCCCTTTATGTTCCTGTTCCTTTATGTGTTGTTAATTTATAGGTTGCCCTTATGCGTAACACACTATTAGTAATTAAGACCCTAACCTCTTTTGATCTTCAACATAACCATAAAACTGGGGTAAAAGGACCAAAAACAAATCCAAACTTTTATACCCAACCCAATTTTGATTAAAACCCAAAACTCCCTACAATAAGAAAGTTATTTAATAAGCTCTGAAAAGCCATGGATTTAACACAAATATGGGGAAGCGAAGTCCTTGTTTGAGATTATTACTAAGTTAATATCAAGTGTATGTTTATCTTTCCGATACGGATACGGAACTTTGTTGGTTTAGATGTTGTAGTGGCAGCCTGGAGGTTTAAGAAAGTACTTATGTCCAACCATAACAGAAACAACTCGCCTCATTCCCCTGATGGGGTAGGGAGAAGTGTAGCTATAATAGGTTGGTTAATTTTTCCATCTGGAGTTTCTCAGTCACTTTCTCCAAACAATTTTTGGGGTCGGCCTAACCGAAAACAGCTGAATACTAGTAATTAAAATAGAGCGGCTGCCGTCATATTACCCAGTAACTGTGTTGTGGAGGTAAGATTACCCAAGTAAGGAACCCAGTCACTGGGCAATAATTATGATACCCCTTGTACTGGTTGTCAGACTTCCGGGCTGCTAAACCTGCTCACTACCCGTAACAACTGACAAATACAGACACAAATTATACATACTTCATTAAAAATAATAAATGCAAATAATAAAATACAACTGTCTTTATAAACAACAGGACTGCAGGTATAAAATATTTATTGGTAAAGTTTATAATGAAATAGTCGGTCCTGCCGTTCTACGAGACTTCGTTAAAGAGAGAGATAGGTAAGTTTATGAAAATAAGTGGAAACAGGCAAGAGGTACACTGGGTACTTTATGTAGGCGGTTTTCTGAAACTAATTTACATAATTTTGAAATCTTTTAATAAGAATCTCGGCGCTATTGAGCTTAAGGTTTCCAGGTCGGGAAATTCTCATTTGGTTTTTCCATCAGAGATTTCTCTGTAGCAGTCTGGAGTCTGGATTTTTGCTTGGTAGGTGGCAGTAGGCTTGCTCCCCTATTACATGGCACTTAGGGCCTGTGCACACCACGTTTTTTAAATGCGCCGTCGACGCGCGCTTGTAGCGATACAGACGCGATACGCACGCGAGTCAGATACTGGCAGGCACTGCTCTGTAGGATAAAAGCGCGCCGTCGACGCACGTTCCTAAAACGCGCGTCAACGGCGCGTTTAAAAAACGTGGTGTGCACAGGCCCTTAGATATAACTGGCAAAATGTAGGTGTACTACATTTCGCCAACACATTTTCTACATTTTAGGTAATCCTCTGCCTCACCGTTTGGGGATTACAGGCGTGACGCCATTTATGAAAATCGGTTCCTAAAAAAAAATCGGTTGTCTGTAAAGTCGGTTTACGGACGATAGTTTAACGTTACAACGTCATAACAAAACATTAATGAAATTGCCAAACGCGGACGCCGATTCGGCAGCGTTCGACATCATCTGTCTCTCATCGCTCGTTCCGCGCTCTCGCTTGCACTTCAAGCCGCCATGGAACGCTACAGAGCAAGGCCGCGAGGTAACGCTACATGAGTCATGTTTTCGTGTGTGCAGCCAGCTTCATCGATTTATTAGACGTTGTCACGTCAAAAAAAAGATTCCGACGAACTAAGAACCTCCTATTTTGTATGTCAGTTAAAAAACGCAAAAATTTGATAACTGACTCCTAAACTCATGTTGAGTTATTGTCTGTTATCTGACTGAAACTACTGCCTTTCAGAAACTGAGGGTAATATATTATTTGCATGCTCATTTGCATCATCAGCCTACAGCATTCCACTGCTGGACATAGGCCTCTCCAATCACACGCCATTCAGCTCGATTGTCGACAACTCTCATCCAGCTGCTACCAGCCACCCTGCGAAGTTCGTCCCTGCAAATAGCCTGAGGGCGTCAAACCTTACAAAGCTCGTAGGTAATTCAACTGATTGTTAAAATTGGTCCTTCACGAAATCGTTTTAAAAATTGGTCCTTCGAGTCGGATTCCTTCTAAAATCCAAGAACATAGTCTCATTCATTGTGCCTTACTTTTTATGACTTTAACTTTTCATATTACTAGATCTATACTAGGTAATAGGTAATACGGGCTGGTGTCCGCAACTCCAAGTCAATGCGCGTATTTTGCTATACTATTAGATATATTTACCACCCTGACGAGGTGGGTACATCTGTATGATCGTCAATTTAGACTAGCTTGACGAATACTGGCTTCCCGAGGAATGGACCGAGGTGATTGACTCCCGTAAAACACTGACCAAAAATCTCATATCTAAATCAAAAGCTCCCATTGCATCTTCTTCTTAAAGAGCAGAGCGTCGCGTTTCGTTGAAGCGCGAAATGGAACGAGCAACTTGTTACAGCAGTCTGTCTTCGGACAAAAAGAGTAGGTACGTCTCACAACTCGGCGAACTGCGCTACCCTGCTTAAAGTATAAAATTGTTTTTCATATTATTTCCCATCGCATTTTAGTTGGGAACTCTCGAGAAGTTTGTTATGAAGTTTCAAAGATGTAATGGCATCAAGTACTGGAGGATTATCCTGGATGAGTTTTGAGTTCGTCTTTAGTGTTGTCTCAGCTGTTGAGACTGCCAGGGGCAGACTAATTCCTGAATAATGCTGTGGTTTATGTTCATGCACCTATATATACATAATGTCTGTTCCAGTGTCAACGCAGCATGCGGCACGCGGACGGAGTCGCGGGCAGAAGCTAGTGTATTATAAAGCGTAAGTGGGTAAATCAATTTTGCAGTTTCTGGGAATACGTATTTTTTTTCTCTTCTCTTTATAAAGGCTCCCGCAGACTGGCGCGACGCGACAACGTGACTCGACAGCGTGACGCGATTCTAGTAGAACAATTTCTATGGAAACTTCATGAAAATTGCTTTATCAAAATCGCGTTGCAAAGGCGCGTCGCGCCAGTCTGCGGGAGCCTTAAGGGTATCGGTTACCGTGTTCGCGAATCAACATTGATGAGTGGATAATCCTGTCATCGC
Source organism: Luperina testacea (assembly GCA_927399505.1). NCBI lineage: Eukaryota > Metazoa > Arthropoda > Insecta > Lepidoptera > Noctuidae > Luperina > Luperina testacea. The sequence continues at coordinate 6,097,668 of OV656779.1, read as the reverse complement.
GATACATTAAGAAGGCAAGGCATTTTTTATGCAGTTGCGGTTATGTAAGGTACCTACGAAATACCTAGCTGTACCTAGCTCTATAAAATAAATGTCAACCACATATTTTTATGACTACCACTTTAGATTATCGTTGGTACCTAGATAAGCCTCAACTTTAAGGGTAAGGTATATTTTTTTCTATAATTTAACAACATTAAAATCTTGCCACTTTGGCCTTCTTGCCGCAAGCGCTACCGCTGAGCGTGACATCCTGGGTTCGGTTCCCAGGCCTGACTAATTGGTATTGGGTTTTTCCGTCAAGAATTTCTTAGTAGCAGTCCGGAGTTCCCTACTACATGGGACTTAAACACCTGGCGAAATGTGGATGTACAGACGCCAGCACATCAAGCTACCCGAAACTGTCAAATTTTCCCAATCAACTTTGAACCTTATGCTTTGGCGATAAAGTTGAAAGTCCATTAAAGAAATTTGACAGATTGTAGTAACTTAATGTGTTGGCGTCTGTACCATAGATACACCTCTGCCTAAGCATGCTGGTAGGATTACAGAATACAGGTGTGATGTTATGTATGTATGTATCTTCTTTCCTAACCGAAGAATGGCTGTCTATAGTAATATAATGTCCTATAATCACTATACCAAAGTCAATTTTGTACGAAAATAGCGACACTTTTTCTACCTTGATTACCTACATACGGCGGATCACACACTACAACGCGCCACGTAACGGGACGCAGATAACGCTCGCGCGTGATTATTAAAACGCTTTTCCGCCGAAATTTAGATTCTGCCCCACAAGCGCGTTATTATCGGTCGAAAATATCGGATGCGTTATTTCGATAATATGTCGAATTATCGAAATAACGCATCCGATATTATCGACCGATATAACGCGCCTGTGGGGGAGAGCCTTTAAAATACAAATTCAATAAAAACGCGCTTCCGCGCCGGAATTCGGGTCCGTTTCCCGCGCTCCGTCGCGTGGCGCGTTGTAGTGTGTGGTTCGCTTTAGGTAGCTAGTACCACAGAAAAACTAAATTCGGGGGCAGACAGACAAATGACCGAAACTCCAACTTCTTAATGGGTGTATTTTTTCCTTTTTCGTCTGAAGAAACTTTATTTCTTATTCCTTTATTATTGTGGTCGGCTAGGCTACTTGGCGGAAAGGAACAATAATTTAGATCAGTGTAAGAGAAATAATGTACCAACTCTAAGCTGTGTACTCATTATGAAGGTTAAGCGACCCTTGCCACAGTCAGTTGGTGGATGGGTGAACATCGATTTAAAAAAAAAAGTTTCTTTATTAACTTCAGTTGTACAAAAACACTTATCTAAACACTATGCAGCGTTACAACTAAGGGATAGAGTGATTTCGATGAACTCTGGCACCCAAAGTAAGATTTAAGTACATATCGAGTTCGAGACCCCTTCGTGTCTCGGAAAGCACGTCAAGCTGTTGTTTTTGGATATCATTTGTAAATGTTTGACAGTCGGTATAGGTTACAACCGAGAGGCATCGTCTTACCCAGTTACTATTAGGTTGTGAAGGTCAGATAGGTAGTCGCTCCGTGTAAAATACTGGTATTCAGCTGCGTCTGGTTAGACTGAATGCCGAACCAAAATAGTTGGAAAAACGTTAGGCGGACGATGATTATTATTAATTCAGTATAATCGACTGCACGTCGCGTCGTCGGTGGTAAATTTTTGACCTTGAACTGACCTAGCTACCGAAGAACGGAGTTTCAATAGAATACAAAGCCAGCTTCAAGGTACTGGTTTGTTACTAATGATGTTTGGCCTACTGCAGTGCGATTCTGAAACCATCTTACCGTGAAAACTTAGGTGAAGTGAGCGTGGAGTGAGCTGTCAATTCCTAGCAAAAACAAACTCACTTCACCAAAGTTTTCACGGTGAGATTTTTACAGAATCGACCGGCTGTACTGTGTTTTGTCAGCGAGCAAAAAGAAGGAAAATCCAGCTCATTCTTTTTGACATAAGTTTAGACTATTTTTGGGCACACTACTGTTAGAAACCCGTGCTGAAAGCCCGCCCGCCCGCCCGCCCGTGCTGCGTGTGGCCTGCCTTTATTTTATTAAAACCAAGTGGACTCAACTACAACTATACGGGGTCAAATTTAATTTCCTAGCGAAACTCCGCAGACGTGATGTGATGAGTATCGATATCTAAGCATGATATTTTTCTTGGGGTCAACGACCGCTGGTATTGTAGTTAATTGAAGTTTGATTTGAGCAAATCTGTTTGTTTTTGGTTTTAACTTATTAGAATAGAATAGAATATTTATTTGCGTGAAACACGTATTTAGACACCGATACCCATTGTAGCGGTACCTATAAACGCCACAAGCGAACTACGCGTCATACTGACGTCACACAAAATCCTGCATCTCGCAAGCAGAGTTTACCGCGCAACTAGCATATATACATATATAAAACGGCCCAACATGAATCATTGGGCAGTTGCCCGCCAGACACATCACCAGTCTGGTCGAAGCATCCTCCCTTTTTTATGAAGGTTGAGTAAACTTTACACCCGGTTCCTACCTCTATACGTCACGTCACGTTCACGTCTGTGAAGTATACACAAAACAACTTATGTTTTTGAACTAATATTTCAGAAATTGTGGCCGTTGACTCAAAAATTTTTTTTTTGTTTCCTTTACTTACCCATCTTATTATCCATTTGACCTTTTATAATTTTGTCCTTCGATCTTAATGACGTAGTTTCACGTAGTTACCACACAGAACAGATAAAGTGTACCTGTTTCATTCAAACTAAACGCTTTCCAAAGCCGTCCCCAACACCATTTCTTCTCTACAAACACTCTTATGTATACAGACTTTTCATAGACCACTTAGTGATTCTCAGGTGGGTCCAGATCCATTAATCTGTCCGAAAGTGACGGTAGTAGGTAGGTACCAGTAGGTAGGTACTGTAGGTAGGTATGGTAGCATTTTTTAAACGGCGGTCCATTACGCCACTTACGCGAAGTTAAGGTTTTCACTAATCTTATAGCTATGCTTTGTGTAGGGCTGCCCACAGTTGGCAAGAAGTAAAAAATATACACTGCGTTGCAAATAAAACTGCTAGCAGATTTGTAACTTATTTGTAGTTAAAAAGTCCTGACTGACTGATATCAATGCACAGAAAAAAAAAACAAATGCGCAAATGTTCTTGAGCAGCTTTTTAGACCTTTGTATCCTGCTTATGGTTATGAAGTTTCATTAAAATCAGTTCATTCGTTTCGAAAAACAAGGGCTTGAAAGTTTGTATGAAATGCCGCACGTCGTAAACGCTCTTAAAAGATGGGGGCAAGTTTGTATGGGAGTTGGTCCAAGATGAGTACGAAGAGGTTATCAAGTATGGAGAAGGCATCAACACCTGATTTTGTGTAATAGTCTAATGATGATTTGTATTTTTTGTCCTGCCATAAATCTTTTTTTCGAATTCCTATGTATATAGTTCAAATCTTAAAATCAAGCATTCGATTGCTCAAAACGGGGCAAATTGAGGTACTTTAAGCTCAACTAGCCCCGTTACGAGCAATCGCCTTAGTAAAAAATGCAAGTTTTTCCCAAAATTAAAGAAAAATGTAAGTGCTCGATATTTTTTGCAATGCAGTGTAATCTTACATGCCCGTTGTATGGCCGTCTCTCGTGAATAGAAAATCATTATTTTTTCATGTTAGCCTTTTAGTTAGCGCTTATCGTTTGTATGCTATGATAATAACAGCCCTTCAGAGTTCAGACCGGATTTCGGCCATGGCGGCAAATTTCACGGAGACGAGTCATCTGTTATAGTGCACAAGTGTGTGCGCAGACACGTGAGTACCCTTCTTCCCTTACTCTTAAGGTCCGATGGGACGCCAATCCGACACGGCCGGAGAGAGATCAGGCGCAGGACCAACGGCTTAACGTGCACACCGAGACACGGGGGTAACATATCGCCAACTTCTAATCTCTGGGCTGCTACTGAGAAATTCGAAATGGTAAAAAACCCAATAAAATTTTGTCGGATCTGGGACCCCACGCTCAGTGGTCGCGATTGCGACCACGACCAACGGGGCGTTTAATATTCGGTTTTCCCATCTGGATTCTCTCAGTAACAGCCCAGTCTGGTTTTGTGCCCGATTGATGACAATAGGCTCGCCCCTATTACGTGGAACTTAAACATAGCTGGTTATAATTATGTGGACCGTGTACCAAACCTCTGTTTCTTTAAAAAATTATTTACAATAATTAATTAATAATAAATAATTAAAAAAATTATAATTATTAATAACTACTACTATTTATTACTATTAATTATTATTTATATAATAATAATAATTATTTTTTAAATTAATTTATTTATTTTACATTATGAAAAAAACTGGTATTCAGCTGCATCATGTTAGTCTGGATGCCGAGCCCAACATAGTTGAGAAAAGACTAGGCAGATGATGAAACATTATTAACTTTAATGAAACGCAACCACGTATCTTGCCAGACTATCCAAATCTCTCTCACGATCGTCATCTTCATAATACACAGACGTCCATTTAGATATTTTCTGATAAATAACCCTTTTAACTTAACTTATTACCCCATCCCCATATCACCCTGAAATGAAAAATCTTCATCATAAAACATATTACCACATTTTTGGCACAACCCTAAAGGCTTCAGTTAATCGTCTAAAAGGTCATTTAAATTGAAAGCGGCTGTAATTTACGTTCCAATTTGAATTGTTTCTCTCAATAAAACTCCGGAAGGATTGTTCGAAACTGCTACTCTGAACTTTTGCTATTTAGACTATATGCTCTGTTATTTATGAGGGGCTCGTGGCTTTTTACAACAGCCCCACTTTCATGTATGTGAGAAGTTAGGTTGTGGTAGCCAACGCTTTTCTAGACACTGGGACGTCTTTTTTAGACACGGGGGGATATGGGCAGGCTGCGTGACATTGCAATCCATTGGATCACTTTAGTACATTTTGTATGAACTACCGCACACTACAGGCGCAGATCGCTTGCCACTTCGCCAGGCGTATTTTTGCGGTGGGTGAGCGCCCGCCGCGGCTATAAGGCCTCCTCCAAAACGGAGATGGACAGAGGTGTGCGAAGCGGAGAGGAGAGGAGATGCTTAACATCTAGGGTGTATCCACCGAATCTGTGCGGAGATGCATACTGGGTATACCGCAGCAGAGATGTGTATTGGCTAGAGCGGAGCTCTGAGAATGCGTGCGGCGAGCGTTGAATGAGGTGCAGACGCGGCAGGCGGGTTGTGTGACGCGGCGGAACTAGAGGCCCCGCTCGCTGCACGCTGCTGGCTGCTCAGTTGCTCACTTCTCCTCTGGTCTCCGCTGCGCGCCTTCGTCACAAACCAATTATGTGAGCTGTGCCTCGTAAGCTTGGACAGCTCACACCTCTGTTTTGTTCGCGCTAAGCAAATTTGAGACATCTCGTCTCCTATCTGTTCAACCGTATCCACTGAAGCTAAGCGGAGACGTTGTATGTAAAAAACTGGCCAATGCGAGTCGGACTCGCACACGAAGGGTTCCGTACCACAAGGCAAAAACGCCGAAAAAAACACTTATTTTATTCTGTTTTTAGTGTTTGTTGTATAGTGGCAACAGAAATACATCATCTGTGAAAATGTCAACTGTATAGCTATCACGGTTCATTAGATATAGATACAGCCTGGTGACAGACGGACAGACGGACAGTGGAGCCGTCCCGTAGGGTCCCGTTTTTACCCTTTGGGTGCGGAACCCTAAAAACTAAATCCTGTTGGTGTTTTCCAACACATACTTGTCCTCTCGTCTCGTCTCCGCTTCGGAGGAGTCCGGGCCTACAAAGAAAAGAATGAATAACGTTATAACACAGTTGTTCTCCAGGAAACGCCTATTTGCAACCATAATGAGTATGACGGTTTGATGAAAGGATCCAATTCTAATGCTGCCATTTTGATTTGTGCCAGAAAATCCGTCGGTCCAATAGAACAACTAGAACATACATAGGTTGATGAAAGCTATGTCGGTAATATGCAAAGCAGAACTCCCCGAGGATTCCAAGGCAAATCAGATTCCAAGGATTTTGCGGAAATATACGGGAATAAGCCGATTCAAATGACAGAACTATTCTCAGTAAGTATAGCTGATGAGCAAATTCAAATTTAAACATTTCACATAAACTTACATGGGCACTTATGAAACGCCAGAAGGTGCACGGTTCCAATTGGTCGTTTTCTCTGCAGAAGAGCCGGCAAGAAACAACTCTTTTAAAAATAATTGGTTTTTACATTGTTTTCAAATTACAGTGTTAATAGTTACTTATGGGAGGATAGTATAGGCCTTTTTTTTAGTGCTCTGTGGAATTCCTCATGGACTTCCTCCATCGTGGGGGTGACAGAGGGGCATGCCGGACTCTTACCAGCTAAAACTACCGCGGTGTTCCACCTGAACAGATGGCCGATGGGGCCGAAAGGTTCTGGAGTGGCGACCGCGTACCGGAAGACGTAGCGTTGGAAGGCCTCCCACAAGGTGTTCCGACGACCTTGTGAAGGCCGCAGGAACCCGTTGGATGCGAGAAGCACAGAACCGGTCGAAGTGGAGGTGCTTGGGGGAGGACTATGTCCAGCAGTGGACGTCTTTCGACTGAAATGATGTTGGTGATGGTTCCTACTCTGCCTATGGCCGGCGGGATTCGCATAAGCATTCACTCTCCCGACAAGTCTCGACCCGCTGTTCCTCAGCGGGTCCGACCTTCCCGTGCGGCAATTCAGGATAGTGTAGGCCTGCCCATAAGTAAAGAAAGAAGAAAAAAGCGAGCATACAATAACATCACGCTTATATTTTCCAAAGGAAAAGACAGTAATGTACCAATAGTTCAACCACACAGCTAGTAAATTGTGGTTACACACACATGGTCTTAAAGGTGAGCTTGTTGCAATTAACTGGACCTGAATCCAGACCCCAAGCTGGGGAATCATAACCAGCACCACTAATCTAACGAAACCCTCGTTAGTCTCTTGTCAAGTTACAAGTTAGGTACCTATTAATAGTGTACCTAATTTGAAAACATTCTAAAAGCCAATTATTTTTAAAAGAGTATGTAACCTTGAAGTTTTTTGCCGACTCTTCTCCTTAGGAAACGACTAATTGGAATCGTGTACCTAGCTTCTGACGTTTCATAAGCGCCCATGTAGGTTTATGTGAAATAAAATATTTTGATTTTAATTTTTTTTATTTAAGTAGCTCTCAAATCTCATATATTATTACGAGTAAGTAAGTAAATGTCATAAGGTGACTGTCATCATAATACCCATAAACCGACTAGCTTTTGACCGCGACTTCACCCGCATGGAGGACGGAAATTATTCTATGTGTTAATCCAGGTTATAAACTGTCAGTGTGTCAAATTTCACCCAAATTAGTTTAGCCGTTTTTGCGTGATTGAGTGACAAACATCAAAACATACAAACCTTTACGCACTTATAATATTAGTAGGATTATCATCATCGAGGCGTAATAATAAATAGTTTGTGTTATTTCTCTGGTAGATTTAAGTACTATAGCAATAGTTTCTAGGTCCGGTGTATTGTATACTCTAACCAAATGGACGTTATGGGTCAAAAATCAAAGTTTTTTTAACAAATTTCCATCTATATTATTTTCTCTACAGTGCGGCCTTGGAGAGAATGCGTTCTTGGCACCTGTCAGTTTCATAAAATTTAAGGCTCGCGCTTTAATTAATCGCGCGCGACACAAAGGCACCGCTCGTTGCGCGACTTGCGGTGCCTTTGTGTCGCGTGTCGTGTCGCGCCTGTTTGAAGGAGCCTTTAAACGTGTGTTGCTCAACTATCGATTGCTCTCGATAGTATTTCAATACTATCGTGTCCTCGACAGCTAGTAACAATATCGATAGGGCTATGGAATGGGCATGGAATTTTACAATACTATCGATAGTAGACCCCTGTATCAATCGTCAGACATGAGTAATACTATTGATGAAGAGCAACAGTATCAATAGTATCAAGTTGTGATACTATTGATAATATCGCTATAAAAGTGTGTTTTACAATTAATAGCGATACTATCGATGGTATTAGGACTATCAATATTTTTATCCCATTGATATTCTATTCTAGGTAAATGACTTATATCCGGATGGAATACTATTAAATTTTCGTTACATATCGATGGGGACTATCGATAATATCCCTAGTAATTGTTGTAAAACACACTTTTGTAGCGATAGTATCACAACTCAATACCATCGATAGTATTGCTCTTCATCAATAGTATTACTCATGTCTGACGGTCGATACTATCAATAGTATTGTAAACTTCCAATACTACCGATACCTACTCCTATCGACATTGTTACTAGTTTTCAAGGTCAACTATCAGTAGATCAACTATCGATAGTTAGGCAACACTAGTGTTTTGCTAATTTGATCTTTATTACCTACTAGTATTGTCGCACTGACAGGTGTCAGGAAGGCATTCTTTCGACGGCCGGACTAATTGTAGTCCACCAATTTACTATAGCCATCCACATCCATAGTTAAAACGACATAAAACTTATCAACTTGAACTAATATTTTATTCAAATATCTCATAAATAATTCCTTAAATACGACATCATCATTAAAACCAATTTAATTTCCCTAAATTGATCAATCTTACACCAAAAAGGTGTTGGACTCAGAATTGTTCCGAATCTGAGGACCCTTATCCGATTTAGGAAACAATTTATATCCCCGACGGCGAAGGGCTAAAAATTTTCACAATCCGCGAACGATTTAGGGAATGTCACTTGAGATCAAAATAAATAGCCCTATACTTTGGGACCTTTCGGCCCTTTCCTGATTTCAATAGAGGCAGTGTACAAGGTTTAGGCAGGGAGAAGGGGTGTTTATTTGGTACTGTCATTGAATTTTAAAGTTGGTGCTCCAGAGGGATCTGTGTTTGCATTAGAATTTCGAAGATGAAAAGTTTTCTACTAATTTAATGTATATCCCCCTTACTAATAAACGTACAGTACCCGGCGATAAATATTGCACATCGACCTTTGGAAAGAGACAATCGGCTAATTTCGGCTTCGTAGAGCGTTATCTCTGTCGCACGAAATACAAACAGTCCGGTATCTATTAGGAGCTGTTAAAACAATTATGATTTGCTTCTTTTGATAATTATTTTTATTCTTTGTATAAAATGGTTTTGTGTAAAAAGGTCGATGTGCAATATTTATCGCCGGGTACTGTATAATATCAGATGAACACCGATTTCTCTCTTTCAGTCGTCAGTAATTTGACATTCGAAAGAAGAAGACAAAGCGTTGTGTAACTGTACGAAGCTATACAACGTTTATTAGTAAGGGGGTAAATAATCCTATTCAGATGAAATTTGGTACACAGATAGCTTATAGCCTGGATTAACACATAGGATACTTGTTATCCTGATACTACGTTTCTTTGGGATAATTTCCGACCTGTACGAGGCCAAAGTCGCGGGCAAAAGATAGTAATAAATATTAATGTAAAAACATTAATATTTATTATTATCTTTTGCCCGCGACTTTCTTGGTCTTTCTTGGTCTTTCTTTCTTGGTCTTTCTTTCTTGGTCTTTTAGCGTTTGGCCTAGTATAAAAATACTAAGGCATACCATCTAAATAGCTATTAAAGTCCAACATCAAGATTGTAATTTGCTATTCCATTTTCTTATGTACAGACGCCAGCACATCAAGCTACTACAACCTGTCAAATTTCTTTAATAGATTTTCAACTTTATCGCTAAAGCATAAGGTTCAAAGTTGATTGTGAAAATTTGACAGATTCGGGTAGCGTCATGTGGTGGCGTCTTTACACTTATTTTTTTTCACAAAAAACGTCGTGGCTTCAGAAAAGTTGTTAGCGAGACTGCCCATGACGCGTCGGAAATCATTTAAGGAAAATATTTGTTATTTTATTTAACCCTAGCTTCTGCCCGCGGCTTTCAATATCAATTATATCAGTTATGCTTATGACAATAATTATCAGTTTATTCATTTCACTATTTATAAAAACACATTTTTGCTCATCCAATTTAAATTCGAATCATACAGCTTAAAAGTCAAAAGTTTAAATCCGTGGAATCCGCAAGGAATCCACTTAGAGAACTTTGTTTTGAACTTAATAAAGTACTGTCATAGAGTCTCGTTGACTTGACATATAATTATAAACTTCTTGTACCTGCTATTCTTTGTGACTTGCAAGTTGGGTATAAATAGAATTTATTTTTGGTGTTGATACACTATTTTTTTTTTCAGGAAGGGAAATCGTCAAATGACCCCTTCAAAATTGTTACACTAATAGAAATCCACGCTATTGCCGACTGCTACAGGATATGTTTTATCTTAAAACACGCGGACGAAGTCGCGGCAGAAGCTTGTTGTAGATTATAATATATTATGTCATTGACCAAGTGATTAATAGGGCATTATAAAAAATGCCCGGGCAGTATGAAAAATGCCCAATATGCAGTGGGCAGTGTGATAACAACTATTGAAATAATCAAATCGACCAGGCATTTTTTATAATGCTAGTCACCTATGGGGCAGAACAATTAAAACCAGGTTTAATTACTGTAATTTTTATTTCAAACGTAGTAGCTTGTCATTACTTATTCATAATGCGCGGGCATTATGAATAATGCCCGTATTTATCACTTGGTCCATAACATAATATTGTTTTAGCAAATCTTATGTTTTGCAATAAGAAGCCTATTAGTTTTGCAAAAAGTAAAAAAAAAATATTAGTCACAAACATACCTACATATTTTTTGTTCTTACTAGTCGCGTTCCTAGTTTGATTGCGAGAAGCGCTTGTTTTTTTTTTTAATCTATAGAATCACGCATCTTTATTTTCTACAGGGCAAAACCCGTTTTAGCAAAACAAAAAACCACGCCTAATTGGTCGCTTATGTGTTTCCTCAAGATGTTTCCTAACCTACTTATTAAAGGTTCGTTGGTAGGTATTGTACTTCCCCGTTTGCCAAAATCTTCAGAGAAAAAATTAACCTCTTAACTCGTAAAACGATTACAAGGAAAATCTTCATCGTTTATTAAAATCCGATCCATCTCTTGCACTATTCACTTATTTTAGCTTACATAACATTTTTACATGACCCTTATATCGTTCGCAATAAGGGCCACATTCGCAATGTTCGCAAACGTTCGTAAAATCGCAGACCTTTCTGGCTTTGTTGAGGATTTTTATCGTGACGTTAAGGTTTTTTTATTTAGTGTGATATTGAATTTTCCAGCTTATGTGCGAACGCATTTCTTGTAAAAACAAGCAAAAATGAACTTTATTGCATTATAGAAATAAAGTCTTATTGAGTTTTTTCAAAGGTCAGTGTGGAATGGCTTTTTCAACGATATTTTTATACAAGCTTTTTAGTCAAAGAAAAAGGCTTAAATGTTTCTTTTTGAGATAATGTGCGGAGATGGTGTGATAGAAAGATGCTGCCATTAATTTGTTGCAAAATGGACTTTATAAAGAAACTTCCTCATAACGGCAAATGTTAGGAAGAGGTATTAATGGTTCGATAAGGAAAGAGAGTGCGGAAAAGAGGTTTTAAATGCTCTTTGGGAGGAAGGGAAATGTTAAAAGCTGATTATGGGTATTTGCTTCTTCTTTGTGTGTTGTTCTTTAAATGGGTAGGGTAGGCATATTAGCTATAAGTTCCAGGTGTGAGCCTATTATCATTATCATATTAACATTATAGGCTGATGCCTATAATGTTTCCACTGCTGGGACGCTAGCCTCTTCTTGGTGAGAGGGAATGGGCCGTAATCCACCACGCGGGCACGTATGCGGGTTGGTAGATGTCACATGTCTTCGAAACTGGAAGCCGAACCCAACATAGTTGGGAAAAGGCAAGGCAGAATGAATACTTTGCCTAAAATGGGAATTGATGCAATGACCTAACGAAAGCAAGACACTCGAAACTAATATTGTTTGTAGTCATTTCTCTGATTTACCTTTATTTTTCAAGTCTATTTATAATACAAAAAACCGGGCAAAAGCGAGTCGGACTCGTGCACCGAGGGTTCGGTACCATCATATGTTTTTAAATTTTTATCGGCGAGGCCTATATTCGTTAGAGAATTTTAACACTGCGCACTGCGGTGTAGTATTGCAGTTTTAGGTCAGCGCCATCTCTTGACCGATAGTGGAACTAGTGTAACTTTTGTTGATGATTTCTGAAAAAGTGTGCTATTTAGAGACATCGTCTTATTTTACCTGTAATCTTTACATAAGCTTCTATCACATAGAATTACCTACTTATTTCAGATTTTTCTCTTTGCAAACTTCGGAGATAAGGGAATGGTGTTTTTTTTTTACATTTTTCATCAAAACTTTTTTTGAGAATGTGCAATCTGCGCTCTTTCATATGATACCCCACATGCCTTAGTAGCCCCACTTCGAATTTTTCAGAACCCCTTTCAGACCCTGCTGCAAAAAAACCTTTCTTATTTGCAAAATAGCTGGGCAAACGTCATCTACAACTATTCCAAATTTCAAGTTGATAGCATTAGTAGTTCTTGAGATATCCAGCTGTGACTGACAGACAGACAGACGAGTCTCACCATAAGGGGTCCGTTTTACCATTTTGGTACGGAACCATAAAAACTATCCTATTATAATAACAATGGACCAATGTTAATTAAAGGCTCCTTCAAATAAGCGCGACACGCGATAAAATCGCGCGCGACACAAAGGCACCGCAAGTCCCGCAACGAGCGGTGCCTTTGTGTCGCGCGCGATTATATCGCGTGTCGCGCCTGTTTGTAGGAGCCTTAATTCTTTTCTTTAACTCAAGTTCAGTCAGTGTACTGTATTCTCAGTATTATCGTTAGTGCTATTAATTTCTCTGTGGTATTATCAACCAAAGGAATCCCCAGTCCCGCGCGGTATCACAAGCTGACCGCATTTGACCTTTAACAAGAATAGCATCTAATTACATACTTACAATTATCAATACTGTCGGTTCTCTCCCCTTATCTTGAACTGTTATATATGTCATGTGACGTAACATCACGCTAGTATAGGACGCGGTAGGTAGATATGTAGGTAGATAGGTATAGTAAGTATGTAAATAGACTTCGAATCCAATTCGGTTTTAGCAAAGACAATCTCCACAGATGGGGGTTCACGGATGGCTCAGTAGTGTACTTATATAATAATGATAATTTTTATTTTCTATCTGTGACAGATCTAATGAAGAGTGGTCTTCTTATATCCCTTAAGATAAGACTCATTGACGTGTGCATACTTCCCATCCTCACATGTGGCGGTCAAACATGGTCTTTGACAAATCAGCAGAAGTCCCCACTTGAGGTTTACCAGAGGGCTATGAACCGGAGTATTCTGGGTATCAATTAACAGATCGGGTTTGGAGTACGATCATCCGTTCCATCGCAAAGATAACTGACGTCACTTGGAAAGCTGCCACACTAAAATGGAATTGTACTGAAGACATCTACCGCATATCAGACGACCATTGGTCCAAACTTACGACCTTATTGCGGCAGGCCCAGACGGAGATGGCGGGATGAGCTCGAGCTTCTTCAACAAGAACTGGTCCTCAGAATCTTTAAACAGAGAGAAATGGAAAGAGAGCGGGGAAACCTTAAACCCTGCAGTGAGACATCATAGGCTTTTATTATAAATATCTACGAGTATGTATATTGTGTGTTATGATGAGTAATATCTTGTATGAAAGATAAAACTCGCCACCAGGTCTGAGAACTGAACCCAGAACCTTATGATCAGTAGTTGCGATAGAGACCACAAAATCAACGTGTTCGACATGGTGTGAGCAACTTTTTAAAAAAAATATGAGGTGCTCTGAATACCTACATAAATATACAGTATGTTAACTAACAGAGGGCGTTCCCGTTAACCCGCAATAGTATAGCATCCATACATGCTAAAAAAAATATTACCATTCGAAAATAAAATGTTTTTATATTTTTTTATATTAAAATATTCACTAAAAATCGTAAATTGATACTCTATTTATTTAATTAATTCTAATTTATTTAATTAAATAAATTCCGACATTGCAGTCCTTCAAGTACGCGTGTACAGAGTGTTTCTTTAACGTATCAATTTACGATTTTTAGTGAATATTTTAATATAAAAAAAAAAATAAAAAAATGTTATTTTTGAATAGTAATATTTTTTTTAGCATGTATGGATGCTATACTATTGCGGGTTAACGGGAACGCCCTCTGTTAGTTAACATACTGTATATTTTTTGTCATTTTGAATAGAATAGAATATTCTTTATTATGTACACCATTATGGATTCAAGATATAAATTTACCAATAGGCGGTCTTATCGCTAAAAGAGATCATTTACCGACAACCTTTGGATGGCCTTTTTATTATTAATTTTCTTTCGAAAAGCCATTTATAAAAGAACCGTTTTTGTTTATTATTTAAGGCATCTTTTCTGACGTTGAATGCTGACCAAAATATCAGTTTGCTTACCACAATAACAACCGCAAGTAAATCATTTTGTTAATTATTTTCCTTTTGTTTCTTATTCATTTAATTTAAGTAAATAATGTATTGTTAAACTATGACTAAACCCATTATGTGTTTTGAACGTTTTATTTAGGAACTTACCTAAACTTGCCTGCTGTTTCAATCAAGGAAAAATCATCGAACATTGCTTGTGTAGAAAATTAGTTCTCGTTTCTATAGCCAACTATCATAAACTTTGCGTTATAACAAGTGGGAATGATATTACGACAGTAAACGAAAACACTGCCAATACTAATGTACGAGAGTATTTTAAAACAACAAAGATTCGGCTTTACTCCGTGACTGTACTAATGGGCAGTTGGTCCAGTCAACCTATTCAAAATATGTTCAGTTTGAGTGATCCCGTGGGTCCAGTTCGAGTGGGTCCAGTTGATCAAAGACTCAAATACCACCCAAACATCGAAATAAAAAAATAAAAAACTATCTACCACTAGTAGTGAGTAGCCATGGGTTTTACCAGTCAGCTATAGTGACTAAATTCTTATTCGCAGACTGGGAAAGTCATAAGTTAGATAATATACGAGGTTTAATTTATTGTCACATCCTGTATATGCCTTTAGCATACAACGAGGATTTTAAAGGATACATCGGGATGAAATGCCTATACCGACACCCAGCTGTACCAGTATTTTACATGGAGCGACTGTCTATCTGACTTCCACAACCTAGTTACTGGGTAATACGATACCCCTTGGTAAGACTGGTTGTCAGACTTTCGTCCTTCTGACTACCCGTAACGTCAAAGATCCACGAATGACAGCCGGGATCAACGGCTTAACGTGCTTTCCGAGGCACGGAGGGGTCTCGGTATGTAAAGATAGTCACCCATCCACAGACCAACCGCGGCAAGCGTAGCTTAACCTGACCGATCGACCTGTGCGGCTGTTATTATTTAGCCACGGGCCTCCCTAATAAAGAGGCATGCTTATCGGGGGTGATTTACGTCAAGGTAAGTATTTAGTTTGTATGAAAATTAACAAAAAATAAAAAATAAGAATTCATTAATGTGTCCATAATGAAAAATGCTTATTTCCATGGTCTGAACATCTGGTTGAAGTTTAGGTATATCGTCCGGAACACGGTGTACCTATATGTAAATAGTAAACCACAGACTACCTGTAGTATTGTCTACCCTTCTCTAAACGTTGTCTTTAAAAAAATTGCTCTTAGCGATAAGACCTCCCATTGTGTCACCCAGTGTAAAATTTCTGCATTCATATTTTACTAGCAGTGCCCCGCGGTTTCACCCGCGTAAGTTTTGATCCCGTGGGAATATCGGAATGAAAACAATCCTATGTCCTTTCCCGGGACTCAAACTATGTCTACACCAAATTTCAGCTAAACCGGTTCAGCGGTTTAAGCGTGAAGAGGTAACAGACAGACAGACACACTTTTGCATTTATAATATTAATAGTAATAGTGTAATTTTTTAATAGTGTAATTAATATTAATAGTGTAATTTTTATGGTGAAAGATTATTCTATCTATTTATCAAACTAGCTTTCAAAGCTTTTACTAACAACACACACATTCACAAATATCAGTCAAAATGTCGTCACACAAATCATACAAAAACATTGATAAAACTCAGACCGCAAGTTCAAACGGACGCTGGTAAAGTCCCGATGCCTGAACAAAATTATCTCTAAGCACAAACTTCCCTATATAAACTGAGAGACCCATTGAGAGACATCATTCGTGAATCCAGAACTCAGCAAACATGTTCTCTCCAATTTTCTTCACTGTCTTCGTAGTGAGTGTAACAGCTTGGGAAACTGTCCCTGAAGGTTACCAACTGGACTTAAGCCCTCAAGAGCAGGATCTGAACGATGATTTCTACCGGTTTTTGCACCAGGAGGAACATAGAAGACAAACCCGCCAGCTACATGGAAGTGCTTTTGTGAATTCGGACCTCACTAGTGGTAAGTTTTTGAAAATTTTTTTTTTGTTTTTCTCTTACGTTATTTACGGGTAGTCAGAAGCCCAACACTCTGACAACCAGTTTTACTAAGGAGTATCGTGTTACCCAGTAACTGGGTTGTGGAGGTCAGATAGGCAGTCGCTCCATGTTAAATACTGGTAGTCACTTGCATCTGGTTAGATTGGAAGACGATTCCAACTTAGGCAAAAAAGGCTATGCAGTTCGATTGCTCGAGTCTTTGTTTATTTTTTTTTTATTTTTTTATTTGTAATGGGTAACCTATAATATTAGGTACCGAATAACACAGGATACCTTTTATGTCAGATAAATGCTTAGTTCCTCTGGGAATTTCTATGCGGGTGAAACCGGCTTAGTTAGAATTTCCGAATAAAAACATTTGAAATTTTTAAAATGAGTACGCTAGCCTTTTAGATTCGCAAACTAAATGCATGCTATCGATAGCTGGGTCTCTTGAAAAGGAATTAAGCATTATAATCTCTCCATGCCTGTATTCTCCATTGGCAGAGGTGTATACCACATTTTGACAGTTATGTTTCAAGTCCTATGAAATGAAGGAGGAATATTGCTATAACCATACAAAGATCCATCCAGGCTTTGGGGTGCTACTTAGAATTTCTTGATGACATACCTTAATTATACTTCACCTAAGAATTGAATCTAGGAACCTATGCTGAGCAGTATCGTTTACTAGACCAACAACTGCTTCCGATATTATAAAATGTCGTAATTCATTTGTTTGTTCTTTTTTCCCAGGCATAAACGCCAAGCTGCCATTTGCTGGTGACGATAAGAATGTCCTAAGTGCTATTGGTGGAGCTAACTTCGATGCGAACAAGCGCCTGCAGTCAGCAACCACTGGATTGGCATTTGATAATGTGTAAGTGTTTTTAACGAATATTAATTATTTTCTTCTTTCGTGTTGATATGAACTCTGTGTGAAATTATTGAGAATAGCTTATGTCGTTATAAAAATATGTACTTAATCAGATGGGCAGTGGTGACTCAGTGGTAACGGCCCTGACTTACGAGTTGTAGGTCGCGGGTTCGAACCCAGGCAGGCACTTGACTTTGTGTAAATAATTTCTTCACCACTGCTCTGATAACGGTGAAGGAAAACATTGTGAGGAAACTGGCATGTCCTAGAACCAAAAATTCGAAGACATGCGACATCTGTCCACTACGTTTCACTCTTGGGACTCACACACAGGCCTACTCTCGAGTAGGCCTGTGTCCCAGGAGTAAGAACATTATAAGCTGATTATGCAGCATGGTGGTTGCGGGGCTGATTATTATCCAAAATGAGCTGGATGTTCGATTAATCGCATTTCAGAAGTAACTCTTGGATTATGAAATCCCCCTTACTGCTACAAAGTGTGTGTTGCTCTCAAAGTCACGCCATGGTAATGCGGTTGACTATTTGAAATTTGAATACAACTTTCAAATAAAAATAAAAATCAAAATTCATTTATTTAAACTAAGCCAAGACAGGCCCCCAAAACGCCCGCCCTTCACCTTCACTTAGATGTTTCTATAACTTGCTTTTCCAAGCGGTTCGGTTTAACTTTAGTTAGATTCTGAAAAGAGAGATTTATCTATAGATTCAGTCAGAGAAACCAATTGTTTATGAAAATGACACACTTCGTCTATCATACAACTGTCAAAAGGTTGTGATTTGAATATACGAACAATTTAACTTGGTACCTAGTCAATTTGATAAACAATTTCCCTGAATTTATATAATTCTTTAAAAGAACCTCGTAGAGTATCTAATCAGTCAGCCACGTTAACACTGTTTTGAGTATTCAATCTCTGCATTATGGCATTAATCTATTCTTGCATACCTTAGTCTAGATTTCCTTAAAGATGTGAAAGTCTGGAACAAATCTCTTCCATGTATTTTGTGTGGAGCGTTGATAGCCGCGCCACAGTATTTTACTTTTGTAGCTATTTTCGTGTCTTTCGTTGAGTTATATCTAAATTATTCCTACTATAGCCTTTATTATTTAAAATTCTTTTGAAACATAATTTCACATGTGATCCTTCCCTAATTACAGCAACGGCCACGGGCTCTCTCTCACCAATTCGCGCATCCCTAACTTCGGCAACAGGGCCACGCTAGCAGGCCACGCGACCCTCTTCCAAAACCCGAACCACAACCTCGGAGCTAATGCCTTCGTGTCCAGGAGTATGCCTTCGATCCCTCAAGTTCCAAACTTCAACACTTATGGAGGCGGAGTTGATTATATGTTCAAGTGAGTATTTTATCAAACTATGTATTAAGGTCATACGGCTACCAAGGCGTATCGTGTTATCTACGATGAGACGGCAATCCGACACGCCCGGAGAGAGATCAGGCGCAGGACCAACGGCAAAACGTGCTGAGTGAGGACAGGGCAGTAGTATCTAGGGGACCGTTCAAGTATTACGTAAGCAGATTTTTTGCAATTATTAGCCCCCCCCCCTCCCCCTCGTCAGCACAAGTAAGCAAAGCTCTTACCCCCCCCCCCATGCTTACGTAAACATCATGCATGCAATCAATAAAGAAACCAGAACACATTGAAAAAAAATGTGTTCCTGGTTTCTTTATTGATTCATGAACAGCAGTTATATGCGTTTCGTTTTCAAGCATAGACAAGTAGGGTTGCCATATGTGTTCAAACCAAAATCGACTAAATATTGTAGAAAATCCGAAAAAGTAAAAAAATAAATACTGCTGACGTAATCACCATCCAGACTCCCCCATTCCCCATGTCATCAAAAATAAGCAAAGGAAAGACCCCCCGCCCCCCTGTAGTGCTTACGTAATACTTGAATGGCCCCTAGGTTGTGGAGATCAGCAGCCGCTTCATGTAAAATACTGGTTTCGGCTGCATCTGGTAAACTTGAAGTCGTTCGTAAAATAGTTGGGAAAAGGCTGGTAGAAGATTAAGTTTATAAGATGGAGGGTCATCTGATGATAAGTGGTCATCACCGATCAGCAATACCAGAGGCGTTGAAATACGTAGTCATACTAGAGGCAAAGCTGAAATTTTTGTCTTATGTGCCTGTAATTACAGCGGCACCGATAACCTTCAAATCGGAACGCAGCAACGCTGTTTTGCAGCACAAGGCTAATGCAAATTCAGTCAGCTCCTTTTTAG
This sequence comes from Luperina testacea, assembly GCA_927399505.1. Lineage (NCBI taxonomy): Eukaryota > Metazoa > Arthropoda > Insecta > Lepidoptera > Noctuidae > Luperina > Luperina testacea. The sequence continues at coordinate 6,077,982 of OV656779.1, read as the reverse complement.
CCATAATATAAATTTCTTATGGAACTCATTCATCTTTTTTGATGTGGAAACTTGTTTAGGCGCGTTGAGCGATTTTTGCTAGGGGAGAAACTTATAGGCCACGTCACCGACATCAATCTGTAGCTATGAGTACGACGTGTTGCGCTTGGCCAGCAGTGAAAGCATAATTATATATTTTAATTCATAATTTTATTCACAAATTATGAGATTTAAATTTTTTAAATATAAAAAATTAAAAAAAAATAATGTTAAGTATTTCATAGTTTTAAGTTTTCACTTCTGTCGGCAGACCCCATTACCACAGAATAAAGAAATACAGTATTGTTACTCGGCCGTAACCTTGATGTAAATGCCTACAGCCGCGCGGTACGTAAACATGCGATAGGGCTGCCCGCCTCCAGTATTTTAATTACATTTGCCTACTTTGTGTTTCCATTTAGTTTTGTTATTGTATTTTACTGTGTGTACATAAATAATTTTATATAAACAAATACAATACTTTGTGAATTGAATAGGAAGTGTTTAATAAAAATGCGTGTTGTTTTGATCGCCGCCGCACGACTCCAGGTAGTGAGCAGCAGCGCGCTGTTGCTATTCAAATTTCGAACTAATCGCCGCGCGGCGCCAGTCAGTAGGCAGCGCTAGCGCGCTGTTAAAATGGCGGGAAAGCAAGTGTGCATTCACAGATTGATTTTATTTAAAATTAAAAAAACAGTTTATTCGGTAATTTAAAAACTTGGCTGCATGCTCTAGTGTCTTTGCCAACATTTTCACGCAGCCACGGCAGAAAATAATCCTCGCGCCATTTTTCTCAAATTTTCTTTTCTTTGTACTTGTATTGTGAAATGTTTTTTTTTTTCTGTTTCCTCGCAAATGTGTTAAAAAACGTCGTACGATATACGTGCGTATTGGTTATAACATCTTAACGCACTAATATCGTAATGTACTATTACAGAATTATAATCATTAAAGTCATCAACACAACTCTCTAAGACCATGTAAGTCCAAAGAATGATGATTTCATGAAACAGTTATTCTTATTACAGTAACAGTTATTCAATAAAAATAATTAATTTTATTCATAAAAGTATGCAATCATTTCATTAATGTTTTGTTATGATGTTGTCACGTTAAACTATCGTCCGTAAATCGACTTTACAGACAACCAATTTTTTTGTAGTATTATTCATACACACAGTACAATAAACAACTATTATTAATAATAAAAACCACGTCTTTACTTTGAATTATACAAACTAACAAAACACACATGCGCCGAGGTTTTAACACAAGCGTACCTACCGTTTAATGATTCATGAACCGCCTATAACTACCTACCTCACTCGTGTTTATCACTTTCCTTTACTCTATTCACTTCATTTATTAATCCAGACATCTTTTTTTCGGGAGATAAAATGAAATACTTATCCATTAAAAATACACACATTATGTACCTACCTACAAGTAAGTAAAATTATTTTATAGTCTTACCTTTCAGAGTTTCCAGGTAATCTAAAAAAAGTTATCTCTGGATGCGTTATTGACGAATTCATGCAACCAAAAACAGCACAATATAGCCTACTCGTCATATTAAATATGTACTTGAACTTATTTTTAGTGCAAAAATCGCGCGGTTATTGTTAAAAAAAACAACACACCGTCCGTTCGTCACTGCAGCACAGTCGCGACTGTCTGCATGCTGAGCTCATGCCGTGGTCGAGGCGCGTAGGTATAGCTCGCGTTTCGTCCGTTTGTATGAAGAACTCGTACTGTATGTCTTTATACTGTGCCATTACTGTCTTCTTCTTTTAAAATGGGCACTTCTTCTTCTACATCATTAGTAACTGCGTTGCCTTAAAAATATAGTTTTCTAATTCTTTTCCTCTATTACAGAAACAGAGTCGGCGCCTCATTAGGGGTAGCTCAAACTCCGTTCCTGCAACGGACTGACTACTCTGCCAACGGAAACTTGAACCTCTTCAGAGATAAATCCAGTTCTGTGGACTTCAACGCAGGCTTGAGCAAGTCTGTGTCACCCTTCATGAAGAGCTCGTCGTGGGAACCCTCGACTGGTTTTACTTTTAGGAAATTCTTTTAACTTTACCTAAAAACAAAACCTAGGTATATTTGGATTAAGAATTTGAGATAATTTTCAAGTTATGGAACAACGAAACGAATGTCATAATTAACATAGTTCAAATTCCATTGCAACCAAAATTTTATTACGACTTTATTGTTACAAATTGTCACTCAAAAATCAACTTAGAATACATTTCACTAAAGTAGATAACTGATTAAGTGGCGATGGCCTGTAAATTATCTGAGATTATGAACACAGCTATATGTCAAAGACATTCACTTACGAAACAATCTGTTGGTACAATACGGCCGATGGGTCATGACCGGTATAGCTCGTCAAAATGTAGGGAACAGCTGATTTTTTTTTCGCGATTTCTGGTTTGGTCCCATAGTAAAAGTTGTTCATAAAGATGAATACAATGACCTCTTAAGTGGTTGCCTTGTATATATCTTTGGGAGTCCCCCATATTGGACTTTGTGACTTAGCCAACCGTGCATTGTCATCCAAACCAAAGGTGTATGCAAAATTTCAGCTCAATTGGTTGGGGAAAACAGCTGTTATAAAAATCTGTTGCAAGATTTGACCCATACGCAAGTTATATGTATATACTTAAAAAAGCTTGTAAAAATGTTATTGTTATTTGTAATGTTTTTTTCGATAAGTTAAAGTCCCAACGCGACAGCACGATGCGACTCTAGTTGAACAATTTCTATGAAAATTTTATGAAAATTGTTTTACCTACCAGAATCGCGTCGCACCGTCGCGTCGCGCCTGTCTCCGGGAACCTTAAGTCAGTACTTACGTGAACTCACTTGTAATATTTTATATAGTATCAAAAAGTGTCAGTTTAGACTGTTAATCATCATTTTCACATTTGTCTTGATACTTTCCTTTACAATAACATATTAATAGTATGTAAGGTACGAAAAACATTAAACAAGTGATTTTTATTGCCAAAGTATTAATCCATATTTGAATTGAAAAATAAGTGTAAATAATATTTTCAAAATACACTCACAAGTTTGTATAACTAATTATAATTATTTAAGTATTAATTTTAAAGGAAGGTACCTACAGATTTAGTATTGTATTGCATTTTTAATTTAGTTCCGTAAAAGATCTGTAAATAAAAAATATTTTAGATAAGTTGGTTGTATAATTTTTATTACCACCGTCATTTGTTTTTCATTCATCAGCCGTATTCTCAGTAAGTACAGATTGGCAAGAACGTTCACAGTGATCTCAGTCTGCATCTGTCAAAATACCTCTAATTTCCCAACATTTTTGACAAGTTTTTGACATTTCTTTGTCGCCGAGATGAGATTGCGACTAGATTTTTAACGTTTTAAATTACGAGAATTGGCCTTCTGTTACAAATATCATGGATTCAGTACATAATACCGAAAAAAACTACGTTTTCAAAAAAACTTGCTGTTCCGTACATTTTGACGCGGAAGACGAAAAGTGAAAAAAAGCTACTTATTAGATACAATTTTCTATAATAAAAATAATAATAATAAATACTTTAATTCAGACCATGGTGTCCATTTTGTTAGTAACAATTTTCTTATACGTAGAATATCATCATCATGCTCTTCATCTTGTTGTTCTTGTTCTTTTTTTGTTCTTCTTTGTTCTTTTCTTGTTCTTCTTTGTTTTTTTTCTGGTTCTTCTTTGTTTTTTCTTGTTCTTATTTGTTCTTTTCTTATTCTACTTTGTTCTTTTCTTGTTCTTCTTTGTTCTTTTCTTGTTTTTCTTTGCTCTTATCTTGGTCTTAATGTTCTTGTTCTTCTATGAAGCAGCAGATTTGATTTTGATAACCGATGAAGAATTTCTTCGTAGAATTATGTGCTAAATTTATAGTTAGATACAGTTTGCGCGTCAATGATGCCACGGTTAAAAAGATCGATAAAAAGTTCTCTATGGTAGGTATATATCTTTATCTCCTAAGGATAACCCACAGTAACCATTTTAATGTTTTACATATCACAAAAAAATATGGGTTATTTGCCAAGCTATTTTAAACAATACAGTATTATTCCTTATCCAATTAAATACATCAGATAGGTTGTGCATTTCATCATTAAAATTAAGATAAGTATCAGAGATTTAAAAAGCGGGGGCAGATCGGCTGGCGGGGCGGTACGAAGTTCGCCCGGTCAGCTAGTAAAATATAATCTTGGAAATATTCATATAACTGGAGATTTATAAATCGACCGCTTAATATAAGCAGATCGACTTTTCAAAAATATGTATCTAAAAGTAGGTAAGATACGGTACGTTTCTGATGTCATCTGTGGCCATATTGTGAGTTTTTTCGACTCACGTTCGATTGCGAGCGTGTTAGAATTTTGTATGGGAAATTAGGTTTCTCCTAGTGACAATCAGGTGGGGATCCATATTGGCTCACGTAAATTTCTTTACCCGAAATTGTTTTTCCTAATGATTTGTAACCCGAATGATCACTCTTCCTAAAATTTTTCATCCTAAAGTTTTCATTCATACTATTTGTAGTGCTACCGGCGATGTTCATAACACTCATGTTTCCGAAAATTGTAATTAATAATATCATTAATGTAAATATATTTAAACTCCTACTGTTTTATATCATAACGCTTTATCCCTAAACATAATTGCTATAACATTTTCACTCATACTCAGAAAGATTTATTTGTTTTTTTTTTGTTCTTTTAGCACTTGAAAATCGGATTAAATTTTTAAAAATTGTAAGGGCACACTCACTGCCAGTCCCGCAGACTCACGAGACTGAAGATGGCTAAAGGTGTCTTAGCCACAGTGACGGGTAATGCTAATGAGACATGAATATAAAATTCAAATCTGATTTATTTACAATATATTGTAACAACTTATATTAAGGGGCTTACAGGACCCAAACACAAAAAAACGCAAGTCTTTAGAAACAATAAAAAAGTACAAGATCGACAACAGTAAACAAAATCAGAAAATTATATGATATTTTTATATTCTTCCGGATATATATGCTAGGTAGATAGTGTGCCGAAAACACAATACAACTAATTTGATACGATAGAAGAAAAAAAAACCTTTTTTAGCTGACCTCATACAAAATAATTCAATTGTGATTGATAGTGTTACGCAGGGGTTTTTTTTTTCTGTTTTGTGAAGCGGCCATCATTCCATTGTCAGTTGCAACAATATCAAATTAGTGTCTTATATCTGTGAGGTTGGTGCTCCAGTTTCAATTCTTAGTACATGCAACCGCATATCCATACTAATATTATAAATACGAAAGTGTGCCTGTCTGTCTGTTTGTTACCTCTTCACGTTTAAACCGCTGAACTGATTTAGATGTAATTTGGTATAGAGATAGTTTGAGTCCCGGGAAAGGACATAGGCTCGTTTTTATCCCGATAATCCCACGAGATCGACACTTATGAGAGTGAAACCGCGGGGCGCTGCTATAGTCCGCGCGGAACTAGTTGGCCGCGCCTTGGGTGGGGACGGGGGTGAGGGCGGCGGGGTTGCCTATTGTTCGCAACGCACGTCCTGAGTAATGACAAAGCGTCTTTAGAGAATTTATTCTGAAAGGTTAAATTATTAGATATAATACTAGCTGAGCCCCGCTGTCTCACCCGCATAAGTCTCGATTCCGTGGGAATATCGGGATTAAAAGAAGCCTATATTTTAATGTAGGTCACGGTCTACCCATGTGACAACTTTTATCTAAATCCGTAGCCATCTAAAAGCGTAACAAACAAACATACAAAAATCGGTTGTCTGTAAAGTCGGTTTACGGACGATAGTTTAACGTGACAACGTCATAACAAAACATTAATGAAATTGCCGAACGCGGAGGCTGATTCGGCAGCGTTCGACATCATCTGTCTCTCATCGCTCGTTCCGCGCTCTCGCTTGCACTTCAAGCCGCCATGGAACGCTACAACGCTACAGAGCGAGGCCGCGAGGTAACGCTACATGAGTCATGTTTTTTCGTGTGTGCAGCCAGCTTCATCGATTTATAAGACGTTGTCACGTCAAAAATCTTTATAATTTCAATTTAGATTTACGGCTGATTTCTCAATAGTCAGATAACTTGTATCTCAGGAATAAATATTTCGGTTTGAAAGCTTTTGTATAGCAAATATCATGTATGTTAAACTGTCAGATTTATTCTTCAGATAAAAGTTATCTGACTATTGAAAAATCAGCCCTTAGATAAAGCAATCTCAATGTCATATCGTAAAAACTGTGTGTAGCAGAGGCGGATCGCTAGACCATATTATTATCTATAGGTACTAATATTATAAAGAGGTAAAGTTTTTAAGTTTGTAAGTTGGTATGTAGGGGGTAATATCTGGAACTACTAGTGCAAGTTTTACCACTTTTGTGCGTTTGACTGTACGGTTCAAACGTAGTATATCCGTCGTTGCGGTGTTGTGTGGCACGTTTGTAGTTTGTAGGTTATAGATATTCTTCAATCGTTTTAAGATTGTATGTAAGTAGACCCAAACCCCCTCAATAATAAACGTGAATAGTTACATTTCCTTATAATACAAATAAATTACTCTTAAAATTATTGTTACAAGGGCATCTACTTTTCCAATATTTGTAAATAATTTGTAAATATGTGAGCACCATGTATCTATCACTTGATTTACCTGTAATTGCTTCATTTTTAGGGTTCCGTACCTCAAAAGGAAAAAACGGAACCCTTATAGGATCACTTTGTTGTCCGTCTGTCCGTCCGTCCGTCTGTCAAGACCCTTTTTCTCAGGAACGCGTGGAGGTATGAAGCTGAAATTTATATCAATTACTCAGGTCTACTGTCCCTTGAAGCTGTGAAAAAATCAAACTTCTAAGCCAACGCAATCAAAAGATACAGCCGTTTATGCCGCAAATTTTCGACACTTGCAAGGGAATCAAAACCTACAGGGTGCTTCCCGTGAACTCAGAATCTTGAAATTTGGTACGAAGCAACGTCTTATAACATAGATAAAGGAAAAATTACGAAAACCATAAATTTTTAGTTACATCACATAATATATTTTTTTTATTTAATAATTTTAAACTTACTACCCATTTCCTCATAAACGCGTAGAGGTATTAAATTGAAATTCATACCAAATACTCAGGTCTATAATACCTTTAAGCTGTAACAAAATCAAACTTCTATGTCAACGCAATCAAAAGAAACAGCAATTTAAGCTGCATATTTTGAAACTCGCAAGTACTCGCAAGGGAATCAAAACCTAAAGGGTACTTCCAGTCGACCTAGAATCTTGAAATTTGGCATGAAGCAACGTTTTATAGCACACATAAAGGAAAAATTCCGAAAACCTTAAATTTTTGGTTACATTACAAAATATATAATATTTATTTTTTAATAAATATAAACTTATTACTTTTTTCCTCATGAACGCGTAGAGCTATCAAGTTGAAATTCATATCAAATACTTAGATCTAATTGCCTTTAACCCGTGAAAAAAAAAAATTCTAAGTCAACGCAAAAACGCAAAACGCAAAAGTACAACCATTGATACCGCATATTTTGAAACTCGCAACTACACGCAAGGGAATTAAAACCTAAAGACCACTTCCCGTTGACATAGAATCTCGAAATTTGGTAAGAAGCAATAGCTTACAGCAAAAATACCATAGTTATGACTCGATTGTCGTAATGAACGAACTTTGTAAACCTTGCAGGTTTGTACGGAACCCTCGGTGCGCGAGTCCGACTCGCACTTGGCCGGTTTTTAATTCTTTTTATTATTTTTGGGGTAGACTTTTTTATTCTAGGTGCGTCGTCTTCACATATAATTATATTATGTATACAAAACCTTGTAAAACATTTTAAAAGAGTAACGGTGGAGTTTCTTGTCCATTCTTCTCCATACGAAAACTACCTTTTGGAAGGGGCGACTAGAATCAATTCTATTTTACTGTAAGTTTTGACTTTCAAAAATGCTTTGCTAATGTGCCTATTGGAAACTTTTTTATTCTAGGTCTTCACATATTATGTATACAAAACCTTGCAAAACATTTTAAAAGAGTAACGCTGGAGTTTCTTGTCCATTCTTCTCAATACGAAAACTACCTTTTGGAAGGGGCGACTAGAATCAATTCTATTTAACTGTAAGTTTTGACGTTCAAAAATGCTTTGCTAATGTGCTTATTGGAAATAAATGATTTGACTTTGACTTTGGAAACATAATTTTAATATATTTTAAACTTATGGACTTCACACTAGGTCGAGCCTGTCTCGATTGGTTGAAATTAGTTATAAGTAATGCTTGAGTCATGAGTAAAATTCAGCAATACGCGCCTTAGAATTGTAGAAAATAATATTAACCATTTCTTTGAAGTGTCTCTCCATAAATATCTCTCAAATAAACAATGTTTCTTCTCAATATTTGTTGAATAAATCCTTTGTTTCGAACCCAATGGGCCGCAACTTGCAATCATAACAGACTGGTGACAATTTACAAAGACGTACTCAAGCTAGAAATGGTTAGGGGGGAAGCGGCAGGTTAGCCCTCTAACTAAGTTAATATCCGAAGTCTGCCGGGTCAGCGGGATTGTCCGAAAGGGTTACCGCTGGCCCGGAATATAAAGGGCTAAGGAAGGAACACGAGTGGGTTTTAGTCAGTAAGAGTCTGACAATCCCTTCCGCTCCACCCAGAGCGGGAGAAGTCATTTGATGATTTCCCATCCTGAAAAAAAAAACCCTGTTGAAATAAAACTAAAACTACTTCAAAAAATATCAATCAATACGGTTATAAGTCAAAGTCAAAGCATTTATCTCAAATAGGCACATAAAAGACTCTTTTGAACGTCAAAAATTACAATAAAATAGAATTGATTCTAGTCGCCCCCTCCAAAAGGTAGGTTTCGTATGGAGAACAATGCGCAAGAAACTCTACCGTTATTCTTTTAAAATGTTTTACAAGGTTTTGTATACATTAATTACATGTGAAAATGATGCACCTAGAATAAAATTACTCTACCACAAAAGGTAAAAATAATTAAAAATAAAGCATTGACAATTAAATCAATTACGCGATACATATTATGCTGCTCACATATTTACAAATATTGTAAAAGTAGATGATTTTCCTAGAATTTTAACAAGTGTGTGAGTTATAGTAGTCGCAGAATGTAAAAATCAATGTCATAAAAATATACAATTAAATGAGCAACCAGATTCATTTTGTCTTACATGAACTTAGAGGGTTTTGTATTGATGATTTTAATGATTACAATTCTGTAAATACATACTTGTTACGGTCGCGAATTATATTTTGTTCCACATACAATCTGATACTGATCTGCATATTGAAAAAAAAAAAGAAAATTTGGATTTCGCGGGCTACCCCTCCGCTTCCCAATTTATATTTCGCTCTAGAACCATTTCAATAATTGACCTTTTACAGCTCTCTTAATGAATACACATTTAGTAGACGAAATGAGAACCTCTTATTTTTAAAGTTGGTTAAATAGGAGAACACAATTAAAAGCCTTGTGCTAACAATATGGGACGAGGGCCGGCAGAAAAAGTATCTCATTCCTACCTTTACAGTTAAACCGTTTTATTTTTTACATTTCTGTACATTTTCCCTTCGTGTTTTATTATACATCTCTGCGGACGGAAACGGAGCGAAGTTTTCGAGACATTATCAAGAGCTTTCAACCTCGGAAAATTGTTGTGAAAATTCCTTCAGTTTGGAGCAATTCTGATGCACAAGATGATAACTCTTGAAATAGTAGTTTAGATATTTTAATAATAGGAGTGACTACAGCAGGTCGATTCTGTAAAAATCTCACCGTGAAAATTTTGGTGAAGTGAGTTTGTTTTTGCTAGGAATTGACACTATCGACAGCTCACTCCACGCTCACTTCACCTAAGTTTTCACGGTGAGATAGTTACAGAATCGAACTGCAGTATAATTGTTGTCGAAACAAGGGGTTTTGGCTTGCTGTTTTTTATTGTCAATCAACTTAGCCTATCGACCACCCAGAGCGGGAGGGGTCATTTGATAATTTCCCATCATGAAAAAAAAAATAGCCTATCGCAGTTAATATTTTGCCCATTATATTTAAGTTCCATGTAATAAAGATCGCTCTTAGCGATAAGACCGCCTATTGTGTCAACCTTTGTAATTTTTAGGGTTCCGTAACTTAAAAGGAAAAATGGAACCTTTATAAGATCACTTCGTTGTTCATCTGTCTGTTCGTCTGTCAAGACCCTTGTCTCAGAAACGCGTAGAGTTATCAAGCTGAAATTAATATGAAATACTCAGGGCTGCAATCCCTTGAAGCAGTGACAAAATCAAACTTCTAAGTCAACGTAAACAAAATATAAGGGCGTTTATGTTCCGTTTATGCCACCTATTTTGACACTCAATCAAAACCTATAGGGTACTTCCAGTTAACCGAGAATCATGAAATTTGCCAAGAAGCAATGTCATGTAGCACAAGTAAAGGAAAAAATCCGAAAATCGTAAATTAGTAGTTACATTACAAAAAAATCCCTGATAAATAATTAATTTAGGATAAATAATTAATTAATGATAAATAATTAATTAGATACCTACTTTGAACGGAATCCTCGGTGCGCGAGTCCGACTCGCATTGTCATAAAAGTTATGTCCATTCAACCATTTATATACTAGATACCATTTACTTTTAAATGTGTTTGTATTATTTACTAATTTTAGTTCGTTTGGTTTGCTACATCTAACTGCGGGGTGCTATCCTATATGGCACCGCTTTTCTATCTAAAAAGTGTCGCGATACTAAAAAATGTCCACTAGCTCTTTTTGTTTAGGTACCAGTACGAGTCGAAATAAATACCTTTTCTTTCTTTTTTTTTTCTACGAAATAAATGTGTATAGGAAGACATAATTCTTACATTAAGTTCCTTAAAAATTATAGTTGGGAAACGGCTACGATGATGACTTTTATCTTATTTTGTTTTCAGCATCTTGGGCATGTGACTAATATTATCAGTGATATCACCCATATGAACCGGCTACGTACATTCACCCATCTACCTTCAGGAATATAAATTATCAAGAAGTTAAGCTCTTGTCTCCTAAAGGAGTTAGAAAAGTCAAAATGTTAGTTTTAACGCTTTTGGGGCTTATACATGTAGCATGTTCAAACGACATAGGATCCTATGTGTATGGGGTGAAACCCTTACCTGATTTTGATGAAGTGGATCCTATTGTTGACACTGAGGGCCAGTACGAAACGATAAGCCCGATGGAGTTGAAAAGGCTGTCCAGAAAAGTGGATGGCATTCTGAAGCATCATATTCAAGGTAAAAAAAGTTGCAGAATATGTTTTTGTGTTTCGGGAGCAAGTTGCAGTATTCTGCAACATGTTTTTATGTGGCTTGGGTTAGAGCGCAAACATTAGGTTTGCCATAAAAAAAAAAAAACCGGTCAAGCGCGACACGGATTCGCACACGAAGTGTTTCCTGCCACAAGGCAAAAAACGCAAAAAAGAAACACATTTCTTGTATGGAATGTACCCCATTTAATTTTTTACTTTAATTTATTTTTATTATTTGTTGATATAGTGGCAATAGAAATTACACACTCTGTGAAAATTACAACTGTTTAACTATTACGGTTCTTGAGATAAAGCCCGCTGACAGGTCCGTCTGTCTAATGGACTGACAGTGGAGGCTTAGTAATAGAGTCCCATTGCCTTTAGGTAGGGAACCCTAAAAACTGTTGCTAACTATATATTGTTTACCATGAATACGAGGCTTTTCTTTAAATTCTGATGATGCTAAAGGCTTGAATACGGGGGTATCGAAGATTCAAAACGAGAGAAATGTCCTCAATGCTGAATTTGATGAAGTCAAGAATAAAGTGTCACAAGGATTGGTGCTTCAAAATCTGTGAGTATTATTACCCGACTTCATCAGATGGAAGGTTATGTTTTTTGGATGTATGTGAGTATGACTGTGTACAGTATGTATGAGAAAGGTATGGTCATATTGAAGAGTGTGGCTACAGACCGTCAAGATGAACAAAAAATCAAAATCAAATCAAAACAATAAAAAAAAAAAAAATCAAATTAAATCATTCATGGTACGAGTTCCAACCCAACATCTACAGACCTGTCTGAAAGAGGACTTTTGGCCGAAAGGTGTCGTATATCGACGTTTCCGAGGACGGATACGCGACACCACGCATCGAAACACGACGCCGACGTTTCGTGTATAGTCATATTTGTTGTTCGTTTTTAGTGTAATTTTTAATGTTGTATGTATTTTTAGTATTTTTAAGTTATAATAATATTGTATTGTATGTGTTTTATATGGGCCTTGACGCCTGAAATAAACGGAAAAATAAATAAATAGGACTAACTAACATCGTAATCGAGAAAAAATAATCGTTCGTCCTCTAAAGTTGGATCGAGTATAGTTATTGAAGTGTTGTAGTGTTGTGTGTGTGTGTTGTGTGTTGTATAGTTGATAATTTTCGCTATTACAATGTTTGCCTCATGGAGAAAGTTATTCAGTTTAATGGTCTGTAGTCTGTACCACACCCTTAAATATGGCTACACAGTTCTGTTAATCTCTGTATATGTGTCTTAAGATTACAAGTCTTACCCATGGAGGTCACTTAGCTCCTGCTCCACGATAAAAACTGCCGATTACTTCTGTAAACATCTTACCGTGAAATCTTAGGTGAACTGAGTTAGTTTTTGCTAGGAATTGACACTATTGACAACTCACTCCACGCTCATTTCACCTAACTTTTCACGGTGAGATTTTTACAGAATAGCACGGCTAATGCGGGATTGACACTATTGACAGCTCACTTCACCTAAGTTCTCACGGTGAGATATTTACAGAATCGCTCGGCTGGTATTCAGCTGCATTCAGGTAGACTGAAAACCGACCGCAACATGGTCGAGTACAAGGTAGGCAAATGATGATAATTGCGTGTACTCGTATGTCTATTTCTCTGGCACGCTATGCTGCCTAAACGACTTCTTACTGTCGTGAGATTGGTCTTTATTATATTGAGAGTTACATGGTATTGCGGCGGCATCCAGCCCTTTCCAAACTATGTTGGGTTCGGCTAACAGGATGCAGCTGAATCCAGAGTCTTACTTGGATCGACGGCCTGTCTGACCTGTACAACCCAGTTACTCGGTAACATGGTACCCCTTTGCAAGACTGGTTGTCAGATTGCCGGGTGCTGACGACCAGTAACGACTGTCAAAGATCTACGAATGACGGCCGTGACCTGACCAAGGGTATAATGTGCTTTCTAAGCCTCAGAGCTCCACTACCTACTACAATCATAAATTTGTAATCAGTCCGTTCACGGTTACTTTACAAACCCATGATTTTGCGTCCAAATCACAGTGATCTTTATTCTCATTCTAATAAGATCGCTGCCGGGTTGCTGCCACAGACAAGTCTGTCAAAATTATTGTAATCTTTATTCTCGTTACAATACGATTGCTGTTAATTTGCTGCTATCAGAGGTAAAATAACTGTGAACGGACTGTACAATGCGTGCCACGAAAGATGAGACTTGACACACCACGTGGTTTGACATGCGCAGTACACGATTTTAGGTATCTTTAGCGGTATGAGGTCTGAGTGCGGGACGGGACCGGACGTCATAGGGGCAGCGGAAAGAGCGGGGGAGGCGGGGTCAAGTCTCATCTTTCGTGGCACGCATCGTACCCTACCTATTATAATAATATTGATTCAAACTAAATCTTCTTCATTTCAGCAAAAAGGTTCGTGCCTCCCTGAGCACCAGAAATCCGTTCTTTGGCAGTAAGAATTACTTCAGAGAGAGAAACCTCTTTCGTAGTCCTACCTCCTTGGTAGACATTAATGTCAGATTCAAGATTATCGCCACTCCATACACGAAGAGTAACTGGAAACCTAACTTTCTAGGCACTGTTATAGAGTGATAATTATAATCCATGCATAGCCATCATCATAGCCCATACATGGCCATCATCATGGCTTACCAGTACAGCTTCTCTATATGAAACAGTTTAATTAAAAAGGAAAGGAATTCGCAATTGAAGTATATTTTTTATTTAAGGCGAAATACAGATTTGTTACGGGCGCGTATAGTTTTTATTACATGTCATACGACCTCACAGAGCTGCTGCAAAACACGCAAGAAAATTTGAATGTTGCGGGTTACGTTAGTGAATCCATTGAATCATATAAGTACTAATTTTTACAAGATATGTATTTTTAGTATTCTGCTCAAAGAGTGAAAACGGCGCCCTAATGGAAAATTTAAGACACCAGTTGGCACCACTTTGACAAGAGGTCTTCCATTTCGACAATGAATATAAAATATATGATGTCGTTCATCATTCAATTCATTCATTCGTTCATCATTCAGTCATGACTAAAGAAAATATAGGCTCTTTGACAGATGCCTGGACCTGACGTGTCAGTGCTGCCACCTAGCGAACGTCATTTCAGAAAACTCTCATTACATAACACTCTATCAATCTGAATCATTTTTAAGGATATTCTAATCCATTGCTTCATATGTTCGAATAATTTGTCTGCTCAACAACGTAAACAGCGCAATGAATGTTGTTGAACTGTCAAAATGAAAGCCATTGCTACTAGTGTGTTACACAATGAGGGTTTTCGTGAAAATTTACGACACCAGTTGGCACCACTGTGACAAGAGGTCTTCCAATATAAAATATATGATGACGTTCATCATTCGATTCATTCATTCGTTCATCATTCAGTCATGACTAAAGAAAATATAGGCTCTTTGACAGATGCCTGGACCTGACGTGTCAGTGCTGCCACCTAGCGAACGTCATTTCAGAAAACCCTCATTACCCCGCTGGACTCTATTATCAAGTCTACGCCACGCCGTCTGCCTGTCTATCCGTCCATCTCTCTGTCTAGGGATGTATTTTTAATGTTCTGCCCAAAGAGTGAAAACGGGACTCTGTTAATAAAACTACGGCGCGCCATCAGTCTGTCTGTCCGTTCATCTGTCTGTCACAAGGCTGTATTGATTTAACTGGTAGCCAGTTGAAATCAAATAATGCGTACTATGGCCTAGGTCGCTTTGCACAAATGGACAAATGAAATTAAATTATTTATTCTCTAAATAGGACATCGGAATCAATTTCCAACGTCATATTAAAAAAAAAATTGGATGAGGTCGGCGTTCCCTATCTGACTACTCTGAGAAGAAAGGTCAAGACATAATCTTAGTCAGATCATGTGAAGACCATGTAGATTGATGTCTGAAATCGTCTTTTGAAGAAAGTACCACACAGATTTAAGTGGACCAGTCCAGCCAGTGCAAGCATTTGTCAGTACTCAAAACTGCCAGACCAACATTAAAACAAAAAAAGACGGCAGCCATCTTGTGTCAGCGATCTAAGTATCTTGACATCAGTCAACTTTCCTTTACCACTAACTAAGACTTTGGGCCAGTTTCTCGAACGAAAATGATCGGAAAATTAATGCGACAAATTGTCAAGCGCGCGTAAACTGCTAATATTGTTTGAATGATTTACGAGTATCAACAGCCAATCGCATAACTTCGTCTTGCGTTTAATTCTGGCACGTAGTAAATTTTCGATCTTGGGGGTGTGTGGATAAGTTATAACATCCGCAAGTGTCGACCGATCACGTTGTGACCATCTTTACATACCAAGACCCTTACGCGCCTCGAAAAGTACGTTAAGCCGTTGGTTCCGGCTGTCATTCGTGGATCTTTGACAGTCGTTACGGGTCGTCAGAAGCCCGAAAGTCTGACAACCAGTCTTACCAAGAGGTTACGCAGTAACTGGGTTGTGGAAGTCAGATAGGCATTCACTCCATGTAAAATACTGGTACTTACCTGCACTCGGTAACATTGGAAGCCGACCCCAATATAGTTGGGAAAAGGCTACGCTATGATGATGATGATAATTTCCTTCCCAGAAACTGGGTTTATAACCTCTTAAACATTACCAAAATCACACATGAAACAAAATCCAAACAGCTTTACCGAAAACTTTTTGGCCGAATTAAAAACGGGAGTCATCGAAACGGAACATCGTGTACCGTGGTCGAGAAAACTCGTATTTTTTAAGCCACATTTTCCGCGGGTAGTTTGAAAATATGACTGTTTCGAAAACATTATTACTGTCGATACTACATTAAAGTAAGCACGCCTTGATTTAGCGCTGTGAGATGGAAAAAAGTTTGGGGACTATTCTAGTGAGCGTTCGACATTATGGTGAGGTTTTCATTCGATATTTTACGGGGGCTTGGATTATGATGTGGGACCTATTCACCTATCTATGGTCTGTTTCAAAAGTATCTGATAAAAATGTTAACAATTATGCCCGCCTTCCACTAAAAAGGGTAATGAGCGGAAACTGAGCTGATGATCGGAGCGGACCGGAGTAAAAATAGTTGTACACTTCCACTAAGAAATAGTTTCAGACTTTGCCTTCCACTGCCCCACTTTTGTAACTCTTTGTACTCTTTTGATTCGCTCAGTCCGCTCATTCACAGTGGAAGCACTTCTATGAAAAAAGCCGTTGCGAGTTAAACGGAGTCCGTACTGAGCCCGCTCCGCTCGCAGTGGAAGGCGGGCATAAGATCAGAAAACGGGCTTCTATACTGATCGTATCTGTGGATGCCAATTTGTAATGTCATAGACAAAGTGAGTGCTTTGTTTTAAGGAGGGTTTTCTGAAATGACGTTCGCTAGATGTCAAAGAGCCTACATTTTCTTTAGTCATGACGGAATTATGAACGAATGAATGAATCGAATGAAGAACGTCATCATATATTTTATATTCATTGTCGAAATGGAAGACCTCTTGTCAAAGTGGTGCCAACTGGTGTTGTAAATTTTCACGAAAACCCCCATTATTTGAATAATTTTTTTGACAGGAATTAATTTTATAAGAAACCTCAATTTTCGTCGATAATCTTTTAACTACAATTTTATAATGTTATTCAAACATATTGATGTTTGAATACAGACATGATGTTAATTACTTTGTTTCCCGGGTCAGGCAAAGAGTTATTGGGTTTTTCTATTGGGGTTTCTCAGTAGCAGCCCGAAGACTGGATTCGGGCTCGGTTTCGAGACGTTAAAAAAAAAATTTGCTGAATGGATTGCTCTTGACCTTGATCACGCCTGATGGAAAGCGATGGATGAGGTCTACGATAGAACGAGCAATGACGAGCATGCCCAGAAGATGCCTAAGGCACTGGAACTCCCACGCATCGACGAAACATAGCAGACTGCTTGTCGCTGGATACCGCTGGGAGGATATGATAACGCTGATAACGCCCGCTGCAAGGGAAGAATTGGCCAGTCAAATAAGGTGTTGGGTGTGACTATCCAGGTTGCGCCGAGCGCTTGGTTCAGTTGAGTAACTGGCGGAATAAACTGCGCTACACGAGGAGGCTTCTTCATGTATCCCAAATATTATATACGCCTATGGCCAGGCTCGCTAGGTATTACATTGTACTTAAAATTAAACGTCAAAATGTACCTACGTATGTGTGTGTATGTGCACCTCAGCCGGTCGATTCTGTAAAAATCTCACCGTGAAAACTTAGGTGAAGTGAGTTTGTTTTTGCTAGGAATTGAAACTATTGACAGCTCACTCCACGCTCACTTCACCCCAGTTTTCACGGTGAGATTTTTACAGAATAGCACCTCTGTCCCACCTTTCGGGGAATACAGGCATCTTACCTACTGCAGTAAGTAATTTTGTCTGCATCACTTAACTATGATGATTAAAAACGATACCTAAATAAATAGTCTAATTTTCTAAAGGCGCAATCATGTTAATGGTCCCTTGTGAGTTACAAAGCCTGGCTGTCACTCTCGGGGAAGAGAAAGGACAGACAGCCACAAAAAATTGTAACAAGGAAACTGAGGGAATGTAGGATTAAATTGTCAGTTATGTTGAAGAAAAATTATGTATATTATGGTATAATACAGTTGGATATTTTCAAAAATGGCAATCAAAATTCGCAAGCACGACTGCTGAGCGCGTGTGATATTGGGTTTTCCATTAGGAATTTCTTGGTAACAGTCTGGAGTTTGGAAGTTGGCGGTTTAATACCTCCGTGCCTCGGAATGTACGTTAAGCCGTCGGTTCTGCGCATGATCTCTGCATGCTTGCTGCATGCTTGCATGCATGCTCGCATGGTCGTGTCGGATTGCCGTCCCATCGGACTATGAGAGTAAAGGAACAGGAAGCGCACATGTGTTTGCGCACACACTTGTGCACTATAATATCTCCTGCGTACCTGGCTAATCTCCGTTGAGATTGGCCACCGTGATCGAAATCGATTGGGATTATATTCAAAATTCTTAGATTTAAAAATCCTTTGGAACGAAGTTCTAAGGAACTTCTAGTTCTAAGGAACTTCTAGTTCTAAGGAACTTCTAGTTCTAAGGAAGTTCTAAGGAACTTCGTTTCTCGCATGACACTTGTGTAGACCTGTTTCCGCGCACAACCTTGGGTACTGTAATATCTCCCGAGCCGAAGGCTGGTATCCTCTTGGTCACCATGACTTAAATCCGGTCCGGACTAATATTTATTGAAACTCCATATTAAGCTATCCTAGCTCTTAGTCAATGTGTTACCATAGTAAAAGTCATTGTGACGTTTACGTGGGGGAAATAAATAAGACCACGTAAGTTGTCAATATCCCTACTAATATTATAAATTCGAAAGTAACTCTGTCTGTCTTTCTGTATGTTACCTTTTCACGCCTAAACCACTAAACTGATTTCGATAAAATTTGGCAGAGAGATAGATTGCATCCCGGGAAAGAACATAGGATAGTTTTTATCGACATACCTCACCGTGAAACTGCGGGCGGAAGCTAGTAAAAAATATAATAGATATAATTAGTACAGGGGGTAGATAGGTTTATGGTCACAATAAAAGTTTCTTTAGATTCCCTTGGGAGTAGCACAGTACTCTCCTGGTGTGGCGTTGACCACAGCGGTCTGCCACGCTGCAGACGCCAGGTAAGGTGACGGACGGCGGATGTTCTCGCCAGGCCCGTTGTGAGCTCGACGCCGCCATGCGGGTAAAATATGGAGCAGCACCCAGCACGGAGCTCGATGGTGTTTGGATGGAAACCTTGGAGATAGTGAGCCGGACCTTGGAACCTGGAAATAACGTCTAGAGTGTCACAAGATGGCCTAGGCTGTAGTCATCTCCGCTGGTTATGACAACAATGCATAAGCAAAGCGAGATACTGGTGTTACCATAGTAACACTTTGAGTCGTTAGTTGATGTCCTAGTACAGTTACTAGCATATTTTGAAGGTGAACATTGTGTGTAAATGTGAATGTTCACCTCCAAAATGTCCTTAAACATTATACATTGTGTATTGTACATTATATTCTTTGAAGTGTTTCAATCAATGAATTCCATGTTATTTACCTATACAAAAACATTTTTAGGCATTGTTTGCCCCGAAGGTGTTTTCCTATCATTGTTATTTTGTGAATTTACATGGTTTCTAATGTGTGATTACATTTCATTTTCCCGTTCGCGATTTATTTGCCAAACATGTAAACAAATATGAGTATTTAGAAAAATAACTTTAATGTTCAACTTCAAAAAAAAACGCTACAACTTCAAACATTTTTATAGCTTTTTATCTCGTGCTAGTCACTTTGAAATGAACTTAATTACTACTATAATAAAGTTGATATTTGTTTAACTTGAAATAACATCAATTGGAAACATACATTTGAATAGACTTTAAGTATTTTTCTTTACCTATTTGCACAAACATGGTGGCGGGACATCGACGAGCAATAACAATGAAGTCTTTTTCGTCGGTTATAAAAAAAAAACTCTGCTGTTACATAGAAAAGTCCTACACAGTCAAAATGTATGGAACGGCGATTTTTAGGGTTCCGTACCTCAAAAGGAAAAAACGGAACCCTTATAGGATCACTTTGTTGTCCGTCTGTCCGTCCGTCTGTCAAGACCCTTTTTCTCAGGAACGCGTGGAGGTATGAAGCTGAAATTTATATCAATTACTCAGGTCTACTGTCCCTTGAAGCTGTGAAAAAATCAAACTTCTAAGCCAACGCAATCAAAAGATACAGCCGTTTATGCCGCAAATTTTCGACACTTGCAAGGGAATCAAAACCTACAGGGTGCTTCCCGTAAACTCAGAATCTTGAAATTTGGTACGAAGCAACGTCTTATAGCATAGATAAAGGAAAAATTACGAAAACCATAAATTTTTAGTTACATCACATAATATATTTTTTTTAATAATTTTAAACTTACTACCCATTTCCTCATAAACGCGTAGAAGTATTAAATTGAAATTCATACCAAATACTCAGGTTTATAATACCTTTAAGCTGTAACAAAATCAAACTTCTATGTCAACGCAATCAAAAGAAACAGCAATTTAAGCTGCATATTTTGAAACTCGCAAGTACTCGCAAGGGAATCAAAACCTAAAGGGTACTTCCAGTCGACCTAGAATCTTGAAATTTGGCATGAAGCAACGTTTTATAGCACACATAAAGGAAAAATTCCGAAAACCTTAAATTTTTAGTTACATTACAAAATATATATTTATTTTTTAATAAATATAAACTTATTACTTTTTTCCTCATGAACGCGTAGAGCTATCAAGTTGAAATTCATATCAAATACTTAGATCTAATTGCCTTTAACCCGTGAAAAAAAAAAAATTCTAAGTCAACGCAAAAACGCAAAACGCAAAAGTACAACCATTGATACCGCATATTTTGAAACTCGCAACTACACGCAAGGGAATTAAAACCTAAAGACCACTTCCCGTTGACATAGAATCTCGAAATTTGGTAAGAAGCAATAGCTTACAGCACAGGTAACAGAAAAATTAAGAAAAGCTTAAAATTTTAAGTAGTTATACCACCAAAAAAATTGCGAACTTGCGAACTTTGTAAACCTTGCAGGTTTGTACGGAACCCTCGGTGCGCGAGTCCGACTCGCACTTGTTTTTTAATAACTTTCGAAATTTTTCAACTTTGGTGTTTCAGAATTATGCACTGAATCAATGGTCAGAGGTTGCTCGTCGATATCCCTGCCCTGTATTGACTGCATTGGTTCAGTGGTCGCAACCGCTTGGTTTTGGTTTCGATTCCCAGGCCGACCAAGTGTAATTAAGTTTTCCTTTAGAATTTTTTTCGTAGCAGTCAGGAGGTTGGATTTGTGACTTGCTCCCAGGCTCTATACACTTTACCTACCCCTCAGGTGAATACAGGCGTGATATTAAGATTATTGCCGTGACCAGATTCTACCAAAACCAAAGCATAAACCCACGTCCGGACCAAAGCGATCGTCGCGTGAGTATTCGATTGTCGTATTCATTTTGTTGTCGCGTCGACATAGGGCGCACTCCAGTTTTCCAAACAAATCAGTGACATAATTATGAACGTGACAATCTCGTTTTCGCACAAATGATCTTTTTGGTTAGGACGCGGGCTAATGGACAAAAGCCCATATTTTTTGCACAGCCAAATTTGAGTAGTTCAAATAGAAAATTCGAGCATTTAAATTGCGAGTGCAATTTTTAATGGCACTCGCAATAAAAATGCTCGAAATTTCTAGAATAGTGGCCTGCACCCGCATTTCATTCCCGCTGCCATTAAACAGATTGAGGCAGAAAAACAAGGATCTAGAAACTTGTGTCCCCATGCTAAATATACGGCTGTGGGGGGAGACATGGAGAAGTAGGAAAGAGAGAACTAACATTAGAACACGCTTTGTTTTCCCCAAAAGTTATCCACTTTTGGGGAAAACACACATATTTCGTCAGTTATAATCAAGTCTCATGTAATAGGTGGAGCCTATTGCTTTCATGGTACTACAACTCCGAAATTTTGAAAAAATAGAATCAGAATCAGAAATATTTATTTGCCAACAATGTAGGTACAGGTTTGAGATGGTACAGTATACAGTGTTTCCGCTACACTCTACCTTACGGCGTGCAAAAACATTAGTTAACATACATTGACATTATAATAACCAGACATCAAAAATTAATACTCATAAAATAAATTGTCACATAAAAAAATAAATCAAATTATACATTGTTGCAAAAAGGTATTTAAAATGTCAATTACAAGAAAAAAGTCAAGGTACAGTTATAAATCTTTGTCATTCAAAAAGTCATTTACAGAGTAGTAACATTTTTGTAATAGTAATTCAGTCAGTTTAGTTTTAAATACGCGTGTGGTGTATAATTATATAATAACGACTGTTCAATTAATTTTGTTCGCAATGGCTTTGCATTGTTAATGGAACAGCAGTTTTGTTTTTAGATATTTCAAGGTAGGGCCCATACCTGCTTAAAGTTATCCATATTTCTGGTAACTATATTCACTCTTTAAAATATTTTACACTTTATTCCTTAATACAACCTAAGTCCTTATAAATTAATTTTATAAGTTGCCAAAATGTTCGTCATTGGATGATCACCGAAGTCGAATTTCAGGCAAAATTCTCGAATGAAAATTATCGCAAATAAATGTGAAAAATTGTCAAGCGCGCGTAAACTGTTTCGATTGGCTGTCGATAAATCATTGACCTTATATCTCGTGTTCCTGATTGGTTAGCTCGCCAGCAATCGCACTCCTTGCCGTAATCCTCCATTCACTCAACACTCGGTGGTATTAATGCAGAAAATAAAATTCGGTACGATTTAAAATTTTAATTAAAGTAGTTACTTAGTGGTTAACTGCGGTCGAGTCTGTTAATAGCTTGTTTCTGTGAGTATAAGGAGGTCTTGTTCCTTTTGAGATTTAGAGGAATCTTATTTAGGATGGTAGGTATCTGGGTGTTTTAGAAACATGTACTGTATCACTTCTGGGGAAATGCAATAGAATAAATTGTGACTCTCACAACATTTTACACTTACGGCTTCTTCTTAAGTGGGTAAGCAGAAACTACATACTATCAATATCAAAGCATCAAGCAGCCTGCTGTGTTTCGTCGATGCGTGGGAGTTTCAGTGCCTTAGGCATCTTCTGGGCACGCTCATTCCATTATAGGCCTCATCCATCGCTTTCCAAGTGGCGTGATCAAGATCGGGCCCATACAGCCATAATTTTTTTTTAAAAACGGCCATAAGTAACGATACAGACGCGTAACGAAACGCGCTACTAAATCGCTGCAAAAAGTCGCCGTGAGCAACCGCCCTTAACATAAGCTTAACATCATAATTTTAATTAGAAACGGAAAAGGGATTTACTATCGTAATAAGACACGAGAGCACTCCTATTCCGAAAAAAAAACTTACACCGTTATTAAAAACGCAATAAAACTTTTCCTATTTCTCTATGCTTATCTCGTCATGAAAAAAAAAGATAAATAAAAAAATAAAGCAGCAAAAAGTTTTGCTGTATAAGCAACAGTGAAGTACACTCGCTAACGCAAGTCTCAACTTTAAGCGCTGGTACAATGGTGCACAGCGGTGGAAACTTAATTGAAGCGCTGACTCCTGGAAATTCTGTGAGGATTTTTTTCGAGTGCTCCATTCCTGTTTGTAGCCCAAAATTCGGTGTTTACTTGGACTTTTTTTTTGTTTCATGGTGGTACCTACTGAAACAGTAACTTTTGGTACTGAAACTTAAACATTTCATCAACCGACTTCCAAAATTTGTTTTAATTTTTTTATTTGTAATTGGTTTGCTCTTGACTCTAGTCTAGGTCAGAAGTGACAGAGACAAAGTCTACGATGGAGTGAGCTTACCCAGATGAAGCCTGTTCACTCTTATTTTGAAGAGTTTCGGGTTGTATGTTTAAATTTTTATTTTACCTATCCTATGCTGTCTCTCTTCTGGACAAAGGCCTCCCTCCACTCCTTCCATCTTTCGCGAGCCCGCGCGTCCTCCTTCCGACGACCTTCCTCCTTTTGACGGAACCTATCCAGCTCGTTCCACCATCTCCTACGTGGTCTGCCGCGACCCCGCCTCACTGTCTCACGACACCAGTTCTGTGCTATAAAAAAAGTTTTTCATTTGTCTTCACAAAAAAGATAGCAATAGTACCTATAAGATTTGTTGGTGCGTATCTGGGCCAGTGCTATATTTAACTTGATGGAGGGTAGTTTGAGGGGTCTGCCCTCATTTTATAGTAAGTAATGAGCCACTACTGTAACCTATTTAGTTGAGTCCCCCCATTCGATGAGTACGCACGATCGCTATCCGGAAAATGTGGTAGAAATTTATTTAGTTTCTGTTTAAAATAAACTATGAAGTTATTTACAGCGGGGTAATTACGTAACACACTAACTAACAGTAGGAATGACTTTCAATTTGACAGTTCACAATATTCATTGCGTTATTTACATTGTTGAGCAGACAAATTTTTCGAACACATGAAGTAATGGATTAGCAATTTCCCTCAAAATGATTCAGATTGTGATTGATAGTGTGTTACGCAATTAGAGTGCATTGTAGAAATAAGAGGGCATCAGCCGGTCGATTCTGTAAAAATCTCGCCGTGAAAATCGACACGTCAATTCCTAGCAAAAAGAAACTCACTTCACCTAAGTTTTCACGGTGAGATTTTTACAGAATCGACCGGCAGTAGTTCAATTAATGGTGAAGGCATCGTTTTATGACAAAAAATAGCCACTATTACTAGGTTCCAAAATTTAGCACTAAGAACAATCTCAAACGCACCCTGGTTTGTCAGAAACATTGAAATACACAAGCACTTAAAAAAAAACCAACAGTGAAAGAAGAACTATGTAATAGATGCAAAATATATAAACAGAGACTGAGGAAGCACAGCAATGTTTTAGCCAAGAACCTTCTAAACACACAAGGGGATATCATCCGTCTAAAGAGATGGCAAATCCTAAAGTTGGACCAGACAATGAAAATTTAAAATTAATTTAGTACTGAACCACCTAATGTGAATGTTCAATGGAACACCACAAAGATAATCTCACAGGAAGACCTCATCTGTTTATGGCTAGAAATTCGATCGCAGAAAAAAAAAGAAAAAAAAAAACTATTACTAGGTGGAAATTATGAAAAATTCTTCAATATTTATGACGTCAAGTCCTAAAAACCGTTAGTTTGAAATTAATGTTTTATACACATACACCTTATGTTATAAACTTTTAAATGATTGTGAAAGCCGCATCAAAATCCGTTGCGTAGTTTAGATGAACAACGCGGTCACACAGAGAGCCACAAAAAGAAAAATGAATTTATAATATGTATACCTACTTACATGTGTAGAAGGAAAGAAGGAATTGGAAGGCCTCCCACAAGGTGGACCGACGACCTTGTGAAAGCTGCAGGAACCCGTTGGATGCGAAAAGCACAGAACCGGTCGAATTGGAGGTGCTTGGGGGAGGTCCAGCAGTGGACGTCTTTCAGCTGAAATGATGATGATGATACATGTATAGATAGATTATAGATATAGATAGAGACACGTATTTTCAACAGTGCACCTATATATGCAATTTCTATTTAAAAGCAACGGAAATCCAGGAAAATCTCAGCATTCCCTATTTTCTTGGCGACCCCTCCGTAAGACAGCGCGACTAAGTTTTTTAACTTAACGAAGGAAAACTATAGAACAGGTGCTCTTCAATTGTTTTAGTTGGTTTTCGCGAAGTCTGCAGCGGAGGGGCCAAATTAGAATTGATTGCTTTTGGTTTGGATGGATAATGAAGAATTTGTAGGAGAAATCTATGTATATCACACTAATATTATAAAGGCGAAAGTTTGAGAGTGTGTGTTTATGTGTTTGTTACTTCTTCACGCTCAAACGGCTGGACCTATTTTGATAAAATTTTGTATGGAGGTAGCTGACACCCTGGATTAACATATAGGCTACTTTTTATCTTGATATTCCTACGGGATTGAAATCTACACGGGTGAAATCGTGGGGCAAACCTAGTATATATATATAATTCAAAGCCTGAGTGATATATCAACGCACAGCCTAAACTGCTAGTCTGAAATTTGGAGGGTGTGTTCTGTGTGAAGAGTAGGTATCCACTATGAAAGGGTTTTTTGAAATTCCACCCCTAAGAGGGTGAATGGGGGGAGGGTGAAATTTCACGCGGACGAAGTCGCGGGCAGAAGCTATGTAGTTTAAGATAAAATGAGAAATATGTATATGTACTCATATAAATACGAACACAAACTGTGGGTCGCTGAAATAAGACGCAGATTTGTCAATTTTTGCGTCTGTGATTATTCGTTACAACTGATGCGTGCAGGACAGAGTGAATGCGGAAGGCGGAGGACAGGGTGTTGTGGCGAAGCCTGGAAGAGACCTATGTCCAGCAGTGGACTGCAATAGTCCGAATTGATTTACAGAATAAACAATTTCATTTCATTTGTTTGTCATCCAATAAAATAAACCAACCTCTAAACCTTACAGTACCCGGCGATAAATATTGCACATCGACCTTTGGAAAGAGACAATCGGCTAATTTCGGCTTCGTAGAGCGTTATCTCTGTCGCACGAAATACAAACAGTCCGGTATCTATTAGGAGCTGTTAAAACAATTATGATTTGCTTCT
This sequence comes from Luperina testacea, assembly GCA_927399505.1. Taxonomy (NCBI): domain Eukaryota; kingdom Metazoa; phylum Arthropoda; class Insecta; order Lepidoptera; family Noctuidae; genus Luperina; species Luperina testacea. The sequence goes on along the minus strand of OV656779.1, from coordinate 6,051,343 downwards.
TTTGATATTTATTTTTATTCTTTGTATAAAATACAAAAAAAGGTAAAGGTCGATGTGCAATATTTATCGCCGGGTACTGTACTTAACATTTCAGGCCTCTTGGTAATATCTGAATATCACGCCAGCGACAGTATTGTATGCAAATACGAACACCAGTCTTCGAAAGATAATTCTCTAACATACGACAAAAGTATCAACCCCAAACGACAGAGCCGAGACTCTCAATTTAAAGGTCGTAATCTCCGTCTTTATTGCCACCCAATATAACTTGAGACATTTTCGACAGTAAAATTTTAATGCCCAAGAGTCTTTGAAGATTATTACTGTCTCTAGAGATGTTTTGTGGTATAGAGGCCGTTTGTTATGTGCATTTGTTTTTTTTAAGTTTTTTTAAAGTTTTGGGACCCTATTACGGATCTCAAGCATGTCGTCAGAAATGCAAGTGGTCAAATACGAATTTCATCTCTCAGGATAGACTCGCAATTTGTCAGAGACGGAACTCGACAGACACGCAGTTCGGCAAACATGCAACACGACAAATACGCATTTTGTCAGATATTTGGAACAGTTCACCCAGATTGATATAAACAAAAGAATTAGTCAAATAAAAGAGTAAAATATGATGATCAGTATTTTTTTAATAAACAATATAATTAATATTATCATGCCATGATAGCATCATCATTAATATTATTATTAACAAAGATATATTTACATCATAATATGAGATTTTCTCTTCTGGTCCTACATTTGGGCTATCATGGCATGATAATTAATATTATCTTGCCATGATAGCATCATCATTAATATGATTATTACCTTATTATTTACCTTATTATTATTACCTTATTATTATCTTCCTAATGGAAGATGAGCAGAAATCAGAAACAAGGTTATTGCTAATCCATTACTTCATATGTTCGAAAATGTTGTCTGCTTGACAACGTAAATAACGCAATGGATGTTGTTGAACTGTCAAAATTAAAGCCATTCCTACTGTTAGTTTGTTACGCAATTATTCCGCTGATTTTTGTGTACGCTACCCAAAACTGTCAAATTTTCCCAACCAACTTTGAACCTTATAATTTATCGATAAAGTTGAAAATCTATTACAGTGACAGATAGTAGTAGCTTGATGTGCTGGCGTCTGTACAAGAATAAATAAATAAATAATCGGGAATTTCAAGTTTCCTAGTGATATTTTCGAGAATAACAGCATATCCACACCCTCACCTATCTTGCACACCTAAAAGCACCAACATACAACATAGCACTCAAATGCACTCATACATCAACATGCGTTGCTAATGGAGCCCGTCAAAGCATCCACTCGGCACTAAAAGCACGTTTTGACCAACCCTGTGTGACTGTGAATTTAGAATTATAGTCTCTGTGTTAAACGTTGCTTTGTAGTGCAGGGAATTAATATTCTAGTGACACTGTGTGAGGAGTACAGACCTATTTTTATTTATTTATTTATTAAAACTTCATGCACATAATGTACAAAGGCGGACTTAATGCCTTGGGCATTTTCTACCAGTCTACCTTAGGGTGATGCAGAGACGTATAGACGTATAGAGAGTAATAGGCTCCCGTTTGTACCCTTTGGGTACCGAATCCTAAAAATGAGGTTTCGCTCATTTTATTTCTGTAAGCATTATAAAAAAACTAATTTAGAGGTCCGAAGTAGACATGTACTGTATTTACTAAGTCGAAAGCGACGACATTTTGCTCTGATTGCTACAATTCACCTGACTCTCATAATGTTCTGCTACTCGAATCGCGACATAATGTTGTAATATTTCTTAGCGGAATTCGTTAAGCGGTTTCCCATCATTATTTTCGCAGAAGAGGTGTGCTAAGGCCCTTAGAATCGTACTTATCCAAACTTCCTTTAAAAAACAGTCTACTCCGACACTACCCCGCAATCTTAAACAGATAACCACGCCCGAGCAATTTCCGCACACCTCCGCACATCGACGTTAGCTGTAAAAACATGTAACCTCCCTTTTTTCGCACGTAATCGGGTAACATCACAGCTCATTTCCCGCCGCGGAATCGGAACATCTGGTAAGTGATTGGAGCGCTCAGGTATTTTGAGGGTTAACGTGTGTAATAAGGTCGAGATTGGTGTTATATGACGGTATTTTTATTAGAATGATGAGGTGTTTTGGACTATTAATAGGTAAAGAGTTTCCTAGAAAAGCGGTAGGAATAAAATTGTTTATTCTGTAAATAAGATATCGAAAACACTTTACACGTCAAATAAAAAAAATATATATGTAACGGAGAAGGTATAGTGTGTGTCGTTATTATCAGCCATATTTTAACTATTGTGGGCGTACTATGTGGGTAGTGTTGGTTTTTGCGCAATAGAAAAACCGTTTGCAGTTCAAATCAGATTATAATTTCACGAACAATTTAATCACACTAGCAAATTACACACTGTAGGTACACGACACATCCAGATACGGAATGCGGGACAGTTTCTGAGCACATGTTGTCCGTACGATGTCCAATGTCCAAGAGACCTCCACATCGTTCTGTCGAGTTGTTTTCTAACCCCCACGAATTCAGGCTAGACTCTGTCAAGCGCCACCAGATGGCGCTAGCGTTCCGAATAATCAAATAAATGACCGGATGCGACATATATATGACGCAGAAGGTAGGTTTTGTCTCGTCATTATCAGGCATATTTTAATTACTGTGGGCGTACTGTAGGTAGTGTTGGTTATTGCGCAATAGAAAAACGGTTTGCAGTTCAATTCAGATTATAATTCCTTGAACAATTAATCACACTGGCAAATCACACACTGTAGGTACATGACACAACTAGATACACAGTAAAATAATTATTTACAGTAACAAAGTAATTACGAACAAATCGTAGTATCGATTACTGTTCGTATAGTGACAGAGCTACCCAAATATAGCGTATTTAGAATACAGGTATGTAATTCTAGCAGCGAGGCAAAACTTTAGTAAACCGACAGGTTCGTCGGGAGTTAGTGCTCTGTAAGGAGTCGAGTCTGAAGACGGACTCCCGGCACAAACGAGTGCGCTCAATTATAAGCAGCAAGCAAGCAGTGCTCAGTTCGTTGTGTTATTTTACTGTGTTTAGTTTAGTATGTGAGTCGCAATAAATACTTTTTCTTTCTTTCTTTATAAAGGGTTTGTCCCCATCACACACTCGCCCCACAACAACTCTGTCCGATGACGCACAGAAGTACCTCAACGTGTTTACTTGAGTTGATACAAAACACTAAAATGTGCTAAATTTAATAAGACTTACATCATAAGTAATCAAATAATACAAGAATAATTGTCGTAATTAAACAATGGTGATTTCACAAAGTAAATCGTTTTAAAATCAAAGTAACATGTCATCAATTGTTTTGAACAAAACCATCGGTTACAATTATTGAGATAAGGTACCAAATTCAATTAGTGCGTACACCGAGTACTCAATCAATTATGTTCCAATTTATTAGACAATAACTGATAGTAAAATCACTTAAATTATTAATAAGAAAAACAAATCATAATTGAGAACCCACTCCGACATATATATAAAATAAGCTAGATGAGGTCGGCGTTTCCTGTTTGACTACTTTGAGAAGAAAGGCCGAAACAAACTCAGAGATCACAGTCTCTTTTAAAGTCCAGACATAATCTTGGTTAGATCTGGGTGAAGACCATGTAGATTGAAGTATGAAATGGTCTTTTAAGGAAAGTGGGTACCCACTACACATAGATTTGAGTGGACCAGTCCAGCCAGTGCAAGCATTTGTCAGTACCCAAAACTGCCAGACCAACATTAAAACTAACAGAGAACGAAAAAAAGACGGCGGCCATCTTGTGCCGATTCGAGTCGATTTATTCCAGTCCAGTGCAAGCATTTGTAGCATCGTGTAGCTCAACTCAATACTTGAGGAGCTCAACCAAATAACGACTACAGTGAGTGTTATGAACATTATGGCAGCGGGATTTCTTTTACGGTGTCAAAAAACGCTCTCTATGAAAACATCAACTTATTTTCATAAATAACGCGTCAGTGACGTAATTCGCCAGTAAATTGCGGACGCTATGTGGCGGCCATCGCTCTTCTAGGATACCGTAGCTTAGTTCTGAAAATATATATAAGTTATAACGGTGATTAAGCACCCGCGCCCCCGCTTAAGCACCTGATAAGTTATTATATCTTACAAATTCTGTTCCAGTTTTCAATTTAACCGTTTCATACTGATTCGGTAATTGGGAAACAGACTCTTAGGAGGATTGTCGCTTCTCAAACCCGGCAAGGACCTAGTGACTTTTCGATTTCGCATCTTTCTAAGTTAATCTGAAACCTCAAATATTGGGAAACATCTCGAGGAAACCCGGAGTTTTAATGGTCTGAAAGCGGCAACCCACGCTGAGGCAGCATGCTGATCAATGCTCGGCTCACCTCCCATCTTACACCGCATGCCCGGTCACCTGCACATTGAGGACTTAATGGCTGCGTCAGCGAATGCTATCCGCGTTGCTGAATTTCGGGCCAAAGAAATTTAAGAAAAAACGATTTTTTGCCATCGACACGCTAAGAAGGAGAATGCTGGGTCCTCTGTATGAGATGAAATAATTAGCCATCCATTAAAAAATTTCAATACATTCTCAACCCAAATGTATGGGACAGTTGATTATTGTTTTGCGATTACGATGTTGGTCCCATAGAGAAAATTGTTCAGTTTGATGGTCTGTACCACACCCTTAAATATGACTACACATTTCTTGTACACGCTGCATTATTGTTTGTACCACTCATACATATTTTCTGTAATATATTGTCAGCAGAGTTCCGCGATATCAGTCGTTATCATAACGATGACGTGAGATAGGGTGGCGAACGTCACAGATATCGCAACGTGGAATATATTATTCGTGCGGGGCATAGAGTCAATGTATGTAGTACTGGAAGAGACTACTAAACCTCAACAACAACCAATTAGTGTTACTAAGGGGTATTGTGTTACTCAGTAACTGGGTTGTGGAGGTCAGATAAGCGATCGCTCCATGTAAATTATTGGTAGGTATTTCAGATGCTGTCCTAACCTACGGTGTTCAGACCTGGTCGCTCATCGAGTCTCAAAAGTTTCGCCTTGGGGTTTGCCAAAAAGCAATGGAAAAGGTACAGAATACGACCGGTTACCACCACGCTGCGCTCCAAAATGGGGGAACTCCCAAAGAAAAAGAAAGAAGCTCCCAAGCTGGAATGCGATTGGGCAGGTCACGTCAGCCGCATGCACCCGTGACCACTGGGCATCAGTTTCTACTCGGTGGGCACCTGAGGCTGGACGGCGCCACCGAGGCCGGCCCAGAAAGAGGTGGCGAGACGATCGCGTACCGCTAGGGATGTCTGTTACTCTTTCACGCAAAAATTCCTAAACGGATTTGGATGAAATTTGGAACAGATATAGTTTATAACCAGGATTAACACATCATTTACTTTTTATTCCGATATACCTACGGGACCGAGATTTATGCGGGTGAAACCGCGGGGCGCTGCTAGTAATTCAATAAAGCATAAAATGTACCTACGTACGCCACGCCGTACGTTCACGTGTACGTTCGGTACGCCAGCACATCAAGCTACCCGAAACTGTCAAATTTTCGCAATCAACTTTGAACCTTATGCTTTAGTAATAAAGTTGAAAATCTATTAAAGAAATCTGACAGATTGTAGTAACTTGATGTGCTGGCGTCTGTACCTATGCGTAAAATGTCACGAAAATATTTTTCGTGTAAATTATGTTTTGTTACCCTAAGCTTCCAGGTTGACCAAAATAAGTTGGCAAAAGTTAGTTTCAGAGTTTATTCCAGACAAACAACTCAAAAAGTTAAAATAAAAATCGAACGTTTGATATAGTTTTATCACAGGAATATTTTGAATTACTTTTATTTTCATTCAAAAGCTGTCAGAAGACAATTTTATTCCTAGAATAAAAGATTAATTCATTCAGCCAAAAGACGTCCAATACTGGACCGAAGCCTCCCCCAAGCACCGCCACTTTGATCAGAATTCTGTGAAAAAAGAAAATAATCTGAAAATTGGAAAATCATCACTAAATGCCGTGCCGTCCAATTTAACATATAAAATACCTCACAAATTTTTAAAAACTAAATCACAGACCAAGTCGCTTCCATTAAATCTCACAAACTCACCAGAGCGCGCAACATTTTGTCGTAGGCTATAAATTCAGAGCCACCCGTGCGAATCGAGCGTATTAGTGATTGTCATATTTTTATACTTGAACGATCTTTAAAGGCGAATCATTGAGTACGGATGATTTTGTGTTTATAGAGGGTGAAAGCGGTAAAAGGATTTTTGTGTCCACAATGGATGAAAAGGTTTGGGAAGTGGATCCGTAGTTAAAATGCCTGCTTTTTGTGCGTCAAATGGTTAATACCTACCTAAAAACCACCACAACCACTCGATACGTTTCTGTAACGTACCGAACATCAAGGGGCAAGGCAAATCAGGTTATCGAAATGCGTCATTTTCGATACGGTAGCCTGTCGGATAGTTGTGAATAGCTATGTTGCAGTATGTGAATGCGGGAAGCACAGAACCGGTTGAAGTGGAGGTGCTTGAGGAAGGCCTATCTCCAACAGTGGACGTCTTTCGCCTGAAATGATGATGTTGATGATGTTGCAGTGCTATTTCTTAACTCCAAGAGTGTTCAGAGAAATGTCAAAGTCATCATCGAATCAGTACTTACCAGCCTTATTTACCGAAAAAACTCAAGTGCAGTGAGCTTCAAGTGAGCTGTCAATAGTGTCAATCCCTAAGCATCAGGTTGAATGACAGCTCACTTCACCTAAGCTTTCACTGTGAGATTTTTACATAAAAGATCGGCTTGCTAGCGTCAATGTGACGTTTCTAATGTCATGTACGTCCCACTAGACAGGGTTGGTGCTATAATGGCCTGTATAGCTCCTTCTCTTTTTTGCACTAGAACAATGATTACTTTGTCACTTTCCTGTACGCATTTGAGTTTGAGTTTGAAATAAATACTTTTTTATTGTACTTCCGAAATCTCTAAGTTTCATGTTTCTATTTGCGGTGGTTTAATTAAACTGGGTGACATTGACTGACAATCGGTAACGGTCTCGCGAATTTATATCTTAGTTTACGTTGATGGAGGTTTTCGTTACAAATTTAACACTCTGTTGGAATTAAATGATATTGCAATGATGATATGGTGGTTTTTCTGCAAGTGGGTATTTTATGACACGTCAATTTTTCGGTCAATATTTTAAAACTACAGAGTGTAAACAGACACATCACACATAGCCGTCAACTACGCATTCTGTACAGTCACGAGCATAAGTATGTATACATACATTTGGCTTTATTCAAAGACGATTTTCTCCTATAGTTTTGAATGAAATTTTATGTTATTACGAACAAAGTATTTTCGAACTCATAGGTTTGTGTAAAGTGTCGTATTTCAACGTTGCATTCGTTATTTCACGAAAAAGCACAATTGAAAGTTGCCAAGTGTTGAAATATTAGTTCTTAGTGTTTAAATATTAGAACTTAGAGTTCATGGCCTCTTTTAAAGTCCAAACGTAATTATGATATTAGATATGTTGTCTTAGATATTATGTGGGAGCGGCCCGTGGCTAAATAATAACAGCCGCACAGGTCGATCGATCAGGTTAAGCTATGCTTGCCGCGGTTGGTCTGTGGATGGGTGACCATCTTTATATGCCGAGACCCCTCCGTGCCTCGGAAATCACGTTAAGCAGCGTTGGTCCCGGCTGTCATTTGTGAATCTTTGACAGTCGTTACGGGTAGTCACAAGCCCGAAATTCTGACAACCAGTCTTACCAAGGGGTATCGTATCACCCAGTAACAGGGTTGTGGAGGTCAGACGCCTGTCTGACCTCCACAACCCAGTTACTGGGTGCGACTGCCTAGTCGCTCCATGTAAAATACTGATATTCAGTTGCATCCGGTTAGATTGGAAGCCGACCCCAACATAGTTGGGAAAAGGCTAGGCAGATGATGATTAAATATGTGAGTCTAACAATGCAGGGCCATGTCATCTTTTGAAGAAAGTGCCACTGCATTTCACCCCCTAAGCGCTGATGTAAGAGAAATTCTCTCTTCCATAGCTTAAACCGTGCATGTCCGTCAGTAACTCACTGAAACATGTATTTTTGTCCGAAAACAATTTGTTGGCGAACACGCAACAAAACCGCACAACATTTACCTACTGTCTGTACAAGTATCCTAGCATCCGTCACCTGCATATTAACATCAAACTATAAATTATTAACGAACTCACACGCTCAGTCACAAATCTAATTCGGCGGGTGCCGGTCGACAACCGGTCAGGGCCGTACGGTTCGTCCGACGCATAAATCTGGAGGAAGACGGAAAACCGGGCCGTAATAAATCTCATCGTGGATCCGGAATATTCATGAGACCACATACGTACGTTTAACGGATGTTATACAGGGTGTTTCGGGTAGTAAGTGGTTCGTGTGTAGTTTTGTTACTTGTAGAAGCTTGGTAGGAACATTAGCGTAGTATTTTTGGTTCAACGGATTAGATTTTTTTGCCTGTATTCCTTGAAGGGTTCGGTAGAGGTGTATCTACCTTTCTCCATTGATATTTAAATCTCATATAATAGGGGGCGAACTTATGGTCAACAATACGCGCATAAATCCAGACCCCAGTACCCTAATACGCATTCAATCACAATCCTAGGTTTTGAAAGAAATTCTTAATCCATTACTTCATAGGTTTGAAAAATTGTAAATACCGCAAATAACGCAGTGAACGTGGCTGAACTTAAAAATGAAAGGCATTGCGATCAATTGCCAGTTTATGTGTGTTACGCAATTACCCTGATTGTCGAGCAACGTGTAGCATGGGTTAATGGCACTTGACCAGCAAAGCAGACTTAAACGGAACTGCAGTGCGATTCTGTAACCATCTCACCGTGAAAACTTAGGTGAAGTGTGCTGTCAATAGTGTCAATTCCTAGCAAAAACAAACTCACTTCACCTAAGTTTTCACGGTGAGATTTTTACAGAATCGACCGGCTGGGTAATTATGATTTTTATTTAATTAAAGCTTATGATGAGTTAAACGTTCTTTTTACTTTAAAAAATGGACCATCACCAAAGGAGATCCGCCAAATCCCATACAAAATTACCCCAGCTCCGGCGCAAAAGATATGTATCTCAGTTTTTAGATTAAAAATAGTAAAAAAATAATCAGGTTTCGCTATTGCTAAATTCGATGGCTAACATAGTTTTTTTGGCCGTGGAAGCTAGCCGTAATGACCAATTTTTATTGTTTTTTTATTATTTTATTTTTTTTGCTCTTCAGTTCGAAACTATAAAAAAGTGAAAAATAAAACAAGTAGTATCGTTATGAAATACTTTATTTTTATTTTCTCTAAAAAATTATCAATAAGTCGTTATTTATAATGTCAATTAAAAGATACACATTCTTTTGACTAATATTGCGAAAAATGTTCAGTTGATGGACTGTTATCCACTACAACAAAATTATTATTATTAATTATCACTATTTTCTCTCTCTGTCTCTCTCTCTCTATCTCGTCAGCTCATTTATCCATCTTCTCTGGTGCTTTCTGTTCCAATCAGGAAAGAAGAAGAAAAAGATGAAAGGATCAAACGTTTTGTGTGTGACCGACACGCACCTGTGACGTGAGGGCACAATTGTACATCTTATTGTCTCGCTCACACATAATGGTAGAGGGAGAAACACAAAGACGCCAGCGTAAGCGCTGGCGTCTTTGTGTTTCTCCCTCCGCCGCCCTCAACCGCCTAAGGGCGGTTTATGCCCACGCGCACGCGCAGTCCTTCGCTAACGTTTGTGGTGTAGTGTACAATGCGTGCCACGAAAGAAGAGACTTGACAAACCACGTGGTTTGATATGCGCAGTAGACGATTTATAGATCTGTTTAGCGGTATGAGGTCTGAGGCGGGAAGGGACTGGGCGTCATCGGGGCGGCGGTAAGAGCGCGGGAGGCACAGCACGGCACCGCGCATAACGAACGTGATTTAGACCACCCAGCCCTAGGTTTAGATTTTGTTTTAGTGGATTTAGAATAACAGTCCATCAACTGAACATTTTTCGCAATATTAGTCAAAAGAATGTGTATCTTTTAATTGACATTATAAATAACAACTTATTGATAATTTTTTAGAGAAAATAAAAATAAAGTATTTCATAACGATACTACTTGTTTTATTTTTCACTTTTTTATAGTTTCTAACTGAAGAGCAAAAAAATTAAATAATAAAAAAAACATTAAAAATTGGTAATTACGGCTAGCTTCCAAGGCCAAAAAAACTATGTTAGCCATCGAATTTAGCAATAGCGAAACCTGATTATTTTTTTACTATTTTTAATCTAAAAACTGAGATACATATCTTTTGCGCCGGAGCTGGGGTCATTTTGGCGGATCCCCTTTGTCGTACAATTAATCGAATATTGAGAATTCCTTTTTCTGCTTAGCCAGGATAACAGTGAGTTTCGTTCGTTAACAACATATTTTTTCCGTTTTTTTGCCTGCAACATTCAGCGCGGATGCACTACGCAAAAACAACAAAATTAGTTTTTACGGAATTTCAGCTATTCTAAAGTGCATGACCTACTTTTGAAGTAACATGTAACGGTTTTAACGTTTTATATAATCGCTAGCTTCTGCCCGCGACTTCATCTACGTGAAACACAAGTTTCACGCAGATGAAGTCGCGGGCAGAAGCGTTTACGCCGTACGGCATTTCATACAAACTTTCAAAGCCTTATTTTTCGAAATGAATGAACTGATTTTAATGAAACTTCACACGCATAAGCAGGATACAAAGGTCTAAAAAGTTAGTTAAGAACATTTTCGAAAAATAGTGTTACAGCCAAATTAGACCGATTTTAAATTTTCCATAGAAACAGAGATTTCCAGTTATCTTTTTTTAAATAAGACATTTCGAAAATCGTTTAAGCGTTGGCGTGCCACCAAAAAGTTTTATCTAGTTATTTTTATTTGAGCGTTTCTCTAGCATTTCCACAGTATTTAAATATTTAGTTTCTATTTGACGCTTTTATTCCAATAACATTAGTGGACACTGAAAATACCGGACACAGCATTACCACTCCACGAAAAAAACATTTCACACATAAAACCCATATCCGAAATTTAATTTCAACCCATATTTCACTCCCACATTTCACTCCTACATTGCAATGTTTTTTCTACCCGCTGTATAGTGCAGGCATCAGAGTAGTGGTCCAAATATTCTCATGCGCCAGTGTAATAACTTTATTGCTACGCTACGTTCTGTCGTCGAACAGTGCAAAAAGGGCAGGTTTGATATCTTTTTGTGTTTCTCTATAAAATGTTTTCGACCCCTGAATTAATGATGGAAGTCAGATGTTTATTAGTTGTGCGGTTTTGTTGGGGACAAAGTGGGATGTCTGAACTGGAATATACAGTAAGAGATTACTCACACTTATTCAGCTCTGTTCAGCTTTTGTTCATAGAAAATAACGATTTTGTATGGAGTCCGTTCAGCTTTCCGCGGCTGAACGGATGCGTACAATGCGTGCCACGAAAGATGAGACTTGACACACCACGTGGTTTGACATGCGCAGTACACGATTTTAGGTATCTTTAGCGGTATGACTTATGAGGTCTGAGTGCGGGACGGGACCGGACGTCATAGGGGCGGCGGAAAGAGCGGGGGAGGCGGGGTCAAGTCTCATCTTTCGTGGCACGCATTGCACGCATCACATACAAAATCGTTGTTTGTAAAAAAAACGAATTGTTTTGCTTATCAATGGTAGCACTTTTTATTGCCAAACTGGACATGCAAAAATATTTCGTAAGCAAATTTTACCTGTGATAGCTAATATAAATAAATTCAGAAAGAAAACGAGGTAATAGTACGGGCAGGCGATGCGATGCGATGAGTCGCAGGAACAATCAATTTCATCCGGACGTAGTCATGGGCAGAAGCCAGTCAATCAATATAACAATAGGCATAACTGAAACGTATTTCACCGCACCAATTCGCTGAAAATTTAAATAAGCCTCCGATTTAATGTTCAATTAAAATTAGATGTTATAATCATTAATTCGCTCTAAGTCTGTTTCAAGAAGTTTGTTGGGTCTTAATTAAATAAATGAATTTTCCCCGCACCGGAGCTAAGTCGATTATTTTGCTCACTGAACTCTTGGGAAGTCGTTTTGGTTAACTGTTAGTGTTGGTACTCGATAGCGTTGCGTTTGGAGTGAGAATAATGTGAGGAGGGATATTTTTCATTATTAATTCTGTCAAGTTTCCCGAAATACACACTTCTTAGGTGTGATGGTAAAGATGATTAAGTGGTTAATTGATGTGGTACAGACGCCAGCACATCAAGGTAAGTACCCGAAACTGTAAAATTTTCCCAATCGATTTTGAACCTTATGCTTTAGCGATAAAGTTGAAAATCTATTACATAAATTTGACAGATTGTAGCAGCTTGATGTGTTGGTGTCTGTACATTAGGGTGTCCCGAAAATTTTTTTTTTCGCTTTTCGCTACTCAAGCCCCCTCAAAAGTTGCATTATTAGTTTTAGATTACCGTAAAAATAATAAAAAAAAACATAAAAAAATATCTTGAGGGTTCTACCGGCATTTTTTTAATTTTTTTTGGATTCAAGGATCTGAATCAGGATCTGAATCAGGATCTGAATCTGAATCTGAATCAGGATCAGAAACAGGATCAGAATCTGGATCAAAATCAGGATCAGAATCAGGATCGGAATGAGGATCAGAATCTGGATCTGTATCAGGATCAGAATCAGGATCAGAATCAGGATCCTGGATCTGAATCAGGATCGGAATCAGGATCAGAATCAGGATCAGAATCAGGATCAGAATCTGGATCAGAATCTGGATCTCAATCTGGATCTGAATCTGGATCTCAATCTGGATCTGAATCTGAATCTGAATCTGGATCTGAATCGGGATCTGAATCGGGATCTGAATCTGGATCTGAATCTGGATCTGAATCTGGATCTGAATCTGGATCTGGATCTGAATCTGGATCTGAATCTGGATCTGAATCTGGATCTGAATCAGGATCTGAATCAGGATCTGAATCAGGATCTGAATCAGGATCTGAATCAGGATCTGAATCAGAATCAGGATCTGAATCAGGATCTGAATCAGGATCTGAATTTGGATCTGTATCAGGATCTGAATCAGGATCAGAAACAGGATCAGAATCTGGATCTGAATCTGGATCTGAATCTGGATCTGAATCAAGATCTGAATCAGGATCTGAATCAAGATCTGAATCAGGATCTGAATCTGGATCTGAATCTGGATCTGAATCAGGATCTGAATCAGGATCTGAATCAAGATCTGAATCAGGATCTGAATCTGGATCTGAATCAGGATCTGAATCAGGATCTGAATCAAGATCTGAATCAGGATCTGAATCAGGATCTGAATCAGGATCTGAATCAGGATCTGAATCAGGATCTGAATCAGGATCTGAATCAGGATCTGAATCAGGATCTGAATCAGGATCTGAATCAGGATCTGAATCAGGATCTGAATCAGGATCTGAATCAGGATCTGAATCAGGATCTGAATCAGGATCTGAATCAGGATCTGAATCAGGATCTGAATCAGGATCAGAATCAGGATCGGAATCAGGATCTGAATCAGGATCTGAATCATGATCTGAATCTGAATCTGAATTAGGATCAGAAACAGGATCAGAATCTGGATCAGAATCAGGATTCCGAATCAGGATCTGAATCAGGATCGGAATCAGGATCAGAATCAGGATCAGAATCAGGATCAGAATCTGGATCAGAATCTGGATCTCAATCTGGATCTGAATCTGGATCTCAATCTGGATCTGAATCTGGATCTGAATCTGGATCTGAATCGGGATCTGAATCGGGATCTGAATCTGGATCTGAATCTGGATCTGAATCTGGATCTGAATCTGGATCTGGATCTGAATCTGGATCTGAATCAGAATCTGAATCAGATTCTGAATCAGGATCTGAATCAGGATCAGAAACAGGATCAGAACCTGGATCTGAATCAGGATCAGAATCAGGATCGGAATCAGGATCTGAATCAGGATCTGAATCAGGATCTGAATCTGAATCTGAATCTCACTCACTTCTACCACGTGTGAATTGCACACATGCTGTTTTTTTTTTGTCTGTGTAAAATACCAATCAATCCAATCCAAATCCAATGCCAATCTCTTTGATTATACCTACGTAGTGCAATGAAAAAAAGAAAAACGCGGACTGACACAGTCAGTGGAAAGATGTGTAAAACTAGTGACGGAGGCTTCTCAAAGCGTCACGGACAAAAAAAAAAAAAGCCGTTGGTCCTGCGCCTGATCTCTCTCCGGTCGTGACCGATTGCCGTCCTATCGGACTATGAGAGTGAGGGAAGAATCCCCGTGTCTGCGAACACACTTGTGTGGTATAATATCTTCTGCGCCGAAGGCTCTCCGAACAATCTCCGTTGAGAATTGTCGCTATGGCCGAAAAACGGTCTGGAGGATTATAGTATAAGCTGCTTAGTAAAAGACTCCGTGGCATGCTTCCCTTATCTATGTAAAGAAAATTTAATACTGTCTCATATATATAATTCAAAATATAATTAAAAATCGCAAAATTGGATTTCGATAATCAACTTAAGTTCTAAACAAGGATATATATACATAGATAACTTCCAAGCAGATCCTGTGTCAGATTTCCTTGTAAAATTTTTAACTATGCAGACCACAAGGTTACCCAGGATGCATCAAACCACACAATAACCCAACAGTTGTTTTCTGTTTTTTTTGTTAGCCTACTCTGTCCCAAAGGCCTCCCCCAAATCCTTCCAGAAACTCTTTTCCCACACCACCTCGAACTAGTCCTCGCGATACGCGTCCAGGTCATCTCGCCATCTCTTTCTGGTCCGACCTCGGCGGCAACAAGAACAACAACAACAATAGGCGTCAACAATTTATTCTTAGCATCATTAATAAAAAAATTTCGTCACTCATTGATACTCTTTAATAAAAAAACAGTGGCACTCCGGTGAAAACAAAACACATACAGCCGGTCGATTCTGTAAAAATCTCACCGTGAAAACTTAGGTGAAGTGAGTTTGTTTTTGCTAGGAATTGACACTATTGACAGTTCACTCCACGCTCACATCACCTAAGTTTTCGCGGTGAGATGGTTACAGAATCGCACTGAATACTTTGCCATCACTCACTGACATATCGGATATGTATTAAAACCGAGTACATCCCGAGGACGAATGCTCCTAAAGAAGTTTTCACTTCAAAAACATTTATTTCCTGCTATAACAATGGTAGCGGTCCAATTTTATCATGACGATATCACAATGGTTTCCCGTCGCGTTCAGGGATCGCTATCGCTTACGAATTTACATGAAACAACATAATAATTTGGTTGAAAGCAGTATTCTGTTCATTGTATCAATATAAACGTATCGTTTTGGGGTTGAAATACAAACTTTAGTTTGGTAATGTGGCGAAATAATAACAGCCGCACGGGTTGATCAAAGGTTAAGCTACGCTTGCCGCGGTTGGTTCATGAATGGGTGACCATTCATTACAATGCAGAGGTCTCGTCCCCTCCGCACCTCGGAAAGAAAGAAAGAAAAGAAAGAAAATTGTGTTTAATTTGGCAAAAAAAAAACCTTAAAAATAATCAAAACAAATTCAAAATGATTAAAAATAATAAAGAATAATAATAACGTTAGCAAGCACGTAACTGGGTTGAGGAGATTTAATAGGCAGTCGCTCCATGTAAAATACTGATATTTTCAGCTGCATCCAATTAGACTAGAAGCCAACTCCAAGATTGTTCATTATTTATACGAATAAGGGTGCCACGGAAAAAAAAATGCCTAAATTGACACCATTCTTTGTTATAACATAATCCACCACGTAAAATAATAAGTTAGAGTTAAATTGCTTATTAGTCTAATATGCTAGACCCCTACTTAGTTGGGAAACTGAGTTTGGTAGTGTGGTCTAATTAGACGGGTATGTGTTTTAGATAATTATTCTTATTTCATTTAGGTAGAGGATAATTTGAGGAATTCTAATAATGTGACCTAGTAGTGGTTGTAAGCACAACCACTCAGCCCAGAAGGCCAATTCTCGTAATTTAAAACGTTCAAAATCTAGTCGCAGTGACTCCTCACGAATAGCTTCGAGCCACAACCTTCTAATTCAAAGATCATTCGGAAAATTTGGGACTCCAATTTCGGAGTACATATTTAGAAACCCAACAAGGCGTCATTTTCGCAACCTGTTTTGGTAACAAGCTACGACAGCGCCATTTTGACAGTTGCGTTTCCCATTGTTTGAATACAGAGTTTTATATATTTTGACATTGTTCGTTTCCATGGTTTTATAATTTTTTTTTACAAATTTTATTTGAATGACATGTTTGTTTTTAAATTAAGAATTTATTTTCAATGTTTGCATGTCTAATTTAATAAAAATTGAACCGGGATCACAAAGTTGTTTACAAAACACCTGTATTATACGTACCTACTTTCTAAGCAAATAAGCGATTATGATTATAATTGTTCAGTCTCAGCAACTAACATTACAAATCCAAATAAAATCCAGTTCCAAATATTAACGAAACATCTGAAAATTCTGCAAACCAAATAAACAGTTCCACTTCTCAGCTCGGAGATAATATAAAAGAAATATTTTAATATGTTCGTTTAGCAAGCAGGGGGACACAATTTCCCGCGCTGGAGCGTTCTTTAAGTATGAAAGCAAATAAACTGGGGTAGAGTAGAGGCACAACTTTTTTAGTGATCCGCAATAAATATGATATTTTATGTTTATGTTATGATATATTTTTGTGTACCGTTCTGAACTTACTGTTTTTTATCCATCAGCAGCGCAGTTATGAGTAAGGGATCGAATAAAATGACGATAAATGTAAGTTAGGGGTGTATTTTTTTATTTGATGTTATTGTGTAGGTGGATGTCGTGGAGTAAGCTGAAGTGCTCTCACATTAAGAAAAGACGTTTATTAAGATAAGACTCGAATAATAAATTTTTATTTAACATTAAGATAACAACAAAAGATAACTCTTATATTTGTTATATTCTATTTATTTGGCAGAAATACAGCCGGTAACACAATTATTGTTGATTATAATTTATAATACAATTATGACGTTATTGACGTTAGTGACATAATCTGTGCCATTGACATCCTAAATCCGTTTTACTTTTCTTATTTAATTTATTCGTTGTCAGAACATTTAGGAAAACAGTTAAAGACTTAATTTCAAATTCTCATGAAAGTAAAAATGTTGTGCTATATATTACACAGGAACAAAATGTTTTTATTAATTAACAGATGCAGCATGTAGCACAAGAAAGTGCTACGCAACTGAAAATTTAAATCCGTCAGCTTATATTATCCAAACATTTGAACCCATTCTGCTATTACAGAATATCAAACTATCACCCAATATAATATCTAAACAAAACATATCTATTTTAACTGCCACAAAAAATTATACGGATCCCATCTCACTATGACATAACGCGGTTCCCTTCACTAACTAGGTATGTTCAGTTTGTGTGTTTTACAGCTCAGTGGCGCTGTGCGTCCGCCGACTGTTTTTACTGCCGCTTAGCGTCGATCATTACCAACCTGTATATATAGCGAAGATTGGCTGTTTGGTTTTTGGAACACCCTGTATATTGGGAGATAGTTTGTTTTTGAGAAATCAATATAAAATGCCACGTTATTAAAGTGAAAACTTTTGAATTGATTTCTTTAGGCGCGTGAGATGCGATAAAACCATTGAACTCGTGACACTGATACCGTAACCGACACCGCACTACATTGGAATGTGTTCGGCTGTCCTCGGGATATACTCTGTTTTAATGTGTACTATCCGATATGTCAGTGAGTGATGGCAAAGCATTCTGATTGTATTTTTTTGTAGTACCTAGTAGTTTATAATGATTTCATGAATAAAAAAATACTTCATTTAAAAGTATTTCCTGGATAATAAAATATTTCCTGACGATTTAAAAATACACATGTAATTTTTCAACCACCCCGCATCGCATCTTAACGATTTTTCTGACTTTTTCTTTTTGTTTGGCTGTTAAGTGTTTGGTCAGACTGGCAGCGCGAGGCGGGGAGCAGCGCGGGTGCGGGAACGCGCGCGGTCGGCCTGTCAGCAGTGGAGCGCGGCTTCGTTCTGAGTGTTGTCGTGTCCAGTGTTTGTCAAAATACATTATGGATGATGAAGACTTATTTTTACTAGAAAAAAGCTCGAACTAGTTTGAGAACCTCAGTCCCCGCGCGGGCCGCCCGCGCCCTCACTGCGGCCACTTGTATGAACGAGCTATGGCGTGAGTTGCCACTCACCGCGTCTGCTTGCACACTATGGACGCTCAAATGAAGTTCTTATGTTTGAGTACGCCACGCTGCGCCCGCCCCGCGCCTGCGCTTCCAGTCTGGCCAAACACTCAGTGTCAATGCATAGAGAATTTTTCAAATCCGACTGATAATTTCAGAGATTGTAGCGCGTTCAAACTAACAAACAAACTTCACCTTAATTATCATTAGTATAGATTAAAGTTGGTAGGCAATTTGCTAAACACCTTTCTGCATAAAGGTGTGGTCAATATGAACAATCGAAACTGAACAACTTTCTCCATGAGACCAACATTGTAATCGCGAAACAATTATCAGTCATCCTATACATTTGGGTCGAGGAGGTATTAAAGTTTTGTATGGGACGACTGTTTAATTATTCTTTCGCGATTACAATGTTGGTCCCGTTCGAGAAACCAGCCTTTCTCAAAGCTTATCTTCTTCAAAAACTTGATGTGTTCTACTTATAATCATGTGGGAATCGGAACGCACCCAGAGGTATGAAAGAGCAAGTGTAGTATGTGTGAAAGAGAGAGAGAGTGAATGGAAGGAAAAGGATGAAGGGGAGTGAGGAACGCGAATTACGAGGCTAAGATGATAGGACGGTTTATTTTTGGTTACAAAAATTAAAAGGAAGTTTAAAAATTACTACGGAAGACTGACTTTATTTTCTTCACTCATTCTAACCCACATATATGTATATGGTATAAGAAAACGTTAAAATGATTATTTACGGCCGGGTAATGTATCTTAAAGGTTTTGTTTGTCTTTTCAATGAGTTGTCTTTGCTCAAGTCCAAGGCACATGTGGGTAGTTTGTCAAGAACATTAGTAATGTATGTTTCAGATAGTTTGTACTTATAACACTAAAAAGTACCTAGCTGCTTATGCTACTATGTGACTAGCGAATTCAGCCTGTTAAAAGTCGTAAGTTTCCTCAGTATATATTCCATGACGTAAAACTGATGGAACAGTCAGAGAAAATATTTGTAAGAAAATTGGAACCCTATGTCAATCTGCCATGTTTCAAAGAACATTGTGATTGTGATGACAGTTGTGATTTGGATATAAGTACGGACCGTTAAAGTTATTGGTTCATTTGCTTAACAATGAATTTCCCTAACTTCACCTAACTCCTGCCAAAATTTAGACCTAACACCAGAAACTTAGTCATAAACAAAACATTGACACAGTAAATTACTCCAGCAGTCTGAAGACATCAAATCAAATCCAGTGCTGCCAACTTGATTATTGTGAGAGTCCCGATCTGCTGAGTTTGTGTATCTACGTGACGTCAGACGAGTTCATTTAGTAAACGATGCTGCTACTGGAACTGTGGGCCTAGAATGTTTTTGCGATGGTAATCCCACTTTTCAATATAGGTAATACATACAGGGACATTGACGAGCAACCATATCATAGATTGATTACATGATACATGTCAAAAAAATGCAATAAAATAAAATTGATTCTAGTACCTATGCTAGAATCAATTTTATTTTATTGTATTTTTTACGTTCAAAAGTGCCTTTTATGTGCCTATTTGAAATAAATGATTTGATTTTGACTTAAGATTCGGAACTACGTTGAAATTTTTTCGTCGGTTATTAAAAAAAAAGGTAAGTATTAACACTTTTTTATGCAACAGCTGATAATTTTTTGATAATCGACGAAAATTTGCAACGCAGTGGTGTTCAGAATCGTGTACCTACCTACTATATCTGTGGTAACAGGTTGCACGTCGATGTCCCTGCCACCCTGTATTACCTTAAAAAGTGAGTTAAATTCAATTACTGGTACTTATATTAAAAAGCGAGTTAAATTCAATTACTGGTATTTTAAAAAGTGAGTTAGAATTCAATTACTGGTACTTATAATAAAAAGTGAGTTAAATTCAATTACTGGTATAATAAAAAGTGAGTTAAATTCAATTACTGGTATATTAAAAAGTGAATTAAATTCAATTACTGGTATATTAAAAAGTGAGTTAAATTCAACTACTGGTATATTAAAAAGTGAGTTAAATTCAATTACTGGTATATTAAAAAGTGGGTTAAATTCAATTACTGGTATATTAATAAGTGAGTTAAATTTAATTACTGTTTGTACCCTATATATGAAATTATTTGACAGAACATTCACATAAATGGGATCATGTAACTGGTTGTAAATGGTAACAGGTTGCGCCATCCTGTATTATATTAAAAAATGAGAGTCAGCATCATGTGCTGAATTCACGGTTACGGTTTAAGTTGGAGCTCAAGGTCAAAGTGTTACCACCTGCATTATTATTATCTTATTATCATTATTGTTTATTTGTCTTTGACATATTTTGGGACCCGGACCGGACCGGACTTTTGGAAGGCGTACCAGGGGCCGAAGCCAACTCGCAGAGGCCCTTTAGACAATTTTAAATGATGAGGAGGCACCAAACGACTTATTCCTTATTATTATTATTTGGTTAGACACACTAGCAGCTAATTAGCTGATGCGTGTGTATCGTATAGCTTTGAGATACGGCTTCTATACAATTTGCTTTAAAATGGTTGGGTGTAAATTAACTACATCGTTACATGTAAAGAAAGAAAGAAAGAAAAAGTATATATTGCGACTCGTACAGGAAGATCACAAACTAAACTAAATACAGCAATATAAAAAACCAAGTTATATAAAAAAAAAAGTAACAAAAGGAAAATGAAACAGAAAGTCCTATACGAGGCCAAAAGGCTCCTATCTCAGCATGATGCTACGACATTTAAAAAAACATGTCGATTTTTCGCTTATGAAACGTTAACAATATAGTGTATAGGTCGAATATAGTTCCCAGATTCTTCGTGGAGTGGGAGTCGATCCATGTAAAATACTGGTATTCAGCTGCATTCGGTTAGACTGGAAGCCAACCCCAACATAGTTGGGAAAAGGCTAGGCCGATTGATTAATTGATTCGCCCTCCATTACATGGAACTAAAACATAACTGGCGAAATGTAAATACTATAGGTATATCTCTGCTTGAACCTTCGGGGATTGCAGGCGTAATTTTGTGATATTAATAAAAGTCCTTCAGACCGTATTTTATGATGTTAATACAAGTCCTCCAGACCGTATTTTATGATGTTAATACAAGTCCTTCAGACCGTATTTTATGATGTTAATACAAGTCCTCCAGACCGTATTTTATGATGGTTATACAAGTCCTCCAGACCGTATTTTATGATGTTAATACAAGTCCTCCGGACCGTATTTCGGCCACAGCGGCCAATCTCAACGGAGACTAGCCTTCGGCGCAGGAGGTATTATTATAGTGCACAAGTGTGCGCGCAGACACAGGTGCACTCCTAAGAAGGAGTGCACCTGTGTCTGAGGGAAGACCCTCACTCTCATAGTCCAATGGGACGGCAACCCGACACGACCGGAGCGAGATCAGGCGCAGGACCAACGGCTTAAGGTGCTTTCCGAGGCACGGGGGTATCACAACGCCAACTTCCAAACTCCGGGGTTACTAAGAAATTCCTAATGGAAATGATAACAATTTGCTCGACCCGGGAATTGAACCCAGGACCCCACGCTCAGCAGTCGCGCTTGCGACCACGAGACCAACGGAGTAGTTAATCCGTACTAATATTATAAATTCGAAAGTAACTCTGTCTGTCTCTCTGTTTGTATGTTACCTTTTCACGCCTAAACCACTGGACGGATCTCGATAAAATTTGGCAAAGAGATAGATTGCATCCCAGGGCCTTCCCCGGGATGTCCTTACATAGGATAGTCATATCCAGATGTTCTCACGGAATCGACACTTACGCGGGTAAAACCGCGGGGCGCAGCTAGTATAGTAGTGTCATGATGTTAATATGAGATATTTTGTATGTTATTGAAACTATATTAATTTCAATTACAGGTAGTACCCTATAATTATATGTATACGACGTATATGAATTTAATTGACAGAACATTCACACAAATCGGATCAATATCTTGGACAATAAAGCTGAACGGGATTCCGACATTTGAATAGCTCATATACGTATTCGTATTTACTCACATTCCGGTACAAACCGCGGCTGAATTCCATAAATTCATTTTATTTTTACTCAAAATGTTATATTATTTATTTTAAACAATAGATCTGCGGTGTTATTCTGTAAACATCTCACCGTGAAAACTTAGGTGAAGTGAGCGTGGAGTGAGCTGTCAATAGTGTCAATTCCTAGCAAAAACAAACTCACATCACCTAAGTTTTCACGGTGAGATTTTTACAGAATCGACCGGCTGAGTCGCCTTTATGTTACAAAACGAGCTATATCAATATGAAACTCTATATACGTTCATTTAAATTGTAGCAGTATAATTATCTCTGCTCTGTACTTCTCATACTTCTGACTTTGTTCATTCTTCCTTCCATATTCTGTCCATTCATCCTCCAACAATCTCTCTCTCTCTGTCTCTTTCTATTAAATAAATGAAAAGTCGCATGGAGGGGGGCATAACGCTTTTTCGCTACGTGACGATTTCTCCCATTTTACTCCTACCGCAAGCTTTGTAAAAGAGCTTCGTTCCAATAAATTTCAAATCATAGATCGAGACTTCGAAAGCATTCAGTTTTTTTGTCGAGTCCCCATTTACAGTAGCTATACTATTCTGCGTAGAAGAGTTTACCAACTTTCAAAGTGAGTTCCGCTTATTGATTTACCGGATCGAAGCGCCCTAAAGAGGTTTGCTGAGGGCTTACAAGATAGATTGAAGCAAACTTTGCCAGCAAAAAGTTGGCAACACAATTAAATGTTTTTGGCGAAAAAAGAACTTAGTTTGAGTGGTGAAGAGTTCGGATATGGACCGGGTTTAAATGTTTATTTCGCGAGGAATTTTGAAATAGTATCTGGACTTCTTTTGGGCTTCATTGTAGATGTCTCGACGACTTATAATGTGAGAGATATCTGGTCTGGCAGTTTTTGTCTGTAAACACACCTACAATACAAGAGAAACTCCAAGTGTTGGAGACGTTTATACAATGTGTAACTGAATTAATACACAATACCCACCAAAAACAGTTCATGTAAAATGTTGCCAAGACGACCACATATGGTTTGCCATGTGAAAAAGATATCAGATCTCATGTAGCTTCTGAATCTACACGGCCTAACTCTACCGACTCTAACTTCACAAATTCTTCATATCAGTAAAAATGTATGGCTTCGCCGTTTCGCTACCGTCGTGTAGGTGATGCGAATATTTAGTTTCTGAAGTAAGTAACGAAACAGCCAAGCCATACATTCTTGACCCCGATCACGCCTGATCGAAAGCGATGGATGAGGTCAATGATGGAATGAGCGTGCCCAGAAGATGCCTAAGGCACTGGAACTCCCACGTATCAAAGTAACACAACAGGCTGCTTAACGCCGGACTCCGGTGGGAGGGTGGTCGCAAACCGGACGGACGTTAGCCCTACCACCGGAAGAGAAGAATTGGTCAGTCATAATATAAGGTGTAGGGTGTGACTGTCCAGGATGCGCCGAACGCTCGGTTCAGTTGACTAACTGGTGGAACAAACTGCGCTACACGAGGAGGCTTCTTCATGCATCCTATGATGCATGCTATACATATTCATGTAATATAAGTAATTTTTATCCCTAAAATAATTAAAACTATGTAAATAACAGTCACACTTTTGCTGTAGAGTCAAAACAAACCAAAATGGACGAAGTGAGTAATACTCTAGAGTAGTAAGTACTTCGTCCATTTTGCACAAGTATAAATGTCTAGACACTTATACGTGTGCGTTTATATGCGTGCGTTGTAATGTGACCACAATTTTCTCCCACAATCAGTATAAATAATTTAATAAATAAACAATATCCTAACTAATATTATAAATGCGAAAGTAAGTTTGTTTGTTTGTTATCTTTTCACGCCTAAACCACTGAACCGATCATCCTGAAATTTTGTATATACGTTTTCAGGTGTACAGAAACGGACATAGGGATACCTTTCATCCCGAAAAAAAGCGCTGTTCCCGAGGAAATAAATAATAACGTTATTATGATAATAGATGGCGTCACGTGTCTTAAGAATGATGACATGCGAGCGAAGCCGCGGGTAAACATTCAGTGATTCATCATCATCATCTGCCTAGCCTTTTACTGACTATGTTGGGGTTGGCTTCCAGTCTAACCGGATGCAGCTGAATACCAGTATTTTACATGGAGCGACTGCCTATCTGACCTCCACAACCTAGTTACTGGGTAATACGATACCCCTTGGTAAGACTGTTTGTCAGATTTTCGGGCTTCTGACTACCCGTAGGTTCGAACCCAGTCAGGCACTTTACTTTGTGTAAATTATATCATCACCACTGCTCTCAAAACGGTAAAGGAAAACATCGTGAGGAAACCGGCATGTCCTAGAACCAAACATTCGAAGACATGTGATATCTACTAACCCGCACTGGGCCCGCGTGGTAGATTACGACGCACCCCCTCTCACAGAGAGGGGGCTGTGTCCCAGCCGTGGGGACATTATAAGCTAACTATGTAAGTATGTAATTCTCTTTAGGACAAGTAAATTATTTCAAGAGAAACTACAGACAAACAAAAGAGGTATGTTACGAATATCATATCTCAATGTTTACCCTCCCGTCGACCGTAAGTAAGGAATGAATTCTGCAATAGTTGTACCGGTTGTACCCTTGTTCCAATGTCATAGGTTGGAAGGCTCATAACTTATTCATGGTCGCAAACACCATGAAATGGAGAAAACATTGGTATTAATTGAATTCGCTTTTCTGAGTATTTCCTTTTGTTTTTCGGGATATGGTAGTTTGACGATGTTTTTGGGGGGACTAAACGTTGTTGAAGATGTTAAACAGTCGGTGCAGTTTTGAATTACAGTATCCGGCGATAAATATTGCACATCGACCTTTACCTTTTTTGTATTTTATACAAAGAATAAAAATAATTATCAAAAGAAGCAAATCATAATTGTTTTAACAGCTCCTAATAGATACCGGACTGTTTGTATTTCGTGCGACAGAGATAACGCTCTACGAAGCCGAAATTAGCCGATTGTCTGAGAGAAAGCATTTGTTTATTAAGTATTTAACATTACTTAGGAAACTACTACTGGTTGTCTTTAAAAGATCGCTCTTAGTGATAAGAACGCCCATTGTGTCACCCTTTGTACAGTTTCTATATTTATGTCTGTAATTTATATGGTGTACATAACAAAGGTATTATATTCTATTCTATTCTACTGGGTGTACTTTAATCACCGTTATCCTCTTAAGGGGTCATTGTACTCATCTTTATGAACAACTTTTACTATGGGAACAAATCTAAAATCGCGAAAAAAAAGTCAGCTCTCCCTATATTTTGACGAGTTATGCGAACATAAATGTAGGGAACAGCTGATTTTTTTTCACAATTTCAAGTTTGGCCCCATAGTAAAAGTTGTTTATAATGACGAGACCCCTTAAGGGGGAAGCGCTAAGGTAGCCCGCGAAATTTAAATTTTCTTACGTTTTTTGCAATTTGCTGGTCAGTATTAAGTTGTACGTCGATCAAAATATGATTCGCGGCCGTAACAAATATGTATTTACAGAATTATAATCATTAAAGTTATCAACACAACTCTCTAAGAACACGTAACCCCAAAGAATGACGATTTCATGAAACAGTTATTCTTTGGGGTTACGTGGTCTTAGAGGCAGCCTATATAAATATTATCCTCTTGAAGTTGTCCCTTACGAATCTCATGGCCAAAACAACGGTGGTCGATAAAGTACGAACTATTTATACTTACTTAGTAAGCCCTTAAAAGAGATATATATAGAGGTATTTCTCTACTTTTCGGGCCTATTTCAAGCCTCTGGTATCTTGTTTGAAAAGAAGGTAAATTGCCTCAATTTGTCAGTGTGAGTAAGTACGAAACCTGTCACAGTCGTGATGAAACGCACAATAGATTACACTGTCCTATAGATGTATAGAGGGGATGGGTGTAGTTGGGATTTGATATAAATAGGGTAATCTGCTTTGAGCGTGTTTTGTTTTGATTTGGTGAGACAGCTGGATATTAATGAGCTAAAGTGGATTGAAACGGTGACGTAAAAGTATCCCAGATTCCTATTTTACCGATCGTTTTTTTTGACGTCTGTTAAAATACATATATGTAGCTTCTTTTTCAAAGCTACATACTTAGAGAATAACAATCTTGTATTCCAATGGTAAGGACTGAGATTTTTACCATATTTTCCACTTTGAGGTCCCAAATAATAACACATACAAAATAACATAACTACACGCCAGTAATATTCCCCCAAAGATATAGTACGGGTAAGGATAGTGTAAGGTGGCGTCGGGGTAGGGGGTAGGGGGTGTAGGGGGTAGGGCTTAACCTGGAACTTAAACTTATCTGGCAAAATGCGGTCATTTTTAGGGTTCCGTACCCAAAGGGTAAAAAGGGACCCTATTACTAAGACTCCACTGTCCATCTGTCTGTCACCAGGCTGTATCTCATGAACCGTGATAGGTAGACAGTTGAAATTTTTACAGATGATGTATTTCTGTTGCCGCTATAACGACAAATATTAAAAACAGAATACAATAAATACTTAAGGGGGGTTCCCATACAACAAATATGTTCTTTTCGAGGTCTTTGGCTTGTGGTACGTAACCCTTCGTGTGCGAATCCGACTCACATTTGTCCAGTTTTTTTTTTATGTTTAAATCCCACTCTCATGTAATAGATTGAGAGAGATTTTATTGTCATCTAACGGGCAGAGATTCAAACTCTGGGCTGTTACGAAGAAATTCCTGATAAAAGCCAAGAGTTTTTTTTACAAGTAACACAAGGGCCAAGGGTTTTTATAGAACAGGGATGGCGAACCTCTATAAATCCTTGTGCCATTTTTCCAAATAAATATTGACGATGGCCATGGCGTGTCAACAACCAATCTTAACTACTGGTAAAAACTATATACTTCACAATAATACTCTTTATTCTTTGGGGGAGGCCTATGTCCAGCAGTGGACATCTTTCGACTGAAATGATGATGATGATGAATACTCTGTATTGGCAACTATAAACTTTCATAATAATACCATTATTACTATATTATACAGCACTGATAACTCAATTAACAGTTTTATTATATTTACTAGATTCTATATTATACAGCAATTACTCAATTAACAGTTTTATATAATTACTAGATTCTGTCGGCGGCTTCGTCCGCATGAAATTTCACCCCCCATTCACCCTCTTGGGGGTGGAATTTCAAAAAGCCCTTTCTTAGTGGATACCTACTCTTCACAAAGAACACACCCTCCAAATTTCATGTCTCTAGGACCAGCGCGCAGCGGTTTAAGCTGTGCGTTGATATGTCAGTCAGTCAGGACATTTAATTTTATATGTATGTATAGATTTAATTAAAAAAAAAAAAACAAATTATTACCACTTCTGCTGTTGCAAACTAGAGTACCTACCAAAATTTCAAAAACAAACAATCTAGCTTCATATTTTCTGACTGACCGACTTTTTGACAATTCAAAAGTGCCTGCCTGTAAATGGTTTCATTGAAATAAATGCTTTGAGTTTGAGTTTGACTGAAATGATGCCGTGCCCAAATAATTTTGTTACGTGTCACGGTGCCATCAATGACACGCGTGCCATTCCCTGTTCTTTAACCATCTTATTTTAAGTCTCACATACCAACAATCTATTACCAACACAAAAATGAAAACTTAATGTCGTCCGGAAAGAGAACAATTTCATTTAATTCCCCGGAGAAGTCTCCGGGTAGAAACGCAGGATTAGTAAATGTTTCCGTTTTAATTTTTAATACAGTCAGGCCCTTAAAAGGTTCTCTTACATAATTTATGGGATAGCATCTGGTATGTGGAACTATCTCAAATGCGGCAGTGAAATATGACCATGTCTGACTGTATATGACTGGATAGTATGAGGATATAACCCGACTTTGAGGAAAACTAACATAAGGATTAAATGTACACCAAAGCAGTTCAAAGGGAGTCGATATTGTTAAGTGACCGTATTAACTAAAGAAAGAGAGACCCTAAAGAGTTACCACGTACAGTCGTGAGCACATCAAGCTACTACAATCTGACAAATTTTCAATTTTATCGCTAAAGCAAAACAAAATCAGCTGTTCCCTACATTTATGTTCGCATAACTCGTCAAAATGTATAGAACAGTTGATTTTCTTTTTCGCGATTTCAGGGTTGGTCTCATAGTAAAAGTTGTTCATAATGACAATGAGGTCCAATACAGAAATAAAAATATAGTATATAGTAGTGTGTGTGTGTGTGTAGTGTGTGTAGTATATTATAATATATAAATTACACCTTGTAGGTATTTTGTTTTGCAAACGTAATTTGTTCTATGAATCTGAGCCACAAGGCAAAAAACACTAAAAACTTCTACGCAAAATCTTTTGAAAACATAATTCCTCCGAAAATTCTTCGTCTCTCGGCAAAGAAATGTAATTATAACAGCGTAAAAATGCCAGAAGATTATTCGCAGTGTCTTAACTCTTAACCATCGAAGTTTAGATGAACAGAAAGTAAGGTCGTGCGCACACCAGAGTAAGAAAAGTTTCTACCCGACTAGGTACAGCAGAGAGGAAGGGTCATGAATCTCACTGGCTATATAGAGAGGGACAAGGACATCGACGCGCAAACTGAACCATGAATTTAGCACATGATTCTAGACCCACTAGCGTAGCAATATTTCATCGACGTCACTGGAAGTCCATTATTTCGTATTTTGTACCTTACCTAGTACCAGCTCCATCTCGTTATCGTCATGTTGGTACAGTTAAACCTTTTTTTACCTTTTATGGAAAAAACAGGCGTTGGCATCACAGGTTGGGCTACCTCGCACGTGTTTACAGGCGCCGTGAACCACACCTGCTGCATGCAGCAATGCAGTACAAGGTCAAATCCAAGAAGGTCGGCCGACCTATTTACACATGGAACGACAACGGACATGAAATACTTCGACAAGAGAATCAAGTTTTGGATGGATACAGCGGAAGACAGAAGTCAGATCAAGATTGCTGCTAGTGAGATTTATAGAAAACCGGAAACAGATAGTAGCGAGACTTCCGACGATGATATTGAAAACCGCAACATAACACGGCAGAGCAGTGACATGCAAAAGAATCGAGAAACCAGTAGAACCCCGCCAAAAGATTCACTTGTGAAACTCGACTTTTTTTTTGTTTTTGTTTCTGGGATGGCAAATCCTCATGGATATCCTTCGCCCTGGAAGCGGGTCTGTCAGACTCTTACCAACTAAAAACCACCACAGTGTTCCATCTCACACCTACGTCGGGGGTCGCGGGAACGTACGATCCTTCCGCAACCCTCGACTGGTGCCGGCCCGCCGCTGCGGGCCTCCTCGGGGTGAAGTTCGAGCTGAACCAACCTGGCGGCGACGTCGTGATACCCAACCGTAGATAATAATTACACATCTCTCCACTAGTTCAATGCATTGTAGGATGCATATCTGGTACGGCTCTTCAATCCTTCCCTATCCTACGGGTACGTCTACCATCCATTACCGCGCCCCCCGGTCTATTTCTTGATATGCAATGGTCGCTGTAGCACAATGAACATGAGGCTACAGGAGATAGTGCGTATCTCCCCAAGATTCGCACTTCTTTTGATTAATCGAGTTTGGTTTAACCACGCTGGGATAGGTGCATTTCATTCATTAATTTCGAGAGAAACGGGCTTAATAATATGAGACATTGTTGGCTCAGGTCTGCACACAACCTAAAGGGTAAATTTTTAATGATTGATATCATCAAAAGTTAAGGAAGGCCTAGCTGGGTCAAGGCGGTTTACTTTTTAATTACTGTACTTAGGATTATGAAGAGTTATCGAGTTTGTGGTCTTGAACTGTTGGCCTTTGATTGAGGGGACAAGATGCTTGTGTTTCGGACTTTAGGAATCATATTTTTTTAATACAAAAGAAGTGTGACATTAAAGTAAACTCGGTACCCTTCAGGCGGCGAAAATACACTGAGAACCAACTTTTGGTATGAACGCAACTTCGAGTTAAATTTCCCATATTTCAGTTTTCGATCCTATGTATCCTGAAAATATAAGATTGGTACTGACTGCATGTATTTCATATTTTTAGTACCGAACGGGTATACGGTTTTATATTCACCTTAAAATATTGCATGCGGTCACGATATTTTTTTATCATCCATTTTCTTTTGTGTGTTAACGTCATGTAACGAATGGGCACCGAACCTTTTGCTTGCAAATTGACAACGAAATCATTATGCTTAATGTTAAACGTATTTACAATACCCGGCGATAAATATTGCACATCGACCTTTTTACACAAAACCATTTTATACAAAGAATAAAAATAATTATCAAAAGAAGCAAATCATAATTGTTTTAACAGCTCCTAATAGATACCGGACTGTTTGTATTTCGTGCGACAGAGATAACGCTCTACGAAGCCGAAATTAGCCGATTGTCTCTTTCCAAAGGTCGATATGCAATATTTATCGCCGGGTACTGTAGTCTGTCTAAAGACAGTTTTGGCTCAGAGGGGCAATTCTCATAATTTTAAGAACGTTCGCAGGTCTGATCTCAGTCTCAATCTGTCAAAAATACCTCTAACCACCCCACATTTTTGACTTGTTTTTGACATTTTTGTCGCCGAGACGACACTGCGATTAGGTTTTGAACGTTTTAAATTACGAGAATTGGCCTTCTGGTCTGCACACAGCCTAATAGGGTAAATTTTTAATGATTGATATTCATCAAAAGTTAAGAAAGGCCTGCTCAAGCCGGTTTAAATACTGTTTAATTACTGTACTAAAGTTTATGAGGAGTTATCGATTTAGTGGTTTTGAACTGTTGACCTGTTTTTTTTTTCGTTAACCTTTATTTATCCGCTTCTAGGCAAAGGTCTTCCCCATATTTTTCCACTTTTCTTTCTTTTTTGTGCTGCGTCTTCTTCGTCCAATCGGTTAAGAACGAGTCCAAATCGTCACGTCAGCGTTTCTTAGGCCTGGGTCGGTAACTACGTCCGTCTTCAGGTACCCACTATGTGAAGACTTTGGACTATCTGTCCGGACCAGACCTTTGATTGAGGGGCCAAAAATTACTTGTGGTTTAAACTTAGGAAATGTTGTTATTGTAAAAGTGAGAAAAAAAAGCACCCATGCAGCACTAGACAAAAGCACTTTTAGTATGGAAGCAACAGCTTCGAGTTTGATTCCCCATAATTTCAGTTTCGATCATATGAAAGTATGACTAAATGTACAGTATCTTATATTTTTAGTAACAAACGGTTTTGGTTTTAGCTCTGTTTTGATAAAAAGAATTATCTTCCATGTTTCTGTTATTTTTATGGTGTGTGTTAACTGTTACATCAATAGTATTACAAATGGGATCGAAATCACGACCTCTTGCTTGCAAATTCGCGCCTTAATCATTTACACTATGCCTATTTTATTTAAAGACGATTTTTTCTTAAACTTTGTTTAGAGCCAGTAGGCTCTAAACAAAGTTTAAGAAAAAATCGTCTATTCAGATGGAGTACCATCTGAATAGAAAATTTATACCCGAACAGGTACCTATATAATACATCGACAAAACTCTCTACTCTTCCAAATTGCTTTCCGAAGCGAATTTGTCGCGATTCATCACTAGAACACTCCCGGGTGGGCCATAAAGGAAATTTGGACTCTGAATTAATGGATTATCCGATTTCCAATGATGCCCGTTTGTTTTCCGAAGTTCGGGTCGGATACCTAGTATCTTTAGTGTTTGTATAATATCATGGGAGGAAGTAATTGACGGAACGCTGTTTTGGTAGTACTGAACTGCACTGGCATAGGGAGATTTGAAAGAAAGAAATAAAAAATTGAAAAGAGGACGAATGAAAGGCGACTAAAATGGCAGATGTGAGGAAATCCAGGAAGGGGAGACGACCCTCTTTTTTCTTGTCGATGGTATTCTTGCTCGTTGTTTTTTTTTTGTATAGTTTGAATCCATTAGCCACGGCCACGTTGATTGCGGCATCATTGGCATTCTTTAGATCATTCTCGGGGTGCAGGTGAATGGGCACTTAGGACACTCCAGCAAGTAGGCATGATCTGATCAGAAGCACCATCACTCGCACTGGGTGTTGGATAGGTCAGTAATCCCCCACTTCGACAAATTATGTCTGCAGCGGCCTACTTGGGTACGCAATCGATTGAGAGCTTTCCATATAGGCCACTGCAGATCAGTTCAATTGTCTCTTTTTCTTCATCTTCTTCTTTATGTCATACGAAAGAAAAATATGTAATAATATTTATTAAGAGAAGCACAGTAACCCATACGTATGGCGAGAACTAAATCATCGATGGACAAGCTGAAAAAAGTCTGGAGGAGCCGAGATCTTACATAAGCCACCAAGATCCGGCTTGTTCAATCACTGTTTTTCCCTATGGACTTACTGGCAATACTGGTTTTTGGATCCTGGTTGTATACGCTGCTGAGACGTGGACTCTGCGTGACATTGAGAAGAAGAAGATAGACATTCTGGAAATGTGGTGCTGGAGAAGACTGCTTGGTTTATCGTGGACTGAGTTTCACACCAACACTTCTATACTTACGCTAAGAACTCAACATCAAAATTCGTCTATCTGTTCTGGTCCAAACGCGCATCCTTAAATATTTCGGACATGTCTCGAGGCGTGGGGTAAAAGGCAGGAGGAGGCATAGAGTACTTCTCGTGCAAAGTAGAGTGGGGGGCACTAGACCATGCGGACGTTCACCCATGAGATGGACTGACCAAATTAAATCCTCAGTAGGCAATACCTTGTATGAGTGCACAAAAAATACCAGAAATCGTAGTAGGTGGCGAGAAATCGTGAGGCGAATTACATCAGTCCTTAACGAAGAAACTACATGAGGAACACGACAGCTCCGACAAGAGTGCTAGGAAAAAGAAGAAGACAGTAACCCATTACATACGCTCTAAATTCTTACCCCCTTACTAATAAAGGCTCGTACACACAGGCGCGACGCGACATGCGACACAAAGACACCGCAAGTCGCGCAACGAGCGGTGCCTTTGTGTCGCGCGCGATTCGCGTCGCGTCGCGCCTGTTTGCAGGAGCCTTAAACGTATTTTATCAGATGAATAGTTACACACCGATTTCTCTCTTTCAGTCGTCAAGTAATTTGACTTTTGAAAGAAAAAGACAAAGTGTTGTGTAACTAAACAGACGCTATACTACATTTATTAGTAAGGGGGTATGTATGTTACTAGCATTTGTGTATAATTCCAGCCGAATGGATTTCAAAGTAATGAAGAATGTATGAAGAATGTCTGTTTGAATCGATTTTGAGCGATATACCGTACAAATACCTTGTTTGGATCAGACCTTTGAGGTTCATGAGCACGAAGTATTTCAAATGTTTAAGAGGTACTACATGGAGGTCTAATTCTAAAGTTAAATTGTCGAACTCGATAGGCAAAGTGACGTAGCTACTTAACTCATGACCACCTATTCTGCGCAACATCTGACCATTATATTGTAGTCTGAATAGTTTGATAGAAACTGGATACGATTTCAAGTAAGCCTTAATAGCTATTTGTCTATACAATATTACTGTAGGGACGAATGTGGCCGAATGTAACCGAAAATGTATATTATGAATGTACAGACGCCAGCACATCAAGCTACTCCAATCTGTCAAATTTCTTTAATAGATTTTCAACTTTATCACTAAAGCATAAGGTTCAAAGTTTATTGGGACAATTTGACAGTTTCGGGTAGTTTGATGTGCTGGCGTCTGTACCTACGCGAGAGTATCAATCATCATGCATCATGCTGAGATATCCCTTACCCTCATCCTTTTGGCCTCGAGCTGGACTTTCTGTTTTTATTTTAATTTTTCTTTTGTTTTTGTTATATTTTTTATGTTCTATGAGTGTGTTTAGTTTGTGATATTCCTATGTTTTGGAATGGGTAACTAGCTTCAACTTTCTGACTAACTGACAGACTATTTAAGTTTTGACAATTCAAAAGTGCCTGTACAAGGTTTAATTGAAATAAATGCTTTGAGTTTTGAGTTTTGTGCGAGTCCCAATGAATACTTTTCTTTCTTTTGGAATCAAGCGAGATCAATCAAGTCGCGTATCTTGGTCATAATTCATAGAAATGATATCGTGTAATCGCGTGATAATCGCTTTCGGTTAGGATACAAAACATGCTTTTGTAATAAACTACTTTCACAACAGTATAGTATTCATTTGTGGAGCTCTTTGTGAAAGAGCTCGTCTGGGAAAATACTATACCACCACACCTACAATGCGTGCCACGAAAGATGAGACTTGACACACCACGTGGTTTCACATGCGCAGTAAACGATTTTAGGTATCTTTAGCAGTATGAGGTCTGAGTGCGGGACGGGACCGGACGTCATAGGGGCGGCGGAAAGAGCGGGGGAGGCGGGGTCAAGTCTCATCTTTCGTGGCACGCATTGTACTGTTAGTGTGTTCCGCGATTACCCTGCTGTTTAAGTTTAGTATAACTTAACTAAGCTTTTATTTATAAGAGGGTAGAAATGTGTTCGATCGACGAATAAAAATAAGGTGAACAGGAAGGAATAAAACCGAAATAGATAATATAACTATGAATATGTGCCGAATCTGTAATCCATCACTAAATTGGACGACTAGTAGGTATCTAAATGCAGCCTTGATTTCTTTGAGAGCCTATAAATTACTCTCCCACGTTACATTTTCATGCTACAGGAATTAAAGTACTAGATGCGACAAATAGGAAAGTTGTTGCCGATTTCTTATAGGCACTGATTCCGGAAAGGTTCTTTCGAAGTACCCCAAACTTTTACACGGTTATTTGGAGATACTGAAA
Source organism: Luperina testacea (assembly GCA_927399505.1). NCBI lineage: Eukaryota > Metazoa > Arthropoda > Insecta > Lepidoptera > Noctuidae > Luperina > Luperina testacea. The sequence goes on along the minus strand of OV656779.1, from coordinate 6,015,931 downwards.
CAGGCTGACGATGGTCAAGAATGGTCTTTGATTCAAATCTGTCTGATTTTGTGTGTTTAACCAAGCCCAATCAAGTAATCATCAAAGTACTCCTAAATATTAGGTTGTTTGCCAAGGGGGCAACTATTTTGAAGGCGAGAGTGTTTCTTTGAATCCAGAGCATTGCGAAGGATTCTAGTGTAGAATCCCGAACGCAACAAGGGGATCTAAAGACGTATAATCCTGAGTGCACCGAGGGATTCAAAGTACGTCACTCGAGCTTAAAATAGTGTTGCTCCCGAGGTGGACACTCTACTATTTATCACCCTCTATGAAAAAATAAGTAAGTGTAACTTATGAATAAGAATATTACGTTTATTTAGTAAAATACAATTCTTGATGAAGACATACTAATTTTTTAATAAAACTAAGTAAAATCCTAATTTGAGTAAACAATTACGAACGAAGGCAGAATGCTTTTCGCGCGTTTTTTATTTATTCACAAACTTTTTTTTTATTTGGCTCGCGCGCGTTTTTCTTTATCAAACAGCCTGTTACTTGTTCGTGATTTATTTCTTTGGTGATTGGAACTTTTACTAATATCCACACTCTAAATTCAAATCACTTTTAGGGATTAAAGAGCTATTTTAGTCCTGTTTACGAAGAATACACTGCTCTTTTTGAATAGATGTGATAAAAAGTAGTTTTAAATCAAGATACACACACGAGCATTTTTTTCTTTTATTATAACGGGGAATTGATGGCTGCCATCATATTAAGCCATATCTTGTCTATTAAAATACTGAACGTCCAATTCCTGACGCTTTACCACTCTACTATTCTACACGCGGCGTATCTAGTGATCTACAGCTACGTTAGCGTCACTCACTGGATTGCTCCGCTGATGAATTAATCCAGCACAAGATGTGAGTGAATTAATAGCTCTCAGTGGAAACTGACGCATCAGATACGCCTCTAAAACTATCTTTTAGAATAGCTTTGTAAACAGGGAAACTCTAAGCTTTCAAGTTTTTGGAAGAAATTGCCTAGGTTCAGTAAGCCGTTGATAGGTTACCGTAATCGACTTGGACTTCTGTCCGAAAGACGAGAGCTCCAGTAAAATTAGGTATGGTAGTAGCCCAGAGGGTTTTTGAACAAGCATATTCAGGGCTAAAAGTTGGTAGCTGAGTAACGACATTTATTTAAAAAGCATCCCCATTTTATGGGCTTCAAAAAAGGAGGAGGTTCTCAATTCGACTGGATGTTTGTTTTTATGTTTGTTACGCGGTATCTCCGGCAATTGTAAATCGATTTCAAAAATCGTCGTTGCGCATGCAAAAGTAGCTATGTGTTATTTAGTTATTTTCTGTTCTTTATTCAATACACACATACCGTACTGTAAAAACAGCAGCTGTAAGTGCAATATTTAAAGAGTTACGGAATGTAGCTATGTGATATTTATGCATCCAAAGTTCCGTATAAACACGCTAAGTGTTATAATTCATATAGCTCAAATAAGTTCACTAAAAACACATAGCCACTTTTGCACGCGCAACGACGAAATTCTTTTTTTAATAGATAGGGAAGCAGAAGAAGAAGAAGAAGAAAAAGAAGTAGAAGAAGAAGAAGTCCCTCAGAAGTAGTCCCTTATAAATTTTATTAACCTTGCTTTGGTAGGTTTTGAGTTAGCTTCAATCATAAGTATTTTTGCCACTTATTTTATATTGATGATGTTAAATAATAACTTCTTGTTACTGATATTTACATAGCAAGTAATGTTATACGAATTTGTGTGGGGGTAAGTACAACTTAAAAGTGAAAAATAAAAACTTTTTCACGAAAAAAGAAAACAACCGACTTCCAAATAAGACACTGCAAAGTGAAAAACTACTTTAATTTCGGAAGTCTGTGGCAAACAACGAAAATGCGAACCAACTTCCGAAATTAAAGTTATTTTTCACTTTGTGGTGTATTTGGAAGTCGGTTGTTTTTTTTTTTTGTAAGTAAAAAAGTTTTTTTTATAAAATCATGTCCTGGATCCATGGTAACAAGCTGCGCGCCGATGTCCCTGTCACCCGATACCTAACATAGAATATTATGTGAAGCACTAAAGAAGGGTTTTTGAACATTCATCGCAAAAGAGGAATTAATTGTATTGGGGGTTTGTATGAAAGTTCGTTATTTTTGTTCCTATCTCATTCCACCGGCCCCCTTCTACCTTCGGACATCCAGACGCACTGCAAGTTACCATCCCTGCCTAGTTGCTATTCCACCAATTCGCACTAAGCGTTTTCAAATGTCCTTTATAATGCGCACAGCAAAAGAGTGGAACTCTCTACCTGCGTTTGTGTTTCCGAGTGAATACAACCCGAATCTCTTCAAAGTAAGTGTGAACAAGCTTCTTCTGGGTAAGCTCACTCCATCGTAGACTTTATATGTGTCATCTCTGACCTAGATTAGAGTCAAGAGCAAACCCATTTCGAATAAAAAAAAAAAATCTAGGACACGACTGTTCTGTTAATTACTAAAAGGTGATCCTGTTAGTGCGTTTAAAAATAGGTTAGTGCGTTTAAAAATACTTAACACGGGCTGGTGTCCGCAACTCCACGTCAATGTGCATGTTTTGCCTTTAACAACACCCAAAGAAAATTTCAAAATGAACTGATCTCAATCGAAAACCCAAGTGCCCGTTCACCTGCACCTTCAATGACTTAAAAATGCCATTGATGGTGAAATAAACGTGGCCACCAACTTATGGGTCAAATAACGCTTTTTTTTTTGTTTGGAAATCATCAAATAACTTCTCCTGCTCTGGGCGGAGCGGGATGTCAGACTTTTACTGACTAAAACCCACCCGTGTTCCTTCAGTTGTCTGTGCCAGGGGCCACGGTAACTCTTTTGAACAACCCGCGAGCCTGGGTCAAACAACCCCTATAACCAAACTAATATTATAAAGGCGAAAGTTTTTTTTTTTTTAATTCGAAATGGGTTTGCTCTTGACTCTAATCTAGGTCAGAGATGACACATATAAAGTCTACGATGGAGTGAGCTTACCCAGAAGAAGCCTGTTCACTCTTACTTTGAAGAGATTCGGGTTGTATTCACTCGGAAACACAAACGCAGGTAGAGAGTTCCACTCTTTTGCTGTGCGCATTATAAAGGACATTTGAAAACGCTTAGTGCGAATTGGTGGAATAGCAACTAATAGGCAGGGATGGTAACTTGCAGTGCGTCTGGATGTCCGAAGGTAGAAGGGGGCCGGTGGAATGAGTTCGTGGAGTTTGTGAGTGTGTTTGTATGTTTTTACTTCTACTGAATGGATTTGGATGAAATTTGGTACACATATAGTTTATAAGCAGGATTTACACATAGGATACCTTTTTTCCCGATAACCCCACGGGATCGAGACGGGTGAAACCGTGGGGCACTTCTAGTATAATAAATCTACTATCCTACTAATATTATAAACGCGAAAGTTTGTGAGGATGGATGGATGGATGGATGTTTGTTACTCTTTGACGCAAAAACTACTGAACAGATGTTGATGAAACTTTACAGGAATATAGTTAGAATCACACATTCAGAAACACATTAACACATCAGAATAACACATTTTTAATCCAATATTCCCACGCGATCGACACTTAAGGCTCCTGCAAACAGGCGCGACACGCGACGCGAATCGCGCGCGACACAAAGGCACCGCTCGTTGCGCGACTTGCGGTGCCTTTGTGTCGCGTGTCGTGTCGCGCCTGTTTGAAGGAGCCTTTATGCGGGTGAAGTCTCGAGGCGTTGCTACTATAAAATATCGAAGAAGAGTACAATCGACACGAAATGAAGAAAAAGAAACGAAAACCATTAATAAAAACCCCTCCTAATAAAGCCGAGCTTTCATCCAATATCTCTCTCATAAAACTTTATTATAACCACATATGATTCGCAAAATGCGAGCGTTTTAATCTTAAAAGTCAATTGTAGTCGTAAAAACAACCTCGGGGTTATTCGGGACCATTCGGTACATCTGTTCCCGGGTCCCGATAATTTACGAAGCCAAATACTAGGAGGATGCGAGGGTGATAATTGTCTATGGTATTTTTGCGTTTAGAAAATGGTGGTGTTATAGTTTCGTACTTTGTAAGAGTATGCCTTTAATGTTACCCTTACCACTACTGGGACCAGTGCCTGATTTAGAGTTCTGACAGCCCTAGGCTAACTATGAATATGCGCCCCTCCCCCGGGCCTGTCCTGCCTAGCCCATGAATATACTTACAGTACCCGGCGACAAATATTGCACATCGACCTATTCGATCCTATCGATTTTATACAAAGAATAAAAACAATTATCAAAAGAAGCAAATCATAATTGTTTTAGCAGCTCCTAATAGATACCGGACTGTTTGTATTTCGTGCGACAGAGATAACGCTCTACGAAGCCGAAATTAGCCGATTGTCTCTTTCCAAAGGTCGATGTGCAATATTTATCGCCGGGTACTGACAAAGTGTTTACATCTCTAAGCTGGAACTATGTATATTGTAAAAATGTTTCATAGACAGAAAGGTAGAGAATTTTAAACTCTATCACGTTCTATATTTTTTTTGTTTACTCTATTCAGGTTCCACTGCTGGCCAAAGGCCTCTCCCAAGTATTCCAAGGACTCTTTCCCCGCACCAACTCGAACCAGCCCTCGCAGTACGCATCCAGGTCATCTCACCACCGCTTTCTGGGCCGGCCTCGGCGGCTGTGTCCATTTTCAGGCACCCATTGTGAAGACGCTTGCCCAGCGGTCATCCTGCATACAGCTGATGTGACCTGCTCAATCCCATTTGTATATATTTGCCACTTTCTATTAAAAAGTGAAAATTAAAAATTTGAGGGTTCTAATTAAAGGACGACAGAATAGTCTTTTTCGAGCAGAGAGGAGCTGCTAAAACATTGCCCAATAGTATTCTCCTAAATTCACGTCATTCACGGTTTAGTGGACAGGGACACATCGCTTCGCACTACTCTCGATCTGTTCTGTAAAAATCTCACCTTGAAAACATAGGGAAAGTGAGCTTGAAGTGAGTTCATTCCACCGGATTGACATTTTTGACAGCTCAATTCACCTAAGTTTTCACGGTGATATTTTTACAGAATAGCACTACTGCCGCTAGAGATTGACACTTTTGACACCTCTGCAGCTCACTTTATGATGAGATTCTTACTGAATATATCCGTTGGGTTATACCTTTCGGACATAAAACATCGTGAGGAAACCCAGAGGTTCCTAAACCTCCTTTCGTCAATACGCAGAGAGCAAGCGTGGTGAACAAATGCCCGATCCGTCTCGGCACAAATACAGACGGGTTTTTTTTACTATCACAATATGCGTTTCATTTTCTGTGACACTTCTCTCTCACAGTAACGCCTTCGCCACATATTGGCCCAACTTGTCACATCGAATGACCTTGTTACAAGGAGATTTGACCCAAATTGGAACCACCCAAGCGACAAAGAAAATGTACTATGACTGACATTGACAGCCAATCGGTTATCGTTTTGTGTCTACTTCCCCCTTTTCTCTGCAAAAATATCTTTACACTTCGGTTTAACTTTATTGGACTAGCATAAGGTTTGTATTGCTGTGTTTGGTAGGCTTTTATTAATTGTGAAATTTTGCTGTAAGGTCGTCCATCAAATAGCACCCTTTTAACGTCGAGTGCACACTATAAAAATGATACATTGACGCCATGGATGAGCACAGAATGAAACGTTAAGATGAACTATTGTTCGTCTGTTCAATCATCGTCTGATGGGTAAATAAAGATAGATGAGGGAAAGTCAAGGTAAATACAGCGAAGGATTATATTATTATAGCAAAGACAGTAACACATTCAAGCGGCCTAAAAGGGCAACCACAACACACACAGGGTTGACCACTAACAACACAACACATTAGGATTTAAAATTCTAGTGATTCAAATGTTTGAGCTGCTAAAACGCAAAAAGCTATTATTGACTAATTCAAACTACGTTTGACTTATCATAAAATATAATCAAGTTATTCCAAGCGTAGGTACTTAACTGAATTTTTTTTTAATTTTTAAGTCATAATGTGGCATCACCCTTGAAGTTGATGAATGTCAACTAGCTTTTGGAGGCCACTGTATATCTATCACGAATTACGTACCTACATTACATATCAAACAAAGCACGCAAAATAATTTTACCACAATACGCCTACACAAAATGCAATAGCAACCAACAGCAATCAATCTTGTCCTTGCAATAATAAAATTAAAAAGTGATAACTCTCGACTCAACTAATCTTAAGTGGGTACTTTCGATATTGATAATAACGACAATTTTTGTTCTCATAGTGTGGTACTTAACAACTTTAAAATGCCACGTTATAATTTTATAAACATTTAAACGCTGTTACAAAATCATTGGCGTTTAGAGACTTTTAACTTTAATTTACTACAACGCCATCTTTTGTCAAATACAAACAAGCTCGTCAACTGTCAAAACTTTATTACCAAAATATCTTTACCGCTCACTGTAGCGCTACTTTCTACGCAGACAGTCAAATTCAGTACATATAAATTTAGTTCTATTTTTCGCCGCACATCGAAATAAATTTGTAAAAGATACTTCTTACCTAAAACGAAGAATTAAATTATCCAATGCCAGGGACATCGTTAACAGTATGAAAAGTTCTAACTAACTTTCGAACAAGTACTACGAACAGTAAGAACTTTGTCGAGTACCATAATGACCGATTCTTAAGTTATAATGACGAGCCGTAGTTAGTAACTTTGATAAAGCAAGGAGTTTTCTTGTCTTACGTAGTTTTTGTGTTTGAAGAGCATTTTAGTTAGATGTAGTCTAACTACCATAAACCATTGTTTATGGTTTTAATCGATGTTCCTTCTTCATGTACCTATACAAAGTTCCATCTTAGACTATACATGGTTTTTTTATAATCTAGAATGATTTATGTTCAATGTTTAGGAACCCCATATCATTGGCAATCATCTGAAGTACCTTACCTACCTACCAAACAAATATATCTATGTAGGTACCTATTTATGTTAAAAATCCTCTAAATTAGACATACAGTATTAATATGCAATATATTGACGTGGTGTAGTAGAAATTAGGAAAAGTAATACAATTTAAATACAAAATAATTGAAAATAAAAATCTGTTTATAATATGTAATTCAATGTTGTTACAAGGTCACTCTCATTTTAATGACCTATTTTTCGTATTGTTGTTGATTCCATGACGACTGACGTATCTTAACAGCTTTTACATAAGACGCATAATAAAAGCATAACCTTGAATGGCGCTTAATACATTTTGACTATAGGTACAGAAACATTGTGATGTCAGTATCTAATATTAGCTTGTAGGTGTAGAACGGTAATTTGGACGCTGATAAACAAGTCTTCGGTAGTATAGTGGTAAGTATCCCCGCCTGTCACGCGGGAGACCGGGGTTCGATTCCCCGCCGGAGAGAATCTTTTTGCATTTTCTAAGCGTTTATTTTTGTGCTGGTTAATGAGAAAATCAAAGTTCTTATAGTAACTGTAGTAATGGCGTTATAATGTGGATTTTCTGTTTTCTACAGTTTAAAAAAAAATCAAATCTGCTAGCAACTGATTCAAAGTGCTAGTAAGTTGTAACAAAGATGATATTTTGCTCAGAATCCTTAGGTTTTAGATAAGAAAAGATTGTAAAAAATTGAGTTTTACTGACTTACATTTAATGTGTACAGATAAGATAAGTCTTTATTTGCCTTAAACATGGTATAAAGTTGTTACAGTCAGATATTATTCATGTTTAGCTATACAGGTTATGTATCAAATGCATGCAAAATAATAATTATTACATAATTGTTGTTCAATGTCACAGATATTATACACATACAATAATGTTACAATATTTGTCTCTCAGCAGTAACCGCAATGTCAAAAGTCAGAAGTTTAAAGTTTGTTATTAAGAAAATCATTAATGTCATAAAACATTATGTTCTTTCAACCATTTTAATAATATCTTTCTAAATGAATTAATATTAAATACCTAACAATTTAATTTCTTTAGGAATTTTGTTATAAATGCGTATACACATGACTAGGAAACTTTTTGCATACATACTTGGCTGACTTAGGAGTATCCAGCAATGCAAGTCTGCATGGATCTCTATTTCGAGAGTTCAATTGAAAGGCTTTTTTGAACAATCCCTTATTATTATAAATATAATTGCAAACTTCGAATATGTACAGTGACGGAAGTGGTAATATACCTAGTGTTTTAAAAAACTGTTTACATGACTCGTCAGGACGGATACAAGCAAGGTAATAGGTATTGCAGATATTTATAATTATGTTTTACGAGCTGTAAAACATTTGGATATGAAAAATTCAATAATGCTACGCGAGTCTTCGGTAGTATAGTGGTAAGTATCCCCGCCTGTCACGCGGGAGACCGGGGTGCGGGGGGACCGCCGGAGAGAATATTTCGTCCCCGTAGTTGGAAAACTAAATAACTCCGATTTTCTAGTTTTGAGATAAACGCGATTTAGTGTTTTTTATTCAATTAATGTTCATTTGTTAAAAAAATTGAGACAATTTTACTGTCGGTAATTTTATATTTTGTGGACCTGATTATCTTTAACATTATGCTTAAACAAACTGGACTCTATCTTCAACAATAACTAAATAAAATATATAAAACCAAGTTGTTTAATTTTGCCACAACTACTTTTTGTAACGTAACTGCAATTAGTTATTTATTTCGGCTATTTATTTAGTTTTCCTACAACCTAGATCCATCTGGTAGAGTAAAAGAAGGTGAAATAAATGCAGTTATTGAATTTATCAAACTTGAAATATGTTTAAAAGTAAAAGTTGAACGTTTATTACTTTGATATGTAGATTGTAGACATCTGATTGCTATGTTGATAGCATATAATATTAACGAGGTTATAGCTAATATAACGAATTCTAGTATTAGTGACGAGTCTGTGTTGCCTAGTTAGGTATACTAACAACATAGTGATTAATTATGAATCGTCATGTACGAAGGAGGATCCACCTATAATACCATCATCTTTGGAGACCACTACCAGTCAGATAGGGTATTCTCCTTGTTAAGAAGCACAGCTTTCTACACACTTGTTAAGAAGCACAGCTTCTTACATACTGTTTATTGATTAAAACTTGCCTTTTAAATGTAAAATCAAGTCCTATGTCTATTTACATAAGTTCTATTGTTGAACGGTCGTTCTGTTAAGACCAAAAGTAGATATAAACATATTATAATTTGATTGCCTAAGTTGGTTTGACAAAGTCCCAACTATTACGAAAACAAATCGTGTGATTGGTCGAGACTCGCCATTGTATTCCGTATTGGGCGAGTCCAACTGAATTGAGGTCACAGGGGTGAGGAACGGGGAGTCGAGGGGCAAGGAAATGTCTGCTTCCTCGCTACATATGGCTAAATAAAAGGGGAAAGTATAGGACCATCCACTACTTGTGCCTATCCAAAATTATATAACTAAGGCACATTTTGGCGGATTTCGACACAGTTTTTAATCACACTGAATAGTCGATCTCAGCCTTCAAAGTCAGCAAGAAGTCCTCAAGCCCTTACTCTGGTATAAGTTGATTATTTGATTATTGTCTCTATTGTGTTTTCTATGTATATTGTGTTTCTATGTGTATTGTGTTTCTATGTGTATTGTGTTTCTATGTGCATTGTGTTTTTATGTGCATTGTGTGTCTGACTGTAATGAACCAATATACGGTTTTAAACTCATCTTATCTGTGTTGTTCGTTATTCAACCCTTGCGGCCTGATCCTATGTAACAATTTGGTCCTTCGCTGCCGGATCAGAGAGCACGCAATAAGATGAGTGTTAGAAGCACCGTTACAACAAGGAGTAAGTTACGCAAATTAGAGACAGAGATGAATAAGCGGCGAGAGTTGGAAGCTGACTCTGGGGTGCCGTCTGAAATGGCCCCAGGCTCTTCTTCAGTTGCACCAACTGCAACGCCGGTTCGAGTCCCTGTGATCCCACTGGCGGGAGGTCGTGTTATCGACCACAGAGACGTGTTCACGCCTGTGAGATCGGATACAGTACAGAGGGCAAGTTCCGTGATAAGCCACGTCTCCTCGAAAAGCGGCCACAGAAGCGCCGATTTCCTTAGAAGGAGGGTCGAGTACGAGGCAGAGCGTGAGTTGGTACGTATGAAAGAAAAACTAGTGAAGAAGAAGCTTGAAGTCGATCTCGCTGAGATAGACGCTGCTGCTGAAGAGGACTCAGGCTCAGAGGAGGAGGGAACAACACGTCGTGTGGAGGAATGGGTCACAGAAACGGCTCCCGTTATCAGTGAAAGTCACACGCCCGCTGTGTGCCGCGACCCGTCGCCGCCGCGTAAAGTGTCCGCGCCCTCCCGCGAGGTGGCAGCACCCGTGCCGCCGCCCGAGTATATACCTGCGCTCCCTCAGTGTGCGCCCGCGTCGGTACAGTTCCGCGAACCCCCGTACCTAGGGAACGTTACGCCCTTAGTTACGGCCAGTGCCCCGCGAGTGAGAGAACAGGCTAGAGAAATGCCTGAATGGGGAAACACGTTCGCTGACGACGCGGACAGGAGCAGGTCACGTGACAGAAAAATAGACCAGTTGGCGGACGCTATAACGAACTTAGCACGTCCGCGACCGGTACCAAAACAAGCCTACGAGTTGCCGTTCTTCAGAGGCGACCCGGCAGAGTGGCTGTCGTATAAGAATATGTACCACGACACTACGGTAATGTACGAATTCAAGCCGCACGAAAACCTAGCTCGCTTGAAAACATCGCTACAAGGCGACGCGAAGCTAGCTGTGGAGGATTTATTGCGCACCTCTACTAACCCAGCGGAAATAATGAAGACGCTTGACGAAGAGTTTGGGCATCCTAATCTAGTGCTTGAGTGTGCCCTAAAGAAAGTGCGTGCGTTACCTAAAGTAACTGAAAGTGGTCGTGAGCTAAGAAAGTTCTCAACAACCGTGAGAAATTGTGTGTCGCTTCTGAAAAGCGTACGGGCCAATGGATATTTGAATAACCCACAGCTGGTAAGTGAACTTTTGAATAAGCTTACATCTGTACAGCGGGCTCAATACGGTGATTATGCATTGGGCATGGCGACGAGCCAGGGCATAGATGTGCGAGTTTCACCGAGTTTAGAAATACTCGCAGAGTTTTTGAGTCATCTAGCCCGAGCCACGTCCTATTATGTACAAATGGAATTGACCACGCCCACACCGTCAGCTACCGCCACAAAGTCCCGAGCTAATAATGTACAGTTTGTAAAGCAGACCAGAAATGTTCAACGTTTGCACGTTCACTCCGATAATGACCAGCCAGCTAAGGAAACAGAGGAGCTATGCACGCTATGTGGGGAAAAGCATAAGTTACCCAAGTGTGAGAAGTTCACTGGGTTAAGTGTGAACGAAAGATGGCAACACGTCAAACAAAATAAATTGTGTTTCAAGTGTATCATAAAGAAACACGGAAAGAATTTCTGTCGAGCAAGTAGGTGCGCGTCGTGCAATTACGCCCACCACACATTGTTACATGCCGACAAGAAAAATGATAGTGAGAGCGTCACGAATATTAGTGATTACACTGGGAAGGCGCTACTGAAAATTATGCCTGTATGTGTAACAGTGAACGGTGTAGATAAGCATTGTTATGCCCTACTGGACGACGGGGCAACCGTTTCACTGATAGACGACTCATTAGCTGAAAATGCCAGTGGCAAACAAGTGCCGCTAACCTTACACAGTGCGCGCGGTCAAGAAATAATAGACAAAACGTCAAAAATAATTAGTGTATCAGTGCGTGGACCGAACGGGCAAACACATAAAGTGAAGTGTCGTACAATAAAAAGCCTGGACTTACCCGCGCAAACAGTGCCCGCCGCAGTGATAACGGAGCATGCCCACATTCGCGACTTGGGCTGCGAGGAGATGAGAGGAGCCAGACCACTGCTATTGCTGGGTCAGGACAACTGGGAGCTACTGATCAGCCAGGAGACTCGCCGAGGAAAGTCCGGTAAGCCAGTTGCCTCTTTGACCAGTTTAGGGTGGGTTGTGCACGGACCTATAGGTAGCAATTCCGATAGTAGTGAACATTCTCTAAATTGTGTGGTAGAATCAACAATTGATTTACATGAGACAGTCAAAAAACAGTTTGAGCTAGAAGCTATAGGAATTTCAGAAGTGCCTAGAAAGCACAAAGATGTGGAAAGAGCTAAGGCTATTTTAGACTCCACTAGCCGCCAGACAGAGAGCGGAGCACGGGAAGTAGGTCTGCTGTGGCGTCGGGACAACTTTCAGTTGCCTGACAACTACAAGTACGCACGTCAGCGATTAGCGGGAATAGAACGTCGGTTACATAAAGATGCTGTGTACGCCTCAGCTTATACAGCACAAATCAACAGATTAATTGCAGAAGGGTACGCGAGTAAAGTAGAGGGCGGTGTCAAGTCCGATTCGGTGTGGTATTTACCCCACTTCGGGGTAACGAATCCCAACAAGCCGGGAAAATTAAGATTGGTTTTTGACGCCGCAGCTAGCTACAACGGGACGTCTTTGAATGACAATTTATTGTCTGGGCCCGACTTGCTCAACTCTCTGTTAGGTGTGCTGTTCAAATTCAGGTTAGGGCCTGTAGCGTTTACCGGTGACATAGCCGACATGTTCCTACGTGTTTTCATTAGAGAACAAGATAGAGGGGCACAGCTGTTTCTTTGGTCGGCTGACGGTAATAAGGAGCCTGACGTATACGTCATGAACTCCATGATTTTCGGGGCCGTGTCGTCACCTACATCGGCAATTTATATATTAAATAAAAATGCGAGTCAGCATAAAGATGTATACCCCGAAGCGGTAGCCGCCATACACGAAAAACACTATATGGACGACTACGTAGACAGTACTTGGTCTGCCGCGCAGGCCAATGATTTGATTGAAAAAGTGACTCACGTCCACGCCAGAGGCGGGTTTAATATACGGGGGTGGGTTACTAACTCTCCTGAGCTGCGCGACAAACTAAGTACAGAAATGCCTAACAGAGTCTCTTTAGATAAGGGCGAAGGTGCGACGGAACGCACTTTAGGTATGATTTGGTCACCGAACACAGACGAGTTAGCCTTCGATTTAAGCTTCAAGCGGCTACCTAAAGCCATAGTAGAGGGACACGTAGTTCCAACAAAACGGGAATTTTTAAGATTTATCATGTCAATCTTTGATCCCTTAGGTTTCTTGTATCCGTGTGTCATACAATCGCGTATCCTGATGAAACGGATATGGCACACGGGTATTCAATGGGATGAAAAGTTGAAAGATGCAGAAGCCAAAATATGGTTTGAGTGGCTACATAATTTGAATCACCTTAAAGACGTGTCTATACCTAGGTGGTATGGTTTACAGTTAGAGCATCTAGAATTGCATGTGTTCGGCGACGCTAGTGAGTCCGCCTATGCGGCAGTAGCTTACATAGTAGGATTAAATTCGGAAGGGAATAGGGATGTCGCTATAGTGATAGGCAAGGCTAGAGTAGCGCCACAGAAAGTAACATCCGTCCCAAGGCTAGAGTTACAAGCAGCTGTGTTAGCCTGTAGACTGGCTGACACAGTTGTCAAAGAGTTAGGAACAGCAATCAGTAGTGTGCATCTATGGACAGACAGTAAAACTGTCCTCAAGTGGATAAATTCAGATGCCTTAGAGTTTCAAAGGTACGTGTCACACCGCTTAGCTGAGATAGATAGGAGGTCAGAGAGGGCCAACTGGCGCTGGGTTCCTTCGGCGATGAACCCCGCTGATAAGGCTACCCGGATGGAATGGCCTGATGATAATGATGAATGGTTGTTGGGTCCCTCGTTTCTTCGCTGTCCACAGGAGCAGTAGCCAACTGACACCGACCGAGACATGGTGGCAGAGCAGGACCTGGAGAGAGTACAGCGCGTGCACACCGTAGCACCCCAGGCTGAACCGCTGCTGCGGTACGAGAGGCTGCCCACCTGGACGCGCGCCGTAAATGTCATGGCGCGTGTACACATATTTTTAGAACAATGCCGCAAACGGCGTCAGACATCCGCAGTGTCAATGGATGACCTGCATGAGGCCGAGTTGCGCCTCCTGCGTCTGGCGCAAGCAGAGAGCTACGCAGCCGACATCGTGGCGTTGCGAGAGGCACGCCCCCTGCCCAAGAACAGCAAGCTACGGGCACTGGACCCGATGCTGTTTGACGACGGACTGGTGAGAGTGCGCGGCAGGCTAAGCGCCTGTAGCGAGCTCAACTTCGGCGAGCGTCATCCTATCATCCTGGATGGGAAGCATGCGCTCACGCGGCGTCTCTTACTAAAGTATCATGTAGAGGCGCTGCACGCCAACCAAGAAGCTGTAGTGAACAGAGTCCGCGAGAAGTACTGGGTGACTAATCTGCGGTCAACAGTAAAGGCCGTCACCGCGGCCTGTCAACGGTGCCGCCTGGAGAGGGCCCAGCCGGTGACACCCAAGATGGGTGACCTTCCGGTGGCCCGACTGGAGGTAACGAGAAGAGCTTTCGTCCACTGTGGGGTCGATTACTTTGGCCCCATGGAGGTCGCTATCGGTCGGCGCAGGGAGAAGAGGTGGGGCGTGCTATTCACTTGCCTCACCACCCGCGCCGTCCATCTGGAGCTGGCGGCGTCACTGAGTGCCGACTCAGCCATCCTCGCCCTGCGGCGCTTGATTGCGCGCCGCGGGCGTCCCTCAGACATGTACTCTGACCAGGCACTAACTTTGTCGGGGCACACGCTGAGCTGCGCGCAGCTTTGCGCGACATGGACCACGACAAGCTGAGCAGTGAGGTTGTCGGGCGAGGGATTGCCTGGCACTTCAACCCCCCGGCGTCCCCACACATGGGTGGATGCTGGGAGCGACTGGTGCGCTCAATCAAGAACGCACTAAAGGCAACGCTACGAGAGCGTGCCCCTCGCGAGGAGGTCCTTTACACCCTCCTTGCTGAGGCCGAGCTGACAGTCAACAGCCGGCCTCTCACGTACGTGAGCAGCGACGTCGAGCACCCAGTGGTGCTGACTCCAAACCATCTCCTGCTAGGCACTGCCGCGGGAGATGCGCCGTGCACACGTCGACACGCCGTCGACCTGGACTCCCGCCGCCTATGGCGCCGGGCGAACGCGCTGGCCGACCTCTTCTGGAGGCGCTGGCTGCGCGAGTACCTGCCGACGCTTCAACGACGAAACAAGTGGTCTAGTGACGTTCCAAACGTGAAAGTGGGTGACGTAGTAGTGATTGTGGACGCTAATAAACCACGAAACCAGTGGACCAAAGGGGTCATAAAAAGTGTTTATCCCGGTGCGGACTCTATAATAAGGGTAATAGATGTAAGAACTAACCATGGGGTCCTGCGTCGACCTGTTGTAAAGGTAGTTGTGCTTCCTACAGACGGGAATGTAGTCGGATGAACCCTTCTACAGGGGGTGGAAATGTTAAGAAGCACAGCTTTCTACACACTTGTTAAGAAGCACAGCTTCTTACATACTGTTTATTGATTAAAACTTGCCTTTTAAATGTAAAATCAAGTCCTATGTCTATTTACATAAGTTCTATTGTTGAACGGTCGTTCTGTTAAGACCAAAAGTAGATATAAACATATTATAATTTGATTGCCTAAGTTGGTTTAACAAAGTCCCAACTATTACGAAAACAAATCGTGTGATTGGTCGAGACTCGCCATTGTATTCCGTATTGGGCGAGTCCAACTGAATTGAGGTCACAGGGGTGAGGAACGGGGAGTCGAGGGGCAAGGAAATGTCTGCTTCCTCGCTACATATGGCTAAATAAAAGGGGAAAGTATAGGACCATCCACTACTTGTGCCTATCCAAAATTATATAACTAAGGCACATTTTGGCGGATTTCGACACAGTTTTTAATCACACTGAATAGTCGATCTCAGCCTTCAAAGTCAGCAAGAAGTCCTCAAGCCCTTACTCTGGTATAAGTTGATTATTTGATTATTGTCTCTATTGTGTTTTCTATGTATATTGTGTTTCTATGTGTATTGTGTTTCTATGTGTATTGTGTTTCTATGTGCATTGTGTTTTTATGTGCATTGTGTGTCTGACTGTAATGAACCAATATACGGTTTTAAACTCATCTTATCTGTGTTGTTCGTTATTCAACCCTTGCGGCCTGATCCTATGTAACACTCCTTCTGCTGGAACTTATTCGGGCAATCTAAACTCTCCAGTTGTAGTTGTGGAGGTCACTCCGGATAACTTTTTAAACTAGTCGGGGAGACAACAGAAGTTACCCCTTTAAATAACCAATTATTATTACAGAATAATAAAAAGGTATCTTCTGGCAATATAATTAATAATACTAAAAAATCAAAGGGAGTGCAACATAATTTAAAATTATTTAATCAAAATATCTAAGGTTGCGCTTCCAAATTACTGGAATTAGAATTGTTTTTGGAAAACACCAAGTTTGATGTCATTTGTTTAACAGAGCATTGGTTGAAAGATCATCAAGTAATGTCAATTAATTATGAAAATTATTGTGTAGTTAGCCATTTCAGCCGGAAACGTATGATACATGGCGGGTCATTAATACTACTTAAACATTCTATTAAATCTAAAGAACGAAAAGACATAATTGGGCTGTCTGTTGAACACACCATTGAATTGTCCTGTGTTGAGCTTGATAAGCATGTTATAGTATGCGTATACAGACCTCCAAGTTACCAGAATCTAACTGTGTTTGATTCTGTAATGGAAGATGTGTTAAAGAAACTTAGTACAAGTAGTAAGTCGATAATCGTATGTGGAGATTTTAATATTAATTTATTGGAAAATAACTCGAATACTGTCAGATTGTTAAGTCTTTTTAGGTCATTTGATTTGTCAAATGTTTTTATTGAACCAACCCGAGTGACAGCTTCTTCTGCCACTTGTATTGATAATGTTTTTTGTAATTGTGATTACTTACACAAAGGAATTGTAAATAAGTTGCCATGTGATCACAGTGGACAAACAATAACATTTGGCTCCTACATGCCTTTACAAAAAACTCAAATAAGGTTTAGGACAAATGTAAAAAGGTAGAGAAATTAAATAATTCTTTGGCCAGTAAATTATGTGATAAGAATTTTAATAATATAGGTGACCCAAATGAGTTCTACGCCGAGTTCTTTTCAATACTAAATGCGCAGTTTAATGAAACTTTTCCACTGAAAACTAAAAGTATTTACACAAAGTTTTTATTTCGTGACTGGGCAACTCCAGGTATTCGTAAAAGCAGGGAAAATCTTTTTGAACTCTATGGCTTAAAGCAACATATGAATAATACAAACTTTCATTAGTATGTTGCAAAATATTCAAAAACTTTTAAAAGTGTGTGCCAAATAGCTAAGGCACTTTATATTAGCAATAAAATAAAATCAGCTGATGATAAAATAAAAACTACCTGGCAAATAATAAATAATGAAACAGGTAGGAAAAAACAGCGTAATACTGAATTTAATTTAGAGACTGCACATGGTCCCATCAACTCAGATGTAGAAATAGCTCAGGAATTTGAAAACTTTTTTGCTAATATTCCCCTTAAAACTACTGAAGCTTTAATTTCATCCCCCACGCTCTCTGCTGCCTTACTTAAAAAGAATGTAAAGGCATGCCCTTTGGAGTTTAGGTTTCAGCATACAAACCCCCAGGCTGTCATAAAAGTTTTTAAAGATCTTAACATTAAATCAACAGAAGATCTCTGGGGAATGTCTGTAAAAGTATGTAGATCTTTCATCGAAACCATTGCGCCATTTAGCTTTCATATTTAACACCAGTGTTGACCAAGGAGTCTTTCCGGATCTTATGAAACATAGTAAAGTAGTACCTTTGTTCAAATCCGGTGATAGTAAAGAACCCAACAATTATAGACCTGTGTCAATTCTGCCAGTTCTCAGTAAAGTCCATCCAGTTCCATCTTTCATGAACACCAGTATGGTTTCACTAAAGGGCGTTGCACTACTAACGCCGGTGTTACCTTTATAAAGAACATTTTTAACGCCTGGGAAGAAGCACAAGATGCCATTGGAATCTTTTGCGACCTCTCTAAGGCGTTCGATTGTGTAAACCATGAGACACTTCTGATGAAACTGGAGCACTGTGGAATTAGAAAAACAGCACTTGATTTGCTAAGATCATACCTGAAAGATAGAAAGGTTAAAGTCTAAGTAAACGGCGTAAACTCATTGGGGTCTGAAATGACAATGGGCGTTCCTCAGGGTTCGATATTGGGTCCATTCCTCTTTTTAGCTTACATTAATGATTTACCCCAATTACTTCAAAATCAACCGAAGATGGTGTTATTTGCAGATGACACATCATTGATCTTTAAAATAGACCGACGGTTACAAAATCTTGACGTCGTGAATAACTCTATTCTTCAGGTCCAAGATTGGTTTACGGTAAATAATTTAGTACTTAATAAAAAAAAAAACAAATGCATTCGATTTACATTACCGAATGTATGTAAAGTAGCTATGTAGCTACTGAGGTATGTACCTCAGATGAATTATCTTCTTCTTGGCACATTTTCACCATAAATCTACCCCGCGAATTCATTATAGTGTAAAACTCTCATTCTGGTCACTGACGTCAACGCAATTGAAGGTTACGCATTACACTAAAATGCTTGTGACGCGAGCGATGCATCAGTCACACGCGCTGACCCCCGCGCTTCCCCCCGCGCACTTCCTTGTTCCGATTCATTGAATAGACACTACAATATTTCGCGTGGCAATTATAAATAACTTAATCTATTTGATTTTATTTGCCTATCATCTTGTAATTAATAATCTAGTTGTAGAAGAAATAGATAACATCAAGTGTTTATAAAGTAATGTACGTTTTGACAGAATTCTGAGTAGCAAAATTAATTAAGTAGAGTTATTTAGTTTTCCTAGAACTTTGTTAGTTTTATGATAGAATTTGTAAATTGAAGAAAAAATCAACAACTTATTTTATTTAATTTATTAAAAATTTAACTAATCATTGACCACAGTTATTGATTTATTTATTGAGTTGTTTATTTTTCCTTCAAAAAATTAGAATTAGTTTGAAGATATGCATTATTCCATCTGAACGACAAAAATGGCTATATTTTTGGAACGGAATAAGATAAGTAAATTCCTGTAAGACTCAAACATGCGTCATGTTTTGGATTATTTAAAAATAGGGAAAAGACAAAATCGCCAAAAACGAAGTTATTTAGTTTTCCAAATACGGGGACGATTTTGCATTTATTTTTGTGCTGCTAAGGTAGCCCGCGAAATTCAAAATTTCTTACGTTTTTTGCAATTTGCTGGTCAGTATTAAGTTGTACGTCGATCAAAATATGATTCGCGGCCGTAACATATAATTATGTATTTACAGAATTATAATCATTAAAGTCATCAACACAACTCTCTAAGACCACGTAACTCCGAAGAATGACGATTTCATGAAACAGTTATTCTTTGGAGTTACGTGGTCTTAGAGAGTTGTGTTGATGACTTTAATGATTATAATTCTGTAAATACATATTTGTTTCGGCCGCGAATCATATATTAATCAACGTACAACTTATTACTGACCAGCAAATTGCAAAAAACCTAAAAAGAATTGAATTTCGCGGGCTACTCTGGCGCTTTCGCCTTAATGAGAAAATCAAAGTTCTTATAGTAGTAATAGCGTTATAATGTGGATTTTCTGTTTTCTACAGTTTTTTTTAAATCAAATCTGCTAGCAACTGATTAAAGTGCTAGTAAGTTGTAACAAAGAATTTACTCAGAATCCTTAGGTTTTAGACCAGAAAAGATTGTAAAAAATTGAGTTTTACTGACTTGCGTTTAATGTGTACTACATTTGGTTTAAAGGTAAATTAGGTTTAAAGAACGTTTTAGTGCTAAAATGCGTTTATGAATAACAATTTTTGACAACCAGACTTTAGCAAGCTTTTAAATGTTCGATAACTTTTTATGAATAAGACCGAACATCTACACCCTATTTTTTCCCCTAATTTTGGTTCTTTGTAAAACTTTTTACTGTAGTTTCAAAAAGGGAAGTAAATTCCCCCTCTGTAGCAGTAACTAACACTGCACTAGCACGAAGGACTGGAGCTCTAAATGTAACTTGCTCGGTTGCTATAAATCTTTCGCGCTCTGATTCCCGGCACATTGTAGTTAATACACGCTGGCTGTTAAGGGTAGGTAGATACAATAGGGTTATTATTTTGAGATAGTAGAGGATGTTTTTGTTTTTTTTTATGGAGGCCACCCCGTGCTTCGGAAAGCACGTTAAGTCGTTGGTACCGAATGTCATTCGTGGATCTTTGACAGTCGTTACGGGTAGTCAGAAGCCAGAAAGTCTGACAACCAGTCTTACCAAAAAGGGTATCGTATTAGCCTAGTAACTGGGTTGTGGAGGTCAGATAGGCAGTCGCTCCATGTAAAATACTGGTGTATTCAGCTGCATCTGGTTAGTCTGGAAGCCGACCCCAACATAGTTGGGAAAAGGCTAGGCAAATGTGATAATGATGAGAGGATGGTTTTGGTTAGATTTTGGTCTGAAAAACAGGGTACAGAATCGCCGCGGTGGTAGTGTTACATGCAGAATGCTAGCGCCGAAAGTGCGTTGAGTGTTTACTTCTGTCACGGACCGCCATTCATAGCCGTCAGTTTCTATATTTCATTTATGTCATAGAGAGAGGAGGCCCGGGTTCTAGCAGTGAGCACATTATAGGAAAGAAAGAAAGAAAATACATTTATTTAGCACAGCCTAAAAACACACAATACACCAGCGGTGCTATTCTGTAAAAATCTCACCGGCAGATAGTTAGATAATAGTCGCACATCAGATAAAAACCAAGATAAAAATAAAAAGTGCAAAGTCCGATGTAAGAAATTAGCAGGAAAGTGTGCCTCACGGCTGCGCCAAAAAGGCCCAGTTCAGCAAAAATGCCAGACAACTAGTGCCTGACACTATATGCTGATTATGCTTAGCTGTTTGTGTCGTAGTGAGAGTAGATGGCCCAGTGGTTACGGCCGCGACTTACGAGTTGTAAATCGTAAATCGTATTGTAAATCGTTCAAACCCAGAAAGGCACTTTGTGTAGATTATTTCATTAACACTGCTCTCAAAACGGTGAAGGAAAACATCGCGAGGAAACCAGCATTTCCTTGTTGTTAGCGATAAGACCGCCCATTGTGTCACCCTTTGTACAGTTTCTATATTTATGTCTGTAATTTATATGGTGTACATAATAAAGAGTACTCTATTCTATTCTTTACCAACCTGCACTGGGCCCACGTGATGGATTACGGCGCGCTGCCTCTCGTCGAGAAGCCTGTGTCAAAAAAAGCATTTTTATTACTTTAAGGGGCTTACATGACCTACAGCGCGGTCACTGTCGGACAGCATAGAAAAGAAAGAGAAGCGCGATGACACAACACTGGTAATTTATTGCAAAATATGAAGCAATTATCCAATTACAAAAAATCTATTGTTTGGACTTAAAAATTAAAACACTAGTTCTTTGGTATGTTGCTCGTAGAATAATCTGATTGTATGTATATTAGTATGGTTTTTATTGTAAAAATAAAGTTTTTAGAGGTATTTTCATGATTTTTTTCTTTCATATCAAATGAATTGTATTATGTTTTCAACACACTATCTACCTAGCCTATATCCTGAAGAATATCATATATTTTTCTGATTTTGTTTACTGTGGTCGATCATTTATACTTTTATTGTTTCTGAAACTTGCGTTTTTTGCGATTAGGTCCTGTAAGCCCCTTAAGTACCTAAGTATATTATCAATTTCAATGTCAGACGACTTAGAAGTACTTAGATAGTATTTAATCTAAAAAAGATGCAGGTCCAAGATAAACATACTTAATAGCGCACGCTAAACATTACATGTACCCAGGTTTCGTTAGGAAATTTAATTACAGTATGAAATCGATTCCAGTCTTTCTCTGTGAAAAGCAGTATCAAACTATATGAAATAATTATCCTACTCCACAAACAACGAGAATTAATTATGAACTACATTTCCTATCTATTTGACTAACAGAAATAATAATTACTGGGAACAAACAGTGAAATTAATTATTGTGTCAGTACAAAATGTTATTGGATGTCCGCAGAATCTAATTAATAATGGGATTGGCTCAATTCCCTTGAGACGTCCTTCCAACTTAGGGATCTCGATGGTGATTTTTCTACAAGTCTAATTGACTGCCTGTTACACCGAACTTACACATCTCTCAGAAAAAGAATGTGCTTCGGCTACCATCGCGTTTCTTCGGAAATACGAACGCGCTTTGATGAGATCTAATATAGAGCTGCTACACCCATGAAAGTACTTGCCTATTTTGTATGTATTACCATGATTACAAAATTATAAATTACTAGCAGTGCCCCGCGGTTTCACCCGCTTAATTAAGTGTTGATCCCATGGGAATATCGGGATAAAAACTATCCTATTTCTTTTCCTGGGATTCAAACTGTCTCTATACCAAAATTTCATCTAATCGGTTCAGCTGTTTAAGCGTGAAGAGGTAACATACAGACAGACACACTTTCGCATTTATAATATTAGTATGGACTAGCTGCGTTTTAGCGTGAAAGCATAACATACAAACATAAAAAAAATAATTCTCTTTATAATATTAGTTTAGAAAAACTCTATGCCGTTCTAAGAAAAATTACAATATTTTTAAATGTCAGCAGACGAGGTGCGGCCCGAGTAAGATATAATTACAAACGCGCAATGATAGGCGCACTATAAAGTGCGGCAGTACAAAACTTAGAAGCTTTGCCTGTTAGGCACGAAGTTCGTGCTAATTCAGGAACACGAAGTTTAATTATTGCAGAAGCGCAAACCCTTTCTGGTTTAACTGTATGCTCTAAGTTAACTGTACTTACTTTGAATTGAGTTCTTATTTACAAGAAGGTTTTAAGGGAGAAGCGCCAGGGTAGCCCTCGAAATTTTAACCGCGTAGGTACCTATTGAATTTTTCTATGGAACAGCAGATTTTGTTGACCAATTTTGTTACATTTAATTTAATTTCATCTTTTGTCCAGTTGTTATTATGTGGTTTAACCTAATTTTATGATTGTATGACATGTGTAATTACAAATATTGACTAATAACTTGTATGTGTGGTGTAAACTGTAAGTATAAGTTGGTTATTAATAAATGAAATGAAAAAAAAAAAATGAAAGATTTTTTTTTAACCGACGTAAAATTGCTACCCTAGGGGGTCTTGAATCATGTGCTAAATTCATGGTTACCGTTTGCGCGTCGATGTCCCCTGTATGCCATGCCACCCTGTATAAAACCTAACTTCAACAACCGTATCTATTCGTGGAGGTTGTAAAAGAAGCAAGTTCTTTTACGTGTGTAAAATAACTTGTTTTATTTAATTAAAATAATAATTAATAAATAAATTTAATTTCATCACCACAGCTCTCAAAACTGTGAAGGAAAATATCGTGAAGAAACCGGCATGTCCTAAAAACAAAAAAAAACAGCCAAGTGCGTGTCGGACCACGCAAAATGAACGATTCCGTAGTTGGAATGAATTTATCTCAAGAACAAACTTAACATTGTAGTTGAAAAACATGTTCTGCCATACATTCCAACTGAAAATTTAAGTTTGTACGCACAATATTGAGAGATTTACCATGTTGTTTTAAGACCACAGACTTTTATAGGTTTTCTTGTAATCTATATGTATAGAACTACTGCTACTACTTTTCTTTACTTTAAAAAAAGCACTGGTGACGTCATGTATGTGTATACATGACGTCACCAGTGCTTTTTTTTTTTTTTTTTTTTAGTGCATAAACTTGATTTAAATTTCCCACCGTTCGGTTGCCAGTCCCTAACCCTTGTCAAATTCTCATGTCACGCACAAAATTTCAGAAACATGGTTATCTATACATACCTAATTAAGTAGTATTACATACATACATACAAATAAAATAAATTGAAGTGTATGTTTATTATATCAAAATAGCAGTTTTTTTACTAAATGCATATGAAAGTAGGTATAAACGGTACCTATAACAAAAAATAATTTAAAAAAATATTGTCTGTCTGTATGTTTGTTCCGGCTAATCTCCGAAATAGCTGGACTGATTTTGACGGGACTATCACTGGCAAATACTACTTTTATTTTAGAACAAAGGGTTCCGCGCTAGAAAATTAAAACCTTAAAAGTTGTTTGACATGCACGCGAACGAAATCGCGAAGCAAATGTAAAATAAGTTGATTGATTGATTCATAAAAATGTTCGAAGTTACCTATAGAGCAAATTGAACTATATTATTGAGGATTAGAGTTGTTTTTCCAAAGCACATATTCCTTTGTGGTTTCAGAAACTGAATCACGAAAGCAGTTTACCTATCTTAATAGAATAGAATAGACATTTATTTTTCAAAAATGAATAATACATAATAGGTTTTAAAATACATTAAAGCTTAACCAAATTTCGCCATTCGGCATGCAACATTTATATTATTAACATTGGCTTGGCTAACCTGGCTTTAGGCTAAACTTAAGTTAAGTTTAGCCAAAAGCCAGTAGGCCAGAGAGAGCAATTCAGGCAACTTTTCTCTGATAAAAACTTAGTCACACTGTAGTAGAGCCTTAACATTTCAGACAATCACTATACCCGTCAAAGGACACGATCCATTAGTGTCGCTTCAAACGAGAAAAGATGTTTCTATTATTAGACGAAAAAAGTATTTCGACTCTGAAGATATTTGTGTCTTGATGTTATTCCCTCGCGGCTGTACTACTTTTCACACACGCAAAACCTTATATCCAATTGATGTTATTCCCACATAAACAAAAATGAACTTTATGCTAACGTAAATTAAGTTGATTGATTGATTATTGCAAAATTCATAAAAACGTTCGAAGTTGTAGAGCAAATTGAACTGATTGGGGATTAAAGTCGATTTTCCAGAAGCACATACTTGTTTACATTTTCGGAAACTGAATCGCGAACGCAGTTTACCTATCTTGATAGACACTAAACATTTCAGACAGTCACTATACCCGTCAAAGGACACGATCCATTAGTCGCTTCAAACGAGAAAAGATATTTCTATTATTAGACGAAAAAGGTATTCTGACTCTGAAGATATTCGTGTCTTGATGTTATTCCCTCGAGGTTGGACAATTTTTGAGTCAGCAGTTATTATGACGAATGGGTACATATATCGACCAAGGCCTATACTTGTAGATAGATAACTTTTGCCATCTTGGAGACAGCGAGCAATTTATTTATACAACATTGTGAACTATTTCCGATTGGTAGAATGGAGGACATCAATTGTATATTTTGTGGTGTGTAGTAAAATATTGTAAATAATTTACTCGTAGAATGTAACTCAATATCATCATTTGAGCTAGTTTTTTAACCGACTACGTCACCGCTAGTCAATAATATTACAAACCTTTTAGAAATGTGTTACTATTTTATATACAAATCCTTGAGAAAATAAGGAATTGATGTTATTTCCACTTAAACAAATATGAATTTTATGCCATTGTAAAATAAGTAGATTGATTTTTGAAACATTCATAAAATTGGTCGAAGTTGTAGCGCAAATTGAACTTTATGAGTGAGGATTAACGTTGTATTTCTAAAAGCATATATTTGTTTACGTTTTTTGGAAACTAAATCGCGAACGCAGTTTACCTATCTTGATAATACTCGGCCTAGAACTATTTCCGATTAGAATGGAGGACATAAATTGTATATTTTGTGTGGTGTAGTAAAATATTGTAAGTAATGTACTCGTAGAATGTCAACGCAATATCAATATTTGAGCTAGTTCTTTACCGACCATTACAGGAATGAGAATAGAGGAACACCATTGAAAGTATGGATATATTATATGAAAGACGATATGGTTAGACTTAGAAGGGATGATATACTGATGAAGACGGCTAAAATAGAAACGTATGAGAGAAGAAACACGTCATGATGACCTGTTTTCTCGAAGAGAAGAACACTTAAAACAATATATGTATAACTAGCGCTCCGCAGTTACACCCGTATAAGTTTCCATCCCGTGAGAATACCTATGTGATAATCCAGGGTGTCAGTTACCTCCATACCAAACTTTATCAAAATTTGTTTTAGCCGTTTGTGCGTGAAGAAGTAACAAAACATACTCGCCTTTATAATATTAGTGTGATACTCGAAGACAGGAATAGTGGCGGAGACAGTACTGTGAGAGCAAACATTCTCGCCTTAATAATATTAGTGTGATACTCGAAGGCAGGAATAGTGGCGGAGACAGTACTGTGAGAGCTACGTATATGAGTTCTCAGTACCGGGACGAGTAAATGAAACCAAAGCTTGTCATTTTAATTCAATAATAAACTAGAAGATACTTCTACATTTTTTACTTTTATTACCTTGTCACTTTTTCTTTAATCCATACTTAATATTATAAATGCGAAAGTGTATCTGTCTGTTACCTCTTCCCGCTTATACCGCTGAACCGATTTAGTTTAAATTTGGTGTAGAGATAGATTGAGTCCCGGGAAAGGACATAGGATAGTTTTTAACCCGATATTCCCACGGGATGGACACTTATATGGGTGAACCCGCGGGGCGTTGCTAGTTCTTAAATAAATCAATGCTGTCTCGTATTTCTGCCATCTAGTTTTCAAAGCATTTAAGCACCAAATAGGCTATAATTTCTACTGTACCAAGGGCTAGTAAATCAATGTACGCCTTGTGGTCTGTTCATACTGACATCATGATAACGATTTATCATTTTCCATTGACGATTCGCCTTGCTAAAAAACGGCATGTATTATATCGAATCTCGAATACTTCTACTTATTTAGCGCTCCTAATAATATTAATGAACACTAATATAATGATTCCACCTCTTTTTGTGAACCTCAAATAATCCCTATTTTGGGTTCCTAAAAATATTAAATGGCCAACCGGGGTGAATATTTCCCATTTAGCTTTGGCGTATTTGTAATGTTTTTAATCGTCGTCTTGTTAATACAGCCGTATTATGGCCGCTAAGAAAATAAAAACCGCTCCGTAATAAATCTATCCAGCAACGAGGATTCCATGAGTCTGTGGACTGTTACAGAACGGTGTGCAAACTGAAGCATTATACCAAGTACATATATCGGATTTATCGCCGGACCCGATACGAGCAGCTAGAGTAACAAGACGTGAGAATTAAACATGAGTTCCTGGTACAGTCCACCTGACCGGCAATGAATAATTTTATATACATAGATGTTTATGTATGGAGTCCGTGTTCAATTTATTTTATTTATTACCAACATCGTGGTTGTGATGTGATTCTAGTTTCTGATGGAATGAGGGTTCAGTGAGAAGGAATGGTGTGATGATTGCGATAGTAAACAGGAAGATATTTTGTTATTTTCCGATCGTTTTTCCTCCTTGAACTAAGATTGTGTCCAGCCGGTCGATTCTGTAAAAATCTCACCGTGAAAACTTAGGTGAACTGAGTTCGTTTTTGCTAGCAACTGACACTATTTGACAGCACGCTCCACGCTCACTTCACCTAAGTTTTCACGTGTACGTTACCCCAGCAAGAAAGTGTCTCCTAGAGTTATAGGAGTAGAACGTATAATATGTGCCCTATCTGCTGTAAATGTGCCCCCAAATAAAAAATGTGTGCCCCCTGTCGTTTTGGAAAAAAACGGAAAAAACGATTCCTGCTGGGGTAACGTTTTTCTAGCAGGAAAATTCTAAACGAATGATCGGAGAGAGAAAAATTTTGCATGGCCAGAGAGCTTATATGTGTGCCAAAATGTGCCCCCAAAAAAAAAATCTGTACCCCTTCAGGTTTTCGAGATATTGCATTTCCTGCTGGAGTAACGTTTTGATGAATCGTATATCTCTACAACCATTGCATGTGCCCCTGTAGAGTAAACATACACGAGTAGCTCTTAATGTGTGCCCCTTTGTGCCCCAATTAGTTTTAAGAAAATATTTATAGTTTTCAAGTTATAGCGGTTTTATGAAAACCCGAAAAAACATCGCAGCGCCTAAATTGGACAAGAAACAAGTTCGCTGAAAACTGTATTCGGCCCTTCTTGACGCTAATAATAACCATAGAAAGTTTCAAAACTATTCATCCATGCGTTTTTGCTAAAAGTCAAAACGATGGTGTCCTAACTTTGACGGCAAAATACAAGGAACCGGCTCAATCCGAGATGTGTAGATGTAAACCAAAATCATGTGCCTTTAGTCAAAAATATATGGTGAAAATATTCAGCTTGGAATGTTTCGCATTAAGTAAATATAAACAAAAAACCAAAATATGTAAACAACGGCTGGTTGTCCGACCAAATTCCAATGACTACTAAAAAGCGACTGATTCATACATATCGATGACCTTCTTTATTGGACGTATTATATCTAAGCGGTCCGTACAGTCGCGTTCAAAAGTTTTGGGGGCTAATTAAAAAATATATTAAATGCACCTTGTGACTATAATAAATTAAACTGCTTGTTGATGTAGATATTATTATTTTTATTCCCTTAATTTTAATTCTTATTGTATTTATTGCATCAAATCACAGATCAATGACCACCAACCACCACCACCACCACCACCATCGACCATCGTTTTGACTTTTAGCAAAAACGCATGGATGAATAGTTTTGAAACTTTCTATGGTTATTATTAGCGTCAAGAAGGACCGAATACAGTTTTCAGCGAACTTGTTTCTTGTCCAATTTAGGCGCTGCGATGTTTTTTCGGGTTTTCATAAAACCGCTATAACTTGAAAACTATAAATATTTTCTTAAAACTAATTGAGGCACAAAGGGGCACACATTAAGAGCTACTCGTGTATGTTTACTCTACAGGGGCACATGCAATGGTTGTAGAGATATACGATTCATCAAAACGTTACTCCAGCAGGAAATGCAATATCTCGAAAACCTGAAGGGGTACAGATTTTTTTTTGGGGGCACATTTTGGCACACATATAAGCTCTCTGGCCATGCAAAATTTTTCTCTCTCCGATCATTCGTTTAGAATTTTCCTGCTAGAAAAACGTTACCCCAGCAGGAATCGTTTTTTCCGTTTTTTTCCAAAACGACAGGGGGCACACATTTTTTATTTGGGGGCACATTTACAGCAGATAGGGCACATATTATACGTTCTACTCCTATAACTCTAGGAGACACTTTCTTGCTGGGGTAACGTACACAGTTTTCACGGTGAGATTTTTACAGAATAGCACCCGCGCTGTATCGTGAGTTTATGTACAGAGTCTCGCATTAAAACTCCAACTATATTTTACGTCATAGATATTAAATATTTTGCTAGAAATATTTTCTTGTTAGTAAGTGCTATGAGAGAGGTAAAACATGAGTTAGTAAAGAAAAGTCCTACAGAGATTTTTCTTACTCTGGTTGAGAATTCGAAAGGACTAAGGAACATTGCCTACACTATTGCAGATGTTCGTAAATTCTAAGGATTCCTTTTACAATAACACCATGTTAGTCGCAAGGAGCACAAAGGTCGCCTAAAAACCTTTTACATCTTTGACTTCATCAGTGTGTTCATTCAGTCAAAAAACTATTTTGTAACTATGTAACTATGCCCTAAATACAGTAGTAAATTCGGCTACCCACGGACGCCGACACTTCTGTAACTAAACAAACCAGATATTTGCATCGTCAAGAGTCGCAGGCAGAACAAACACGCTGCACGTAGCACGTTACAACTTGCCTTTGTGTTAATACTACCACCAGCGTGTTTGAAGCAAAACGTTTGTTTTGCTTAGTAAGTACCTAATATTATAAACGGCAACAAAATATAAAGACGTGTTAAGGCTCATACACACAGGCGCGACGCGACACGCAACACAAAGGCACCGCAAGTCGCGCAACGAGCGGTGCCTTTGTGTCGCGCGCGATTTGCGTCGCCCGTCGCGCCTGTTTGCAGGAGCCTTTATGAAATTGTGAAACAGATTTTGATGAGAGAAACTCATCGCTCGTGTCTTACTAGCACAGCGTGTTTATGAATATTAGTGTGTTACAGCGTGTTTGTGAATATTAGTGTTTATGAAATTTTAAAATGTAAAATGCAAAAAAATATTTTGTTTTTCATGCATCTAAGCAATTTGCTGTGGTTAAACGACAAGTGTCTCAGGAAATCAAACCACGAAATCACAACAAAGAACAAAGCTCATACATACATAATCCTATAATGTTCCCACTGCAGCTACATAGGTCTCCTCCAAAGCTCTTAAATCTCTTTTAAAACCTTTACCTACTCGACATCACCACATCATCTGAGATGATGTTTCATTTATGCCCTCTTGCTTGGTCATTCAAACTGAATGCGACAACGGAATAAATTATATGAAACATAGATAATTATCATGTCAGGATCAAAATAAAAATACCATTCGATGTAACCAAACATTTTTGTAAATTCCCGAAATAATAATTTACCCGAAGCTTTAAAGAATAAAACTGCAAAGTGAAACTACGATCCGAAACCGTCTGACCCAGATCGGGTTAGGTGGAAAACCGTTTCATGAACTGGCCCATTCACAAAGCTGATTGCTATGTACGTTTCTATTTGAGTATCCTTGCGCCATGCCCGTCCGTAGGCGTAGTGATTGGATTACCTTTAAATCTGTGTAGGTTTGTATAGTGTAAAGGTTTTTCGTGTTGATTTAATGGTAAGGTGTTGTTGGTTGAAATGTACATTTGAATTATACTTAGAGGTTCGTTGTAAAGGAGGTAGAAGTTCTAAGAATTTCCGGCAAAGATTTCCGACAATATTGTAGGTTTTAGGTTAAATATACATAGAGTAGCCTTCTTAGAAGAACTAGGTAACTACTACCTACCTTATTGAGGCGCTGCTCAAACGTAGGACCGTAAAACGCTCAGTTTTTGTCGCACTATTAGGCGTATTAGTACATATTACAAGCCAGATAAAATTGAGTGTAGTGTCAAATGTTCAAAGAAAAGACTTATTTAAAAATATTTAATAAAAATAAAATAGTAGGTATCATGATAAAACAATCGTAAAACAGAGCACAATTTCTTTTTGTCGAATAATTTTCTAAATTTTGAACGTAAACTATCACATTTTAAGGCTCCTTCAAACAGGCGCGACACGACACGCGACACAAAGGCATTGCAAATCGCGCAACGAGTGGTACCTTTGTGTCGCGCGCGATTATATCGCGTGTCGCGCCTGTTTGTAGGAGTCTGTATGTAATGATAATAAAAGGAATTCAATCAACCGAAGAAATATCTAAAAAATATTCCACTGCAAAATTCCTTTTATTTTGATGGTTCGATTCACCTAGCATCAAATGCATCGCTGTTTTGAGCTTTAATTGTTGCCGAGATAAGATATTGTCAATTACCTGTTACTTACCGCGCTTTAACAATAGTTTGTGAAGGATAAATCGCCATGAATCACCGTTTTGGATAAATTGAAAATTGTAATAAAATAGCATCATAGACAGAATGTATTTATTTACATTCTACTTAAAAAAATGTCACCTAGCTACTATTAAAGAAGCGATTAATGGTTTTTAAATGCGTGAAATTCAGAAGTTTAATTTACATTACCCACCTTATGAATTTCCAGTGTATCTACGTAGTAGTATTGCCACCAATCACAATACATTACCCACTTCCCAGAGCGCTACTTTCTGCGGTCGACCCGTAACCGAAACACGACCTAGCTCCGTAGCTACGACCTTACTAAATCACGTGATAATTACCTTACATCCCACCATAGTGTAATTAAACCGACCAGATATTTGCATCGCTGAGAGACGTACCTAGTTCAGTTAGAACGTTAGTTGTATCAGCAGCGTGTTAAAGCTTGTATGTGTAAATACTACTACAGCGTGTTTGTGTGTGAGTGTTTGTGTTAAGGGTCCCCGAAACAATCAATTGACTGTAAATTTTTACGTGATTGATACGCATTGATCGTCTGCCAAACGCAATTAAAGTGATTGACAATAAATACATAAAACATTAACAATTGCAATTGACAATTGCGATTGATTGTGTCAATCATGTAGAGACAGGATTACTACAGAGATAGGATATACTTATTCGTATTAACAGCATTTGTTCTACTATTAGCGTATGACAACTTGTATGTGTGCAACACCACAGCGTGTTTGTGTGTGTCCGTAGCGTTTGTGTTACGTCATCGTATTTAATAGTAATGTTTTCTAAAATGTACTCATAAGAAGCATATCCTACTACAGAGATTGGGTATATGTATTCGTAGTTACAGTATTTGTTGTACTAGCAGCGTGTCACATTACTACTGAAAATTAAATGAATTGCAAGATTGTATTGTATAGTCTATAGTTAGTTCTTTGTTCTGCTGTTTTTGCAAGTGACATTTGTATTTATAACCTTCCAGCGATACTATACCATACCAACATATACTCTACGAGCACGAAATTCGTACATTAAATTGTCATGTAATTAAACAAACTAGATATTTGCATCGTGGAGCGACGCAGCAGTCACGACGTTTGTTCTACCGGCAGCGTGTTTGCGTTGCACGGTACTACGTTGTATGTAAATATAAAGTAAAGCGGATTTATACAATTTCTCAGCATTTGTGTGGGTCTATATGAAAATGTTTCTACAACGTTCTACAGAACTGAAAGGAGTTTGTTTATGGAATTAGTTATGGAATCGATTTAATTCGTTTTTAAGCCAGATACTGCGACGAAGGAAAACCACGTGAGGGATAACAGTAAAGGAAAACATCGTAAGAAAACTGGTTTGTTCTGTAACCAATAATTCAAAGACATGTGTGAATTAGGGCCCACTCCCTCTCCAAGAGAGGAGGCGAGGAGGAGTATCAGTACTTAGTGGGAACATTATAGGCTGATTATGTGACGTCGACAAGATACTGTTATTCAGCTGTACCTGGTAAGACTGGACGCTAACCGCAACATATTTAGGAAAAGGCTAGTTAGAAGAGAAGAGACGAGACTGAATGCTGATTTTAAAATCAGAGTTATATTATCACTTTAAATAAATTATCGGTTAACGGCTCCTGCAAACAGGCGCGACGCGCGACGCGAATCGCGCGCGACACAAAGGCACCGCTCGTTGCGCGATTTGCGGTGCCTTTGTGTCGCGTGTCGCGTCGCGCCTGTGTGTACGAGCTTTAAAGGCAAAAGGCTCAAGGGAAGCCGGGTAAGGGCAGGTCAAGTTAAGCCATTTGGGAATAAGGAGCCGCGAAGTCAAACTCAATTTTCTGGCTGATTGGGTCAATTAACCATTTAATCTTGCTAGAAGCAGGTCATCATCTGCCAAGCCTTTTCCCAACTATGTTTGGGTCGGCTTCTACTCTAATCGGATGCAGCTGAATACCAGCATTTTAGATTGAGCGACTGCCTATCTGATCTCCACAACCCAGTTACTGGGTAACACGATACCCCTTAGTAAAACTGGTTGTCAGAGTGTTGGGATTCTGACTACCCGTAAATAACGTAATAGAAAAGCAAAAAAAAAAAATATTTTCAAAAACTTACCACTAGTGCTGTCCGAATTCACAAAAGTACTTCCATGTAGCTGACGGGTTTGTCTTCTATGTTCCTCCTGGTGCAAATAACGGTAGAAATCATCGTTCAGATGCCGTTCTTGAGGGCTTAAGTCCAGTTGGTAACCTTCAGGGACAGTTTCCCAAGCCGTTACACTCACTACGAAGACTAAAGAGAATTGGAGAGAACATGTTTGTTGAGTTTTGGATTCACGAATGATGTCTCTCAATGGATCTCTCAGTTTATATAGGGAAGTTTAGATATCCCTTGGTAAGACGGGTTATCAGATTTTCGGGTTTCTCACTACCCGTTACGACTGTCAAAGATCCACGAATGACAGCCGGGACCAACGGCTTAAAGTACTTACCGAGGCAAGGAAAGCACAGTTTATAACTTATTGTTTAAGAGAAGTAGTATATAACTTATTGTTTAAGAATTTGTTCAGGGATGTAGACTAGATGAATAGTGTTGGACTGTTGGTAGTAATTAAAAGAGCTCTTAGTGAAAAAGTTCGTCCGGGGGGGTATTGCCACTATACCTATTTTTAATCACCGGGAAGCAGTGTTAGTCTGTTCTGGTTTTAAGGGTTTCAGGGAAATTATGGGCGCTTGAGACGTTTCTACTTAGTCTCCGGTTTGGCAAAGTAACTCTGATATTGCAGATGGTGGCAGTGACCACTAGGCGAACCGCTTGTTTCTCACCCAATCCATCCATTCATGCTAATGTTATCAATACGAAAGTAACGCTGTCTGTCTGCTCCCTTTTCAAGCCTAAACGGCTGAACGGATTTGCATGAAATTTGGCACGCAGACTGACCATGACCTGAATTAGGACATACGAGTAGGATCCCGGTAGTTCGTTCCCCTGGAATAATTCCGGACATCCACGTAGACGAAGCCGCTGACAAAAGCTAGTGAAAAAATTAAAATGAGATACAGGCCAAACGCAAACCTATCCAATACAAAAAAAATCTTGGCAAAAGCAATCTTCTAAGAGTGTTAGTAATTAAATAGAATGCCTAGAGTCCTTACCTTTATGTTAAGTTCATTTTCTTAAAGCCCCCGCGCCGTCAGGTTAAGTCGTAGGAATTGCAAAGTAAGCATCCTTGGATCCTTTTGCCTTAATAAATTGAATGAGGGTATCACGGTCACTACTATTTGAGTGTAGGTGAAGTGATAAAGATGTGAAAAGACTTTTTATGTCGATTTCGAATCTCTGGAATTCAGAGTGCTTTTGTTTATGGGGACTACATGACGTAAAGCGCGGTCACTGTCGGACTACATATAGCATAGAAAAGAAAGAGAAGTGCGATGACACAAAGTTGCTAATTTATTGCAAAATATGAAGCAATTATCTATTTACAAAAAATCTATTGTTTGGACTAAAAAATTAAAACACTAGTGCTTTAGTATGTTGCTTGTAACGACTGTCAAAGATCCACGAATGACAGCCGGGACCAACTGGGGCTTAACGTACTGTTGCGCGCCACAATTGATGCCTGGTACATGGTGACATTAGTTACCACTAGCGCCATCTAGTATCGGGTAGCAGAACTAGTAGGGTCAAGGTCCTAGAAATTCCGAGAACTATCGACATCGAGTCAGTCGGGACCGGTATGTACTCGAACGTTCTAGATGTTTATGTAGTAGCTCTGCGGCACTATATAAGGCCGGTGTGAGCCGCAAGACATATAGTTTTGAATAAGCGATACGAGCGAGTACATCGAAGCGATATTCAAGTGCGACTAAGAGTGATCAGTATTGAAATTGTGTTGCATAATTAGTGTGTTTGAGTTGTAATTGGTGTTGTGATTAAAGTGTCAATTTTTGGTTATTAAATCGGCAGTTTTTATTGTCACGAACCCTAAGCTCGTAACAGTTCTTTCGGAGGCACAGAGGGGTGGTATGTAAAGATGGTCACCCACGGATTAACCGTGACAAGCGTAGCTTAACCTGATTGATCGATCAATGCAGCTGTTATTACTTAGCCACAAGCCCCTCAAAAGGTTTGAGGGGCTAAAATAAAAATCGTACATGTGCGAGTCAGTCTCGCGCTAGAGCGCGAAAGCTTTAGAAAGCTTTCGCGGAAAGTGGACAATGGTCACACAATAATGGTTGTCCTTATACAGAGCGTTTTTTGGTCTTAATGTCAAATACTGGTGAAATTTTTTTTATTTTTTTTTTATTAAGTACAGATTTTCATCATACAATCAGCCTATAATGTTCCCACTGCAATTAAATTGTTATTTTATTGAGATAATCATGGTTTGTTAAATTTTATGGGATTTTGTTAATTCTGATTTATTGATTTATAAATTTAATATTGTCATTTTTAATTAACTTCTTGATCTAACTATGCTAATTTATCTTTTATTAATTATTTTATTGTTATTATTTTAAATTTTAAGGTGTTTGTAATATTGTTTAATTTACAGCTGGTCGAAGTTCTATTGAAGAAATGTAAATCTATTATTTTTAAATTGTTGATGTAATTTATGAAATCCAAATGTATTTTTTTTTTGTGTGTAAATTCAGATAGAAGTTACTTGTTTATGAATAAATGATTATGACTATGACTGCTGGTACGCAGGCTTCCTTACTATGAGAGGGAGTAGGTGATAATCCACCACGCGAGCCCAGTGCGGGTAAGTCAAATGAACTGGTCGATTAAAGGCTCCTGCAAACAGGCGCGACGCGCGACGCGAATCGCGCGCGACACAAAAGCACCGCTCGTTGCGCGACTTGCGGTGCCTTTGTGTCGCGCACGATTTTATCGCGTGTCGCGCCTGTTTGTAGGAGCTTTGACGAGAAGCGAGTAGAGCTAACATCTAAAAAAGAGTTAACGACCAACGAGCAGCGTGTGCCCGATGGCGACAATCGATTACTCACTGGTATGTGTAATTGTGTATGTCTCAGCAGTGGTGGCCCAGTCCGAAGTCGTAGATTCGAACCCAGACAGGCGCTTAACTTTGTGTAAAGTTTCATCACCATTGCTCTCAAAACGGCGAAGGAAAACATCGTGAGGAATCCGGCATATCCGTGAACCATAAAATTCGAAGACATGTGACATCTTCATCATTACGGCCCACTCCCTCTTACCAAGAGGAGGCCTGTGTCCCAACGTTTAGGCTGATTATGCTATGTGTATATGTCTCTAAGCGGGTGGTCTGCCCTCAAGCGAGGGTTGCTGAGCGGGTACTCTTATAGAGGTATGAGGAACAGAGTGTAAAGTTTACTCATACTCTATAGAAAAGGGAGGATCCTCCGTTCAGACGAGTGTTGTGTCTGGCGGGCAACTGCCCGATAATTCATGTCGGGCCGTTGTATTTATGCTAGTTGCGCGGTAAACTCTGCTTGCAAGATGCAGGATTTTGCGTGACGTCAGTTTGATGCGTTGTTTGCATGGGGCGTTGTAGATACCGCTACACTCTCTTTAATAGCTCTTGTCGCTGCGAAAAATAACTACTCGACGGAGGTGTGACCAGTCAGCGACCAATTTGTATCTCTTTTACTTACACAGGACTTACAAACTTTTATACGTTTCTTGAGCGAGAAACCATTGATAGCTAATCTGAGATATTTGTGAGTTTATGCTTATGGTGAGTTTCCATAGTAATTAATCCAAATGTTTCACATTAATTAGCTCGTGTTCTGGTTCCCCTTTTAATCTATTGACTTTTGACGTATACCTATCTATTTTATACTTTTTCCTATAATCCTAAGTGGAATGGTATTGCGAGGTACATAGTTTGGAAATAGGTTTAAAAAAAATCTGTGTATGTATCTTTACCTTTTTATACAACTAAAGTAATAATATGAACACAAATAAAATATACTACTTATTGTATAGTCATACTTATACTATTATAGTGGTTTAAGGAACAAGGTGTAAGGTTTAATTATCCATCATAGAAAAAGGAGTATCCTCGGACCAGACGGGTGTTGTGTCTGATGGGCTAACTTCCCGACTATTTTTTATTTATTAAATGGTATCTCGCAAGTCAGTCTAAAAGGTTGTCGGCTCCCCCCGGTGTGTTCCCGCATTGTCGAGGCGGGGGGGGGGGGGGGGGGGGCTCAGTAGCGGGGGGGGCTTGTTGCGCGGTAAACTCTGCTTGCGCGATGCAGAATTTTTCGTGACGTCAGTGTGCAGCGTAGTTGGCATGAGGCGATGTAAGATGCCGCCACAGTATCATCATTAAATAGAAATTGTGATAATGCTATGTTTGCGTGACGATGCGTTATCAAAAACTAAGTGTATAGAAGTGAATTATGTTCTTAGAATAACTTAAGGTCAGTTTTATAGAAAACCATAATCTCTTACAATACGAAATCAAAATGATGCTTGGAATTCGGTTTTTGTAACAAAATCGTAAATAGAACACCTATATAATAGTAGTTTTTTAGTATATTTAGCACCCTAATTGCGTGACTCAGTATCAATCACAATCTGCATAATTTTGAAATGAAAGCCTTTCCTACGTATTACCCTGCAGGTGACCTATACCTAG
Source organism: Luperina testacea (assembly GCA_927399505.1). NCBI lineage: Eukaryota > Metazoa > Arthropoda > Insecta > Lepidoptera > Noctuidae > Luperina > Luperina testacea. Next base: position 5,977,784 of record OV656779.1, on the reverse strand, counting down.
ATCAAATTCTTGTAAATCTAGTCCACATGAATCCCTACTTAATCGAGGTTCATCATCATCATCATTTTAGCCGAAAGACGTCCACTGCTGGACATAGGCTTCCCCCAAGCACCTCCACTTCGACCGGTTCTGTGCTTCTCGCATCCAACGGGTTCCTGCGGCCTTCACAAGGTCGTCGAACCACCTTGTGGGAGGCCTTCCAACGGCTACGTCTTCCGGTACGCGGTCGCCACTCCAGAACCTTTCGGTCCCATCGGCCATCTGTTCTGCGAGCAATGTGCCCTGCCTACTGCCACTTAAGTTACAAACTTTATCGAGGTTATGATTTAGAAATAGGTAGTAAGTTTGTTATTTATACAAATGGAGTTTTCGTTGAACGGCTCACGGTAAATATTTTTGGTTCGTTCAAGCGAGCTGTTCAAATAATTGCATTCATTTGTGTAAAGATATTGGAATATAAAGAATTTTTATTTATATAGGGTACAAAACCGACTAACTATTTTGGATAGGTTCGGAAAATTCCAACGGAAGTAACAAGTCTTCGGTAGTATAGTGGTAAGTATCCCGCCTGTCACGCGGGAGAGCGGGGTTCGATTCCCCGCCGGAGAGTGTTTTTGTTTTTTATTCATGGTTTTTGCAATAGAAACAGCAAAAATCAATCCATCGTCTAACACCCGTTTTTTGAATTGAGAATTTGATCAAACTCCTCTTTAGGATTGCTTAAGGTGACTCCGAGCAGTGGTGGCCCAGTGGTAATGGCCGCGACTTACAAGTTGTAGGACTACTTTGTGTAAATTATTTCATCACCACTGCTTTCAAAACGGTAATGAAAAACATCGTGAGGAAACTGACAAGACCTAGAACCAAAAATTCGAAGACATGTGACGTCTACCAACCCGCACTGGGCCCGTGTGGTGGATTACGACCCACTTCCTCTCGAAGATGCCTATATCCTAGCAGTGGGAACATTAGGGGCTGGTTATGGTCCCCTTGAGTAAGAGTTTGTCAAGTTCTCAACTCTAAATTCTCGATTTGATTCAGAAACCGGGTGTAACAGTGTGGAGCATAACCTCGTACAGTACCCGGCGATAAATATTGCACATCGACCTTTGGAAAGAGGCAATCGGCTAATTTCGGCTTCGTAGAGCGTTATCTCTGTCGCACGAAATACAAACAGTCCGGTATCTATTAGGAGCTGTTAAAACAATTATGATTTGCTTCTTTTGATAATTATTTTTATTCTTTGTATAAAATACAAAAAAAGGTAAAGGTCGATGTGCAATATTTATCGCCGGGTACTGTATAACCTCTGAAGTGTCTTTATTAAAATTATCCAAGTGTAAATCACTTAGATAATTTAAAAAAAACTTTCAACTCACCACAGTCTCGAGAAATTCATTAGAATTTAATATTATAGAGAATTTTCGCATTCATCATTGTTATGAGTTCGGAGTAAAACCTTGGAATCCGTTTTCATCTCACTAATTATTTTCGGTATAGAAAGCTTTCGAAGTTTCTCAATTTGAATTCTGTTTAAGATTAAAACGTTTTGTAAGGATTTAGTTTATACACCGCGAACTTTTTAAGAAAAAAAAATTCGTACTTGCCATTGACATTTACATCCAAATTCATGAATCCTAATAATACTACGAATACTAGTTTCTGGTTTATTGTTTTTAGTAAAATCTTTCGTTGCACCACTTCTTATTCTCACCAAAGCACTAATGTAAGCTTCTGGGTAAGCTTAAGCTTCTTCTTCTTCTTCTGGGTAAGCTCACTCTATCTTAGATTTTGTCTCTGCCACCTCTGACTTAGACTAGAGCAAAGAGCAAAGCAAACCCATATGTCATTTTGAAGTTCAAAAAGTGTTGATTCTCAGCTTAGTTTGAATAAATGATAATATCTATTGACCTGAGTTTCCATACAAGTTTCAACCAAATATTAGAAGTGAAACTTAGTATTAAACACAATTTACCCTACACGTCGTGTCCCATATTGGTTCGATACCACGATAGATTGGTCCAACAAATTATCTAAGCCCGATGTTGGCATAATGAACAGGGTTGGCAGCGATTCGGTAGCCACAGTATGATGTCGTTAGTGTTTGAGTGATTGCTATTTAGCTACCGACCGATCTATTCCGTAGAAATCTTACCGTGAAAACTTAGGTGAAGTGAGCATTCAATAGTGTCAATCCCTAGCATATGGAGTGACACATGGAATGACAGCTCACTGTTTTTATCCGCGTCAATGATATCAAAATTATGATGATTTTTGTGTGGTTTGTGGTCATAAACCACACAAAAATCATCATAATTTTGGTGTGCTGGCGTCTGTACATAAAGGGTCCTTTATGTACAGACGCCAGCACATGAGGATTACCACAGACAAAAAAGGCTACTATTTTAAGACTTAATTAACTTTTAATTTTAATACAAATTACAGGTGTGAACCTATAATTACTGAAAAGTTAGGCTAGAGGTGTACTTATAGTAAGGTGTACTAATAGTAGTTATATTTGGTCCCATGTAATAGGGGTGAGATAAACCCCAATAAACCCCACGTCAGTACGCAAAATACGCGCATTGACGTGGAATTGCGGACACCAGCCCGTATTACCTATTACCTAGGGGTGAGCCTAAAATAACAGTGCAGAATTCCTATTTGTTGTTTATTTATTCGAGTTTTGTAACATTCAATGCGCACAGCAGTATTTGTGTTGCGGTTCTTTTGCTAACTGGCCGGGATGCGTTTTGGCAATGATAACATTGCCGCAACGAGTTATGGGGTGGTCAGTTCGTTGCGTTATTTCGTATTTAGAGTACTTAACTATTGTTTTTGTAATGTGTTTTATTGAGTTGAAAGAGGTTAAGACAAACCATAATTTCTTAGAAAACTCGCGTAAATCAAACCCGGCCTTAACAATTCATTCCCAAAACATTAACTTATATTCGACTTAAATTTAGTTTCTGAGTTCGCTAATTCTAAAGCTTTTAATTCACCATTCTTCATTGTTGACTTCGCTACAGTAATAATTGCTGGGTCGAGGCCTCAGGCGTTTTTTTGAATGGACGCTTTTCATTGGCTTCCTAGCCGTAACAAAAGGTGGGTAGTTTTTGTTTGTTCTGTTCTTAATTAGGGCTAGAATGGGGCTTATTCAATAGGTGGTTAATTAGAATCTTTGGTGATGTCGTTTTTTTTTTATGGGAGAAGAATGAAAATAAAATAAGCGATAGACATAATTTTAATACTAGAAATAAAGATAAAATATATCAACCATTTTTCAGATTAGCCAAGGTACGTACATCTTTTATGGGGTACTGTGTTAAACGTTACAATAAAATACCTTGTGATATATTGCAATTAAATGAAAGAAAATTTAAAACTCACATTAAACGTACACTTTGTAAACAAGCATACTATAAATTAGAAGATCCATGATCCATGATAAGAACGCTTGGAAACATACTGGTCCTGGTCCATAGGACAATCTAGAGTCTAGACAAAATCAAACGGGTTGTAATTTCTGATGTTCATAAGTGCCTTTTATGTGCCTATTTGAAATAAATGCTTTGACTTTGACTTTGAATGCAGTTTTTTTTTCCATACGGGAGTTGGTGGTTCAAAAATTGCACAAGATACAGGAAGATTTGGTGTAGTAGTGAGAAACAGCCCATTCGCTCTCTTCAACAACATTCTTCGTTCATTGATCACCGTATCGCCAAAAGTGGTGATGGTAATGTTTTATTGTAACCTCACCGGGTACTTCAAGTAGGTAAGTCACAAGAAAGATCTTCAAAGAAAATAGAAAGAAAGACAAAGTATGTATTGCGACTCGTACAGAAGATCACAAATGAAACTAAAGACAGTTATATATAAAAAAAGTAACAAAAAGAAAAATGAAACAGAAAGTCCAATACGAGGCCAAAAGGCTCCTATCTCAGCATGATGCTGCGACATCATTGGCTTCGTGTCATTTCTGTCTGCCTGGTCGCCAATAGAAATACAGTCAAGTAGTTTCTGCGACTAATGCCTTCATACGTGGCACTGTTGTTACCAGGATCTTCAAAATATTGATGGTCACCCCAAAATGATACTCGACAGTGGTTTCTCGCTATCAATTACCGCTAGTCATGCTGACTACATGAATATGAAAGTCATTTCCCCTCTGAAGTTATCTGCCCCCACCTACCCTCAGTTCTTTCATTGGGCAATCAAGTACCAGCAACACCTCCATGCAAGTTCTGTTATCCTGGTACCCGGTATGACTCAAGTCAAGTAGATCCTGACAAAAAATATGCCATCCCTTTTCTTTATGTGGTGATTTAGAGGGCAATGAGCCACGTCTTCATAGAACTTATGCAAGCCTGGTACTCGCTAATCCGCCCTTAACACAGTCGTAGAATTTGCACACAAAGAAACAGGACCACTACTTTTCAAGCCGGTGACCAGGATTTGAACAACCCTGATGGTACAAGACTTATTAGTTATTATTTGGTAGCTCGATATAATAATCTATGTTCGTAGGTCATAAAATGGTTACCAGCAATTCTGTTCACCCCCAAAATGATATCAGATGAGGCACACAGTGCCACAGCGGTCTCTCGCTATCAATTACTGCTAGTCATGCAGACCACATGAATATGGAAGCGACACTCAGTGAATTCGGTCATTAGTCTGTAGTAAAGAGTACTTCGCGGTATCGTGGGAGCATTTGATGCTGTTAATCTTAAAGAGTAAAATTTTTCCCATAATGTCAAGGTAGTTTTTTAATTGGAAACAGTTTTTACTATTAATACAAAATTTTGCCTCTTTTATGTTATAGCATTATTATTTTTGAAGTGACAACTTCTTTAGGCGCGTTGGACATTTTTTAAGATGGGAAAAACCATTGAACTCGCGCTACTGTTACCGTAAGCGATACCGCGCGTGTTTTTGTTATTAAGACGATTAAAAAAATACCCGCTTGGGATGTGTTCGGCTGTCCTCGGGATGTACTCGGTTTTAATGTATATCCGATATGTCAGTGAGTGAGGCAAAGTATTCTGTTTTCACTTCTGTCGGCACTCCCGGAGTGCTACTGTTTTTTTTTGTAGTTTATTTATACTGTTCCTGTGCAAAGGCCTCCTCCAAATCCATCCAGGCATCCTTTTTCAGCGCGACCTCGAAACCTTGCGGTACGCGTCTAAGTCGTCTCGCCAACTTTCCATGGGCTGTAGTTAGACATGAAAATAAGGAACGAGTAAGGATCGCCACGTCACGTTCCAAGAAAGTGGCTATCGATAATCGAAACCTAGACAGACTCTCCCACAGTGCTTTCCTCAACTGTTTGTCAGCGACGTCCACATAATTAACATAGTGATTGACTGAAGGCGATTTGAAAGATCAAAAGTCAGCTATGAAGATTACGCTTCTACATTATTATGTCTGCAAATTATTAAAGCCTTAGTGATATGTAGCGAGTTTCGAGAATCCTTCAGCTCTGATACATTCTTTATATTATTAAATTGTGATGACTTTTTGAATGCACATTATGTTAGGAAAATCAAGCCCATCCATCCATCCATCCGTTAGTAACGCGAATGTTTCTAAAGTGCTTTGCTTATCGTACGCCCCTGAGAGCAAATTTACCGTCTTTTTTGTAAAAACCGTGCTTAATTGCTCTAAAATTACCTTTGTTTCAACGGGAAAGCTCCTAGCTGTATATTTAGAGTTTATTTGTTTTGCAAAAATCTAAGTACTGTTGTTAGGGTTTCGTACTCGAAGGATGCCAACGAGGAATTGAACTATTACTTATCAAAAAAGGTGTGCGTCGAATGTTTTTAAAGGAAGCTTTTAGAATTTCTGGAAGTTTCGACTCACTCTCATGGGCCAAGCGGGAAGGAGAGGCATTTTCGCCAGAGGCGCGCGAATTGTGACGGGACCGGTTAGAAATAGTTTAGTTAGTTTTTCTTAATAAAAGCTGTCCAACTGTCCGTCTATCACTAGGGCTGTATCTTTTGATCATTAATTGGTAGACACTTGAAATTTTCACAGAACGTGTACTACTATAGCCGCTGTAAAAAGAAATAAAAAAAAGTAAAATATTAAAGATACAAGAAACGTGTTAAAGAAATATGTAGTGTTAAGTGTTGTACGGTGGCACGGAACCCTTCGGGTACAAGTCAAACTCGCACTTGGTCGCTTTTTCCCTGTTGTTTTTAACGTGTTTTCCTATAAACAGCGAAGTGCGAATCGGATTACTGATGTTGATCATGATATATTTTTAAAATGTTTTTTTTTTGTCGTATATTTATTTGCAGAGACGTTTTTGTTATGATAAAACATAACAAAAACGTTTTTGTTATGATAAAACATAACAACAACGTTCTCTCCGCAAATTACAACACACAAATACAAAGCTCGTATTTCGTAAATTTTTAGCGGATTGGATAATTATCTAATCTTTAAAATACTTCAATAAATTATAATTTATTGAAGTATTTTCCGATAAAAATTGGTAATTTTTTATTTCGAAATTATGTCTTTTGCACGAGTTTGTTATCTTTGTTTAGTTAACTTTTGCTGGCAAAAATATAGTTATCGAATACAACTGAAATGGTAATCGATATGACAAGATAGTCATATATTTGTTAAAATTTGTAGCACGAACCGTTTGTCGTATTAATAATTAGGAACATATTTGATTACTTGAAAATATTCGAAAAAAGTCGGCAGACACCAACCAACCAGCGCTGATTTGCTTGATTTGTTTTCTCCTCCACTGATCGTTATTTCTCCTGACAAACTTTGTGTTGTTTAAGTATAATATGTATTGTGTATTTTATAGTTATTTGCGAGCTATCTATCCCGTATGTTGTACAGTCGCCAGCACATCAAGTTACTACAATCTGTCATATTTCTTTAATATATTTTCAACTTTATCGCTAAAGCATAAGGTTCGAAGTTGATTGGGAAAATTTGACAGTTTCGTGTAGCTTGATGGTCTGGCGTCTGTATTACTTGCCATGTTTTATCAGGCATTAAGGCCGCCTTTGTAGAGTATTTTTTTACTTGTACCGCGGGGTTTAGAAGCATGACATTTTGCATAAGAGTTCCTTATCTATGGGTTATTTCACTATGGAAAATTCATCTCCTAAAGGGGTACCTCTGATTGCTATTGAATTAAAAAATAGAATGAACATAAAATAATAAAACATAATTATCAAATAATTTAATTGTTATCATAATTAGCAAAATATTTTTATGTTGGGATCAGGCTTGTTTTTAAAAGGAAAGCCATATTTATCTAGTGATCCTAAGGGCCCCTGCTGACTATGATTCCCGTTTCAGACAAAATGTTATTGGGTTTTTCAATTAGGCTAATAAGTAGGTACCTACCTGCCCGAGTCTGGATTTGTAGTTAAAAAATATTTTCCTGATTCCTTCACATGGGACTGTATCTGGCGAAATGTAAGTCTATATGGTGTACATAATAAAGAGTATTCTATTCTATTTACTATACAACTCTGTTTATACTTCCGAGTAATAGAAGGGTTGTGCTACAGAGTTTATTTATGAAGACTGCATGCTATGACCTTAATGAAAGTACCCAGAATCACTGTTAATTAGTATCAAAACTAGTTCATCTGTTGCATTTATAATTAGGTGCAGTTGGGTACGAACGGCGAGGCTTTTTCCGCTAGAATAGTCAGCCATGTTGCCAGTTGGTTATGCAACCAGCAGTCAGCTGGTTATAGGTTATGTTAAAAAGTTTCAATTGCTGTTTTAAAAGCCTGTGTTGGGAGGTTATGGCTTTCTGTGATAGAGAAGTTAAGATGTTAATTTTATTGGGATTTCTGGTAAAAAGAGTAGCAAGTATTCAGGATGTTGATTTTATCATCAGCAGTAGCTAAGGGGATATTCCACGCATCGGGCGTACTGCATCCCTAAGATCTCCTGTCCGATATGCGAAAAAATTGTGCAAAAGTTTCAGCATAATAATATCATAGGACCCACGTCCATCTATAGAATAATAGTATAAGCATCATCAGCCTATAACGTTCCCACTGCTCGGATACTGGCTTATTCGGTGAGAGGGAGTGGGCCATAATCTACCAAGCGGGCCCTTTTGATTCTAGGAAAGGCATTTCCTAGAACTAAAAGGGCCCGCTTGGTGAGGAAACTGGCAAGTTTGCTCACGAAGATTTTGAGAGCAGTGGTGATGAGATAAATTACACAAGGTAAGGTGACTGTCTGGGGTCGATCCAAAACCTTACGACACGACCAATTACTTATTTGACTAGCCAATTCTTCCCTTGCGGTGGTAGAGCTAACGGCCGCCTGGTTTGCGACTACCCTCCCACCGGAGTCCGGCGGCAAGCAGCCTGCTGTGTTTCGTCGATGCGTGGGAGTTCCAGTGCCTTAAGCATCTTCTGGGCACGCTCGTTTCATCATAGATCTCATCTATCGCTTTCCATCACGCGTGATCGAGGTCAAGTCCCCTGTTCAGGTTCTTTCTTTATTGCTGAATGAGCCTGCTCTTGGCAGGAATATCAACGTGCAAACTGTAACCATTAATTCAGCACACGATTCTAGCCCTGACTTAGAAATCTTAATCTTAGCTTAGAAATATAGGAAGGCAAGAATCCACCACCGAGATTTGCAGTGGCCCATATGGAAAGCTCTCAATCGATTGCGTACCCAAGTAGGCCGCTGCAGACTCAATTTGTCAAAGTGGGGGGTTACCGACCAATCCAACACCCTGTGCGAGTGTGGTGCTTCTGTTCAGACCATGTTCCACTTGCTGGAGTGTCCTAACGCTCGTTTACCTGCACCTCTGATGACCTAAAGAATGCCACTGAAACCGCAATCATCGTGGCTACCTACCTCAAACAATATAGAAAAAAAGGAAGAGTACAATGCGTGCCACGAAAGATGAGACTTGACACACCACATGGTTTGACATGCGCAGTACACGATTTTGGGTATCTTTAGCGGTATGAGGTCTGAGTGCGGGACGGGACCGGACGTCATAGGGGCGGCGGAAAGAGAGGGGGAGGTGGGGTCAAGTCTCATCTTTCGTGGCACGCATTGTACCATCGACAAGAAAAGAAGAAAAAGCATAGAAACTTTTCGTCGGTTATTTGCCACCTTATCAGCCACCATATCATACGCGTCGATGTCCCTAGTTGAGTTGAGAAAATGATGACCAGCGGAATGATTGCGTAACTTACTGTCAGTAGCAATGGGATTTATTTTGACTGTTCGACAACATTCATTACGTTATTAACGTTGTTGAGCAGACACATTTTTCAAACATATGGAGCAATGGATTAGCAATATTCTTCAAAATGATTCAGATTGAAATTTATAATGTGTTACGCAATTAGGGTGCAGTATCCCAAAATGGCGGTCTTGGCCTTTATAAAGTTATGAACAAAATTCCAATAATTAAAAAACTCATGAACATACCCTCTTTATAAGTGAAACAAAAAGGTCTACGGTAAAAAGTTTCTTTTCATACATTTTTTGTTTCATCGGCGTCTCATGATCAAATTCCTTCCGCTTTTTATCGAATTTCTTCTTCCATATTTTTTCTAACTAACTATAATTGATTTTCAACCCTCTCACTACACGTTTAGTTTCAATTTTCTTTGTAAATAGGACAGGTTTGTTAAAATTTATCTAAACTCCGTTTACAGAGATATTCTTTTGATACTGTTTGCAAAATTTAAATTCATTAGTGAAATGTATTTTGATCGGGTTTATTTTGAAAGTCCGTTATTTTGTCAAATTAGTTAAATATCTTAGTAGTAAGTAATATTAAGTAATAGCAAGTATTTACTGGTACTGCGGTGCTATTCTGTAAAAATCTCACCGTGAAAACTTAGGTGAAGTGAGCGTGGAGTGAGCTGTCATTAGTGTCAATTCCTAGTAAAAACAAACTCACTTCACCTAAGTTTTCACGGTGAGATTTTTACAGAATCGACCGGCAGATGTTCTATCTCACGAAATCCGCTCAGCATTGGTTGTTATAGTGACGTTTCCCGACATGCGTATTTGTGTGCGTGAACCTAGGTAGCGTTAGCAACAAAAATCTTATGAGGATTTTATTTTTCTTTCTATTTGAAGAATGAAAGTAAATTGTTAATAAAAATATAATTATTATAAAGAGAAAAATGTGAAAGGAGGGCAATAAAAAACAAAATAATTACATTTCGAGTCGCTGTTATTGTCGTCGGAATAATCTTTTATTATTTATTTCTTTTGTTAGCCTAGTGGGACAATATGTACCTAGTAACATATTATGTAGTAACTAGATGTTAGAAGATATAAGATTTCTTTCTTTCTTTAGATACATCATACATCTGCCTAGCATTTACCCAGCTATGTTGGGATCAGCTTCCAGTCTAACCCGATGCAGATAAATACCATTATTTTACATGGAGCGACTGCCTATCTGACCTTCACAACTCAGTTACTGGAAATACGATACCTCTAGGAAAGATTAATTTTCTGTCAGACTTTCGGGCTTCTGATGACCTGAAATGACTGTCAAAGATCCAAGAATGATAAGCTGGGACCAACGGCTTAACTTGCTTTCCGAGGCACGGAAGGATCTCGGTATGTAAAGATGGTCACCCATCCACAAACCGACCGTGGTAAGCGAAGCTTAACCTGATCGATCAACCCGTGCGGCCGTTACCACTGGGCCATCATATTGCTCTCATGTGCATGTAGGTACCTACCCAATAATTATATGTTTGGGCTAACACAAAACAACAATTACATAACAATAGCCCATAAATCTAGTCTATAAGCTATACGTATTTGCTTTCAGAAGCTTACGTAAATAAAACCTCATTTAAAGACACGTGTTCTGTAATTTATTCCACAGAAGACAATGTAATTTACGTAAGATTTTACGTGCCGCAGATATCTCACAGAAGTTTCATATTGTGCAAAACTATAGCTTATATTATTTAGCATTAGAATAAAATGCACATAAATAACAACTTATATCTAATTACTAAATAAAATGAATAAAACAATATTCTAATTTTATGAAAACTCTTAACGAACTATGGCGTCGAAAAATTTCTTCGCATCGATCTGACTGTGAGAGCCAGAAAACTGCATCAAAATGCGTTGCGTAGTTTAGTTCTAACAACACCGTTACAGACAGACACGAAAAGCGACTTTAATTTATAGTATGTACAGACGCCAGCACATCAAACTACCCGAAACTGTAAAATTTTCTCAATCAACTTTGAACCTTATGCTTTAGCGATAAAGTTGAAAATCTATTTAAAACATTTGACAGATTGTAGTAGCTTGATGTGCGGGCGTCTGTACTAGATATAGAATACGAGTATATAGAAGTCTCGTGGCAGAAAAATAATAGCCAAGTACTAGTTAAGTACTACTACACTACTGGTACTAGTTAAGCTACGCTTAACTAGTACCAGTACGTAACTCAACGCGTCTATTTTTAGTGAATTTTTTACGCGGAGCAGATGTTATACGTGCGAGTGTAAGTCGGTTACTCGGTTAGGTTAGGTTTTTTTTTTTTTTTTTTTTCTTGTACCTCCAACATGATCGGAGCCTATGCTAAGCTTTACATTCATACCAGTTCTCGCTTGTATTCCTCTCGCACTTTCATTCCTCATACTTTATCTTTCTTTCATTATATCATCGTTCTGTCTATAAGGGTAGGACGCCCTTCTACTTGTCCCTGTTCTTTTCTATATTCTTTTATTTATTTTTCGGGGATAACACAGCAACGCAATTTTTTATTTATTTACAACAACAGTACTTATTTCTAGCTTATTAATATCTTAATAAAATTACATATATGCGGTTGAACATTTTCTATATCTACTTTTATTTCTACCAACTTAACACTTCCTATTATTTCTATTTTCTTTTTTTCCTTTTATTTCTATTTACTTTTTTCCTATTATTTCTATTTCTATCTTCCTATTTTCTTCCTATTAGTGGTACTAGTTAAGCTACGCTTGCCGCGGTTGGTCCGTGGATGGGTGACCATCCATTACTTATCGAGACCCCTCCATGCCTCGGAAAACACGTTGTTCCCGGCTGTCATTCATACGTCTTTGACAGTCGTTACGTAAAAGTCTGATAACCAGTCTTAACAAGGGGTATCGTATTAGCCAGTAACTGGGTCGTGGAGCGCAGGTAGGCAGTCGCTCCATGTCTGGTAATATAAATACTCAAGAAACTGTCAGCATTACAATGTTGTATGGCAATGCTTGGCTACTGGTTTAATTGAAGCCAAGTTCTTGCAGAGATAAATAATATTATCAAGTTAATCCACCTCCCCCTCTAAATAGGGCGTAGTCAGTTAGATTAGTAGCGGAGCTTAATTACTTAAGGGACACTGCGACAATGATACCTACAATACGCTGTGTACCTATAGGTTCCTTAGCAGTATCTGTGAACTTCCCATTAGGTTAGCTTTGAAGTGCTATGACAGTTTGCAATGCCAGTGAGCTGAAGTGTTCCTTAGAGCAAATTAACAAAAGCAATGTTGGGTTATCGCCAGTAACATCGCATGACTCGTGAAGAACTCCTTCCAAAGTGGGGGGCAGAGAATGTTTTTGGTAGACTGAAGTATGGTGAAGCGAATAAAGAAAGGTCTTTTTTCAGCAGTGGAACTTAATGTAACGAAAAAGAAAAAAAGATAATAAGTTTATTTGCGGTATTCATGGCGCAGAGAAACAACACAAACGCAAAAAATAACAAGTTGGGAGAAAATTCGTCACATCCACGCAAAACAGCCAACGCTCAGCATAATGCTACGACCTTACGAAGAGAAATAAATAACACAATAAGAAATAACACAATGGTGCTGATTCCCTTGTTCAAAAACTAAACAAAATTTAAGTTCAGTGTATCTTTTTCTTTCTATTTCATTAAGAAAAGGTCGGAAGATAAATTTTAGTTTAGTCCTGTCAAATTAATCAGCGACTGACTGACAGACCGAATGCCTATTGAAATTACGTCAATTTACGTCAGGCAGGCACCGCTTTTTTCATACTTCGTTAATACGGTTTTGTGGAAGAGACAGGTAAAGTTTAAAATCAAAAGCTTATGGTTTTACTAGTAGTATAATTATTTTGGCTAGAGATGTACTCGCAACCGGCGTGCGTCTATGACCAGATTGTCTCACAATTATTGAATTTGTTTGAATAACATTTATAGTAAATGAAATATCATGGACGAAAATAAGAGACTACAAAATAAAACTCAATGTCAAACGTAAAACATCTTTATGGTGTGTCCCGTCCCAGCCGCCGCAGGAGACGCTCCGGGCGTCGGGAGCCGCGAGACGACTCCCGGCCAACGTAGGCACGGGCCTGCGGACGGAGAGTAATGGGTAGCTCACCGTCGGATCAGGACCCGGCCCGTGCCGGACGGCGCGTACGTGTTCCACGCGCGCCTCAAAGTGATGTCAGCATCAACCGAAGGGGCCCGTTAGGGCCGAAGCCTGCCGGGTCAGCAGGATTGTCCGAAAGGGTTACCGCTGGCCCGGAACATAAAGAGCTAAGGAAGAACACGGGTGGGTTTTAGTCAGTAAGAGTCACACTCCCTTCCGTTCCACCCAGAGCGGAATCATTTTATGATTTCTCGTCCTGAAAAAGAAAAAAAAGGTGGAGTGAAATCAGAATTTCAGGTTCAAGTTTTCAAATAATATCATCATCAGCTGCCTGGCCTTTTCCCAACTATGTTAGGGTTGGCTTCCAGTCTAACCGGACCAGTATTTTACATGGAGCGACTGCTTATCTGACCTATAGGTATTCCTCTTGGTAAGATTGGTTGTCAGATTTTCGGGCTTCTGACGACCCGTAACGACAAAGATCCACGAATGGCAGCCGGGACCAACGGCTTAATGTGCTTTCCGAGGCACGGAGAGGTCTCGGTATGAAAAGATGGTCCAACCATAGACCAACCGGTAGCTTAACCTGATAGGCTACCTGTGCGGCTGTTATTATTATTTAGCCACGAGCCCCTCAAGTATTCAAATAATAATATAATTAAAAATGTTTGTTGTTATTAATAACGTCTAAAAAAATTAAATCAAATTACTCAATCCGTAAGTGGCTCGTATCCACAAGTACGTTTTCTCAGCCTTTTGTTCGCATCAGATACTATTGGAACAGACCATAAATAGAAACAAATTTCATCGAAATCAGCGACTCTCGTCTTCTTTAATGCTATTGATGTTATGTTAGATGAGAAGATCTCATTGGTAAAGAACTTGAAACTACTTCTAACTCCTCTACACATTGTCTCCTCTGAATGTGTTTATGAATAATGAAATAACTTCGCTAACGCATCTCGGGCTTCTAATATTTCCTGCAGGAAATTGAAATACGCTAAGCTGCATTTATGTTCGTAATCTTTATGCTTTCAGCCTCCAGAGAAGGTACTTAGGTTTTGAAGTAGAAAATTACGCAAAGGCTCTTCGCTGATACGGTTTTGTTAAAAAGATAAGCAAAGTTTAAAATCTAAAGCTTATAATTTTACGAGTAGTATTAAACTAGAGTAGTACTCGCAAATTATAATACATACATAAACTCACGCTACAACGCTAAAAGATAGGCTAAAAGACAGTACAGAATTCGGAACATGACGCTGCGTTCCAAAACGGGCATACTGAATATAGGAAAGAAGGCTGCCAGGCTTAAATGGGATTGGGCGGGACACATCAGCCGTATGCACGATGACCGCTGGGCAAATCTCCACACAATGGGTGCCTAAAGGTGGACGGTCTGAACGCGTACCGCGAGGGCTGGTTCGAGGTGGCGTGGGAAAAGAGTACCTGGAAGGATTTGAGGGAGGCCTTTGCCCAGCGGTGGGAAAATAGAGGCAAAAAAAAAAACAAAAGAAAAGAAGCTTTGCTTCGTTTCGCTTTGCTGCGTGCACCTTCCTAGGGTAATTACATGCCAAAGATGCTAGATTGTATGTTGTATGATGCTAGGTAATTATGCAAGGTTTAGCGTGTTACCTCGATGTCACCTCTATGTAAATAGACGCGCATGCGCATGCTGGGCATGCAGGTAAACCACCAAGATGCCCGCGTTGTATCTCTGCGAGGTATCCTTCGGCATCTGCATGCGTGACATCGAGGTAGCGAGCTAAACCGCGACCGCGAGGCATCGCTGTGACGTATCTTCGGCATTTAATTATTTGTGTTTGGTGCATTTTTTAATGTTGCGCGATGCGGTCGCCTTGGCTGTAATGTGCGCTTAACTTTAAAGTACACATTAATAACATAAACCCCATCAGTACTTAAAAACAATTAAATGCTTTTCCATTAAAATGTATTTAAAATAAAAACTAAAAGCTTCTCTGGGAATAATAAATGATTGCTTTCCATTTGCAGAGCTCACGTGCTCATTAAGAATTCTTTCAGTGATATTAAAATTACAATAATTGTTGTTAATAGCATATTCAATATATATAATTATATGGGTAGTAATAAAAGCTCCGACAAAAAATAAGAATTGTCCTTACTTAAAATATTAAATCTACTGCCTAAAATACTAACTTTCCGACTACTTTTGTCCGAATAAAAATGACGAAACGACCGAATGAGATACTGAAATCTTCGAAAAATAAACATGACTGTTTATTGCTATATATACTTTTCTACCAGCTTAAATTACGTTCTACTGCAAACTATGAGTCTCTAATCAATCACTCTAATTCTCATACGCTCGCTCTTGTATTCTATGTCGACGTAGCGCCGCTTCGCGGGGCTCCTATTTCTATGTAAAGGGTTTAAAGTAACCTAACCATTTTTTTTTAACTTGGAGATATGCTCATGCATTCTGCACTACCACGGGGAGATAGTGCAGTTATGTGGGATTCTAACCCACTTAAACTCCACGGTGTCCTCCTCTGCCGCTTACGGCGGGAACACGGGCACGCGTTAGCACTCATCCGTGAACCCGCCGCGGCTGTGCGTTATCGGACCCTCCTCTGGGGAGTACTCGACCCATCACCGGCGCACCAGAACACATAGCACGCCGTGACCACCCCAGGGACCAATCCAGCACATGGGCGCTAGACGACCCCGTGTCTGGGTACCCTTGGTCCCCCTGCGACGGATCAGGTCATTGGCCCCGCCACCTGCCAATTTTCGGCTGCAGAGGATAGGGAGAGCGGCCAACGTAATACCAACACTCCTCCTCCTCTGCAGCCCCACCGCGTCCGCCATCATACGGTGGCGACCCCGTCAAGGCCGCGGAAGTTAGAGAGAGCGGCGCAACGCAATACCGATACTCCTCTCCCGCCGCGGCCTCTAACCCTCAGCCGCGATGCCTCCCATACGACATCGCCGCCCACCTCAGTTGCGATGTCGCTAAAGCGGCATCGCCAAGATAAACTCAGAAAGTCATTCACTTATACATTGAATTGAAAATTGAATTGAATTGAATCATTGAATAGTATAAACATATGAATTGAAAAAGTCAAATTGTTCACAAGAGAGGCGAGGATTTAACCACTGGGCCATCACGTCCTAAGTGACAGATCTGCCACATTTACAGTTATTGAAATTATTGCATTTACTATTTCTCAGTAGCCGACCGGAGTTTGGATTTTTTTTCAGGATGGGAAATCATCACATGACCCCTCCCGCTCTGGGTGGAGCGGAAGGGAGTGTCAGACTCTTACTGACTAAAACCCACCCGTGTTCCTTTCTTAGCCCTTTATGTTCCGGGCCAGCGGTAACCCTTTCGGACAATCCCACTGACGGAGTTTGGATTTGTGTTTGATAGCAATAGGCTTTCCTATTGATTGAAAAAAATATATAATCCGCCATCTTGGAGCGGCGGCCATATTGAATTTAGTGTGATGTTATTAACATTATCGTTTTCTACTCTTCAAGCCCTTTCATTTGATACCCATATTAAGGGGGTTGAGAAAAAATATGCAATCCGCCATCTTGGAGCGGCGGCCATATTGAAATTATTACAATATTGTGTATTGCACATTTTATTGTTACCAGAAATAAAGGTGTATGCAAAATTTCAGCTCAATTGGATATCAACAAATGATCGAAAAATGGTTTGCAAATTTTGACGGACAACTTACATACGAACAGTGCAAGCTAAATAAAAGCTTGTAAAAAGATTATTATTTATACTACGATTAAGATTATTATTTATAACATGAGACAGAAGCATAATCGGCGACAAGTCTTCCCCTTCAAAGATGTTATTATCATCTGTCAGATCTCCCATTCTATTAGGTGTGATTGATATAACTGAAAATCTGGAAAGGCTTTTACTTTCAAAACACAAAACCTAATCAGCTGCTCCATGTTCACATAACTCGACAAAATGTAAGGAACAGCTGTTTATTTCGTGATTTTTGGGGTCCTGGTGTTTAAAATACGCACATTATTTAACATGTAAAGTGGCTCGTGGCTAAATGATAACAGCGGGTTGACTGAAGGTTAAGCTATGCTTGCCGCGGTTGTTTTGTGGATGGGTAGCCATCCATTATATATCCAGCCCTCCATATCTCACAAAACACGTAAAGCCGGCTGTCATAGTAGATTTTTGACAGTCAGAAAGCCTGGCTGACAACCAGTCTTGTCGAGTGGTATCGTGTTACCTAGTTATTGAACTGTGGAGGTCAGATAAGTAGTCGCTCCATATAAAAAAATTGGTATTCAGCTGTATCCGTCAGACCGGAAACCGACCCTAACACAGTTGGGAAATGGCTAGGCAGATGATGAACACCTATGATTATAGTCATCATATTTTTTCTGGCCCTAACCTAAATTTGTTAGGGTGGCCACAATACTAGAGTTTAATGAACCAATGTTAAGAAGCAGAAACTAATGGAATTACCTCCTCCCTATCAAATCCTACCTCCATATCAAATTTTATCAAAATTGGTTCAGCCGTTTGAGCGTGAAGAAGAAACAAACATATAAACACACACACACACACTCACAAACTTTCGCCTTTATAATATTAGTGTGATAATATAGAGGTATGAGGAACAGGGTGTAAAGTTCACACATCCATCCTCCATAGAAAAGGGAGGATCCTCCGACCAGACGGGTGTCGTGGGCCATACCTGCCAGATGAATCATATCGGGATGTTGTATATAGTCGCGCGGTGAACTCTGCTTCGATGCAGGAATTCCGGGACGTCCGTATAATGCGTAGTTCGTATGTGGCCATGTAGATGCCGCCACAATAATAAGGACACATCACGACCTTAAAAATATGGTAATTAAAAAATAATTCCACAAAAAGATAACTTGTCTCAAATAAAATGTAGCTCTTTATGAGTTACCTACTTGAAGCAATTTATTCAAAAATTCTTTGAGTCTGAACATTCAAAATTTTTTTCATCTCTAGACCTGAAGTAATTACCTCATTTCAAGGGTCATAAAACATTTTAAACACACAATTCTATGTTAATGTAAGATGAAAATTCTGAAAAAGATAACTAACTATGTATTAATTATTTCTCGAGGAAACTAGAAAGAAGGTTTTATATTAACTCCCTTTGAGACGGACAGACTATAAAGTGATGTTTAATTAACGAGATAAGAGCAAAAAGTTTTGTTAAATTACTTGATTTAGTCTGAAGCACGTTATGTAAAACAGCTTTCAAAGATTCTTTACAGAAAAATGATGATCCACTAAAGGATTTCATAGTCGATGCTTTTTACAAACACTTATCTCATAAGCACAAACACCCTATTATGTAAGTATAAGATTCACAAATATACGTACCGTGCAGAAAAAAGGATACTTGTACTAAAGGATCAAACATATTTTCACCGCCACACGTAAGCACATCATATTTTTGAAGGTACACTGGTTCCGTGCAGAAAAAAGAAATACCTCTTGGTACCGGTAAAAAAGGACCAAAAATATATTCTCCAGAAAATATTTACTCATACTCTCGCTTATGAAAGTTGCACTCATGTTTCAATTAATACTCTAACTTCATCATTGACAAAATAATTACTTCCTTCAAGATCAATTCTCAGATCACTGGACACGTATCCCTCAGAGTATTCCTTTTAAACCGTTAAGGAGCCTCTCTAGGTACTTGTACTATTTTTAAAGGACTAAAAATATATTCTCTGTTCCGTGCTGAAAAAGGAACAACTCTTGTTAGCAGTACCAAAGGACCAAAAATAGTTTCTCCACAAAACATCAACGCATACTCTCGCATATCAATCGTACCCTGACGTTGCAATTATTTTAATAACTTCGATTAAATAATTATTTCCTTCAAGCTTAATTCTAAGATCACTGAACTCCTCTAGGTAAGAGGATTCCTTTTAAGTCGATATGAAAGGAGTCAGTCTTTACTATTGATACGTTTCAGGCGCATCTACGCAGTCAAAGCTTCATGAAAATCTAATCGTTGTGTGATCACGGCTTTGGTGTAGTGGGTAGGGATGGTACGAGATTGAAAAATTTTGTGTATGTGAGTTTAAATGTTTGTAAATGCACCCACGATACAGGAGAAATTCCTAGTGTGGGGCAACGTTTTTTTAATAAAAAATAATAATAATAATAATATCAGTATCAGTAAAAATGATGAACTTCCATAAAATTTGTCATCCTTTAAGTATTTAACCCCATAAGGCGATCTTAATCATCCTATTTATTTATTAAAAAAAAAAAAAAACAACCGACTTCCACAAAAAACATTACAAAATGAAAAATTACTTTAATTTCGGAAGTCGGTGTCGTTGGTTCTGTATTTTATTTTTATTTTATATTTTTTTTGGATTTCGATCAAGTACACTAATTGATCGTGACGTGCTTTACTATAATTCAGATAGATGCGAGATCTATAATTATGACAAAAACTGTATGTCTTTAGTTGGCATCTACTAGTATATATAAATAAAACAAAGTCGGGTTAGTTACACCATTTATAGCTCAGAAACGGATGAACCGATTTTTATGATCTTTTATTTTTTGGATTTGTCTCCGCCACGAGTAGCAGAATAACTATTAAAACACGGGATAAATTCACGAAAAAAAAAATTAAGATAATTATTTTTCTCATACATTCATTCTTATTGATTCTGGGGCGGTACGAAGTTCGCCGGGTGAGCTAGTAAACAAATAAATAAATAACATAGTAATATCCACAATTTGATCACATAATATCGTATCAATGACAGTGTATATTATCTCCCATATTGCTGATATTGGATAGATTGTTCGCGTGGTCGTAGGTATTAATAGTTCACGTGCAAATAGTTGTTTGGGACTAATTATGCTAGATCTAGAGCTAGGGCTGGCAAGCTTGAATTTCGCTCTGCAATATCGGTATCGGTGATGCATGGAAATATGAGGTTAAGAGTAAACTAGTCGCGAGCTCGAACTCATTGGTGGTCATGGCCAAAAAGCACGCTGTCTGACCTGGCTTCGTGTCCGACGAAGCTAGCATCAGTGATGAGCAGTTAGACGCTAGTCTACACGAACAACGTCTAGTTCTCATGCACAGAAACACCGTTTCGAACTGATAGGCGCGTAAAAAATTAGAAAAGTGCTTCGGAAAATCGAGTTTTATGAAAAAAACTAATGCATAAATCGATTACAAATAAAGTTTATTGAACTCTTCGATAACTGAGATTTGACGGTACGGACTTGGTTTTGAAGATTTTACAGTTCTTTTATTACACATTTACACCCAAAGTTACGTTAAAAATTGCAAGAAAAACGAATCTTTGTTGGCTCATAACTTTTTAATGGCTTTTTATTTTACTATTCTGTTTCCGTACAGACAAAATTAATAATAAGTCAAAACGATATCATGTTTAACTTTGAATGCACAACGTCAAACAGTGGATTAATACTCTCCCGAAATTTGTATGGAAAAAATATCGACTAGTGGCACCTTAATAGGTAGTATTCCGGGATACATAGTATTATGCAAAGCACTCGACCCTTCGACTAGTATCGACCATTGGCTTCTGCAATGACATAGATAGCACAGGTAAGTTTCCCTCCCAGAGACAAAAATCAAATGTCTCATAATCTATACTAATTATAAACCTAAAGAGTTTGTTTGTTTTTTGTTAGTTGGTTAACTAACACTTGGATTTGGAAAATTCTTTATGCATTTGGTAGCTCAATTCCTGAGGAAGGCTATAACATCACGCTAGGATCCATAGGAAACGAACAAAAAGAAAATAGTCGAAAACGAAAACGAAGTAATAGCGCGGACGGGCGATGCGATGCGACGGGGTGGGTCGCGGGAATGAGATATTTCACATGAACGAAGTCGCGGGTAATCACACTAATATTATAAATGCGAACGTTTGTGAGTGTGTGTGTGTGTGTGTGTGTTTATATGTTTGTTACTTCTTCACGCTCAGACGACTAACCTTTTTTTAAAAAAATTTTGATAAAAATTTGTACGGAGGTAGCTGACACCCTGTTTTTTTTTTTTTTTTTCACGTGGAGAAATACTCATGCATACTACACTACCACGGGGAGATAGTGCAGTTATGTGGGACTCTAACCCACTAAAACTCCACGGTGTCCTCCTCTGCCGCTTACGGCGGGAACACGGGCACGCGTTAGCACTCATCCGTGAACCCGCCGCGGCCGTCCGTTACCGGACCCTCCTCTGGGGAGTACTCCCCATCACCGGCGCACCAGAACACATAGCACGCCGTGACCACCCCAGGGACCAAACCAGCACATGGGCGCCAGACGACCCCGTGTCTGGACACCCTTGGTCCCCCAGTGACGGGTCAGAACATTGGCCCCGCCGCCTGCCAATTTTCGGCTGCAGAGGATAGGGAGAGCGGCCAACGCAATACCGGCACTCCTCTTCCCCTGCAGCCCCACCGCGTCCGCCATCTTACGGTGGCGACCCCGTCAAGGCCGCGGAAGGTAGGGAGAGCGGCGCACCGTAATACCGGCACTCCTCTCCCGCCGCGGCCCTCAACCCTCAGCCGCGACGCCCCCGTTACGACATCGCGGCCCGCCTCAGTTGCGATGCCGCTCAAGCGGCACCGCAACCTACTTTTGGCCGCTACGTCGTCGGCTTGGTAGCAAAAGCCCTGACGAGCGGCCCCTCCTCGGGTTCCTCTTAGCTTCACCGTGGGGCTCAAAACCACGGCTACTGGGCCCCCCCGCCTCGACAATGCGGGAACCCACCGGGGGGGAGGTAGCTGACACCCTTTTTTTTTTTTTTTTTTTTTTTTCACGTGGAGAAATGCTCATGCATACTACACTACCACGGGGAGATAGTGCAGTTATGTGGGACTCTAACCCACTAAAACTCCACGGTGTCCTCCTCTGCCGCTTACGGCGGGAACACGGGCACGCGTTAGCACTCATCCGTGAACCCGCCGCGGCCGTCCGTTACCGGACCCTCCTCTGGGGAGTACTCCCCATCACCGGCGCACCAGAACACATAGCACGCCGTGACCACCCCAGGGACCAAACCAGCACATGGGCGCCAGACGACCCCGTGTCTGGGCACCCTTGGTCCCCCTGCGACGGGTCAGGACATTGGCCCCGCCGCCTGCCAATTTTCGGCTGCAGAGGATAGGGAGAGCGGCCAACGCAATACCGACACTCCTCTTCCCCTGCAGCCCCACCGCGTCCGCCATCGAACGGTGGCGACCCCGTCAAGGCCGCGGAAGGTAGGGAGAGCGGCGCACCGTAATACCGGCACTCCTCTCCCGCCGCGGCCTCCAACCCTCAACCGCGATGCCTCCGGTACGTACGACATCGCGGCCCGCCTCAGTTGCGATGTCGCCCAAGCGACACCGCAACCTACCTTTGGCCGCTACGTCATCGGCTTGTCAGCAGAAGCCCTGACGAGCGGCCCCTCCTCGGGTTCCTCTTAGCTTCACCGTGGGTGTCCAAGCCACGGCTACTGAGCCCCCCCGCCTCGACAATGCGGGAACCCACCGGGGGGGGTAGCTGACACCCTGGATTAACATATAGGCAAATTTTTATCCCGATATTCCCACGGGATCGACATTTACGCGGGTGAAACCGCAGGGCGCAGCTAGTGCTTTATAAAAAATAAAATGCCAGTAGTACCCGAGAACCAAGACAAAGGTGGCAGAAGTTGGTATGGTGGTACTACCACGACGGAAGTCCTTTAGGAAGAGCCACTTCAAAATTGTGATTGTCTTATAAAAAGTTGAAATCTATTCAACCATCGTCGTTACTAAACGAACTTCCGAAAACCCAATTTTTTGCTTAACAAAAAAATTCAATAAAGATTTCTAAAACCCTCCCGCGCCAACCCTGTATAACCTCGCAATATTCACTGACTTGCATTATTCAGTTTCATTACTCGCAGCTACTACGGACAATAAATCGAAGGATAGCATTTATTCATTGGACGCTTTTTTTTCATTTTTATACGCTTTTTAGGAAGAGGATTCTGTTTGGATTATGTGTTTACGTTTTTGAATCGGGATTTTCTTTTTTTTTGTGTTTTTGATGTGGTTCGGTAAAACTTAAGGGGCTCATGGCTAAATAATTACAGCGACACGGGTCGATGGAAGGTTAAACTACGCTTGCCACGGTCAGTTCGTAGATGGGTGACTATCCATTACACATCGAGACCTCTCCCTGCCTCGGAAAGCACGTACAGCTCCAGTCAGCGGTGCTATTCTGTAAAAATCTCACCGTGAAAACTTAGGTGAAGTGAGCGTGGAGTGAGCTGTCAATAGTGTCAATTCCTAGCAAAAACAAACTCACTTCACCTAAGTTTTCACGGTGAGATTTTTACAGAATCGACCGGCAGGTTGTCATTCGTAGATCTTTGACAGTCGAAAGTCAGAAGCCCAATAGTCTGATAACCAGACTTAAGGCTCCTACAAACGGGCGCGACACGAAGGCGCGACTTGCGGTGCCTTAGTGTCGCGCGCAATTTTATCGCGTGTCGCGCCTGAGGAGCCTTTACTAAGGGGTAACGTGTTACCAAGTGACTGGATTGTGAAGGTTAGAGAGGCAGTCGCTCCATGTAAAATACTGGTATTCGGCTACAGGATCTCTATGCATTTATATGATGTTTTTAAATATTAAACAAATGAAGTCGGCTAAAATAAGGCACTGCGACTAGAATATCAATTGTTTTTTTTTACTGTTTAATTTAAAAGAACGTTAAATGAAAAATGAATGAAACCACGAATCCTACATTTTATTTCAGCTGACAGACGTCCACAGCTGGACATAGGCCTCCCCCAAGCACCTCCACTTCGACCGGTTCTGTTCTTCCCGGATCCAGCGGATTCCTGTGGCCTTCACAAAGTCATCGGTCCACCTTTTGGGAGGCCTTCCAAGGCTACGTCTTCCGGTACGCGATCGACACTCCAGAACCTTTCGGCCCCATCGGCCATCTGTTCAGCGAACAATGTGCCCTGCCCACTACCACTTAAATTTGGCAATTCTTCTTTTGGTTTCGTTAATTGTGATAATATCATCGCCACGCAGTATAAAACATGGTTTCTCACCAGCCAAAAACCAACAACTGACAAAAAAAAATACGAAACAAAAACAGAATAACGAAAAACAAAAAGCAAATGTGAAAGAAATTCTCTAATCTTTGACGTTCCCTGATTAACATTTAATCACGAAAGCGATGTATGAAGGACCCAAACTAAACGAGAATGCTCACTAATTGATTCCGTAGCTCAATAAAAACTAAACGCGGGAAGAAATACTCTGAAACCCTTAATGTTGGGGAAAGGAAGGCCGATTTGTTTCACCATTCAATGGAAAGAACCTGTGAGGAGCTATTAAGTTAATCCGCTTAGACCCTGTACTACAAAACCGTCGATATAAATGACCCACAAACATCACAAACCATCCATTGCTGGTTTTCTACCAAAATGTTTCAACCAACCTCTAGCAGAACCCGCAATGGATTTGAGCCTAAGAATTTGGTCCACAATTTTGCTGGTAATTAAAAATCTTGCAAAGTAACATTGTGGGCAGTCGAAAGGCGACGGCACGCACTGTAATCAGTGCTAAGTCATTTCATTGCCAGATAAAGAGCTACTTTTCTTCGGATAAATTAATATTATTCGAGATTGGACGAGCTCGACGAGATAACGTGAGTTCTTACAACTAAGGGGTGTAATTAGATTTCTCTTTGCTATGTTACTAGCATCTATGTATTTGGACTCTTTGGAGAATTAGTTTCCTTAGATTGTCAGCCTCTGTCTTTGTGATTGTGACGTTGTTAATGTCACGGTCCTTGTTTGTAGCAGACTTAGGTGTGGATCTTCTTATTAACCGGTAAAGCTCCGCGCGTGACTGATGGGTCACGAAACAATAGAAAATCAATTGTGTCTTATTAGCGGAGCTTAAGGGGTTAATTTAGTTTTTCCCTCTTTCGTTTAACTGTTTTGTTTCTGTCAATTAATTCACGTACCTACGTTGTTACGTACGTTCGAAATGTCTTATTTAAAAAAGATTACTGAAAATCTCTGTTTCTATGGAAAATTTAAAATTGGTCTAATTTGGCTGTAACACTATTTTTCGAAAATGTTCTTAACTAACTTTTTAGACCTTTGTATCCTGCTTATGCGTAAGAAGTTTCATTAAAATCAGTTCATTCATTTCGAAAAACAAGGGCTTGAAAGTTTTTATGAAATGCCGTACGTCGTAAACGCTCTATGTATTGTATATATATATATTTAATATATGTATATATATATATTTAATATAATTATTATATATATTTGTAATTTTTTTTTATTTTTTCCCTGCTAATTTTAACGACCAGTGTAAGTCACCCCATTTACACTCGGCTCATGAGGCGATATACTAAGCTACCAGCCGCACGGCGAAAATCGACCTAGTGAATGGAATTCCGGCAATTCGGACGTTCGATCTGATGACTTCGGGGAATTAGCTATCGGGCATATGACATTCGAAATCAAGCAGTGAACCCGTGTAAATCCCCCATGAGTCGCCTTTTGCTCATCCGCAGAAGAAGTCGTGATGTATGTTTACTCTGCTGAATTCTGCATAATTTTTTCGTCGTTACTTTCACTAAGCTTCAATTGCAGTTCTGCCTCTTAAGAATGTCGATAAACCCCAAACATTTCCCAAACAGGTATTAACAAAGAGAATCAATAGAAATTGGTTAGGAAATTACCTGACAGAGGCTATGTAGTGATTTATGAGGGGTTTCAACAAAGCTATGGTTAGTCGCTAAAACTTGAAGATTGGAAAACTTTTGGTATTTTCGGTGGAGCTGCATCAATTCTTTGGAAGTATTGAAGATGAATGAGATAGGTGAGGAAGTTGTATGTCGGAAAGGTATTTTGACGAATAAATAAGATTTTCTTTTGTTTCAAAGACTGTGAATGTTGTATGGTGTGTCATAATTATATTGGTCGTTCCTTGGTCGTTTCTTTCGACAAATTTTGATCTAACAATGTTAACAATAGTAGAAAATAAAATTACTATTATTTCCTTAATTTAATTAAATAATATTTTTAAATATTAAATTAGAATATAAAAAAATATGAAAACATTTAAAAATATAAAAAATAGTAGCCCACCGGTATCGTGAAGCTATAAGTCAGGGCTCTTGAGAGAAGCATCTCCTGACAATGCGGACCATGTCCAGAAGTACCGCTTTCTGAATCAAGCCCTTGATCCAGCTGCCCAACGAGAGCCTCCTTAGGTGTTGGTCGAGGCTCTTGGCTATTAAACCATTGGCTGTCACGACTATCGGCACAATGATCGCCGAGTCCACATCCCACATGTCGACAACCTCGCGAGCCAAGTCAAGATTAGATTAGTATTATAGTATCATGTAATTCACCTGGGAAATGAAATAGTTAAGCTTCTCTATTGAATATATTATGAAGTAGGTCTTATCTCAAAGTAGCAACCGTTATTTCTCAAAAAAAATCACTTTTGGTGTTTACATAAGTGTAAGATACTTTATTTTATGCTCGTGACTGTACAGCACAAAAAATATCCAACAACCGAAATCCACATCCCTCCACACTATTTTCCCAACTCTAAACACAAACACAGCTACCTCAAGAGTTTCAACTCTTCAAAACTCAGACACACAGTTTCAGAAACACAAAAACAGCTACCACAAGAGCTGTACCAACAGACAGAAACCGCGAAAGAGAACTCCCCAGTATAGCCAAGTTTTAAAAACCATGAATAAGGTTGACATTTTCTTTTGAGGTCGCTGATAACGGAATGAGGATGAAATGATGTGGAAGGTTTTCCCACAGCCTTCCACACTATTTACCCAACTCTTCACAACCTAGACGCACAGTTTCAACTAGAAACACAAATACAACAACCACAGGAGCTGTACCAACAGAATCCGAGAAAGAGGGCTCTCCACCAAAGTCGACTTTTAAAAATTTAATGTGATTAAAGGCAACCTTGCTGCAATATGCGAAGGAATGAATTTAAGAGGGAAATAAAAAGGTTCAAGTTATGCGGGTGTGTAAATGGTAGGTAGATAGTATTATGTGAAGTGTATTGAGTAGGTACCTATGCAAAATTCAATTTCCTTTTTCGGATATTGTATCAAGATTTACGAAGACTGGGTCTTGAGAAACATGACAATGTATTCATGAAATCGTTTTGGAGATGATATTTTTCTAGGTGAACTTTTTCACAATTATTGTCATCCGTTTTTTTGCTAAGAACTCTTTCACAATTATTAGCTTAGCGTTTTCTCGAATATTCCGGCTTCCAGTCTAACTGGATGCAACAACACTTACTACTAATCATCATCATTTCAGCCGAAAGACTTCCACTACTGGACAAAGAACTCCCGCAAGGAGGGGTGGGGGGTTTGCCATAATCGCCACTCTTGGCAGGCGGGTTGGCGATCGCAGTATGGTGGTGAAGTGCATAGAGAACGCGCTTGCTCATTCTCCGGTACGACCCTTAGTCGCCTTTTACGACACCCACGGGAAGTATGCTATTCTTTATGTGGTGGTGGTGTTATTCGATTTTTTTTTAAGTGAAAACTTTTATAGAGGCTTTGTACAGACGCCAGCACATCAAGCTACCCGAAACTGTCAAATTTTCCTAATCAACTTTGAACCTTATACTTAAAAGCGTTAAAGTTGAAAATCTATTAAAGAAATTTGACAGATTGTAGTAACTTGATGTGCTGGCTGGCGTCTTTACACTTTTTTTGTAATGGGTAAAAAATGGTAAACTCGCGTCAGGACACGTGACCTGATCGAAAATTCGTAAGACGGATGGCCGTAGTCGGTACCGAGCGTGTTTTGTTTATAAGACGATTCACAAAATACACACGTAATTGTTCAAGTTTTCACTTCTGTCAGCACTCCCGGAGTGCCACTGTTTTATTTTAATTTTATTTCTTTTTCTTACTATTAATACTGAATACTAATTCAACACTTAACGACTGCCTACCGAAGTCTACAACTCAGTTACAGGGTAACACGGGCAATCCTTTGGTAAGACAGATTGTCAGACTTTCGGGCGTATGGCTACCCGAAACGACTGACAAAGGTCTAATAAGTAACTCCAAACTCGTAAATCAATGACAAAACTTAGGTTACCTTGGATTGCATGATGTCATGAAAGCACTCTTTTTAATCAGGAAAAGTAAGTGTAAAATATTGAAAACTATTTGCTCTACACGAGATTTTGATATAATTACTATAGTTTCCACACGCCATTGCCAGAGGAATTCTAACCTAGATATAGTTGTTAAAATATTGAAAACGTGCGTCCAGCGCCTTCAGGGAATTCCACTGTAAACATAAATTCTCACACACCTTAATTTATTTATTTACTAACTTCCAAGGGTACGGTCATAGCTTAGTCACAGAATAGCACAGAAGGTCGGCTCCATACAATGGGCTAAAATGCTAAGACGCTAAAACACATAGATACGCTTCATTACAGCGAGTGCGTGCAAGCTTATTCGCGACTGGCATTTGTTTGACATCGTCGCACGTATACCTTATTCCAGTGAAAATTCCATCGCTTTCCACCAGGCGAGATCAAGGTCAGGAGAAAAATGGAATAAATGTAGTACCTACTATTTTGTAGCTCCGTTGAAATACGCATCGACCTGCTCAAAGTTTACAATGTAAAAAACAGGTGTTTGTTTCTGAAACTGTTGTTTTAGTGATAATTCATTTTGGATGTCGGAATTGGAAAACTGGTGGTGTTTAGGTAGACATAAATCTTTTACAGATGTTTCTTGTACTGCAGACGCTATTGTCGCCGCTCCAAAATAAGATACCAGTTGAAGACACCCCCTCGTGGGCTCCTGGCTAATTAATAACAGCCGTATGATAGTCAAAGGTGACCATGTGGCCATCCATTATATACCGAGACCTTGGAAAGCACGTTGTTACAGGAAGTCAGTAGTCTGAAAGTCTGGCAATCAGTCTTGCCAAGGAGTATCGCGTTACTCAGTTACTGGGGCTGGGGAAGTTAGAGCTCAATGCCATGCAGGGTAGATTGAATACATGACTTTATAACTGTCTGACGGTTTTGAGTATTTTGTATGGTTTACGCATTTACGTAGACCCGTCACACGACGCTACCAGATCTGCAGTACATTTGTCCTGCAGATCTGGTAGCGTCGTGTGACGGGTCGTTGAGCTCCCTAAAATAGGGTTGAGCTACACGATAACTGATGCATGCATGCCGTTTGCTGGGACAGGTCAACTCAAAGCTTCAATGATTCTTTCTTCAAAAGGCCCTTCTAGACATGGCCCTGCATTGTTAGATAAAATTCTAAAAATATAAGGTTTGGACTTTAGAAAAGACCATAACCTCCGAGTTTGTTTCAGCATTATTTTCTTCTTAGGTATCAGTCAGCTAGGAAATGCCGGCGCCATCTAGTTTTAAAATATTGACCAACAAAATAAAGGCGTATAAAAGTGTCTTATAATAGTGTTGCGCGCCACAAATAATGCCTGATGCTTAGTGAAATTAGTTACCACTGGCGCCATCTGGTATCGGGTAGCGGAACTAGTACCTTGGTACATCGGTACAGGACATTGACCCTTCCACGGTAGGTACTAGTAATTCCGAGAACTATCGACGTCGAGTCGGTCGGGACCGCTATGTACTCGAACATACTAGATGTTTATCGAATAGCTCTGTGGGACTATATAAGGCGGGCGCGAGCCGCGAGACACATAGTTTTGAGTAAGCTATACATGCGATAACATCGAAAGCGATATTCGAGTGCGACTAAGAGTGATCAGTAAGTGACATTGTGTTTCTAATTAGTGTTGGAATTGTAATTAGTGTTGGTGAGTAAATTGTCATTTTTTTGGTTATTAAATCGGCAGTTTTTATTGTAACGAACCCCAAGCTCGTAACAATTGGTGTCAGAAGTGGGATTTAAAAACCATGCCGATTTTACCTAAAGACGACATGGAGGGTATCCGTACCCGGAGTCAACGCCAGCAAGAGACGGACCAGAGGCGATTCGGTGGAACAACGCCACAGAGGTCGGAAGGCCAGCTACCAACCACGGAGGCCGGCCCGTCCACAGCTGCTCCAACATCATCAGCACCAGATTTTGCTGCTCTGATGATGATGCTGCAGGAGCAGGCCCGCCGACAGAAGGAACAGGCTCGCCGACAGGAGGAACAGGCTCGTCGGTTGGAGGAACAGCTCCAGCGGGACAAGGAGGAACAGGCCCGTCGGTTGGAAGAACAGCTGCTGCGTGACAGGGAGGAACAGGCCCGCCGACAGGAGGAACAGGCTCGCCGACAGGAGGAACAGGCTCGTCGGTTGGAGGAACAGCTCCAGCGGGACAAGGAGGAACAGGCCCGCCGACAGGAGGAACAGGCCCACCGACAGGAAGAGCAGATGCTCCTTATAAAGGATCTTCACGCTACCTTCGGGAAAGACATGAAGGAGGTGAAGGATAAGGTTGCTCAACATGACAACCGTCTGTCGGAAGCTGAAACCAGAATCGACCAAGTGAATAACCGGGTTGATAACGTGATGGCTGACGTGAAGCAAACCGTGATGGCTGACGTAAAGAAAACGCTGGATTACCTCAAACTTGGTGATGGAATCGCAGCTCCCGTAGCTACAACACCTTCGCTACGTGGATTCAAAGTGCCACCGTTCGACGGAACTTCTTCCTGGTCGGCCTACAAAATCCAGTTTGAGGCTGTCATGAAGGCGAATGGGTGGAATAAAAGTCAGGCCATGACTGCCCTCACCCTGGGTCTGCGCGACCAGGCCTTAACTGTTCTGGAAGCTCTCGGTAAGGAAGTGACTTACGAGCAGCTCCTTGAGGCATTGGAGGCTCGGTATGGCGACGCTCACCTGGAACACGTGTTCCGTGCGCAGCTCAAGGATCGCGTGCAACGCAGCAATGAAAACCTGCAGCAGTGGGCCCTGGAAGTGGAGAAGCTGGTTCGCAAAGCGTACCAGTCCGTACCTGCACTTATTGATGGGAACCTGGTGCAGGCATTCATCGACGGCATCCGCGACCTTGAAGTCAGAGTTGCTGTGAGGCTCGGTCACCACGGGACGCTGAAGGACGCCTTGGCCCATGCACTGGAGGTGGAAGCTGTGCGGCAAGATCATCGTTCCCATCGCGTTAGGGAGGTTGCAGCGGCTACAGTTCGCGAGCGCAGTAAAGGATACAGCCCTAGGTGCTACGGCTGTGGGGAAAGGGGCCACCTTCGATCCAGTTGCCCTAAGCGAACTGCAGAAAGAGAAGACGGCCGATCTCCAGAGGGCAGTGCGGCTAACAGCACCGCCCAACACCAGCAGCAGGGAAACGAGTAATAGCCAGGACTGCGGGGCGGGTGCTGGCTGATGTTCAAGGAGCCCCAAGGATTTCGATCACACAAACCCATGATGGGAATAGCCTAATCATCAAGGGCGAGGTCAACGGAACGCCGTGTAAGCTGACCATAGATACTGGAGCCTCTCGTACGGTCGTCAGTTCCCAACTTATAAGTCGGTTCCTTGGGGACCCCGCACACAACCGAGAACACATTAATTTGGTAACAGCCACCGGTCAGCGCATACCCGTCCGTGGAGAGAAGAAGATGGAGTTGAAGCTAGGCAACAGAATCTACCTGCATAATGTCATTGTGGCTGATATAATGGACGATTGCATCCTGGGCCTTGACTTTATGAGGAAGAATTGTTGCGAGATTGACGTCAAGCAAGGTGTTTTGAAATGTGGACAAGAGGAAGTTTTCGTGGAAGGGGCCTTACCAGGAAATGTGTACAGCCTTAAGAAGATTGTTCTTCCGCCGAGATCGGAAACGATTGTTCCGGTTAGTCTACCTCGGAATCCTGGGCAAACTCATCGTTGTGTACTCGTGGAAAGGGTAGACAATGACCTTCCATGGAAAGTGGCACGAACTTTGGTGAGAGCCACCGACATCTCAGGGGTACGTGTGCTGAACCTTTGTGATCAGGAACAGATTATAGAAAAAGGCACACTACTTGGTACTTGCGAGGAAGTGGATTGGTTGCGTCGATGCCAATATCTATCGACTGGGACCCTCAGCAAGGATGCACAAACGAGATTGACCACCCTTTTAGAAGACTGCCGCAGCGCTCTGTCTCAAAATGAAATGGTCAAAGCAAAGAAGATGTTACTCAGGTACGCCAATGTTTTCTCGTCAAACGATGCTGACATCGGGAGGACTGGCTTAGTTCAACACAAAATCAACACAGGAGAAGAATTGCCTATCCGTCAGCGGCCAAGGAGATTGCCGGTAGCACGTGAGAAGGAAGTGGAAACCATGATTGAGGGAATGGTGAAGGATGGTGTGATTGAACCTTCATCTAGTCCGTGGTGTTCACCTGTAGTGCTGGTAAGAAAGAAGGACGGCAGCATGCGGTTTTGTGTTGACTATCGTCGTCTGAACGACGTTACGAAGAAGGACAGCTATCCTTTGCCAAGAATCGATGACACGCTGGACATGCTTACTGGCGTAAAGTGGTTTAGCACACTGGACCTGAAAAGTGGCTACTGGCAAGTTGAAATTGATCCCAAGGACAAAGAGAAAACTGCATTCTCAACAGGAAAGGGTCTGTGGCAATTTAAAGTTATGCCGTTTGGATTGTGCAATGCTCCGGCAACGTTTGAAAGGTTGATGGAACTTGTACTTACCGGGCTAATTGGCGATGCCTGCCTGGTCTACTTGGATGACATCATCATCGTAGGCCGCACGTTTGAAGAACATCTTCAAAACCTGGAACGCGTGCTCATGAAGATCCAGAGTGCCAACCTCAAGTTAAGCCCGAAGAAGTGTTCACTATTCAAACGACAAGTTAGCTTTTTGGGATATGTCGTGTCTGAAGAAGGTATCCGCACGGATCCAGAGAAAATTGCAGCTGTCAAGGACTGGCCAGTTCCAAAAGACAAGACGCAGGTCAGAGCGTTTCTGGGTTTGTGCTCCTATTATCGGCGATTTGTCAAGAACTTTGCAGACATAGCCAAACCCCTGCATAAGCTAACCGAGGAGAAGCGACATTTCTGCTGGGATAATAGTTGCGACATCGCATTCCAGGAGCTAAAGGACCGTCTGTGCAATACACCTATTTTGGGATACCCTGATGCGGACAAAGAATTTATAGTTGACACAGACGCAAGTGACATAGGACTTGGCGGTGTGTTGTCCCAACGGAATGGTGATCAAGAGGTTGTGATAGCGTACTTCAGCAAGTCGTTGTCAAAGCCGGAAAGGAACTATTGTGTTACGAGACGGGAACTGCTTGCTGTGGTAAAGTCATTGCAGTATTTTAGCAAATATCTTCTGGGTCGGAAATTCCACCTACGTACTGACCATGCTGCACTGAAATGGCTATTGCAGTTCAAAAACCCAGAAGGACAAGTTGCGAGATGGATTGAACTACTGCAGGAATACGACTTCGTGGTCGAACATCGTAGCGGAAAATCTCATGGCAACGCAGATGCATTGTCAAGAAGACCTTGTCCTGAAGACTGCAAGCATTGTACTAGGCAGGAGAGTAAGGAAGTGGTACCTGTGAGGATGCTTAAGACAGACCTCAACAACGAGTGGAAGGAAAGCCTACAACGTGCACAGCAGGAAGATTCAGACATCAAGCCGATTCTGGAGTGGATGAAGGCCAGAGCTCCTAAGCCCAGATGGAGTGACGTCTCAGCGATGAGTTCGGTCACAAAAAGCTATTGGGCCCAATGGGACAGCTTGGTGGTTCAGGATGGAGTCCTGTGCCGTAAATGGGAAAATGCTCGGGGAGACAGCTGTCATTTGCAAATGGTTGTCCCTAAAGCTCGAGTACCGGATGTTCTACAGCTGTACCATAATGGTTGTTCAGGAGGTCATCTGGGAGTAAAACGGACTCTACTGAAGATACGAGAACGGTTTTACTGGGTCCACTGTCGGGACGATGTCGAAGATTGGTGTCGCAAATGTACAAGTTGTGCAGCTGTAAAGGGACCTCAGACTCGTAGTAGGGGTGCATTGAAATTGTACAACGTTGGTGCACCATGGGAGAGGATAGCCCTTGACGTTGCGGGGCCGTTTCCGGACAGTGAAAGTGGTAACAAGTATTTCATGGTTGTGATGGATTACTTCACGAAGTGGCCGGAAGTCTTCGCCATTCCAAATCAAGAAGCTTCGACAGTTGCAGATAAATTAGTTCATGAAGTCTTTTGTCGTTTTGGAGTACCTTTGGAGATTCACAGTGACCAAGGAAGGAATTTTGAGTCCCAAATATTCCAGGAGACTTGTCGAGTTATGGGTACTCATAAGACCAGAACGACTTCTTACCACCCACAATCGGATGGAATGGTGGAACGATTTAATCAGACACTGGAGAGGTACCTAGCGAAAGTTGTGGAAAATCGGCAACGAGATTGGGACAAGCACATACAACCGTTTTTGTTGTCATATCGAAGCGCTGTTCACGAGAGTACGTCGGTGACGCCAGCTTTCGCAAACTTCGGAAGGGAACTACGGCTACCTGCAGACCTGATCACCGGAATACCACCAGATGCCCCACGCAGTGTAACTGATTATGCGAATGATTTGCGGAACAAAATGAACGACATTTATGAGCACGTCAGACAATCGGGCCAGCAAATGTCTGAAAAGATGAAAACTCGTTATGACCGCAAAATGAACGATAAAGGTTTCGACGAAGGTTCACTAGTGTGGTTGCACAACCCAGTCCGCAGCAAAGGGAAATCTCCTAAGCTTCAAGCTAAATGGGACGGACCGTACCGGGTTGTGACTAAGATCAATGACGTAACCTATCGGATACAGAAAAGTGCAAGAGGTACTCCTAAGATCGTCCATGTGGATCGACTGGCGCGTTATTATGGGGCCGATAATGCTCGGGACGAGCATGTCTTAGGAGGGGGCAGTGTTGCGCGCCACAAATAATGCCTGATGCTTAGTGAAATTTGTTACCACTGGCGCCATCTGGTATCGGGTAGCGGAACTAGTACCTTGGTACATCGGTACAGGACATTGACCCTTCCACGGTAGGTACTAGTAATTCCGAGAACTATCGACGTCGAGTCGGTCGGGACCGCTATGTACTCGAACATACTAGATGTTTATCGAATGGCTCTGTGGGACTATATAAGGCGGGCGCGAGCCGCGAGACACATAGTTTTGAGTAAGCTATACATGCGATAACATCGAAAGCGATATTCGAGTGCGACTAAGAGTGATCAGTAAGTGACATTGTGTTTCTAATTAGTGTTGGAATTGTAATTAGTGTTGGTGAGTAAATTGTCATTTTTTTGGTTATTAAATCGGCAGTTTTTATTGTAACGAACCCCAAGCTCGTAACAATAGTATAGTGTCTCTGAAATATACATTTCATTTCATTTCAGATGTCAGTCGCTCTAAGTGAAATACGGGTTATCAGTTGCATCAGGTTAGACTGGAAGCCGACTCCAACGTACAACGTGTCGTTGGGAAAAAGGCGAGGTAGAAGACGTTGATGAAGATTCCAACTCGTCTGTCCGTGAGTCTCAAACCCACGTTTAGAGAAAGGCTAATTATTCCTATTTTTAACCACACTTTCGTTTCAGTAAACATATAATCGATTTCAAGCTCTGTTTAACACTGCGGTTCGATGGTATTTCCAAATGTATTCAATCAATTAATTCGTACTGATCAACTTCAAACGGGATGTGTTGGTGAAAATAGAAGCATGCCCGTCATATCATCGGAAGTGTCATCATCATAATCATCCTATAATGTTCCCACTGCTGGGACACAGGCCTCCTCTCTGTGAGAGGGAGTGGGCCGTAATCCACCACGCAGGCCCAGTGTGGGTTGGTAGATGTCACATGTCTTCGAATTTTTAGTTCTAGGACATGCCGGTTTACTCACGATGTTTTCCTTCACCGTTTTGAGAGCAGTGGTGATGAAATAATTTACACAAAGTAAAACGTCTGTCGGGGTTCGAACCGACGACCTACAAGTCGGAAGAAGAATCGGAAGTGTGTTTGTAATTAATAGGAATATAAGCTCTACGCGCTAAGGTAGCCCGCTAAATTCTTTATTTAATTTTTTTTTGCAATGCGCAGGTCGGCGTCATGTTGTAGTTCACGACCGTAACAAATATGGCTTTACATAATTATAATCATTAGAATTAGCAATACAACTCCTCGAGTTAGAATTGGCCTCGAAATTTATGATTTCATGAAATAGTCATTCACTAGGGTGATATGAACTTAGGTAGCTGTATTGATGATTTTTATGATTATAATTCTATAAATAAATATTTTTTACGGCCGCGAATCATACCTAGATCAACATACAACCTGATACCGACTGAAAATTGCTTAAAACGGTAAGAAAATTTAGAAAATCGCAGGCTGTCCTGATGATTTCGCTTTTAATTTCGAAACTAAGTCTGTCCTCGGGGCAGGCTAAAGTGATATTGAAATGTTCCATTACGAAATTCCTAGTAACAGTCCGGAGTCCCAATTTTTTCTTTGCTAATGGCAATTGGCTCGAACCGTAAATAATGGGTAGGATTTTAAATAACTGGCTATATGTGGGTGTAGGCACTTTAGACCTATGCTTATAATTTTGGAGAATACAGACACGATGATGTTAAAATTGATCAGAAATTGTAGCTATTTCAGTAGTCAAAACTCATTTATTCAAATTGGGCTAAGAATCAACACTTTTCGAACGTCAAAATTACATAAGACAGTCCCCCAAAACGCCAATTCCTAATGCTTTCACTGGGAAACAGAAGTGGCGCAACAAACTCTCCAGCAGCACAGCTGTCTGTTCAGTAAGAATAACTTGATTCTATAAAATAGTAGGTATGCAAAGTTATTAAAATTACGAGATACAGAATATCAAATTAAATTATTTGCCATATCGTATAGGCTACAGCTTACATAGTTATGCAATACCCAGCATTGCATAACTATGTAAGCTGTCACGTGCTTTATGCCTGCTGGCTTTTATTAAGGTTTTACATTTTGTTTACAATTTTAATTTTTTGCTTGAGTATAGATTTCATTGTATTTGTTGGTACATGTTGAAATTGTTATTTTGTTTACAACAGAGTGTCAAACTTTAAATATCTGGGTCACTGGGTCTCGGAAGACCTAAGTGATAACGTTGATTTGGAAAGGGAGCGCAGGGCGCTGTCTGTGCGCTGTAACATGCTGGCCCGCAGGTTTGCACGGTGTACCGAGCAAGTCAAAGTGACATTATTTAGGGCCTACTGTCAATCTTTCTACACCTGCAGCCTGTGGACTAAGTACACGCAGCGTACATACAGTGCTCTGCGAGTACAATATAATAACGCGTTTAGGGTGCTGTTCGGGCTGCCGCGCCATTGCAGCGCTTCAGCAATGTTTGCAGTGAAAAGCGTGGATGGTTTTCATGCCATCATCCGGAAGCGCTCTGCGTCTCTTATGAAGCGCATGCGGGCCAGCTCGAACAGCCTTCTGAGCGTGTTCGTGGGTCGATGGCACTCGCCGATGTGGCGGCACTGGATGCGACTACACACTGTGGGTGGTCGCGTCCAGGGCCTGGCATAGGCTGGCACTCCTGTGCGGTGCTACTTCGTGCTTTTTATTTCTTTCTGTGGTTTTGTTTTTGTATGTACTAACAATAGTTGTATAAGGTTTTTGTGTTACTAACAGTATATGGACTACGTCTGAAATAAATGTTTTTATTATTATTATGTTCAAATAGCTGTCACTCGAAGTCATAAATAATAAACTAGGACGATCGAAGTAAAATAAATAAACAGTGACCCCATTACTAATAAACGTTGTATATACGTAGTTACACAACCGTAGACAGAGACAACGCTTTTTCTGCTTTCGAAAGTCAAATTACTAACGACTGAAGGAGAGATATCAGTGTGTAGCTATTCGTAAGGAGGTAGGTATAATATTATATGTGTGTGTATTAGTAGTATTGGTAATATAAATAAAACACCGAAGCAGATACTTCAAACATTTATTTCACAATTCAATGACTAGAATCAACAAAAGACTTAGCTCTAGTTCACATTATTAACTGTCGTCAAAAGTTCCGAACTACGAACCGTTAACAACAATTCGTAAGTCGAAGATAGTTTCCTACAACCCCTATTAAAATTAATTTGGCAGTTACGAACTACTGATGGTGATGTGCTTCGATAATAACGCGTGTGTCTCGATTATTTTGAGTTAAGTATTGAAAACATTGTAATAAATATATAAAAACATCTTAATTAATAGGTTTATCTATAATATATAGATGTATGAGGAACAGGGCGTAAACTTTACTCATACTCTATAGAAAAGGGAGGAACTTCCAACCAGAAGGGTGTAGAATATATGCTAGTTGCGCGGTAAACTCTGCTTGCGCGATGTAGGATTTTGCATGACGTCAGCATGACGCGTAGTTTGCATATGGCGGTTTAGATACCGGCACAATACTATTGTCTCGTACTATATTTTCTGAGTATTTGTTTTGGTAGAAACTGTCATAGCTCTCAAATGCACGTAAAATTCTGATGCTGAGCAATTTAAACTTTTACGCCATTCCATTATTATTTGTTTGTTGGTTCCTACTAAGCACGAGGTCCTTGGTTCGATTCCAAGGCCTGGAAAATTGTTTTTGGGTTTTCCCATCAGGAATTTCTCAGAAGCAGCCCGGAGTCTAGATTGGTGCCCTGCAGATGGCAGTAGGACCCTACTATGGGACTAAAATAACTGGTACTAGAGGTAATCACTGCCTAACCCCTAGGGCATAACAGGCGTGGTGTTATGTTAAAATCAGAAAAAATAACACAATTATAATGCAGTAGCATCCCACCCAACCATCATCTAATCCATACTTTAAAATATACAAAACAAAAAGAAAATAGATCTCTTAAGAAAATGTCCAACACAACAGTACAGAACTTGATGACGTAGCAACTTGTTACTTGTGGAAAAGAACAGCAAGAAATTGTCACGTTCCAGTGATGCAGAACTAAGTAAAATGTATTTTTGTTTGTTTATCTGATTTGGTAAACAAATATGGAGGACGTGTTGAGATGTCGATTCGAGAGGATTAATGTGATTTCACTTCTCTCAAATCGAAATCTCAATACGTTCGCCATATGGTTCAAAGTTGGTTTTGCTCATGGGCCAATCCGTCTTGTAAAAGTGTGGTGATTAATGCTTGTACCCTATCGAGGACGTACATCATATCCTGACCGAGTGTGAGCGGGGCGAACGCCTCAGGAGAAATGTTTTTGATACCCAAAATATGTTTGGAATTGGTACTTTAAATAGCATTTTAGCTAAGCCTATGTCAGACGAGGCAAAAAATCTGTACAAAATATATTACAATCATATAAATTAATTTCAAATTCAAAATGTGGCTATGATGGAGCGACATAGTCAGTATTGTGACAAAGCTCCTTAATAAAGAAAAAAAAAAAAAAAAAAAAAAAATGCTTGTACCCTCTATGAGAAGGGCAAAGGACTCGAGTCCTTTGCCCTGAATAATAGGCTAGCATTGTTATACCATATAAAGTTACGAGTTAAAAAAAATATCTTATAATAATATTACCTGTAGGATTAATATGGAAAGTCATGATTTTCATAACGTAATATTGTTTATCAAATATACCATAACAGAAGAACTTGGTAGATGTTACATTGGTTTTAGAGTCATCAAATTATCTGCTCCATTATATTAATAATAAAATATACTACTTATTCTAGTTTTGCGTAGACGGTCCGTTCCACAAAATTCGGATATTTAACGAAATGTAAACAAACTACAACTAACGTTTACATTTTTGTTAAGTGTGTACACAAAATTACAACTTCGCGAATTCAATTAAGCGGCACGCGACTTACCGAAGCACGTCACCATATTTATACATAATTAGTTTTGACACAAACATTTAAAACTTATTTATACTTTTAAAACATCAGTCTTTTAATAAAGATACTTCGAGACGAATATTTTTGTTCTTACATTACTATTAATTTGATTACTTTATGTATTATAAGTTTGTTGCTTCGATTGAAGCATGCGGGCAGTGAACTGGATATAGAGTTGACGCGTTTAAGCATAGCAATTGCGGTCATTGACCCACCTACATACATTTTCTATTTCAAAGTTTGTTGACATCCTGAATCAATATCTATCGTGGTCGTCAACACAGGTTTCAATAGCGAAAACCCATACAAAGTTTGGTGTTTGGGTTCCTACGGAGAGATATTAAGGAAAAGGCAATGACCGCTATTGTCATTGTAAACGCGACAGCGATATAGTAGATATAAATCGTGGTTTGTAAATAAGTCATGTCTAAAATATTGATTCATAGTCAAGTGACTACTGTGATGCGACCGACAGGGATTATTTTTAACGACTTCATTGTTTCTCTATACTCAAATTACTCATTTATAGTAATATTTTCCGGTCAAGCTGTTTTCGTTTACAGCAGTAGCGAAGGGTCAATTTTTGTAAGAGTTAAGAGGTAAGCCGGAGTTGATATTTTTAATATGATTATATTATTTTTGTCTATAGAATACTGATTATGCCTTTTTTAAAGGAAAGCCGGTAGGAATCGACTTGTATGGGAGCTTCGCCACTGGTTTACAGTGCACCTTTAAGTATGAGTTTCTTGGTGAATGACTATACAGAAACCGAATACACGAAGCAAGACAATTCTTTTAGACTACCATTAAATTGTTTTTACAAGTTCAATAACACTATGCAGATGGTTTTTCTCTTTGATTAGTTATTTTGTTTTTGTATAAATAAGTTTAAATTATATTTTTATTTTTCGGTCTATAGATCCCACACTATGAAATTCTGAACTTATATTTGTCTACCTGGTATTAACTTGAGAGCCCTGACACCCGTAACACAAGTTCAATCTTAGCTTGGGTGTCAGAGGTTTATAACTCTGTATAAACCTACAATTTCTTAGACTTTACAAGAATATGATAAATCAAGTGGTAAATGTAAATTATTAAACTGGAAAATAAATATTTAATAATTTATTATTATTAAGTTATAGCATGTTTTGTATTGAAGCTGACCTCATGTCCGTAAAACTGATGGTACGGTGGGATGGATTTTAAAAAGTCAGGGTACAGCAGTGCGATTCTGTAACCATCTCACCGTGAAAACTTAGGTGAAGTGAGCGTGGAGTGAACTGTCAGTGTCATCTTACCAGATACTAGGGATTGACCAAGCATACATTTACAATCATAATCGAGATTTTAATAATATTTTTTAATGCTAATCCTATTGATATTTTTATATAATTCAAAGCTAGTATTTTAGTGGTCAAAACATTAATATTTTGTGGGGTTTTACTTACAATAAAATAGCAAAACAGAAGCGCAGTCAGAATCTCAACCTTGTTTTTTTTTCTTTTTTCCCTAGACTAGTAAGTCCTTACAGCCAGCGCCAGCGCCTAACGCGCTTGCGCGGCGTGAAATATGGCTCATTCCGAATTAAGTCATCATCGCTCACATGAATAATTTGCTTTCCGATTTAGATAAATCACCACTATGGCAGCTGAGAGTCAGTAATATACCTATTCACTTGAATAGCTACTCATGGTTGGATTATAGTATTTATTTGTGTATACACCACGAATTTCTTCTTCTTTGGTAAGGTGGCGACTGTAGCCAGAAGCACAATTTCGAAAATGCCACGTTAGTTTAAAGATCGGTGATAATTATTAATTTAGGCCCTAAATGAAAAACCGACCATGCCCTAAATTTTAGGGCATGGTCGGTAGTCGGCGTTATCGCAAGATGGCACATGCCATGACTTCATATATCGCCGGGTTAATTCAAAAACCAACTAACTCGGTGATTTTGGGATATTAAGATAAATATACACACCGATTCAAAATTTTATGTTTGAATCGTTGTGTATATTTAACTTAATTTCTCAAAATCACCGAGTTAGTTGGTTTTTGAATTAACCCGGCGATAT
Source organism: Luperina testacea (assembly GCA_927399505.1). Lineage (NCBI taxonomy): Eukaryota > Metazoa > Arthropoda > Insecta > Lepidoptera > Noctuidae > Luperina > Luperina testacea. Next base: position 5,935,342 of record OV656779.1, on the reverse strand, counting down.
GTCGATTCACGGGACATCGTTATCGCGTTCACGTTAATTCAGAAAAGGGCCCTAATTCACTATGACCACTTAATGATTCGTTACTTCGAAACCACGTCAATTCCTTAATAACCTAATCAGTACATCTGCTATTAACGTATTCTCTATGACACAATGACCGAAACCGGTTTGAACTGTCAAAATACCACGCTTGACAAACGTACGGCGTGGTAAGATTATGCGGGGAATAATAGATAAATACCATACAGCAGAATTGGGGTCAAGGTGTAAGCAAGCTGTAGTCGGTTACAGTGCAATTCGGAATGTACCATATATCACTCCACTCGAATCTCGTAACCATGGCAACATCACCTCGGCGTCAACAACACCTCCACCAGCCGCGTTTTGATTGACGAATACCTCGTCTTTTTCTACTTTAGAGTTACACATTTTGAAAATCGCTCAACGAAAACTTTGCTTAATCTGCCCCTTGGCAGACTCTATAAGGCAGGGTCGCCATGGTGTATTATATTAATTATTAATATTATTACCAAAATTTCCTAATGTTCTTATACATGACGCCTTACAAGTTAAATATGTAAAAACAAATCTCTAATGTGATGAGTGACTAAGGCGCAAGCGCGGCGTGATCTTATCACTTCACCTTCACTCCACCCGATTCACGACATTAAATGTCGGGAATCGGGTGAAGGGAAGGTGAAGTGATCACGCAATCTGCAATGTGATAATGGCAGTGATTAACGCGCAAGCGCGGCGTGATCTTATCACTTCACCTTCACTTCACCCGATTTACGACATTTAGTGTCGTGAATCGGGTGAAGTGATCACGCCACACAAACTACGTGGGAATCAAAAAATCTCTTTTATGATTGTAAATGTTTGCTTGGTCAATACCTAGCATCAGTAGGATGACACTGACAGCTCACTCCACGCAAGTATTCACGGTGAGATTTTTACAGAATCGACATGCAGATTAGTAACGGTGCCTACAGAACCTCAATTGCATAATACACTTTCAATAACAAATCGAAGTATTTTGAAGAAACTTCCTAATGCATTGCTTCTTAAGTTCCAAACATTCGTCTGCTCGACAACTTAAATGATGGAATGAATTTTGTTGAATTGTCAAAATGAATGGCATCACCATTGTAAGTGTGTTATGCAATTAACCCGCGGATTTGCTCGATTTTTGATGACAGGTTTTTTTTAGTTCATCATGATAAATAAATACAAAAGAAAACACAATACTTATGTTGATCGTTAAAAATCGAGAAAATCTTTGGACTTAAGATATATGCAGTTACATCCCACACCCTTTTGACGAACACTTTATTCAACTTCTTTTATATAATAGAAGTATTACCTAATACTTTGGCACCTGTTCAAGATTTTCTTATAGTTGTATATTTAGTGACAAAAATACGCCATAGTTGAGAGATTCGCGCAGACAACCAAGTTTTATATTAAATTAACTCAGCTGTCAGCACAAGACTTTACCAGAGAGAGAAAAACGTTACTGGCGACTATTTTTCCTACCGTACTTACTTTTTACCAACATTTCTCAGTGCCTTGAAGTGAGATAACGTTATTGCATGGAAAATAGAGTTCAAAATTGTATAATATTCATCTCAGAATCGTTCTGTTTTGATCACCTTAAAATTCTAGGTTGATATTGTCTTGAAGACCAAATACACATCATTTAGAAATTTTTTTTTAATCTCTTTTCGCCATGTTACAAAGAAAGTCATAAATGAGAGATAATTTTTTTTACATTTTCTCATAACTTTATGGGTACAATTTGATATGCTTAAAGTAAAAATTATAATTACCTAAATATTTTATTGATAATAATAATATGTATATTTTTATGACTATTTTTGTTGTTATCTATGATGTGGGGTCCGACAGTGTCCTGAAACAAACAAAACATTTATAAAAAATCATAAACAAAGATTTAAATCGTTATACGACCACGCCAAACAAGGTCACGTTTTTGTTCCGCTATCACATAACTTCAGACGAGTCAGAAGTCAGAACACTTCCTGAAGGCACAAGATAAGAGTATAACAGCTGAAGGCCAATTCTTCGTTCAAAATCTAGTCGCAGTCTCATCTCGAAAAACAAATGTCAAAAATTTGACAAAAATGTAGGGAAATTTTGACAGTTTTGACAAAGAGTTTGACAAAGAAAGCTTTGACAGTTTGAGACTGAGATCAGACTGTGAACGCTCGTAAAATTACGAGGATTGCCCCTCTGTTTCTGCATGTTCGATTTACAATGAAGTTTTTGAGGCGTGTTTCACGCACTGCTTTCTTTGAGCGAATGATTCGGGATGAGTTACTCTTAGCTCACTCAACTAGTGCAAGAAAATCGAAATCGTCGCCAGCCTGTAAGTTTTCACCGTTGGTCATAATCGTCCTTACTAGTGAAATAAACTTAGATAAAAATGTAGCTATAAATTAAACACAAGTTGTTTTCTTAAAACCGACGAGACGAGACAAGCACACGTGTGCACAAGAATAACTCGTCTGTTCGAAGCGATGGAGCAGCACCTTTATAATTAACACAGACTATTCTGAAAACACTGTCTACGGTTTTTTTTACATTTATTTTACCTCTGACAGCAGCAAACCAACAGCTACCTTATTATATGGACAATAAAGATCATTGTGATTTTGACAGGGTTGGAATGGAAAATGGAAAATCCCAATAAAACTTTGCTCGACCCAGAAATCAAACCCGTCGTGCTTACGACCACGAGACTGACGGGGCAGTCGACAAGGACGAGTATAAAGTATATACAGTATGTTAACTAACAGAGGGCGTTCCCGTTAACCCGCAATAGTATAGCATCCATACATGCTAAAAAAAATATTACCATTCGAAAATAAAATGTTTTTATTTTGTTTTTATATTAAAATATTCACTAAAAATCGTAAATTGATACTCTATTTATTTAATTAATTCTAATTTATTTAATTAAATAAATTCCGACATTGCTGTCCTTCAAGTACGCGTGTACAGAGTGTTTCTTTAACGTATCAATTTACGATTTTTAGTGAATATTTTAATATAAAAAAAAATAAAAACATTTTATTTTCGAATGGTAATATTTTTTTTAGCATGTATGGATGCTATACTATTGCGGGTTAACGGGAACGCCCTCTGTTAGTTAACATACGCCAGTGACAGACAGCCAAAATAGTAATTGAATTTGTGCCTAATTTCAGCAACACTCTTAGTTCCACTCAACTAATTTATAGTTGGAGGCGTCTCTAATTAGTTGTAAAATGATTTGTTGGTCTGTTTGGCAGGTCATTAACACAAAACAGAAGGGTACAGAAGGCTGGCGCCATACAACGAACGAAAACGCACGCACACAGACACGCTTCATGTACAGCGAGTGCAATAACACTCGCGACTGGCATTTGTTCGAGATCGATGCACGTACGCGTTTATGTGTGCGTGCGGTTGTTATTGCTCGATGTATCTAACTGACCTTCTGTACTTATCCGTTTTGTGTAAGTATAATTATTATTGTGTTAGTTTCATAGTATGGCGTTGGAGTATGATGTGTGAGTGTGTGTGTGTGTGTTATAAAGCCGTTATGTATGATTGTGGTACAGTCAGAAACAAACGTCGATTGTTAATCGACGTTTGTTTTTTTTGTTAATCACATTTGCATTGTACTTCTGCTGCAATTTTCAACAAATATTTTGCTCAATAACTGAGATTAAAAAAACTGAAGCGTCAATCGACTTTTGTTGCTGACCGTACAAGTCATCTGTTATTTAGACTGTATTGATGTAGACGTATCTATACCTAGGCGTTATTCATCTGGTTTTTAAAGTAACTATTGTATTTATTTAACAAAATAAGCGAAGGAAGGTTTAATATACTTACGTAGGATTAAAAATACAGGGATTGAAAAAATAAAATACATAAAATGTTTCTGTTTTGTCTGAGGAATAAAATTGACTTCTGACAGTTCTAGTATGGAAAACTGTCAAAAATACAAAATTTATTTCAGGATAAGACTTATTCTAGGTATAAAAGTTTGGTGGGATTCGCCTTAATTAAGGTTAATTAACAAAACAAAGCAATTTTGGTGAAATAGTCCCGGAGCGCTTTCTAATTACTAAGAACAGATTAGATTGGGTACAACTTCAAAATGTAACGGAATAAAAAAATAATTTGAACGTAAAATTGTTAATTATTAAATTATAGAATAACTTCATCATCATCATTTTTTTTCAGTATTTGTCTGTCCTTCCCCTTTTTAATTCCATCCAAAGGTTGTCTTTAAAAGATCGCTCTTAGCGATAAGACCGCCCATTGTGTCACCCTTTGTACAGTTTCTATATTTATGTCTGTAATTTATATGGTGTACATAATAACGAGTATTCTATTCTGTTCTATCATTTCAGCCGATAGACGTCCACTACTGGACATAAGCCGATTTTGTGCTTCTCGCATTTTATGCTCCTGTGGCCTTTATCAGATCATCGGTCCATCTTGTGGTAGGCTTTCTAACACTTATAAAATACTTATTTATTCTATGAATAAACCTATTAACCGCAGGAACCTGTTGGATGCGAGAAGCACAGAACCGGTCGAAGTGGAGGTGCTTGGGGGAGGCCTATGTCCAGCAGTGGACATCTTTCGTCTGAAATGATGATGTTGATAAAACCTATTAGACTAAAAAATAATTCACACATAGACAAACTACTCCACACTACTCGCCACACCTCCTCCCTCCCTCCCTCTCCCCCCCTCTCTCTCTCTACTTCTATCCGGTTAGACTGGAAGCCGATCCCAAAAAAGTTAGAAAAAGGCTAGGCAGGATGACATGGACAAACTACTGCCCTACGATTCATGTCGGAACGTTGTATATAAGGTCCTATTAAAATAGATGGACAAACTTTTAAAAATCATTCAGACCACCAAAATAAGGGCGATGGTAAAAAAATATATAAGAAAAACGCATAGTTACTTACAAGAAAAACAATCAGCTAACGAAAATACATTAATGTGCCGGGAATTTATTATTTTAGGTCAAAATAAAATCACTTTAATCAGTGTTTTTTTTTTTCTTGGATATGTTTGGTTAGACGAACTGAGCGCTGTGTTAAAAGTCCATCTATTTGAATTGGACCCTGTGTATGCTGGTCGATGATGATGACTGCACGCAGAAATACTTACGTCTTGGCACCGCAGTGACTGTGGCTTTGGATGTGCTATCACTGTCATCAGACTCCGATCGAGTCTGGAAACTTGTTTCTGTGAACAATAGAATTTTATTCAGCATTATAAAATTGATAAAACAGAGGTGCAATTCACATAATTTAAAGAATGTTCACAGTCTGATTTTAGTCTCAATCTGTCAAAAAAACCTCGAATTTCCCTACATTTTGACAAGTTTTTGTCATTTGTTTGTCGCCGAGATGAAACTGTGACTAGATTTTGAACATTTTAAATTACGAGAATTGTTCTTCTGATAAAGTTTATAGACAGGCATATGTCCTGATGGCCCGTTTCGAATTTAGACAAGTACCAAGTGTTAAGAGGTTGGTAAGGACAACCTTTACTACTGTAAAGGTTGTCCAACAATGTCAACCTTAAAATGTAATAATGTAGGCATTATCCACCAGATAAATTGAACAAAAAAAAAATATTGAAAAAAAAACAAAAAAGTTAAGAGTCTGTCACACTACGTCTGGATAGGCTCAGACGTAGTGTAACTGCCCTTAAAATTCAAATTCCCAATTCCGTAATAACTATAAGATTACATAAAAGATAAGGACATAAAAGATACACAATACATAAGTACCTGTTTTAGCGTCCCTAAAGTCGTTTGCCCATCGAATAAAGGAGAAGTAAAACAATCAAGAGTCGAGATAAAAGAGACATTTTCTTACATTTACAACCTCGTGACAGGTCAATTAAATAGAAGCTAGGAAGGTTCAATTGTAGCGCTAGACGTGGACTTTTAACGGGAGTAAAGAAGGATGGGAGATGTGGCAGAAATGTATGTTAAAAACAGTGTTTAGGGTAATAGACTCATCGACACACTGCTTGAAGTCGTAAACTCAAACTCAAAGCATTTATTTCAATTAAACCATTTACAGGCACTTTTGAATTTTCAAGAAGTCGGTCAGTCAGAAAATATGAAGCTAGTTGCTCATTCCAAAGCGTAGGTACCTATTGAGAAGAATGGGCAAGAAACACCATGGACACTCTTTTTAAATTATATTTTACAAAAATATTAGTTACATCATTACTTTTGATTTTAAAATTATATAATGTGAGAACAATGTAAACAATTGAGAATTAACTACTTACATAAAACTTAAAGAATTACAGTTGTAACTTGAATATACGATCAATAAGTTGATAGTCAATTTGCTAATCAATAATTATTCCAATGTTTTTGGTAAATACTCGTATATGTTCGAGCCGTTTGGCGTTAAAACAGTAGTACCTTGGAGTCCGAGTGCTTTCTTGGTTTATCAAAATATCGCCAAGCAGTTGGGAGACTCTTCACCAGAGGGCTGGCCTAAGTGGCAGCGTTGCCTTTTCGGCACTTTTCTTGTTGACAAAGATGCAGACTAATGTTTATTTTCCTTGTTTCCTTGTGTCCTTGTTTCCTTTCCTTGTTTTTATATTTACATTATTATTATTATTTTGAGACTGTTAGTTTTTTAAATTGTGTAAAGATAAACAAAAGATTTAAAAAAATCATTATCCCTGATTTTACAATTAGTACGTTTTGTTTTTTCGCCTGACCCGTTACTTCCTCCACTATCGTATTTCAGAGCTTGTGACTGTTTTCTCACTTATTTCAAAGTAAACACCCGAAACGTTGAGACTAAACGGAAGAAGAGAGTCATCAATTTTATTAAATTAGATCAAGAGTAATGGTCAAACGAGACGGTGCCTCGGGGCTGCAAAGTTCGCGATAAGGAGTTTATAGACAGAGTGACTTTCAACAAAATGCCTTGGAGAATTTTATGGTTTAACACTTTCGGGTGTCGTAAACAGCTCGGCGACTTAGGGATCGTGTCAAGTGGATGGGGTGTAGCTAAGTTTACTTTTTTGTTTATACTATTGACTGTTATCATATCACCAACCTACTGGACTAGTCCACTCAAATCTGTGTGGTACTTTCTTCAAAAGACCATTTCAGACATCAATTTATATGGTCTTCACATGATCTGACCAAGATTATGTCTGGACTTTAAAAGAGACTGTGAGCTCTGAGTTTGTTTCGGCCTTACTTCTCAGAATATTCAGATAGGAAACGCCGACCTCATCTAGCTTATTTCTTATAATAGGAACAATACTATCTATGGTTTTTGATTAAAAAAAAAAAAACATAGTTTTTTTGTTTATCATGTCATTGTCATAAATGATGTTTAGATATCGATGCAAACGTTTGCGGAGTTTCGTTAACTAATTTAATTTAACCTTGTATAAATAAATAGCACAATTTAATACACTTTCATCATCATGATCATTTCAGCCGAAAGACATCCATTGCTAAGCTATATAAGCTTCCGCCAATCACAGCCACTTCGACCGGTTCTGTGGTTCTCGCATCCAGCGGATTCCTGCCGCCTTCACAAGTCAATCGATCCACCTTGTGAGAAGCCTTCCAACGCTACATCTTGCGGCACAAAACTATTTATAAAATCAGTACATTCAATTCGAAAACGGTACTACAAGCAATCATTCATGTTTTTAGTAAGAATACATCGCAAACATTATAATTTTGATAGAAATCGCGAAAGAACAACAATATTTTATACAAAATCAGCTGGTTTTAGGGCCCTACAAAGCATAGACAGGAAGAGTAATATACAAACTAATTAAATTAAGAAATAAATGTTTTTGTCGACTCCTTAATAAAATTTTTTACGAAACAAACAGGAGGAGAAAATGTTAGTGGAACGACGTAATAAATGAAGGATACATAGGTACATTATTCCTTTTTTAATTTCGAACGTAAGGAAAATTTATTCATGATGTATTAAGTTATATTATTGTATAGCGTGACTTTTTTTATAAACGAGGCATGGAATTTACAAATGGGCTATGTGCTAAAACACAATCATTGAGAAATAAAAAAAAAATGTAAGTATATTAAGTTTCTTAGTCAACATTTTATTTGGGAATATTTTTTATAAAAACTAAATTAAATAAGTACTGTTTGTACATATACCTGTCAATAACATTGGAGTAAAGTCATTTATTTTAAAAAAAGTCTTGTTTTTTGTCCAAGATAGCACTTTTAAAAGACAATATTTTGGTTTTGCTTTTTGGCACTTAGCCCATTTGTAAATAATTGTTTTCCACGCCTCAAACATCAAATCAATAAAAAAAACATAATAGAGTAATAACGATTCAGAATCAGTAATTGAAATTAATTTAAATAACAACTTAATCAATACCTTATTACATAATTAAAAAAATAATAAAAAATATAATATTCTAACTTATTTATTAATAAACTAAAATATGGAGTCGAAAAGCTTTGTCCGCATCGCTGTCGACTGATAATGTACCCTAGAGACTGGCGGCATTGTCACGTTGTATGGTAATGCTTAGCTTCTGGTTAAGGTCACGGAAAGTGTCAACCAGCCGCTTAGAGAACTCAGTTTGCTTGACATATAATTTAGTGTTTATTAACAGCTTACCTTGGAAGGTCTCTGTTTGGTAGTTAAATAACGAACTCCTTGTTATTTTGTTGGTTGGTGTTTAATTAATAACTTTTACAATGAGTAATGGGAAACAAAAAAGAAATACTGACACAGAAACGCATGTCATGTCATTTTCTTCAACGGAATGGCGCGGGAAAAAGCCGGGTGACACTCTCAGGTCTTTTGACATCTCGATGACAGTGACAGCGTCACATTAGCGATCCGCGGCGCGAACAGTCTCCTTTTAAATAATGGTGTGTAATATTATATTACTCGAATTCTTAGGGTGAAGACGCTGTATTTAAATTGGATGCTATTTTTGGCAAAATACCTCGGTTGGAATGAAAAATACTTAAAAACTTCCCGTACAACATTGTTTCTACATCAAATAATATCTCAAGTAATACAAATTATAGTGATTGCAATATTATTACTAACTTCGTTCATAGCAATCATTCATAGGGATGGCCGTGTTTATTGCCAATAAACTTTGTAGCGAGAAACGTAGCAACACCTACGCCGTAGCATCGCCTACGCCGTAGTCACCGAGTTCGTACATTGTAGCCTTGAAGTTTATCGGTAGACCGTTGTTAGTTTATTTATACCCGACCAACTCAAAGCCAAAAGGAGGAATATGCTGCTACAATCATAAACCCTCCTTTTAGTCCTTTCACTTTTTTACTTCTTTTTGTTTTAAAGAAGACGTCATCATACGTACCTACCTACATACAGTCAGCGACAAAAGTTGATTAACTCTTCAGATTTATAAAACATAATAAAATTATTAAGCTAAATATTTAATTAAAATCTGAACTAAAGTAAAATATAGAAATGATTAAGTCTTTGCTATAATGATATGAAATAAACAAGAATATATGAAATGTGTAAATACATCCGATTAACAGTTGAGCCTGAAAACATTCAGATACCTACAAAGAAAAGATGCCAAGCGAATTAAGCCTCAATGTGCTTCTACGTATGACAATGTATCGTATATTTTTGAGTGAATTTAGATGATGACTGTGTACCAGTAGCTCTAGCACCCGACTAGCTTTTACCCGGACCTTCGTCCGCGTGGATGACGAAAAAATTATACCACGGGAATTTACTACCGGGATTAAAAGTAACTTACTCATCATTTCATATTGCTGTACATTTCTGTTTTTGTAAGGAAACTGATAAAAGTGTGTTAACTGAACAAGGCTATGTAAACATTATATCGAAAACGTTACACTATGTCTATGATGCTACTAAGTAATGACTACGTACTTAAGGGGATTATAGGACCTAAACGCAAAAAACGCAGGTTTTAGAAACAATAAAAGTATATGATCGACTACAGTAAACAAAATCAGAAATATATATGATATTCTTCAGGACATATGCTACGTAAATAGTGTGTTGAAAACATAATACAATTGAAAACTCGAAGAGATTTTAATTTTTCGCATCGAAAAAGCTAAGAGAAAGAACACACTTGACCAAACTTTGATTAATAATCTTAGAAAGTAATCTAACTTTGGCCAGCAGACGTGTAATTAAAAAAAGATTTATTTAACTTGGACAATGAAAATTGATTAGCATAACTGTCAAAAATTGTCTTTACTGAAAATCTCCACGAATTTTTTCAAAGTTTTTGTAGGGCAGTGACAGCGAAATTGTTTTTGATGGGGACGAAAAAATTGTAACTAGAAAAAACATAAGAGGAAAATATGATGAGGAAAATCTTCTAAATGAGCATAATTTGATATTGTGGTAATACAGGTCTGTCACTGGTGCAGCAAAGCAGTTATTATAAACAGACGAATCATTTTGTGTTATTAATAATGGTAATGCTGATAGATAATAGTATACTTCTACAGCATAATCAGCATATCAATGAGGAGGCCTGTATCTCAGTGGTGGGACCACTGAGGTACAGGCCTCCTCTCTAGAGAGGGAGTGGGCCATATTCCATCACGCGGGCTTAGTGCGGGCTCGTGGATGTCACATATCTTCGAAATTTTTGGTTCTAGGACAGGCCGGTTTCCTTACGTTGTTTTCCTTCACCGTTTTGAGAGCCGTGGTGATGAGATTAAACATACAAAGTAAAGTGCCTGGCTTGGTTCGAACTCCCGACCTACAACTCGTAAGTCAAGGCCTGTACCACCGGGGCACCACTGCTCTCTCGATGTATACCAATTTTTCATATAAATTATTCTAATAACCAACACTAAAGTCAACTTTTTATGAGATAAATACCCCCGTTTTTGAGTATTGGAAATCATCAAATGATTCCGCTCTGGGTGGAGCGGAAGGGAGTGCCAGACTCTTACTGACTAAAACCCACCCGTGTTCCTTCCTTAGCTCTTTATGTTCCGGGGCAGTGGTAACCCCTTCGGACAATCCCGCTGTCCCGGCAGGCTTATATTATACTAATCTAAAGAAATATATGCATATACGGTAATATATGCATATAATAATAATCATGAAACAGAAGCAAAGAAAATATAATGATGATGTTTAAGGAGGGAGGAAGTGCTTTTTACTAGAGTTCCTATGTCCTTGCAATCATTATTGTTTAGATTTTTTTCGGTGCCTAGTATGTATTTACTGACTAGGTGACTTCAAGTAACAACACTACCAGAAGTCATTGACCCCAAAAAAGAAAACACCAGATCATTAATTTTTAAACGTGATTAGATTTTGATACCTATCACGTCTGCATAGTTTCGCTAACTACCTAATATAATTTGACCTTGTAGATACGTAACTTAAATAAATAAGGAATACTTCTCAAAACCCTGGACAGAAACCGTCTAAACTAAATTTAAATTTCATTCAAAGATAAACTTCCTCTTAATCCCTAAATATTTAACCTGTCAAAGCAAAATAATCCTAAAAATCAACTTGAAAGGTTTGGTATAACTAAATAATAATTTAGCGGAGCTTTGAAGGGAATTCAATTAATGATAACAGCGTCTAGAATTTGAATAGCGTTCATTTGAGATGTCAGGCTGAAATATACGACGAGGGACTGTCTCATAATTCAAACGAAACGTGAGAACTGGAAGCGTTTGTAGATTGTCGCTGGATGTGTCTTTAGTATTTGTGTTTTTATATCCATTATCTATATAGGGTTATTGGTAAAACATTAAAACCCAGAGCGGGAGGGGTCATTTGATGATTTCCCATTCTGAAAAAAAAAACTCCTCTCCTCCTCCACCTCTTATCCTAACTAATATTATAAATGCGATAGAGAGTTTGTTTGTATGTTACGCTTTTATGCTAAAACGGCCTAACAGATAGACAATGACTTGGTTAAGGCCATAGGCTACTTTTCATACTGGATCGCAGACGAAGTCACGGGCAACAGCTCGTATGTTATAATAGCACTCACTTCTGCGTCTAATGGGTGCGATCACAGATATAGATAGACCTAGATAACGCAAGTATCACGATCTGTATGAAAATCAAGCGTGCCCTTTTTTGACTACCTACTATGACGTCACAAGCACTATTTAGTGATGGGAAAATCAAATCGATTCAAAGACGCCGCCGCGTGCGGCACCCGTCTCGCCCCACCCGCCAGCAGTACACAGGACTGAGCGTGAAAGTGGCGGCTTACGATTTTTGTACGTAAGCTGGTGCGATTTTTGGCACGCAAGTAGTTGCTCTTGAGTTATCTAGGTGTATCTATATCTGTGGGTGCGATCTAGTGAATCGGTGATCTAGCGACAGGCGAAACTTTCAGTTTATTGCGCTTTACATTATACACAATCCTGCTGAATAAATTCTATAAATGATGGTGAAAACTTAATCAAAAACCATTGTGTAGTTTACAAGAACTATGCGCACTCACAGAACAAAAAAGCACCTTTGTTTTATACCATTTACGGATATATAGAAATCACTTAAAATATCATTTTCAAACTACCTGGATCGAAACGAACAATAATGTCTCATCCAGAAAACAAATTAGATTTTCCATGTGACAATATACCCAAGCGATTGTAAGGTACGTAACAATTTATTGTCAAATTGCCTCATACCAAATCCTGAATATTGAATAGAACGTACTACACAGATTTATGTTGCTTGTCCAACTCATATTGTTTATGTTTAATTAAAGGCAATTTAGAATAAAATATGGTTTTCGGATCTAAAGACCAGATACAACGTACCGATAGAATGGCGATTTTAATTTAACACACACAGGTAGGGCTAGTGGCCAGTAATTATAAAAATTATAACAACATAAAATAATTCGTACAATGCGTGCCACGAAAGATGAGACTTGATTCACCACGTGGTTTGACTTGCGCAGTACACGATTTTAGGTATCTTTAGCGGTATGAGGTCTGAGTGCGGGACGGGACCGGACGTCGTAGGGGCGGCGGAAAGAGCGGGGGAGGCGGGGTCAAGTCTCATCTTTCGTGGCGCGCATTGTAATTTGAAAACTACCGCCTACGCCGCTCGCCGACATATGTCTCTCTCTCTCTCTTTCCTTCAATTCAATTTCATTGATGCGATGCTATGATCCGTTTTTTTTTGTACACTGATGGCCAAAGGCCTCCCCCAAATCCTTTCCAGCATGTCGATTCTGTAAAAATCTCACCGTGAATACTTGCGTGGAGTGAGCTGTCAGTGTCATCCTACTAATGCTAGGGATTGACCAAGCAAACATTTACAATCATAAAAGAGATTTTTTGATTCCCACGTAGTTTGTGTGGCGTGATCACTTCACCCGATTCACGACACTAAATGTCGTAAATCGGGTGAAGTGAAGGTGAAGTGATAAGATCACGCCGCGCTTGCGCGTTAATCACTGTCATTATCACATTGCAGATTGCGTGATCACTTCACCTTCCCTTCACCCGATTCCCGACATTTAATGTCGTGAATCGGGTGGAGTGAAGGTGAAGTGATAAGATCACGCCGCGCTTGCGCGTTAGTCACTCATCACATTAGAGATTTGTTTTTACATATTTAACTTGTAAGGCGTCATGTATAAGAACATTAGGAAATTATGGTAATAATATTAATAATTATAATTAATATAATACACCATGGCGACCCTGCCTTATAGAGTCTGCCAAGGGGCAGATTAAGCAAAGTTTTCGTTGAGCGATTTTCAAAATGTGTAACTCTAAAGTAGAAAAAGACGAGGTATTCGTCAATCAAAACGCGGCTGGTGGAGGTGTTGTTGACGCCGAGGTGATGTTGCCATGGTTACGAGATTCGAGTGGAGTGATATATGGTACATTCCGAATTGCACTGTAATCGACTACAGCGTGCTTACACCTTGACCCCAATTCTGCTGTATGGTATTTATCTATTATTCCCCGCATAATCTTACCACGCCGTAAGTTTGTCAAGCGTGGTATTTTGACAGTTCAAACCGGTTTCGGTCATTGTGTCATAGAGAATACGTTAATAGCAGATGTAGTGATAGTTATTAAGGAATTGACGTGGTTTCGAAGTAACGAATCATTAAGTGGTCATAGTGAATTAGGGCCCTTTTCTGAATTAACGTGAACGCGATAACGATGTCCCGTGAATCGACATATGAAGTCATGGCATGTGCCATCTTGCGATAACGCCGACTACCGACCATGCCCTAAAATTTAGGGCATGGTCGGTTTTTCATTTAGGGCCTAAATTAATAATTATCACCGATCTTTAAACTAACGTGGCATTTTCGAAATTGTGCTTCTGGCTACAGTCGCCACGTTACCAAAGAAGAAGAAATTCGTGGTGTATACACAAATAAATACTATAATCCAACCATGAGTAACTATTCAAGTGAATAGGTATATTACTGACTCTCAGCTGCCATAGTGGTGATTTATCTAAATCGGAAAGCAAATTATTCATGTGAGCGATGATGACTTAATTCGGAATGAGCCATATTTCACGCCGCGCAAGCGCGTTAGGCACTGGCGCTGTTAGCCAGACAGGACTTACTAGTCTAGGGAAAAAAGAAAAAAAAAAACAGTGGCACTCCGGGAGTGCCGACAGAAGTGAAAACTTGAACAATTACGTGTGTGTTTTTTGTGAATCGTCTTATAAACAAAACACGCGCGGTACCGACTACGGCCATCCGTCTTACGAATTTTCGATCAGGTCACGTGGCCTGACGCGAGTTTTACATTTTTTACCCATTACAAAAAAGTGTACAACGCCGCTAAAGAAGTTTTCACTTCAAAAACAAGGTTGAGATTCTGACTGCGCTTCTGTTTTGCTATTTTATTGTAAGTAAAACCCCACAAAATATTAATGTTTTGACCACTAAAATACTAGCTTTGAATTATATAAAAATATCAATAGGATTAGCATTAAAAAATATTATTAAAATCTCGATTATGATTGTAAATGTATGCTTGGTCAATCCCTAGTATCTGGTAAGATGACACTGACAGTTCACTCCACGCTCACTTCACCTAAGTTTTCACGGTGAGATGGTTACAGAATCGCACTGCAGAACTCTTTTCCCGCACCACTACGAACCAGCCCTCGCGGTACTGTAATCTCGGAAAATGACCTCTGCGCTACAGATAGATAGATAGATAAATTGTTTATTCTACAGATACAGAAGTACAGATTTCAAAATGTTATTTAAGAAAATTGTAAATAAATAATACCGATTAATGAAATTAAAATATGTTAAAAAAAAAACGAAAACCATTAAAGCAGCACGCTGTATACACGCTACTTGGAGTTTGAGCAATTTTCATAAGAATGACAATTTTGATTATGGATATTAAATTCTTGTTGAAAGGCAAACATTTCTGTTTAATATTAGGGTATTAGAAAGTTCTAAGAATATAATGAACATCTTCATTAGCCTACTTTCTTGTTAATAGATTTCTGAGCGAGGCTAGAAAACTAGTGATCTTGTTTAATGATAAGTAATGTTTATTTTCTAAATAAGTTTTAGAAAACACATTTACACGCCAACAATATTTTCGAAACAAGATGTGGTCTGTGTTTCCTATCCGACTACTCTGAGAAGGAACACCGAAACCAATTCAGAGGTCACAGGCTCTTTTGGAGCCAGACATTATCTTGGTTCCCGTGAGGACCATATAGATTAGTGTTTAGGATGGTCCAAGTCATTGATTAGGTTAATCCAATTTATCCAACTAGCTCTCCGATAAGACTTAGCTGACCCAAGAACTGACATAACATAATAATTAATCAGCCTATAATGTTTCCATTGCTGAGAAACATGACTTCTCTCCGAGAGTGGGAGTGGTACAGACGCCAGCAAATCAAGCTACTACAATCTGTCAAATTTATTTAAACGATTTTCAACTTTATCACCAAAGCATAAGGTTCAAAGTTGATTGGGAAAATTTGACAGTTTCGGGTAGTTTGATGTGCTGGCGTCTGTACGTAATCCACCATGCGGGCCCAGTCCGGGTTAGTAGGTGTCACATGTCTTCGAATTTTTGGTTCTAAGTCATGTCGGTTTCCTCACGATGTTTTCTTCACCGTTTTGAGAGCAGTGATGATGAAATAATTTACAAAAGGTAAAGCGCCTGTCTGGGTTCGAACCTACGACCTATAACTCGTGCATCGCGGCCGTTACCGCTGGGGCCCACTGAACTAGGCGAAACATCATTATTCCTGCTGTAGATTCACTACGGTCAAACACAACACTAATAACCCTATTATTGCCGCCCTGAACACAAGCACAACACAATACATTTAAATAGCAGTAATTATAATTATCAATCCCAGAAACCAATTCGCAAATGTTCAAAGCGTCCGCCTCAAAATACAATTTCCTGCATTATTTGCAAAATTCGTTATCAAATTCCATTTTATCTCGCTCGCATGGATGTACGGTAAACATACAACGTTCGATAGTAACGTATTTAACTGTATGGACGGGAATCATATTATGTATTTGAAAAGCCTAATTATGCACATAATATGAATTAGTAATGAGTGAATAGTACACGTTTCTGTTTTGGTTTTCGTAGTGCGTTAATAAACTAATGGAAAGCTATTATTGTTTGTTCAATATTCTGTTAGTGAGGTTCTCTTGGTTCGTTTGTTTTTCGGTTCTAACGTTGCTATTCAGAATAATGGTAAAACTATTTCCGTTTTGTTATGCGTAATCAGCATACAACGTTCCCACTGTTGAAACACAGGCCTTCACTCTATGGGAGGGACTGGGCCATAATCCACAGCTTTGGTCCGGTGCGGGTTTGAGGACGTCACATATTTTCGAATTTTTGTGAGGGTTTTGTTCTGAGCAAAATCAGTACTGGTCTCGAGTATATTCCTTGGGGGACACCGAGTCTTATTATTGTTCATTACTATTGAACCACTATTGTATTAGGTTTAAATAAGGTAAAATGATAAGTTACTGGTATTAATACAGTGTATTTATTCACTTACCGGTATCAAACCTTGGTCTACTAGGCAATCTGCTTGGTAGGTCCTGGTTTTCCACATGATCAAATGTTCTGAAGCCCAACGCAAATTCCGCGTAAGGACTTATCTCGAACATTTCTGTGGAATAAAATACTATTGACTACTATGTTTCTCATGAAGTTAGGTTTAAAAGTTGTAATAAATACCTATACAATTTTATGCAGAAATTGCTACTCAATATTATCTTTTTCATTTTCAACGACATCTCCAAATGGCTGGATTATAATTCCCGTGACTCAAAGGCTGGCTTTTTTTACCTTGTCTAAGTATTGCAATACATCGTGATTTCTCAACCAAGCTGCGAATTCCTGATTTCAGTATCGCAACTTAAATATTGGATTGGCCGAAAGGTGGCCATTATTTTGAAAATCAGAAAATTACTAATAAAACCGAAAAGCAACAGCTAAATGCATTAAGTTGGGTTGATTATATTCATTCAATAGATATTTTGGCAGTGTTGGATTTGCAAACTAGTATTGCTAATTGGGGACAAGCTTTAGGCTGGTTTTCGACCAGAGATGAGCGAGTATGCGTAGCGAGGAATGTGTGTGAAACCAGCCATTAACATCGCTTCATTTTTATAGCTTGAACTAAGTTAGCGTTGGTATTGGTTAGTTTTACACACATTCCTCGCTACGCATCCGATCCTCGCTTATCTCTGGTGGAAAACCAGCCTTAAGAGCCATCCAGATAGACGTGGTTCAATCATCGAAGATAGACAACGAAGATGTAATTTAACATCAGTATTATCTTACCATTCTTGCTAGCCTTTCTATTATGTACAGGCGAGGTGTATATCCTTGGCGCGTGTGCGTATCTCTCCTTATGTTCTGACTGAGACGCTACGCTCTCATTACGGGATTTAACTTCGTCAGCAATGGAGTGCCGGTACTGGGATGTATAATTTTGCCTGTTTGGAAAGTAAACACTGATTAGTATTCAAAACTGATCGCTTCGAATTATGGATTTGACCTCGGAACAAAACTTCGGAGTAGGTATAACGTTGACGTAAATCCACTTTGTTTTTATTAGCTTCAACACAATATTGTTTTAAGGACTTTGGAACGCTATTGGTCCATAATTTTAGCAGCAGTCTTGATAGCGTAATAGCTCTCATTTATTTTAATTGTTTTAATTAGTGCTACGTGCTACAAACCAATTATAATATTATATCCAACGTTGTTGATTGGTTAATCTCTCTCTTTTTAACACAGCATGATCTATTCTCGTGATTAATTGATAAATAAGTAAAATGAACCGCTATAATCTGTTCATTCAAAATGAAAGGGAATAAAATTAAAAACTACATAGGCATTTATGAGGCGTCAGAAGCTAGGTGCATGGTTCCAATTGGTCGTTTGCTGTAGAGCACTTTTAAAAAAATAATTGGATTAACAGTATTTTTAAATTACCGTGTTAATGAGACGACCGTTTAAGCCTGTCGACAAGTACCAGGTACTTAATGTAATATATATTTGCAATTATGCATATATGGCAATACAGATGGTGCTTTATTTTTAAACTACAATCATCTACGCAATACTCAGCTCGATTGGATAGACTAGTATACGTCGTAAATCAGCCTATAAGGTTCCCACTGCTGGGACACAGGCCTTCTCTCTGAGAGGGAGTGGGCCAGAATCCACCACGCTGGCTCAGTGTGTGTTGGTAGATATTACAGATAGACAGGTTGTTCGGACTAGCCACTGAATAATTATCATTATATTCTCTTTTCGTATTTAATTTTCATGGCAATCGAATGACAGTATTCAATGAGTAATCATGTTGGTTCAGATAATAGACAGATAAATTAATAACTGTTTGGGAGCAGTACGGGCGTGTAAACACAAATTGTCCTGTTTGTTAGTAATTATTGAATATAATAACTGGTCCTGTTGGCTTGCTGTTAATGGAAAATTGTGGGATTGTAAAACATAATGGTGATTCATTCGGTACGAATATTTTTATGGACCTTTCACATGCTGTTCTTATCCCTGATAACTATTATCAAAAATAGAATATACATTTTTTATCGTTTTGTGAAGATTTGTAATGTTCAGGATTATTTTAGATTTTAATTTGGTTTTATTCGTCTGTAAATCTTTCATGCAATAAATAAATAATAAATCACTCATTTACAGACCCAGTTTATTGCGAAGGAAATAATAATTACAAAATATTAAAAAAAGTCGAGATGAGTCGTGGGAAGCCCGGTTGGGACAAAGTTTCTTTCGATTTAGTAGTATAATATTTTAACCGTCACGACAAATAGAACTGCGACGTCCAAAATGATACACTTGTTTCAGTCTATCTTTCATTCGCCAAGTGTGCAACGAGCGATAAGGAAGTTCGTTCCAAAATTTGGTCCCACAGTAGAAAAACAAATCACGGACAAAAACACCACTGAATTCAAAACAAGATGGTTGCCAGTCAATATGTGCATCACTTACCGATGTCTTCTAAACAGTATACAGAAGAAAGCCATAAGGCATATGACGAGAAGAATAGAACTGCAGATGATGACCAGCATGTTCAGGTCAAACAGCTCTGATGGGGGACCGATTTCCTCTGCAACAAATTATTTAATGTTAATTGGGTCTGGCTGTTTGTGTATGTGAATTTAAATGTTTGTAAACGCACCCAAGATGCAGGAGTAATTCTTAGTGTGGGGCAACGTTTTTTTTTTTTTTAAAAAAAATTATAATATCAGTTTCATCGACATTAAAGAGTTAATGGGATCCACTCAACGAGCTAAATTGCGGTTGTCATGGTTTAATTTAAGGAACGGTATTTCATATTTTTCAGTAAACAATTTTATGATTTTAGTCGTGGACATGAGGAGCCCAAAAGTTTGACGCCCAATCTAATTTTAGAATATTCAAACTCGAGAAGTTTAAGTGAGGAAATTGCGGGAGTCTGATGGCAGTATTTAATATATTATAAGGATTTAGTCAACTAAAAGCTTAAATTTTGTCTCTGTTTATAAACTTGGTAGGTAAGTGAAATTAAGTTTTAGCCTATGCTAAAGCTTAAAAAGGCTAAAGGAAAATTTCGCTTGCCTACAAAGTTTACTAGACTGCTTGAAGATTGACTTGATTGGAACGGTGTAAAAAGACACCTAATGAGACAGAGAGTCACTACTACTCCCCTTCATTGTAGTAATTTTTTTTGTACTGGACCATATCTGGGAACCTTCTGGTTCCGTAACCAGAAGGTTCCCAGATATGGTCCATTTGTTTTCGTAAAAAAAATACGTTAGTAAAAGTTGGAATTTTGACCTTCAATATCTCCATAGACATTGAAGGTCAAAATTTCAACTTTTATTAACGTATTTTTTTACGAAAACAATTTTTTCATTATTATAAACCCAAATTTAAATACCCACACGACCTAGCACTGTACTGTTGCATGCACCCATAAATACAATGTTTTGCGTGTATACCATTGTGCACGGGTTATGGGACATCTCGCCCACACAAAAACTGGTCCGCGGACCAGTTGTCCACTTTTTAAAATGCGCATGGGTAGATTCGCCCGGACTACCGCAATCAGCAAATTTTTAAACCGAAATAAAAATCGTTTCCCAGCAATTAATTTTAATGCAATGTTATTATAGTTTGATGTATAGAATGCGTAGTTGACGACTATGTAATGTTTATTACACTCTGTACAATCAAGTCAATTTCGAAGTAGTCTTACTATGAACATAACCATATAATACAGTTGAAATAGGGATACAGTAATATTGTGTAACAATATATTGCACTATCAATCCGACCCTAGCGTAGTACGATTATATCGCTCCTCCAGATAGAGATTTAAATCGTTAGATTTACCTACACCGTACTTCCACTGCTCGAAAAGCAAATCGCACTGCAAGTCTACTCTCTAAGTTCGTCAACGAAGATACGGGCCCGTCCGAAAGTAGTTGATCCATCAAAACAAGTTTGAAATTCAATTTTTTGACGGGGCTAATACATATCGGGAGTACTTCATATGTTCGAAAAAATTGTCTGTTAACACAATGAGTATTGTGAAATATCAAATTGAAAGCCATTTCTACTGTTAGTGTGTTACACAATTACCCCTCAGACAACTGTCAAATCGTGTTGACATGTATTTTCTACGTAAGTGATCCGGAGTAGGAAACGCCCGTAACTTCGGCCCAAACTACGGATTTCATACTTAGGGAGTAGGCCCCTTGACTTGCAATTGCCCTTATAGGGCGCACGTACCTAACTTTTTATTCCACTAAAGACATAAGGAAATTATAAATTGTATATGTATGCAAATAAATAAACAAACGGTACTGAGAAGAGTGATCTTACACAAATCGTGTATGGCGATTCTATGGCAGTCAAATCGACTCACTGCGACATTATTGTCAAAACAAAACAGAAACACGATCTTTTTTTGACGGGGTAGAGCGAATCTAACCATTTAAATCTTTGTTTCCAGAACTGTTAGTATATACGAGTATCATTGATGTGTGTGTTGTGACTTATTGTTATATTGAGGTTTGAATGTGCTTGAATGTTCTTGCCTTACAGGCATATTGTATTCAAGTATTCTCATAATGTGACGTGATTTATGGTTTGTTTAGAGAAATAAATTTAAGAGAATTACGTACATTACGTCACGATTTATTCTTCAAAGTGTAGTAAAACATGTTCTGCGAAATACCAAGCAATTTTAACACGTTGGAATCTTTTTAATTTATATAGGTACAGCCCTCTAAAAGTTAGTTGACATTGTTCCACTTCAGCTGTACCTAACCCCACTGTATGATTTAAAATTCTTGTTTCAAATGTTTGAACTTGTACATTATACAATTTTTATTGACCTGCTCAACTACGTGTTACCTAGTATGATAAGGGATCACCAGATTTTTCTTATAACCGTGTTTCATTTCTGGTAACATAATGTTAGTTTGCAGCTAAAATGGAAAAAATTAAACTAACTTTTGGAGTGCACTGTATACCTAATTATATAATTATACGTTGTTGTTGTGTTTTATTGTATCTTTTGATTAAGAAAGATGAAGAAAATCTTAGCACTAAGTTATGTTGAGCATCACGTTGCTCTATTTAAAAATGTAGGTTTTAGATTTGGCTCCAATGCTAATGCCAAGATTATAAACCAATAATATTATCAGGGCTAAAAGCTAAACGCAAAAGCAACAATATTATAAGTAGAAAACAAGTCTCAAAACACCCCAACTTTCTTAGCAAAGCCTTTAGAAACCACAACAAAATTTCATCAAAGCCATTATATAAAAACACAATGATGTACTATAAAGCGATCCTAAAATATACTCGAATAAGAATCGATGCCACGAGTCCAAAACAGAGCAACCATAATCAGCTTAACGACAAAATTTTGATGAAATAATTTGTTTGACGCGTCAAAACATTCTTAGAAGTTGGTGAAATGGATGGCTTGATTTTGGTGGCAAAGGTTTGGTTATGGTGCGTTTGGTAAGCGTTTAGGAAACTGTATTTGCAAAACATTGTTGACTGAATTAATTTGCAGTGTTGGTACATTGTAAAAGTAGGTATCGACATTAAGTGACAATGGAAATTTATAAATTTGAAGTTCACATTCATAATTCATTGTGTTATCAAGAACTGAACTGAATGTATTTATTTGTAGTAAATTCAAACGGTTCCTACCAATTACATGAATTAACATAGAAATATTTATGTTGTATGTAATTTAAATGAAAACCAGCATGGAACACTGGACTCCCTTGCATACTGTCTCTCTTAGAAGACCAGACATCGTATAATATTACTCCATTCACCCGCAAACACATCACATTCAGGGTTGGCAGTCAGAAGGGTGCGGAGCGTTGAGCATCTTTAAAGTGCGACATACTGGGGATTCGGCTCTGGTGACGGTTAGATACTGTTGAAAGATCATATCGCATGAATCTTCCACACAGTTATAAAGCAATACCGAGACTAAATTAAAGAACCAATCTAAAAGTGTCGATAGATTTGCTCGTATTTTGACGATTTTTATTGTCGCTCGATGTGCTGTGTTTTAAAGATCAGTAAGGTCTGGCAACTTACAGATTAGTTCAATTTAATCGATCGGCAATGTCGCTTGTAAAAAATACGATGTCGATGGTCAACGGACCATCGACATCGTATTTTTTACAGTCTTACACATTTACTTGAGTATATTTGACTATAATTTCAATAATTGATAATCAAGCAATTCTGTAGGATATGTTACTCCATACTCTCCATAGACACGATTTTAGAGTTGGAATGAAATATTAGTGTTTCGTAACATTCATTTCATGTTTCCGAAATTTTTCATTAAATCACAGAGCGCCCAACTCAAATGAAAACTAGGTTACCCCAAATAAAGGTCAATGTTCAGCATTGATTTTCAGACTTTAATTATGGTCTTTGTCAACTTTTATCAGATTCAACTTTGGATATACAATATCAAAGAGTGGAGAAATAGCCTCCCGAAATTTGTATGGAAAAAATATCGACGACTACCTTAATATTAATATTCTAAAATTTGCTGAGACTATGAAACGTTGAATTTGAGTGCCAGTAGGTATAAGTTGGCCTTTCGATACATAGTTCAGTAGGCAAAGTTTGGGATACGTATTTTATAAAGGAGCCTTATAATATGGATATAATAATGCCGATATATCATCTAAAAAAAGCGGCGAAGTGCGTTATTTTTTATTATTTATTGTTATAGCGGCAATAGAAGTACATACTCTGTAACAATTTCAAGTGTCTACCTATTACGGTTCAAAAGAGGCAGCGAAGCCTAGTAATCGGGTTCCTTTGGCCACCCTTGGTTTCACTGTCCTGGCAAACAAAAACGCACGTTGTTGAACTTTTTATCAAAGAGCTTCTACATACATAACCTCCAAGGATTGGCAGAGAAAATTCAAATTACGCCAGTTGTTGAGTTCATATTATAGAGATAAATCTATTGCCGTTACAGGCACCAATCCAGATTCCGGGCTATTACTGAGAATTTCTTAATAAGTTTTTTGTTCCAGTAATCGATCCCAAGACTCCAAAGCTAGCAGTCATGCTTTTGATAACCAAGCTCTTTTATTAGCTTTTATGGGCTTAAAATGAGGGACATATCGTGACAAAAGGTTTAAGTATGAACGTGAAAAGCAGTAAGGCCAGGATCTATAAGCGTTGCTTAGCACGTACTTTGGCTAAGCGTTATTCCTGTCACTGTTGCACAACTGTGAAACTACAAGTGCATGATAGAGACGGATATGTTTATGCTCTGTAGGTGACTAATACGGAAGAAAAAGATATGCTGTACGGAACTCGAACAACATAAAATAAGGCCAAGAGTATGATGACATCTAGATGCTTTTATTTTTCTCTTAGATCAAAGGGAAAATTCCGGGAAGCCGAAAATGTCGAGATATTTATGACTTATGGAGTGACATTTAATTTTGTCATTCAAAATTGGATCGGAGTAAGAGTAGGACTATTTTTGTCTCGTGACATTCTCAAACATAAATAGAAAACAAAACTAATATTATAAATTCGAAAGTAACTCTGTCTGTCCGTATGTCACCTTTTCACGCTTAAACACTGAACGGATTTCGATAAAATTTGGTAGAGAGATAGAGATTGCATCCCGCGGAAGGACATAGGATAGTTTTTATCCACATACCTTGCGGGTGAGGCCGTGGGCGGAAGCTAGTGTTTACATAATTTTAAAAGCTAACAGTCTTAAAATAAAAATAATAATAATATGTACAAGTACCTATATAAAAAGGAGGGGAAATAATCAAAGGGAATCAAAAATTTTGTACGCATCGTTATCAACAAAAAACGTGCCCAAAAGGCTGCCACGTTGTATGGCAATGCTGATTCTTTAGCCAAAAAATAGGCCAGCCTCTGGTCACGTGAAGAGTCGACTAACCGCTTGGCGATGTCTCGAAATACTAAGTGGGCACTCAGACCCCATGGCCCTAATGTTTCAATCCCAAACGGCTCAAACATAAGTTCCAAAGATTGGTAACGTTATCAACCACGCGGGCCCAGTGTTGGTTGGTGGATGTCACATGTCTACGAATTTTTGGTGCTAAGACATGTCGATTTCCTCACGATGTTTTCCTTCATCGTTTTGAAAACAGTGGTGATGGAATAACTTACACAAAGTAAAGCGCCTGTCTAGGTTCGAACCTACGACCTACAACTCGTAAGTCGGGGCTGTTATTACAGTACCCGGCGATAAATATCGACCTATTCGATCCTATCGATTTTATACAAAGAATAAAAATAATTATCAAAAGAAGCAAATCATAATTGTTTTAACAGCTCCTAATAGATACCGGACTGTTTGTATTTCGTGCGATAGAGATAACGCTCTACAAAGCCGAAATTAGCCGATTGTCTCTTTCCAAAGGTCGATGTGCAATATTTATCAGGTACTGTACCAATGGGCTACCACTGGTCTCCACCTACTCCGCTCCCGCTTGTTACGAAACCATAACCCTTAACTTCACTACAATGACAATTTCATCTCAGGCCTGTCATGGCAGATAACTAAACTTTTGATACTGAACATCAAAGTTTTGATCAAACTTGTGTCATTTGTTAACAATTATGTTCTTAACAAACTATTAAGGCTGTTGTACACGGCGACGGTGGCTTGTTTCGAAACTGAGAATAATATGAGAAGTTTAATGTTAAAGTTTATATTGATGCTGCTTTGAAATTGTATATTGATGTCATTGACCAAGTACCTACTTTTGAAAAAGTTTTGTATTAGAATCATGTTAAAATTTACATCAGTAAATGTCAAAAGCATCGTGAAATCTGCGGTACAACAACTTGATCGTACGACACCATGTGAAGACAAGTGTACAATACAGTAATGGTGGTTATCCTTTTTTTTTTCGTTGTTTTTCAGTACATACTATGTTCAGTCATTAAATTAATTGTTTTGTCTTTTACCATTTTACAAACATTGTTACTGTAAAAGTCAGTAAGTCTTAATGACGCTTTAATGTGCTGTAGTAAGAAATTATTTTTTTCAGTGCGCCTATCTGTTCGAACCTATGACCTACAACTCGCAAGTCGCCAACGTTACCTCTGGGTCACTACCGCTAACCCTCTGTGAAATAGCCCTAAGATCGGTTTGTTGTTACATAAGCTGGGTGATCGATCATGGCTTACAAACTATTTACATTAAGGCAATAAGCGAGATGGTTCGTTAGCTGACCGCGTTCAGAGGAAGCAAGTTTTGAGATGATTTATGTACACGATGTTGTTATTGTTTTCATGTCAAATAACATTATAACTAAGTGTATAGCAAAGCTCATAGTGATGACGTAATAATACTAGCATGCCGCACATGTACAGTACCCGGCGATAAATATTGCACATCGACCTTTGGAAAGAGACAATCGGCTAATTTCGGCTTCGTAGAGCGTTATCTCTGTCGCACGAAATACAAACAGTCCGGTATCTATTAGGAGCTGTTATAACAATTATGATTTGCTTCTTTTGATAATTATTTTTATTCTTTGTATAAAATACAAAAAAAGGGAAAGGTCGATGTGCAATATTTATCGCCGGGTACTGTAATTGGTCTTCACCGTCTATAGCATAAGCATAATTAGCTTATAATGTTCCCACTGCTGGGACACAGGCCAAATTTCAGTGAGAGGGAGTGGGCCGTAGTCCATCACGCGGGCCCCGTGCGGGTGGGGAGATGTCACATTCCTTCGAAGTTTTGGTTCTAGGACATGCCGGTTTCCTCACGATGTTTTCCTTCACCGTTTTGAGAGCAGTGGTGATGAAATAATTCACACAAAGTAAAGTGCCTGTCTTGGATCGAACCTATGACCTTATGACTCGTAAGTCGTGGCCGTGGTTTGCACTGGGTCACCACTGCTTTATGGCATCGCCGTCTATGGCATCTGGCAATAACAGAAGCATCGCAAGGTGTCGAGTGCTTATAATAAAGAAGGTATACATAATCACACATATTCTTCAAACTTTACCTCGGCAAGGCTAAGTTCTGTGTACTAGCAGTAGTATAACAATAGAAACATTTGTAGAATAGAGGCAAAAAAAAATTCGGTCGTAAAGCACTCTCCAATGCTTCGCATTATGAGTATGCAATATAACAGTTTGCTTGATCTATAATAGGAACACAGGTAAATCAATTTCTCAGAACCTATTTCCAAGACACGAGTCTATGTTTTAGCTAGACAGAATTCCCCTGAAAATTAATATTAATGGAGTTCCAGTCACTTGCAACGTCTAACTTTGTGTACCTTAATGTGTCTGACCGAACTTGGTCGTACTGGCTGCACTAGATCACAGGTGGTACTATCCTCTGTGGGTCTAGCACGAACGTGCGGAGTAAACAGTACGTAAATTCGAACACGTAACTTTGTATACAACTAGTACATTAAATCACACGTATCGTATACTATTTTATAGCTCGTGTGACCTAAACCCGCACTTACTTGTAGGTCACGCTTTTTTATATAAAAATGGACTACTTAAGAGGAAATGCGGTCGGAGAGACTTTTCAGAAAGCATAAGTAAAAAGTCATAATTCGAGGTTTGGTCCTCGCCTATTTTCTCCTCCAATATTGGACCAATTTAAAAGATATTTCACAAACTGAATAAGAAGGATGTATGCTGTGTACCTATGTTTTCCTTTTTGATGATACATTATTTTTACAAGCACTAGAACCCTCAAAAAATGCTCAAAATTGCCACTGTCAACAGAGGCTTAGTGTACAAATTTGAAAACTATAAATGAAAAAAGAAAAACATAAAGACACAGTATAATATATCCTTCTTATTCTGTATATGAAATATATTTTATATTGGTCCAATATTGGAGGAGAAAATAGGGGAGAACCAAACCTCGAATTATGACTTTTTACTTAGGCTTTTTCAAAAAAATCTCTCCGACCGCATTTCTTCTTAAGTCACAGAAAAGCATGACTTAAATGCGGGTATCGGTCACAGAACTATAAACATTTTAAAAGAGAAACTAATGTGTTTCTTGCCCATTCTTCTCCATACGAAGTTACCTTTTGGAACCCCATCTAGAATGAATTCTATTTTCTTGTAAATTTTGATGTTCTCAAGTGACTTTTAATGGCCTACTTGAAATATTTTTTTAATGTTTTATCTCTTGGTTTATTTATTTATTAAAGGGGATAAAAATATATATGTACACTGGATAAACTTATGATACTAGATTAACTAACAAACTATTAAAATAAAAATATAATAACCTAAGCTAACTAAAACTATGAAGAAACTAAAATAGGTCGGTGAAAAATTGCTCCGCATCGCTGTCGACAGGTAATGTACTCGAGTTACTGGCGGCATTGCCACGTCGTATGGCAATGCTAAGCTTGAAATAATTCATTTGAATAATTTTAAAATTGTAAATACACGTTAAGGTCATAATATTTACTTAATTTTAGCACTTTATTAATATCCATGGGTTATTAATTATGCTTGTCACAAAAATTTAAAGCAAAATGCTATAGGATAGTCATATTTTAGATGGAAAATCGTTCGAATTTACGTTACGTCGCGCGTTCGTGCTAACCCACTGGTTAAGGACGCAAAGTTGTGGAAGAGCTTTATTTGATGTTACAGTTGAAGCTGTTGGCTTGGTTTATTTATAGAAGGAATTTTGGTTGTTTATTTGGAAAGTTACAGGAACAATTTTCGGGCTTTACTATTTTAGAGATGTACAACCAGTCTTACCGACGGGTATCATGTTACTTAGTATGTGGGTTGTGGAGGTCAGATAGGAACTCGCTTCATGGAAAATACTGTTATTCTGCTGAATCTGGATGGAATGGAAGCCGACCCAAAACAGTTGGGAAAAGGAAGGCAGGTGATGATGTGTTCAGCGGGATTGTACGAAAGGGTTACCGCTGGGCCCGAACATAAAGGGCTAAGGAAGGAACACGGGTGGGTTTTAGTCAGTAAGAGTCTGACACTACCTTCCGCTCCACCCAGAGCGGGAGGGGTCATTTGATAATTTCCAATCTTGAAAAAAAAAAAAACGAAAAAAAAAAAGGATGTGAATCATACATGAATAATAAAAAATCATCATCTGCCTAGCCCTTTCGTCGGCTTCCAGTCTAACCGGATGCAGCTGAATACCAGTATTTTACATGGAGCGACTGCCTATCTGACCTCCACAACCCAATGACTAGGTAATACGCTACCCCGTGGTAAGACTGGTTGTAAGACTTTCGGGCTACTGACGACCCGTAACGACTGTCAAAGATCCACGAATGACAGCCGAGACCAACGGCTTAACGTGTTTTCTGAGGCACGGAGAGGTCTTGATATGGAAAGATGGTGACCCATCCATGGACCAGCCGCGGCAAGCGTAGCTTAACCTGATCAATGTCACATGTCTTCGAATTTTTGGTTCTAGGACATGCCGGTTTCCTCACGATGTTTTCCTTCACCGTTGGAGAGCAGTGGTGATGAAATTATTCACAAAAAGTAAAACGCCTATCTGAATTCAAACACACGACCTGCAACTCGTTAATTGGGGTACCACTTGCACTGTTTACAAAAATATTCAAGACTTGCGTACAAACAAACGAACATAAAACTCACCTCCATCCAAAGTCTTGGTAGCGTAAGTATAAACTGTAGAAGCAATCCCAGCATCGTTCATCGCAGTCACTCTTAGCTGGTACCAGTTTGCGGGAGCGAGAGATCCGACTGCGTATGACGTGGGTATGGATCGAAGAGGTGGGGCCTGGTAGTGGCCTTCTATGTAGCTCCAGCCGAGGTTTAGGTCCATGGGCTAGGAGAGGAAGACATTATTTTTAATAGGTTGCAGGACACTGCACGAGACAATAGAAGTTTTGTCGTTATTACGCTTCTTCTTATTCTTAACGTATCGATAGCAATATAAATGGACTCGGCCCAGAATTCGGCTACTTGTTTGGCGCCATCGCCAGCGTCCACTAGTTCCTGTAACGTGCAGCTGACAGGACACGCAGGACACGATAATAAGTGTCCCATCGTTTGTGGAACAGCACCATATTTACAGTACCCGGCGACAAATATTGCACATCGACCTTGGTTGATTGGTGTATTTTATACAAAGAATAAAAATAATTATCAAAAGAAGCAAATCATAATTGTTTTAACAGCTCCTAATAGATACCGGACTGTTTGTATTTCGTGTGACAGAGATAACGCTCTACGAAGCCGAAATTAGCCGATTGTCTCTTTCCAAAGGTCGACGTGCAATATTTATCGTCGGGTTGTCGTTGAACGCTTATAAGAGTAATAACAAAATAATGATAATACCGTTATTATCATTTGTTATTACGCTTATAAGCGTTTAATATAATTATCCTATAATGTTCCGATTGCTGCTCCTGCTCACGGTGAGAGCGACTGGGCCGTAGTCCACCACGCAGGCCCAGTGCGGTTTGATAGGTGTCTCATGTCTTCGAATTTTTGGTTCTAGGACAAGCCGGTTTCCTCGTTTGCTATTTAACTAACGCAAAAATGTAAATCAGCCTTAAGCCTCAAAGGAGAGTTCATTACTCAAGAAGTAGAAGTAATGGCTTAAGTGCTTTTTAATGATATCAAATTTGCCTATTGTAAACGCAAAATTCAAATACCTCCTTCCTATTTCGCTTACTAGTTTCACAGTAACAATTTTCTATCTTGTTGAAAACTTCGAGCATCGCTTTGCTATAACATTCAAACTTCGCAAACTCGGCACAAGGAGAGCTTTATACAAAGCAAAGTATAATTAATTATCTATAAATAGTACAATAAAAAGACGCTTTTAGTGTATCTCTGTTTTTCCGTTTAGTTCTTCTAAACTTCACCTTGGATTTTAATGGGGTTTTCACCATCGTTTAGAGAATTTATTAGGGCAGGTTTATGTATAATACATTAATATTTACCTTATGTTAAGGGCAGAAATTGCGATGTTTAGATAAGATTGCATCCGTGTGAAGCAGGGGCGGGTTGCTAGTAGAAGTAAAATATTTAAGTGCGAATTTCACCAATGAGACTGTACGTGATCTGAGCTGTCACTGTCAGTATTCTACAACAAACATGACACTGACAGCTCTTGAACGCAGTTCAGATGTGCTGAACGCGTTCAGTTTCATTGGTGAAATTCACCCCAAGAAGGTTCTGACTTACTGCTTTATTCTCCGCTCGTTGCCAAAGATTGGATCCAAGGAGTCGGTAGTCCACTTCCCATTTTGTGACGTCACAGCCACTGTCATCCCATCCACTTAGCTGGATGTAAATGTGGGTGGCGTTGCTCCACAGCCAGTCGGTTGAAGGTGGTGATACTGGTGCTGTGTGGAAAGAATATTTTTAAAGGCATATGAAAAAAAAGTGTTACAGTCTAGTCGTCGAGAGAATACTCAGTACTTTTATTGCATTCCACATGTAGGTGGTAAACTTATATATACAGATCATATGGACCCGTCGGGCACAGCAAAATAAGTGAAAGAGAGGAAGTTTGTTAATTAAATAACATTAGGTACTCAGAAAACTACTATATAATGATGTTAGTATTTACAAAAAAAAAACTAATAGCTTTATTATAAATTATAAACAGGTATCATATATATTGAGAGATGTAAATAATAATTAATAAATCAAATTCGAAAAAGGAAACAAAACGAAACGAAATAGAATACGTTCTTGACACCTGTTAGTTTCGTACAAACGAATACTTGTTTTGCGAATTTGATCTTTATTACTTAGACTGTAGTTCAAGCTAGTTTAAAAGACTAACTATGGAGTTTCCTGCCCATACTTTTTCATACGAAACTACTTTTTAGAACGGGCAACTAGAATCAATTTTTATTTACTTGTAAATTTTGTCGTTCAATAGTGCCTTTTAATCTTTTGACCGCCACACATCAAAAAATCAAAAACGTGCCCTCGGCGTCAAAGTCTGTCATGTAGTCGAACCGTGGCGTGCTGGGCACATTTTGATTTGTCGTCTATACATGACTGTGGCGGTCAAAAGCTTAATGGCCTACTTTAAATAAATTATTCAACTTCAACAAATTATTAGGATAATAGCTGAAATTGGTCCTTTTGGCCCAAAGTCAAGATCTACAAGTTAAATCCCATGAAAATAACACTTAAGTAACTAATATAGTCTAAGAGTAAGATGACCAGAGGGGTAATTGCGTACAGTACCCGGCGATAAATATTGTACATCGACCTATTCGATCCTATCGATTTTATACAAAGAATAAAAATAATTATCAAAAAAAGGAAATCATAATTGTTTTAACAGCTCCTAATAGATACCGGACTGTTTGTATTTCGTGCGACAGAGATAACGCTCTACGAAGCCGAAATTAGCCGATTGTCTCTTTCCAAAGGTCGATGTGCAATATTTATCGCCGGGTACTGTAACACACTAACAGTAGCAATAGCTTTCATTTTGACAGTTCAACAACATTCATTGCGTTGTTTACGTTGTTGTGCAGACAAATTTCTCGAACATATGAAGCAATGGATTAGTAAATACCCTTCAAAATGATTCAGATTGTGATTGATAATATGTTACTCAATTATAGTGCAGGAGTATCCTACAATCTGGTAAAATCCTAATAGCAATTTGAGGTCATTGAATCCTTTTACCAACTAGAAAAAAAACTATTACAAATAGGGTTAGAAAAATAAAATACGTGTCCTTATTTACGCTGAAGAGTATCACGTATAAACATTAGTGTTGATGTAGGACCATATATAAACGGCTCTGTCCTAATTTCTCTGACCAGTCGATTAGCACGTACGGAAATTACTTATAGGAAGACACTCCAATACAGTAATTTGTCCACACTAATATTATAAATCGAGTGTAAATGTAATGTTGTTCCACAAACGATGGGACACATGCCCCTTTATTCATAAATGTTGCTTGAAGTTAAGTAGTGATTAACGATTGTTTAACCATTGATTTTATTGGACCCTACCAGTCGCAGCATCATGCTGAGATAGGAGCCTTTTGGCCTCATATTATAGGACTTTCTGTTTCATTTTTTTTTTGTTACTTCTTTTTATATAATTAGGTTTTTTATTTTTGACTGTGTTTGGTTTGTAATCTTCCTGCACGAGTCGCAATAAATGCTTTTTCTTTCTATTTTGACGTTTGAACGTCACTTTAATCATCGTTTATAAATAAACCTCTTAATATCATGTCCACAGGACACGCATGTGAACTGCACGTTACAGGAACTGATGGATGCTACTGAGGGCGCCAAACACGTAGCTGAATAGGGATGACGAATGATTTTGAAATCCTCTTCCGTAATGTACATACACATTTACTATTTACGAAAAAACCTATATTTCGGTTATAAACTAAAGTTGAACGAAGTTTAACCTTTAAGTATGGACGTCATTTTTTCATAACACTACTGTGGACGTGGAGTCTCACAGGCTCCTATATGCACACACATTATTTTTGGGGAATTTGATATAAGATCGCTATAAACCTGATTGAATATTAAAGTTATGGGATTTAGTAACAAAATAACGTACTTATATAATAAACTTTTACTTTAAAAATTATAGAAATTATAAAAATAAAAAATTATGGCACTTTTCAGTCCAAATCTACTTAGGTTACATTTTTAGGTATTAAAAACAGTCAAACTTATTCCTATAACAAAATGAGTCTTTTTTTCTCAAAATATAATATATAAGGAACCAAAAACACAAAACAATTACTTCAGATAACACATATAAAAGATTTTGACAACGGTCTAATAACGTGAATTTACTGGCAGTCGGTGCACAAAGGTCTAGAACATTGGAGACACACATGTTTGGTGCACCCAACACAAACATAGGTAGTCATCCTATGTTTTTTCGCGGGACAGATTCTACATGCTCTTCTGGTTCCTTGACTGGTTTCTTGATCCTTGACATCTTCTGTAACCATATAATTACCTAAAACTCGAGTCATAGTCAACATCAGCTCTCTTGGCAACCGTGTATTAAAAAAAATTTTCACACAGGGCCCTGAACAGAATTTGCAGATGGTCGTTTTGATTTAAAATTACCGGCTTTATTGTTTTTTGACATTTTGTACTACAAAATCTGAAACAAACATAATCGCCCATACAAAATATATCATAGGGCAACAATGGACGTGTAGCCTGACAGGCTCCGGTCAATATTTTGATGGTCATTACTTACGTGATATACATCGGAAGACGCAACCTCCTCCCTCATTGGTAATTTTACAACTAAAACAAAAGCTACTGAGCCGCTCAATCGCGGGGAGTGGGGGAAAGTAGGTGAAACTAAGAAAACGAAAACATCGAGTAGCCTGTGAGACTCCACGTCCATACTTAAAGGTTAAAGACATTTTTCTAATATTTTTAAATAGCACGCGAAAACAGCTCGCAGTGTCATGGCGTCGGGTCTGATGTCACGCCTAGGTAAACACTAAACGTCAAATGTGTCAAGCTGACACATTTGACACATTTTACGTTTAGTGTTTACCTTTCCTCTGACTGCGCGTGTTGACAAAACAAACATTGCATATTTCATCTGATAAAAATGAATTCCAAAGTGTATAAGTGGTGTGCAGTACCTCAGTGTAAAAACACATCAATAACCACTCCCAACAAGGTGTTTATATATGTCCCAAACAAGCAAATAATAAGAGTTCAATGGTTAAAGCTCGCAAGGCGAAACCATGTTGTTATAGATTCGTGTTGTAGAGTCAAGTGGAGTGGATAAATTACACTTAAATTAATAAAAAATCGATCCAAATGCGTAATCGGTAGTAGTCAACAAAACGCAAGTGATGTTTACATAGGCGTGACGTCATGCGCTGTGATTGGCGTTTCAGTCAAAATGGCCGAATGCCGTATTTTCATCTTTTATTTTAGTGAAAATCCGATTAATCTCAAGTTTTTAAATAAAACTAAATCAGTGTTTTAAATCCTTTTAATGTGTACTTTCCCCTAAAATCATTAAATCTTTGATTATTTGATACTGTCGCCACGCCTATTCTGGGCCGAGTCCATATAGATTGCCATCGACATGCTCAGAAGAAGAATGTTATAAATGCGAAATTAACTCTGTCTGTCAGTTATCTTTACCCCAAAATACAAGCCTAGCCCCTAGTTGACGAGTTAGTATCAGGTGCTTAAAATCCATGAGTTTGTTAGAATACAACTTTCGGATTGATTGTCTGTTACATGTACAGTCACGGGCATAAGTATGTATACACTTGGCTTTATTCAACGACGATTTTTCTCCTTTAGTTTTGAATGAAATTTTATGTTATTACGAACAAAGTATTTTCGAACCCATAGGTTTGTGTAAAGTGTCGTATTTCAACGTTGCATTCGTTATTTCACGAAAAAATCGCAATTGAAAGTTGCCAAGTGTTGACATATTAGTGCTCGTGACTGTACAGACGCCAGCACATCAAGCTACTACAATCTGTCAAATGTATTTAATAGATTTTCAATTTTATCGCTAAAGCTTAAAGGATAAGGTTCAAAGTTAATTGGGAAAATTTGACAGTTTCGGGTACAATGCGTGCCACGAAAGATGAGACTTGACACACCACGTGGTTTGACATGCGCAGTACACGATTTTAGGTATCTTTAGCGGTATGAGGTCTGAGTGCGGGACGGGACCGGACGTCATAGGGGCGGCGGAAAGAGCGGGGGAGGCGGGGTCAAGTTTCATCTTTCGTGGCACGCATTGTAGCTTGATGTGGCTGGCGTCTGTACATAATAATTATGTCAAATTAATTGTTTTGCGGCTGAGCGGATTTAGAGGAAATTTGACACACGGATAGACCATGACCAGCGGGGAAATTACGTAACACTAACAGTAGAAAGGACTTTCATTTTGACTGTGCAACAACATTTAATGCGTTATTATTACTTTGTTCAGCAGACAAATTTTTGAAGTGAAAACTTCTTTAGCGACATTGTACACTTTTTTTGTAACGGGTAAAAAATGTTAAACTCGCGTCAGGACACGTGACCTGATCGAAAATTCGTAAGACGGATGGCCGTAGCCGGTACCGCGCGTGTTTTGTTTATTAGACGATTCACAAAATATTTTCGTTTCTGTCGGCACTCCCGGAGTGCCACTGTTTTTTTTAACATACTCGCATTGTTCACGCGTCAAGCGCGTGATCATGTGGACTGCAATGTCACCGGCGGCTGAGGCGCGGGCGCGGGACGCGGTGCCGCGGGTGCCGCGGGAGCGGCGGCGGCGGCGGCGGCGGCTCACTCCACGATCGCACGGCTAGGAGACACTCGCGCCCCCTTTGACAACATCATCACTGTACCGCTACTTATTTATCGCCTTTTCTAATATAATAATTTAAATAGTATACAGTCCACGTTTCATTTATTAATCTCCTGAGCTTCTGAACACGCATGAAGCAACGGATTAGCAATATCCTTCAAAATTATTCAGATTCGGATTGAAAGTGTGTTACGGAAAAAAGTTAGTGTTAGAATAGAATATGTGCGGTGATTTTCTATGATAATCTACAAATTATTTGTAGTAATTCTTACCTATATTCCCGAAATTGGAGGCTTGTTTTCGATGAGAAACAATAAAACTACCTACCTACTTTTTCCTGTTTCGGATAGTGTCATCAGTTCGAATGGTGTCACATCCCATTCTAGTTATTATTATGATTGGTTGGCCCAAATATCAAGAAGCAATCTTTGAAGTTGATGTAAGATTATGTACGAGTATATTTTGTAGCGTTTGATGTATTGTTTTATGTTATGTATTTTTGTGGTGTACAATAAAGTATGTATTATAAAAATAAATAAATTATGATTCAGCTAATGCTCAGTAATCGAAAGTTATGTCTTTCCGTGTGTCAACATTATCTATATCTATTTATAATTATATCATAGCTAGGTCTTAGCGGGCCTTATTAAGGCTCCTACAAACAGGCGCGACACGCGACATAATCGCGCCTGTTTGAAGGAGCCTTTATTATTTTTATTCAGCGGAAATATTTGCATCAAACGGTAAATTATGACTTGTCTTGAATCCCATATTACAAGGTTTCCCAATCTAATCAAATTTAATCACTATGCATACCTAGTATTGTATACAATCAAGTATTTTTTAACTGAACAGACAGCTGTGCTGCTGGGGAGTTTCTTACGCCACTTCTTCTCCCCAGCGAAAGCACTAGGAATTGGTGAAGGGTGGGCGTTTTTGGGGACTGTCTTTTATAATTTTGACGTTCGAAAAGTGCGGATTCTTGTGTGTTGTCAGGTTGTGTGTCGTGGGTGTCTGGATGTGTACTCGCAGTACTAACAGTGCAGTTTTGTGTTTGATTGTGTTTCAGCTGTCGAGTTGCTTCACGGTGATGATTATTAGATTTGCTCGAGGTTATTGATTATTTTGTTTTATTGTTTACTAGCGACCCGCCCCGGCTTCGCACGGAAACATTATTATTATTATACATATAAACCTTCCTCTTGAATCACTCTATCTATTAAAAAAAACCGCATCAAAATCCGTTGCGTAGTTTCAAAGATTTAAGCATACAAAGGGACATAGGGACATAGGGACATAGGGACAGAGAAAGCGACTTTGTTTTATACTATGTAGTGACATTGTACAAAATAATTTGAATTTTATTTTGATTTTCAATAATATTATGGTGCTGTAGTTGTAGCGAGCTACATTTATTTTGTTTTTCTTTCTTGGTTGCCCAATTCACATAGCTAAAATTTTGAAATAATGTTTTACTAAATCTATACCGTAACAATTTCTTATAGGTTACCACCGCATGCTCCATAAACGTTATAATTGGGCCACAAGCATTATTCTACATATAACGTTAAAAAAGTATGGGAAAAAGTTAAAGTTATGTTAGCAAAGTGAGTTCAAATTTTTTTTTAATTAGTAAGTACAGAGACAAATTTGCGCTTATAATTTGAAGACTAACCTTAAAATGAGGAATCTTACAATAAAACTAAAGCGAAAACAATAGCAAATAAAAACAAACCTCCACCCAGCGTAGTAACATCAATATGCGCAGGGGCCGAAGTCCCAACACTATCAGTGGCGGTCACTCTCACAGAATACTTGGTCCCACACTTGAGACCAGCCAGTGTGTGTGTCTGTACTCCTTGTAGACGATTCTCTCTTGTCACTGGCCATGCTTCTTGCCAGAGACCGTCGTTCTCTCTCCAAGTTAGATTGTAACCTGCATGGGAAGTCATTTTGTTAATAACTCTAACAGGTTATAAATGATTTTATCTCTGTAAGTAGGTTTTTAAAAATACATTTACACGTTAATCATACTTTTTAAAACTAGTTGAGGTCAGCATTTCCTATCTAACTACTGTGAGACGAAAGGCCAAAACAAACTCAGAGGTCCAGACATAATCATGGTCAGATCAAGTGAAGACAATGTAGATTGGTGTCGGAAATGGTTTTGAGGAAAGAACCACACATGTTGAGTGGACCTGTACAGTCAGTGCACGCATTTGTCAGTAGGTAATCGTGCAGCTCAACTCAGAACTTAAGGAGCTCAACTTGTTGAAAGGGAGTTTGAATGAAATTATGTGTGTATATGCACGAGCGACATGCGTTGACGCTTGCAGTTGCTTCCATGTTGCTTCAGTCGTTGACGCGTGTAGCTCGTGTGTACGTACACTAAAGTGTTGTTGAGACAGACGGTGGCGGAGAGTTTGATAGTAATTATTATACTATCTGACATAGAACGAAAGTGTGGTTAGTTTATGTTCAGAGGTTTAAGAAATATGAATAAGGAATAGTAAAAGGAAGGAGAAGAAAGGGGTTTCATATATAAAATTTGCAGTGAAATTACAGGGTACCTGTCTTAACGCTGTGTCATGAAATTTTAATGCATGCCTACTTACTAGTGTTTTACATGTTAGAAAATATATATTAATGCATTTGCGTAGCAGTGGGACCCACACACAAAAAGTGTATATGCTAGCAAAAAAAAATGAGCAAACAACTTTGGTCGTAAAGTTACTGATTGAGTTCAGTTTGTGACCGGAAAAATCTATGAGAACAGCACAAAACAAAATAAGTATAAACTGGCCTCGTGTTCTATTGAAACTCCGTACTACGCTAGGTTAGCTCAAAGTTAACACTAACGTGTCCTTTGTACAGACACCAGCACGTCAAGCTATTACAATCTGTCAAATTTCTTTATTAAATTTTTAACTTTATCGCTACAGCATTAGGTTCAAGGTTGATTGGGAAAATTTGACAGTTTCGGGTAGCTTGATATGCTTGGCGTCTGTACAAATCATTTTAAAAATACTTACTTATTCCAAATCCTATTGAGTCGTTTCCATAAGACCTAATTTCGTCCCACTCAACCACAATATAGTCTTTATAAGGCGTAGCTCTCAACGTCGGTGGGTCAGGCAATGGTAACACTTTGACGGTGAAAACAACCGAGTCAGAACCGTACAGGTTCTTGGCTAAGCAAGTGTAGTTCCCGCTTAATGATTGGTCTATACCTAAAAGAAAATAAAATGTGTGAGTTAGAACATTATTGCTCTTTCTGAATATTTGAAGTTGAGAACTTGTCAAATTCTGCTTTGTATCACTTAAGGTGATTCCTTCAAAAAACCCGCATGCCCGCGAAATTCCAAATTTCTTATCTTTTTTGCAAAGAAATTTCGAATTTCGCGGTCGTCACCTTTTAGGGCCTTAGCACAGTTCCAACGAGAAAATAATTATGCGAAGCCCCTAAACGAATTCCATTGTCAAACATTACTACATTATGTCACGTTTCGAGTAGCGAAATGTCATCGAACAACAGTTGAATTGTAGCAAAGTGAGCAAAATGTCGTCGCTTTCGACTTAGTAAAATTACAGTATTGGTTTACTCCGGTACTTCTTGTATTAGCTTTCCGTAAAATCAACATTAATTTTATGACAAGAATGTTTCGCTTTATAAACTTGTTGACTGCCATAGCCAGTTTTGCGAACTTTAGCAAACCAAACGCGGCACCCCGCAACAAAATGGCGGGTTGAGCATGGAGGTGTAACGAGCTTTCGAGCAGATCAGCGAAATCACGCAGGAACGAGATAAAATTATAATAAAACAGTACGTTAGAACAGGCAGTTTCGCTTGTCGTATAGACGAACGGACAAGTTATGGTGGAACTACTGGGATTTGGCTGCGATGGTTTTGCGGCGGAGGTGCGATATCCGTCTCAATAATGCTAATACGTAAAGTGACGCGAAATTCAGAAACTGGGTGTTAGTCTTTTTGCTTAATGATATTTAGATAGGGCCTTTAGAGAAAATTTGTTCAAGGATCCATTAGTGTTTGCGAAATTTTAACTAATTAGTTACGTCAAATATTTATAAGTTAAAACATGAAACATTCAAATAGAGTAAAATTTGGGACTGGTTTTCTATTAAAACTTTCATAAAGTTTATATTTTGTAAGTCTAGCGCAAAAAGGGACGTCTAGATACTTCACAAGTAAAGGGTAGTGTAGGAAAGAAAACAAAACATTTTTGTCTTCGTAAATACACTACATGTTTCCAACTTTTGGGTTCGTACACAAACTATAACTTGACCGTTATAAGCGACACATACTGCCTCCTAAGTCACAGGATAGGACCTAGTTTAGGAGAGCGGGTACAATAAGTTGTCCAAACAGATGATAAATCTATTTATAAAGCCTGCGGGGCATTTGCGTAACACACTCTTAAGGTCATTTCATTTTGACAGTTTAAGAACCTTCACTGCGTTATTTACGTTGTCGAGCAGACGAATTTTTCAAACCTATGAAGCTATCAGGAATTTCCTTCCAAATCCATAAAAATTCTATCCTTGAAAAAAAATCGATTTTTGATATAAAGTTTATCACGCAATTGGGATGCTGTTGAAATTCTCTGGCGGATCGAAATTATACGACTCCGTCTTGGAGTGTAAATGTGGTGCTATTCCACAAACGATGGGACACTTAATATCGTGTCCTGCGTGTCCTGTTAGCTGCACGTTACAGGAACTGGGTCCACCAGTTCCTGGCGATGGCGCCAAACAAGTAGCCGAATTCTGGACTGAGACATTTAGATTGCTATTGAAACGCTAAGGAGATTAGGATGCTGATTTACACAGCATAATCAGCCTTTTTATGTTCCAACTACCAGGACAGAGGCCTTCTCTCTGTCAGAGGGCCATGATCCTCCACGCGGCCTGAGTGCGGGTTGGCGGATGTCACATGACTTAATTACTTTATTATTGAATGTAATTTGCACGCTTGCTTACAGGCAGAATACAATAACTTTTAGGCTTTAAGATCTTCCCTTATTGAACAATGTATTTTCTGGCAAATAAATATTTTGAATTTGACTATAAATTTGTTGTTCTAGGATATGGCGGTTTCCTCAATATGTTTTCTTTCTTCGTTTTGAGAGCAGTGGTGATGAAATAATTTCCACTGTGTAAAGTGGTCCGATTTAATTGCCTATAGCATATCATAAACAAATATGTTGCAACGTCTAAACTTGTATAGCGGTGCAAGTCATTTGTTGCTTAAATTTTATTGTATGACACAGGCAAGAAACTTGTATCGCAAAAATGGAGCTTAACACTTTCAAGGACACATACGGGTATAGCCGTTATAACAATAAAACTTCAACGTGTCTCGTATCGCGCCGGAACCTGATATTTTGTGCCCTGTTAATGGCAATAGACTCGTCCCCTGTTACATGTAATTTAAACAAAACTGGTGAAATGTGGGTGTAATATTATATAACTATAGCACAAAATATACTAAGTACAGCCGGTCGATTCTGTAAAAATCTCACCGTGAAAACTTAGGTGAAGTGAGTTTGTTTTTGCTAGGAATTGACATTATTGACAGCTCACTCCACGCTCACTTCACCTAAGTGTTCACGGTGAGATGGTTACAGAATCGCACTGCTGAAGGCAATCTATATACAAAGTGCACTTAAACACACAGACACCGCTCACGGACATGATATCTCGGACTGGTCGGGACCAGTGCGAGCGCGAGTGCCATCCGCTTGAGACACGCGTCTGTGAAGAGCAAAAATGGAGCAAAAAAAAAACTCCTATATAAGCTCGATTTATATAATAGTTTCCTATTTTGAATCAGTATAAACGAAGTAACTTTTTTGTAAGGTAAATTCACGCCACCAACTACCTATATTACGTAAGTTGAAAACATGATTTTTTGTTTGCGTAGATATTGTGTTGTTTTTAGTGTCGTTTGATAGGTTTAGGTCTAAAACGGATAGGGCAAAATAAATTGTGTGAATAGGGTACCTAATCCGTTTTGAAGTTATTAGGGATTTTTGATAGTAAAAATTGACAAATGTAAAATTTTATATTTTTGTTCTATAAACTTTTTGTATTGTAATACTGTTTTTAATATTGTAGAATAAGCTCAACAATAAATCAAACAACTAGATACGAGTGCCACTACCACGATATTTTTTTGTGCATAAGCCAAAGTTGACAACTCTAGCCAGACCGCCGAGCGTAGGTATGAAAAGTGAAGTACCTACAATGCGTGCCACGAAAGAAGAGACTTGACACACCACGTGGTTTGACATGCGCAGTACACGATTTTAGTCTGAGTGCGGGACGGGTCCGGACGTCATAGGGGCGGCGCAAAGAGCGGGGGAGGCGGGGTCAAATCTCATCTTTCGTGGCACGCATTGTACGGACGCCAGCACATCAACCTACCACAATCTGTCAGATTTCTTTAATAAATTCTCAACTTTATCGCAAAAGCTTCAAAGTTCAAAGTTGATTGGGAAAATCTGACAGATTGTGGTAGGTTGATGTGCTGGCGTCTGTACATACATGTGATTGCCTTCTGTACTCTCTGTATTTTGTGACTATAGGTCTACCTTTACCAAACCATTCGGGGATTAGAGGTGCGATGCTATGTTATAAATATTTTGACTTATTTAAAATCTTACTTACTCTTAATCAGCAAACTGTCATCTCGATTCCTCGTGAACCTCGGATGGTGAGTGATGATATTCTGATTATGATACCACACGGTCCTAGGAGGCGGCGACCCAACACTCCTGCACTCCAACAGCAGAGAGTTTCTAACAGCTACAGTTATCTCGCCTCCGAGGGATGCAACTCCGGCCACAACTGAATGAAGAAGTTTTAGTGTTAGAATAACTTAGTAAAAAGTTTCGCATTGGCTGTGGAGAAATAGTTGGTTCATATTAGTTTTTTTTTCACAAAAGTATGTAACTTTGTGTGTATTGGATTGAATGTTAGTTATTAAGGTGACACGAAAAAACTCTTTTAAATTCTACAAGCCGTGTGATGGAATCTCCCGTCACCAAAAATTAGGAACTTCTAAACAAACTTATCCCTATTAAACCCCTTTTTGAGTTTCCTAAAATCCTTCCTTTTTTTTCAGGATGGGAAATCATCAAATGACCCCTCCCGCTCTGGGTGGAGCGGAAGGGAGTGTCAGACACTTACTGACTAAAACCCACCCGTGATCCTTCCTTAGCCCTTTATGTTCCGGGCCAGCGTTAACACTTTCGGACAATCCCGCTGACCCGGCAGGCTTCGGCCCTAATGGGCCTCTTCAATTTGATGCTGACATCTCTTTGAAGCGTGCGTGGAAAACGTACGCACCGTCCGGCACGGGCCTGGTCCTGATCGGACGGTGAGCTACCCATTATTCTCCGTCCGCAGGCCCGAAAAGCCTTCCTTAGTGATCACTTTCGCTGTATAAAGAAATATTGTAGAAAGTTTCATGCTTCTAGATCCAGTGATTTAGGCTGAGCGTTGTCCATCAGTGAGAGATTGAATTAATTTAAGGTTTTTATTACAGTAATAATAATTAATCAAACTGAAACTCAAAATCTGTTTGAGTTTTAAGGTTTTTATTACAGTAATAATAATCAGCCTATATTGTTCCCAGTGCTGGACACAGGTCTCCTCTCTTCAAGAGGGAGTGGGCTATAATCTACCACGCGGGCCCAGTGCGGGTTGGTAGATCATATGTCTTCGAATTTTTGGTTCTAGAACATGCCGGTTTCCTCACGATGTTTCCCTTCGCCGTTTTGAGAGCAGTGGTGATGAAATAATTTACACAAAGTAAAGCGTCTGGCTGGGTTCGAACCTACGACCCACGACTCATAAGGCGCGGCCGTTACCACTGGGCCGCCACTGCTCTCACAGGTTTTTATTAAGTTGATGGAAACCTACAGTCTCTATGGAAACCTGTAGTTTCTATGGAAACCTATTAAAAAAAGTAATGTTTTTTAGGTATTTTTTCCCATCCTTGTAATTTAATCGTCTTATCTTTATCGATCTCATGTTTAGTAGTCGAAAACTCTATTTTAGATAAACCCGGCTTATTATATGTTCTTATTAAAGAAAACTAGCTGTGCCTGCGACTTGTGCATGTCAGAAAACAAATTGGATTTCATGGGTTTTAATTTTTTTGCACGGTTTTTTTTCCCTAATTCTTTTTCTAAAAAGTAGGCTAAGACTTTAAGTTACGTTACGTTACTCCTTATAACATCAGCTATCTGGCAGTG
Source organism: Luperina testacea (assembly GCA_927399505.1). NCBI lineage: Eukaryota > Metazoa > Arthropoda > Insecta > Lepidoptera > Noctuidae > Luperina > Luperina testacea. Next base: position 5,890,627 of record OV656779.1, on the reverse strand, counting down.
AGCATCCCGTCAAAATTGGTTCAACCGTTTTGGAGATTAGTCGGAACAAACAGACCAAAACATTTGAAATGTTTTTTACAGTATATACTTTCATATCCATTACGTAAAAAAACTGTTGTTTGACATTACAAACAGACATTTAAATTTTATTTATTTGTATATTGTTTATTTGTATGTATAGATATTCATGTTATTTCATATCAGTTTGTGCATAATAAAGATCATTTTGAATACATGTAACTGCGTTTGAAAGCACTGGCATATAAAACGACAAAAATACCATTCAATATTTGGCTTTTAAATAAAACTTATGGAATGATTTTTCGAACGTTATTAATGAACAATTGAACACACGTATATTCATTACGCCTAGCCAACGAAATACCAAAGCAGACATTCTTTTGTTTTATTCTTTTGTTTTTCAATGTTGCCCCGAATTTCGCCTTTATTTATCCTGTGTGCGTTTACAAACATAAAACCGGAAGGGACCCTGTGGAACTACTTGTAGTCGGAACAAATATTTCCCGAGCCGATCGTAAGATAAATACTTCGGTCTACGCAACATCCTTACCACAAAGATAAATACATGGCATGTAGTTTACCTGTAGTAAAAAATGATTGCGTATCAAAAGACCAACGTTCATTATTCATTTTTTCATTGAGATTAGACTTTCCCGTGTCTTTACTCTTTTATCATCCATAATCATGTTATTTTTACTCTGATTGCAGCTTATTGAAGTGAAAACTTCTTCAGGCGCGGTGGGCATTTTTTGAGATGGGAAAAATCATTGAACTCGCGACACTGTTACCGACACCGCCCTACATTCGGATGTGTTCGGCTGTCCTCGGGATGTACTCGGTTTTAAATCCGATATGTCAGTGAGTGATGGCAAAGTATTCTGTTTGTGTTTTGTTTTCACTTCTGTCGGCACTCCTGGAGTGTAATTTTTTTTTTAATTTTTTCCTAAAAAAAAGACTTTTTAAATATCCCCAAATTCAACAGGTTGAAAAATAAATAGACTAGTTATTTGCAACTGCGTTTATAACCACGCTATTGCACTAAAGTTTCTAGGCGGAAAATAGTGGCCACTATTTTCCGTTTTAAGGATTATAATAAAACTTAACAATGTAAAACTACCGTTTGTAATAATAATAATAATTAATAACGTATAATCTTGTGGAGCAAAATGTAACATACTTATTTTCTGCATTTTCATTCTAAAATAAAAGAAATAGCCAAACAAGCGATGAGGGCGCCACTGTGCGGAGTGTTCGATCGACGGTTTAGTGTGTACGGTGCGCGTTGAAGCGTACGCGCGTCGGTCGGTCGGTCGGTCAGCTTCAAACTAAACGCTCGCATATAATATACCGACATAGCGCGTCAGTCGACCGACGTACGCTTGAACGACCTTGTCAGTGTGACATAGCTGTACGCGCGAAGCGAATCATCAGCACTGCACTGAAGTTGTTCATAAGTTTTTATTGATATAGCTACGTGCGACCGATAACAGCGTTGACCGTCGTTGGTCGAACACTAAGGCGCTTTGCAGATGGAGCAACTTTAGTTGAGGCAACTATCAACTTTTTGAAATTTTCCTTTAAAAGTTGCTAGCTGCTACAGCCAAATAGTCCGAGATGCATGTAAACATTTAATTGCCAGTTGCTGCAGTAGTTGCTCCATCTGCAAAGCGCCTAAATCCATCCTAAATAAACTGACATAAGGATAATAAGAAGATGACAATTATGTTACCTCTTTGCGAAGGAGTGTTGGTAACTCTCCTACTCTCTGGTCCTTCTCCGACGGCAGTACTGGAAGTCACCCACACGTCATACTGTCTTCCTTCAATCAACCCTTTTAGCTCCAACGTCTGGGACTTTTCGTAGGCTTCTGCAGTGCCTTGGACGTCCACCCTTATTGCCTGGGGGCCGTCGTTGCTGGTAGAAAAAGGTTTCATACAATTTTCTTTATGCAAAGATGTGATCGAAGAGTGTATTGTTCTGGTCTTATATAAATTCTTTGATCGGATGTAGGTAGTCACAAGCCGTGTGATGGGATCTCCTATCAGCAAAAATTATAAACTTCCATACAAACTTTCGTTATACAGGAAAAAAAATAACTAGTGCGCAAACTGGTAATCATGAATTCAGCACATGATTCATGACGTCCTAGACACATCATCATCTGCCCAGCCTTTTCCCAACTATGTTGGGGTCGGCTTCTAGTCTAATCGGATGTACCTGAATACCAGTATTTGACATGGAGCGACTGCCTATCTGACCTGCACAACCCAGTTACTGGGTAATACGACACCCCTTGGTAAGACTGGTTGTCAGGCTTTCGGGCTTCTGACTACCCGTAACGACTGTTAAATATCCACAAATGACAGCCGGGATCAACGGCTTAACGTACTTTCCGAGGCATGGAGGGGTCTTGGTATGTAAAGACAGTCGCCTATCCACAGACCAACCGCGGCAAGCGTAGCTTAACCTGATCCATCGACCTGTGCGGCTGTTATTATTTAGCCACGGACCCCTCCTAGAAAAAAAAAAAACACTGGCACTCCGGTAGTGCCGACAGAAGTGAAAACTTGAACAATTACGAGTGTATTTTGTGAATCGTCTTATAAACAAAACACGCGTGTTAAGGTGTGTTCCTTATTTTATAGGGTTTTTTGCAAATCAGGTATGATGACCAAAGTGACTGGTTTATTCTTCTCGTGAAAGGAATTTATTCAGATTTACAAATAAGCACACAGGATAGACTTCAGTTCGTGGTGTTGGTCGCGGCAGTGCTTCGTTAATCATTTCTAAAGTGGTAACTAGATAAACTAATAAGGAGCCTGTATGAAATTTTACACAATGTTCGATTACCATAATGTTTGCAGAGGCGTATTAGAAGAGGACGTAGATGGTACGATTGATATTAGTTACATTTTTACATACTATTGGCCTTGTACATAAAATGTATTTGAGCTCGTCGTCAGTTATATATCCGTGGTTCAGCGCCATCTCGTCGTTGTTGGATGAACTACGCAGTTAGTACGCGAGGCCCTCGTAGTTCTTCCCGATGTGCATAGATGGCGCTGTCTTACGTTTTACGTCTTACGAATTTTCGATCAGGGTCACGTGACCTGACGCGAGATTAGAAGTTTTTACCCATTCCAAAAAAAGTACACAGCGCCGCTAAAGAAGTTTTCACTTCAAAAAATAAAAGACGTCCTAAACCCGATTAAAAAAAAAAACTTTCTGTTTCATAGAAAAGTGCAATTACCTAAGCGGTTAAAATGTATGGCAGAGCAAATTTTTTTTTATAACCAACCAATTTCTACGCAGTAAGTTTCAGAATCAGGTTACAGTTTGCGAACTGGTTAAAAAAATAATCCTGTATAAAGAACTCTTGTACCTAATTTCATGCTTTTAGATTAACGTTTTCAGGTCGTGTTTTGTCTGTCAGTGAATTTAAAGATCTTTATTACGTAGAAGCTAGACGACTAATTTTAAATTTCATGCCCCCTTCACTGCATGTTACGCTATTTATTTATTTTTTTGTAAAGAAAATAAAGAAGCTCGAAATTATGAATACAGTACCCGGCGATAAATATTGCACATCGACCTTTGGAAAGAGACAATCGGCTAATTTCGGCTTCGTAGAGCGTTATCTCTGTCGCACGAAATACAAACAGTCCGGTATCTATTAGGAGCTGTTAAAACAATATTATGATTTGCTTCTTTTGATAATATTTTTATTCTTTGTATAAAATACACAAATTTCCAAAGGTCGATGTGCAATATTTATCGCCGGGTACTGTAATATATTTTTTTTGTATAGAAAGTAAAGAAGCTCGCAATTTTGAATAAATAGCATGATCTGTACCAATATTATTATCATATATTCTATATGTTCCCACTGCTGAAACGAAGGCCTCCTCTCTGTGATAGGGAGTGGGCCATAATCCACCACGCGGGCCCAGTGCCTTCACCGTTTCGAGAGCAGTGGTGATGAAATTAAATACACAAAGTAAAGTGCCTACTTTACTTTATGTATTTAATTTCATACACAAAGTAAAGTGCCTACTTTACTTTGTGTATTTAATTTCATCACAACTTGTAGGTCTTGACTTGGTGGTCTTGGTTGTAGTTGTGGTCGTAAGTCGGGGCCGATACCACTGGGCCTCCCACCTCTACACCAATATTATTATATCAAAATAAACTCAGTCAGACGCTGAAAGGCGCTAGTCTCTGAAAAAAAATTATTTATTTTTTCGTGAAGGAGGAGGAAATGTGATAAGGAAATCAATCGTTGAGAGTTATCACCCGACTTTGAATTCATTAGCAAACTTTTAGAAGATGAAAGTACTTATGAACCACTTTCACAGACGGTGAATTTTTACCATCCTTTCAAATGAAGGTTTAATGTAAATCATCAGTAAAAATTAATGACACATGAGTTTTATGGTCGAAAACTCAATGCTCAGTACAAAATATTCCTAGAACACTTTTGTATAAAGCTTTGATTATTTTTTTAACATTTGTTTGTAAGGGCCGATTTCTCAACCGTAAGATAACTTTTATCTGAAGGATAAATATGACGGTTTGAGATATTTTATAAAGCTATTGATTAGCAACTTTAATTTGTGGTGACAAGTCCACCGCCATATGCAAACTACGTATCACACTGACGTCACGCAAAATCCTGCATCGCGCAAGCAGAGTTTACCGCGCAACTAGCACTATTCGACGTTCCGACATCAACCGTCAGGCTATTGCCCGTCAGATACGGTACCCGTCTTGTCGGAGGATCGTCCCATTTCTATGAAGGATGGGTAATCTTAACACCCTGTTCCTCCTAACCCGAAACATTCTTCAACTGAAAAATCGGCGTGATAATAAATCGTGTATATATAAATGCAATTTTTTGAAGTGAAAACTTTTCTAGCTTTTAGTTGTACAGTTTTTTGTAATGGGTAAAAAATGTTAAATTCGCGACACGACACATGACCTGATCGAAAATTCGTAAGACGGATGGCCGTAGCCAGTACCGCGCGTGTTTTGTTTATAAGACGATTCACAAAATACACACGTAATTGTTCAAGTTTTCACTTCTGTCGGCACTCCCGGAGTGCCACTGTTTTTTTTTTGTTAGCCAATACTGTCCCACTTTTAGGGAAAGGCTGTTCCCAAATTGTTCTTGGAAATCTTTTCCCGCGCCACCTCGAACTAACCCTCACGGTACGGGTCCAGAGGTGCAATTCTCGTCATATTAAGAACGTTCACAGTCGATCTCAGTGACAATCTGTCAAAAATACCTCTAATTTCCCTACATTTTTGACAAGTTTTTGACATTTGTTTGTCGCCTTGATGAGACGGCAACTAGATTTTGAACGTTATAAATTATGAGAAGTGGCTTTCTGGTCATCTCGCCATCTCTTTCTGGGCCGGCCTCGGCAGCGCCGCGCCCGGCTGCCCCATTTCAAAACCTAGTAAGGACTTAAAATGAAATTTTACAGGAGAGCGCATAAACGTAATATTGGTCAGCCTATGGAATATATTTTTTGCATTGGTTAAAGTGACTTACTAGGTTTTAAAATGGTCACTAGGGAGTAAAATGTGCACTTACTAGGTATCGATGCTTAAATATATCTCCTTTTATGCAAGTTTAAAACGCTGGTGTTTTTGTATTTGGTAGATACCTAGGTTAGCAAGATTATGCAATAAAACGATTTTTGTAAAAAGTGTCCCTTACTAGGTTTTGAAATGGGACAGCCGCGCCGTCCAACTTCAGGCACCCATTATGTGTGTGTAAAAAAGCTAATTAAAAGTAAATAAAAGATGCTTACCTAGAAGTAGGCTTACAATACACGGTATAATGTAGGAGCCTTCCATTCGGTTGTCGAGGTCTCTTCCAACTGACTAGGAGGGTAGTTGATGACTGTGCTAGGAGTTTTATTTCTGCTGGTGCCTCGGGTACTAAAAACGAAAGAATTGTGTATACAGGGCTTATTAAAAAAAAACAGCCAAATTTAAGGGTGTGGTACAGATCATCAAACTGAATAACTTTCTCCATGGGATCAATATCGTATTCGCAAAAAAAATTATCAATTGTCCCATAGAAAACTTCAATACCTACTCGACCTAATACAAAATTTAATAATAGGACACAAACAAATAAACAAACATTAGTAAATAATATCTAGACTAAAAATGTATTTTAAAAAAGTCTCTATGTAACTCTACATAGAGCTACTAAAACTCACCGTCTTGCAACGTAGAGCAGATAATAGGAAACGAGTAAGGCCCGAGCCCATAGTTAGAGAACCCGGCCACTTTGACAGTATAGTTAGTGAATTTGTAGAGCCCCTGCAGCCGAAGTTCAGTCACAAGCGACGTAGAGTTCAGCCATTGTCGACCTGTTGGATAGATTTACATAATGATAGAGACGATGCGGTTCACTAGCGATTGCTTTGTGTAGAGTTTGGTAGTCCTGTTTTTGTTTGTGGTCAACGCGTTGGAAGTAATGGTAATAATGTTCGTTGTTTTGACAATGTACTATTGGGAGAGTTGTTGTGTACAGACACGGAAGGAAAACGTTAAGCAGCTTTACTTTTAAAATTGCGCAATATTTATGTTCTACGAGTATACGCACTGTGCCCATGATGAAGTATCCATCACTGGAATGAAATGCTCGGTAAGATAACATGGATCGTTTGTACAAATCTAAAGGCTTTTTTTACTGTTCTTTCATAGCAAATTAGAGTCCAGCCACTGTCGACCTGTTAGATAGATTTACATAATGATAGAGACGGTGCGGTTCACTAGCGATTGCTTTGTGTAGAGTTTGGTAGAGTCCTGTTTTTGTTTGTGGTCAACGGGTTGGAAGCAATGGTAATAATGTTGGGAGTTTTGTTAGGAGTGTGGAGTGATGTACAGTCGCGGAATGAAAGTTTTAATCACTTTTAGATCAGTTTTACTTGCGCCGTGCATAAGTTTTATTACTAAAACTAGCTTTTGACCGTGTCTTCGCCCGCATGAATAATGGGATGTACGGGAACGTACTACCGGGATTATAAGTACTCTATGTGTTAATCACGGATTATAATCTATCTGTGTGCTAAATTACAAATTTGTTCAGCCGTTTTTGCGCCAATCCGGAACATACACCCAGACAAACAGACAAACGGACAAAAATTCTAAAAAGTATAATATCGGCATCAGACGTCAGCACATCAAGCTACTACAATCTGTCAAATTTCTTTAATAGATTTTCTACTTTATCGCTAAAGCATAAGGTTCAAGATTGATTGTGAAAATTTGACAGTTTCGGTTAGCTTGATGTCCTGGCGTCTGTATCTATGTAATTTTTCTATTCAGTCTATTGTTCTTTCTTAAAACAAATAATGATATTTCTTCGTACGAAATGTACATTACATTTCGTACGAAGAAATACAAAAAGATACGGCCAAATGTATAACCAACAACATTTTCCACGGAATACACACATAAAAAAATATAATCTTTACAAACCATGCTATTTAAATCATAACCTAGAACAAAATTTAAGTTAAGAAAACATTTTTTGTGTTAAATAATAAATCAAAAGTAAATTTAGCAAACAGCAAAAACTCAGAAGACATGCAAATCTTAACTTTCACTGTTCACAAAGTAAACACAATAATTAAACAATCAACCTGAACCATAATGTGGTTCATGGGACATGGAATGGATTACAATTAAAATGACTGGTGACGAAATATTTGAGTAAAATATTTTTGAACCTACCAGCAGAAAGAGCAAACATATCGATATGATATATATCTGCCTATTTACTAACAATAAAGTTGAAGAGGTTGTTTGTCCTTTTGTTTATACGTGCTAATCTCTGCAACTAACGGTCGGATTTGAGAAGTTCTGTTTGCATTTGATAGCCCAATTCTTGAGGAAGGGTAAAAGGTATTTTATATCATGCTATCACCAAGAAAAGAAGCCAGAAAGAACGCTACGCAAAAACAAAGTGATGCGATGCAATGTGATGTGTCGGGGACAAGAAATTTCACGCCGAAAAAGTCGGAAAGGAGTCACGTCGAAAAGGAGTAGAAGCTTGTAATAAAAATTTCAGTAAGTAAAAATAAAGAAAATAATGGTCCATTGAGTACTTACCCTGAGCAGCATATAGCACAGTATATCCAATGAGCGCTCCAGCCTGTTTGTGCGGGGGTATCGGCTGCCAACTGACACGTAACGCTGTTGACGTCACACCGCCACATTCTACTGATGATGGACCTTCTTCAGGAGCTGGGATCATAGAAAAAGATCATGTAGATGTATATGGAGAAGGCATCGAATTGCAGATAGATGAACATGCCAGAAACTGGGTTTTTTGTGACGGCTGATATAAATATACTCGTTTGTATAAAAAGGACACATGTAGCAACGACACCCAGTAATAGTACATTATGAGACATGTGTGCTATGTTGATCATTGCACCCGAGGCGGTAATAGTTATCAGTGGTGTTACCGCACTAGTGCGGTAACATAAAGTAAAAAGCACGCGTGTTTAATACACTGCATTATGGACCTAAAAGCGGTTAATGAACAGCTTTTAGGTCGTAAAGTGGCTCTTAATGAAGAGCCACTTTACGAGTGTGTTGAAAATTATGATAAAGGCAGGAAAGAGATGCCCCAACACCAGATAGAAAGAAATTATGTTAGAAACTTAACCACAGAGATTGACGTGAAAGACTTGTCACAAGCAAAAGACAAGAAAAACATATTTAAATGCTGCATAAAGCACAGTATGTCGGAGAATCCTCCGTTTTCTATAGAGGATGAGTGAAATTTACACTCTGTTCCTCATCCCTCTATAAGCCCATTCGTATGACAGAAATTATAAGTTTAAAAGAAGCTAATGGATACTGGAGAATCTTTAAACAACAAATACCAGTATCTCCTCAATCAAAACAACCAGGCTTTACGAAAATACGATAGTAGTAATAACACAAATTACAAACAAAACAAACCAGAATTCAGAAGCGTCTACCATTTTGTTCCTCAACTCATACATAAACAGAGCGCCTTAAGTTAGCAGTTAAACAAAACACAGTAATGATAATTAGAGAAAACTTTCCGTTTATGCAAGGAGTTTCAAGTCAAACATTCCGTGAATTATAGCACTTGAACCAAATGTATGGAACTGTTAACGAAGTTTGCTGAAGTAAAAACAGTAGCATTGTCTAGTTATAAGGTTTTATGCTGGAGTTAATTTGCTTGGAGAGATACTGTTTTTTTATCGTTGTACAGTCATGGAACTTTATTGTTAAGCCAATATTGAGGCTTTACATCAATTTGACGTGCTACAGCCATTTTATAATAGTGACTAAGAATGACAGCCGTGTTTTAAATTCATCATCATCATCATTTCAGCCCGGTATCACACACTGTTGGGTATAGAAGGCCTCCCCTTTCTTTCTGCGATATTTCCTGGTTTCATGCGTCTCTCATCCAGATGTTCCCGCGATTTGGACGATATTATCAACCCAACGCGCTTTTAAACAGCCCTGGCTTCTTTGCCTTAACCTTTGCCATCGGTCACAGCTGATACCTCACATTTTAAATTATAATTATTGCCAAATGTTCGCTCTTGACTTCAATAACAGTCAAAATTAAAGGCGATAGTTAAGTTTTTATCTATATTTCCTCTAAAAAAAATCTTCGGGGTAATTGCATAACACACTAACCATAGGAATGGCTTTCATTTTGAGAGTTCCACAACACTCAATCATTCAATCAAATCATTTACACACACAACACAACACACACACAACTTAACACTCACACAACACAACACACAACACTCACAACAACACACAACACTCACAACAACACAACACATCACACAAACAACACACAACACAACACACAACAACAACAAACATTGCGAACACACCAACAACACTCATTGCGTTATATACGTTGTTGAGCAGATAAATTTTTCGAACATAATTATAAGCAGTAGATTAGTAATATCCTTCAAAATTATTCATCTTGTGATTGATAATAGGTATGTTACGCAATCACGGTGCGCAATCACGGTGCAGGTCTAATGAAATTCAATGATGTTTCGGCGTTATACCATTACCTAATTTAACGTTCTTGAGAATTTTGAGAAACCTCTATACCTAAAAATTCACCCATTATGAACACGTAGTCAGGATTCTTTAGTTCTATAAACTCCATGTAATCTTAGTACTAAGAAACAATAGGGCCCAAACTTCATCATATTTCGTATCGATAACAAAATAAACATAAATAAAATAAAGTCTAAATTGCCTGACATTTTACAGCTAAAGTTTCATACAAAGCCTTGAAAGTATGAAGAAGGAGGCGTAGTCTAAAACAGTTTTGAACTTTTCTCCTTAAACAAAGTAGGTAGTCTGGAAACGAGCGAAGAAAAACCCCAAGTTTTAGTGAAGAAAGTTTTCTGCCAAGTATTATGAGTTGACATTGTGAGCTACTTATATTGTTCTAAAAACAAAACTTTTAGGTAGAAGTATAGTAGAATTCTCATGTAGAATTTGATGAAATACTGAGAAATACTTTGTAAAATTTAGGTGTGTATGTAATAAAACGATGAATACTGATTATCTGGTTCAGAATGTCATCTTGTTGCAAGAGAAATTATGCACGATGCAGTTATGACCACGCTGAGAAACGAGTACAATAATATTGAGACAGATAAGGTGATGTATGCTTAATAAATTGGGATTACACATTAATAATCTCAATCTGAATCATTTTGAAGGATATTACTAATCCATTGCTTCATATGTATGAAAAATTTGTCTGCTCAACAACGTAACAAACGCAATGAATGTTGTGGAACTGTCAAAATGAAAGCCATTGATAGTGATAATGTGTTACGTAATCACCCCGCAGGATAGGCCCGAGAAGGCCACATACATGGAAGAGTGGAAAGCTGGGGGAGACCTTTACCAAACAGTAGGAAAAAATAGGTTGAAAAAAAAAGTGCTGGAATAGTATATTTCATTACAAGTGCGGAAAGGTTGTCATTGCAAAGAGTTCCGACAAATGTCTACCCGAGCCGAGGCGCAGCCGAAGGCGAGGGTTGACAGTCGGAACAAGTTGCAATGACGGTTTCGCACGTGTATTGAACGACTATTTTTAATACAGTTGCGAAAAAATGAAGCAATTTAATAAAGAAACTTTCTGAAAAATGGCGCCAACCGTAGAATATAAGCAGCGATTTTTTTTTCTTCACCCATTCTGGTAGGCAAAGGGAACTATGCCCATACAGCCAAGTCTTCAGTAGAATTTTTTTATTGATATGAAATGAAAATGACATTTCAACCTAACTCATTCAATCAAATCATTAAATCTGATATTGAGACAAATTAGTAGCTTCTTTTTAGAAATATGCGTATTTGCATGAATCATAAAAACTTCTATGAATTTTTTTAGTAAAAACTTCTTGGTTGGTTTTTCTTTTTAATATACATTATTTTGACAGTTGGGAAAGATTACGCACGAGTTCGGGAAAGGTAAAAAAAAGCACGAGTATGTAATAACACTAATAACCCACTTCCCGAACGCTATACGTCCCTGCAATACGCCACTTTTTGAGCAACTGTATTAAAAAATGATGAACATTAAATTTTCCATGCAGACAACAGAAAGCTAAACAATAAAGCACAATGTCTCCGAAATGTCTTAAAACAGAAGCGTAAAAGGTAAATGGTAATTATAACAACAACATAAAAGTTACAAGAATGCTAACGAAGACGATAAAGGTTTACGAGATGAAGTTTGTTCTGGCAAACTTTCGGCAATTTACATAGTTGATGTTAGATAAAATTCTGGCGTAACTCACAATGAACGGTGTGGTAATGGTCTTGGAGATGTTAGATTACCAGTTAGGTACTGACTAATTTGCAGATTTAGGCTGCTAAATTGTAGAAGGAAATGGTTTTAGGGAGGTTAAAAGGTTTTTTTTCAATTGATTGTGAAGAAATAAATATTGGTTGAGGGGGACCATTAAAATGTATTTAAGAGAGGTGGTTGTTTACCCCTACGGGTGATTATGTACTATACAGGGTTATTGGTAAAACATTAAAAACCTCTTCAGAGGTCATTGTAGTCATCATTATGAACAACTTTTACTATGAGACCAATCCTGAAATCGCGAAAAAAAAATCAGCTGCTCCCTACATTTATGTTCGTATAACTCGTCAAAATACCAAAAACCCTGTATATTATTATGTACTACATATAATGAAATTGAGATACTGGAATGAGCGAATAAAATACGAACTAAATATATAATGGAAATTGTAAAGTGTACTATTTATTTACAATTAAGATATTTACATGATTTAAACTAACAGTCTTGAAATAATAATATTATGTACTTATATAAAGAAGGAAGGAATAATAGGGCATTAAAAATCGTATACATCGCTGTCAACATAAAAAGGATCCAAAAGGCTAGGAGCATTGACAGAATTGTAATGTTAATTTTAAATGCCGTGTTCAAAACAAAACACAAACAACGCGTACAATCATTGTAGCTGTCGAACTTCTTAACGAGATTAGCCTCCAAACTAAAAAGAAAACGAAAAAATCTCAACTGGAGGGGACAAAAGGCTAATGAAGACTAATTGATCCTACGGGATATAATGTAACACAAACCAAATTAGAGTTAGCTAAAGTCTTCGAAGTTATACCCACCGATTGCAAGGTACAGTCAGGGAACTTGATTGTTGAGTGGATTGACACATTACGTCAATTTGCGGAGTTTTAACCATTTCACACGGTTGGTAAAGAATGTAGTTGTAGATTTAAAGTTACAGATAATTGCTCTGGCCAAAAAGAAGTGAGCGAGCGAGCGAGAGAAGTGATTGGCGCGTGACTTTCTGATCATTAAAACATTCAACGAATGCGCAACTAGCTTCATCTTTCTGACTGACCGACCCCTTGATAATTCAATTCAAAAGTGACTGTAATTGGTTTATTGAAAACATTGTAAAAGCCAATTATTTTTAAAAGAGTAACCGTGGAATTTCTTGCCGGCTCTTATCCATAGGAAATTACCAATTGGAATCATGCACCTAGCTTCTGACGTTACTTAAGTGCCCATGTAGGTTTATGTGAAATCAAATATTTTGATTTTGTGATTTGAATATACGAATAATTTAAGTTTATAGTCAATTTGTTTAACAGTCAAGTTCCATATTTTTACGTCTCAAATAGTTGTTAACTTTTCACTCCTTGGTATATTCTATCTTCATTTTTGTACCGATACGAGGGTATCATTTGGATGGATCATCAATTTCACTTACCTCCTTCTCTGGTGTCTTGGAACAGCGGAACTGAGAAAGGTCCCGACCCGGCGCTGTTAAATGCGGCTACTGACACTGCATACCTGATAATGTGTAACATAGATGTAGATAAAGAAAGGTCTGTGCAAGGGTTTAGGCAGCGATTATAATGTCAGGGGATTGTTATACGGACTTATTTTTGAGGGGTAATTCCATTTGTTCGCATTTTAATCTCAGTCTCACGGCCAGTTTCTTCATCAACAACTAAAGTAAGCAGTCAAAGAATTGACTTTTACTTGACCTTTACTCATCCTACGGCAAATGTGTTTCTTCATTCAAGTAACAGCTAAAATAGTGAAGAAACAAATTTAACCGTTACTTTGACTTTTGTGACGTTACTTTAGCTGTTAGTATTGATGAAGAAACTGCCCGTTAATCTGTCAAAGTAACCTCTAATTTATCTAAATTTTTGAGATATTTTTGAGCTTGTCGCTTTGATGAGATCAATCAACTTAACCTATAGCAGTCCACTGCTGGACATAAGCCTCTCCCAGGGTACGCTACAACACCCTGTCCTCCGCCTTTCGCATCCAGTTTGCCCCAGCCACTTTCTTTAGGTCGTCAAGATGAGATTGCGGCTAGATTTTGAACATTATTAAAATTTGGGAATTGCTCCTCTGATGAATTACAAACGGCGGTTTAGAAACTAAAAACACATTTAAAAAATCTGCAGGAATTTAATCACAGTAACTGATTCGTTTTATTATTTCCTACAATATATCTATAAAAAGTAATTACGATTTCTAATTAACACGATTACACGACCAGTGATGATATTTCTTACGATACTAATGAAATTGCGCGCTTATTATTGTACTTGTATATTTAGAGAAATGTAATGCAATGTTCTGCGTTTTCATTATTATGGAAATACATTTCATTTATCATTGTAATATAGAATGGGATTATCTCAATCTTTCAGTGGACTGTAACGCCCTTATAACAAAATAAGGTTATCTTTAGACACAGGCTGTTTCTGAATTTAGAACTTTATTTCGTCAAAGCTAAAGTTCTAGTTACAAAAAACTGACGTTACACCCAGCACCTGAGTCTAGATTGACAGTTTTCAATTCATATTTTTCTACTGTACAATTGTGGGAATAAAGTTCAAAATACAATAACTGGCTGAAAGATTTGGATTTGAACTAAAGTTAAACGCGTTTTGTAATACTGCAAATCTAAGCCCTCGTACAAACAGGCGATTATTTATCGCGCGTTGGACTTTCAACCCTCGGTGTTGAGCCAAGCATTGAGAATACAACATAGTGCATTCTAGCGTGTCAAAAAATTACGTTGGATTTTAAACTCTCGGCGCTAAGCAGTGGGTTTAAAATCCAGTGCGCGTCAAAAAATCGCCCGTGGGCTAAGTAAGTTCTAAGTTAATTAATTGTACAAAATATATTTACCTCACTCCCTTGAGCAATCCGGAAACAACGGATTCTTGTTTAGCGTACAACGATGCAGTTTTAATTGTTTTATCACTTGTTTCTTCTGCTTCTAAAAATAATTAATTTTCCTTTTAATTGAATACCACTAATAAATTCACTTTATTATACAGTATAGTTAGGGTACTTGATTGTTGAGCAAATTTACTTATTACGTCAATTTGCCTTTCCAAGGCAAATTGTCTTGTAATATGCACTTGAAAAAAGTGACAATAAACAAAGACTGACAAGTGAAGTTGTTAGTAAATTTGCTTATCAATCAAGCTTCCTGACTAAACATACGTACATAGTTGCTGATGGTCTAATTCCACAAAGTCTACAATATCAATATAAACTTAATTTGGTCTAAAAGATCACTAGAAACTCATTTCGACTTACCTTTGATCCCCGTCAACTGAGGGACTGCCTTCAACCGATATCCTATTATAAGTCCGTTATGTGTATCAGCTGGTGGAGGTAGCCATCTTACTCTGAGCTCTCCTGGTGATTCTGTTTGTTCTAGTTGTACTCCAAGAGGTGGTGATGATGGAGCTGGTGATAAAACCCATTAAAATGCATAAGGCAGTGTATTGCTTTAATAAGCCAGAATTTTGAGCCACTAGATATGTATAAACGAAGCTTAGTTTGTGGCTCACCGAAAATGTCTCAATGATTGTACTTTTAACGTAATTTTCTGAATAAAAAACGTAATGAATATTATAACAATGTTATTGATGGATCTTCATTTATATTACTTTGTAATTGTTAAGCGGTATTTCATAATTACCTTCTTCAGTAGTAGTAAATCTGACTGGTGTAGAAAAATGACTGAGATCTGCTTGGTTTCCACCAGCTACCCTTGCTGTATAACTGGTTGCTGGTAGAAGATCGTCTACTTCTATACTGTGTCTTAGTTCTTCCAACCTATGTAAATAATAAAAAATAGAAGGAGCGTTACGGTCAATAAGTCTACAAATTTGCAGAAATTCAAGGTGACCTAATATTGCACCTTGTGGGACACCATGCTAAATACAGTGTTTTCTGGAATTGGACCAAGTTTACACAACTTTATATTAGAATTGTTGTGTTTTAGAGTACGATTTTTGCGATTGTCATTTCGATTTTTATTATGGTTAAAATTTTGGTGGAATATAGTTTAGTTATATTGAGTACACTAGTCAAAAGCCTTTAATGATATTATTAGTTGCATAAAATATATATTTTCCGCTGGTTATTTTTGTTTATTTAAGTTTAGAAAGTTATACTTTTACACATACCTGGTTATATTAATAGCTCTAGCGTTATTCCAGGACAATCTCTGGCTGCTGCTGATCTGTAGGCTGTAGAACTGTGCCAGAGATCTGGTCATGTCTCTCCAGGATAACTTCACTGATCTACTCTTTATTAAGTCCACTGATAAGTCCGTTGGTGGAGCTGGTGGCTCTATAAGAGAAAGTTGGGTTATTGTTGAATCTAAGTTCAAGGATGGAGTTTATATTGACACATTTTATTTTAGAAAGAGACTGTATCTGTATGCGTAGCATGTCTGTCTACGGCGTAGCATGACTACTTCTATGTCTATCTCTAGTCTACGAATAATAGACAAACACTGCTATAATGATCTTTTGAGGCTCGAATGACGTTGACAAGGGGGCGCTGTTGGTAAACATTTGTGCCATTGTTTCGTGAAATGTATTGAAAAAACAACATGGTGCCGTTAGTTTCGATTTTGGCCACGCGCCAAAATATCCTTGTACCATTGCAGCTCTTTTTATACAAAGTGACATTTCTTTTGTTTATTTTTGATATCGCACTACAATCTGTCATTTAGTCTTCCGTTCCGTCACGCTACGCGTGCGGGTGACTACAAAATAATGTCAGTACCTAAACATCGCTTTTAGAAATAAACGCCAAACATGGAGTTTCAAATATTCGCGCAAATATAACAAACAATTAATCACTAGAAACCGATAAACTCTACCACAGGCACCGGCTTCACCCAAAACCAATTAACGTCCGGAACCGCAATTAACGGCTCCCTATATTATTCGTATGTACTAGGTTTAAATCAGAGGAAAAAATTATGAGCTAGGACTAACGTTCATAATAAGGCTGATTTGTGGAATGGACATATTGATTTAATAAAGAATGTTTCACACTGCAGTCCACAGTTAAGCTACGCACGCGTATTTAGCTTCGCTTTGTATGTAAATGTTGATCGTCCATTGCGACCCACAGCCACGCTACAGTCCGTTAACAGTTTTTACCTCTGACCGCAATAACCTAAGAGCAACCTTATTGTAACGAGAATAAAGATCACAATAATTTTGGCAGACCTGTCAGTGGCAGCAAACCAAAAGCAAAGTAATTAGAATGAGAATAAATATCACTGTGATTTGGACAGTGATACAAAGATGCGTGGCTGGTAAACAAATGAACCGCGCAGCTAAAGCTGATATCAGACGATTCACTCGAGTGAATGCTAATTTATGTTTCAGTTTCGTTTACACAATTACATACGAATGAACGTTCATCTGTTCCTTACATTTGATTTTTCGATCATTCGGGAGTTGAGCTCCGAATTCTAACACTGGTTGATTGGTTCACTAATGAATTCATTTTATACTTTTGATTGATTTATGTTCAGACGCTACACGAGTGAAAGATGCCTAATAAAAGAAAAAAAGTGAAGCATTTCATACAAAAAAGAAAGAAAGAAAAAGATTTTATTTAGGACACGCACAGGAAATAAAAATAAAAAGGAGCATTTAAAACGAACAAAATTACCTTCATTAAAAAGAGTCAAAACAAAATAAACAAGAAAACAAGAGCGTGTCGGGCCACGCTCAGTGTAGGGTTCCGTAGTTTCCCGTCCGTCACAATAAGTGTTCCCACTTATGAGTTTAAAAGTGGGTATCCATCCATCGTATACGATTATACTACAAACAGTCCAGAAATTATTTTGTACAACTTTTTTTGTCTTTTTTTGTACAAAAACTGTTGTTTCCATCAAGTTCAAAATAATTTTCCTAGAAAGTTCTTATAAAGTTCTACTTTTCAGATTTTTTTCATATTTTCTAAACTTATGGTTCAAAAGTTAGAGGGGGGGGGACACATTGTTTTTTTCCGTAATTATTGACATTATCAAAAAATGATTTTAGCAAACCCCTATTCATTTTTAAATACCTTTCCAACAATATATCACACGTTAGGTTTGAAATTAAAAAAAAAATCACGTTCCACTTTACATATAGGGGGGCTACCCTAATAAAACATTTTTTTCCAATTTTTATTTTAGCACTTTGTCGGCGTGATTGATATACATATTGGTACCAAATTTCAGCTTTCTAGTGCTAACGGTCACAGAGATTAAGCGAGGACGGACAGACGGACAGACAGACATGGCGAAACTATAAGGGTTCCTAGTTGACTACGGAACCCTAAAAAAAGACCTGTGCGTGGCCAAAAAGGCTCCTCTCTCAGCATAATGCGCTGATATTCTGATAGGGTCCGCTGTATATCGGCTTAAGTGTTTGCTAATCAGTAGGTATGTCTGCCCAGGTTGCGGTAGTCCCTTGTTTTGGTATACCACAACACACAGTGTGCGTACTGTGAGTTTCAGTTTCAGTACATAACCTCATTAAGGTAATATCGGGGCAGTATGTTTGCCGCTAAACCCAAACCGATTGGGAACGGTACCATAAATCTGTTTGACTGTAGCTGGCTAATCATGTTACGTGAATTATGTTCAGTTGGGAGTTTGTTTACGTTTCATATGGTGTTTTACTGTAAATCAGTTTTTGAATGGATATTGAGATATATACAAGTAGTAATCTAATTATCATCTCATTTAGTACGAATATTTTATTGAAATAAGGGCGAATTTCACCATGCTTTTATAAGGATAAGTCTTATCCTGAGAATAATTTTTGAGTTCTTCCATACTAGAACTGTCCGAAGTCAATGTTGTTCTACGTATAAACGATATTCGACTATGGTAAAATCAGCCTATGGAAGTATAAAATGACATATAATTATTTTTGGAACGAAGTTCCTTGTCACTCGTTATAAATACTTTGCACACTTGGCGAATGAGAGCTAGATCGAAAAAAGTATCACATTTTGTAAAATAAATAGATAAGAAATTGCTTGTACATGTAACAATGTCAAAGATACCGTTAGTTAGGTCCTCAAAGAACCTTACATTTAATACGTACTGTGTCAAGAAAAACTGCTTTAGGAATCTAGTCTTTAATGCAACCACAATAGGTATTACGAAAGGGAGAGGAAACAGAAGGGACGCCCTAGAAGGACATATAGTGACCTTTTTAGTGATGTTTTTGGGAAGGTCAGGTGTGTAGTATTCGCAACGTGCGTGTATGGCCATATAAATGAACGTAAACGAAGCAAAAGGTTTGTCAAGATTGTAGCAGGTGGCGTCCGTAGTTTCGGCCAAGGGAAGAAGCCTTGAGTTTATGTATGTATGTATATGTAAATAATTATCCTAAGTAGATACTAACAGCCTTGATCCAATCACGACGGGTTGCTCCCTCGCTGTGTGTTGGTTGTAACAAGATCTCATTCCTTTTAACCTAATTTTTGCATTTAATCTCGCTTGCACAATGCTTTGTTGAGTGGGCCTGCGAAGTTCGTTCTTCTTTTCTGTTGTGTCAACGTTGACGACGTGTGTAGATACCACTTACTACATTATACCTACTTTTGTTTTTAATCTTTATACATATTTTGATACCATGTTAGATGTTTCCACAGATACACCTAGATAAAGCAAGAACAACTACTTCGCGTGCCAAAAATCGCATCAGCTTACGTACAAAAATCGTAAGCTGCCACTTTCGCGCTCAGTCCTGTGTACTGCTGGCAGGGTAAGCGTGAGCGCTGGCGTTAGGCCCTGAGGGTGGGGCAAGACGGGTACCGCACGCGGCGGCGTCTTTGAGTCGATTTGATTTTCCCATCACTAAATAGTGCTTGTAACGTCATAGTAGGTAGTCAAAAAATGGCACGATTGGCTTTAATACAGATCGTGATACTTACGTTATCTAGGTGTATCTATATTTGTGGATGTTACACATTAATATCGGTCAACAGGACTAAGGTCCTGTCATAAGCCATTATAATGTGTATTTGATAAGTCAAATACACATTATAATGGCTTGAATACCACAGTTAATACCCCCGTTGGGTCTTGCTACTAATAGCTCTAATACACCTAGTAGGTACTTTAGAGACTGTGTAGCCCTACCTTTAGCAGTAAATACAGGCTGGTTATAATTGCCGGTGTGTTCCATTCGAACGTTCAAGAATTTGTCAAATATTTTAATATGGTTTTCTTTTTTAGTAGAAGCAGTGCTAGAAATAGCGTGATGATGTAAAGTCGTGAATATATTTAATTCAAGTCAGAGTTTTTTCAATTATATCGTGACGACCCCGTAGAAGTTATAACAGTACACACAATAGGTTAAATACACATTAACGTATGCATGCATACATGAAAGTAAATCTCATATTTTCTGACTTTAAATTAAATTTTAAGCGAGTTGACTACCAACTAAATTGCCCGTATATTCTAATCGCAACTGAAATTCTTTGACAGTTCTATAAAATGGCTATAGCACTGCAAATTGAAGTGGTATGTTCATTTAATAAACAATTAATATCCCTAACGGTACCGTAACAACATAATTAACCTTCAACTTTTCCTACTGTTTAACTTGTAACACTAAAATTATAAAGGCGAAAGTTTGTGAGTGTGTGTGTTTATATGTTTGTAACTTCTTCCGCCATAAACGGCTGAATGGATTTAGATGAAATTTGGCACACAGATAGTTTATAACCAGGATTAACACATAGGCTACTTTTTATCCCGATATTACGACGGGATCGACACTTACGCGGGTGAAACCGCGGGGCGCAGCTAGTGAAATATAAATCAACACACACACAACATAACACCAAGTCTTGTTACCCTGAAGGGTCACGCAGACCTGTACAATGCGTGCCAGGAAAGATGAGACTTGACACACCACGTGGTTTGACATGCGCAGTACACGATTTTAGGTATCTTTAGCGGTATGAGGTCTGAGTGCGGGACGGGACCGGACGTCATAGGCGCGGCGGAAAGAGCGGGGGAGGCGGGGTCAAGTCTCATCTTTCGTGGCACGCATTGTACCTATAGTATACCCATGTTTCGCTAGTTATGTTTTAAGTCCCATGTAAAATCGACTCACAAACCGAAACCATGAAATCAGTACAAATGATTTTTCGTTGATTATCAAAAAAAATAATCGGCTGTTTCATAGAAAAATCCACAATACAGACCTACGCGGTCAAAATGTATACATGAAATGAACAGCTAATGTTTTTTTAATAACCGCCGAAGAGTTTCAACACATGGGGTTCAGATGATGTACTTAATCCATGATAATAGGCAGGTCGATGTCCCTACCACCCTGTATGCTAGCCACAACCAACAAAAAAAAAACAACGTGTATGCAATTCACACGTGGTAGAAGTGAAACCTTCAAAAACACTGCATAATGCTTCCCATCTCATTTTCACCCGCGTTAAATCTTATGAATTTTTATCTTTACGTTGTGTTAACACCAGGAAAGGTGCAGGTCCTGACGGAATCCCACCCTTATTTATTGCTGCCTGTGCACCGGCCTTGGTTACCCCGCTTTTAAAAATATATAAAGTTTCCCTGGCCACTGGAACCTTCCCATCCGAGTGGAAAAAGGCTAAAGTCGTTCCTGTGTATAAGTCGGACAAAAAAGACACTATTTCCAATTATCGGCCTATCGCGATTCTCTCCGCATTTGCCAAGATATTTGAATCGATGATCTGTCCTCATATCCAACGCCATTTCAGACTTTATCTTAGTGATCAACAGCACGGCTTTGTTGCCTCAAGGTCTACTGCCACAAACTTGCTGTCTTTCTCGGAGTCCCTAATAGAATCCGTTGACTCAAATAAGCAATTTGATGTGTTGTACACTGATTTCAGCAAGGCCTTCGATAAGATTCCTCATTCCATACTAATACACAAACTAGCAACGTATGGTATCACTGGCCACTTGCTGAAATGGCTTAAATCATATCTGTCGAAGCGCGAATTTTATGTTGTTGTTAACGGTTTTCGATCTGCGAGCAATTATTGCATGACTTCGGGTGCGCCTCAGGGGTCACATTTGGCTCCTATATTATTTATCATATATATAAATGACCTTCCCCGTTGCTTTTACTTTTCCGAGTGCTTTCTTTACGCTGATGACCTAAAGTTTGCTCGAAGAATCGAATCATCGAGCGATATCGCGCTTCTTCAAGAGGATCTGTACAGAGTTGTTGAATGGTGTGAGACTAACAAAATGGAACTTAATTTAAAAAAATGTTACCATTTGTCTTTTTCTAGAAAGTCACACCCAATTAACTCGGAGTACTTCATACACAATAACAAAATACAAGAAGTGGATGCAATTAAGGATCTGGGAGTATTGTTCGACAAAAAAATTACTTTCGTTCCCCACATCGAGCATATTATTAGGAAAGCATCAAAAATGTTGGGGTTTGTGCTTAGAAACACCAGGGGCTTTAAACAGGTTGGTACCAAAATAATGCTGTACTATAGCCTTGTACGAAGCGTTTTGGAATATTGCAGTGTTGTATGGAGACCACACTACGCCACACATAAGTTACTTTTGGAAAGAATCCAAAAACGGTTTCTGTGGCACCTCGCATTTTCTAGAGGAAAAAGTAAACAACTTATCTCCTATAACACTCGTCTCAAATATTTTAAGATGCGCTCGTTATCAACTCGAAGAGAAGTTATTGATGCCTTGTTTCTCTATAAGTTGCTTAGAAATAAAATTGACTGCCCGAACCTGCTGAGTCTCCTAAAATTTCGTGCTCCAGCCCGATATCCGCGAAATCCTATTACACCATTATACCCGCCGTTGCGCAGAACGGTCCTGGGTGCTAACTCACCGATTGCACGCATGTGTAAAAATGTAAATATTTGCAGCGATGTTACAGATATACACCATGACGACATCGGAAAATTGTATAAAATCGTTATTGAACATTATTCTCACAACCAATGATCTCGCTATTA
This sequence comes from Luperina testacea, assembly GCA_927399505.1. Classification (NCBI taxonomy): domain Eukaryota; kingdom Metazoa; phylum Arthropoda; class Insecta; order Lepidoptera; family Noctuidae; genus Luperina; species Luperina testacea. The sequence continues at coordinate 5,867,690 of OV656779.1, read as the reverse complement.
ATATAATCTATGTTATTTTAATATGAATCTGAATTCAATAATTTATATTTTTAATGTTACCTATTGTTATGTTTTGTAGTAAGTAAAACCGAACCGAATTGATATAATCTATTCTATGTTATTTTAATATGAATCTGAATTAAATAATTTATATTTTAATGTTAGCTATTGTTCTGTTTTGTAGTAAGTAAAACCGTAAATAGTGCATGTTGTGTTAGCCTATAAGTAATTGTTGCACTTATAAATGTATTATTTAGGAAACAATATTTGTAAAATGTATTGTGTAAACAATTGTTGGTTAACCCCAAAATAAATAAATAAATAAATGAATTTACTATTTTTCTTCTTGTCTCTTTTTACTGTCGCTTTTTCGTTTCATAAACTTTCAAATCACAACGATGCTAAAGAAGTTTTCACTTCAAAAACAAACTCACCCAGTATAATAAGATGTACACTAAACACATCAGCTCCAAACGGATTGCCGGCTCTGCACTGATATAGTGCACCGTCACTTGTTTCTGTTTGTAACAGTTCCAGTATGCTTGTCATTCCGTCCTCTGATTTAGCTTCTGATATTTTTACTCTGGAAGAAAGACTTCCATTATTATGGGTACAATTGGGAAAGGAAGAAGTGTGAATGAATATTCTTTATTAGTCTTGTATGAATTATTATTATTATTAACTACGCTTGCCGCGGTCCGTTCGTGGAAGGGTGACCATTCCATTACATATCGAGGTCCCTCCGTGTCTCGGAGCACGTTAAGCCGTTGGTCCCGGCTGCCATATCGTAGATATTTGACAGTCGATACGGGTAGTCAGAAGGTCAAAATTCTGACAACCAGTTATACCAAGGGGTATCGTGCTACCCAATAACTGAGTTATAGATGTCAAATAGGCCGCTCCATGGTAAATACAGTTTTTTTATTTTCAAGATGAGAAATCGTCAAATGACCCTCCCGCTCTGGGTAGAGCGGAAGGGAGTGTCAGACTCTTACTGGCTACAACCCACCCGTGTTCCTTCCTTAGCCCTTTATGTTCCGGGCCAGCGGTAACCTTTTCGGACAATCCCGCTGACTCGGCAGTCCCCATGACCCGGCAAAATACTGGTATTCAGCGGCTTCCAGTCTACACGCGTGAATGATTTAATTTCTATTGATATAAAGTGTATGATGTAACATATTTAGCTCTGGGAATAAATAGTATTGTTGGAAGGCCCTGTTAAGAATGTGTTCCAGAACCATATTATTATTATTATTTGGTTATTTGTGTATTATTTAGTTAGTCAACAGTTTAGTTAGTTAGCAACAACGCGTCATACTGACGTCACGCAAATCCTGCATCTCGCAAGCAGAGTTTACCGCGCAACTAGCATAGATACAACGGCCCGACATGAATTATCGGGGTTGCCCGCCAGACAGACATCCGTCTGGTTGGAGGATCCTCCCTTTTGATATAGAGTATGAGTGAACTTTACACACTGTTCCTCATACCTCTATAGTTATTTAACTTAGTACTATTGTAAATAGTAAATTGCATTACATTTTTATATATTAACAAACCGTATGTCTGTCTTTATGTTCCATGTTGCGGTGACTAAAAGTTTAGAAAAAATAATTACCTTTGTGTTAACGGACTGATAGGCTTCCCATTCCTCGTCCACATTATCCTTATAGGATCGTCACCTTTAGCTTGACACTCAATAGTGACATGCTGTCCAAGTTTCGCAGTCATGTTTCTTGAGAGGACATCGAAAGTCACCGGTTCTGGAAGAAAACTAAGTAAATTTAGTTTGGGTAGAAATGTAACCGTCTTCCTTCCGTTCACACATATGTGATTTTTTTTTGTCGAATATCTTGTTGTTTTCCACTATTTGCAAGAGTGGAATGTTCTTAGATTTCGTCGTTTGTTCTAGATTTAATTTGTAACTCTTCTAGTAGATTGTTTACTTAAATTGATTTTTAGAAAAGCACCAACTCGTGAATTGTTTTTATGGCAGTTACAATACAGTCATAGCATGTCAAAGAAAGAGATACCAACTGTTGAGAACTGTCAACATAATTTTTCATGTTTTAACCGACTGCAAAAAAGCAGAAGGATCTGCATCGATCGGGAGATTAGTCGGAAACTTTAATTTTACTCTTGCGAGTTGATGTTCAAAACTTCAGGGAGGTGAAATAGAGATGTTGTAGGTATCCCAAATTTTCTCCTTAAAGAGGGAATAACTCGAAGAGATAAAAGTTGGCAAAAAATATTCTAAATAACGGTAGTACTCTAAACAAAATAATACCTTATCAAAACTGTAATTACTAGAATTTTGACATGTCTAACAGTAAAAACTAATCTAATATTTTATTACGCTTGACGTACACCATAGTTTTATTAACGAGATCTTTGATAATGGATAGTACCAATATATTCACAACCAGCGTAATAAAGATAAAGAGACGAAAATAATAACAGTATTATATCATAAAAATATTCCCTACTTCATGAAACAAAACCGTTTACATTTGCATGTTTACAAAGTATATTTGTCTTAAGTTCTTAAGGAAGAGCTTAGCAACATTCCCTAACAAGTAATAAGGGAGGAAAAGAAAAACAAACTTTCGCAAAGGACTCCGTTTGCAAGTTGTTAGAATTAATTAAGATCGAGGTTGAATCGCATGACGCCAGCAATGAATTTAAATCGTAACTTTGTCTTTTGAATAAACGATTCTATTAAGTATGAAATGCTTTATTTGGGTTAAAAGATAAGGGGAGAAAGAAACGACGATTTTAAGGAAAAGTTGAAATTGAGACTAAAATGAAAGTAGCACTACCTACAGATTGGTAGATTGGTTTAAGTAGGTTGATCTAGAAACTGGAACTGGCTATGAGTGATCATACTTGTAGTATTGATATATACATACATACATATATAATCTGTCCCAGAAGTCGACGTCAAGCCGGAATCGGGTAATAGGCCAAGTCAAAATAGTTATCAGAAAAAAATCTAAGTTGTGTATTTAAAAAAAAATACTGGCATTTAAAAAAAAACATTGAGTTAATCTGCATCCTGTGACAGTCTTCTCACTCCTGTTGCTACAAACTATACAAAAAAAAAAAAAAATATGGGATCCTGAATAGTGTTTCTGTAAACTCTTGCTCCAGCTTGGAGCAGAAAATTACACTTTTTTCCCAACCAGATATTCAAAATTAATACTGCGCCCAACTTTGACTGTTCCGAAAAAAAATTTAAGTACAGTCAGTTATTGCAATAAGCTGACCCCACTTTTGCATAAATAGTTGAAATTTTTTAAAATACGAATCGATAGTTTTTTTTTATTATTTACTTTGCTCAAATATAAAAGAATTATAAAATTCTATCGATTCGTATTCTAAAAAATCTCAATCATTTATGCAAAGGTGGGTCAGCTAATTGCAGTAACTGATTGTACTATGCGAGTTTGGCAAGTAAGTAGTTTGAGTTTTTTTATACATTTTTTAACAAAATTATTCTATCCTCAGCACCCATAGTTATAGAGAAAACTATTCTATTATTAACGTTATATATCTAGAATGATTTATCTCTTTACCGAAACCTGATATTAAACAAAGCCTCAATATTCAAAGAAACAATCAATCTTATACTTTGTATTACCGAGAAATAGACTTAATATTCATTGGCACCGCTCTACGATCTTGACTTATTGAACAAACTTCGGAGCGATTACAATCAGCTTCGCTTTGAGATTTGTGCTAGGGTACAATTTCTATTACTGAGTATTACCACTATAATATGTAGGAACAGAAGACTCAGACATAACTTCACGCTTGTATTCCCAAAAGGAATTGGCAGAAGTACACTAACGTTAAGCCAGTTTTTTTATATAGGGTAGTCAAAAAGTCCTGGATCAAACGAAATAGGGAGATAAAGAAGGTCATTTCCAACAAAAAATCTTTCGACAGCATGGCCTTAATTCAATTGACCTAAAAGTTATGAATATTTTTGTATTTAAAGTTCTTTTACAATTAGACTAATTAAAAAAAAATGTGATATAAAACAAATCGTGTTGTATTATTACTAGATAATGTATCAGCACTACAAAAGTTCTAAGTGTACAAATAAAAGGGGGGGGGGGGGGTAATTACGTAACACACTATTAATAGCAATGGCTTTAATTTTGACAGTTGAACAACATTCATTGCGTTATTTACGTTGTTGGGCAGACAATTTTTTCGAACTTATGAAGCAATGGATTAGAGATACCCTTTAAAATGATTCAGATTGAGATTGACATTGTGTTACGGAATGGTTCTGGTTTATGTCACAGCGGAACATATTGTGGTAATGTGTGCTTCTACGGAGACGTCGAGCAAGATTTAGAATGTCTAGAGACATCACGAAAGATGATGTGTGAACACAAGGCAAGACGGTAGAAAGTGGTCCTTCAATGAATACGATGCTTAAAAGCACAAATGTGAGTTTTATAAAGGTAGAAAATTATAATGACTTAACTCCTATAGGAAGAAATAATTTTTATTTAACTCATAGAAGAAAATAATTTTGACTTATCTCATAGAGTAAATAAATATTTTGGATTATAACTCATAGAGGAAGAAAATTATTTTGACTTAACTCAAACAGGAAGAAAATTATTTTGACTTATCTCATAGAGGAAGAAAATTATTTTGAGTTAACTTATAGAGGAAGAAACTTATTTTGAGTTAACTTATGATTAACTTAAGTTATAGAGAATTAAACTTCTGTATTTGTCTTACTAGTAAGAACACTGCTAGCTAGCATGAATTCCGATTCATATCTGAGTTGTTTGTGAATGATTAATTATGGAAGTCTATTTCTACATCGAATGCTAACAGAAGTTGTGTAAATGTTTCTATGAATAGATTTATTTGTAACAAATTAGAAACTTGACATGACTATGATGAATGGAGGAACTTTTCATTAATACAATACAGGCTTTACTTCTTGAACTAGACTCATTAATTACAGGACAACGAAAAACTTTGATGTGTATTTCAAAATTCATGTCGGGTCCTTTGTACAGATGCCAGCACATCTAGGTACCCAAAACTGTCAAATTTTCCCAATCAACTTTGAACCTTATGCTCTAGCGATAAAGTTTAAAATCTATTACAGAAATTTGACAGATTATAGTAGCTTGATGTGCTGGCGTCTGTACACACATGTTTTTCTTGGCTTGAAATCCACGGTTGATTTGCCGTGTGTAGGCACGGTCGACAGTGTTGTATGGATCACTTTTGTTGACAGAGACGTTTTTCTGCGGCGCGGTTAATACGCCGTATCGTAAAGAAACCGTGCCGTGTGCGTGGCCTTGCGATCCTTTGTATACGGCATGGTTTCTTGTAGGAATTATTTCACCACTGGATATTATTGTTTTATTTATCTGATGAATGAGGCCTATCTGGAGAAAGTGAAATAACGGCCTAAGATTCATGTCCTTCAAATTTGTCAGATAATAGGTACTAGAATTCTAAAGGCAGGCCAAATGTATTGCTGTGGTAGAAATTAAGACAAAGTTAATCTTTTTGCAGTCATTTCCATGACCAAACTAAGAAATTACCAGCAATCAAAACCATTCCTTAATGAAAATGGCAAACTATTTAAAAAACAGTGGCACTCCGGGAGTGCCGACAGAAGTGAAAACTTGAACAATTACGTGTGTATTTTGTGAATCGTCTTGTAAACAAAACACGCGCGGTACCGGCTACGGCCATCCGTCTTACGAATTTTCGATCAGGTCACGTGTCCTGACGCGAGTTTAATATTTTTTTACCCATTACAAAAAAAGTGTACAACGCCGCTAAAGAAGTTTTTACTTCAAAAAGAACATACCAACAATCCTCACGAAAAACCTTACACTTACTGTTAACGGAGATCCACACGGTCTTACTGAGGGCTTCGCCGACGCCATTCTCCACATGACAGGTATATAGTCCAGCATCTGACAGTGCTACTGAGTCGAATATCAGGGATCCGTTGGAGAGGCTCAGGACACCACCTCCGGCGACTTCTAGAACTGGTCTCCATGCTTCTGATACGGCTACAACAATGTTATAGGAGATGTGAATATGTGAGTTACATGATGGTACTGAGATCTTTCAACTGGGTCTTAACACAAGGGACCAAGTAAAACCATCATTGGATCATGTAAAACCATTGTATTTGCGCTAAGCTGCTGTATAGGTAAATACAAAGGTGGTTTTGTAGATTTTATAGGCGGGGGGTAACCACTTTTAATGGTGCCATTAGCCATATTAGCCTGGGTTCCAAGGTAGTAGAGCAAAAACAATTAATTTATACAAATTTAATGGATGATAATGAGTCTTTGCAATGCAATGCAACCAGTGGCCAGTAATCATAAAAATTATAACAACATATAAGTGTGGATACTATTTTAGAAAATTGAAAAAAAATTAACGTATCGTATTTTTTTTGTTGTCTTTTCTGGTGTACAATAGATTATATAAATAAATAAACGTTTAATGAAATTAAACTATGTTCGTAAAACAAAAACACAAAACCGTATACGTGTGTTAAATTAATGTCGCCATTAAGAGGAAATACGGTCGGAGAGACTTTTGAAAGATCCTAAGTAAAAAGTCGTAATTCGAGGTTTGGCTCTCGTCTATTTCCAAGGTCAGATAAAGTGTTTTACCTGACCTTGACCTGACTTTGGTAACTCTGGACCCAAGAGCTGTTGAGAATTTTATAGGATCGTTTCTGCAATTTATCAATCTGAAAAATGGCCGTGGTGGTTTGAATATCAACTTCTTTTAGTATAAGGCTACAGATATACTTACTGTCTTTCTTCAGCCAGTGTGTTTGTGGTTGTGGGTAGCCATTGGCGCTGCAGGATATATGACCTCCTCGACCAAGGAGCAGAGATGAGTTCTGAGGTTCTTCACTCCATTTGGGGGCAACTGCGTCAAAAATAAAACCATTATATTTAGGTATAGTACACGAGTTCAGATTCAAGACAAATCACAGGGTAAGGCTTGAATCTGAAGTTTCTTAATTGGAGTATATCTATATTATTTTCTTATTTAAGCATAAATCCTTATGTCCCTATTTATATGATATACAAAATAAAGGGCATCCTATTCTATAGAAATTAATGAATGAATAAATTCCTTATTTCTTAGGTGCAGCGCAGACGACAGACTATCCGTGACGCACTTTTTAGTCTGTGAAAATAGAACCTATGCAATTATATGCAGTAACGCACACGACGCGCAAAAAGTCCGGCTCACAAAAAATCCGTGTAATTCGGGCAGACCGCACCGCGCCGCTCCGCACAAAAAGTGTGTGAAAAAATTGAACGTTTGCTTCAACCCGCGCTAACGCAGACGGTGCACACTTTAGTCTGCAATCTGCATTTGTTAGGGGTGGACGTAACGCACGCGATCTATTATTATGGCGCCAGAGGTCGATGTAACAATGTTAATTTAAGAAATACAAAACAGACCAGCAATTTATGATACTTCTAAGGCAGAATATCATGATAGACATTTAAAAAGAAACCGACAGAATGATCGAAGATGTGCGTCGTGTGCGTTGAGTCTGTGAAAAATCCGCGACCGACTTTTTGCGCGCCATGCAGACTTTTTGTGCGCCGCAGACTCGATCGCACAAAACGTGTGCCGTCTGCGCTGCACCTTATTCAATCATAAACCCTATTCACAAACTATAAGATTTAATTCCCACGACCTTTGTACCCGATTCCATGTTTCATCAAATAGGTAAGTCCAGATTAATATTAACGAACAATTTGTACGATGATATCAATTCCTTTCATAGGAACCCTTAGGGGTTCGGTTCTTGTGTGCTATTGGTTCGATATCTTTTTTCTAAACACCCAGTTAAAGAAGAAAGTATAAATTGACAAGTTCGCCCGTTATTATTTGGAAATTATAAAATCCTGACTAATATTATAAATGCGAAAGTAAATTTGTTTGTTTGTTAACTTTTCACGCCTAAATCACTGAACCGATCATCCTGAAATTTTGCATATACGTTGTCAGGTGTACAGAAACGGACATATGGTACCTTTCATCCCGAATAAAACTGCTGTTCCCGAGGAAAACAACAATATCAATCCATTGTGTTATAAAATGATATCATTTTATTATTCCACTTTAATTAATCGAAATCGAATGAACTGTATCAGTAGTTCATTAAAATACAGAATATTATTCATATTATTGAATTTATCTGATCCGATTTTACTTTCATTTAATGTTGCCTATATTTTCTTTCGTTTTGGAAAATTGCTTCAAATAGCTAGAGATGGCCTCGTCACCTAAAGGTGGCGTAAAATCACTTTCAGCGTTTTTTTTTTTGTTCGAATCATACTTAAGGCACCTGTCCCACCGGCGACTAACGATAGCAACTAAAAACGAGTTAGAGTCAGATCGACGCGGCACGTATTTGTCAAGATAGCAATACAATTGTAGACCTTATCTACTACAAAAAAAAGTACACAATTCAGTGAGGTGGGCCGCGCGGCGCGGCGCCGCGCAGCATAGGTCGACGTAGTAGACACTGAATTGTGAACCCCGTAGTGTAGTAGAAAAGGTCTATGATTGTATTGCTATCTTGAAAACTGCGCGCCGCGTTGCGTCGCGGTATGAACTGACCCTTAGCCAGCAACAAGCAGCCAGTGTGCGACGGCGACGAGCGATTTCTCGCTGGTATGCGTATGTACCAATCGTGAGTCTTTCAATAAGTGTTCTGCCCGCGAGTACTCGCCGGCCGGCGGCGGCGGTTTGAACGGTCAGCAATCAACTGTTAAGGGGCTTACATGACCTAAAGCGCGGTCACTGTCGGATTGCATAGAAAAGAAAGAGAAGCGCGACGACACAACGCTGGTAATTTATTGCAAAATATGAAGCAGTTATTTAATTACAAACAATCTATTGCTTGGACTAAAAAATTAAAACACTAATGTTTTAGTATGTTGCTTGTATTATAATCTGACAAAAAATCAGAATGATTGCATGTATATTAGTATGGTTTTTATTGTAAAAAGAAAGTTTTTAGAGGTAATAATAATAATAATAATAATTTCTATATCTACATTCTATTCTATAGAAAATAATGAATGAATAAATTCCTCATTTCTTATTCAATCATAAACCCTATTCACAAACTATAAGATTTAATTCCCACGACCTTTGTACCCGATTCCATATTTCATCAAATAAGTCCAGATTAATATTAACAAACAATTTGTACGATGATATCAATTCCTTTTATATGAACCCTTAGGGGTTCGGTTCTTGTGTGCTATTGGTTCGAAATCTTTTTTCTAAACACCCAGTTAAAGAAGAAAGTATAAATTGACAAGTTCGCCCGTTATTATTTGGAAATTATAAAATCCTGACTAATATTATAAATGCGAAAGTAAGTTTGTTTGTTAACTTTTCACGCCTAAATCACTGAACCGATCATCCTGAAATTTTGCATATACGTTGTCAGGTGTACAGAGACGGACATATGGTACCTTTCATCCCGAATAAAACTGCTGTTCCCGAGGAAAACAACAATATCAATCCATTGTGTTACAATATGATATCATTTTATTATTCCACTTTAATTAATCGAAATCGAATGAACTGTATCAGTAGTTCATTAAAATACAGAATATTATTCATATTACTGAATTTATCTGATCCGATCGATTTTACTTTCATTTAATGTTGCCTATATTTTCTTTCGTTTTGGAAAATTGCTTCAAATAGCTAGAGATCGCCTCGTCACCTAAAGGTGGCGTAAAATCACTTTCAGCGTTTTTTTATTGTTCGAATCATACTTAAGCCACCTGTCCCACCGGCGACTAACGATACGAGAAGCGAGTAGAGATAGCAACTAAAAACGAGTTAGAGTCAGATCGACGCGGCACGTATTTGTCAAGATAGCAATACAATTGTAGACCTTATCTACTACAAAAAAAGTACACAATTCAGTGAGGTGGGCCGTGCGGCGCCGCGCGGCGAAGGTCGACGTAGAATTGTGTAACTTTTAGTGTAGTAGATAAGGTCTATAATTGTATTGCTATCTTGAAAACTGCGCGCCGCGTCGCGTCGCGGTGTGAACTGACCCTTAGCCGGCAACAAGCAATCAGTGTGCGACAACGACGAGCGATTTCTCGCTGGTATGCGTATGTACCAATAGTGAGTCTCTCAATAAGTGTTCTGCCCGCCAATCGGGCGTCGGTGAACGACTACTCTCTTTGATAGCTCTTGTTGCTGCGACAAACGAGTACTCACCGGCGGCGGTTTGAACGGTCAGCAATCAACTGTTAAGGGGCTTACATGACCTAAAACGCGGTCACTGTCGGATTGCATAGAAAAGAAAGAGAAGCGCGATGACACAACGCTGGTAATTTATTGCAAAATATGAAGCAGTTATTTAATTACAAACAAACTATTGCTTAGACTGAAAAATTAAAAACTTAATATTTTAGTATGTTGTTTATATTATAATATGACAAAAAATCAGAATGATTGTATGTATATTAGTATGGTTTTTATTGTAAAAAGAAAGTTTTTAGAGGTATCTTCATGATTTTTTTCTATCGTATCAAATTAGTTGTATTATGTTTTCAACACACTATCTACCTAGCATATATCCTGAACAATATCATATATTTTCTGATTTTTTTTATTTAAACGATCATATACTTTTATTGTTTCTAAAAGTTGCGTTTTTTGCGTTTAGGTCCTGTAAGCCCCTTAATACATGAATACCTTTTACTTTCACGGGACCTACAATCTTTAGTACGTTTCTCAAGCGAGAAAAACGTTGAAAGCTAGGCGTTTTCTCGTTGGCGGTGGGACATGTGCCTTAAGCGAGATTTTAAAATGGAAAAAATACATATTGTGTTTTAATATCAAAATAACGTGTTTTCCATTCTTTCATTGGCGTGATAAAAACAATGTAAGTATCTAAAACAGCAAAATGTGAAAATTCCTTTCAGAAAAACTATTTCTTCTTCAAGCGAAATATTATTAGGAAGACAAACAAAATATTAATTACACGTCTACGCAATATAGTGTACTGCAAAAACCATTAAGTCAGCGAAGCTTTATAACAGCCCAAATAAAAACATACAACGGTTTATTATTAAAAACACCTAGCGAACGTTTTAATTAGTTACAGGGAGTAATGAAACTCAATATCGTAGAGCAGGACAAAATAAATAGGCTCAGAAGGCTGGCTCCATACAACGAGCGAAAATACACGCACACATATACACGGTTCACGTACAGCGAGTGGAAGCGCACATGCGACTGTCATTTGTCACCGTATTGGGGCCGTGTTACGAAATCAAACACGAAGCATTTATTTCAATTAAACCTTGTACAGGCACTTTTGAATTGTCAAAATTAAATAGTCTGTTAGCTGGTCAGAAAGTTGAAGCTAGTTGCCCATTCCAAAACGTAGATCTCTCTGGAGAAGAACGCGCAAGAAACTCCATGGACACAATGTAAATGACATGGACACAATTGACAGAAGTTTATATGAATTATGAACGTTTGACAATTAAACTTAATTCAATAACCTCAATTTTCGTGAATGAGTTTTTAATTACAATTTGATAATGTAAGTCGAACAAGATTGTATTATTAATTAAATGAATGTGTTATTAATTCCCATTAGTGAGTGAAATAGACTATACGAGTGTATTATAAATGTCTGTGCGCATGTTGTATGGAGCCAACCTTCTATACCTATCTGTTTAGTGGTCATAGCGAAAATAAAGCGAAATTTTATTTCGAGATTTTTGCTGTAAATACTTCGTTAAATATTTTTTTGTTTTTGTTCGTGTATTAAGCGTGGTTGTTTTTGTTTATTTGTGTTTACTCTATTTGACTTTTGGTTGTTTTATTTCTGTTTGTGTTATTGTAAGTAAATAGTTTTCATTACTTATTGAAAGTCAAAATTGCTACAAACTTTTCTTCATTTACATACCTACTCTATATTTAATTGAGTATTTTAAGCTACACATCATTATAGGGCAAGAAAGAAATGGTGCCATTTGAATATTAGTATATCACATTGTTCGCACAATGAAAATAAAAAATGTAACGAGAAAAAATATGTTTTCCCTTTGAAAACGTATTTTTGTAAAATTAATCAGCGTCTATAGTCAAACATCTTCGAAACGAAAAAGTTAAAATTAAAAATTAAATCAATGTTTTGGTAGAAAGATAACATAATTCTATTTTAAAAGTCCCTGAAATGCCATCTTGACTTTCAATCAGATACCGAGCGAGAGGAGAAAAATCATTTATGCGTCCTTTTCAATAAATAAAAATCAGGAAATAAAATCTCAATTCACCTTTGATCAGGCACTTGGATTTAATATTAAATATTCACGATAAAACTCATTTTTACTGAGTGTTTCGGTATAAAGAATGCTAAAAGATGAGACGAATATTTAGTATTATGTCAAAACTCTTTGCATATTCAAGTGGTATAATGGGAGAGGCATGTTTCTGAATCAAGAGACTATTTGGACAGCTTAGTGAAAATTAATTAGCAAAATTCAGAATTCGTTAAAGCTACTTAATATTGCATTCAAATCAGTTTTTTATGTAGACACGATTACGTCTAAGTTAGAAAACGAAATATTTCTTCATTTACCAAATACTAATTCGGAATAATATGAAAACATGTTATTAAAACAAAAAAAACCCTAAACGAAACACATTTAAAACGATATTCAACATTAGAACATAACAGCCGGTAAAACACTACAAATGATATGAAAACTGTTTTCATATAAAATTATATCGCTGGACGGACCGTCTTGCCACAATATACTGTAAATTCGATCTTAATTTTAATGGTATACGTTATGTTTTCAATTGGCTGGAATTGTGTATTCAGTGTCAACTATTCGATACAAATGAGTTCAATTTACCACAGAATAGTACAGAAGGCCGACTTCATACAACGAGCGAAAGCAGGAGCACGCACACATAGACGCGTACGTACGACGATCTCAAACACATGCCAGTCTTGAGTGCGCTTGCACTCGCTGTATGTCAAGCGTGTCTGTGCGTTTTAGTTCAATGTATGGACCTGTGGCGGCATCTACATCGCCACATACGAACTACGCATCACACTGACGTCATGCAAAATCCTGCATCACTAGCAGAGCTTACCGCGCATCGAGCATATACAGGGTCCCATTAAAATAGATGGACAAATTTTAACACAGCGCTCAGTAGGTACATCAAACTAAAGAAGTAAAGATATCCAAGCAAAACAAAAAGTGATTTTATTTTAACCGAAAAAAATCAATTGACGGCACATTAGTGTATTTTCGTTAGCTGATTATTTTTCTTGTACGCGTTTTTCTTATATATTTTTTTACCATCGTCCTTATTTTGGTGGTCTGAATGATTTCTAAAAGTTTGTCCATCTATGTATTTTAATGGAACCTTATATACAACGTCTCGACATCAATCGTCGGAAAGTTGCCCACTAGACACGACACCCGGTTGGAGGATCCTCCCTTTTCTGTGGAGGCTGAGTGAACTTTACACCCTGTTCCCATACTTCTATAGAGCCGACCTTCTGCATTATTCTGTAACTTTACCTTTTATGTAGAGGTTCACAGTTCGGTTTACTTTGGCGACGTGGTTTGCAGCGACGCAAGTGTAGGTACCGCAGTGATCCAAAGAGACATTCTTTATTATAAGAACGCTGAATACTTCTAAGCTCCTCTCCACGATCTGAAAATTGATGAGAATTTAAAGAATTTTTATTTAAATTTTAGGAGTTTGGTAAATTAAGATGTTGAGATTGTTGACGGAGGGAAATATTTGGTTCGTTTTCATTTTAATAAAATTATGACACTATTACAGAAATTCTTTTTAAACCTTTCATTCCTATAATGAAACCTCTGTTCAGTAGTAGCCGATAAAAATCAGCAGCATTTTCATTTCTAATGATGAATATATAACTTCCTCTTCACAGCGTGTCCATGACAATCTAAAAGGACTCGGATTTCGGAATTCGGCTACGTGTTTGGCGCCAATACTAGCGTCCGTAACGTAGTTTCTGTAACGTGCAGCTGACAGGATACGCAGATCGTTTGTGGAACAGCACCATATTTACACTTCAAGGCAGAGTCGTCGGCCCTGGGTCTGGAGTCTGTTTAAAGACTTTCAGGTCCAAGGCAACACATGTCCAGGTTGGAGATCTTCGGCGGGTGGGACGAATGGTTTGGGTGAGAAGCACTATCTCGCCATAGCTTCAGTCTTTCTTTTGATCGTTCGCCAGTGAGTGGGATTACACACTTTTAAAAAACTGTTTCAGCTTTATAGCCTTTGTGGCACAAGAATGTTGTCGTGCAACTGTGTAACTGAATACAATAATTGTCAACATCATCAAACATCCTTGTTTTATCTACAAAACAAATAATTTCAAACTACAAAACAGAAAACTTACCTTCAAATGTGTCGGAATCTTCTTCCCATCTTTCAACCACGAGTAATAAACAGGCGAGTCTCCGCTTTTAAGATTACAATGTATTTGAACAATCTGTCCTTCTTGTAAATCCGATGGTAGTAATATCTCTTCCAACTGCGGTGCCTCAACTACATGTAACTCGAAAGATCTTTTAGCCATTTCACCCGAAGGACTTCTGACGATACAAGAGTATGCAGCTGCATTATCAGTTTTAGACACTTTCGGTATGTTTAGTGTACCATCGTTTGAGACTATCGGTACCTCTCTCTTCTTTCTTAACTTTGGTTTTCGTCCAAATATTTCTGTACTTGCTGTTTTGTTAGCTGATCTTTTGTAGCGATTATTCTGTGCTGCTATTTCTGTGTTAATTTCCTTACCTTTGTATTCCCATGTTATTTCTCTGTAAATGGAAGTGTTTGCTTTAGTAAAGATTAGGAGACATGATTATATAATAGCGTCTTTAGTGAAAGGAATTATGTTAAGTAGTTCTGTGAAAGAAGCTTTAAAGATAAGAACTGAAAGAACTTGAGTGGAAAAGATTATGTTGCAAATAAAAAAATCGTTTATACCACTGTATTTGTGAACGGTACCTATACATAATTACATAATATTAAATTTAAAGAACTAATTGACTACGCAATATGAAAAACCAGGAAATGAACGATTTCTTTGTTAAAATTTACTACATATCAAAGCTTTGCTACGAGTCATTGTGCCAAAATCCCTCTCAGATAAGAGATTATACAACTCAACAGAATTTGATAAACATGCACATATATTCCGATTTCCGATGCCACAAAACTACGACAAAGTTAGCAAAAACCGATTCAGCGTCCAACTTTTCTACTTTTTCCCAATTAGCGGTATAGCCGTACAGCGATACTCTGCCAAAAAACAAAGAAACCATATTGGAAAAATTTTCAACAAAAATTGTACACGTACGTTCTTTATTTGCCATAAAAATATTTAATGGAGTTCCCGGGAAGAGATCATAAAAATGACATCAAAGCTAAAAGTGTTCTTCATAAATCTACTGAATATTATTGTTTATAAATAATGTTTTGAGGCGAAAAGAAGGGAATATGGAAAAAGACAAAAGAATATCGGACACGACAAAAGAAATCAATTCCTGATGGAAGGATAAATTCGGTGGCGTTGAAGGATTTCAATTGATTGATTTAATTGTGATTTAGAAAGGAATGGAAATGAAAAGGTTTTGTTATAAAATTAACAGAAGTAAGATAATTCAATAAACTTCGTGCAATCAATGACAATAAATTACCCTTGGATAACTTCAGAAGAAATCTATATTTAGTTGAACTGAACGCAAGGAATTTTACTGTTACTGTTAGCCTGCATCATCCCACTGCTGGACAAAGGCCTCTCTCCATGACTTCCAGCTCTATCGATCCAGGGCTAAAGTGGACCACTGGTCGTTTTTTTGTCCAGCTCGTCCCGCCATCTTCTACGGGGTCTGCCGCGACGCCTTCTAACTGTGTCAGGGCTCCACGTGGTGGTTATTTTGGCCCACAGTTTATTGGGCATACGGCAGACGTGGCCAGCCCAGTCCCACTTCAGCTTAGCGGCTTTTTAAGCGACGTCAGTAGCCTGTGTTTTGGAACGCAGTGTGGTGTTGCGAATCTGGTCTGTCAATTTGACGCCTAGAATACTGC
Source organism: Luperina testacea (assembly GCA_927399505.1). Lineage (NCBI taxonomy): Eukaryota > Metazoa > Arthropoda > Insecta > Lepidoptera > Noctuidae > Luperina > Luperina testacea. The sequence goes on along the minus strand of OV656779.1, from coordinate 5,851,508 downwards.
GCTCCATTGCACGTTGGCAAACCTTGGGTTTGGATATTTCATGTATGTCAAAGACCAAGTTTGGGATCCATATGTCAGAATGGGAAGGATGCACATGTCCATAATATTTCGCTTTAGTGTCAAAGGCAGATTTCCTTTCATAAGCTCTTTCATGGACCAATAGCTCTTCCAGGTATTTTCGGTTCGTCTTAAGAGCGTTTACGCCGTACGGCATTTCATACAAACTATAGAATTGAATGAACCGATTTTAATGAAACTTCATACGCATAAGCAGGATACAAAGGTCTAAAAAGTTACCTAAAAACATTCGGTTTGGTCGGTTCATTCAATTCGAAAAACAAGGGCTTGAAAGGTTGTATGAAATGCCGTACGGCGTAAACGCTCTTAAGAAACACACAAGGAATTTTAACGTTATTTTTTTTAAAAGCGATTTATTGCTTAACACTCATCTAGCGCTACCATCTAAAGTTATCCTAGAATTCATTTTTTTATTCAGCAACAGAATTTTGAGTAAAATATTTTTGTGAAAAACTCTCTGGAATGCTTTGTCTTGTGAAACAATGGGCCTGGATGGCCAAATATGAAATTATGAGAACTATAACAAACTACAGTGAAATGAGTTACGGACTTTGGTTGGATGTAAAATGAAACGAAAACTTGTATGGCGGAGAAGGCATGTGTGTCTCGTTATTATCAGCCATATTTTAACTACTGTGGGCGTACTGTGGGTATGTGTTGGTTATTGCGCAATAGAAAAAAGCCGTTTGCATTTCAAATAAAATTTTAATTTCACGAATAAATTAATCACACCAGCGAAACACACACTGTAGGTACAGACGCCAGCACATCAAGCAACCCGAAACTGTCAAATTTTTCCAATCAATTTTGAACCTTATGCTTTAGCGATAAAGTTGAAAATCTATTAAAGAAATTTGACAGATTGTAGTAGCTTGATGTGCTGGCGTCTGTACACGACACAACCAGATACGGAACGCGGGACAGTTTCTGAGCACATGTTGTTCGTACGATGTCCAATGTCCAAGCTCCACATCGTTCTCGTTGCGCTGTCGTCGAACCGGGACAAACTCAGGCTAGACTTTGTCAAGCGCCACCAGATGGCGCTAGCGTTCCGAATAGTCAAACGAATGACCGGATACGACATGTATATAACCGACCGACCGACTGAATGTAGGTGATAAATTAAGCGTGTACTATTGGCATTATCGACAACAGTTTTTTGACTATAGTTCTGGTAAATAGAATAGCAATATAGACAAATCACTAAATAATAATAATAATGAGATAAGGACACACAGTCCGGCCAGTCATGTGAAAATTCTAGTACCTAGCTAATAAAATATCAAATTCGCAAAACACGTTTTCATTTGTATGACACTGACAGGTGTCAAAAATGCATTCTCTCGTCGGCCGCACTGTAGATCCAGTAGTTAGTAAGAGTTAACGAGAGAGAAGCGCAACCGTGGTCCAACAAACATGGGCTGTCACCGATGTCTTTGGAAAGTATAACCTACCTGGCTACATTAGCTAGTACTAATTTACATGTGACTGTCAATGACTTTCGCTTTCTCGTACGGCATACGCTGACAGCTAATCTATACAATAAAACTCTGTCTACGATAGTTCTACGTGGAAAAACAAATGAATATCAAGTTTTTAAAAATAATCTTGAGGTGTCAAAATGACAGCTAATATTATTATGCAATACTACATTTTATAGTCCGTTCACAGTTATTTTACCTCTGACAGCAACAACCTTATTGTAACGAGAATAAAGATCACAATGATTTTGGCAGACCCGTCAGTGGCAGTGACCCAACAACAACCTTATCAGAATGAGAATAAAGATCACTGTGATTTGGACAGTGATGCATAATCAAAGGTAAAATAACTGTGAAAGTACTGTACTATAGTTCTACGTCGTAAAACATATGAACATCAAGTTTTAAATAAAAAAAAATAATCTTGAAACCTTACCTTACTGGGTGCCCATAGTACGGGCACTTTAACGTGACACTTTGTCCACTCTGTACTTTGAAAGGCGGCAGCGTCCGTATATACGGCGGTCCTAGAACAAAACATTTTGTTTCAAACATTTTATATGCGGGAATAAAATTGGTTTTGAAGTTTGTGATGCATTGAAGGGGACGGTATTGAATTTATTCGGAGAACTTTCGGAATATTTACGAAATTTGAAGTTTGTGCATTTATTTATCCAAAAACCAATATTATGTACTAATAACTTTATATTAATGGTCGTAACACCTTTGAGCTGAACAGTTGCTGATGGCATTCATTTAACTTGAATCAAGGACTAGTTAGATAACAAATCCATTTTGTTGTTTTTGTTTTACTTGTCGAAGGGAACGCAGAAAACCAAAACTTTTTAGAAACAAATGAACATCAATGAGCAGAATTTAAAATGAATGTTAAGACAAGACCATTTTCCATTAAAGTTGATCCAAACATCTTCCAACCCATTTATTTTTACACGAAGAGTTTTAAACAGTACATAAACTGGGACGACCGTATTTTATCGGTATATGCAGCGTAGCATTAAATATTCCAATTGGGTATAAAATATTATAGCTTTTGAAGAAAATTGGTGAAGTCTGGTGCACTTCAGAACGTATAGCGATCAAGAGTTTTATGAAAATATAAACTTGAACAAAAAAAATATCTAACTAGCCTTTTCCTATGTTGGGGTCGGCTTCCAGTCTAACCGGGATGCAGCTGAATACCAGTATTTTACATGGAACGACTGCCTATCTGACCTCCACAACCAAGTTACTGGAAAATACGATACCCCAACAAACTTGAACTTGAATAAACCAAATAATCTTTTTGGAAACAAGCTTCTATTAAAATTATTAATGAATTATGAGGACGATTAATATGCTTTAAGGAAAAAAGGTGTTACAGAAATTGTTAGAACCGTGTGATTAATAAATTAAATATCGGGTTTCAGTTAATTAAGTACGTGTTTTCTCAGAAAGAAACGAGAACTTTGTATAGCATTTACGAACTTCAACCAAAATCGGTGAAGTAACTAATTTTGAAAGTACTATCGACTCGAAAAGAACAAGATTCAAAATAACATCTATTCTTTATTTATTAAATGAGCAAACTTGTAATCTAATACTAAATAAACTAACAAACTACAGTAGAACCCGTTTAAGACGATCACGCTTAATACGATTTCTCGCATAATACGCCACTTTACGCCAGCCCCTGCATCTTGAGACATATTTTCATACATTTCTTAACACTTAATACGATTCGTCATCCCGTTTAATACACCCGAGTCCGAGCATAGTGCATCATTTGTTTGTTACAATATGACTACAATTAAGCGAAAGGCATTGTCACTTCAAGAAAAAATTGAGATATTGAAAGTTTTCGATAAAAAATCACAAACAACAAATCAAACTCAGCTGCTGAGCTTCACTTACCAGTTTCTACGTTACGTACCATTTTAAAGAATAGAGAAGAAATTAAAGAAAAATACAGATTGGGAGGTGTGCAGAGAAAAAGCAAAAGGTAGGAAACTTTGGCATTATCAGCTGTTGGATCAAAGCGAAGACGCACTGCAAAAGTTGAATTATGTTGAAAATCTTTTAATTGCTAATGCATCAAAATCTTTCTGTCAAACCAAAATAAGTGATTATTTTAAATAATGTAATTATAATTACACTACGTATTTAATGTAATTTATAAATGTATAATTTAATACCTATATATACCAAAATTAGAACATAATACATAATAATATGTAGTACGTTTTATTTTCCCTATCCCGCATAATACGTTTTCTCGCTTAAGACGCGTTTTTGGTAGGGTCCCTGAGAAATCGTCTTAAGCGGGTTTTACTGTATTAAAATTAAAATAAAATATCCTAACCTAACTAAAACTATTAAAAAAACTGGCACTCCGGTAGTGCCAACAGAAGTGAAAACTTGAACAATTACGAGTGTATTTTGTGAATCGTCTTATAAACAAAACACGCGTGTTAAGGTGTGTTCCTTATTTTATAGGGTTTTTTGCAAATCAGGTATGATGACCAAAGTGACTGGTTTATTCTTCTCGTGAAAGGAATTTATTCAGATTTACAAATAAGCACACAGTTATATATCCGTGGTTCAGCGCCATCTCGTCGTTGTTGGATGAACTACGTAGTTTGTACGCGAGGCCCTCGTAGTTCTTCCCGATGTGCATAGATGGCGCTGTCCTCAACAACGCGCGTCTTAAGTTTTACGTCTGACGTTAGTACGCGAGGCCCTCGTAGTTCTTCCCGATGTGCATAGATGGCGCTGTCCTCAACAACGCGCGTCTTACGTTTTACGTCTGACGTTTTACGTCTTACGAATTTTAGATCAGGGTCACGTGACCTGACGCGAATTTAGAAGTTTTTACCCATTCCAAAAAAAGTACACAGCGCCGCTAAAGAAGTTTTCACTTCAAAAATTGAAATATGGCGTTCAAATATTCTTCTCCACATCCAAAATTTGTTTAAAAGCAAAGAAGTTAAAGTTATTAGTTAGCCCACCCACATAATTTAATGATTCACTTTTATGGTTATGTTTGAACTGATATTTGGTTGCTTCTACGAAAAAGAAAGGAAGTGAACCGTGCATAAAACCAACTTATCCCACTTCAGTGCAAAGACTGCTCAATGTGTGTTGGTTATTTCAGGAATTCGGACCGTTAAATCACATTTGCATGCTAGAGTTTAGTCCGGGAAGGCAAAGCTTGCGTAGCATTATTGCTTCGAAAAGACAACAATATTGTGAAAATTTGGAAAATAGGTTTTGTGTTCAATCATCTTGAGCATTTACGCCGTACGGCATTTCATACAAACTTTCAAACCCTTATTTTTCGAAATGAATGAACCGATTTTAATGAAACTTTATACGCATAAGTAGGATACAAAGGTCTAAAAAGTTAGTAGAGAACATTTTCGAAATGTGAAACTACTTAAGTGGCAAAGTTATAATTTTCTAAATTATGTAGTCGATGATTTTGATGCACGGTAAAACTCTAATGAGTTTATGTTGGCATCAACTTAAATGTATAAAATTTACGTGAACTGCTGAATAAATAATAACTATTAAAACCCACATCGGTGAAACATTCAAAATCAGAACGGAAGGATCTAATGAGACAGTAACATGTACAGCTAACATTTTCGTTTCACTAAATACGAATCTCTCCAATTGAATTTCTGCTTAATTTTGCGCTATCCGTGTGCTTGGTACAGATTTAGTCCAATTAGCCCTGGATCGTTAGCCTGCGAGCATCATTTGGTTATATCACTATGCTCTAGTACTGGAATAATAAGCCTGCCTTTTAGTCAAATTCGTTTTAATCTCATATTAATTTAAAATGCAGAGGAAAATGAAAAAGCTGTGGTGATTTTTTTGCCACGATTTATTATGGCGTGATCTTTGTCCTTTATGAAAGTAGCGGCCTTAGCATGATCACGCGATGTAAACGTATTGTAAATTATCCTAAAGCATTCTGGTTTAAAATTTTGTAACAAACTTAATTAATAATTAAATACCCATACATATGAATACAGACTTAAAACGGCTTCCGCGAAAATTTGCGAAGCACTGCAGAAGCGCGGAAGCCTGGTTGACATCCTAAATCAATGGATTTTTTTTTTTGGATGGATGGTTTTTTTTTTTGGATCAATGGATTTTTTTTTGTTTTTTTTTTATTTGGATTTTTGGTTGGATGGATTTTTTTTGGATTTGGATTTTTTTTTGGAGAGCCTACTACGTCCTGCGCGTACAGTAAAGTATAATAATGATTATACTGTACTATACGCGCAGGACGTAGTAGGCTCTCTGCGTATATTTCACCCACAAGCTGCACGTGTTGAAAATTGCGATTTTAACATCCTTACTACAACGTGCAAACCAATAGGTAATAATTATTGCACCCAATATTCAAAACTCAAATGACTAAACCTACCGAGGAACCAATAGGAATTTCTTCATCTTATCTTCAGTTGAAAACTTTTTGGACAAGACCGGCTTTCAAAATTAGCAAAGCGAATGGTAGGCGTGGGGATCAATGCCCGTCCCATACCGTATTGATTCCTCGAACACATGTGGGTCGTATGCAACTAAAATAAATTGGAGTTTATTTGTGAGACTGAATTATTTATCACAATATAGTACCACGACTGTTTTCCCAGAAAAAGTAGAAAGAGGAGATGTAGGTACAAACAGGGAAATTGCCTGTGAAGCAAATTGATATACTAGGTACATTAATTTTCCCTGTTAGGGCCATTTTGAGATTGATTGAGATTTGAATATGCGGATAATTTAAGTTGTTGATGTCAATTTGCTTAACAAATAATTTAGCTGACTTTACACTTACACACACACATAAGCTCACGCCTTATACCCATTGGGGGTAGGCAGAAACTTTACGTTTATTTATGGCCAATTACACTATAAATCCTATAACTCGGTAAGCGGCGATCAGCTTGTTGCATTTTTAACAGACTTCAAAAAAAAAGGAGGAGGAGTTCATCAATTCCGTGTTTTTTTTAATAAGTCGATTTGCTAAATTCGTTTTTTATTTGAAAGGATATACTTTCATATTGATCTTATAGAAATTTCTTTAAAATTCAGATTCGATTCGATTCAGTATTTTGGTTTTTAAACCAAAATTACTGGTAAAAATTTAAGTAAACGAAATTGCGTAGTTTGCTTTCCTATGACTTTTCCGTGATGGCTTAGTGGAATTGCCATGGGATGCATTGATAAGTGCCATATACTTAATTAACCGACTTCATAAAGGACGACGTTCTCAATTCGACTGTATTTTTTTATGTATGTTACGCGATATCACCGGCAGTTGTAAATCGATTTCAGTTTTTTTTTTTTTTTATTATTTTCATCATTTCAGCCGAAAGACGTCCACTGCTGGACATAGGCCTCCCCCAAGTACCTCCACTTCGATCGGTTCTGTGCTTCTCGCATGCAACGGGTTCCTGCGGCCTTCACAAGGTCGTCGGACCACTTTGTGGAAGGCCTTCCAACGCTACATCTTCCGGTACGCAGTCGCCACTCCAGAGCCTTTCGGCCCCATTGGCCATCTGCGAGCAATGTGCCTTGCCCACTGCCACTTAAGTTTGGCAATTTGACTCGTATACATCGTATAAATAGGAAATATACCTACAGAGTAATTTGATCAGGACATTTATCCCCCGTTCTAGCGTACTCTCGGATCCATTTCAACCTTATTACCTAGTTAAATCTACCGTCCAGTTAGAATCGATCGAATAGCTTGTTTCCAGGAAATTGCTTCGGTAGCTTGTGGTCACGTATTAATTTTAGTATTTCTGCAATATCTGCCTGTCAGTGAAATTAGAAGCGGAGTTTACTGCCCCAGTGCACCCAACATAGCTAAGTATCATCAATCGTAGAGGCATGGTTACTCCATTTTAATGTAACTAATATTATAAATGGGAAAGTAAGTCTGACTGTCTGTCTGTCTTTTACCTTTTAACGCATAAACCACTAAGCAGATCGTTACTGACAGGTAGCCCGGGACCTGGAGAAGTAAATAGGCATCATCATCCAGGATATTTTTATAAAAATGGTCAAATACAAACTTCACGCAGTCAGTCCCCAATCAAGATAAATGATGTTGATAAAAGCAATTTCTTACACACACTGTGAACGTTAGTTACATATGAAGGCTGTGTTTATCTTTTTCTCACCAAAGAAGGTTGCTTCACCTGTATCGACTTCATGTTCTTCGCTTGAATTATTCTAAAAGAATAATTCAAGCTGTAGACAAAATATTAGCCATTTTACAAAGAGGTAGCGAGACAGATTGCTCAGGGCGAAATACTCATGAAGACAGTGGCGGCATCTACATCGCCAGATGCAAACTACGCATCACATTGACGTCACGGAAAAATTCTGCATCGCGCAAGTAAAGTTCGACGCGCGACCATCATATATTTATACTACTGTCCGACATCAATCTTCGGACAGTAGCCCACAAGACACAACACCCGTCTGGTCGGAAGAACCTCTCTTTCATAAATTTAAACTACTATTATAAAGAGAAATAATTCGATTATTGTATTTTTGTTTGTTAAGCTTTCGTGCTAAAACGGCTAAACGGACTTGGATGAAATTTGGCACATGGATTATACACCTTGACTTGGATTAGGACGTAGAATACTTTTATAAAGGAAGAAAGAAATAGTATTTAGTGTTTTAGTGCTTTTTTTTTGTTTTTTTTTTGTGTTTTTATCTCGTTATTCCTACGGGATCGCGACTTATGCGGGTGATACCGCGTTGTGCAGCTAGTAACTCTACAAGGCCATTAAAATTCTGATGCAGCTGCAAGCTGTTATTAAGTCTGAACCCGCCCTAAGAACAATATCATCCACAATACAGAAACTTTACGAAGAAAATAAAGCTTGTGGACTACCCTTATCTCTTATTTTTACTCTAATACAGTTTAGCTTCGAGTTTCTTCATAAAACTTGTGGCATACTGTCGTACCTTCGCAGTAAAGGTTATCATGTATTTTTATATGAACGTCCTTTTATACCGATTTGAAGGGTAAAGAACTTTAAAGGAACTTGGTAGATTTAAGACTAAAGCTATTATGTTGCCAACCAACAGTGGCTGACTATCCAGGGTGCGTACTATATTCATCACAGAGCCAAATTTAAACAGCTATCAGCATAACTTGTTTTCTCATCACGTCTACGAAGTTTTGTTAGCTAATTTAATTTGACCTTGCATAAATATTTTTATATTAGGGTCAAGCTAGAGTATAGTTGTTAAAAAAAATGTTCAGGCATTTTGTTCAACTGTAGCCTTTACGGCAAAAATGTTTACATTTAGGGGAAGTTTCTATCTTAAGAATTTAATTAAATACTATCTAATCTACATTCGCGATTTATTTGCTAAAAATATAAACAAATATGAGTTTATGGAAAAATAACTTTAAATCCTACACAATAAAGTTCAGTCTACGCTACAATTTCAAACATTTTTATAAATTTTTCAATAGTGATATTCACTCTGAAATCAACTTGATCACCATTAAAATAAAGTTGATATTTGATAACTTGAAATAATATTAATTTGAAAAAAGTTTGAATAGACTTTACCTTAAAGTCCATGCTAATTCAGCGGGATTGTCTTCGAAAGGGTTACCGCTGGCCCGGAACATAAAGGGCTAAGGAAGGAACACGGGTGGGTTTTAGTCAGTAAGAGTCTGACACTCCCTTCTGCTCCACCCAGAGCAGGAGGGGTCATTTGATGATTACCAAACCTCAAAAAAAAGGCTAACTTTAACAACGGTCATACTAAATTCATATTGAAAGTTTAATGAAATACGCAGAGTCCTAACTTTGATGCCCAGAACTACAGTCCCTTATATTTCTCTTTTAAAGCAATATTTCGTAGAAGAGCCAAGCCCAGCTATAGCGCGAAATTGTCAACTGGAACGAGAAATGTCGTGGCGAAGAAAACTTTGGACTCGGTCGGTTTCCTAGGAATTTGAGTGTACAAACTGTCTCCAGTATAAATTTCTATAGAATAGAATAGTCCTTTATTTGCACAGAAAGTAGGTACAAGTTACAGAATTTAAGTTTAAAAAATGAACCTTAACTAAGGTATGCAAAATAATTTTAGCTATAATTAATAAAGACTCATTAATATATATTATTATCTCGGGGCCATTATCACTAGACCGCCACGGTTTCCCCCTGTAATTGACTTATATTGGCTTAAAAGAGCCAATATTAATAGACGGCACGGTTGGCGCAGTGGTTAAGCGATTGACTGCTGCGCTGCGTGTCGCGGGTTCAATTCCTGCACCGAACAAATATTTGTATGACCTACAAGTACCTAGTTGTTCCGGGTCTGGCTGTTTGTGTATGTGAGTTTAAATGTTTGTAAACGCACCCACAATACAGAAGAAATTCTTAGTGTGGGACGGACAAGTTTAAAAAAAAAAGTTTCACTTTTTGTTGGTTTTCACGTTATGTTGGTGGAGGGAATTAGATAGATGGAGCACAGCATAATACAGCGTAGATATTGATGTTAATAAGTCAACCTTGGGCGAGCCCAACAAACAGAGTTACCATAAAAAAACTATAAGTAAACTTACCATAAACATTAAGCCGGTCATGGTGTACCACCACACTATCACCATGGTGCGCCACACATGCAAACAGCCCGCCATCATCCACCCTCAGGTGGGATATGTTAAGTTGAGTGATGACTCCGCTGTCTGGAGCCATTGTCTGACCGATAATGTATCTGAAAGAGAAGAATATTTTAGCGAACAGATAGTTACAAAACTGTTATGAACTTATGAGACGGCAAACAAAAAGGCTGTAAGTTGGTCATTGATGACTACGGGACTGTAAATGCAATACCAGAGAAATTGCAGGTGCGTTGCCATCCCAGGGATAAAGTCGAATATCGTCGTTGCGCATGCAAGTCGCTATGAGTTTTTAGTGAACTTTTTGAGCTATATGAATTATAATATTTAGCGTGTTTATACGGAATTTTCGATGTAAGAATATCACATAGCTACATTCCTTAACTTTTTAAATATTGCACTTATCACATAGCTGTTTATACAGTATGTGTGTATTGAAATAACGATTAAAATACCGCATAATGGACCGAAAATAACTAAATAACACATAGCGGCTTTTGCACGCGCAACGACGATATGCCTTTAATTATGTGGCGACATCTATACCGCCTCATACAAACTACATCTGACGTCACACAAATCCTACATCCCGCAAGCAAAGTTTGCCGCGAAAATACATTACGACAGCTTGACAACAACCATTGGGCAGAAGCCCAACATAGACAACACTCTTCTGATCGGAGATTTCTCACTTTTCATTGGAGAATGAGGAACTTTCCACCCCGTCCCTCATATCTTTAACTGCCTGCACAATACCTGCACCCGAGTAGTTTAAGCCAACAGTTCAAAGGCTTCTACTACGAGAATTAAACACTACGATAACTGCGTGTTAGCAATCAGTCTGTGTAGTATACCTCCTAATCTGTCCAGCAGGGTCGTCTTTTGTCAGAGATAATGATGACCATAGCTCAAGTTGCGTAGTGAACAGTGTGCGTGTAACAGCCCGTACTTCCGAGTTGTCGTGAGATCGAACCCAGCCAGACGCTTTACTTTGTGTAAGTAACCGCACGCTACAAAATTTTGTTTCAGTGCGGTTAGTGGAAGTGCTCAGGTGCGGTTCATCTAAGTGCGGTTGAAATCAGTGCTCTGAGATGAATACCTCATTTCATCACCACTACTTACAAAACGGTGAAGGAAAACATCGTAAGGAAACGTGCTAGAGCCAAAAATTTGAAGACATAAGCCATCTATCATTCCGCACTGGGCTTGCGTAGTAGAGTATAGCCCACCCACTCCCTCTAGAAGAGACGAGGCCCGTATCCCAGCTGTGGGAACATTATAGGCTGATTATGATATGATGAGCATATAACCTCCTTATAGTATAAGTTCAGTTGTAAGTACTCACTAAACGATTTCATGTATTTTTTTCGTTTCTACCGATTTTAAATGCACCTTTTACGAGCTCGGAAAAAATAAATAATCAACTAATTTAATACTTCGAAACTATCCAAGCATGTCCGTTATTAAAATCAGACCTGTATAAAAAGATTCCTTTTAATGTAGAACGTATTTTTACGAAAACAAATATTTGGTTCCGCAGTACCTATTTAATTAAGCAGTATTTGCAGACGCAGATGATGTTTGCGAAGTAATTTACGAGTTTATGTTCCCATACGTTTTCATATCTGCGAGTCTACAATTATATTTTTTGGTCTTTTGGTCGGGAGGCCGCATCTCTGTAAGAAAGTATAACAAAACCAATGTTGTTGCACTACGATTGCGGCATGGAACCGCATACGGGTACCATAAATGCATTAGATTCGCTTTACCGAATGTTAGAAGTATTGTATAAAGAGATACTTGAATTCGTCGAAAATACGGTTTTCTTGGGGATCACGTTTGACTCAAAGCTACAGTAGGGTCTGCACTTAACATCACTTGCAGGGCGGCTAAGTTCAGCCGCTTACGCTGTTTGGAAAATTCGTCAATTAACTGACGTAGATACCGCGAGACTGGTCTATTTTAGTTACTTTCATAGCATCATGTCCTACGGTATTTTGTTGTGGAGACGGGCTGCAGATATTGAGTGTATCTTCGTTTTGCAAAAGAGGGCTGTCAAAGCTATCTACAAGCTCAGCAGACGCGAATCTCTACGGGAACTGTTTAAAAAAATTAACATCATGACGGTTCCTTGACAGCCTCATGATAGTTAGGTAGTATACAAAAAAACTGGCCAAGTGCGAGTCGGACTCGCACACGAAGGGTTCCGTACCACAAGGCAAAAACGCCAAAAAAATCACGTTTGTTATATGGGAGCCCCCTTAAATGTTTATTTTATTCTGTTTTTAGTATTTGTTGTTATAGCGGCAACAGAAATATATCATCTGTGAAAATTTCAACTGTCTAGCTATCACGGTTCATGAGATACAGCCTGGTGACAGACAGTGGAGTCTTAGTAATAGGGTCCCGTTTTTACGCTTTGTTGTTACACAGTAACCCATAAAAGAAGTTTTTACTTTAGACAATCTGAAACGCGGTTGATCTAATTTGTCCCGATTTCTAGTGGTTGGTGTTGGTTGGTTTCTGGTGGTTGGTTGTGGTGGTGGTGGTTTTCATACATATATATGTATGAAAACATTATGTACGTTCGAAAATATCTACATCTTTTCAGTAAGATAAGTGACAGGTAAAATTTTAACACTAGATATCGGGACAAATTAGATCAACCGCGTATCAGATTGTCTAAAGTAAAAACTTCTTTTATGGGTTACTGTGTAACAACAAAGCGTAAAAACGGGACCCTATTACTAAGACTCCACTGTCTGTCACCAGGCTGTATCTCATGAACCGTGATAGCTAGACAGTTGAAATTTTCCCAGATGATGTATTTCTATTGCCGCTATAACAACAAATACTAAAAACAGAAAAAAATAAACATTTAAGGGGGCTCCCATACAACAAACGTGATTTTTTTGGCGTTTTTGCCTTGTGGTACGGAACCCTTCGTGTGCGAGTCCGACTCGCACTTGGCCAGTTTTTTTGTATACTACCTAACTATCATGAGGCTGTTATATAATAATACATAGATAACGCATCATTTAAAGCAAAATTAATGTTCCCGCATGATAAACGCTTACAGCGCTTACCTACTTACTCTCTTATCCTACATTCTGCACTGTAGTTTTTAAATGGCCGTCATTTTATTCTACACATTCCAGGAATACATTCCATTACTGAGCGCCAGACTATCGGGGATTTATTTAAGAACTGTTCGAGGATATCGATTTTACGTTTATTTTCTAAAATGCTTTTACTATTCGATAGAGCTACTGGAATAGAGTTACTATTTTACTATATATACTAGCTTCTGACTACGATTTGTTCACCACCGTCGGGGTCCACTTTGTGGGAAGCCTACCAACGCTTTTCGGTATCATAAGTGCTATTATTAAGATAGTAATATTAAAATAAACTTACCTAGAATCAGTATTAGATGATATAACAATACCATCTCTTTCCCACACGAATCTCCCAGGATGTGGTCCATTCAGCGTACATTGTAGACTAACCTGCAACCAAGAATCTACTTTAGCCTTCCAGGAACAAAGTGGAAATTTAAGTGGCAAGATAAGAAGTATAAAATTGAAATCGGGAAACAAAGAACGGTTCTGAATATAATACAATGTTGAATTTAAAATGGTACTTCAATAGAAAGACCTGGGTTTATTTATATTGTTTGCTGGAATATTTTCTCTTTATTTTCATAGTTGGGTTTGTTTAAAGTTGAGAATTGTTTTACTTATAATACTTCTACAGGATAGGCAAAAACGTTTTCCAACATGTTACGAGTAATTCACAGTATAAATGCAAAAAATCACCTGCCCAGCCTTTTCTCAACAATTTTTAGGGTCAGCTTCCAGTCTAACCGGATGCCTATCTGACCTCCTCAACCCAGTTTCTGGGTAACACGAAATCCCTTGGTAACACTGGTTCTCAGACTTTCGGGCTTCTGACCACCCGTAACAATTGTCAAACGGTTGGGGTGGATCAAATAATCGATTTTCCCACCCGTACGCAAAATACGCGCATTGACGTGGAGTTGCGGATACCAGCCCGTATTACCTATTAACAACTGTCAAAGATCCACGAATGTTAGCCGGGTCCAACAGTTTAACGTGCTTTCCGAGACACGGAGGGGTCTATCTGTCTATCATGGGGTTTAGGTTTCCGCACTTAGTCCTTGAAGTGGACCATTGTGCGTGAGCCATGGTGGCCGATTACTCCAACCAGCCCACCTCCCTCCAGAAGCAGATTAGACTTCCCGGTCTCCTCAGGGCATCCGCAAGGGATGTTGGTGTTACCAGGGTCTCCTCGCGAATCTTGGTAACGCCTGTGCACTCAAGAAGCACATGCGCCACCGTTTCCTCCGCCTCCATGCAACACGGAGGGGTCTCGGTATGTAAAGATCGTCACACAACCACGGACCAACCGCGGCCAGCGTAGCTTAACCTGATCGATCGACCCATGCGGCTGTTATTAGATAGCTTTAAAATCAAGTGTGTTTTTCAACCACTCCGCAGGTTTCCAGAAACTAGAGGGTGTAACAGTGGGCCTAGCGCACACGAGTGATGTAAACGTAACGAAAAATCAAATGATTGAAATTGAAAAATTTATATGAAGCGAGCCTGAAGTGCTGTCATTCCAACTGATCCTAGGAATTGACACTATTGGCAGCTCACTTCGCTTTGATTCATTCATTCATTCATTCATTCACGGTGACATAGTATAGATGACGGTTGATGCCCTTCTCTAAGTTTGTTCTACATATTCGTTTTTCTTAGTTACTTCATGAAGTTTGATGCGGTTTTCACCATAACTTCCAGAATTTGTTGTGCATGGTTCACTGGTACAATACACTAATGGCTTAAACACTCGCAAGTTAATATGGTGTAGTTACTGAACATTCTTAAAAATAAAAAATTAAATATTTTACACCTATAATCAACCTATAATGTTCCCACTGCAGGGACACAGGCCTCCTCTGATCGCAACCATGCAGGCCCGATGCGGGTTGGTAGATGTCACATGACTTCGGTTTTTTGGTTTTAGATCATGCCGGTTTCCTCACGATGTTTTCCTTCACCGTTTTGAGCAGTTATAGTGATGAAAATTATTTACACAAAGAAAAGCGCTTACCTGGGTTGGATCCCACGTCCTACTCATAAATCGAGGCCTTTATCACTGAGCCACCGCAGCTTTTACTTAGATCTATACATCTCATCTATAAAGCTGATGAGTTTGTTTGTTTGTTTAAACACGCTAATCTATGAAACTACCAGTTGGATTTGAAAAAAATATTTTTGCATTTAGTAGCGCAATTTCTGAGGAATGCTACAGGCTAAATAAATAACATCACACTTGGACCATAAGAGGCCGAGCAAACAAAAAAAAGTCATAAAGAACGCTAAACGAGAACGAAGAAATAGTGCGGGCCAGCGATGCGATGTGACGGGGTGGGTCAGTGGGAACATGGAATATAACGCAGACGATGTTGCGGGCCAAAGCTAGTCGTTTATAAATCCTATCACCCCATGCTTATCGAGGGATATTTACGGATTGAAAAATTAATAACAGGTATTTTATGCTCAAGTACTTATGAATAATTCGAGCCCCAATTAAAGGCGGAAAAATCCCGAATCCCTGTTGTTCATTGCTCAGTCACGTCTGAACGAAGCAGAGCAACATAATTAAATTTTGTACGGGGCAACGAAGACATGCTAATTTTTCCCGGGAAAACTTACGGCTCCCTTGGGCTACAAAGATAGAAGCCGTGGGTAGAAAAATAAGTAATGCTTAAATTGATTAGGCAAATACTTGATGTTTATTGGAGTGAAGTACCTTTAATGGAATGTTGTTTTATTATATTTGTTTTAATATGGAATTATTGACATCTTGAAGTAATGACGATAATTGGAATGAAATTTTGTCGAAAAAATACTAAAAATAAACAAATCTTTAGTTAAATTCTAAACGCCTTTTTCGTGTATCTCATGAAAGATGGAAATCCGTATCGCCGTGCTACGCGTCTGTTCTAAAAGTATCTAATGAAAAAGCAAACAAATGGATCAGATCAGAAATGTACCTGTAGAAAGAAATGTATAGTGCCTCTTATAAATAGATTGCTTTGATTTGATTATTTGAATACTTAAACCTGAAATTGTAATGTTAAATCTTCTTAAAGAGGTTTTTCAATTACCTCAATTTTCGTTACAATGTAAATACAGATGAATGAGTTAATAATTTCCTTTAGCGAGTGATTACGTAATAATTTAATTTGAACAGGGTTTGTTTACATTTCCATCAGGTACTTTTGAATCAGACTATACCTACGTCGTAGCAATGTGCTACGCCAGCATACTACGCCGTAGTGCCGTGCTACGATTGCAGATTTTGCAGGTATTATTATTTAGGATCATTAGGAAGTTATCTTTGTGAAATAAGTTCAGGCATACCAATTTTAAAAACCCGTATGTAGGGTCGGGGCAGTCGTCGGTAGATACTTTTTAAATTAATGAACCTCTAAAACTTTTTTGCGCTTTTAACGATGCGCTTTTTTTTGACAATTGAGCCTCTTTTTAACTTTCTGTGCTTTTCTCACAGCTTCGTTTCTCGTTTCTCACAGTTACTAAGTCAGGGTACCCTGACCATTTGATCAGGGTCACACGTTTGGGTTGGGTTAGGTTAGAAATGTGATCACCCACGCGCGAGCCATATTGGTCACAGTTTCTAAATTAGGGCACCCCGAAAAAAGGGGGTTAACAGAATTGTGACCAACCCCGTCATCTAAGTTGGTCGCAATTACTTGGCTATTTAGTTTATTTGGAAAAAGAGGCGCAATAATTATATTATAGTATTCAATAATATTTTTAGGAGCTCAAAATGGGAATTATTAGAGGTTCGATTATATACATGCCCAAATAAATGATATGACGTCATGGATATTCTTAAATGACATTGAATTATTAGGGCGACTGATACCGCCGTGTACGAAAAGGGTGGATTCCCGGTTCCAAGAATGCCATATTGGATTTTTCTGTCAGAAACCTCGCATTACTTAATGTGTGGTAGATATTTTATTGAATTATTCCGCTACTTGTAATTTGTCGGTAATTTGAGTTCTGGGTACAGACACAAATTTGACAAACGATGTATGATAATTTATTTCTGTAAATTGGTTGTAAAACATTTTTACAAAAAATAAGTATTATTTTAAAACTAGATGAGGTTGGTCATGAGGTTGTGTACGGTTGAAATGTTTTGTGGGTGCACCATAGGTACACATCTGCTTACCTCTTACGGGAAAAATAGGGATGATGTTATGTTATGTGGTGTGGCCTTCGAAGTGAGTTCCTATGATTAGTTTACAGGAATGAGAAGAGCCAATCAGATCAAGACATAGTTACATATGACAACAGAACTTAAATTTTGGCTTATGGCTACGTAATAACAGCCGCACGAGTCGATCGATCAGGTTAAGCTACGCTTGCCGCGGGTGATCCGTGGATGGGTGACCATCTTCACATACCAATACCCCTCCGTGCCTCGGAAAGCACGTTAAACCGTTGGTCCCGGCTGTCATTCGTGGATCTTTGACAGTCGTGACGAGTCGTCAGTAGCCCGAAAGTCTGACAACCAGACTTACCAAGGGGTAATGTATTACCCAGTAACTGGGTTGTGGAGGTCAAATAGGCAGTCGCTCCATGTAAAATACTGGTATTCAGCTGCATCCGGTTAGACTGGAAGCCGACCCCAACATAGTTGGGAAAAGACTAAGCAGATGACTGCTGACCACATTTAACTCTAAAAATAATTCTATTTCTCTTTCAAAACCCAGTTCAATATAGCACAAAACAAAAATTTGAATGTTCTGCCGGTCGATTCTGTAAAAATCTCACCGTGAAAACTTAGGTGAAGTGAGATTGTTTTTGCTAGAAATTGACACTATTGACAGCTCACTCCACGCTCACTACACCTAAGTTTTCACGGTGAGATGGTTACAGAATTGCACTGCTGTAGATAACTGTTTGAGGTTAGGGTATTTTATGTCAGCAAACCGGCGGGTTTTTTAAAAGCTGGAATATTCGGTGGAATATTCTAGCGGTTAAAAAACTGCGATCCGTAATGTAAAGATAATATTAATTCCTTTCGACATACTTACATCAACTCCAGGCATAACAGTAGTCTCGCTGAAGTGTTGTGATATAATCATTTGTAAACTTCTTCTGTATCGATAATGGACATCGTACGAATCTGCAATAAAGTAGAAAATATCAGTAAGTTGTTCTGTAAAGAAAACACACATAAAATAATAAATAATTGAAAATTACGAAATAAATGACTTTTGGGACCAAAAAAGGAAATACATATAGCTAAGGAATATTAAGGTGCAGCGCAGACGGCACACTTTTTGTGCGATCGAGTCTGCGGCGCACAAAAAGTCTGCATGCCGCGCAAAAAGTCGGTCGCGGATTTTTCACAGACTCAACGCACACGACGCACATAAACACACACACACACAGTCATTCACATACATTCTTTTTAAATGTCTATCATGATATTCTGCCTTAGAAGTATCATAAATTGCTGGTCTGTTTTGTATTTCTTGAATTAAAATCGTTACATCGACCTCTGGCGCCATGATAATATACGTAGATCGCGTGCGTTACGTCCACCCCTAGCAAATGCAGATTGCCGACTAAAGTGTGCGCCGTCTGCGTTAGCGCGCGTTGAAGCAAACGTTCAATTTTTTTCACACACTTTTTGTGCGGAGCGGCGCGGCCCGGCGCGGTGCGGTCTGCCCGAATTACACGGATTTTTTGTGCGCCGGACTTTTTGCGCGTCGTGTGCGTTACTGCATATAATTGCATAGGTTCTATTTTCAGACTAAAAAGTGCGTCACGGATAGTCTGTCGTCTGCGCTGCACCTAAATGTGGGGTAAACTTTGTGAGGCGAATGCGGAACAAATCACATTACTGACTGACTCATTGGTTTAGTGGTCGGAAGCGTGATAGCTGACTCAGCTATCACGCTTCCAACCACTAAACCAATGCTGAGCATGAGATCTTTGATCTCATGCTCAGCATTGGTCTTCGCCATCAAAATGAAGAACGGAGAAGAACGGTATCGGATTTTGCTATTAGATTTACAGGGTCGTTACCCTATAATTAACAATAGGCTTGCCCTACTACTAAACTCGTTTTACAAAATAATTGGTGAAATGCGACCAGCGGTGCTATTCTGTAAAAATCTCGCCGTGAAAACTTAGGTGAAGTGAGCGTGGAGTGAGCTGTCAATAGTGTCAATTCCTAGCAAAAACAACTCACTTCATCTACGTTTTCACGGTGTGATTTTTACAGAATCGACCGGCTGCACTCTAATTGCGTAACACACAATTTCGAAGGATATTGCTAATCCATTGCTTCATGTGTTCGAAAAATGTGTCTTCTCAACAACGTATATAATGCAATGAATATTGTTGAAATGTCAAAATTAAACCCATTGCTACTGATAGTGTGTTACGTAATTACCCTGCTGGAAACAATACAACACTGCCTACACCTTTATAACGACACTTCGTATATGTGTAATGGTATTACATACATGCTGTGCCCGCGGCTTCGCTCACGAGACCATGTATTCTTTTGACATTGAAAACGAATGAAAACTTGAAGTCATAGTATATATTTAAGAAAATAATCCCTTGACAGTTGTTCTCGGTATCACAAATCATACTACTGAATCCATAAATTATTAGGTATTTCATTCGAATCAGCCTCATTTTCATAATTCATTGCTCCGACTGTTTATCAGATCGTTAAAAATGTGCAGTCTTTTTTAAGCGTCACTTATAAAAGACTGCACATTTATTTACATAGCATTTACCAGCTCAATTAATGTTTGATAAAGAACAGCTGTTAATCTGTCAGGGTACAAGTTATCCAATGAATTTAATATCTCAATGGACAGTAGTTACTGCCGTAATTTACAAAGACAAATAAATACCTCTTCTGCTTGCAATTTCATGCCAAAACACGCTTTATAACTTTTGAGAGCAGTGGTGATGAAATAATTTACACAAAGTAAAACGCCTGTCTGGGTTCGAACCTACGACCTACAACTTGTAAGTCGCGGACGTTACCACTTGGCCACCACTGCTGCTGCTGTTTGTTTGTTGGTAAGATATAATCTGTGGTAGTAGGTGCTGATACGATCAGAAAAATTCTTTCACAGATAAAAAAGCTACACTTTTCTTACGTGTCTTAAGATGTTTTATTTAATGTCATAACGAGTAGCAGAAGGGCGGGCAAAAGCTATAGAAAAAAAACAATTTTTGTTTCAACTTACCTTTTACATCACGTTGTATATTCCTGAGCTTATATTCCCCGATATTGTAATGCGACCTGAAAAAAAAAACATGGCTATAAGATCCTAATTATTTATAATGACGTGAAAGACGAGATTTTAGCTTTAATGAATATTGTTAAGGTACAATGCATGCCACGAAAGATGAGACTTGACACACCACGTGGTTTGACATGCGCAGTACACGATTTTAGGTATCTTTAGCGGTATGAGGTCTGAGTGCGGGACGGGGCCAGACGTCATAGGGGCGGCAGAAAGAGCGGGGGAGGCGGGGTCAAGACTCATCTTTCGTGGCACGCATTGTATACTGTGCTACTTTATAGTTTGTGTTTCTTGTATGCTGGGGCACCTATTTATTTATTACTAGCAGCGCCCCGCGGTTTCACCCGCTTAAGTTTCCATCCCGTGGGAATAGCGGGATAAAAAGTATCCTATGTGTTAATCCAGGAAATGGTTTATCTATGTGTTAATTTTCATAAAAATCTGGTCAACGATTTACGCCTGATTGAGTAACAAACATCCAAACATCTTCACGAACATTCACATTTCTAATATTACTAGGTTTAGTAGGATTTGTTTATGAAGCAGTTGTTTGATGTGCGTACTGCGGTGCTATTCTGTAAAAATCTCACCGTGAAAACTTAGGTGAAGTGAGCGTGGAGTGAGCTGACAATAGTATCAATTCCTAGCAAAAATAAACTTACTTCACCTAAGTTTTCACGGTAAGATTTTTAGAGAATCGACCGGCTGTTGTCAACACATACAGTAAGCTAAACTATGACATACACAAAACACGTATGTGGTAATGTGTGTGTGTATGTAAGAATGTTGCAAATAAACTCGAGCAGTTTGATGAAGTCCTCTGTAAAGTGAAAGGCATGAGACTTTTTCTTAAAATCTATTCTAATGATAAAGCTGTAGAGTTTGTATGTTTGAGCGCGCTTATATCTGAAATACTAATTTGTTTGTTTGATTGTCTAATCTCTAGAACTACCAGTCTGATAAACCAAAATAAAACTCAGAAATAATGCTAAGCAAAAACGAAGACGGGTGGGTCTGAGGCCGGAATTTTACGCGAAGCCGCGAAAAAAGCTTGTTAAGTTATACTAGAGGACCATTGTCATTTACAATCACCATGCTTTAAATAACCTTGCCTTCTTTGATCATTGCAAGAAGCCACTATCCAAATTCTTGACAGACAGTTTAATAATCAAAACTATTGCACAGAAATTGTAGTACTGCGTAAATCC
This sequence comes from Luperina testacea, assembly GCA_927399505.1. NCBI lineage: Eukaryota > Metazoa > Arthropoda > Insecta > Lepidoptera > Noctuidae > Luperina > Luperina testacea. The sequence continues at coordinate 5,829,662 of OV656779.1, read as the reverse complement.
ATCGTTTTTTTTTGGGTGTGAATTTATCAAATAACTTCTCCCGCTCTGGGCGGAGCGGGAGGGCATGTCAGACTTTTACTGAATAAACTACACTGACACACTGACACTGACTTATGTAGACGTAGGTTAAGGTTTGTATCTATGGGTCTTTGTTACCTGAAAATAAATGGTTTCAACTAGCTTCATATTTTCTGACTGAGCGACTTCTTGACAATTCAAAAGTGCCTGTAAATGGTTTAATTGAAATAAATGCTTTGAGTTTGAGTTTATTATTAAAACTCAACCGTGTTCCTTCAGTTGCCTGTGCCATTCCACGGTATCTCTTTCGAAAAACCCGCGACCCTTTCAGGCGAAAATCAATCTCAAAATCAAATCTGCCAAGCGCCGACCATGTCACTCAACAAAGATAGCTCGGAAACAATAGCACAGAAACTAGAAACACCAACTATTACAGAAGCATCTATAGTCACCCGATAACACCAAGATATCCTTTGAAGATTATCAACCAAATAATTTGGAAACTCACTGAGTCGAAAAAGCTTATTACTCTCCAATACACTTTGAAGTCACTTGACGGTCTTTGAAGAAGCATAGACGGTGTATCTACAATATTATGATACTTTATACTGTATGTATACTATCTGAAACTGTCTATTCCATAATGTTAATCGTCTTTGATGTGGACCTAAAGGGGTATATATGACCTTCTGTAGAAAGGGTGAATGATACGATGATGCGTGAACGTCGAGCGGGTCCAATGATCTTTAGAAGCGATTAACGAGATTCTAAAAGATGACAGGGATTTACCTAAGCAAGGAAACGATATTGACGAAGATATACAGGGTGGCAGGGACCCGCAACCTATTAGCAAGAATTCAGTAGGTACATGATCCTGAACTTTTCTGTGTAGAAATTATTCGTTGGCTATCAAACAACAAAATCGGCTATTTCATGGAAAAGTGCAGTACCTACGCGGTATAAATGTATTGAACAGCATCTTTTTTAAACCGACGAAAAATTTTTACCCAGTCTCAGAATCATGTACTGAATCCATGGTTGCGCGTCCATGTATATTATAGACTACATATATATGTAATAAAAAATATGAAATAATGTATGACAATGTAATATGTGCAATATACTTATATCGCCTAAAACTCAAACCATTTATTTCAATTAAACCATGTAGAGGCACTTTTGAATTGTCAAAATTAAATATTCGGTCAGTTAGTCAGAAAGCTGAAGCTAGTTGCCCATTCCAAAACGTAGATCTCTAAGGAGAAGAACGGGCAAGAAACTCCATGGACACTCTTTTAAATCAAGATAATTATTACAAAATCCTGGGTACATTATTCTTGTCGCTTCTATAAGTAAGAACAATGTAAAAAAAACACAAAAATGAAGAAACAATTGAAAATAAATTATCGTGACTAATAAATAACATATTCTTTATAGCCAATCTAGGGGCTTATGGGTAAGTAAAACCAGCCGCACAAGTCGATCAATCAAGTTAAGCTACGCTCGCTGCGGTTGGTCCGTGAATACCTCCCTTCAAAATGGTTGAGTTGAATGGTGCTAATACATGCGTCATGTTCGTGAACGGGCGCCGTCAGTAGGGACTGGTCATCTCTTTGCCGCCATGGCTTATTTTAATTAAATTTAATATTTGAATTGTTTTTTTTTCGTCGTTTACGGACGCTTTTAACGTTTTGCATCGTTCTCACATGCATAATTTTTAACATGAGTGATGTAAACAATACTTTGTAACCATATTTGATTTAAAAGAATGTCCATGGAGTTTCTTGCTCGTTCTTCTCCATAGGTACCTCCGCTTCGGAATGGGCAACAAGCTTCATTTTTCTAACTGACCGACCCCTTGACAATTCAAAAGTGCCTGTAATTAGTTTAATTGAAATAAATGCGTTGAGTTTGAGTTTGAGTAGTTGACCATCTTCACACAACAAGACCCCTCCATGCCTCAGACAGCACGTTAAGCCGTTGGTCCCGGCTGTAATTCGTGGATCTTTGACAGTCGTTACGGGTCGTCAGAAACCCGTAAGTCTGACAATCGGTCTTACCAAGGGGTATCGTATTACCTAGCAACTGAGTTGTGGAGGTTAGATAGGCAGTCGCTCCATGTAAAATACTGGTATTCAGCTGCATCCGATTAGACTAGAAGCCGACCCCAACATAGTTGGGAAAAGGCTAGGCAGATTGTGATTATAGCTAATCTTCTAAGACAAAAAATATATATAAATCATAACGGCCTTACATTTTGCATGTATTCCAAAGTTTTCTACTATGTTTTTATCCAGAAACACAAAGTCTAACAGTCAGCCCGCAATATTAGCAAAGACTTTCCTTCTCGTAGAAATAAACTACAAAAAATACTGGTAGGTTGGGAGCGCAGGCGTTTCCCCAATAACTTGGTTTGCCTAACTCAGTTTGTTTCGAAGTGCACGGTACGGAGTGCAACGGCTGAGAGTTCGAGGATGAATATCTCGGCAGTGCCTTAATTTGAGAGAATTCTGTTGATTTAATTTGTATGACATGTTTTTAAGGGCGTGTGTAACATGATTATTCCTTTCACTTAATTGAAGAAATCTTATATTGTGATCATGTTTTATGAAAATCGTAAGGCCCGGGGGGCCTTACGATTCTCATTATCAAATTATCAAAAACAGCCTATTGTTTACCTGGAATTATGCCTGATTATAGACTCGCCCTTTCAAGGTATACACAATCCACGAAATCTGTGTGTAAAGTTACGAGCGCCCCTATGTAAACGCATTTCACAAACACACACACGCAAAATTCAAAACCGATTTTCTCGTGAAATAGCGATTGCAGCTTTGAGATGTAGACCTAATTTATAATAGTATGGGTTCCAAAATACTCTGTTCGTCAATCAATCTGCCTAGCTTTTTGCCAACTGTGTTGGGACAGCTTCCAGTCTTACCGGATGCAGCTGAATACCAGTATTTTCCTATCTGACCTTCACAACCCAGTAGGACCATACCCCTCGGTAAGACTGGCTGTCAGACTTTCGGGCTTCTGACGACCCGTAACGACTGTCAAAGATTCACGAATAACAGCCGGGACGTTAACGTGCTTTCCCAGTCACGGAGGGGGTCTTAGTATATAAAGATGGTCACCCATCCATGATCCAACCGCGGCAAGCGTAGCTTAACTTGATCGATCGACCCGTGCGGCTGTTACTACTTAGCCATAAGCCTCTCAGCCCAAAATACTATGTTCGTATCAATCAATATAGTAGGAGAAAATCACTTTTAAAAGTTACTTACAAATGAATGGTCGTGACGAATAGAAATGGGAATACAAGCTAACACATGGGTATTGAACCCAGGACCAGCACACCCCAAATGCGTAACACACAATCTTAACAAGTCTTTCACAATCCGAAGAATTTTGGAAGAAATTCCATGCATGTCAAAATTATGGGCATTGCAATTGGTGTGTTACGCAATTACCCCGCAGATCTTACACCAAGCAATTAGTCCGCTTGGCATGTAGAGGTAGTTCGTTATAAAAATACACAATACAGATTATATTGAACCAAGATAATAACAACCATTTTTCAATGCCAAAAATCAGGACACGAAACCCAACATTTTTGACCTACATTGCACGTAAAAAGGCTTATAAAAAGACGGGACACAGAGAATTTCCACGCTACTTTCACGGGATTCCACTTTTTGATACTCTTTGCCTTTAATCTCTAAAAGCATAGTTTCAAAATTCCATCTAAAATGTGGTATATTGGAATGGCTATATACATAGACTTGGTTCTGTTATATTAGACTATCCGATAGAGGTATAATGAAATTATTGGCTTCTAGTGCGCACGAAAATGGATTAAATTGAGCTAAATTTAGATTGTAGACTGTAGAAACGTAAGCATATTTTAGATAACCTTAGTAAATCACAAGTAGTGCTCAGTTTTAGCCTTATTTACTAGCTTTATTAAATTACTGTTCAGAGAGAAGTTAACGCAAGTAATGTTAATTCGAACGACTTTTGAAATAAAAATACAACTACCCTATAGGGTTTTGGTTTTAATTTATACAACAAGCGCAGTAAGTATCAAATCAAAAGTCATTTATTCAAACTAGGCAGAGAATCAGCAATTTTTGAACGTCAAAATTTCACAAGATAGTCCCGCAAAACGTCCGCCGTCATCCATAGATATGAAAAAGTCTTAGAACTAAATAAATATTATGAGAAAAACAAGTACTTTTAATTTTTTAAACGTTGGAATTCACGTTACGTTTACGTCGCGCGCTTGAACCCACAGGTTATTAATTTACTCGGTACTGCTGGCAAGTTTGATCACAAATTTAACATAGAAAGTAGGTGATTCCATTATCATTCGTCCATAAGTCTCTGAACTCTCTCTGTCATTGATAGGATGTGCCAGGTCGTGGCAATAGGCTCATCCTCTAAAACATGGGACTTAAACATAACTGACAAAATATGCTTGTCCCAGACCCTGCCAAACCTTGCGGAGAATAAAGGCGTGATGTTGGACCAGAAAAACAAAAGAATTTAGCATTACCGCAACCACTTTTGAAACCACTCTATTTCTGATCCTCTTTTTGTCCATCTGTTTGTAACACGAAATAGCTTTATAACTGACATGTAACCAGCTGATCGATTTTGCTTTGAACCACGGATGCTACAGGCACAAAATAGTTAGATACAAAAGGTCGGCTGCATACAAGAAACACACGCACACATAGACACGCTTCTCGTACAGCGAGTACAAACATACGTTTGACATCGCCGTACTGACATAAAGCTTTCCAAATAATAGTATGCGCTTCGGGAATAATCATCAAACTACGGAAAAAAAAAGTGTGATGATGAGATCTAATATAAAGCTGTTACAACAATGGAAGAAGGTGCCTATTTTGTATTACGATGATTAATTTAATTTGTTTTAGTGTTTAATTTTCTATTTATTGTATGATGTACTATTACGCTGTAGTGCAGTCCTATCCTATAATTTAAATACATACGAGATTAATATTATGTTAAAGGCTCTGTGTGTTTAGTTGGTTTGCCTTTTTAAATAAATAAATAAATGACAAAATTATAGAATAGCAAAGCAATTCCAAAAAAAAGGACTTTTGAGTGACAAACGACGATCTGCGTAGGTAACGCGGAACGAGGTAACTTTATACAAACGCACAATGAAAGGTGAACTACAATAAAGCTCGGCAGTACAAAACTTACAAGTACTGCCTTTGTGAGGCGTTACTCTGTGATGCGCCGTTCGTGCTAATTCGGAAACACGAAGATTACCGAAACGCAATCTTTTTCTGGTTTACCTGTATGCGTGCATGTGTACGTGCGTCTATTTATCGCTCGTTGTATGGAGCCGAGCTTCTGCATCTATCTATTTTACGTGACACGGTTTGCAGGTATGCATCCAACCGATGTATTGAGCTTGCATTATTATGATCGAAGTCGATCAAACGCTGCTTCGAATACCTGCGCTGAGTTTGCAAACATGACTTGGGTATTCGATGCTTTGATAACAGCTGAACCTTTTTGGTACTGGTTTAAAAATAATTTTAGTCTCTTTTTACTTTTATTTCCTGTAAGAAGCACATACTAAGGTACTTAGTACTTTATCAAAGGTAGAAGGTACTGTTACATACGAATTAGTAAGCGAGTGAATCGATCCATTTTGTAAGACGATACATATTCGGAAGTGGCATATAATAGCCCATTAGTTACGGATTTTTATTTGGAATTTTATACGCTGAGTAGAATGCCTCAAGGGACTATTTTTGGTCCCATATATTTTATTTTAAGCAGCTTTTATTACTATATCTTTTTATCTTCCAAAGTTATGGTTTCATGTTACTTTCCCATGAATAATAAAGTGTTCGCAGGGGGACCAAAGCCACGGACATAGGCCGAATAATTACCAAACTTAAGTGGCAGTGTGCGAAGCATATTGCTAGCAGAAAGGACGGCGAATGGGGCGGAAAAAATCTGGAGCGGCGACCGCATATCGGAAGGTGCAGTATAGGTAGGCCCTCACGAGGTGGACCATCGACCTGATAATGGTCGCAGGAATCCGCTAGATGTGGAAAGCATAGGACCGGTTAATGTGGCGATGTTTGGCCTTTATCCAGCAGTTGAAGTTTTCCGGCTAAATGATGAAGAAAATTCTAAAGAGTCACAAATAACCATGGTTTAAAACCACAGCTAAAACGTTACTTTTTCAAGTCTTTCGCAAGAACAACTAAGTGTGAACATAAGTTTTATCTCGTGGATGAAAACGAGTACGAGCGTCACTTGTTTTATTGTTGTTGTAAAACTCGGGCGAGTTTCTTTGCGTCCCTTACCTTGGAAAATAGGCTTTTCGAAATTTTGCGATAACATTTTGTTTAGATTTGTAGAAAGTCTTTGAAAGTGGTACGAGAATATTATTATTGTAATGTTACGGGTATATTAAATATAAATTAACTTGTTTAGAATCTAAATCCGAAATACGAATCTTTAGTTCTAAAAGTGAAAAAGAAAGAAATCGAAACGAAATATTCAACTTCGGCATTCTGCATCTTTCACTCGCGCTCCAAATGATCGAAATAAGCAGATGAAGGCATTTCTATGTAACATTGTCGGTGTGATCTAGGGATGAAACAAAAATGAACATTAAAGTAAAGAAAAACAATATTTTATTTGGGACGCGCGCTTTCAAAAAAAGAGAGCATTTAATGTAACTTGGTTAAAGTTACATTAAAAACAACCAAAAAAAAAAACAGTGGCACTCCGGCAGTGCCGACAGAAGTGAAAACAAAACACAAACAGAATACTTTGCGATCACTCACTGACATATCGGATATACATTAAAACCGAGTACATCCCGAGGACAGCCGAACACATCCGAAGCGGGTATTTTTTAAATCGTCTTATAAACAAAACACGCGCGGTGTCGCTTACGGTAATAGTGGCGCGAGTTCAATGGTTTTTTCCATCTCAAAAAATGTCCTAGGCTCGTTGGGCATTTATGAAGTTTTCACTTCAAAACAAAGCCTGTGCGAGGCCAAAATGGCTCCTATCTCAGCATTCTCAGCATTCAGGTCGCTGACCATAGAATTAAAAGGAATTTGTTAATGACGTTAAAAAGGCATGATGGCATGGCTGCGTGCTGGCTGGCTGCTGGCTGACTTCAGGAAACCAGAGAACTTTAAAAAAATCCCAATCATGCGCAATTATTTACAATTCAACAAAATTATTATACAAAAGGCTGCTATTGAATCAAAACATCAATAAAGTAATTACGATGCATTCTATAAATAACACCCTCAGACCCCAATAACAAAAATTAAATATACTTTGAATGATACTTGAAAAAAATTTTACAGTTCAGAGATTTTCCGATGTTTCACGAAGTTTCACGAAGCCTATAGTAGGGGCGTCGTTCCTGATGTTTAGAGTGCTCCCACTCTCACCTACACTTGTTATAATGTTCGTATATCATTATATATAGGAATCCGCTTTATTACCCGTCTGATGTGTGCTGTAATGGAATGCGGAGATTTTTTGCTTATTTGTTGAGCGGCAGCCCTTAGGGTTTATAGAAGTACGTAAATAGGGAAAAGGGATCACAAAGGATTTGGGTGCTTCAAGATTTTGGGAGGACAGTTTTGCAAGGTCATTGTAAAATGTGAGAGGATTCACTATAATGTTGAGTTCTTTGTAGAATATTGCCTCCAGAATTTTATCAAAAGCTTTAGAAAAAAACGGGGTTATTGCGTTACACCCTTACAATGGCAATGCCTTTAACGTTGACGATTCAACAACATTCATTGCGTTATTGACGTTGTTGAGCAGAACTGCCCCGTTGGTCTCGTGGTCGCAAGCGTGACTGCTGAGCGTGGGGTTCTGGGTTTGATTCCCGGGTCGTGAAAAGTTTTATTGGGGTTTTCTATTGATAATTTGTTAGTAACAGCCCGAAGTTTGGGAGTTGGCGGTGTGATACCCCCGTGCCTCGGAAAGCACGCTAAGGTTAGTCGTGCGCGTGATCTCTCCCATCGGGTAATAAGTAAGAGTGAGGGAAGAGAAAGTGCACTTGTGTCTGCGCACACTTGTGCACTATAATATTTCCTGCGGTTGCGGCTGGTCTCCGTTTAGGTTGTATGCCATGGCAGAAATTTGGTCTGAACAGGAGGACTTTTATTTTAGGCAAAAGAATTTTGCAAAAATATGAAGCAATGGTTTAGCAATTGACATTACGAACTTACGAAGTATAATTATGTAGATCAAATTAAATAGCTAGGCTAAAAAGTATATTTTTATATATGACGGAGGAGGTACCTCCGTAGTGTTTTTTAAAAGTGTGACGTCAGCATTGTTGACGTCACATTTGTCGACTTCCTGATGATGACTCATGTTTGGGTCCTCGAAAGAAAACTTCAAGAGTACTATGTAAACTTCGTATATTCAACGGGCAGCGTAACGATGTCCCAGAGAGGTCCGTACTGTACGACGGCTCGAACACGAATGCTCAAGCGCCTTTTTTTTTTTTTTTATAGTATGGCATCTCGTAGTTGACCTTGAGAGGTCGTGACTACTTAACCGGACAATCCTGCGGCTGCCTTGAGAGAACTAGCTCAAGCGCCTTTTTTTTTTTTTTTTTTTTTTTTTTTTTTTTTTTTGGATATGGCATCTCGTAGTTGACCTTGAGAGGTCGTGACTACTTAACCGGACAATCCTGCGGCTGCCTTGAGAGATCTCAAAGCCTCCAGCCAGGGGCTTAAACTAACTAAATAAACTAAGCGACTACACGCTAAGGGCACCCCCTGTGGGGTACGAGCCTCGGCTTAGGGCGTCGCTGGGGGAGGGCAGCAAGTCGGGACAGGCTGGATCGAATTTTGATTATTTAACGAACGATGGGGCCGGCATTTCCTAATTGACTGCTCTGAGAAGAAATGCCGAAACAAACTCAGAGGTCAGAGTCGGGAATTTAAATCTACTGGCTCAGCTGCGGCGCGGGCTGGCACTACATCGAGCAAGGGTCGGTGGGGGGCATTTACTGGGGGACGTCGCGAGGGACCTCGTCGGCGAGGCCGGTATGTCGGTTTCTTGTATCTGTTTTTCCTAAGCGTGCTGGTTGCCCTACTGCTCTCTTGGAGGACGGTTATAGGGTCATCTGGGTCGGCGAGAACGTGCCTTGGACGGCGTAGTTTACTAATTTGGGAGGGAGTATATCTGGCGGCCTCGACAACCAGCGGGTTTCGATGGTTGGGGGCGGAGTCGAAGAAGTGCTTGGAAAGGCGCTTCATGAATTGGTGGATAGTGGGGATTTTGAGATCGACATGGAGGATCTCATTTCGGACGAACCAAGGGGCTCCCGTAGCCTTTCGGAGGAAACGGTTCTGGAGGGTCTGCATCTTATGGATGCGGTGGGGCTTTGCGTGTGCAAAGACTACGCAGGCATAGGTCATGATTGGGCGAATGCACGCTGTGTAGATGCGCAACTTGCACTTAAGTGACAATTTGCTGCGTGCATTGAGCATCGAGTGAAGTCTACCGAGAGCGAAGGCGGCGCGCGAGCGAACCGCCTTTATGTGCTCTGCGAAGGAGAGGTGTCTGTCGAGGATAACACCGAGATATTTGGCTTGCTTCTCCCAAGGGATCGGCTTGCCGAACATGGTGATAGGTCGGGGGGGGATGGGTTTGTGTCTCGGTTTCGAGTAGAGAACCGCTTGACTTTTGTCGGGGTTTACTTCTATTCTCCACTTCCTAAACCAGTCAGCGAGCTTGTTGACTGAAGTTTGGAGGATGTGGGAGATCTGGACTAGGCTGCGGCCAGTGTAAAGAATGGCAGTGTCGTCTGCGAAGAGAGCCAACTGGGTCTTTCTATTTATTGGGATGTCGCTAGTGTACAGCGTGAATATGAGCGGAGCGAGCACAGAGCCCTGGGGGACTCCTGCTCGGATGGGGTGTGGGGAGGATATAGCTCCTTCTACTTTGTAGCGGAAGGTGCGGTTCGACAAATAGTCTCGAAGGATGAGCACGAGGCGGTCGGGCACACCGAGTTGGTATAGCTTATATAATAAGCCATTGTGCCAGACTTTGTCGAAGGCTTTCGCTATGTCGAAGTATATCACACCTGTCATGTATCCACGCAGGAACCCTGCATGGATATGTTCGGTGATGCGGTGGACTTGCTGCACGCTAGTGTTGGGTTCGAAAACCGAATTGTTCGTTGGGGATGAGGCCCTTTGTTTCGGCATAGTTCCTAAGACGCTTATAAATAAGCCTCTCGTAGATCTTGCCTAGTCCATTGAGCAGACTGATGGGACGGTAACTCGTAGGTTCCGACTTGGGCTTGCCGGGCTTGGGAATGCCAATGACTGTGGCTTCCTTCCACTTCTGTGGGAAAATGTTGTTGCTCATGGCACCGTTGAAGATGGTGGCCAGTAGCACAATTAATTGGGCAGGGAAGAGTTGAATCACTCTATTGGTGATTCCATCTGAACCGGGGGCTTTCTTAGGAATGAGACCCTTTATGATGTCCTGTACTTCGTCTGGAGTGACGGGGGGTAGAGGATTTTCGGGGTCTTCTACTGGAGGGAGGGAGGCTCTACGCTCGACTTCCGCGTCGACCTCAGAGAGGTGAGCTTGGTCTACGGGTAGGGAGCTGGGTGTACACTGGGCTTCGAGGCTGTCAGCCAAGCATTCTGCCTTGTCTTCGTCGTCAAAGGCGACGGTATTGTCGGGGCGGGTCAGTGGGGGCATGGAGGTGATGTCTCGAGATCTAAGTCTCCTTTGGAGTTCCCAGAAGGCCTGGTGATTGGGTTCAAGATCGCTCAGCGTCTTATTCCATTTGGCTTCACGCCACTCCGATATGCGAGTCCTCACAGTTCTCTGTAAGTAACGCATATGGGCTTTGTTGGGGCCACATGGAAAGCTGCTGTAGGCACGGACAGCCGCGTTCTTCTCGTTCACCAGTTCACGCAAGTCGTCAGGCAACTTCCAGCGATGGTCGTCCATCTCTGGAATTTCCCTTGAACAGTCGTTCAGGACTGACTGTACGTGTTCCGTGAGCGAGTCGATCGCCGCCGTCGTGTCCGCGATAGAGTTGAACTGATCGGGGATGGAGTCTAAGTGGGGGGATGTGGTGGATTTCAGGCATTCGCTTACTTTCCTCCAGTCCGTTACCACTTTAGTTTGAGGAGGTTGGTTGGGGTCGGGGAGACCAATGCGGGGGGCCATTTTGATGATGACTGGTCGGTGGTCTGAGGAGAGCTCTTGTACCACTTCTATGTCGGTCAACCGTAGGTTGACGTTCTTTAGAAGTGCCACGTCGAGGACGTCAGGGGTATGGTTGGGGTTGTGTGGGAAATGAGTAGGACTCGTCGGTCCGATGACATCGAAATTTAGAATGGGAGAAAGGTCAAACAGCTGTTTGCCTCTGGTCGATACCCTGGTGCTGTTCCAGGCGTGATGCTTAGCGTTGAGATCGCCCGCTATGATAACGGAGTCACTCAAGCCTAGGAGCGTGGAGAGGTCGTTAGAGAAGAGTTGGAAGTTCTCTGTCGACGATGGGGGGAGGTAGACCGAAACCAGAGTGATCGGTTGGTGCCCTGACATGCCTAGCCGGCAGATTGACACTTCAAGTCGTGAGAGTGGGGGAGGATCTATTGGGATGCAGTAAAGTTCCTTTTTGTAATAAATGAGTGTGCCTCCGTTGTGGCAACGCACCCTGTCATTGCGAACCATGCGGTAGTTTGCAATTGAAGGGTTTCGGTGATGAGGCTTGAGGAAAGTCTCTTGGACGAGGAAGATGTCAATTTGATGGTCGCGCAGGAAGGTGGCGATCTCATCTCTTTGACCTTGGATGCCATTGGCATTGAAATGGGCCAGGTTTAGGGATCGGAGTTTGGTTCGTGAAGTGATTCCTCTATCCATTGTTGGGCTGAGCAGTGAAGGAGGTGAGGATCCGGGTGATGTCAGGATAGGCATTGTAGATTGCCTGTATCCTGTTCAGGTCGCAGGAGTTTCTGGCAGCGAGAAGTTCGCTTGCCATTTTCCTGGCGCGGGGGGACATGAAGGCCGTGAATGTGCCTGCTATGATGTTGAATGAGTCCATTGGATTAGGACCGACAGTTGGGACCGGGGCCGCAGTGTAGGCGGCGGGAGCGGCCATTTGAGTGGGCGCAGCGGCCACTGGAGTGGGCGCAGCGGCCATTGCGATGGGCGCAGGGGTAGCGGGGGGCGCGGTGGTGGGCGCGGTGGAGCGGATGAGACGAGGGTCCATCCTAGCGGGAGTGGGTGGGGGAGGGACTGATGTGGCCATCAGAGCTGGGAAGGCTCTTTGGTGGTTCAACAGATTCCAGGGGCTAGTCCTTTGAGGGCTTAGTCGCGCTGGCAGTGCGGTCGCGGTCCCTTGGGAGGGGGTTTCTCTAAGTTGGCGGGCGTCTGCACGCTTGGCCAATTTGGGGGAAGAGGATTTAGGGGCTTTGGAGCAGCCCCGGTAATTGGCCGGGTGACCTGATTCGCCGCATAGCACACAGCTGGGCGGCTCTGTGCACAGAGTGCGGTCTTTTGGTCGGGGGCAGTTTTCAGTGCCGTGCGCGCCCAGGCACTTGACGCACCTGGGTGTTGCGTGGCAGAAGCGCTGGGAATGGCCGTAGAGCTGGCAGCGGTGGCACTGACCCACAATGCCGCTCCTCCATGGCTTTTCAATCTCGATTCCAGTGAGATTGCAGATAGATTTAATGGAGAATATTGGGTGGTGGCGGCCCTCGGAAGGGGGGCAGACTACCAGGACCATGTCGTAAGCGACTTGGCCCTTGGAACGGTGCATGCGGTGCACCTCGGATACTGGAACCTTTTGGGCTTCCAGATCCGCCTTGATGTCTTCGGTGGCGATCTCTTTCGGGATCCTACGGATCACCACTCGGGTCATGCGCTCCTCGGGGAGGGAGTACGTGTGGAAGGACACGTTCCTCTGCCGAAGAAGTTGAGTCAGATCCCTGTAGTCTTTCGACGTAGGGATTTGTACTTTGATCCCCTGTTGGGTGGATCGGGCATTGGTGAAGCCAATCTTGCGATCGGCGCACCATTTGGACACATCGGTCCATTTTCCCTTGTCCTGGATGAACACGGGGGGGGGAGGGGGTATTTTCCTCGGGGCGGAGGAGGTTTCAGCACTGGTGCTGGGAGGTAAGTCCTGAGAGGACGAAGCGATCGGAGTGGGGGCAATGGTGGGGGGAACCAAGGGAACGGGGGCGGGGGTAGGAGGGGTTGAGGTCGCGTCGGTCGCGACCACTTTCTTTGATTGCGCGGAAGAGAACTTCTTCCTACGCTTGTTTGATCTCCCTGACGCCAGCGTGAAGCCGTCGTCGTCGGAGGAGGGAGATGAATTGGTGGAGTTCTGAGACTCCACGTCGGAGGGCGGGTAGTGAAGCCTCTTCACCGAGAAGTCCTCTGTGTCCATAGAGTCGGGCACAGAGTCGGGAGAGGCACTACCGGGTTCAGCCGGTGTCGACTTTTGCTGCAGAGCAGCGAATTTCTCTCCGTATTTCAGGAGGAAGTCGGGGTCCTTTAGGAGGACGTCCTTGACGAACGCCACTATGATGGCGTCCATCTTTATTAATGGGGGGGGGGAGACTAAAACATTAGTCAATGAGAGCCCTAACTCTAACTCCCCGGGTGGATAGGCCCGGGGGTGTGTACCCTCCCTGTCGGGTATAGACAGGGAGGTGAGTGCCTAAGGGTGAGCCCTAAGCTTGTAACCCGACGCCAGTCTTAATGTGCGTACGGGGCCCTGACCAGTCTAGCGCGAAGGGTGTAGAGACACCCTAAAGACACTAGGTGTGTAGCTGTTGAGAAAAACTGTCATCCAGCGTCGACTAGGAGACCCCCCAAGGCCGATTCTGGGACCCGTCCAAATAACTGCCTAGCCCTGAAGGGGTTCAGCGGGTGTTTTGGGTCAACACCCCACTCGGTTTCGTTGGCACCGTAAGGTATCCACCGAGTGACCACGAAACTGTGGTTTTACCCAGAAGGGGTCAACTGACTCTAAATCAAAAACGCGAACGTTAGAGAAATAGTAGGTAGCCTTGAAAAAGGCAGTTTTTACATGTGATCTTAATCGGCTGATAAATTAATATCCACCGGCGATCGGTCGTAGTCAGGGTGACTACAGAGCTCGTTACGTAAAAGCAACGAAAAGAACGGAGGCCACTAATTCGGCGCGGAAGTTTAGGGACAACCGGTTCGAGCGAGTGACAAACGTTCAGTGCTCAAGCGCCGACAGTGCGGCCGTATTTATAGGGCTCGGCGCACGTGCACGTGTTTCTCAAGTTTTTAGGTTAAGTATTGAAATTACAATAATAACGTGCTGCGTAACGTTAATTTCACATCATAATAAACTCAAAGCAATCAATTGATGATTTATGAACTAATTTTTGAATAATCAGAGTATGAAACTTAATTATTCTTGTTATTAAATAGGTGAACTGTTGTATTTGCGCCGATATATCTCGACCTGAGACGCATTAGGTCTGATCTGGTATTTCACAAGTTTAGAGGAGAGCCAAAAGAAAGATCTTGACAAAATCGTGTCAAAACTATTGTTCAGTATCGATTAGGCTAGCAAAAATAGTATAATGTTTTAGATAAGTCTTATACCTTTGTATTAGTATGGTAATAAAACTAGTCACAGTATAATAATAATAATTTATTAATCAAAAACTACTTTTTCGGTGTCATCCAACCTTATGCTTGTACAGAGTTATTAAAAGTCCAATCCTTTTAATTTTATTTACTGATCCATCTTTATGCCTGCAATTTTTTGGTAAATTCAATGCGTATTGTAAGTTTTTTTTTAACATGTAACATTATGTTTGACAAAAAAATAGAAATTAGTTAAGTCCGATCTTCTGAAATATTCAGGTACGTAGCTTTTAAATCAACTATTTATGAAATACATAATGTCGGAATCAATAAAATGAAATTAAAAAATAATCAAAGCTAAAACATAATGACTTTCAAACTAATTTTTTTAACTAAAAAAGAATAGCATAATAAGCCTTATTACCTATGTAAAAAGATTATTAAAATTAATTATTATTAAAAATTTAATCAACTTCAGGAAAATCTGGCTGACTCTCGGAATGTTTTAAATTTGTATAATATGTATGGAATTTTTTTGGAATCCATTGTAAAAGACTCATCAAATCATTGTATTTTGCTGTTGATATGGACTTTTCAGTTTGACATAGACTAGGTAGGTAAATGTTGAGGGAACTGAATTCGCTTAGAAGCATTTCGGATGAAAGATATTTCGGTAAAATCTTCTGCAAATGTATTTTTATAGAATAATATTCCGGGCTGGTCTTGTTTAATCTGAAGCCAAACACATTCTGATATTTTAAAATCTTTACCATTTTTATTCTTCTTTCTGGAAACAAAAGGTCCATTTTTTTTATATAAAGACGTAACGTCTTTAAAATTATGGAGTTGCATATCATAGACGTTGAAAATTCTCCTTCCTCCACAAGTTCGAATAAACTGAGACCAGTCTCGGGGTATCGCAATCTGCATTGTTTTCAGTTGTTTTTTCTTTTTCTCAATTTGTGAGTGTATTTGATCGACTTCCATGTGTGTATGACCCTTCAGCATAAATTTGTGGTTTATTATTTTCAGCTGGGGATGTTCGTGCAATATCCACATGTAAGCCATCACTACCATCAAATTTCGGTTTTGGCCCGCACAGTTATCAGACCACAGAGTTAATTCCCTCACATTAGTAAGACTTTCAATATTTTCTTCAACCCATCTAATCAGACAAGAAGCTATTTCGTTTCCTCCTCTACCACCTATATTTTCAGACCATAAAATGTTTGCAGCTCTATTTGCTGTAGAATCAAATATTGTCAAATTTAGTGTCCAAAGCTTTCGTAGATAAAAAGATTTACTATTAGTTAAATTCGGTGTGGCCAAACACTTCTGCAAATCAAACATCAATACTTTTTTTTCACCTGAACTTGATTCTGCTTCTTTTTTGACATTTCTCTTCAAGTTATATCTTTCTTCAGCATTCTTGACATGAATTTCTTTTGCTTTTTCTATATTATTTTTCAGCTCTTCATCCACAACATCTGTTAGCTTTCTCTCAAATGCATCGCAATCATCACAAGTGTCGACTGACGGTAGTTTGAAGCTTAAATTGAACTTGGTGTTAAAAATATTTCGGTATAGCCATTCTTTGGCTACCAAATTCGGAGGGATCTCTTTAGATTCTATCATCTCCTTATATTGTTTATACATAGTAGGGATATTCAAGTCCGGTCCTAAAAATTTTCGTCCGCTCTTTTGTCGTGAATAATGACTCTCATAACATGGATATAAGTTAATGTGATCTAACACTGATTGGACTACCACGTCTGATGATTTATTACCAGGAATATGCTTTCCCCTCTGATCTGGAGCTACCAACCCTCCATCGAGCTGTTTCTCCAAACTCACCTTAACAAACTTTTCTCCTATAGATAGCGTATTAAGAAACATATTCCGGCATATTTTTTCGCTCTTAGAATTGACAATAAGTCTATATTCGTAGGAAAACTTTCTTCGGTCAGTGTTTAAGTTCCCATCTGTCCTCATCATGCGTTTTATTTTTTTTGTGACATGAGAGACTATAAACTGGCGACGTTGATCCCAACTGGTACATTTTTTCCAAAATTCGTTGAATATTTGCATTCTTGTTTCACTAGGTACTTTCT
Source organism: Luperina testacea (assembly GCA_927399505.1). Lineage (NCBI taxonomy): Eukaryota > Metazoa > Arthropoda > Insecta > Lepidoptera > Noctuidae > Luperina > Luperina testacea. The sequence continues at coordinate 5,812,884 of OV656779.1, read as the reverse complement.
CATAACATTTGAACTTACACATGCTCTCGGTACAGTGCGCTGATAGGTCAAGCCACTGAGGCGCCGAAAACGGCCGAGTGATCGGCGATAATGTCCGAAGCCACTCTATCGCGTCGGTGTGCGGTCACGAAGTCAATGGAATAGTGTTTCTTTTTCACATATGCACTTCTGTACAACGATAAAGTAGCACTTTTTAAAGGCATAAGGACTAATTATGTTTGTAGACCTTAACCAAACAAATAAAATTTTTGAGGCATAACAGTATATCTCGAGGTACGTCATCTGATTATTTAATTTCAAGAGGCATAAAGTTCTATCTGACAATCCGTATTATTTTTAGCAACAATCCTTGTAGAATAAAGTCGAATGACAAAATAGTCCCTCCCTTACGCGTAAAATAATTTAAAAGCATAAATGCTCAAGTCAATATTCGACCTTCGAATTATACTAAAATTTTAAGCATAAACACTGTAGTTGATAACAAGCCTTAATCCACGATATAAATTCAAAAACTCGACAGATACGACCTTATGAACTTGTATATCTATCAGAACAAAAAGAGATAGAATTATGATTGTTATATGCTTAGAAAGAGCGCGAGATACCGGTTTCAGCTGTCTATTAAAGTTATTTTGCTCCAATCTCGAAATTCGACCTTATGCGTCTCAGGTCGAGATATATAAATGAGAAAAAAATTAGATAGGTAAGTACGTCGTCTCACTGAAAAATTTATACTAAATAAGATATTATATCTGACATACTTCAAGGAAAAATAGCAAATTACATTTCGCAGTCTAAGATATTTCGTATATTTTGTAATTTCTAATTTTCGAGAAAGGTGGATGTTTTATATATATTTTGTTGATAAGCAGGTTACATTTTCTTGACTTGTTCGTCAACTTGCGAGTGTCATACTCGCGCATGCGCGCGACTTGCATAAGCAAGTATGTTTTTTTACACAAGATGCTGCAGCAAAAGAGTCAAGAGTCAAGACTGTTGTAAAAATATTTCTGACCTGTATGATAATGTTACTGCCGAAAAAGAGTATAAACGCATACACATAATAAGCCTATAATGTGCACTGCTGGGAAAAAGCCTCCTCTCTGGGAGAGGGAGTGGACCGTAATCCACCACGCAGGCCCAATGCGGGGTAGTGGATGTCACATGTCTTCGAATAAACGCGTGCGTATGATTGGGCTTGTCTTCGATGCCTAAAGAGAATTCTCTCATCAACAAAATATTAATACGATGACTAAAGATGGTGATTACAGGCTACCATTATTTTGCTCTCACGTGATGTAGCTGCATGGGAGTTGACGGCTAACAGTGAATGATTAAGAGCAGTAAGGACATACTCGAATGCCTTCTTAACGTTTACTTAGCACTCCAACCACGTACCATCGTTTCCAAATAAATCACCCAAGAAACTTATAAATCTTGCCTTCAGTCTATTTACAACCAAAAATTGTTTCTTACCGTTCATTAAATCGGGCCCTTTCAGCTTCAGGAAATCGAACAGCATCCGTAGTTCGAAGAACGGCTGAAACAAGGAAATTGAGTCAGTTAGAAATGTTTCCAAGGAATGCAAAAACGATTTTGTGGAATCGAATGTGGTAAATAGCGAGCTTATGTATCATATGTGGTGTTAGTTGGCGCTTATGTATTTTGAAGAGTGGTGTCTAGTTCCTTAACCTGTAGGGCGTGAGTTTATGAAGGTGGCAATTAGATAATCACATTAATTGAAACCACGTATTCTGCGTTACGTTTTTATTTCATCACCATCATTTCAGCCGAAAGACGTCCATTGCTGGACATAGGCCGCTCCCAAGACCCTCCACATCGACCGTTTCTGTGCTTCTCGCATCCAACGGGTTCCTGCCGCCTTCACAAGGTCGTCGGCCCACCTTGTGGGAGGCCTTGCAACGCTACGTTTTCCGGTACGGGGTCGCCACTCCATACATGCCGCAGTGTCTCAAGATGGAAGTCTTTGACCAGTGCGTGTTGCCAGTGATGACTTATGGCACTGAAACGTGGTCGCTCACAATGGGCCTTATTAGAAGGCTGAAAGTCACCCAAAGGGCTATGGAGAGAGCTATGCATGGAGTTTCCCTGCGAGATCGAATCAGAAATGAAGAGATCCGCTGGAGAATCAAGGTAACCGACAAGTGGCAGTAGGCAGGGCACATTGCTCGCAGAACAGATGACCCATGGGGCCAAAAGCAATTAAAATAATGAATAACAATTTACGTTCCAGCCGTGGGACTGTTTTTTTCGTTTTAGTATTTAACAACATTAAACTTAACCTGTGATTATTTATTAACAATAACCATAAAGTTTGTATTGAATTGTTGATACCATCACTCAGGGCGTGTTTAGTGCCTTATTATCAAGGGTGGTTTATTTCATGCCAATTTTTGAGCTATTAATTTTGTTGGAAGAATTCAGTTTTCTATTTTTAGTAAAATTGTTTATTTTATTATTTTAACAGACTGATAACAACTTGCAATAACCGCGGTACTATTAAGGGCTGATTTTACCAGTCAGATATATTTTATACGTGGAATAAAATAGACGTCTGACAGTTCTAGTATGGTAAAACTGTCAAAAATTCAAACTTTATTCTCAGGATAAGACTTATATTCTAGGTACAGACGCCAGCAAAACAAGCTACCCGAAACTGTAAAATTTTCCCAATCAACTTTGAACCTAATGCTTATCTATCAAAGAAATTTGACAGATTGTAGTAGCTTGATGTGCTGGCGTCTGTACAAAAGTTTGGTGGCCACCAACATTTTATACCTAGAATAAGTCTTATGCTGAGAATAAATTTTGTATTTTTGACGGTTTTTTTTTTTTTTCATACTAGAACTGTCAGACGTCAATTTTATTCCACGAATAAAACTTTGGTAAAATCGTATAGTACCAGTTCAGTCCTTAAGAACCAATAGATTCTAGACTTGCACATAGGTCCTAGGGTAGATACAGAAGTGGGGTCTTGTGGGTTCGATCGCCAGTTCTAGCAAAGTGTTATTGGATTTTCCCATTTGGATACTAGTAAGGTAGTAGCCAGTTTGTATCCGATTATTGACAAATAAACCTGCCCCCGGCGTGGTCATGGGTAGCAGTTAGGATTACCGTCCATCCGGATCTGTCCGGCTGTTTGGCCCTCCGTCCGGAGTTAGTCCGGACGTTTCAAATTAAGGCGAGTTTTTTGAAAATAAGAAAAGTTAAATGGGCACCGCAAAAAGAAATATTAAAAGATAAAATGTCCGGATTTCTTTGCAAATTTCCGGACATTCTAATGCCAGTACTTTCAAAATTCGAAATGGTATCCCTAATTGCAATGGGTGATCCCGATTACATTTTCATACAAAACAAAGCAAGATACACATGAGTAGCTTAGCTGTGGGCCGCTGTGGTGCTGCCACTACGCTATTTGCTATGAACTTTGTAAAGCAACAACAATTTCTTCAATCAACCACACTATTAACGTAAAGAGATCTCGAAGACGGGCGCAATAACCCAAGCTATGACGTCACAACCGAGCGTCGTTAAAACTTACTCAATTAAGTCTGCCTGCTGTAACGAGTCTTTTAAGCCTGTTACATGATAGCGGATTTTTTGCTTTAATTTGTAGGCAATATTGTGGTGTTGCCATGTAAAAATTCATTTTTGGTTGAATCGGAATCGTGTAGTGGTCACACAGATTTTTTCTTTTTGATGCTGTCAGTTGATTTTGACAGATCACTTTCCGACTCAAGCTTTGCATAGAATGGAGTAATTTCAGGGCTCCGAATTAAATCCTGAAGTATTAACTTCAGATGGACGGCATCTAGTCTCCATTATGTGGTAGCCGATTTGCCCTTGCCGGCATCCTGATCGGATAGCCCATATTTTTTATAAAGGTAGGTAAAATTCTTCGTGGTTTCATATTCACGTTGTCGCGTGGCTATTTTGATGGCCGACGTTAATAGTTTCCGATATTTGTTTCAGGATCTTTTAAACCTTATATATTTTGGATTAATTCATCTACTGATGACATCATTTTTTTAAAAGAAACGGTGAGTTAATTTGTATTTGGTCATAACCATTTCGATCGCCATTTTTATCAACGCTGGATATCAGCTAACGATTGTTCATGTTTGATTTCAGCCGCGAGGCGTTTCTTCTTTCTTCGTTTCTTCTTTCTTTTTCTTTTACAACTTAAACTTTGAAAGCTAGCCCCTACCAGCATATTTCATGGACCGCCTTTGACGTCTCCGCGAAGATCAACATCACCAAGATGAGCGTGGTTTGCTCTTTCGGTTGTTAGTTTATTCGACGGAACGTGGTATGGTTTATAATACATAACTTATATTGACAAAAGTGCAATAATGACAGGACACAAATTAATATCAATTTAATCTTAGTTTTACACCTTAGAACCGTTAATTATAGAAAGGAATTTTCTTGTATATTTGAATCCAGCAGCCTACGGGCAATAAAATCGTTCAATAACTTTTATGTCGATTTTTATTGATACTCCCCGCTTGAAGATTAAAAGTTTCCAGTTCCCGCAGGTTAGTCTATCCTTGGCATAGTTTTGTGTGCTCCTGGCGCCCGAAAGATCACTTCTACTTATTGTTTATTTATTTGGAGTACACCACACACATTTATAATTCACATTTTTTTTATTTTTTATTATTACAATTGGCGCCCGAACAGGGACTTGAAGTAGGTTTGTCTGGTACCTATATACTGTCATTATTGCACAATTAATTACTTAACTTATGAGTCTATTGTTTGCATTGGTTTGTTCTACATTGTTACTTTAATAACTTTGTAAGTATTTATTTTGATTTTTGACTCATAAGTAGTACTTAACTTAATTTTGTGAATCTTTGTAAACAATGTTTGGTGTTTACAATTGATGATTTTGTTTATTGACCTGTGTTTTATTAACATGTTTTTTCCTTAGCAAAACCAACATAAATGTATAGCATAGACTGCGTTTTGTTGTTCTCAACAGTAAAGTTATTTTGAAAACTTAAAGTTACCTTTTTAAGTAAATAATTTAATCTAATTGTTAAGTACAATATTGTACATTTAATTTATCTAGATTTAAGCTGCTTGTAAGTGATTATTGCACTTTTAAAACGATAAAATTAACTTAGTAATTTTTCATTGGAATACCACATTGACTTCTATACTTAACCTCAAACTTGAGAATTTATTTTCAAACATTTAACTTTTTGAAATTTAGTTTGTTTTTCGTTTGCTATTCGCCTTGCTGTTTGTTAATCATGGACAAGGGAGTTCAGTTTCCGCCGCTTCAGGATTCGGGTGATGTTGATACCTGTACTGCTGTTGATGCTGACGTTGCTGAGAAAGTTCATGAGATGGTTAATGCCCCAGATGTTAACAATCCCTTTGACTCAAGAACCGCTCACTCTTCTTCGGCTTTTACAGCACAAGCTTTGCCTTCATTTAATTCCTTGAATGCGCTTGTTTGAAATGGCTTTTAGGTCTCAGTAATCCTAGTGGACGTTTGGCTCGTTGGGCTGCTAGAATTTCTCAATTTACATTCGATATTATTCATAAAAAAGGTTCATTACATTTAGTTCCAGATGCTTTATCTCGCATAGAAGTCGCTGCTATAAACGCTCAGGATAGTTTAGTCTTACCTGATGATGAAATTACTGACCCTTGGTATAGAAAAATATTTATCCAATGTCAGAAATCTCCTAGAAAGTATAAGAATTTTAGAGTTGAAAATAATACTTTGTATAAATTTTGTAGAAATAAATATAATCCTCACAGTCTTTTAGACTGGAAAATTGTTATACCTAAAGAGCATATTTTAGATACTATTAAATCAAATCACGATGATGTAAATTCTGGACACTTAGGAATACATAAAACTTTAAATAAATTAAAACAACATTATTTTTGGAAGGGAATGTTTAATGATGTTCATCAATACATTTTGTCTTGCGATACCTGTAAAGCTTATAAACATACTACATCTCCACCTTTTGGTATTATGATTAATCCTAAAAAGGTTGATCGTCCCATGCTTATGCTCTCAGTTGATATCATAGGAATTCTACCTAAAACTTATTCTGGTCATAGATACATACTTTCGGTCGTAGATGTTTTTACTAAATATTGCTGGTTTTTTCCAATGATCAATGCTACCACTAGAGTAATTTGTAAACATTTTGAAAAGGAAATATTTCTCAAATTTGGTTGTCCAAAAATAGTAGTTTGTGACAATGGAACTCAATTTACTTCAAAACATTTTGTAGATTTTTTGAAAGGTTTTAATATAACCAAAATATTTTATAATACTTTGTATACACCTCAAAATAATCCTGTTGAGAGATATAATAAAACGGTCGAAACCTGCATATCGTGTTTTGTTAAAGATGATCATAGAACTTGGTCAAGTTTATTGCCCAATGTTCAATTAGCTTTAAATAATAGTGTAAACCTTGCTACTGAGTTTACTCCTAACTTTCTGATGTTTGGTAGGGAGCTGGTTCTTGATGCGTCATTACATCACTTTAGTAGTTCTGTTGATAACTTATCTCAACTAGAAATTTCAAATAGAAATGCTTATGCAGTTTCTCTTAATTCACTTAGTGATATTTTTGTTAAAGTTCAAGCTTATTTGTTAAAGGGGTATAAGCGAAATGCCGCTTATTATAATAAGGGTCGGAAAGTCATTTCTTTTGATGTGGGTGATATGGTGTGGAGAAGAAGTTTTGTTCAATCAAATGCACAAGCATATTTTTCAGCTAAACTTGCACCTAAGTTTGTAAAGTGTAAAATAACTGAAAAGGTTTCAGATAACGTTTATGTTTTGAAAGATTTAAATAAAGGTTCAGTGGGACGTTATCATGTTAAAGATATTATTAAATTTTAATTTGGTTTCCAAGTGTTTGTCTTGATTTTGATAATTTTGTTTGAAGGTCGCTTTTGACAGTGTGATGTACGAGAGGATGGATGATAGGTTATCGGCGATTTGAAAGATATGTATGTTAGGTAACTTCTTATAAATTTGTTGAATTTGAGACATTCTAAAAACAAAACTTAGGTCATTCTGGTTAATTTAATACAATTTTTGTTCACACCTAATGTTTCTCACATCGAAGGATCTTATTTTATGTTTTGTTTGTTTTTGTTGGATTGTCTAAGATCTTATTTTTCTTTTTTAAGGGTTCTACCTGTTTATATTTTATTAAGATCTTATACAACCCTACAGTTCAGGTAATTTCTACCTTGAGATTAAAAACTTAAATTCAATTTCAAGTTTTTGTAATCTTTTTTTTTCATAGTTTAAAATCATTCTATTTCCTCTTCGTCATAAATAGTAATCGATTTTTAAATCATTTTGTGCTGTTCGTTGACAGAATTGTTTCTCAATTTTACTAGAGTTTCATTCTTTTTAATGATCGGATTTGACTTTGTTAGTAACGCGTTCATCCTGGACTTTACTTTTTAGGGTCATTCTGTAACCTTTGTTACAAAATGCCTTATTATTTTTTGGATCTTGGTGTAGCTGACCTTGATTTCGACTCTTTTCCATTGTGCTCGGAAAGTCGGTGGTGTTGTGCCGGTCACAGTGTGGGATTTCGGCCCCGGCCATATTTTTTCCTTTTTCCATTGTGTTGGACATTGTTGTTCCAATCACGATGTGGGATTTTGTTTTGACTTACGTCAATCTTTTTTCTTTGCGTTCGGAAGTTCGGTGGTGGTGTGCCGATCGCATTGTGAAGCTTTGGCTTTCGTTTTTTTGTTATTGAGATTTCTCATTGGAGATCTCAATGTTTTTGTTTGTCTGTGTTTGGGAGATTGGTAGTGTTGAGCCAGTCACAGCATTCACTTTCTTTTACAGCTATTGTGCTCGGGAATTCGGTGGTGATGGGCCGATCACAATACGCTTTCTTTTGTATTGTTTCAGGTTGTGCCTGTAACAGTATTTTAAATAAGGTCTTTCAGCTTTATTTAAAAACTTTTGTTCGGAGTTTCAAAATTTTTTGGATTGTTGAATACGGAGTTAGTCAGTGGCAATAGGGCCTAACTGCACTCATAGAGCTGGTTGAGTTGGAAGCGGTTGACATAGTAGTCAGTGGCGATAGTGCCTAACTGCACTCAAAGTTGTACTGTTCCAAGTGGTTTGAAATTTTTTGCCAGTGGCGATTGTGCCTAACTGCACTAAAAATTGTAGTTTGTTTTGGTAAAGTGTCCGAATTAGTTTGAAGTTTTTAGTCAGTGGCTATAGTGCCTAACTGCACTGTTTTGAAGTTTGGGAGCGCTGAGAGATTTCTCTCTTCGTTTCATTTAATGAGTTTTTATAACTTATAATTTTTTTCTGTTTTTCACAGATTTAGTTTTTTATTTTTTTTGTCATTTACATTTTTTACTTTTATTAAATTCTTGCGATTTTGTCGTTTGACATTTTCAGAATTCACTTACACTTTGAATCTTATATGATTTTTTTCTTTTTTTGAATTAGAAAGTTGTTAAGACTGTTTTATTTGGTTGAAGATTTCTTTCTAATAAAAGAAAGTTCCTTTCTTTTATTTTCGGGAGGGGATGTAATGTAACGAGTCTTTTAAGCCTGTTACATGATAGCGGATTTTTTGCTTTAATTTGTAGGCAATATTGTGGTGTTGCCATGTAAAAATTCATTTTTGGTTGAATCGGAATCGTGTAGTGGTCACACAGATTTTTTCTTTTTGATGCTGTCAGTTGATTTTGACAGATCACTTTCCGACTCAAGCTTTGCATAGAATGGAGTAATTTCAGGGCTCCGAATTAAATCCTGAAGTATTAACTTCAGATGGACGGCATCTAGTCTCCATTATGTGGTAGCCGATTTGCCCTTGCCGGCATCCTGATCGGATAGCCCATATTTTTTATAAAGGTAGGTAAAATTCTTCGTGGTTTCATATTCACGTTGTCGCGTGGCTATTTTGATGGCCGACGTTAATAGTTTCCGATATTTGTTTCAGGATCTTTTAAACCTTATATATTTTGGATTAATTCATCTACTGATGACATCATTTTTTTAAAAGAAACGGTGAGTTAATTTGTATTTGGTCATAACCATTTCGATCGCCATTTTTATCAACGCTGGATATCAGCTAACGATTGTTCATGTTTGATTTCAGCCGCGAGGCGTTTCTTCTTTCTTCGTTTCTTCTTTCTTTTTCTTTTACATTTTTTACTTTTATTAAATTCTTGCGATTTTGTCGTTTGACATTTTCAGAATTCACTTACACTTTGAATCTTATATGATTTTTTTCTTTTTTTGAATTAGAAAGTTGTTAAGACTGTTTTATTTGGTTGAAGATTTCTTTCTAATAAAAGAAAGTTCCTTTCTTTTATTTTCGGGAGGGGATGTAATGTAACGAGTCTTTTAAGCCTGTTACATGATAGCGGATTTTTTGCTTTAATTTGTAGGCAATATTGTGGTGTTGCCATGTAAAAATTCATTTTTGGTTGAATCGGAATCGTGTAGTGGTCACACAGATTTTTTCTTTTTGATGCTGTCAGTTGATTTTGACAGATCACTTTCCGACTCAAGCTTTGCATAGAATGGAGTAATTTCAGGGCTCCGAATTAAATCCTGAAGTATTAACTTCAGATGGACGGCATCTAGTCTCCATTATGTGGTAGCCGATTTGCCCTTGCCGGCATCCTGATCGGATAGCCCATATTTTTTATAAAGGTAGGTAAAATTCTTCGTGGTTTCATATTCACGTTGTCGCGTGGCTATTTTGATGGCCGACGTTAATAGTTTCCGATATTTGTTTCAGGATCTTTTAAACCTTATATATTTTGGATTAATTCATCTACTGATGACATCATTTTTTTAAAAGAAACGGTGAGTTAATTTGTATTTGGTCATAACCATTTCGATCGCCATTTTTATCAACGCTGGATATCAGCTAACGATTGTTCATGTTTGATTTCAGCCGCGAGGCGTTTCTTCTTTCTTCGTTTCTTCTTTCTTTTTCTTTTACAACTTAAACTTTGAAAGCTAGCCCCTACCAGCATATTTCATGGACCGCCTTTGACGTCTCCGCGAAGATCAACATCACCAAGATGAGCGTGGTTTGCTCTTTCGGTTGTTAGTTTATTCGACGGAACGTGGTATGGTTTATAATACATAACTTATATTGACAAAAGTGCAATAATGACAGGACACAAATTAATATCAATTTAATCTTAGTTTTACACCTTAGAACCGTTAATTATAGAAAGGAATTTTCTTGTATATTTGAATCCAGCAGCCTACGGGCAATAAAATCGTTCAATAACTTTTATGTCGATTTTTATTGATACTCCCCGCTTGAAGATTAAAAGTTTCCAGTTCCCGCAGGTTAGTCTATCCTTGGCATAGTTTTGTGTGCTCCTGGCGCCCGAAAGATCACTTCTACTTATTGTTTATTTATTTGGAGTACACCACACACATTTATAATTCACATTTTTTTTATTTTTTATTATTACACTGCAGTTACATCGCATGTCAGTTGTTAGTGCTTCAAACTTATACAATCTACTTGTTTGCAACTTGGATGTTGCATCGTAAATTGGTTTTGTGATATTTTCTGAATATTATAGACCATAATATGCCCGACGAGTTCCATACTAATATTATAAATGCGAAAGTGTGTCTGTCTGTCTGTTAACTCTTAACGCTTAAACTGCTGAACCGATTTAGATGAAAATTGGTATAGAGATAGTTTGAGTCCCGGGAAAGGACAGGATAGTTTTTATCCCGATATTCCCTCGGGTTCGACACTTATGCGGGAAAAACTGGGGCGTTGCTAGCCTTCCTTATAGACAAAAATAACAAACTCTCATCCCCGATTTAACCCCTGTAGGCGATATTTATAAGGAACTAGATCAAGCCCAGTGGGTTAGGCTGCTTGTCTGTACTGACAGACAACATGCGACATATTTAAGCTAATTAAAACCTTATATTCACTGGAACATAAGAGTTTAATTAGTAGTTGATATGTCGCATGTTTGGATAAATATTGCATTAATTTAAACCCATTTGGACAATGCATGTAGGTGATTTAAAGCATTTAACAGCCGAATTCACAAACACCACACAACTTTAAGCTTTGTAGCTTAAGGGGTATGTGCTAAAGTAGCCTGCGAAATTCTAATTTTCTAGTTTTTTGTAATTTGCATGTTAGTGTAAAGTTGAATATTGATCGAAATATGACTTGCGATCGTAACAAATATGTGTTTATAGAATTATAATCATCAGAATCATCAATACTAAGTAAGAATTGGCTTTTATGAAATAATCAATCAATAGGGCAATTTGAACTTACAGAGTTGTATTGATGATTTTAATGATAAAATTCTGAAAATACATATTTGTTACGGTCGCGGATCACTCAAACTTTCCTCGCCATGTAATTATTTTTCTGTCGTCTAGAGTCGGTGTTTTCCTAGACTAACATTCGATATAAGTACATAAATGATGTTGAAACGAACGTTAACGTTTAAAATATTTGGGCTCGCGACCGCGTTCTTCTAAAGTGGGTCACTAAACTTCCGAGCGTCACGTCATAAGTCACCTAGGTACTTGCATGCGTTTTCAAATTCAAACTGTTTTACTTAAATCCTTGTATGCTAAAGTACAGATATAAACTCATGCCTTTTTTGTAGGCAAAAACTATAGAACGCCAACAGCTACGATCCTTACATATTCCTTTTCTAAAATAAAATATGAAAAAATCTCGCCGTAAAAACTAATATGAAGTGAGCGTGACGTGAGCTGTCAAACTATTGACAGCTCACGTCAGGCTCACTGTCACTCAAGTACAGCTCTTTTTAAGTTCTTTTCTCAAAAGCTCATCTCAGAGAATAAATCGACTGGCCTTCGTTTCGATACAATCTTGTCGACGCATCCACGAATACTAGAATCAAAGGCACTTTTAGTAAAATATCAACCCGATGCGGTTGCATCGGGTTGATATTTTACTATTAATAATTATTGTTAAGGGAATAATTAATGCGGTAAGGGGTTCCTTACCGCATTAATTATTCCCTTAACAGCTAGAATTATTCCAGTTTCACTTGAAAACGTGGTCTAGTTTTACATCATAACCCAGTTCAAGTATGAAACTCACTGAAACAAATCTACAAGTTTCGAGTGTTCGCAGATGACATGGGACCATAACTGCAGACTTATTTAATTGAGCAAGTTTTGAGGATGTTTTGGTTATGACATTATTGCTGGTTTCTTGTAGAAGGTCCTTGAAACCTGAAGGTCCTTGTCCTGGAAACCTTAGTGCAGTTTCAATTTACTGGATTATTTTGTTAAAAGTGTGCAATGCCGGTTATTTCATTTATTCACCTTAATAAATCCACCCTAAGTTGATTCGCGGAAACGCATGTCCGAGAATCCACCCCAAGCCTTGAAGTTCCGTTTATCCAACTAGGGTGGATTCTCGGATTTGAGTTTCAGCATATCCACTTTAAGGTGGATTTTTTGGGGTGAATAAACGGAATAACCCTGCAATGCGAACTCAGGCGAAGTGAATTTGAAGTGAGTTGTCATTCCACATGATGCTAAGGATTGACACATTTGACAGATCAAGCTTATTTCACCAAAGTATTCACGAATATGGCAGCGGTAATTGTTGTTGTAACTAAGAAGGAATTCCGTCGCTACTACTATTAACTGTTCCCCTTTTAATTGCTAGTTTACTCTTTGCGTGTAAATGAAACTCTGTTAAGAATAACTCACTTGTTGTGCTAGCATAGTAGCTAGCATAATCAACTCTATTGTTCCCACTGCTGGCATAAAGGTTTCCTCTCGGTGAGAGGAAGTGGGCCAAAATCCACCACGCGGGCCCAGTACGGGTTGGTAGATGTCACATGTCTTCGAAATTTTTAGTTCTAGGACATGCCAGTTTCCTCACGGTGTTTTACTTTTCCAGGTTCGAACCTAAGCTACGATCTACAACTCGTACGTCGCAGTTATTTCCACTGGGCCACCACTGCTTGGTTTTGTGCTAATGATTGGCTATTATTTCTTAACACTTTGCACGTCGAGTGTACACTATGTGTGCCGATAACAATAAATTTTTTATTGTGTCTTCTAATTAGACACGTGACGGGTAACCCAACGTAACGAACGCCTACAGTTGGCTATAGAAGTATAGACACAACGAATATACCCGAAGAAGCAAAACAAGAGCAAAAGCATTATTTCCTTCATATTCTTAGCATTCTAGTATGGAAAGTTACGAATGAATGCTTTGTTTCTGTTTTCCTAAAAAGGAGTTTGTAGATTGGGGATAGAATCTGCATTCGCTCGTTTGGTCTTAACAAACCTAACGCCAGGAATTTTTTGTCACAGCTTCGTTGTTTGTTTTGTCAGCCTCTGTAAGCACGATCTAGCAAAATCGGGGATTATAGACCCCATCGCGAATGCGAATAATCAGTCTATTACGTTCGCACTGCTGGGACACAGGCCTCCACTTTGTGGAAGGGATAATCATAAGCCATAACCCACCTCGCGGGCCCAGTGCGGGTTGGCGGATGTCACAGTTATTCAAATTTGTGGTTCTAGGACATGTCAGTTTCCTCGTGATGTTTTCCTTTACTACAAGAAACGGACGGACTTTACGGTTACTTTGCTACGCTAATATGACATTTTAAACTTCCAGTCCCAGTGCCTTGACTCTAGTCCTAGACTTCAAAGTTCTATATTTGTTTCCGAGTACCGCTTTGAAGCAAGTCAGGCGGTTAACGAGGTTCTGAACTAGACAATTTAATATTTGCTAAAACTTGTTGTGGGTAATACGATTTTACAAGGTAATTTTAGTTATGGTTTTTTCGTATTTGAAGTGACAGGAATTTAATTATGTATTAAATTTTCACCACCATTTAAAACGTTATAGAATTTATTCCGGAAGCTGCTGTGTGACCTCGTTGATTTTCTAAATTACACAACGGATTGTTATGACATTTACAACAATTTTAAAGAATTTATCCTGAAAGGTTTATGTGTATAATCATCATCTCTGGTTGATTGGCTCCTTAGTTTAGATTATAAAGCAACTGAGGATTTACTAAGTCATCCAAAATAGTCCAACCCCGTACTTTCCCTACACATACGAATATTAGATCACCTTTTTTCGACGTACTTCTCTTTTTGTTTTATTGTTCTTAATCTTTGTGTTTTCTCATTGAGTTTATGTTATACCCTGTATCCCTTCACATTTACTAAATAAGTAATTTATATTCTCATACCGTGTGGTGGGACCCTGGTGATCTGCTATACAGGTATTCCTAATGCAGACCCCAGTCTCTCACAAACTAGTTTCTAAGCTTGTCTAATTTTTATGATACTATTGTTTTGTGAAGAGAAAATAAAACTATTTGAATTGAATTGGAATCATCATCAGCCTATAGCAGTCCACTGCTGAACATAGGTCTAACCTATTGCACGCCATTCAACACGATTTTCGGCATCTCTCATCCAGCTGCTACCAGCCATCTTGCGAAGAACGTCACTCCACCTGACCTGAGGGCGTCCTACTTTACGTTTACCGATTCGTGGTCTCCACTCAAGAACACGTCTACTCCAACAGTCATGGGTTCTACGGCTAATATGGCCGGCCCATTGCCACTTCAGCTTGCTTATTCTGTGAGCTATGTCGACAACTTTGGTTCTCTGCAGGATCACCTCGTTACGGATTCGATCCCTCAAAGAGACTCCAAGCATAGCCCGTTCCATAGCTCATTGAGCGACTTTGAATTTATGGACCAGCCGTGCCGTGAATGTCCATATTTCGGTTCTTTAAGTGATAATTGGCAGGACGCACTGATTGAAGACTTAATTTTCTTAAAGGTTCCTACAAACAGACGCGACGCGCGACACAAAGTCACCGCTCATTGCGCGACTTGCGGTGCCTTTGTGTCGCGCGCAAATTTATTGCGTGTCTCGCCAGTTTGAAGGAGCCTTTAGGCTCTGTGGAATACGCGACGATTTGTGTAGAAATCTACATCATTACAAAAATCCTGACGCTTTGTCAAGTCATAAAAACCGTGCCAAGCAGAGTGTGTTATAATTAGGTTCATACATCCCTGAGACATAACAAACTGCCAACATCACATGACTTCAAGCAGACTTCGAAGTCGTTAAAACTTTATTAATATTGTGATCCAGTTGAATACAGACTTGTTACTTCACTAATAGAGATTGTAACTAGTTGCGAAACTGTAACATTCCATACCTTTCAAGTTTCAAATTTGATGTGCTAAGAGACTCGTAAGTAATTTGAAAGTCAAGTTTTACATGGGGTTGAGAGCGCGGTTTCAAAACTATCAAGTAAGTAATACAATGTATAATTTTCAATTGAATAATAAGTCGATCGAAGATTGAGCTATGTTTGCCGAGGTTAGTCCGTGAAAGGAGACCATCTATCTTTTATATTTCTATGGTGACCATCCATTACATATTCAGACCCCTCCTTGCCTCGGAAAGTTATAGTTTAGGTACTAGAAGCGTTGTGACCGGTACATAGTGTCCGCAGTTTACCAGCGAATGAGGTCACTGAAACGTTATTTATATGAAGAGTTAGATAATGTGTTTTCCCAAAGAGCGTTTTTAGACACCGAAAAGTTGAACATTTTCAAACTGCGGAGAAACCAAAGTTTAAGTAATTTGAAAGTTAAGTTAAGAGACTGGAAAGTGGTTTTAAAACTGTAAAGTAATGTAACATCATTTTCAATTTCACAATCACGCTAATATTATAAAGGCGAAAGTTTGTGGTGTGTGTGTATGTTTATATGTTTGTTACTTCTTCACGCTCAAACGGCTGGACCAATATTGATAAAATTTTGTATGCAGGTAGCTGATACCCTTAGACCTTTGTATCCTGCTTATGTGTATGAAGTTTCATTAAAATCGGTTTATTCATTTCGAAAAACAAGGTCTTGAAATTTCGTATGAAATGCCGTACGTCGTAAACGCTCTTAACAATTTAAAGTATATTTTTAATTTAAAGGATTTATCGCCTTTTAATGTTCTCCTGTACAATCGAAAGCATTACAACAATATTCACTCTACACGATAATTGACGTTATTTTAATGACGTCACGCGCACGCGGTACGAACGAGCTCTGTTATGACGTCATCGCGTCATCGATCACGTATAGTGGCATACAAAAGCTGTTCGCTTTAATAACGAAACTATTGTGAATATTTTGGAGGGGATTTTTGTTGATGGATGTACCTCGAAAGATTATGGAATAAATGCTAGGGTCGATGTGGGTTGGTCGCGTAATAGTAATATACTAAGGTCTAAACAAAGCACCTGAACAAACTTAATAGAACCCAGTAGGTACTTGTGGCGGCATCTACATCGCCACATGTTATCTACGCATCACACTGACGTCGCGCAAAATCCTGCATCGCGCAAGTAAAGTTTACCGCGCAACTAGCATAATACAACATCCCGACATCAACCGTCGTCGGGCAGTTGCCTACCAGACACAACACCCGTTTGGTCGGAGGATCCTCCCTTTTCTATGGAGGAGGAATGAACTTTACAGCCTGCTCCTCATACTTCTATATACTCATGAATATGAACAACTTTTACTTAGGGCTGATTTTTCCAACGCCAGTTAACAAATTATTGTAACCTAACCTCAAAACACTTTAAAGTTGCTTCTGTATCATCGCCGGCGCTGCGGGAAGTGCTCTCCTTTCGCGCCTCCGGTTTTTATATATACACTAGGGTTGGCAGACAAAAGACTACTTGAAGTCGGGGTGCCCCGATTTGGTTTTGGAACTCGAGCTATTCAAACCATGAAGTGTCCCCCAGGGGTGGACAGCGAGAATATTTTTTTAAAGTTGTTTCGCTGTCCCCAGTGGTGGACATCGGGAATAATTGGATTGTTATCCGTCCATGCTTCGTACGGGTTTTACTACTTAACGAAACGTCAAGATTTCTATACTTTATGTAAGTTCAATAGACATAAACCTTTCGGTATAAATTATCTAAATGATGGTGAAAACCGCAAAGAAATCTGTTTCGTAGCTTAGAAGAAAAATGCGGTCACTCTGACAGACACGAAAATCGACTATCTGTATGACAAGATTTTTAATTTATAATACAGGGTGGCAGGAACATCGAAGCACAACTGCCTACGCAGTCAAAATGCAGCAACAACAACAGCAATTTTTACGGGACGGGTTGGCGATTTCAGACGATAGAATTTATATACCTATGATTATTGGTGAAATAGGTACTAAATACAATCTTCAGAGATACTATTTAAAAAACATTTCTATTTTTGTCTTACATTAAATTTCTGCAAAATTGTACAATTTTTTTTACCTTGTAATTTTTTGAACAAAAAAAAATATATAATAGATATTTTAACTATCTAAAAAGCCATACAGTTTTCATATTGTATCAGCAGATATTTTAGAAAAGAAATCGTCTATAAAATTGAGATAGACGACACTTTAAACCGTTTGAGAGCGACTACACTCGTTTATTTTGCAAATCGAGGGCCATCAGGATATCGAATTCGCCGTGGAATCGTACAAACTATTTCTGTATACAGCACTGTCTCTTTACTTTATCACTTTATTTTATGTAGGTATTTCTAGGATTTGGTATTTGAAGTCTTAATTTGACAAAGAGTGTTGGCATAAAATAAGAAAAAATACCTTCAGTGTTTTCCTCTTCTTTTGTTGTTCTGGCTTTCCGACCATCTGTCTAGCCTTTTTCCAACTATGTTAAGGTCGGATTCCAGTCTAACCGAATGCAGCTGATTATATAATTATATAGTTTACGTGAAGCGAATGCCTATCTGACCTCCACAACCCAGTTACTGGGTGACACAATACATCTTGGTAAGACTGGTTGTCAGATTTTCGAGCTTATTTGACTGCGACGCCTGTTGAAAAGCCAATAGGTACTTGTAAAACAAAAATATGATCTATAGTACAAACGAATTGACAGGTTTAAAGAATAATGGTATCAGTAATGAATGTTTATTTTCATTATTAAAGTAAATATTATTTTAATCAATCAATATGTTTGTTGATTAAGCGCTGATATTTCAATCGACAGATGATTTTTATTCATGGAATAAAATTGACGTCTGACAGATTTTGTATAGAAGAACTGTCAAACATTCAAAATTATTCTTCCGATAAAATTATCTGGCGTTGAAAAAGTCAGCCCTTAAATTAATAGTATTAAGTAGGTTCTAACATTGTTTTCGTGATTGGTTGAAACTTGTTACCTAATTTTAGACTTTACAGTTTTTTTTTTGCAATTTCATCAAACAGGATGATATTTATAGAAAAGAAGAACATTAAATGGGATTTAAAAGGCTTCGTGACGGGACTCACAGAAGGCTGTAAAACGATTCAGCTATTAGACCGTCTAATTGCATGGTTTAGGGTAAAAATAGAATGTTGAGTGAGTGTTGAATTTCATGAAACAAGATTTATTCATTTTCAACGGTACATTTACAGTATCATTCTATACAGAGTGACAGGGACATCGACGTGCAAACTGTAGCTAAGAATTCAGCACATGATTCTATACGCCCCTGCGTAGAAATTTCTTCTGACTAACCGTAACGACTGTCAAAGATCACTGAATGACAGCCAGAACCTACAACTTAATGTGGTTTTCCGAGGCATGGAGGTGTCTCGATATGCAATGGATGGTCACCCATTGATCGCGAAGGTAGCTCGTGGTGGAGCAAAATGAAAAATATAGCGGACTGTATACCAAGTATATTAAGCAAATGAAGTAAAATGACAACGGTCGGTTAAATATGCAAACAAGAACTGATACTAAGACGCGTAAGCGCAGCCGGCTCGAAGGACCAATGTTCGCGACGATAGGTCGTGGTGGAGCAAAATGACAAAATAGCGGACTGTATAACAAGTATATTAAGAAACCCATCCACAAACGTCGACCAGTGCTGCTATTATTACATAGCCTTGAGCCCTTTTTATTTTTTTTACTCAAAGCGCAATAAGTATAAAAATTTGCAGCTAAAACCACAACAGCTTCCAGCATAACATAAACTCAAAACTCAAAACATTTATTTCAATTAAACCATTTACAGGCACTTTTGAATTGTCAAGAAGTCGGTCAGTCAGAAAATATGAAGCAGTTACCCATTCCAAAGCGTAGGTACCTATGGAGAAGAACGGGTAAAAAACTCCATTAACACTCTTAGCTCGTGGACAGAATAAACCCAAGCCAAAATATAATTATTTCCTCCAAGAAAGACGGATTCGGGAATCCAACTTCAATCTTTAAAGAGGGCTCTGTTATTTGGCCTCAAACGGTAGACGCTTTTAAGAGTAGTGCTTCTTAGAGCACTTTTCAATGAGGAACGTAGAGATGTAACCTAGATAACGGCATTCATAGAGGCCTTTGAGGCGCCTAAGCGCCCTACCTACCTGAAGTTTGGATACAAAGGGGCTCTGAAGTAGGCTTTTCAAGTTTGTTAATAGGCCTCATAATAAAATAAATGATTAAATACAGGATGACATCATCATAAATCAGTTTTAAACAATGTGGAACTGAATTAATGCGCATTATGATAGTAGTTTGTTCAGAATCGTTTACTGAATGGATTTCTGTCACTTTTTAATATAGGATTTTTTTTGTCCTAAAAGTAATTAAAACTAAATAAATTACAGCCAAATTTCCGCTGTACAGTCAAAATAAAAACCAAAATGGACCAAATCACCTAGTACGCTGGATTATTTTACGTGTGTAGATTTATAATGTGACCACAATTTTATTTCTTCCGCAATTTTAATAAATAAACAATGTTTTAAGTAAAAATGAATTTAATAAGTAAAAATTCAGTGTATATATTTCGATTATGACAATAATATTCTAATTGGGATTTTTGGTGCTGTGCGTTAATTCCGGGACATGTTCTATTCAGCATGACCCAGAATTAACGCACATTGACATTGATGAATATGTTATGAACAAAATGACATGGACATTTACATTGTAAAGTATTTTAGTACTTTAATTATTTTGAATGTGAGGACTATGTGGATAATGTTTTTCACTTTTCTCAGGTAGTTTGAATGATGGTCGGGCATTTTGAGTACTTTATGCAGCCTTCCCAAAAGTACGTTGGTAGGTAGTACTCACGAATATGAACAACTTCTATAATGGAACCAACAACGAAATAGAAAAAAACACTGGCACTCCGGTAGTGCCGACAGAAGTGAAAACTTGAACAAAGTGACTGGTTTATTCTTCTCGTGAAAGGAATTTATTCAGATTTACAAATAAGCACACAGGATAGACTTCAGCAGTGCTATTCTCTAAAAGACAATTTCATGGCTGTAAGCTGCGACGAGCTCGTCGACGAGACAGCCTTGAGATCGACCGAACGTACAGCGCTGATTCAAACCGTATTCACTAACGTGGTTGTGCTCGTCGTCGAACCCAAGGCTGTAACCTCCCGTCGCTGTTTCTCAGACGAACGTAGGGCTTGACACAAATTCTATAAATTATAATCGATCAATCTCGACTGAGAGTTTTATAGGTTTAAAATATATATTAAAGGTCTATCTTTAAGTATTATAAGGAATACAGTTAAACTATAACCAATATCATATTTAAAAGAGCTTATTTCATATTTCTTATTACATTTTAAGGCTGAATGACGATTCCTTTGCTCTATTCGTGCAACGCGACGCGACGATGAATTAAAAGTCAACATGACATAACAATAACAACCGATGACGCGACGCTAACAAAATCACTTGAATTTGTAGTTTTTAAACTTTTGGGTGCTTGATTCTTGTTCAAGCCTTGATTATTTGTATCAGCGAGTGCTTTTAACATAGGTAGTTCTGTGACTAAGAGGATAAATACAACTACCTAATGAAATGTGAGTATTATGATTTTTTCACTGATAGTATATGGCTATTATTACTATTGTCTCATCCACGAGTATTGTATGATACACGAGATATTAATAAAATTTAAGTAAATTACATGATTAGCTATTGTTTTACTATAATATGTACGTATAACTTTATTGTTGTAACGTAACATTGTGTGTTTTAGCATGCCAAGAAGTGCTATACTTTCATTACATAATATGAAAACTGTATAGGTACTTGGAAATTATAATTTTCATATTTAATTTTGTAGAGTCCTAAGCAACCCCTAAGACGACCTACTGACCAATTACTGCCTGTAGAACAATCTACTAGAGGCATGCTCCAGACCGAACAGTCCACACCTTCAATACCAGTAAGTTAATTCTAATAAAATATAATAATGTAATGTTATATTTGCAGGGCGAACGGACATACAACCAGGCCCATCTTTGTATAGGGACAATGTGCCAATGGAAAACCAGCCTAATACAGAACAAAAGGTGAAGTTTTAAATAAAAGTCTTACAATAATATGTTTTAACTTTATAATGGATATTTAGATAACTTTTTTTTGTATTACAGTTTGAGGCTAGATCACCACTTGCAGTCTTGCAATGCGTCATCATAGGAGTAATGCCCCAATTGCATCTTCATGTAAGGTTAACTTAATTATAATTTGGTTAATTATTGGTTTAGTGTAAAAAGCACTACATAGTAGTGGTCTCACTTTTGATTCCCGGGTTGGGCCAATTTGTTGGGATTTTCTGTAGGTTTTTTCAACAGCAGCCCTTATTCAATCAAGATCAAGATATAGGCTACATCTAATAGAATCAAGATATAGACTACATCTAATATGTATACTACATTGTAATATCTATTCCTTTAGAGGGAGAGTGATGTGATGTTGATGATACTTACATATTTGTTTTACCTCTGTATAGTAATTTGTTGCATTTTTATGTTCATAGCATCTCGTAGGCATCGAACGGCACACCGCCGTCTGATCCAGCACTCACCACCTTCTCAAAGGCAATCCAAATGGCGAGCCTGACTGAATGTTTTGTCGCCATTAAAGAGAGGTGTTTGGAAAATGAGAGACTTCTTATTGACAACCAGCAGAGGATGTTCGACTTTTAAGGAAATAAGTGAGTCATGGTCAAGGCAGACCCAGGCACTGCAGGATTTATGAGCATCCATCAGTCGAGGAAGTTGAATCTCCGAAACATGGATCTACTACTATGTTTAGATAATTTTAAGTTTATTTAAGATGGATGTTAAGAAGTTTAAGTATAAGAACTGTTTTTTTGTAGTAAATGTCAATGTTTGTTAGCGGGCATGCTCTTTATGCCTGCAGGCTTTTATTTAGGTACTTATTTAATTTTGTTTTGCTTGGGTAGTTTTCATTGTATATACTAAATTATTTAATTAAATGTCCTGTTTCTTGTAATGTTAATTACTTTGCATACCTACTATTGTATAGAATCAAGTTTTTCTAACTGAATATCAAAAGTCATTTTGAATAAATGATTTTTGATTTGATTGATTGTTTTTAATAGTAAATAAAAAAGAAAATAATGCAGTTATCTGTTTAATTTCTCATACCCCTGTATACACTCTTACCCATTTAAAAATATAGTACAAATAGGGACTAAGGTATAAATAGGCACATATTATTATAGGCTATTGATATTATACTAATCATATACACCTTAAACACCACACTTTAAATACACACCTTAAATGTTATGACAATTGTTGATTATAATAATATTTTTATTAATATTTTAAATACCTATTTATTGTATCTAATCAATAATGGTGAGTATATTCTATCTAAACACGTTAACCACATCTGTAAAGGAACGCATAAATTGTAGATACAACATGCTCGCCATAATTGATTAACTAAATCTCGCCTACTTATCAGCCTACTCTCTAAGTCATCATGTGTTGGAGCCTGATGTGTCAGGATTCCAAGTAACCTAGATTCTTCATCTAAGTCACATTGGTCTCATCATCATAGGAGCTGGTAGCCCGGCTCTATTACATATGTCGTTTAAAACACAGGAAGCCATCACAATTTCTCCCACTTTTATAGGATCATAGTACAATACCCTATGTACTAATAAACATCTGAACCGTCCTTTCAGGATTCCAATAGTCCTCTACACTGTTTCTTGCACTGCTGTGCAAATTGTTGTAATGGCTCTGGAGTCTCAGTTTCTGAATTACTAAAGGGAGTCATTAAATAAGGCCTTTGAGGATATCCTGAGTCACCTGAAATCAATGAATGAAGCTAGAATTAAGTGCAATCTTGACTTGTGTTTAAGTTATCATTGTATTGTAAATAATAACTTCGTGGATTGCCCTAGAGGCAGAAGACTGAGATATGTATGTGTCTACATTCTTCCCAATGATTTTTTGGTAACTTCCATTAGCCAAAAATGATAGTGTGCATAATATCTGAAACATCAGGAATTCAATAGGCTTTTGTTGGTGTGTGGTGAGGTATACCCATCATATCTCAAGAAACCTAGATGTAAACAAACCTTTAGCCTCTTGGTTAAACCACTGGAACGAAGTCGCGGACGCATATATGGACTTAAGTCATCTTCCAATATATTAATTAAATCCTCAGAAAGCCTGTAAATATGGATAAAATCTGTATCACGGAATATTGTTTTAAACTTTCGTATTTGTTTCGCCTGTCGAGCTTTCTTCAAATTATCACTTTTCTTAGCTTCTTCTAATAAATGTAGCTTCAATTGTGTAGTAAAAGAATAGAAATATTTAAAAAATTAAGTACAGTTTATTATTTTTGTCAGTCTACGCCCGAATATTTAGAGCTTTTTGATTTGACAGTTAGAATTAGGAGTGGGCGATACAAATCGTATATAGATACAATATCTATATATCGGTACAATATCCAATACCTATATATCGGACAGTACTGTATCTATATTTCAGGTATCCGCGTACCTAGAACGAGACACTATAACGATATCGTATCACATGATCTATGATATTCGGTTCAAACTGATTCCGGTACAGTAGTAGTTATACGGTTGTAGGTACCGTATCCTTGCGATGCGCGCGGGCGGGAGTGATGTAGCTAGAGATGAACGAGCGAGAAAGCGCGTTAAGCTAACGTCTAATACTAATTTTAAACATTATATACAGGAGCATAGAGTTTAATACCGAATACATTATTTTGTAAACACTTGTAAACAGGTAACCATCAATAAACGTCAAAGGGTTTTAAATCGTACCTATGGCATTCTCAACAAAAAAAGTGAGCCGTCACGGGACGCCTGGCAGATGTGAAACATTGCGCATGGCGACGCGTCGCCACACAGTACACAAGACTGTGACTGTATATATACTTACACCATCATAAAGCGTGGTGACGCGTCGCCACGGCATGCGTCGCCACGCCAGAAATTTGTTTTACGTGCGGCTATAGATGTTTCACATCAAAAATTGTTTTAAAATCACTTTACGTGACCCTTGACCTTGATTGCACTTTGCTGTTTTCGTCAGTCTTCAGTTATTAGCTTCACTCATGACTGATGAATAGATACTTGACATATTTAAATAATTGATAAAAATATAAATCTAGAAAACCGAAACGGCTGTACTAGTTTCATTTCAGAGTGCCATATTATCAACAATACATTCACTGATTTCGAATATACAGTTACAAATAGAATACAATGATGTAATGAATCGAACAAAACCGAAACCTAAATATCACAGTACCAATTTCGATTCCGAGTTCCACACTGATTCAGCCAAATAGATATTGAAATATATAGATACGATATCCGATATTCTAAACCGATACATAGATACGATTTGATATAGTGTAAAAGCGATATTACCCATGCCTAGTTAGAATCGAGGCTGTGGGCGAGACGTCTGACGTTTTACGTCTTACGAATTTTCGATCAGGGTCACGTGACCTGACGCGAATTTAGAAGTTTTTACCCATTCCAAAAAAGTACATACACAGCGCCGCTAAAGAAGTTTTCACTTCAAAAAAAAAACCTCTGTGTCCCCCAAAAAAGCTTTATTTAAATTTTTTGCCCCGAATATTTCCTGTGCCCTTCAATTTTCCATATTAGTCCCTAATGCAAAATTTCCATTACTTCCTTGAGATGTCGAGGAATAAACAAAGGGATGTACAGAATCTTAAGTAGCTACCTAGTCTCGTAGATTATAAAAATAAGGAGATGACTGCACTGCACTTCGTTGGTGATGTAGGAGTCACAAAGTTATGAAGCGACCCTACTGCCATTCACCGGTCACCAACCTCTACTGAGAATCTCTTAAAAGAAAAACCCAGGAACACTTTTAGCCAACCCAGGAATCAAGCTTAGCGAACACGCTAGTGACGACGAGAGTAAAAGCAGCCATTTTATTATTTCTCGCGCGAAATATCCAATAAAATTTAATAGGACCCCAGAGAACCACGACCCAATTTGCAGTAATATTAAACCTTTTTTTAGTCTTTGATATAAAAGATTCGATAATTTCAATAAAGAAGAGTACAATCTTGAAAAAAAAAGGTACCTACTGAAGTTCATTCAACGTTTTAAACAAATGACAATCATTTCTTATACATCTTCCCATAAAGCACAATAGCGCTTAAATATTTGTGTATATCTGAGGACACACTTCATAAACAAATGACAACCATTTACATATATTTCTGCCCATACAGCGCTGCAGCGCTTCAATCCGACAAAAGATTTTATAGCACCACAGACGTTTAGGCAATGTTTAGCTAAATCGCTCCCACGGGAAATGAATATCATTCACGGCTTACACTGGCGGCCAGAGAATTGTACACAATAACAATAAACATTTATAGTTATTTTTTTCGCGTTTTGGAGGGCTTAGATAAGTATTTTAGGGTTCTGCAACAGAAAAGGAATAATGTAAACCATGTAGTTATGATGTTTAACTGTTAGACCATTCTGGTTTTGCATATTTAAACTTGATTTGATTGAGATTGGGTTAAACTTTAAATGTGTAAGAATTCAACTTCGCAAATTGTGGCCCAGACGAATTTACAAGAACTTTCAGCTAACTCTAATTTCATTTAACTTGCTCCATTCACATTAATTGGGGATCCAAAACTATTTGGTCCATATTTTAGAATAAAACAATCCCTCCCAAGTATTTGGAATGGATTTGTTAGTCAAACTTGACAGACTGGCTATGTTTATTTTTGCTTTTTACATTCATATAGCTTGTGCCGATAACGTTGACATTAAAACTAGAAACATCATCTTTATCTAGCCTAGCTTTTTCCCAACTATGTTACCAATTTTATATGGAGGGATTTTGCCTGTCTGACCTCCACAACCCACTTACTGAGCAACATGATAACCCTGGTTGTCAGACCTATGGGCTTCTGACTAACCGTAACGACTGTCAAGGATCTAAGAATGACAGCCTGGAACAACGGCTTAACGTTCTTATTAGATTAGAACAAGAAAAATTTATAATTATTGTTTTTGATAATTATAAGTATTCATGCTTGTAGTTAGCACTTACATTAACAAATTGAAAGAATGATTAACGTTACTCTGTAAAATGGAAAAAAATACACAAAAAACATGTTTTTTGCAACAGAACCCTCAGTGAGTTTCCGATACACGGTTCATCGCACTTTCCGTTTCAACGTCCGTCGAATGTTTTGTGAAAATAGGAAAGTGTCAAGATTGTTCAAGAGTTTTATGCGACAAAAATGGGTTTTTGTTTTTTTTTTGTTTCCGGACTTTTGTTGGATAGGGAAGGGAATGGAGCCGATTTTAGCATTATGGAAAAAGGTTCAGTGAATTTATTTTTGTAATAGGCTGGATAGTGGGTGATAAAAATTGTTTTTTGGTCCTAAATTTCTGTTTTGTTTATGCCAGGGCTAGTTGAAATCTAGCTTCAACTAATGATTATTATTTTATTTAATACTTTGGAGCAATGTTATATTATTATGATGCACTACAATAAAGCAATTTCCATCTTCTATTCTATATTATGAATTTAATTCTCTTTTCGAGTTCGCCCGTGTTGTTCTTCTAAGCTACGCAACGGATTTTAATGTCATTTCCACCATTATTTAGAGAATTAATAATTCTGGAAGGTTTATATGTATAATAAATTAATTATAAACTTCAAAAAAACAATATAAAATCATCCGAATTGATAACGTCCTCTTTTTTGAATTCGGTTAATAAAATAATAAATCTAAATGTTCTATGGTAGAAACCGTGTGAAGCAGGGGCAGGTGGCTAGTTGTAAAATAAATGGATTTGTGTTACAATATTATGAAGGAAGGAAGGAAAAATTTGAGATAATTTTCAAGTTATGGAACAACAAACTGAATGTCATACTTAACAATTCTCTAAGACAACCCACCGACCCAAAGTTCAAATTCCATTGCAACTAAATACTTATTAGGACCTTTTTGTTACAAATGGTCACTCAAAAATCAACTTAGAATACATTTCACTAAAGTAGATAACTGATTCAACAAGTTTTATCAAACCATTGGAATGTAACCGCTTTTTCCGGAAAAACACAAAATAAATTTTATCAAACCCTACTTCCGCTTTGAATAGGTAATGTCTGGCTCTTGTTTTTCAAAAAAAATTATGTTCCTAAAAACAATGAAAGCATTATAATCATTCCGCTCCAGTTACCCAACAGGAAATAACTTAAAGAAACATTGAGAGGAAAAATGAAGTTGAAAACGCGGAAAAAATGGCTTTATTAAAATGAAGAAGGCAAATTTAATCATTTTTACTCACCTATTAAAACAAAAACAAAACGCCTCCAAAAATTCAAATCCATCTCGAAAAACACTTAAAAAAAACTTAAATTAAAAAAATTCGAAACACAAAATAAACAGTTCCATTTTCATAAATACATTTTTGCACACGTTAACACAGACAAGAAAAGAAAAATGTGTTTTTTTCTTTTTCGAGTCGCGTAATTTAGTTCGCGGGTTCTCGCGTCTTCGGAGCGCATACGTCTACCCTCGATCGCGATTCGCGGCAAACTGAGGGTGGTCCGTTTCGCGGCGTACTACGGGTGTATAATCTGTCCTACATCTGTTCATCGTAGTTGTATTTCCCTCCCGTTCGTAGAATTTGATGAAGAGATAGTTTTAGTACGCTTTGAAATTTAGAATGTTTGGGAAAATTTTGTGGTTGAATAAATGAGGGTACGTAGTAATGAATGTTGTTGGATTGTGAATATGGTAAGCGAACCAATCGATGAAGGGATTTATTTATAGATGTTGCTTAAAGTTAAGTAATGATTAGCGACTGTTTAACCATACATTTTTGACGTTTGAACGTCTATTAACTTTAAGCAACATTTATAAATAATCCCCTAAAAGGTTAGTCATGACTACGAAAACAAAAACAATTATTCAAATTATTTTATTAGTCACAATTTGTACAGGAATAGAGTAGACTGTGACCCCCAAACTAGGCATTATTTGCCTGTATCTTGGGAGTCAGTGTTGCGACATTTTAAAAGTTATGAGTGTTGCGACATTTTAAAAGTTAGTTGGTACATAGTGATTATTGCAAGACAGGAAAAGAAACTAAAATTTAACTAATCTAAAATCATTTAAAATAAAAATAAAATACACTTACGGTCTTATTCATAATAAGTTATGGAACATCTAAAGGCTTGCTAAAGTCTCGTTGTCAAAAATTGGTATTCATAAACGCATTTTAGCATTAAAACGTTCTTTAAACCTACTATAAAGTTATGAAACCCAGAACCCTACTTTAACAGTATTTTAAGGAAAAAATGGCCGACTTTACATCAGCTGATGACATTTGACGTACAATGTAACATGTGCAAAAAGTCAGTTTCGTAAACAATCGTACTTCGAGGTTCGAGGAGCTGCAGTTGTATTTCATTTATTTTACCTACAATGCAAAATAGAAGCGAGGAAAATTATAACGCAACAAGAAATACTGTGGGACGCTGCTGCTTTGGACTGTGGAAATTACGCTTTCAATGTTTTTTACATGGCATAGGTACATGCAAACTAGGAAATGTGAAAACAACCATAGTGGCTAGAGCAGTACTTTACAATATTGCAGTTGACCGTGGAGACATGCAGTTAGAAGGTAGCAATATCATGAATATCATACAAAGTCACCCAAAGAAGTTGCAAGGGGAAATGCAAATGCTATTTTACAAACTATCAAGGAAACATTCCGCCGAGGTAGCCCCACTTTACCAGGTTGGAGGTACACCTTCCCACTTGTGTCCGGAGACGGTTCAGGGATTTCCGTGAGGATCACGAAGTTTACACCCTGCAGGAAGATGCTCCAGTAGGATGCAGCAGTAGGGTGTGGTTGTGAAGCTGTGTCGCAAACCATACTCCACCCCCTATCCTACCCTATGTGTCCCAAAACATGCAGTCAAAGTAACCTCTGCGCTACCACTGACGACGTTGTGGAAGTGGCAAAGTTTTGGGCCAAGATCTAAAATACAGTCGTCCCCGCGACACGAAGAATATAAAGAGGAGACATTTTAGCGAGTAGTTCATTAATAAAAAGCTTATGTACAAATATCTGTTTAATTTATTTATTTTTATAATACTCTAAACTTTAATTCGGCTTCTAGAACTTGTGCTAGCAGAACAACATTTTTTAAATGTTTCTTTTCATTTGCCATCTATGCCATCTCTTCTGTAGGCCGTTTCAGTTTCTGCTATTTGTAGTGAAGCACCATCCTTACTAGTTCTACTGTCCTGAAACACAAAATTAATGTTATAATTCTTTCTCTTCATTATCTTCTAAATACTAAAATAATTAAAGAAGTGGTGGCATAAAAATAACTAATATTACTAATACTAGTAATTATTAGTTATTGTTATGGCGGCGGTTTTTTTTTTTCTTACAAAATAAAGAGTTTTGTACAGGTAAACGAAGTTCTTGACATGCTTACTCAGGAACTTTGTAAGTTTTAGTAAATTGGATAGGCACCTAATTCGTAAATCATGCCAGGCCGCCCCTTTTTCGCGTTGGTTTCGGTCAGTATCAGTGTTTTTATTTTCTATCTTTTTCTTAGTGCGCCCAGAATTTGGCTACTTGTTTGGCGCCATCATCAGCGTCCACCTTCATTTTCCATTATGGAGACCCTCTCCCTGACCAATTCTTCCAAAAAGATCTAAGGAAAAGCAATGTTTAAGAAATTATGAATGTTTACAAAACAAAACTTACTTTGAACACTTTTTAGCTGTAACAGTACACACCTCATCGTCCTCCAACCAATATTCACTTCTTTGCCCTTTATTGGAACTAGTCTCCGGTCTTAATTCCATTTCTTATAGATACAAAAAAATATTCAAAAGTTTTCGCTCGCGCCTGTTGTATCAAATTCATTGACATAAAAAACCATGTTATGACATTAACGCGTCAAAACTGAAGAAACTGTAGACAATAAATTAGTTTTCCATACGTCTTATTGTCCATGGTCACAAATATTCAGTGCGTAGACAGATATTCTCGTTTGATGATTCAATATATTGACCAATTTGTTGGACGATTTCATTATAATGGCAACATATTGAAGTTAAAGGACATTTTAGTTATAGAACGTTTATGAAGCGTTTATGAATACAAAATTTTATCGAACGTTTTAAAGGCTTAATGAGCATTTTAACTAAAGTATGTTTTAAACCTTCTATAAGCTTTTTTTATGAATAAGACCGTTAGAATATAACATTGCCATTAGCGTGAGATCAAACTAAGCAAAGTAAATCAACAGTGTGATATCAATTAAATAGCGATTATTGCAAAATAGGAAAACAAAAACTAAAATTTAACTGAACTAAAATCAATTACATTAAAATAATATAATATAAAAACAGAAAAATAAAAATCTTAGAATGTACATTGCCACCATTAGACAGGAAAACAAAAACTAAAATGTAACTAAACTAAAACCAATTACATTAAAATAATATAATATAAAAAAACGGAAAAATAAAAATCTTTATACATTGCCATAAGCGTGAGATCAATTAAATAACGAAATAATAAGTAGTAATAACGAAAATAACAAAATAAAAGTCAAGAAAAAGCTAATCAGTTATTTTATAAAATAAAGTGTAGAGTGTAAGCGTGAGTATGTGTTAGGGTGGAGTATGTGTGTGTGTGTGTGTGAGGGGGTGTGTGGGGTGTGTGTGTGTGTGGGTGTGAGGGGGTGTGTGTGTGTGTTGGTATGTGTGTTGTGGACGTCAGCGAGAACGAAGGAGTACATTTAGTCTGTTTAATGTTGCTTACCTAAGTAGGTATAAATTATATTTTCTGTTTCGTCGTAGGAGAGAGTAAAAAGCCATTTCTTTATTACGTTTTTGCACAGGGATATTTTGAGGTCTTTTATGTTGCAGCACCTTATGGCATTGTTATAAATGCGTGGAAATAAATAGTTCGGGGAACGTCTAGCCATAAGGGAGTTTACTTGGGGAATGGGAATTCTTATTATGCGCTTTGACACTATTTCTTGGTAATCTGTCCTGAATTTTAGTTTTCTATGAATGTGAAGTATTGCGTTGAGGATAAACAGCTGTCGAACACGGAGGACCGGGAAGTCACTGTAGAGCTTGTTGGTTGGGTACAAGAAAGGCTTCTTGAGCATTACTTTAATGACGGCTCTTTGTGCTCTTTCGACTTCGATAAATGCAGTTTTGCCAGCACCACCCCAAACGGAGATTCCGTATTGAAGGACAGACTGGCAGAGACCCAGGTAGATAGTGCGGAGTATGGGGATGGGTGTGCAGTCACGTAGTTTTTTCATTATATGAATAAGTTTCCTTACTCGACCAGAGAGTGTGTGTATATGTTGTTTAAAAGATAAGTTCTCGTCTAAGGTAATTCCTAAATATCTCATGGATTGAATGCGGTCGATTACGGTGCATGAACAGTTTGTGGATTGAGGGTGGAGGCTATTGTTGCAAGTATGAAATTTGAGACTTAGGTGTGTGGGGGGTTCAACAATGTGTGTCTATATTTTATGCCTTTCATTGGAATTAACATACTTAAACATTTATCTAACTACCTATACTTACCATAATCAGGGAACTCATCAATACATACATAAAAATAAATAAAATTGAAGTATCTGTTTGTAATATCAAAATAACAGCCTTTCTAAATGCATATGAAAGTATATACGCTACTTACAAGGACCCTTTTGTTACAAGTGTTCACTCAAAAATCAACTTAGAATACATTTCACTAAAGTAGATATCTGATTAAGTAGCGATGGAATGTATTTATGTAAGATTATGAATACTGCTTTACAAAATCCCAAACAATAAGAAAAACAAAAGAATGCGTGTAATTCAAAATCCACTGTTCCATCAATTCAAACAATGCATAATCACAAGACCCTTCTGTAATTTAACAAATAAACATCAACATCACAATCAGTCCCATATGGATTCCTTTCAGGATCGCATCGCTTTCCACTCGGTTACACATCGACAATCCGTATTAGAGGGTACTTGTTACGATTCTATATTTATACCCCCTTGGGTAAGGAGACTGAGGGATCATCTTTGTAGCTCTCGCTTCAAAGCAGTCATAGATAACGCAGGAAGATTACAGAAGTTTAAAATTTTACAACAAAATCCTCAAATAAGAAAAATTTTTACAGGAAAATAATGTTAGGTAGAAAACGAGATGGTGAAGGCCAAAGTCATCATCAAAAATAATCATTATCATCAGCCTTAAGGGTAATTACATGCCAAAGATGCCTCATTGCGTTACCTCGCGGTCGCGGTTTAGCTAGCTACAGTACCCGGCGATAAATATTGCACATCGACCTTTGGAAAGAGACAATCGGCTAATTTCGGCTTCGTAGAGTGTTATCTCTGTCGCACGAAATACAAACAGTCCGGTATCTATTAGGAGCTGTTAAAACAATTATGTTTTGCTTCTTTTGATAATTATTTTTATTCTTTGTATAAAATACAAAAAAAGATATAGGTCGATGTGCAATAATTATCGCCGGGTACTGTACTTCGATGTCACCTCCATATAAAACAAATTCTTGCTAATAGACACACACGCACGGAAGGCAGGCCATTGATGGGTAAGCTTCTCCTATCGTACGCCATTTAAGGGGCCGGCGGAGCATGCGTAGTTCATACAAACGTAATACCAAAATAATTTGTAAATCAAACATATTCTTAAGGTAGTCTGTATTTATTTCGATTGGATTACAGAATATCTAGGTTCCTAAATATATATTTTGAATGGACACTGCCCTGAAAATTGCAAAAAAACTTAAGTATATTTGAACCCTTTAAGTTTTAAATGAACCTTCTGTCTGTCCTACGTATTATTTATATACATAATATTCTGTAACAATTTTCTTTACTTAACTCTGATTGTCCCGAAGTGGGTATTATCATATTTTATTGCTATTCCTTCTATGTTCAGAAGATTTTGGTAAGGAAACGTATTAATGTAAAAACAGGCATACTCAACCTCGTAATTCCTTTACCAGTTTTGACAGAAACTCTCAGTAAATTGAAACTTCACTACATCTAGGGTTTCCTAAGACTGCGGTAGCGTCCGTAATTTTCGTCGAATGACGTCACTGAAACGTTCACAGTTCCGCCCAATCGAAGAAAAACTCTCTGAAGTGCGGCTCAGGTGGTATGGCCATGTAATGAGAAGGCTCGAAAAACACATAACTAAGCAAGTCCTCAACACGAATTCGGGTCCAAAGAACCGAGGTAGACCCCATTCCTTCGATGTCTGTAGTCAACAACGACCTGAATCAAGCCCGAGTGAACGACTCGGTGACCCAGAACCGAAACATCTGGCGAAGAATGACGAGGAGAGCCCGACCCCGAATGAAATAGGATAAAGCTAGGCAAAGAGAGAAATTGACATCACTGAAAGGTTATTTTTGAGAGTTTAATTGAAATAAATGCTTTGAATTTGAGTTGAGTTTATTGCAGGCAAACTGCTAGGTAACAAAAGCCTCTTTAATTGGATGCTTGTGGACTCAACTATTGGGAGAAGTGGTGGTCCAGTGGTAACGGCCGTGACTTACCGAGTTGTAAGTCATAGGTTCGAACCCAGACAGGCGCTTTACTTTGTGTAAATTATTCCATCACCATTGCTCTCAAAACGGCAAAGGAAAACATTGTGAGGAAACCAGCATGTCCTAGAGCCAAAATATCAGAGACAAGTGACATCTAGAAACCCGCACTGGGCTCGCGTGGTAGATTACGGCCCACTCCCGCTCACAGGCCTGTTTTCCAGCACTGGGAGGTACGAGGTGGTAGCCTACCCTCCGTAGGATGATCATGAGCTGGTAAATCGCTGCCAGTCAGTCACCTTACAAATATCGTCACTGTACTTGGCCTGATGTTATTTAGATAACCCGTAACCTTGACAACCAAAGTTATCAAATTACAAATTATGATAATCTTTTCCGGATCATTGTTCGAAATAGATTCGATTCTCAGAACCGATTTGTTGTTACCATGATATTGAGTTAAAATTTGTTTAATTAGAATATTTTATCTTCTAGATATGCTTGAGTCTTAAGTACCTCACAAATCATCCCCCCCTCCTAGGAACCCGCCCTCCCTGGTGAAATGTACAGAAGGCCAATTCTCATAATTTAAAATGTTCAAAATGTAGTCGTAATCTCATCTCAGGGACAATCAGTATCAAAAACTTGTCAAAAATGTAGGAAAGTTAGAGATAGTTTTGACAGATTGAGACAGATTAGAATGCGAACGAGAATTATAAATTACTAAGTGAAATGCTCCTCTGATGTGGCGATCAAAACATCGCGATTTTCTTGCTAAATATCGAAGCTAAATATGCACTACACACATAAACGTACGGGATGTTTTGTTTCTAAATGTTGTCGAAAATCGCGCGAGTGTAGTTCTAAGTAGAAACTAACGGCACACATAAGCTTTTTTTTACTAGGTATTGATATAAAATATGTAGATAACGGTTACTCTTTTAAAAATAATTGGCTTTTACAATATTTTTAAATTAAAGCGTTAAGCCTCCTATAAACAGGCGCGACACGCGATATAATCGCGCGCGACACAAAGGCACCGCTCGTTGCGCGACTTGCGGTGCCTTTGTGTCGCGTGTCGTGTCGCGCCTGTTTGAAGGAGCCTTTAATAGGTAAGGGACATCATGTAACATATATCCCAGTTATACAGGGAAACCTATAATTGGCCATAATATCTGTAACACGCATATTTTGTAAAATAATTTTATGTATCGCTGTTGGTTACCTAAATAAATAAATAAATAAAAGGGAGGATAGTGTAGGCCTGTCAACAAATACTAGGTACGTAATAAAATAGAAAATGGTTTACAAATCTACAGTCTACAAAGAATCTATCAAAAAGATAAATAATAATAAATGGTTTATTATTAACAACTGGTTTTTGTAAATAAACTTCAAGGAAAGTTAATGGTTCTTCAATATCAACCAAAAGAGTCCCAGGCATGTCCCAGTACAAAACAAAAATATCAATGACGGGAAGATCAAGAGTGAATCTCTGCTTCATAAGGCGTCTTTTTACACCCGTTATAATGATAGTGTAAATGTGTAATATCACCCTACTAACCGGACTAACTCAATGCGAGTACCGATATTATACCGATTGCCTTTTTTATGGCCAATATTATCATCATCATCTGCCTAGCCTTTTCCCAACTATGTTGGGATCGGCTTTCAGTGTAACCGGATGCAGGATTTTTATGCCCGTCAAAATGTATTGAAAAAGTCACATTGTTACGTGCAAAGTTGCGACCTAGAAAGACCAGATGAGACCTTAAAAAATTACCAGCAGGAAGACCTACTCCAAAAACATTAATAATGTATGAAACTACTCTTCAACACATCCCTTTTAGCCTACTTAAAACCTAATGCATCCATCCTACAACAAACTATAAAAATAGTACACCTGCACCACTTAAGTTCAGCACTTAGCGCATAACCGTTACCCCAACGGGGGCCTTAAGAGTAAAGAAATAGGAGTCATAATCGCTTGATCTAATTAAAATATCACATGTACCAATTCTGCTATAAAGACAACCACGTTGTAATGTTGGTAGCAGATGTTGCAGGCGGCCATTACTGTATGTCATCTCTACTAGGGAGGGGAAAAGGTCGATAGGTTTTAAATAATACGTCTTAAAGTTATCGATAACTTTGAAAGATTTACAATAATTATGGTTATTGTGTTAAAAGCATTTTAGGCTAAATACAAATTTCTTTTGAGTCTTGGTGTCGTAATGCTAGACTGTTGAACGTGTGGCTCTGTATGCGATCCCTGGTTCGGGCTGCGTTTATGAGTTTTTAGGGTTCCGTATCTCAAAAGGAAAAAGGAAACTCATATAAGATCACTTTGTTGTCCGTCCGTCTGTCCGGCCGTCTGTCTGTCGAAACCCTGTATCTCGAAAACGCGTGTAGATATCGAGTTGAAATTAAAACTATATACTCAAGTCTACAGTCCCTTGAAGCTGTGAAAAACACTGTAAACATGAAAAAAAGATACGGCCGTTTATGCCGTAAAAAGCGTATATTTCGACACTCTCAAGGAAATCAAAATTTATAGGGTACTTCCCGTTGACCTAGAATCATGAAATTTGGCAAGAAGATCTTACTAAACTACTATCTTACTAAGATACTTAAGTTTGGCAATTCTTCGGGCTATGTCGGTTGCCTTAGTTCTCCTGCGGATCTCTATATTTCTGATTCGATCACGCAGGGCCCTCTCCATTGCCCTTTGGGTGACTTTTAGCTTTCTTATGAGGCACATTGTGAGTGACCACATTTCACTGCCATAAGTCATCACTGGCAACACGTACTGGTCAAAGATTTTCGTCTTGAGACACTGCGGTATGTGGGACGAGAAGATATTGCGTAGCTTCCCGAACGCTGCCCAGCCGAGTCGGATTCGACGATTGACCTCTTTCTCGAAGTTAGACCTACCTGGATAGTTTGTCCTAGTTAAACATACTCGTCCACGACTTCCAGTGTAGCGTCTCCGATCTTTATGAGAGTGAGTGTTACATGGGCATTTGACATGACCTTCGTTTTGTCCATGTTCATTTTAAGACCCACTCTTTCAGAGGCTCTACTGAGGTCATCGAGTATTGTACTGAGGTCCTCTATAGTCACAGCCATGACTACGATATCGTCGGCAAACCGAAGGTGAGTTATGTACTCGCCATTGATGTTAATGCCAGCCCCTTTCACGTTCAGAATTTTGAAGACGTCCTCCAGTGCAGCGGTGAACAGTTTCAGAAAAAATAACGTCTCCATATACACCTCGCTGCAGAAGGATAGGTTTCGAGGTCTGATCCTGGAGTTGGACTGACATAGTAGCGTTTTCGTACAGACACTTCAGCACCTCGATGTACCGATAGTCGATCTGAGGTAGGGATCTAGGGGAGGCCTTTGCCCAGCAGTGGGAAAGTAAAGGTTAGAAAAAAGATTTTGCCGCCTCATACACGCTGCAATGAACTAGCAAAAATATGTAAGTATGTATAATTAATCATTTATAGTATAATCAGTAGGCACACTAACTAGGTACATAATATACATATAACATAAGCTTACAACAATAATCGTATAAAACCTTACACAATGGGCTGCAGAACAAATTTTTCAATTATCTACGCACCGCTTGTTAGTTCCGCAATGACTGCGTCACGGCTACGTCAGCTACGCCGTAGCACATAACACAGTGCTACGCAATGCTGTAGATCAACTACGAGCTACAATACGTATAGCTTTATCTTTTTGCTTGTAGCAAATCAAATTGTAATGGTACAGTTTGATTTAAAGTCCAGTGGCATTTTTTTAACTTTTTTTAAAGTTTTCGTTTTTTCTTTTCCATAATAATAATATTCCCAGATGATATGCCACCAAAATAATAATTTTATTATGTTAGAAAAAATATATACGAAATATTAATACGCCGTGTACATTCTACATCTTACGCATTTTATTTATAACTCTTCTAGGAAAATACAAACACGCCTGAATCACGCCTGTTTGCTGTTCGATAATGCGAAATGGAACTTATGACGAAACCACAAGAACTTTCGACTAAATTTCGCCCAGAGGACACGGTGGAGCATACGGTGGAGGTCTGCCTCGCTTGGGTGTGTAAACCGCCGTGTCCTCGTAGAGGCGATCGGCAGCGGTGGCGACCTCTCGCATCCGGTCCTGGTTCAAACCATGATCCGGAGTGAAAGGGAGTGGGAGGCAGTCGCCTCCTTTTGCGAAGCAGTCATGCTAGCGAAGGAGGTGGCGGGATGGCTGAGGGAGAGAGCCTCCCGTCCCAGCCGCCGCGGGAGTCGCTCCGGGCGTCGGGAGCCACATGACGACTCCCGGCCACCGTAGGCGCGTGCCTGCGGACGGAGAGTAATGGGTAGGTAGCTCACCGTCCGATCAAGACCAGTCCCGTGCCGGACGGCGCGTACGTGTTCCACGCGCGCCTCAAAGAGATGTCAGCATCATTTGGAGGGGCCCGTTAGGGCCGAAGCTTGCCGGGTCAGCGGGATTGTCCGAAAGGGTTACCGCTGGCCCGGAACGTAAGGAAAGAACACGGGTGGGTTTTAGTCAGTAAGAGTCTGACATTCCTTTCAGCTACACCCAGAGCGCGAGGGGTCTTTTGATGATATTCCATCCTGAAAACAAAAGGGCTGATTTTTCAATTGACAGTTAATCTTTATTCGTGGAATAAAATTGATGTCTGACAGATTTTGTATGAAAGTACTGTCAAAAGTTGGAAAAATCAGCCCAAATCAGTCAATGAATCTATTTTCATACTTAAAAAGAGTCTTTGTTACTTTTTGAAAGGGTTTGATCAGTATGATAATGTCACCCTCATAGGAGCATTATATCGACGTTTTAAACCTAGGTTTACAATTTTTAATAATTTTTTAGCAATCCTGGACAAAGGAGCAGACAAGACACATGCCAGCATTAATAGAATTAAATCTGTTTTTTATGGAATACCTCTCAACCTCGTTCCGGACACATTCCTTTAAAATCTGAGTGATATCCTCTACCATCGGAGAATCACTCTTCTCATTAAAAAGGCAAAGCTAGTCCTGAACATCTATTTTTCACACTAACACATGAAACTTCAATAAAAGTTTAACTATCGACTGTTTCCCCTCACTACGCCATCTAGCTGTCTAAAAGCTATTAGCAGTTGGCGACGGAGCCACCTGTGTCTGTCATTTCCTTACGAGAGATTACGTATAAGCATTAAGTCGTATAGACGTCGTCGTATAGTCGTTGTATAGACGTGTTTTAGCCAATTACCCGGTTCAAATGACTTGGGAGCTTCGCTTGAAAAATCTGAGAAACATTCGGGTTAATTTTCTTGTTAATTCTTGAGAGGAGATGGGTGTTATTATGTTCTTGTTTAGGTCTTGTGTTATATTTTGGGTAGGATTGACGTTAAGTAACATTTGTTTTGGCCAAATTTTGGTGCTTGTCTTTTAGGTACGATACCAGTTACAAGTGAATATTTTGACTCTCGTTAAAGTATCTGTAAGTATGTCTAGTAGTAGCAAAATTTATTTTTAAAAGGTTTTATGTAAAGATAGTTGATATAGCAGACGTGGCCTAGTAGTAACGGCCGCGACTTACGAGTTGTAGGTCGTAGGTTCGAACCCAGACAGGCGCTTTATTTTGTGTAAATTATTTCATCTCCACTGCTCTCAAAATGTTGAAGGAAAACATGGTGAGGAAACCGGCATGTCCTACAACTAAAAATTCAAAGACATGTGGCATCTACCAACCCGTACTGAGCCCGCGTGGTGGATTATGGCACACCCTCTAACAGAGACGATGCATGTGTAATAAGTGTGCTATAAGTGGGAACATTGTAAGCTGATTATGCTGTGCAAGGAAGTAGGCACTTTTACTGTTTTTGTTGCCAATCAGTATTGCTATATTAAAGTTAGACGGTTATCGGGCACTTGAGGCTTTTGAATTTTGTGTCTGTATGATTAGACGTAATGCAATGACGAAAAAAGTAGGCGGACGTGACACACGTGTCTTACTGTAAAATCAGCAGTTAGCTCTCAATTGTTCATTTCAAAATACGAAAAATTTTGAGGTGTTCATGTCAGATTCGAAAGCGAACTCATTTGTTTTTTATGAACCTAACTCCGGAACTCAGAGTCGTTACTTAAAGTTAATCAATAATTAAAAAAATAAATAAATAACTCTAATTGATTAGAAAAAATAAGAATGCTGTTAGTAAAAAATATGACAGTCAGTCTTGTTGACATTTGTGCCAGGATATGGTGGTTTATTTATTTATTTATATAATACTTTATTGTACACTAGAAAATACATAACAAAAAAATACTATTATGAATACAAAACATACAATGGGCGGCCTTATCGCTTTCTGCGATCTCTTCCAGGCAACCTTGGAATGGACAGTGATTGGTTTCAAAGTTAATATATTATTGATTCATTTTAAGTGACGTCTCTGAGTGCGGCAGTAAATAATTTTAAAACAAATGAGTTCGCTTTCGAATCGCGTGCCATCACTTGAGTGGGGTTCAAAGTGAACATTACAGAATAGTATTTCTGATCCCTCTACAAGATCACAACAACTCTGCGATATTTTTAATTCTTCAATTTCATTTCAGTGCATTCCTTGGTTGGTATGCCAAAAACTCTGCCGAAATCCATCGGAGCTAGTAATGCTTTGAAGTTTTACCAAAAAAGATATCTGAAAAAAGATCCTTTGAGCTTTCAGTCGATCTAGGACACCTCACGTAACATTTGGAAATGAAATCTCTTCCATTTTCGGACAAAAAAGCTAGGTATATCAATGTTTTCAAAACGTTAAGGGTTAGGTGCAGTAACCCTGCACATTACACACACATGATGCATATTATGTGTGCAGTTAAAGGGTAAGCAGAATTTGGTAATCTGAGAAACGAAATAATGTTAGAAAAAGTTCTTCTGTCTAAAGTTTCTGAAAGTCTGCCTGCCACATTCCAAAACTCAAAGAGATTTACAGCTCGTTCACATTTATTTTACACTAGCAGCGCCCCGCGGTTTACCGCATAAGTGTCGACCCCGTAATATCGGGATAAAACTATCCTATTTCCTTCCCCGGGATGCAATCTATCTCTCTGCCAAATTTTATCGCAATCCGTTCAGTGGTTTAGGCGTGAAAAGGTAACATACAGACAGACAGAGTTACTTTCGATTTATAATATTAGTATGAATTCGACAGCAGCAACTGAATAACAACCTTATTGCAACGTAATTCAAGATCATTGTGATTTTGACAGACTTGGCAATGGCAGTAACCCAATATAAACCTTATTGTCACGAAGATAAAGATCAGTGTGATTTTGACAGTGTTGTAAAATGAGAGGTAACTGAGAGCGACTGCTTGATCATACATTTTTTATTGTTTAAGCGTCTCTTAACTTAAACTTACGTTTATAAAAAAGGCCACATATTCACGCCCGGTTACCGTAATATATGCTAAATACTTAAAAAAACCAGCCATTTTTAAACAGTAGCATTATCACCATCTGCCTAGCCTTTCTCAAATATGTTGGGGTCGGCTTCCAGTCTAACCGGATGCAGCTGAATACACTGGTATTCAGCTGCATCCGGTTAGACTGGAAGCCGACCGAAACTACTGCTGCTGCTCCATGTAAAATACTAATTTTACATGGAGCAGCAGCAGTAGTTTAGTAGCAGTACCTTATTTTCAAACATTAGCATGAAATGAAACTGTTTATTCTGTAAATAGAATAACGGAATCACTTTTACACGTCATATTGTAAAATAAAAAAGATAAGCTAGATGAGGTCGACGTTTCCTATCTGACTTTGAGAAGAAAGGCCGAACTCCAACTCAACAATGTTGGGGCTGGCTTCCAGTCTAACCGGATGTATAGCTGAATACCAGTATTTTACATGGAGCTATATATATTTTGAAATCTCTCTTTGATAGTTTATAGTTTGACATTGAATAATACTCTGACATTAACCTAGATACTTAATATTTAACTGACATGCCTCATATTCTAATATTAATTCGTAATTATTTATTCAATATCTAGTATCATTATTAATCTAATATCTCTATTTTTGTATTTGTAAAATTTTATTTGTGCCTGCCTGATATTTGCGCGCCCCACGTGGCAGAATGTGATGAGATCATTTACTAATTTATAAGACCATGTAATGTACCATGTTCGGACAAATAAATGAATTTGAATTTGAATTTGGAGCGATTGCCTATCAAGCCTCTACAACTGGGTACCATGATACCCCTTGGTAAGACTAGTTGTCAAACTTTTGGGCTTCTGACTGGGCACACATAAAATGTCATGTGATACCAATTCCTTTCATTTTGACAATTCATATTTTCATTGCGTAATTTACGTTCTTGAGCAGAAGAGTTTTTCGAACCTATGAAGCAATGGATTAGGAATTTTCTTTCAAATCCTTTTATTGTGAAAGAAAGATAACGATAAGATAAAGATAAAGATGCATTTATTTGTATAAACATGTGTGACATGATACATAGATATGCACATATGGATGGAAAACGAGTTTGGAAGATTGTTGTTGTTGTTGATTATTGTTGTTCAACATGTTTTGCCATATTCGGCGTACAAAATAGTTTGTAGAAAATGTGTTATACAATTGGAATGCAGGTTCTTACATCAATTTCTCCTTCACAAACTACACTTTTAACAAAATTACATCAACGAGACCAAAACTACCTACTTTCCTAAAAGCATAAAGTTTAAACTTAGATAATTATACTCACTTGCTACTTTTTTAAACTTTCTCGAAACCATTAACATAAAAGAAACGATTATTGCTTCCATTCAGCCAAAGACTAAGAAAGTTTTAGTTTGAGTATAAATAAGACAAGTTTAAGGAAACTAAAGTTTTCTTTAGGTTACGTAAAAGGAAAGATAAGAAAGTTATTGGAAGCTTCTTGTGCACTTAGCTTAATAATTTCGTGTGTGTTTCAAGTCTAAGATCGAGATTGAGTGGATACCGCGAATCGGTAAACGTAAGGTGGGCGGACGCCCTCAGGCTAGGTGGAGCGACGATCTTCGCGGGATGGCTGGTAGCAGCTGGATGAGAGTTGCCGAAAATCGTGTTGAATGGCGTGCAATAGGAGAGGCCTATGTCCAGCAGTGGACTGCTGTAGGCTGACGATGATGATGATGAAGTCAATTCAATTAATTTATTCAATAACAATTTTTACATTGTGTCTGAATTTCTATAACTAAATATACATATAAAAACATCATGCATGCAATCCATATTTAAATTATATATAATTATAATATATAAGTCTAAGATCTTAAAGATGTGCATACGCAAATGTTTAAAACCTAAAGAAACTGATGATATTAAAACACAAGTGCAGGTACTTTACGTAGGTAACGCAAACTTTTTTAACGCTGTGATGAGGTCACAGTAATAAATCAGCCTATAATGTTCCCTCTGCTGGGACACAGGCCTCCTCCTTGTGAGAGGGAGAGGCTGTCCACCACGCGGTCCTAGTGCATGTTGATAGATGTCACAAAAGTCTTAGAATTTTAGTTCTAGCCGGTTTTCTCACGCTGTTTTCCTTCACCGTAATATTCCAAAACAAACACTGGAAGATTATTGTTTCCTTCTATCCAAACTAATAATGAACAGCGAAGTTCTTAGAGAATAACAAGTTATATGCTAAGTCTGAGTTTCGGCCCACGTTTTAAAAGCCGCATAAATCTGACTTGTGGCAGATTGTTTTTAACAAGATGGCAGCCTTTGGTACGAAACATAAGCGACGACGACAAAATATGCCAGTTAAAAGATGTTAACAAAATGTTAAGTATCCAAATAAAAGAATTTAAGCATAAAGATTAATTTCTTTCTTCCTCAAAATATATTTTTGACCTTTTTTAACTACTGAAAAATAAATTATATCATATTATACGAGATGACATTTATTACCTTCTCGAAAATACAATGGTGTGTTGTGGAAATGGGACAAAAGCCATACTATTACTGTTAGCCTGCATCATTCCACTGCTGGGCAAAGGCTGCCTTATGCCCAATAAACTGTGGGCCAAAATAACCACCACGTTGAGCCCTGACACAGGTAGAAGGCGTCGCGGCAGACCCTGTAGAAGATGGCGGGACGATCTGGACAAAAGGAAGGACCAGTGGTCCACTTTAGCCCTGGATCGAAAGAGCTGGAAGTCATGGAGAGAGGCCTTTGCCCATACATGAGGATATTTGCAAGTAAAGTATAGGATCATACTAAGAACTCATTGATAAATTCCGTGCATTTACGAGTAGTAGTATTTAGGGTGCGTATGATTTGAATCCTGATATTTTTTATCGATTTATAATTAAATTTTAAAATTTGTTGAGTTTTAGTTTAGTTTGAAAGTTCACTACAAATGTGTAGTATTTATTGCTAGATCTATTATATACTTCTTCAAAATAAGCATAGCAGGTTGAAATGGCATGAAAGTCTGTGTAACTTAAATGGGACTAGGCAGGACATGTCAGACACTGCT
Organism: Luperina testacea; assembly: GCA_927399505.1. Classification (NCBI taxonomy): domain Eukaryota; kingdom Metazoa; phylum Arthropoda; class Insecta; order Lepidoptera; family Noctuidae; genus Luperina; species Luperina testacea. The sequence goes on along the minus strand of OV656779.1, from coordinate 5,768,324 downwards.
GGGCAAACTGTGGGACGAAAAAACATAAAACTGGTGCCCTGAGACAGTAAGACGGGGTCACCGCAGATCATGAAGAAGTTGGTGAGACGAATTGCATAATATGCCTTAAGAACTAGACAGAGGAGGTTATGAAAATGGAAGAAATAGCGTCTTCTTTTTCTTAGCGTATCGACAGCAAAAATTTAAAACATTTTTGGCCTAAAATTCAGCTGCGAGAACTCCGCTCAGTGACGCACTTAAAAGAAAAAGGAACTTTATAATAAATTGAATCTCACAAATTCATAGTAAATCAATACTAGAAATGGGAATTGAACCCATTTCTAGCTAATCTAACGGAAACTAGTAACAGGGTACATTTTGTAAGAAAGCAAATAAAACCTGATAGCATTTTAACTATATTATTATATTTGTATAAACAACAAAATCACATGAGTTGCATAGTTTGGTACACATTTAGACGGGACAGAATACACATCTTATACTTAGATTTTAGGTCAATACCTAATAACAAGAGTAATATTAGTTATATTTTACACAGAAGGTACATAGAATGGCTAGGAAAAACATATTTTTAGAAAAAGTAAATACTCATCTTTATAGATTTTGTGCAGAACCTCTGCTTCACAAGTCACGTAGCGTTTTTAGGTGTGATATCCGTGGGAAACTTCAGGCAACTTAATATGACGAACATAAGACCCTGGGGTTAGGATCTGAACCGTTGCGCGTCGGACAGTTAGCACAGCCAGTCCAGGATAATTTGGGCCGGAGCTTCCGCGGTACGGCGTACTAGCTCACTTTTTGGTTTTGCCAGTCAGAGTTTCCACGTCAGTGTACTGTCTCCTTGTGGCGAGGATCTCTTTGGCAGCTTAATAATTACGGCAGACACCAGAGGGTCTTTCCGTTCAACAGCTAGCACAAAGAATCCCCCGATCTGTTGGTTACATGCCTTTTTATAGTCTTTGAAATCCCAAAGGTTCCCACCTTTTTTAACCAATCACGGAGCGTCTCAAGTTTTGGTTAATATATCTATTATAATAGCTATTAATAAACAAAACTTATGTAATATAACTATTTTAAAACTTAATGGGATAGTTTAGCAATATAGTCATTGAATATTTATAATCTCTAAGTAATATCTAACAAGTTTTTAGTATCTACCAATTGCAGCTCGCCATTACAGTTTTTTGGTTTAAAATCGTTTAGTAACAATTTGGTACATCGAAATTGCAATGTAAAATCTAAGAAATATTAAAGTATCATACCATTAGTCATTACGTTATCAATTTAAAACATTAACAAAAATAAACATTAGTTTTGATTACACAAACTGCAAATCAAAACATTGGTTTGGACTCTAGTCTTTTAATTCATAATGTTTCTTATTCTGCCTTATAAGACTACTTCTTTTAACTATTAAGATAATTATTCTGTCTTTGAAATATAAATCCAGGAAGTGATAATTACATTTACTTTAAATCGAAACTTGTTTCACAAAATATTAATTTACGGTGAGGGTAGAATGAATAAATAAGAGATGGACAGTTCCCTTATGTCAACGTCACCTGTCTTGCGACAGCTGACATTGTCATTGTTATTTATGCATTCTGTTTACCAGTTTATGTTTTACAGGTGATTATTGTTTTAACAACAGTTACTTTCCTATAAATGTGAACAATCTAACACACTCATAAGGTCATCAAGTGCACAGGTGACAGGGCATACGGTACCTACAGGATCGAAGGTGGACATTGTCTGTGGGGAGGAGCCGCATTAATAATAATAATAATAACAAGGACAACTTACACGTTACTCCCACACTTAACCCCACTGTTGGACACTTGGCTTAGGCCCGTGCCATCAGTTCTATCCGGCTAGGCCGAGAGAAAAAAAATATATATAAACAAAATAATAATAATAATAATAATAATAATAATAATAATAATCGTTTATTTATAAAAAGGGCGATACATTTACAAAGAATACCTTAACAATTAATATAAAATAGCGCACAGTTGCTAATTTGCCTGAACTAGGTTGAACCTGTGCTTCAGGCCAGAAAGTGCATAAGTACTTAATGTAATAAATTAACAATCAATGTAACTTAAAAAATAAATTAAAACTTAGGTAAATAAAGTAAAATAGCATGTTAGCAGCTCTATTTGCAGACAATAAGTAGGTCCTCTGTCTGTGCATAGTCGATTGTTAATAAATATTTAAGTATAATTTGTTTACAGCTATAGTAATTCAGTTTATAGATACTTAGTTTTCTATTTAATCTATTGTACAGGAATGGGCCTAAGAAAGTTAAAAATCTTTCTACAAAGACACGTTTTGAGGTAGCATTAGATATGCATACTAAATCATTCCGTCTCTTGTTAGTGTTGTCGGCATTGTAGGCAAGCATGGTGTGCTGTTTTAATACTAAGTGCATAATGAAAAGCTGGCGAACAGTTAGTACATTGCAGGATTTATATAGCAAATCAGTGGGAAAAAAGAAGGGATGAAAGTTTGCTACCTTTAAAATTGCTCTCTGAGCTCTTTCAAGAGGAAGCAAGTTAGTTTTTGGTGCGCCACCCCAAGAAGTGATACAGTATTGAATTATAGATTGACATAGGGCCAAATAAACTTGTGTGATTAATTTTGAATCTGCTAAAGTTCGCAATTTTTTAAAAACATATATTAGTTTGCGCACTCTTTTAACTAGGCTTTCAATATGTTTTTTAAATGAGAGTGTGTTGTCCATTATTACCCCCAGGTATTTTATGTTGCTCGTTTTGTGGATAAAAGGACAATTACACATGGTGATTGTACGATTTCCACATTGATGTGCATATAGATAAGGGTTAGTAATGTTAAGTTGAGGTTTGCGCATGGAGAAGTGAATATATTTTGTTTTGTCGTCATTTAATGTTAGTAAATTTCTATTAAGCCAATTAGTGACAGTATTAAAACCTAGTTGAGCTATTTCGAACAGTTCGCTACTGGTTTTAGCGCTAAATATTAACGCCGTGTCGTCGGCATATGATATTATTTTGCCATCTTTAATATTTAGATTGCACAAGTCGTTAATATAAATAAGGAAGAGGGTGGGGCCCAGAATACTCCCCTGAGGAACACCAAAACCAGTATTTTTCTGCTCAGCGCTCGTAATATTATCTATTCTAACACATTGGTACCGGTGGTCTAGATAGTCAGTAAAAAGTTTCAGCGGCGTTCCCCTTATTCCTATGATCTCTAATTTGTTTAGAAGAACAGAAATTGACACCGTGTCGAACGCCTTGGCTAAATCGAGAAAAACTCCCAAGGTCTGGTTTCCTTTGCCGAGTTCATCTGAAATATAATCAGTCAGGCTATGCACCGCATCTGCTGTCGACAGTTTGACTCTAAAACCAAATTGCGCAGGGGATAAGATGTTGTTTTTTTCTAGGTAATTAACTAGTCTACTGTTTATAATTTTCGTTTTTAATATGTTTCCAAAGTTGCTTGGTATTTTTACCTGCTTTATTTAATTCAGTTTTATCGTGATTATTTTTTAATTTCTTTAGGAGATTGTTGCAAAAGTTTCTGTATCTTTTATAGGTGGTTTGAATTATTAGATTGTCAGGGTGTCTCTTAGTTTTCTGATGAAGTTTATCTCTGTGTCTTATACACCGAATTAGTCCAGGAGTAATCCATGGTTTAATATTATAAGATTTCTTATTTACTGTAGAAACAGTCGTGTTACGTAATATTGCTTGTTGAACATGTTTTATTAAGTACGATAAAGCCAGATTAGCGTCAGCAGTATTGTAAACTAGGCTAAAGTCTATGTTGCATAAATCATATTCGAGTTTGTTTGTATTTAATTTGCTAATAGTCTGAGGACGATTTAGCTTAGGCAGCGTTAAATTTACGTTGAGTAAGACTGCGTGATGGTCAGTAATTGTTGAGTTAGTAACAAGCGTAATATATGACAGGCTGGTTTTAATCATCATATGATCAAGGCAGGAACCGCTATGATGAGTAGGCAATGTGTGAGCGGGGAGAAAACCATGGTATGAGCAGATATTAAGGTAATCTTGGGTCCCTGCATCGCAGTTTTCGGAGCCAATGTTTATATTTAAATCACCTGTTAATATAACATTCTTAACTGGGCTTAGTGCTTGAAAAATTTGGTTTAAGGATTTGTTAAAAGGATCTAAGTTTCTGGAGGATGGGGATCTATACATAGCGATTATCGCTGTGGTTGTACCAATTTTGATGACTAAACAATTACTCATAGAGTCTTGTAAATTATGTTCCTCGACTGTGACCTTTAATGATTCCTTAACATAGACTACCACACCATCATTTTGATTGTGATTTATTGTGGTATGTAATAAGTTGTACCCCGGTATTACTGGGAGGTTATCGTGGCGATTAGAAAGCCAGCACTCGGTAAGAACCATTATATCACAATCAAAGTTAAGTCTATTAAGAAAAATATTAAAGCTATCTATGTTCTTATAAATACTACGAATATTTTGGGTTAGTACAGTTAGCGAATTTTGATAGTCGGAAAGATATCGTCTGCAGTCCTCAACGTTACATTTCTTAGATCTAGTTGAAAATGTGTTATCTATATCGGTAATTAAGTTATCATCCATATTAAAATAAAATAAAACAATAAATTAAGTCTAAAATATAAACTAGTATGTGGCGCTCTTAGGCGCCTTCATAATCTATCGAATTAATGTACCTGTATTCGGCAGCTTTTTTAGCAGGGCAATCTGTATCTCCCGTCTTGTGGTTGGCTTGTTTTTTAAAGCGCGAACATGTAGCACATTTTGGCGGATTGGCCTTATTTGCGCAGTCTTGGATTGTGTGCCCTTCTTCACCGCAATGGCCGCATGTGGGGGCAGCTATTTTGCATGTTTTGGCTGCATGACCATACTGCTGGCACTTGTAACATCTAGTTACCAATGTAAAGTCTCGTACCGGACAGGACGACCAATTTATAAATAATCTGTCCTGTGTGACGAGGGCCTTGCGAATGATGGCTGGAACTTCTATAATATAGTTGCAATTCTCAGCATCCTTCCTGCCAGATTTGTGGCTCAGTTTTATTGAGGTCAAAAATGCGTCTTGAGACATAGTCGGCAGTTTGTCGGTCAAGTTCTGTTCATATATACATTTATAAACCTCATTTTCAGACATGGATGTGGGAACTCCTATAACTATAATGCGAGGTTTGCGTTTTTGAGGTTCGTCGACGGTAAGCCCTGACGAAGCGAGTTGGACTGTTTGTTTGAGCTTATCTAGGTCATCTTTGGTCTCAGTACTGATTATTAAACCTCCTTTTCCTATTTTGCGTACGCCTCGTACTTTCAGCTTCATTTCTCCAGGGCATATGATTTTTTGGACCATGGTCTTAGTTTCGTCACTGGTCTTTGAATTATCGGAGGGAAAAATCGCCACGGAACTAAAGGTATTAGGTCGAACAAAGCTGTTTGACCCCTTCTTCACCATATCTGCAAAAGATGTGCCCGCACCCTGCTTCGTATAGGACTCTTGAATCGTCCGGTTCATCTCTGTTAGACAGTCGGATAGGTCTCGAGCTTCGGTCATGGATTTAAGAGTGGTATGGGTTTGAATGGCTTTTTGCTTTAAAGACTGGTACTGAACAGCCATTTGCGAAACACCATGTCCAACTTTTCGGCAAAGATTATTGATTTTTAGTTTCTGCTCAGTGTTGAGCTTACCATCAGAAGCAGTAGCACATACCTCATTCAGGCACTGCTCGATTGATGTCATCCAGTTCTGGATCTCTGGAGTGGTCACTACTTCAATTTTATCATCTTGGTCTTGTCTTGGCTGTCGCGGCGGTGTCGGTGCCGTTGTCGGTATCGGGGTCGTCGGTACCGGGGTCGGTACTGGGGTCGGTGTTGATGGAGGGCTGTGTCGCATCATCGCGCTCCGATTATTGGGGCTGCTTTCCATATAACAAAATATTTAAAATAATCCAGTCAGTTCATTATTTAAACTTGTCACAATGTTTCTCTATAGCACACGCTAATTCACTAAAACTAGGTCACTATTTATGCAAACGTTAATTTATTATATTTTACAAATACATTCATGAGCACGTCTGTATACTTTGAATGCCGTAAGTAATATATGATGATGATGATGATGATGATGCATTATGCACTTGTGATCTGATCCGTCCGTGAAACCCCATTTATGAAGATTGTCTTTGCTCCGGCCGACTTTGGCTCGAAGTCTACTTAGAGATAGCAGAAATACATAAATAATTATTATAAAACACTTTTTATGTTCGTCAGTATGAAAAGTTTTCTTCTTTAACTTGGACCACAAGCCGAAGAACTGCGGATTCAGACGAAGTTAAGCTCGTGATTATTCAATTATTAAGATAGTTAACATTCGCAGCGGGTTTGTAGTTAAAAATGTATAATTTAATAAAGTATACTACTTAAATAGTTTTTGCCCGACTATCGTTTATATTAAGGACTAGCAGTGCCCCGCGGTTTCACCCGCATAAGGTTTCCATTCCGTGGGAATATCGGGATAAAAAGTATCCTGTTTTAATCCTGCTTATAAACTATCTGTGCGCCAAATTTCATCCAAATCCGTACAATGCGTGCCACGAAAGATGAGACTTGACCCCGCCTCCCCCGCTCTTTCCGCCGCCCCTATGACGTCCGGTCCCGTCCCGCACTCAGACCTCATACCGCTAAAGATACCTAAAATCATGTACTGCGCATGTCAAACCACGTGGTGTGTCAAGTCTCATCTTTCGTGGCACGCATTGTACAGTAATTTTTGCGTTAAAGAGTAACAAACATCCATTATACATCCATCCTCACAAACTTTCGCCTATCTTTTCCAAATCTTCCATTTCTGTTTGATAAATAAAAAGTAACTGACCTATGTAGCATTTTGCAGTGAGTAAGGTTTTAAGCCATTACGAATATTAGCTATGTCAGATGCTGGAGCATTACCCGTAGGAATGGATAGAAAGACCAGGCGCTGTATAAGAATATTCTATATCCTTACCCCTGGAAGCTTTGCGAAGTATCTAATGTATTTTTTAAATATGAGGTCTAAAGGTCATAGCACACGTATCAAATTGGAAAGGGATCGGCACCGTATCGCCTTTCGTCTCGCCATCAAACAGGCGTCAACCTAACGTAAGCACGTAACCAAAGCGGATTCGAAGCTCTGATACGTCGACTCGGCTACGCGGCTAGGCGACGCCGCGCTTACGGCTCGCCGACCGCTGGTTGTTGGTGCAGCAGGCAGGCCGGAGGGGTGAGGGGCAAGGGTAGACGAAGAAACGTAAGCTCGGTTACGGAGAGACGTAAGCGCGGAGACGACAAGCCGTAAGCGCGGGGATGACGAGCCGTAAGCGCGGGGACGACGAACCGTAAGCGCGGGGATGACGAGCCGTAAGCGCGGGGATGACGAGCCGTAACGTACCACACCGCGGTTCTTGAGCTTGTCCCGAGGCGAGGCGATTACGTTAAGATTCCGATCGGTGTGCGTTGCAGTAGGGAGTTTCATACAAAGAATACTGAACGGCTCGAGTTTATACCGTGCCGATCCCTTTCCGGTTTGATACGTGTGCTATGACTTTAAGACAGCAGGTCGAAAGCGATCGCGGTACATACAACACGCCACATAGTATCTTTGCTTAAGATACACTTTAGTTTTTGTTTTGCCTATAGTATCCCTATAAACTTCTTTGATTTTGCAAAATGTGTAAGAGAGTAAGAAAAAGAAACAGTAAATCGTTGATCATTGACCCCTTAAAACGTCACTTAAAGTTAAGTAGTCATTAGCGACTGTTTAACAATAAACTGACGTTTGAACGTCACTTAACTTTAATCATCGTTTATAAATAAATCCCTTAGTCTATGGAACCACACACGCATTAAAAAATCAACTTGAAAACTGTCATTCCCATTTTTCCAAAACTCAACCAAAAACAAGTAAAAATCAAATTCTTCTTAGTTTCTAAATTCAAAACTCGTATTGTCTTCAAAAACTTGCGAGTTCGTTCTGAAATTTCGAGCTACCCACTAAGTTATTACTATAATCTAAAGTTTTTAAAGCTTTCGACTCGAGTCTAGAGCATCATACCCGTTCTGAAACGATGAAAAAGTTTTCAAGCGTCTGAAAATTTCAATATCACTAAAAGGATTTTGCGATTCGGCTGTTTCTGAATAGCCCTTGTTATTTTGAGTAGATTGAAGGGCCTAGAGTAAAATCATGCGAAGATTTTTTCTACTATTTTTAAAAGTAAGTGAGGTTTTTAGAGGTATTAATACTTTTTGCTAGTATCTACTTTGAGGATTTGGCTATGCCGACCGCCTAGTGGCGCCCTCATCGTTTGTTTGGTTATATCTTTTATTTTAGAATGAAAATGCAGAAAATAAGCACGTTAAGTTGTGCTCTACAAGATACGTTAATATTATTATAAACGGTAGTTTTATGTTGTTTAGTTTTATTATAATCACTAAAACGGAAAATAGTGGCCACTTTTATCTGTTTTAGTGATTATAATAAAACTAAACAATGTAGAAATACCTTTTATAATAATATTAACTTATAATCTTGTGGAGCCCAACTTAACGTGCTTATTTTCTGCTTTGTCATTCTAAAATAAAAGAAATAACCAAACAAACGATGAGGGCACCACTGCGCGGTCGGCGTTTGGTCGGCGCCCTCTTTGTGTATTCACTGGGCAACTGTTTACAAACATTTCTGCTTCGTTGGTCTCGAGGTCGTAAGTGCTACTGCTGATCATGGGGTCCTGGGTTCGATTCCCGGACCTACGAGGCAGTTATGTATCAGTTGTGTGCCAGTGGGCCTTAGTATCTATCCTATTGACGTCAATTCAATCCTATTTTTATAAAAAAAAACTCTTTGGAAAAATCTCGGTAATAACTTGTTTAAGATCAATCCATTTTAGGTGAATAGTATCAAATCCCGACGGCGGGCGAGTGCTATCAGACGCCCCAGGTCTCTTCAACTCATCTTTTATTCATACTTGGTTTTTTTCCGTGCGTATCTGCTCTGTGTGAGTGCAATGTTACCAGGTTTAGAAAAACGTTTTGAAACGTTTTATTGCCTTTTGCAAGTTTCTTTCGAATGCTTTCAATAGAAATATTTAAAACGTCGCCTTAGAGTGAAAACCTCGGGAATGTAAGTAGCATTTTATGCATTTCGGAGAATCTTATAGTATCGGACAGTTCTGGATATAAAAGGGGGTTAAATTTCCATATTAATTAATAAGAACACAGAACCTTCTTTTTTGCAGTCGGTAAAGAAAACATAGAAGACGCCGTACAAAATTTTACAGTACGCAGTTCTTTCTTCCTCCTGAAAAGTTACTTCTTTTACACTTACGAAGTTTTCACTTTATGGCGTCGAAAAGTAGAAAATAATTACTATGCCTATAAATTTTATCATTAACTATTGGTCCAGTGGTCGCAAGCATGACTGCTGCCCACTCCCTGTCGAAGAGAGGAGGCCTGTGGGTCCCAGCAGTGGGAATATTATAAACTGATTATGCAATATCAGTAGGCCCGTAATTACATGAGACTTAAAACATAACTAGTGAATACGCCTCTGCTGACGCCTTCAAAGATTACAGGCGTGATGCTGTATTAAATCCATACTAATAATATGAATATGCAAGTTACTCTGTCTGTCTATTTGCCTGTTAACTATAAACGCCTTAACAACTCAACGGGTTTCGTTAAAAGGCACACAGGTAACCATGACCTGTGCTAGGACCTAAGATACTTTTTATCCCACTGGACCCAAGGATAATTTCCGACTTTTACACGGACCAAGCCGCGGGTAAAAGCTAGTCATTAATCAAATCAAGATCTCAACCGCAAAGGTTATCTATCAAACATCTCGTAATATCATATCACCCTATGTACTTACATAGGAAACCCCTCAGATACCCTAAGAGGTACTTACTAGTACTTCACCTTCAGGTATCGTGATCGTAAGGGGAGGGAGCTAAAGTAAGTGATATCGTTGCTTTGACTTATAAAGTGAGAATCTTGGTATCTGCCGGTCGATTCTGTAAAAATCTCACCGTGAAAACTTAGGTGAAGTGAGTTTGTTTTTGCTAGGAATTGACACTATTGACAGCTCACTCCACGCTCACTTCACTTATGTTTTCACGGTGAGATTTTTACAGAATAGCACCGCTATTTATAACATCGTAGTCATCATACTACGGTGTTACGGTGTGACTATCGTGTACCCAGTAACTGGGTTGTGGACGTTAGATAGCCAGTCGGTCCATCAAAAATACTGGTATAATACGCGAGCGATGAGAATGGGATGGAACCTTGTCAAAGTAAATCAAAAATGACAGTTCTCAAGTAAAATAATTACACAATAACATATGAATCTCGCATTCAAAATAAAACTCGAGCAGTCTACTATTGGTAGTGCTCGAGTTTTATTTTAAATGCGAGATTTCGTCCCGTTCTCATCGCGCGCGGATTATATTCAGCTGCATCCGGTATTACTGGGAGCCGACCCCAACATAGTTGATAAAAAGCAGTTTTTTAAATCACAAAAAAAATCTTGAAACTTGACAAATCTAATAAACGCTGTACAAGGTTATATTATGCATACCGAAACCATTAAGACCTAAAAATACGTTAACATTACCTAAATCATGTATGAAGCTTAAATCTGTTATATTAAACAAAATTCCCTTGAAAACTGTAGTGTTTTTCGGTTTGGCAACACAACACAAGTACGAATCGGCGGTCCAATAAATCCGATATAAAATACGAATCGGCGTTTACCTTGTTTTCTTTTATTTTCCACTTTTTTGTTTTCACTTCTGCTTCGTTTGCTGTATTCGCGATACTGTCAATACATTTGTTTTTTTTTACACTGTTTTTTATTATTTCGTTTGAATTACTTCGAAACATTTCGCTCTAGTTTCTATTTTAAATGTTTACAGACCTGCGTAATTGAAACCAGCGCTGGGGCTCTGTCTCACATAGGGTCGTAGCATTATGCTGAGCGATGGCCATTTTGCGTGGATGTGACGCATATTTTCACCCAACTTGTTACTTTTGTGTTTTGTGTGTTCTTCCTCTGCGTCATGTTTGCTGCAAATAAGCGTATTTTCTTTCTTTCTTTTTCTTTCTTTGATATTGGCCCGGAAAATATCAAAATTAAATATGTTGTTTACACACAGGCGACATTTAATTTTGATCACATCGCAAATCATTGTACGACCATAGATAGTTTCCAGATCTGTAGATTAGTAGCGGACCTTTTTTTATATCCTGCAACCATAGAGTATCTTTTGCATATCTAATTAACTCATGTTATGGATCATTTTCATAGGTCTATAAAATAAGAATCGTATGCGGGGTGCAAAGATTTCTGTAACGTAAGCCATAGGGCCCGCATGCAGGGAACCGTTTTCATTAATCGAAAGGGAAAGATTCCGGTATACGAAGAACCTGCATCGCACGTTTGGCAGTTACTTTGAAGGATCATTTTCACTGGGTGTGAATCGCGGGGATTCCCCGCAGGCTAAGTACCGACCACGTTATGGACTCATGACTTTCATTAGTCATTACCTCGCCTGCGGGAAGTCCCCGCATGCTGTAAGTATGACGACCGAGTTATCGATTGATGAAAATGAGTCATTACCGTATGATTTTGGCTGTATTTTGGTCGAACCTGATTTAATGTAAATTTTAATGGAATCATCGACACGATAAAAAAGAAGACATTTTATGTTACAGTGGTTAGGATTTTCATAATCTTCTTGCCCGGCGCACAGAGTTATTGAGAATGATTTGACAATGATTGGTGATCAGAGGCCCAGACAACTGGCAATTGCTTTCCAAGCGTTTCGTAACTGAACAACGACTCTCAACAGGATTGACATAATAAGCTTTTCGGTGGCTTATGTCAGTCGCATGCATTTTTTATATTTCTAGCATTGTTATCGCTGGTAGAATAAGAAGTGCTGGACATAGACCTACCCCAAGCAACGCCACATTGACCGGTTTTGTGCTTCTCACATTCAGCGGATTTCTGCGGCCATTACCATCCAGGTCATCGGTCCATCTTGTGGGAAGGCCTTGCTTTCTAAGTCTTCCGATATATTAAAGATATTATAATAATAGTTGCATTTCAATAAAGTAACCGTTTTTTCATACCACATAAAACTAAATGTTCAAAAACATTTCACAAACTGAGCACGAAGCCAAAAAAATTCAGCGAGAAAAACGATGAAAAACCATTAAAAAACGTATAAGACAATGTTATAATGAAACCGACACGGCGACACGGAGACCAATCGCAATTTTTCATACGATTGGCTCGACTCCAACGTGATTACCGCGAATACTACCTACGCCAGGTGAAATATGTATGAACTATGAACAGAATAAAATCTCTCCTTTAGATTGTTTTCATTGATTAGGTACGGTCGGCCAAGAAAGTGATGGTGGAGTTTCGACAATATTTTCTAAAAGTAAATCAAAATATTGCTAAAGCAAGGGATAAATCTGAGCGAAATAACCAGGCAGAATTTTGCGCAGAACTTCACTCATCGTAGCAACGCTACTTTTTCAACTCAGACATGGCATTTGAAGGACATTTTTACTTGCTACACTGGAGGAGAATCATCATCATCTCTCTAGCCTTTTCCCAACTATGCCCCAGCATAAGTAATATAAGTATAGTCATATCATTTCCCATAGTTGGCTTCCAGTCTAACCAGATGCAGCTGAATACCAGTATTTTACCTGAAGCGACTGCCTATCTGACCTCCACAACCCAGTTACGAGGTAATACCCCTTGGTAAGACTGCAGTTTGTCAAACTTTCGGGCTTCTGACGACCTGTAACGGCTGTCAAAGATCTAAGAATGACAGTTGGAACCAACGACTTTCCGAGGCACGGAGGGGTCTTGGTATCTAAAGATGGTCACCCATCCTCGGACCGACCGCGGCAAATGTAGCTTAACTTGATTGATCGACCCGTGCGGCTGCCTCTCACACTGGAGTGGAATCATGAGTGCAAACCATCGGTCTTTTACTCAGATTGGTCCTAACCGTTATGTTAACTTACCATGACTTCACTTTAAACTAGGAATATGTACAAGGCATTATTACAAGACTCCTCTAGAGACAGCGTTAGTACTTCAGAATTCCTTGCGTATGACACGCAAACGAATTTGAAACTAAGAGTACCAGACCACCTTTTTGACCCACTGTACCCCGATTTCATACGATTTTCGGTTTGGATCAGCCCTAACTGTGTTCCAGAGGTATAATTCTGAAGGCTTACGCCGTTATGAGGGGTATTTATTTGATTTCCAGGAAAAAGGTTTTTGTTCTATTTAATTTATTTGATCCTTGGATCAAATGGGAATCTGTAGTTATTTGTTTTTGTAGTTGTTACGGATTGTGTAAATGAGTGAGTGTCCTTATAGAATAGAAAACTTTTTTATAGACAGGAGTCCATAGGGGTAGTGACAATTTTACTTAACCTAGTGTTGGTAGGTTACAGACACTGAATCCACCACCGCGACATCAGGAAATCCTATCGATCTGCAAACACACTGAGAAGACTTGTTGGTGCTGCCACGAACACACTTCACCAGGGTTGCACATCTATTCATAATAATGGCGTCAAAATCATTAAGGGGATAACAGGACCTAACCGCAAAAACGGAAGTTTTAGAAGCAATAAAAGTTTATGATCGACTGCAGTAAACAAAATCAGAAAAATATATGATATTCTGACAGTGACCGCGCTTTAGGTCATGTAAGCCCCTTAATATTATTATCCTCAAACATCCCTGATGCACTACAACGCCACGGCCTTCACCGCAGCCTCCCCTTATGTTTTAAATACGTCCTAGAAGGATGTTTACCGACTTTACTGAGGTGATGTTCTTCAGAAAGGTCAGGTCCGTGTATGACCACATTTATGAACGTAAACAAAGCAAAAAGGATATGTAAGGATCGTAGCAGATTGGATTCTGTAGTTTCTGCCCAAAAAAATGAACGTTTTTGTGTGTGTTTTTAAAGTTATGTTTTTGTTCCTCATCTCTGTTCAGATTTATACTCATTTATATCTTGTCCAATCAACATTTAGATAAAAATCTTAAGCTTCATCGTTTCTTCAAGTTATTGGATTATGATATTGAGTTGTTTTAATGACATTGATGTCATTAATTGTCTCCTATATATTCATGACTATCTCTAGCCAATAATCTGGTATAAGGTATCAAAGGATATTTTCTAAACCTTCTTGTATTATTTTCCATTCATATTAAAGATAACCGCAAGTTCTCTTTTAACCTTAGATAATTATGCCCCTTTTTTATCGTGGAGAAATGCTCATGCATTCTGCGCTACCACGGGGAGAGAGTGCAGTTATGTGGGACTCTAACCCAATAAAACTCCACCGTGTCATCCTCTGCCTCTTACGGCGGGAACACGGGCACGCGTTAGCACTCATCCGTAACCCGGTTGTCCGTCACCGGACCCTCCTCTGGAGAATACTCTCCATCACCGGCGCACCAGTACACATAGCAAGCCGTGACCGGATTACCGGCAAAAGTCCTGACGAGCGGCCCCTCCTCGGGTTCCTCTTTGCTTCACCGTGGGTGACCAAGCCACTAAGCCCCCTACTAAGCCCCCCGCCTCGACAATGCGGGAACCCACAGGTGGGGAGAAAGATAACCTTAATGAAAGGTACGTTAAAGATAACCATGGGCGTTTAAGACACGCTTTTAATATGTTGTTTTTGTGACATTCATGACTCTCTAGCCAGTAATCTGGTATTAGGTACATAACGTTGGTTCTTTTCTAAACCGTCTTGTTTTTTTTTTATTCCTTAAAGATCACCGCAAGTTCCCTTATAACACTAGAAATAAAATGTCATGTTCCGCCGCAGAGCCACCATTTTAGAAACCGATCAATTATATCTTAAAATGATGTACAGACGCCAGCACATCAAGCTACCCGAAACTGTCAAAGTTCCCAATCAAATTTGAACCTTATGATTTAGCAATAAAGTTGAAAATCTATTAAAAAATTTGACAGATTGTAGTAACTTGATGTGCTGGCGTCTGTACGTCAAACGTACATTAAGTGCCTATACCGTTGTCGCTGCACGTGCATTAGATAATGATAAAATAGACATTGATTGTGACTCTGCTGCAGAGCATAGTCTCTAGCAAAGAACATGTACTCAGGAAAGATAAACGCTACGGTTTTTTGATGAAAACTGTTGTACAAATAGTGTTTATTGCGTACGTGTTGAAAAATATCATTATTAGACAGCGGTTTTATTTATTTTAACGTTACAAAAATTTTCATAGAAAGCGCCTGGTTATTTTGTGTCAGCAAAAGTTTTTCTAGACAATCCAATTTCAATTTAATTATTATTAAATTAACCGTAATACAAGGAACGTTTAAGATAACAATGCCACGAGTGTATCTTTAAGGCACACGCTTTTAAAATGACTTTTTTGTGTGATTCATGACTCTCTCTAACCAATAATCGTCTTTTTTTTCCCATAGATACCCTATTTTTATCATCATCTGACCCTTCTGCATTTCCACACATTCTCAAGCTAGCTTCGCATTCCGGCGTCAATATGGTCCTTACCCTCTATTGATATAATTTCGCGGTACAAAGGACCAGAATTTATTGTTCTCTGCCTTTGTTTGGTGCTCGCAAAACCAGCTCGTTTACAAAGCTTAATTGTAAGGGCTCCGAATATGAATTACATATGTCTTTATTTACTGTTGTACTTTGTAAGTTTGTACCTACAATATTTGATCTGAGTTAGTTGGTCTTTATACACATTCGGGTTCGGGTAGTCTGTGGAGTTGTATGTATGGTGAAATATCCAATTAGGTTTTACTTGGGATGTAATTATTATCAGTACGTTTGGTAGTATCATTTCAGCGGTGTTAGTTTTTAAAGGTCATCATTTTAGGAATTCAAATGTCTTTTGGGTGTCAGGTTCATAGTTTATGGCTCGAAATTAAAATCCATGATGGTGGCCGCCACCAATATTCTCCGAAAGCGCTAAGCTGACGAAAAATTTTAAGTTCGCCATGGCCATGGGTGTCAAGTAAAAGAATCAGATCATCTAAGTTTCAAGTGACGATAGCAATTCGTTACAATTCGAAACGAACAACGAAACGAAACGAAACGAAAAACGAGCCCAGAATCTCTAATAAAGATACGAGGGGGTTTATAAGTCGAATTGAGAACCTCTTCCTTTTTAAAGTCGGTTTAATATTAAAGTTGTGATACAGTTTGATTACTTATCAATCCTAATTCGTATTATCTTTTGATAAACAAATTTATGTTGGCAAATAAACTTAATGAAATCATAAAGAAGTCTAAAATAAAAACAGTCGTATTTCATTCGCTGTACCGCCGCCGCCGTGCTCTCGGATCCCGAAGCGCGCGTTCCGTATAGTGACATTTACCGTATCATATCGTACTACTTACGTCAGCTGAGTACCGTCATCATCATCATTCAGCCGAAAGACTTCCACCGGTGGACAAAGGTCGTCCTCAAGAATCGTCACGAGTTTTCTGCCAACCATACCAACTGCCAACAGTAAACAGTGCATTGTCGGAGATTCAACAAAAACACGTTTTTAAGTGATATTAATAAACGTTTAGTGAATCAGTATCACAACTTCAAATGGCCCAGCACGACAATATCGAAATGGCCACTACATCACCACCGAGAAATTTGGACGAAGAAACGTTACTTACCTCCGAACTTCGAATGCTTACGGAAGGAATGCGAGATATCAAACAGCAGAACTGGCTTATTGAAGGAAACATTTCGTCGTTGTCTGAAACTATGGGTAGAAAATTTGATAGACTTGAAAGTTGGTTCAATTCGAGGAATGCTGAGACTATGACTCTGAGACAAGCCTTATTGGACCAGCAGAATAAGTTCGACAATACTATGCAAATTATTAAATACTTTTTATTTATACTGGTGTTACTAGCGTTGCTATACAGCTATTTTGAAGTGGTTTCTAAACAGCGATTTGATTGGTCCACGATCTTTACACATTATTATAACTTATACAGACATTTACGGTAAAATAGAAACATCATTAACTCTACTATCTTTTTGCCTTCGCCACACATCAAAAAAATCATAAACGTGCCCACGGCGTCAGTCTGTCATGTAGTCGAACGCCTTGGGCGTTCTCATTTTGGTTTGTCATCTATGCATGACTGTCAAAAGGTTAAGAAAATGAGAAAGAACATTTCATTATTATATCCCTACCTTATTAATAAAATAATTATATCAGGTGAACAGTTACACACCGATTTCTCTCTTTCAGTTGTCAGTAATTTGAGTTTCGAAAGAAGAAGACAAAGCGTTTTGCAACTATACAGAC
This sequence comes from Luperina testacea, assembly GCA_927399505.1. NCBI lineage: Eukaryota > Metazoa > Arthropoda > Insecta > Lepidoptera > Noctuidae > Luperina > Luperina testacea. The sequence continues at coordinate 5,750,881 of OV656779.1, read as the reverse complement.
GCTATACGACGTTTATTTTTAAGGGGGCTAGTATAGATTATAATTTACTTATCATTCTTTTAATTAAAAACTTTTACCATTTTCCTCTCTTTTATTTATTATGACAATGCATGTGTTACCCACTTTTACTTAAGTAAGGTGAAAGCCATTCAATCATTAAAATCTATGCAAGTAGGTAATAAAATAATAACGAAGTCAAAAAATATAAGATGTCACATGTCTTCGAATTTTTGGTTCTACGACATGCTGGTTTCCTCACGATGTTTTCCTTCACCGTTTTTGAGAGCAGTGGTTGAAATAATTTACACAAAGTGAAGCGCCTGCTGGTTTCGAACTCACAACCTACAGCTAGTCACGGCCGTATCCACTGGGCCACCATTGCTCTCTCTAACATGTATGTATTTACAGAATTATAATCATTAAAACCATCAATACAACTCTCTAAGTTCATATAATCCTAATAAATGACTCATCATTTTAGCCGAAAGACGTCCAGTGCTGGATATAGGCCTCCCCCAAGTACCTCCACTTCGACCGCCGGTTCTGTAATTCTTTCATCCAACGGGTTCCTGCGGCCTTCACAAGGTCGTCGGTCCACCTGGGAGGCCTTCCAACGCTACATCTTCCGGTGCGCGGTCGCCACTCCAAAACCTTTCGGCCCCATCGACCATCTGTTCTGCGAGCAATGTGCTCTGCCCATTGCCACTTAAGTTTGGCAATTCTTCGGGCTATGTCGGTTACCTTGGTTCTACAGCGGATCTCTTCATTTCTGATTCGATCACGCAGGGAAACTCCAAGCATAGCCTCAATAACTATTTCCATGAAATACAAATCAATAGGATTATAGATAAACTTAGGGGTATAATCTGATGCTTTCGGTTGTTTATCCCGGTAGCTCGTTCCTATGGGACAATTTCCGAGATCCATGCGGGCGAAGCCACGGGCAGCAGCTAGTAAGGGAAATAAATGGCTATAACACGGCTGTTGACGTATAGTAAAAGTACGCAGTGGTGCACAACCCCACCCTATTTCAAGTTAAACAAATATCAACTTTATTTCTATGTCAATTAAGTTTATTTCTGAGTGACTAGCGCTATTGAAAAAGTTATAAAAATGTTTGAAGTTGTAGCGTAAACTGAACTTTATTGTGTAGGAATTAAAGTTATTTTTCCATTAATTCATATTTGTTTACATTTTTGGCAAATAAATCGCGAACGCAGATTAGGGTGTCCATTAATTTCCCTAACCACACTAACTAAATACTCAAACGAAATTAAGCACTTATCTGTACCTTTTCCCCACAAACAACTGAAAACGAGGGGAAAGCAAACAACATTAGTTAGCGCTCGTATTCTAAGCAGAATCGTTCGCTTCACGAGGTCAAGAACTTCGTACGAACTTCACTCGCTATTGACTTTATAGAACATCTATGTTGATTTTGTATGATAGTGTTGTGACTCATACTGAAGTAACGCAGCTGAAGTTCTGGCAGCTGATAGGATAGGAAAGAAAGAAGGAAAGAACAAAAAGTCGAGAGGGTGGGATACCCGGGTGAAACGAAATTCCTCTCGCTGTATATTATACACTTGCTCCTATAACCGCGACTTCGTCCGCGTGAAATTTTACATTTTACTGACAGCTACTATAATACGGGTCATATTAAATTAGCTATCGAAACTCCTTAGACATGATGGTAATTATCTAAACACGACAAAATAAAAAGAATTTAATGATTTTTTTTTTGGAGTCAACGTTTAATAGTTGTTGTTACTTGAAGTATGAGCTAGGAAAATCAGTTGTTTTTTTTTTTGTTTTATCGTTTTGAGATATCGATCACGTCTGTGAAAATTATAGAAAAGAAATTGATATTTCAAGTGACGACAATACCTCTTGTTGATGACCCAAAAAAAAAAATTATATTTACTTCTTTTTAGTTTTATCATAGTAGTTCATCTGGATAACGTGAACAGCACTGTACATACAACCGATTAAATACTTTTTATTTATGCTAGTATTTTTTCTATAGTACAAGCATCACTGCGCTACGCTAGGATTTCGCTCTGAGGCTCGGTATCACACCGCAACATCTTTCCTCTCGTTTCTCTGGTCTTCGTGTCCGTTGAGCGACGCATCGTCGCAGCGCAGTGATTTCAACGCAGTGAGTAGTAGTACTACACGATGACTCTGCGATGTTGCAACTCAACGCAGGTTATATCAACGTCGCACCTTTACGACATCGACGATCACCTTCGATATAAAGTAGGAATTCAAGTACGCATGTTTGAAAAAATGTGGGTGAAATAAATTATGATTGTGTCATAAGTATTTTTAACCTATAATAACATGATCAAACAAACTCACCTGCAGTGAAGTTCGATCATTATTGTACGAAGGCTTTGTTCGAAGATGTATATGTTTACCATGCAGCTTCTCCGACTCACTCGGCAACCTGTCGCGCTTTAGAATCTATATTTTAAAAATTATTAATGTTATCTGTGGTCTAGCTGTCAAACTTCATACTTTAGAGCTAAATTAGTTAAGCTCACAACTTCAAAAACAGAGGGTCTAAGTACCTACAATACAGGAGTAGGTACTGGGTGGGTGGGTACATATACATCTTCGAACAAAGCCTTCGTACAATAATGATCGAACTTCACTGCAGGTGAGTTTGTTTGATCATGTTATTGTACATCAGCTTTGTTCTCGATGTATATGTTTACCATGCAGATGTTTAGAGTTTACATCATGAAGTTGTGAACTTAAAACAAGTACGGTATATACACTAAGTAGGTATTAGAAAGGTGACACAATATAAAAAGAAACATCTTTTTATAAATCGAATTATATTAGAATACTATCAGTAATTATTAATTAACTTTTACTATGAAAATAACATTTCTTCTTGGAATGACAGTACTTATTAATCAAATTATATTAATTTTTTAACACTAGTCTTTAGTTTTCTTCTAATTAAATTATTACTTTTTCTGTATCAATCATTAATAATGTATTTTATAATTTATTGATTAAAAATAGCGTCAGTAAAAGAATCGCAAGTTATAGGTCTATTATAGAACCTTTCAAAAGTTTTTGACATACTGGTCCATCCCGCTGTCTGCCTAATTACATCTAAAGGCACGCCTTTTGACTTAGCCATAGAGGTTGCAGCATGTCTTGTACTATGTCCTGTAAACATATCAATATTTATACCACAACCTAATAAAACATTTTTAATCCAGCGCCCTATTGTTGAAGAAGACACAGGTTTGTGTGGTTTCTTAAATGATAGAATAAGTAAGTCTGAATTATTTCTTATATCTTTTGTGATTGCTAAATAGTCTCGAAGAGTCTTAGCTGGGCATAAGTTTTGTGGATTTATATAATATAAATTAATACTAGGCTGGCTGCGGCCTGGACCAGATGTCTTGACAATATCAGAAATTATAATATGAATGCCAGAGTCTGAATATTTTATGTTACTAATTTTTATAAGAGATAAAGTTTGAGCTCTGTGGGCTGTACTTAATGCTAACAACATCACCAATTTTTTAGAAATATTTTCTAAACTTAAATTATTATTCGGATACCAGTCTTTTAAGTTATTCAACACCTTGTTTGTGTCCCAAGTTACGTTATATTTTGGTAGCGGTGGTCTACCTTTATAAAATCCCCTCAATAATCTCTTTATGCGGTCATCTTCCCCAAGTTTAGAGTTACTAATTAATGAAAGTGCAGATTTATGGGAATTCAATGTCCCATAGGATGCACCTGAATTATATAATTTTGTGAGGAATGTCATGACATATGGCACTGAAGCTTGATAAGGATCAATACGGTTTTCTTTACAAAAATTCCACCATAACTTATATTATAAGTTATGGTGGAATTTTTGTAAAGAAAACTTATACAAAACTTATATAAAACTTATACTTATACTTACTTATTAAGTAACATTGTACTGTCTAAGTGTATTCACAGCAAGAGATCTAATCATTACATCCACAGCCTGTGTAGGACATAATCTATTTAACCAGGCTTGCCGGATAATATTCCTGCTATCAATGTTAATTGATGGTGGAGTGGGTGACTGTCTCTGAAAGAAGAGGATAAAAGATTCTTATGAGGAGATAAATGAACCAATTTTGATACCAAAAGTTCATTCATGATTGGATACCAAGGCTGAGATGGCCAATAAGGCATAACCATAATGCCAGTGGCCATATCCACTTTTATTTTCTGAATACATTTCAAAATTAAACTAAATGGTGGAAATGCATAGAAAAAATGTTGCGTCCAAGAAATTGTAAAAGCATCAACATCCCAAGCTTCTGGATCTGGTTTCCAAGATACAAAAAACTTACACTTTGTATTATGTCGTGATGCAAATAGATCTATGCTGGGACAGCCAAGTTCTGATACTATTTCTTTATAGGCAAGGTCACTCAATTCCCACTCTGTATCTGGATTTATTTTTCGAGATTGTTCATCTGCTTCCTTATTATCTGATGACTTAATGTATGATGCAAAGAGCCATAGTTCCCTATCTTCACACCATCTCCATATATCTTTTGACAATTGGTTAAGATGTAGGAATTGAGTGCCTCCCATTTTGTTAATATAGGATATTGCTGTAGTATTATCTACTCGTAACAATATATTTAATTTTCGTCTGTGTTTTACAAATGATTTTAATGCAAGAAATATGGCCAACAATTCTAAATAATTAATGTGATAATTAAGTTCTTCAGTTTTCCAATGGCCACTAATTTTGGAACTATTACATACACCCCCCCAGCCAGTTCGGCTTGCATCAGTAAAGATAACCATATCATAAGTAGGAGATAACATAGGTTTTCTAAATTTTTTAATATTAGTGAACCACCACTGAAGATCTTCTTTGATGTCTGAATTAACATACATTGTAGAGTCATAATTATTATTACTTTTTGTAAGAGCTTTTAATTTATAGTGCTCTAGTGTTTTAGTGTATAACCAACTGTACCGGGAGGCTGGACAAGCAGCCACTAATGTACCTGTCAACTTGGCAATGTCACGAATGGAGCAAGAGTCCATTTTGATATATTTGGCGACACTGTTTTCTATGCATTTCACTTTTTCTGAAGGTAAGCTAATTGTCATATCCAATGTATTAAAGACAAAGCCTAAAAACTGACAAGTCTGACATAGTACTGTAACACTTTTTTCAAAATTTATGACAAATCCCAAACACTGAAGTAAGGAAATAGTTTCTTGATAATTTTTGAGAGCAGAGGTATAATCTGATCCAATTAGTAACAAATCATCTAAGTACTGAACTGATTTAAAGCCTCTTTGACGGAGGTAAGTTACTACTACTTTCATTACTTTTGTAAACACCAGTGGTGCACTACAAAGGCCATATGGTAGAGATTGAAACTCATAAAGTTCTCCATAGCGGAATCTTAAAAACTTTCTATGACTTGGTGTAATGTTAACTAATAAGTACGACTCTTTCATGTCAATTTTTACCATAAAATCGCCTGGATTAAGGAGGGCCATGGTTGTCCTGATATCTTCCATTTTAAAATGGGAAGTAGCTACATATTCATTAAGGCTTTTTAGATTTAAAATAAATCTGTGATCACCGTTTGGTTTTGGAACTAAAAAAGTTCTTGACACAAATTGATTTCTACAGGGCTTACAAGGTGCTATGGCTTCTAAACTTAACAGATTCTGAATTGCCTCTAACATATTTTTATGTTCCTGGTCTGACTTTGACTGAAAAGGTTGTGGTTCTGAATGTTGACAAGGTACATCAATGAAAGGTATACTATATCCTTGGATATAACCTAAAATGACTTCATCATCACATATTCTTTGCCAACAGTTTATAAAATGTGAAAGTCTGCCACCATGGCTTACCTCTATTTGGTGGTTGGGGCATGTGGTTTTGATTGTTTCCACTGTCTCGACTCGGGGTTGGTTCTCCTCGGGAACTTCTGTTGGTAGTTCTTCACTACTGGTTGTTTCTTGGGCCCATTCCTCATTACCGTTCGAGAACCAGTGTGATGGTAACGGGATGGGCCACTGTAGTTTCCCTGTTTAGGGTTTGGGATGAATTTTTTAATAGAGTTTCCACTCTTTTGGCCATTTTTAATAGCTTTTATTTTCTCATTCAAATCACTTCCAAATAAGTACTCATCTCTTTCAACATCTTTTACCAAGTTTAAAAACTGTTTGTCTAATGCAGGCAATGTTAAATTTTTTCTTGCCTTTGTTTGCATGGCATGTAGATCAGCTAAAATTCTGATCGCATTACAGAGTGATGATATCACATTTATTCTATCCATGTTCTCATCTACTGTGAGTGATGACAATATTTTGCTCAGCATTGACAGTCCTCGTCCAAGCTGATTTTGTTCAATCTCAATCTTCTTATCACGATTGCAAATGTTTTCACCTACCGCTGTAGCAATTTCAAGATTCAGTTTGGGTGCAATCAAGTACGGACAATTTTCAGGTATAACCTCCTCCATAAGCGGAGCCTTTGCCTCTTTTTTAAGTCCGGCTTTCAATATAGTGTTCATGATTCGAGCCACGTCCTCAACTAAGTTTGGACCAAACTTTGGTTGCTCTGGGAGTGGGTCTCCTAGTGCCGTGAGGATGTCTGTACTTAGTACAGCTAAGGAAGAAGAAGCATTGTTAGCTTCTAGTATTGTATCAACTTGAGTTGACACTTCCTGATCCTGAGGTTCAGTTTGTGACAAATTTACATTATTTTGGGGGACCTGTTCCGTCATGGACTCATCCGACGTTGAACCATTATCTGAAAAACATTTGAGTTTTATTAGATTATTTCAACCCATTGAGCACACCCATGTATCGCGTACATGGCTTGTGTCTAAAATTCATAGGTAGTACCTATAGGTACCTCACTATGATATTTCGTTACGACATGTCTGTGCATCACGTACACCGCCCATGTCTAACCACATCTTGTCCGAAAACAAAAAGATCACGTCGATGTATCACGTACACCACCCGTGTCATGTGGTAGGTTTAAGTTTTTTACCTGGGGTTTCACTTTGGTCCAAACGATCTTTCAACCGTTTTTCAATTTTTCGTATCTTCTTTAAATATTTTTCTAATTTTCGATCACCCTCACTAAGTTTGTGTTTTCTACCCATTTCTGTAGTGTACACACTGAAAAAAAACACTAAATTAACTATTTTTATTTAAGTAAATAACTTTTTTACAGCGCCGGTTACCGCGCGAAACGAAAGAATGAAGTTTGACAGCTAGACCACAGATAACATTAATAATTTTTAAAATATAGATTCTAAAGCGCGACAGGTTGCCGAGTGAGTCGGAGAAGCTGCATGGTAAACATATACATCGAGAACAAAGCTGATGTACAATCACATAAATCGTTATCTAGAATATTATAGTGTTTAGATTAAAAAAGATAGCCAAGTGCAGGAAGACACTTGTAGAAAGTAGGTACCTACTGTGATAAATAACTTTAGCTTATGGAGCATCCACGACCCACGTGTACCTAAGGTATTTTCCAAAATTATCAGTTGAAAATATAAACAATTGGATCAAAAAACTGTTTTCTCGAAATAGTTGAAACCTTTGCTAATAAATAAAGTCTACTATAGTTATAGTTCTACTAGTTTATACCGTTGAAGAAATTAAAACTGACAAATTGTGTATCGATCGACCTTGTAATAATATGTTTGACGTAAATGTGAAATAATATCTAAATGACTACACTATATTACCTATATTATGACTTAAATGAATAAACGAGTTGATATATTGATAATGATGATCTAAGTATTTAAAAAAATTAAATGTAATAAATTTTTGATTAATGTTTAATACATAAAATGTAAATTGTAATAATTAGAATCACTATTACTTAACACATTGAAGGACACTGAACGAGATACAATAGAAGTTTTATTGTTATTACGTCGAGGGGCGTTAAGTGTCCGCCAAAGTGTTAATATTATGTAATTTGATATATAAAATTTGCAGTGCCTTTACAGAGTACATGTCCTAATACGTGTCACGAAATTTGAATGCATGCCTATTAACCAGTGTCTTACATGTTAGCAAATCAATAAATAAAATAAAATAAAACCTACTTGTAGATGCTGTGCCACTTACAAATTGAGTGTTTCGATTTGATTATTTGATGAATACTTAAGCCTGAAATTCTAATTTTAAATCACCTTATCCCTTCGTATAAGAATAACAGCAGATTTTTTTTTAATAACTGACGAAAAATTTCAACGAAGTGGTTCCAGAATCATACAGCCGATCGATTCTGTAAAAATCTCACCGTGAAAACTTAAGTGAAGTGAGTTTGTTTTTGCTAGGAATTGACACTATTGACAGCTCACTCCACGCTCACTTCACCTATAATAAGTTTTCACGGTGAGATTTTTACAGAATAGCACCGCTGTAATGCTATTCTGTAAAAATCTTATCGTGAAAACGTAGGAGAAGTGAGCTTAAAGTGAGCTCAATCCCTAGCATCAGCCGGTCGATTCAGTTAGAATCTCACCGTGAGAAGTTAGGTGAAAAGAGCTGCTGTCATTCCACCTGAAACTAGAGATTGATACTAATGACAGCTCACTTTAAGCTTACTTCACCCAAGTTATCACGGTGAGATTTTTATAAACTATCACTACTAGTGCAATGACAACTCACTTTAGACTCGCTTCACCTAAGTTATCACGGTGAGATTTTTACAAAATAGCACCGCTGAACATAATAACAGGTTGTACGTTGATGTCCCTGCCATCCTGTATGTTTTTGCAGTAATTAATTGCGATTCATGCTTTTTATCTATACTCAAAGTTTTTCCTTTCAAAAACAAAATAGTACCTAACTCCTTTGATTTAAGTGCAAAAGCTAAAAGAATACCTTCCGACACCATTGTTAAAGAGAAGCGTCGATTTTCGATAAATATCAACACCTACCTACCTGACTAGGGAAAGGGGGGATCCCCCCATTTTTAATCTAAGATAAAGGGTACATTGAGTGCTTAACCATCGTGTCTGGCTAAGACTATGTTACATTTACAGTTAACTTGCACCTTAAAATCTAAGACATAAAGTCTATTTTAGATGTCTTGTGTGTGCTTAGTAACTTTGCATCGCGATACTTGACGACTATTTTAGTTATACGGTTGGGAGGACTTGAATTTTAAAGGAGCAAGGTTGAGATTCGAGTGACTGAAGTGTAGATTTTAATGTGGTTTTTTCCGTATCTGTAGATAGTAGACTTGACAATAGGGCCTCTTGTTTCACCGGTCGGTGAACGTACAGGTAGCGATTTTAGTGCATAAGAGAACGATTTAACCCTCCGACTAAAATTTGAATGATAATGCTTCTTGTTCTTCGTGTTGCTGGCACTACTGTATTTCAGCAGAAGAGCAATTCTCGTAATTTTAAGAACGTTCAGTCTGATCTCAGTCTCAATCTGTAAAAAATATCCCTAATTTTCCTACATTTTTGACAAGTTTTTGACAATAATTGTTTGTTACTGAGATGAGACTGCGACTAGATTTTAAACAGTTTAATTTACGAGAATTGGCCTTCCGACCAGCTGCGATTCTGTAACCATCTCACCGTGAAAACTTAGGTGAAGTGAGCGTGAAGTCAGCTGTCAATAGTGTCAATTCCTAGCAAAAACAAACTCACTCCACCTAAGTTTTCACGGTGAGATTTTTACAGAATCGACCGGCTGGTTGGCCCAAAACATCGCCACTTCCACGGCGTCGTCGGTGGCAGCGCAGATGTCATTTGGACTGCATGTTTTAGGACACAGAGTGCAGGATAGGAGGTGGAGCATGGTCTGCGATATAGCTCCACATCCACAACCTACTGCCATCCCATCGTGGTAGCGTCACTTTACCAGGTTGGAGTAAGATCTTCCCACTTGTGTCCAGAGACGGTTCAGAGACTTCCAACGATGGTGCTTAAAATGTCACCGCCACCTATAAACATTTAATACCAGAGGTATTACAAATACATTGCCATCATAGAGACAAAGCTGGAATATCTCATGCAGCTGCAATAACCCCGCACTTCCACCCCCTTCAAGCCGAAAAACAACAACACTGATTGGCAGAAGAAATCGGGAACACAAACAGTACAAGGATCTTTTAATGCGTGACCAATCGGAACTAGCGCCGCCATCTTGTTTTTTCGATACCTATAGGTATTTTACCTCATGAAGCGACGCGCGCTTTAGTTGAGGTTACTAAATGTACAAACACGCTGTGATTTTTTATTTCATTTTTTATTTGAAATGGGTTTGCTCTTGACTCTAGTCACAGCTCTAGTCTAGGTCAGAGGTGACAGAGACGAAAAACATTTGTGTGTAAGCGCAGGGGTTCGTACCGTCCGAGACAATGGTGAAATCAGAGGAGTGTGTCCTGTGCTGCCGCTACTCGTCTTCACGCATACATTCGCAGCATGTTTGTACACTTGGTTACCACACATGTAAAGCGCGCTTCGTGAGATAAAAATACTGTAGAATTCTGTGACAAATACACAAATGTTTATCAGCAACGCACCCTGTCAATTTCATGCAGGCGCCTAAAGATTCTTGGAGTACAACTTCTCCGCACGAGCTTCGTCTTTAACAAAGAGTTCCCGCTATTCTTTCACCATTCTAACCTAAGCCTTATCCATCTGCCTGTCCCTCTCTTCATTGACAATAGATTATCTACGAGTCGGACACTTCATTATACCGTATTATATTCACAAACTATACATTGTACAAAATGCCTGCGTTCGATGCACTGTAGGTAGATAATGTCTGAAAGATACACAAAGAGTTTACTTATAACAAAAGCTGCTAAGGTAAATATCTTACGCATGATATTTTATGATTTTCCGGTCAGGAGGATCCTCTGCTATTTTTATTCTTTTGTTTTATTCTGTCTTATCCACTTTACCTATGTCTGATCTCCTTCTTATCCCCGTACACATAGCATTACACATTATAGGCTGAATATACTATCAAGAGTAAGTTTTAAATGTACAGAGACAATATAAATTATAAACATTTCACAATTGTAAAGTCAGAGAAATCAATTGTTAAGCAAATTGACTACCAACTTAAATTGTAGGTACGTATATTCAAATCACAACTGTCGCTCTTTGCAAGTTACTTGAAATGGCACGGCAAATTGACGTACTTAGTGTCAATTTGTTTAAAAAATAATTTCCTTCGCTGAACATTTCAGGACAACTGAAGGTATTTAATTAATGCTCAATCTAGCTCTTAAATGAAGCATGCTTGAACATTGAAACGCTTAATAATTTATTGCAATGTTACCACACCAACACGTAACGTTGAAATTAATTTTATATGTTAGTAATATGACATGTTCTACTTCATTATATATGTACATAAGTTCCAAAGTAATTTCTGTTACATATTATGATGAGGACCCCATTTTTGTTGGAGCTCTGAGGTCAGCGATTGTACTGTATAAAATTATACGCTCATGCTAAACTTTGAGCCCAAAAATATTTTTAACTTGGGATCGAATCCGTAACGAGATGATCCGGCAGAAAACCAATTTGTCGACATAGCTCACTGAATAAGCAAGCTGAAGTGGCAATGGGCCGGCCATATTAGCCGTAGAACCTATGACCGTTGGGGTAGACGTGTCCTTGATAGGAGACCGCGAATCAGCAAACGTAAGGTAGGACGCCCTCAGGCTAGGTGGAGGGACGATCTTCGCAGGACGGCTGGTAGTAGTTGGACGAGAGTTGCCGAAAATCGAGTTGAATGGCGTGCAATAGGAGAGGCCTATGTCCAGCAGTGGACTGTTGTAGGCTGATGATGATGATGATGATGATGATTCAACAATTTAAATAAAACACACGCTAACAGTAGCAATGGCTTTCATTTTGACAGTTGAACAACATTCATTGCGTTATTTAAGTTGTTGAGCAGATAAATTCGAACATTATGAAGCAATGGATGTGTAATATCCTTCAAAATTGTTCAGATTGTGTTTGATCGTGTATTACGCGATTAGGGTGCTGGTCACTTACACACCATAGTGTTTTAAACCGACTGCGTGACAGCAAAGACACGGTTATGTTTTTCACACGGTGGATGATTCTTTGCAGTTGGTGGCATAAAATCTAAGATTGACATACATAATAATGCCACAGACTGCTCAAAACGATCTCAGATTTTATTTATTGCTGAATGGGCCTTGATCACGCCTGATGGAAAGCGATGGAGGAGGTCTATGATTGAATGAGCGTGCCCAAAGGCACTGGAATTCCCACGCATCGACGAAACGCAGCAGGCTGCTTGACGCCGAACTCCGCTGGGAGGGGCAAACCAGGCGGGCTCTACCACCGCAAGGGAAGATTTGGAAAGTCATATAAGGTGTTGGATGTGACTGTCCAGGATGCTCCCAGCGCTCGGTTCAGTTGTCTGGCGGAGCAAAATTGTTTTCATTTATTTTGACATTTGCTCAGGAAGAAAATTATACTGCCACTGTTACATCCCCTAAGCCCGCTTTTCATGGCCCCACATTGATGCCATGTTTACGGAAATGAGAGGAAATGAATTTTATCATAATCTTTGTAAGAAGATGAAGAATTAATGAACGTTGAGACAGGCAAATTACTTTACTAATATTATTTTAAAGAATATCCCTCTGAAATATCTTGATGGAATATTTGCTGTTATAAGTGGTATACGCTAAGTTAGCATGCGAAATTAAAATTGACGTTTTTTGCAAATTTGTTCATAATAATATAATCTTATTGATTGATATTTCATGAATAGTCATTCAATAGGATTATAATAAGCTTAATAGGGTTGTGTTAAAGATTTATATGATTATAATTCTGTAAATACTTATTTCTTACGGTTGCGAATCATATTTTGTTCAAAATACAACCTGACACTGACTTGAAAATTGCAAAAAAATGTAAGAAAATTTGAATTTCGCGGGCTACACTGGCGCATCCCCCTTAAGGGGCTTACATGACCTAAAGCGCGGTCGCTGTCGGACTACATAGAAAAGAAAGAGAAGAGAGAGAGTAAGTTTTTTTTTTTCAAGTACATGAAGATACGGCCTGTGACGAAAATAAGGATAATGATGAAATTGGGCACTATAAAATTTTTCGAAGACAGAACTTTATCCCCCTTACTAATAAACGTATCTATTACTATCGGATGAATAGTTACACACCGGTTTCTCTCTTTCAGTAATTTAACTTTCGATAGAAGAAGACAAAGCGTTGTGTAACTATACAGACGCTATACAACGTTTATTAGTAAGGGGGTATTTGTATCAGGGGGACCAAGGGTGCCCAGACACGGGGTCGTCTGGCGCCCATATGCTGGTTTGGTCCCTGGGGTGGTCACGGCGTGCTATGTGTTCTGGTGCGCCGGTGATGGGGAGTACTCCCCAGAGGAGGGTCCGGCAACGGACAGCCGCGGCGGGTTCACGGATGAGTGCTAACGCGTGCCCGTATTCCCGCCGTAAGCGGCAGAGGAGGACACCGTGGAGTTTTAGTGGGTTAGAGTTCCACATAACTGCACTATCTCCCCTTGGTAGTGCAGTATGCATGAGCATTTCTCCACGAAAAAAAAAAATAAGGGGGTATTTGTATAGCTTTAGGCCCTTTACACAGACACGTTTTTCTTGCCGTGAAAAACTACGGCTTATTCTTGGCGTGTAAGCTCGGTCGTCAGTGTTGTATGGATCAATATGGAAGCTTGATGACGGACACGTTTTTTCTACGGCGTGATTTATACGCTGTACCGTAAAGAAACCGTGCCGTGTACAAAGGGCAATGAGGGTTTTCTGAAATGACGTTCGCTAGGTGGCAGCACTGACACGTCAGGTCCAGGCATCTGTCAAAGAGCCTATATTTTCTTTAGTCATGACTGAATGATGAACGAATGAATGAATCGAATGATGAACGTCATCATATATTTTATATTGGAAGACCTCTTGTCACAGTGGTGCCAACTGGTTTCGTAAATTTTCACGAAAACCCTCATTATGTAGGGTCGCAGGGACATCGACGCGCAACCTAGATTCTATGGATTCAGTACATGATTTTGAACCCCTGCCATGGAACTTTTCAACGGTTATTAAAAACAAATTAGCTCTTTCTGTGTTTCATACATTTTGAACGTACGGTAGCACGTTCCCGTGGGATTATTTTCGACATCCACGCGGGCTTAGCAGCGGGCAAAAGCTACTACTATAGAAAAAGTATACCTAAAAGCGATTATAAACTTTCTATTCGAACTAAAAACTTTTCTATTATGATTTCAGATTCGAGCGGCCATTTTATTATGAAAATATTCAACCTTAAAAAAGTATAGAACAATGGACGCACCTCTAATAAATACCTTTTTTATTTTGTTAGGCTACAACGTGATTTTGAATACACTTGAGGACAAGATAAATAGACCCATCTTTTGAACACGCTTTTATTGGCTTCACTTGTAACTAACTAACTAACAATGTACCTAACAAAATCTTTGAAATGAATTTTAACCTACTTTTAATTATTTATAGGAAGCAGTAACTTTTAATTATTTATAGGCTAACTACCGAGTAGTTAGCCACGGGACTGCTTCGACGACTAATAGAGAAGTATGGAACAAAAAGGCATGTTGCACCGACCCCAAATAAATTGGCATATGGGTAGGTATATAATGATGTGTCTCATGTCATATGGGTAGGTATATAGTCCCGTGGCGAACTGACTGATAGCTGAAGGTAAAAAATAAGAGGAGAAATATGAGATGATCATTTAAATGTTTCTTATGGTAAGATGGAGAGACGACACTTAGCCTAAAATTACGCTTCGATCTGTTAAAATGACGCCAGAATGTACTGATTTTTTGAGTTAGGTCAGTGGTCTCAAAGATTCAATTATCGCGCTTCGCAGACCCGTTAAAAATAAACAAGTTTCAGATCATCATCATCTGCCTAGTCTTTTCTAGCCAAAACGCTGTAACATTTAAACATGCCAGATGGATTTTCAGACTCACTATAGACGCTCACAATCAAGCGACCATCAAAAAAAAAACAAAAAATAAAAGAAACAACATTATACATAAACCGAAACAAAACACAATTTAAAACATTGTCGTACATCGTGTAGTTACCAATTATTCTGGCTTGCAGTGCACGTACCTATGTACAATACACGTCAGGGCCAGATTTCCACCACTGTTGCAGTTGCACCGTGTTTTGTTTTCCGTTTTATTTTATTACCCACTTCGAGTTGTTTATTAGAGCGTTTGCATTTCTTATTTTTTTAATAAAAATCTGTTCTCGATATTTTTCATATTTCGAGAGTGATTTTGCTGTTAAAATTGTTTTGAATTATTAATCTAGGTTTTTTTTTTTTTTTTTTTTTTTTTTTTTTTTTTTTTTTTTTTTTTTTTTTGGATATGGCATCTCGTAGTTGACCTTGAGAGGTCGTGACTACTTAACCGGACAATCCTGCGGCTGCCTTGAGAGAACTCAAAGCCTCCAGCCAGGGGCTTAAAACTAACTAAATAAACTAAGCGACTACACGCTAAGGGCACCCCCTGTGGGGTACGAGCCTCGGCTTAGGGCGTCGCTGGGGGGAGGGCAGCAAGTTGGGACAGGCTGGATCTAATTTTGATTATTTAACGAACGATGGGGCCGGCATTTCCTAATTGACTACTCTGAGAAGAAATGCCGAAACAAACTCAGAGGTCAGAGTCGGGAATTTAAATCTACTGGCTCAGCTGCGGCGCGGGCTGGCACTACATCGGGCAAGGGTCGGTGGGGGGCATTTACTGGGGGACGTCGCGAGGGACCTCGTCGGCGAGGCCGGTATGTCGGTTTCTTGTATCTGTTTTTCCTAAGCGTGCTGGTTGCCCTACTGCTCTCTTGGAGGACGGTTATAGGGTCATCTGGGTCGGCGAGAACGTGCCTTGGACGGCGTAGTTTACTAATTTGGGAGGGAGTATATCTGGCGGCCTCGACAACCAGCGGGTTTCGATGGTTGGGGGCGGAGTCGAAGAAGTGCTTGGAAAGGCGCTTCATGAATTGGTGGATAGTGGGGATTTTGAGATCGACATGGAGGATCTCATTTCGGACGAACCAAGGGGCTCCCGTAGCCTTTCGGAGGAAACGGTTCTGGAGGGTCTGCATCTTATGGATGCGGTGGGGCTTTGCGTGTGCAAAGACTACGCAGGCATAGGTCATGATTGGGCGAATGCACGCTGTGTAGATGCGCAATTTGCACTTAAGTGACAATTTGCTGCGTGCATTGAGCATCGAGTGGAGGCTACCGAGAGCGAAGGCGGCGCGCGAGCGAACCGCCTTTATGTGCTCTGCGAAGGAGAGATGTCTGTCGAGGATAACACCGAGATATTTGGCTTGCTTCTCCCAAGGGATCGGCTTGCCGAACATGGTGATAGGTCGGGGGGGGGATTAATCTAGGTGACGTTTTATTCATATTTACTGTTATTTTTAGGGGTCCGTACCCAATGGGTGCTAACGGAGCCCTATTACTAAGCCTCCGCTGTCCGTGGCCATGGGTCCGTCCATCTGACTGTCAGCGGTCTGTAATTCTGTATCTCATGAAGCGTACAATGCGTGCCACGAAAGATGAGACTTGACCCCGCCTCCCCCGCTCTTTCCGCCGCCCCTATGACGTCCGGTCCCGTCCCGCACTCAGACCTCATACCTAAAATCGTGTACTGCGCATGTCAAACCACGTGGTGTGTCAAGTCTCATCTTTCGTGGCACGCATTGTAATAGGTAGACTGTTGAATTTCGCAGAGTGTCGCCGCGATAACAACACATACATACATAGGTACATACTCAACCTATAATATTCCCACTGTTGGGACACAGGCCTCCTCTCTGTGAGAGGGGGTGGGCCGTAATCTACCACGCAGGCCCAGTGCGGATTGACGTCACATGTCTTCGAATTTTCACACACGTAATCCAACATATAGACACATAATGGAAATAAATAAAAGGATTTCTTGTATAGAGACCCCTCTTAAAAGAAACGTGACTTTTTCGTCGTGTTTCGCCCTTCGTTACCTTCATGTGCGAGTTCGACCCGCAGACAGATGATGATATTAGGTAAAAACCTTACTTTTCATATTTTAAGCCTAAACAGATTGTTTCCGATAAATTCTTAAACCCTTAGACTGATTCTAGAAAGCCCTGTCCACTTCTGAAGCGGTGTTTAAAGCCATACAAAATTAATCAGGAACTTAAACGGAGCATGTACCTACGAAGCCGCATCGCTTAAATTACACTGAAGGATTCAGGTCACTGTGAAGTTTGAATAGGTAGAATCAGCGTCTTTTCTTTAAACATAGCTGTGTTATATACATATATTATATTATAGCTAGGTTGGATGGTCCAGTCTAACTAGATATAATAAATCATAATATTAGGTACATGGAGCAAAACATACAATATTCTTATGGGTCGTCAGAAATCAGAAAGTCTGACAACCAGTCTTACCAAGGGTATCATATTACCTAGTAATTGGGTTGTGGAGGTCAGATAGGTAGTCGCTCCATGTAAAATACTGGTATTCCGCTGCACCCGCTTAGACTACCCCAACATAGTTGGGAAAAGGCTAGGCAGATGATGATGATGATTAGGTACATGGAGCAATATTAATATATTATAAAAAGTGGCATGGAATTGACGCACAACCTGTTACGATGGCATCGTTCCATGTAAAATACTGGTATTTAGCTTGTCCTGGTTAAACTGGAAGCCGACTCCAACATAGTTGGAAAAAGGCTAGGCATATGATGATGAGTTATTGCACTTTTCTTTGAAACAGCAGATTTTTTTATTGATAGCCGACGAACAGTTTGCGCGTCGATGTCCCTGACACTCTATAATATATTTTTATCTAACCTGTCTAATACTTTTAAGTCAGATGGTACATCAACTTACCATCTTACTTAAAAAACCTAAATACAACTTTTACCCATATTATTTAGGTACCTACCTCACTCCAGTTTATTCCATATTCTTCGTAGCTCAAAGGCCACTTGAAGAGGTACATGTCGTTTAGAACTTTAATTGCCCGTGACCCACAATGCCGGTAGTTTCCTTACCGAAATAAAGCCATAAGTGCCTAAGTTTCTAGCTACTTGAAGATTTGTCCAATTGCCTGTGTAGGCTAATAGGTATCTCTGTCTTATCGGCCAAAAGCTGAGGACTTGCAAACAGACTTCATGATAAGCAATCGTCGTTCGAAAAATTAATCTTAGATTAACTAAACAGTCAATCCGGTACCTCCTAAGGTTGAATGTTGTGACATTCAACCTTAGGAGGTACCGGATTGACTGTTTGACAGACCTTGTCGTTTTACGACGTGCATGTGTGCACGTCGTAAAACGATAAGGTCTGTTTGTCTATGTGACAGTAAGGGAGAACCGACCTTAACACTCTCTTCTTGTTCAGCCTTTCGCCACCCAATGCTGAGTGTAGGCATTCTGAAATGCACGCCATTCTTCTCTGTCTCTAGTCTTCCTAAGCCAGGGTCGGCCAGCAATCTTGGCCAGGTCGCCGGTTCACCTCATCGGCTGTCTGCCCACACTTCTAATATCAGGTATAGGTCTCAAATCCAACACTGTTCCACCCCATCTGCCATAATATGTTCTACGCCCTATGTGGCCCGCCCATTTCCACTTTCTTCGCGCAACCATAAAGGCTATGAAACACTGATATCGACGGAAAAAAAAAATTACTGGGAATTGTTGTCAAAAGTTTCACCCTTGGTGAAGTTTCAATTTACTTGGAATTGTCAAAAGTTTTAAACTTGGTGAAGTTAGTTTCAATTTACTGGGAATTGTTGTCAAAAGTTTCACCCTTAGTGAAGTTTCAATTTATTTGGAATTGTCAAGTTTCAACCTTGGTGAAGTTTAAATTTACTGGGAATTATTGTCAGAAGTGGTAAATCAATTAAGATGTCGACTATACGTACACTAATAGGTACCGTCAGCAACATAAGTCGATTAACACATAAGTTTTTTTAATCTCAGTTATTGAGCAGAAACAAATTTTAATCAAAAAACAAATTATTTTGCTCAATAACTGAGATTAAAAAAACTAAAGTGTTAATCGACTTTTGTTGCTGACCGTACCTACATAAAATATAGAGTTATAGAAGATTTCTTTTTTAAGTTTGTTTGTTTGATGTTATGTCGTTATTCTGCTTCCTCGTGCGCGAAATGGTTGTCAGAAACTACTAACATTTATAGGACGATCACGAAAAGGTTTTAAGAAACTGCAAGGCTTGCGTACAAAATAGCCAGAAGAACTCCTTTTGAAAAGGCTCTTTTAGTAACGTAGGTACCTACCTCTAGGTAAGGTCACAGATTTCTCCGCAACTTTCCTACCTAAAAGGACTAGAAGAGGAACGCGTCGTTTTGAACTTAAATTGCCCGTGACCCGATGTCCCATTAGCTTTATTATAGGTTTACATCGAGAACCGTGCTTGGCATCTACTAAGTACTTGAGATACCCACTACTTAAGTACATACTACAAAATAGTTTCATGTTATTGAGTCAGATTGGCCCTACTTATCTACTTACTAAATACAATAAAGCAGCCCATCTACAGCAGTGCGATTCTGTAACCATCTCACCGTTAAAACTTAGGTGAAACGTGAGCGTAGAGTGAGCTGTCAATAGTGTCAATTCCTAGCAAAAACAAACACACTTCACCTAAGTTTTCACGGTGAGATTTTTACAGAATCGACCGGCTGGTAAGTAAGTAGTCACCGCCGACTCTTACTGTGTGTAGGTGCAGGAGCTCTCGGAACCGACCGAAACAATGGCGGAAGTCGGAAATGTGTGTGTTTGCGTGCGCGTGTCGCTGTGTGAGATAAAAATAGTCTATTAAAATATCTTGGAGACATTTTAATACAGTATTGCTAAAGCTGTGAATGTGTGCGTGAAGACGAGAAGCGTAAGTAAATAGCACGCATTTCACACTTCGCCATTGTCTCGGACGGTACCGAGAGCTCATGCACTTACATAATATGTGTACCTACACACATTTACAGCGTGTTTGTACACTTGATAAACACAAGTAAAGTGCGCGTCGCTTCGAGAGATAATGAAAATACTATGCCAAAGGCATTTTAAAGAGAGCGTTGGCCCAGTAGCCACGGCCCCAACTTACGAGTCGTAGGTCGTGGGTTTGAACCCAGCTAAGCAAGCGCTTTATATCGTAGGAATAATTTTATTACCACACTGCTCTCATAAACGGCGGTGAAGGAAAATATCGTGAGGAAACCGACATATCCTGGAACCGAAAATTCGAAGACATGTGACATCTACCAACCCGCACTGGGCCCGCGTGGTAGACTACTGCCCCTCTCACTCCCTCTCTCGAGGAGGCCCGTGTCCCGCCAGTGGGAACATTACAGGCTGATTACGCAGAGGCATCGCAGGTGCGTTGTCATCCTTCAGACAAAACTGAAGATCTAATTATTTTGTGACTGTACCTAATGTACATAATTAGTAATTATGTACATTAGGTATATAGGTACAGTCACAAAATTATTGTAATTATTGTGTAATTATTAATTACACCGGCACCCATACCCTTCAAATCGGAATAAAAGCATCGCTGTTTAGTGGCAGAATTAGGTAATCAGGTGTTGGTGTTAATCGATAGGTGATTCCCCGGACAAGCTTCTTTATCGTGCTCTGTTACTAGATGATAATAAAAATGTAATGGTTAATTCCCTTTTATTAACATAGTTTTATCTTATCAATAAAATATGCGGTCAACACGTAAATAAATAATAGATATGCAATTTTTATCAACTTGTCCAACGCCAGATAATTTTATCCGAGGAATAATTTTGAATTTTTGATAGTTCTTCCATATTTAATCAGTCTGACGTCAATTTTATTCCACGAATAAAAATTATCTGTCTGATGTGCTGGCGTCTGTACATCGTACATGTACGTCTGGCATACTCTAAGCTTTGGTTTCCTTGTAGAGTGGTTACGACATAATAATATTATACCGGCCATAAACGTTTTTAAGACTAGAATTTTTAATCTTAGTGTGGCATTAGAGCTGAAGTGGAAAAATTTCAGCTAACTTTTGGAGGGTAGTATAAAGATGCAGTGAACGTTTCAGACGACAATTTTAACACATTGCATCGTTAGAATAAAAGCGTGAAAAATATCTTATTAAGCAATAGAATAGAATAGAATAGAATAGGTACTCTTTATTATGTACACCATATAAATTACAGACATAAATATAGATACTGTACAAAGGGCAATTTCCAATTTCCAATTTTCTAATTTCCAATCAGATTTAGATTTTTTTTTTCCAATTTTTTTTTTCTGCAATTTCCTTTTCATGACGAAAATTGTAGGTACTGGAACGTGCAAAAGCCTGTGCTTGCTTCCGTAGTTTATCAATGCTTCTGTCGACATATGCTTTTGGTATTAATAATGTTACAGTACCCGGCGATAAATATTGCACATCGACCTTTGGAAAGAGACAATCGGCTAATTTCGGCTTCGTAGAGCGTTATCTCTGTCGCACGAAATACAAACAGTCCGGTATCTATTAGGAGCTGTTAAAACAATTATGATTTGCTTCTTTTGATAATTATTTTTATTCTTTGTATAAAATCGATAGGATCGAATAGGTCGATGTGCAATATTTATCGCCGGGTACTGTAATTATAGTGCCTTTTAGGAAGTTTTTCTGTTTTATATCCGTACCTAAGTCTAATGCTGTATTTCCACTGTTGGGATGTATCCCACGGAGAGAAGACCTGTTAGTAGGTCTTCTCTCTGTGAGAGGGAGTGGGCCGTGATCCACCCCGCGGGCTCAGTGCGGGTTGGTAGATGTCACATGTCTTCGAATCTTTTGGTTCTAGGACATGCCGGTTTCCTCACAATGTTTTCCTTCACCGTTTTGAGAGCAATGGTGATGAAATAATTTACACAAAGTAAAGTGCCTGTCAGGTTTCGAAGCTTATTGTCTTACTAGCTCTCGCCTCCATTTGCACGGGATTTAAATACACTTTATCACAGGCCGATAGGGTATTAGGTAACTATTCCTGCTGCTGCCAAGCCCTCGGAATACAGGTGTGATGTCATGTCATGTTCAGGCCCCTATATTCCATTGGGCAATCTGGGCAAGCGTCCAGAGCCCCGCGATCGACGGGGGCCCCGGCCTGCCCTCAAAAAATCATTCTTTGCAGCCAATTTTCGTTCTCTTTCCATGCAACGTATTAGGTATTAGTACCTCATTCAATGACAAAATAATTGATTAGCAGTGCGAATTTTAAGCATTAATCTGTGAATACTAAGAGTTACTTTCCCAAATCAATATAAAATATTAAAAAATACGCGCATTGACGTGGAGTTGCGGACACCAGCCCGTATTACCTATTACCTACATACTTTCCCAAATCATATAACGATTATTATTAAGTAAGTACCTATTTATTGTGATTGTAAAGAAATAAAAAAAAATCTAATAATTTTATAATTTTGCTTATCTAGGTACTCTTAGCTACACAGGGGCCCAGTATCCTTATGTGCCCAGGGCCCCCAATAGGTTAAAGACGGCCCTGGTCATGTTGCGTTATATTTTCCTACATTATTAGGAGTATTAACAAAGCCATAATATCCTTATTCTCAAAACTAAACCCTTTATTCAAGATCAGTTGATCCCACCAATCAGAGCTACCTTCAATATATTCATAGCGTTTCCCAGTAGTACTGTGTTACAATATTTCCAGCCATTTCTCTTCAGAGGGAATTCTGTTGGAGTTTTCTTTTTCAATTTCAAACTGTCTCTAGTCTGGGGTTCACGAAACAAGTACGGAAGTAGGGGTGGAGACGGTATTTGTGAGGATATGACGTAAATAAGTATTTTTTATTTATTTCGAGCAGATACACCGTAACGTGAATAGTGAAAACTTCTTTAGGCGCTGAACAGTGAACGAAACTGAACCGTCACGCTCGGGTCGGTGAAGCCGAATCGAATATAATATATCGGCTCCAGTCAGTGAGGTGAAATGACAGCTCAATTCACATAAGTTTTCAGAATAGACCGAATGATGTTAACTGGTTACCACCGCCCATTGATATCTGGGTATCAGTAGTATCGCAGATGCACTTAGATACTATTCAAGAGACAGAGCTGAGTTCTTGGAACTCTCAATTTGGACCAACATGCGCTTCTGAATTGCACGCCTTTAAATCTTTTTACTATCAGCAATTCTGCCATTGACATGACGTACTCGTACATACACTTTGAAAACTACATATGTTTTTGGGACAGAGAACAAGGTCTTAATTTAGGTAGGTACCACTGATACGTTTAATTCCTAGCGGCCCGCCCCAGCTTCGCACAGGTGCAGTTTATTTTTTCAAATTTTCGAAATTGTCTTTCATACAAACTGTACACTGTACTGTACTGTAACTGTACTGTTGTCGTGACAATACCGAACACAAAAAAAAAATAATTATCCAATTTGGTGCAGCCATTCGGAAGTTAATGCGTATACAGACATTTCGACGACTTTTAGAGACTATGTAAAGTTATGGATAACGTTAATCATAGTATGATAATTATGATACATTGCTATTACATTTCAGTCGCATGCATTGGGTTTTATCAAAGACTATAATTATAACCAGAAATTGACGGACAATACACTTAAGTCGAATATTTACTTATGTTACGCGCTTGCTACCACTGAGGACCGGATCAACGAGGCTGTCAAATCAACATAGATCATGGAAAAAAAAAAACAACCGACTTCCAAAAAAAAACACTACAAAGTGAAAAATATCTTTAAGGCATTCCACCAGAGATGTGCGAGGATGCGTAGCGAGGGATGTGTGTGAAACAAACCAATAACATCGCTTCATTTTCATACCTTGAACTAAGTTAGCGTTGTTATTGGTTAGTTTTACACACATTCCTCGCTACGCATCCTCGCTCATCTCTGGTGGAAACGCAGCCTAATTCCGGGCGTCGGTGAATTGAAAACCTCCTCCTTTTTAGAAGTCGGTTAAAAAAGGAGAAGAGTTTAATTAATTAAATAAACAGTCACATCCACACTAACCTCGCGAATATCAGAGCAACGCGACGCGATGTCTAAAATTCGCTGTTATAGGAAGAGCTTCGAAAAAAGAGCAGCGAGACACTCTGTATAATAGAATTTAAATTGTTACTTCTTTAGTTTGTTTATATTTTGTCTGATTTGCAAGTCTTGGTTGTTTTTGTTTAAAGTACCTACTAAATTATGTCTTCGTGGTGTAGCATTAACTTGACGGTATTTGACATTCATATTTATGTAGTACCTATTCATTGCATTTCTACAATAAATAATAAATTAAATTCGCTTTTCATGCCTGTCTGTGTGACCGCGTTGTTCTTCTAAATCTAAACTATGCACCAAATTTTTGATGCGGTTTTCACCATCATTTAGATGATTTATTTCTAAGGTTATAGGGTATATTACATTAATAAACATTCATATAATAAACTAATGCATTGGCTGCATCCGGTTAGACTGGAAGCTGCCCCCAATATAGTTGGAAAATGGCTAGTAGGCAGATTGATTGACTTTAGTATCTAGGGATTTCGCTTGTTCCAAAAATAATAACATTCCTAAAAAGTTTTCGTATCAATACCTACCTATCGAAAGCAAAAAAAACAAAAGGCAGAATCGGTGCTTGTCACAGTCTCCAAGAATCGAAGAGAATTGAATATTGAATGAACGCCAAACGTCAGTCGAGTTATTGAGTATGGAATGTTTTACTACGAACGAAGAGAAGAAGAAGAAGTTTTACTACGAAAATACGCTTTGTTGGTTCGTGAATAATCTGTGAAAATGGTAGGCAGTGTCGAAATGAGGCCCCACAATTTGGACGATTTGTTAATTGGCGATAGGGTGTGCAAAACACTTTACTTAATCCCTTTGAAACGAAATCAGGCGAGATGAATTTCG
Organism: Luperina testacea; assembly: GCA_927399505.1. NCBI lineage: Eukaryota > Metazoa > Arthropoda > Insecta > Lepidoptera > Noctuidae > Luperina > Luperina testacea. Next base: position 5,725,849 of record OV656779.1, on the reverse strand, counting down.
ATATTAACTGCACATTTGGCGAATGAGAGTTAGTGTAATAACATTTTGACCATCACGACACTTTTGTTAGGTACGTAACAAAAGTGTTCATGTTTTAATGTAGATAGGTATGCACTGTTGTGCATACCTATCTACATTAAAACATGAACACAAAACACAAATGAATAAAAGCAGACGATTTCCTGACGGTTTTATAATGTCAATAATAGTATGACAAGAAACTTTGATATTTTTATCGACAAGGCGCTTCAAAGAGATTTTCGATTTAAATTCAAATTCGATCGAATTTTACAGTCCTTTCACCTCTGATTTGCATCACTGTCAAAATCACAGCTGTGATCTTTATTTTCATTACCATAAGGTTGCTACTACTCCGTAGAAGATGGCGAAACGAGCTGGAGAAAACAAACGACCAGTGATCCACTTTAGCACTTGATCGAAAGAGCTGGAAGTCATGGGGAGAGGCCTTTGCACAGCAGTAGGATGATGCAAGCTAACAGTAATAGTCTATGGTTGCTGCCACTAACACGTCTATCAAAATGAAAGTGATCTTTAAACTCTTCAATTAGCCCTTTTTCAAGCTGTTGGGCATTTTACGAATTGGGCATTCATCGACTAAGCCTGAGCGCCGCAATCCACCAGGCTAGTTTTTCTCCATCGTAACAAATGGAGAAAAACCGTTGACAAATTGAAACAGATTCACGAATCTCAGCAGTGAGAGAGTGAATAAGAGAGAGAATAGTATGGTAAGCGATATTGCTATGTTTTTTTGACTAGGCGCCTCAAGCAATATTTCGTTAAAAATTGTTATTCTATTGAAATTTAAATCATTGATTGGCCTATTGACAAATTTAATGATCCAAAGGACACATTAAAAAGAAAATAATGCATTGGATGACCACTTATACGATAATTACTATGCATTTGCCCTTTGGACACAAATAAATGTGTAGGTACTTATATAACTTTTTTGTAAGGGTTTACGATTTTAAACTTAGCCTAATAGCTATCACCAGGATGTGATGGCAAATAGGTAATTGTATAAAAAAATAAATCACTGTTATTTATTTGCTTAAAAATATTTACTTAATAAAAGTACCTACTATTAAATAGTACTATCATAAACGCAGTTAAGACGTTTCTTAAGCTAAAATCAGAAATGAGATACGGATCAACACATGAAGGGATCAACAACATCGCTTATAACAAAAAAACACCTACCTTCTTTATTTTGAAGACCCAAGGTTTCAGAATTAGTATAACGTTCAAATGTAAAAAATACAACATTACTAGCAGGTAGGTAATTATAGATATACTTAATCATAATATAGAAACTAATGAAATTCTAACTAGTGAGCAAGTTTGATACACGCCATTAAACACACAGTATACCCTATTGTTTTTATTAAGTACCTACTCACTTAATTATTTTCGCCTTAAATTTACTCGTGTAGTTATCAGATAAACTTCTCTTATTTCAGGTTTCATCACATTGCACATGCGATCTAACATACAACGAAGAATCGTGGTTATAATCCAGGCCCTTGTTGAGGGAACATTTCTCCATAGTCACTATGTGCTTTCTATAAACTGGGATGTGGGATGTCTCGGAATCGAAACTAAATCAAACCTTGCCATTAGGTAACTTACTTTCATGAATTCTTTCTGGTTCTGCTTTGAACATACCTCCTCTTCAGTAGATTATCTATAAATTGAAAGTGTCATCAATAAGGGGATCATCAGCAAGGGGATCATTGTCTTCAAATTGCACCATTTCGTCATCGGAAGTCGCCCTGAATACTGTTTCAACACCAGCATTAGTTCCATCGCAAATCAATTGTGCTTCTTCAGATGAAGACTTAGCAGGACTTGCTGGTTCTACACGCTCTTTATCAAACAGACTTATGGCACTGATGTCTACCAGTGACGATGTAAATACCACGTCATCTGTTCTTACATCCATTTCGGGCAAAGCTTCCATTACACTACTTTCAATGTTTTTGAAAACGTTGGCAAATGGTGATTTGTTACTTATTCCTTTACTTTCGTTATTCAAATGTAACTGTATTCCGTAACAGGCAATGCCCCAGTTTTCAAAGTTGTTCTTCTTCATCCATATAGTGATCCTATTTCTTAGGCGATTTAATTTATCCTTGTCTGGATTTACTTTAGTAATTGCAATTGAAATAGGTGCGAATGTAGTAAGGTGTTTGATTTGATCTAGTGCTATTTCAAAAATGTTACTGCTTATAACTACTTCTTTAGGTGGCCCAAAATCCATAAAGATTCTAAGCAGCTCCACACAAATTTCGCTTTCCTTATTATCAACGCTCAGTGGTCTTAGGTGAATGAACCCTGTGAACATGTCTTGGCAAGTCATAATGTGAGTAAAGGCAAAGTCTGGACTTCCACTCATTGATAATATATCTAGAGCTAAGCGATAGTACGGCTTTGTAAGTCCCGAACAAGTGTAACAGACTTCGCGAATATTTTGAATCGCAAAATCATCTACTATGTAGTCATGTTGCAAAATGTGCTTAAGCGTAATAGTTGCTGGATGGCAATATTTTAAATGTGCTTTCCAAAAAATGTCAAAGATTTCTTCCCAAGGAAGGAACACTCTGAATTTGCCATCCTCGCCTTTTAACAACAACTGTTCTTTTCCATCCAGCCTTTCAACAATCTTATATTTATCTAGATAATCATTAATGTAGCTGCTATCCTGACGCGATTTCTCTTCTTCTTTTTTTATCATTAGTAGCAATGGATCGAGAGAATTCTCACTCTCTATTGAGCACACTTCCGAGTTTCTCGTTGTCAAAAAATATTCATGTAATTTTTCATTGAATTCTGTTTTAATTAATTCTATTTCTGAATCGCTCATATCCGAATTATCTGTAATTCTTACCGGAATATCTTTGCTTGTTGACGCCATCTTGTAAAACACTACACAGTAAAAACGTTGTGATATAGTCAAACTCAGACGATTGAATGCACAGACTAGAGTTATGATAGAATGAATTGAGGAAAATGTTCCATGTAAACAAAACGTAGGATGTGCAACACACTGTGAGATAAAGAGAGAAACATAGTACACGATTGCGTCCAGGGCTGGTGAGAGAGTGAAATAGCAACATTAAAGTTTAAGAGTGACCGAGATAAATAGTCAATTTCGTTCCAAGTCAGAACGATTTCCAATACAGAATGCCCAGATTATCAACAGGCCCGGTAAGTTTTGAAACTAGGCATAAATGTACTGTGTTTGACATTGTCGTTGCCAGCAGCGCTATTCACAACAATGTGAAGTTATACTGAGCATTCTGTTTGGCGTCCATCCATTGTCCAATGACTTGTCTTGTTTCATGTTTGTTATTGTTTGAGGTTATACTATCTTTTAAGTTCATTTTTATGTCATTGAAAGAACGAAATGGGTAAATAATTATCTGACGAATGTGTTAAAACAGAAGATTGTATCATATGTGATGGAAAACATTGGCCTTATACGGAAACTATGAAATAAGCAGTATAATAAATTATTGTGATTGCCGTGCATGTAACAGCCAGTAAATAACCCCTAGCTTTTCTGAATCTTGTTACTATCGTTTTTATTTATCCTCGGAAGGGCATTGCACAATAATTTTGTGCGAACACGGCTAGTGAATGGAAGGAAGTGCTGAAAAATTAGGTAGGGTTTTTTGAGTGAAAGTATGTAGATACAATGTGAACAGTCAGTGAGCCAAAGTTTATTGGAATACACTTCTGTATTTGAAGTAGTTGTAAGAATAATGGCATGAAAATGTCAATAATTTTATTCTGTTTTTAAGTACAAAACCGCCCCTAAGACGACCCACTGACCAAAAGTTTGTCTTATGGAGAAACATACTTCTACCTCTTTTGGCATTGCGTTTTGTTGAAGAAAAAAAAAATAAATATTATGTGAGAATTTTGTAAGTACTTACGTACTACCTAAGTAAGTAAGTAACATTTTGACTAGCCATCATCTGCTTAGCCTTTGCCCAACTATATTTGGGTTACTATGATTGATCATCATAATATAAATAATTGTTGATAATTTGCGTTCAGCAAAACATTATTTTCTAATTATAAATGAACATACATCATGCTTTGTATCCCCAAAGGGTTGGGCAGAGATAATTTATGAATTATGAATAAAATAAATACTTAACTTACCGTTATGATGAATCAGCAGAGATAAGAACACTATTCAATCAATTTAATGTTTTTTTTTACAAAATAACACCAAAATACCCAAACAATTATTGAATGCAGTGACAGTTTTGCGTTTTTAATTTCAAGGGTTTACAAATTGTTATTTAAGGTTGACAATAAAAGAGGTTTTACTTAAATATTCCATTTAATCTCATACAAAAAATTCAATTCCATGACAAGAAAAATGTGGCAGATGTTTCTTTTTTCTTCTTTAAATTTATTAGATAACTAATCACTAAATACTAAACACTAGATACTATATTAAAGGACTAACAAGTTATTACCTATACAAATAGATTAAAAAACAAAGGACACTTAGGCATTGAAGTACTGCCTGCCGGACTGTCTTCCGGAAATGTTTATTTAGTTTTTGAACCTTCTTATATAATTTTTTAATTTGACTGCCTCGTTAATCTAGTGGTCACAAGTACTATGCCTGCCCTGTGGTCCTGGGTCCGATTCCCAGGCCAAGCAAAGTGTTATTGGTTTTTACATCAGGAATTTCGCAGTAGCGGCCCGGAGTCTGGAGATGTGTTGGTTTTATTTATTTATTTTATTAGGTTCACGAACAATTGATTACACTAATACAACCACATAATACATTTTTAAAAGTAAAAATAACAGTGCATCAATTACTTATAGGTAAACACAACATGCTAAGGTAACTTAGTAATAAGCACTAATATTGATAAATTGGTAACTTCGGTAAAAAGTTACATTTAAATGCAATTCAAATTGGAAATTCTGATTAAAAATTATAAAATTGGTAGAGGTTTTCTTTGACATTGTATCATGAATAAAATTGATAAGAAATTAAGTAAAACTAAAAAATTAATTAAAATATTCATAAATTAAAAATTATTAACATCAGCAAGTATATAGATATGAAATAAACATTAATGAAACTAGGATTAACATTAACGACAAAAAATTAAAATTGATTGACAGAAATTGATAACATTGGCAAAAATAAAATTAATAAATTTTTAACAGTGGTAAAATTTACACATTCATAATAATTGACTAGGATTAAGGGTTGCTCGGTAAACGATACAGGATGGCTTTCTGTTTAGCAAGAGAGTCAAAGTGGAGATCAATAAAATTACAGTAGCCATTTACTGCCTTACACATTCTTGCAAGGGTAGATGGTTGATGGCAATAGGGACGCCCCTTAATAAGTGTGACTTTAACATGACTGATGAAATGTGGTTGTACAGACGCCAGCACATCAAGCTACTACAATCTGTCAAATTTCTTTAATAGATTTTCAACTTTATCACTAAAGCGTAAGGTTCAAAGTTGATTGGGAAAATTTGACAGTTTCGGGTAGCTTGATGTGCTGGCGTCTGTACTATAGGTAGACCTCTGCCTCGCAGAAGTTATGGTATGCTCAAACAATGTTACGCCTCTTAGGGTAGGCAGAGCCAGAGGTGTAACACCTACATTTTAGCAGTTGTTCTTGTTATTATTGCACGTTAAGCTCTCCCGACGTGTCGTATTGCAGTCCTATCGGACTATGAGAGTGAGGGATGATGATGATGATGATGATGGGACTCCCTTTTCCGCACTTAGACTCGCATTCGGTCCGTTGTGCGTGCGATGCCTAGCTCCGCCCAAAAGCACAGAAGCTTCCTGGGAGCTTCACAGGCTTCGCGGAGCGACCTCATTGTTCCGAGGATTTCTGCACGTTGAGAAGCCACGGCCTCGCAATCCAGGATGACGTGGGCGGCTGATTCCTCGGCATCAAGGCAGCCCCTGCAGAGGGGGCTCTCCGTGGCGCCTATGTTGAAAAGATGTTTGTTAAGGAGGTTATGGCCCGTAATTGTGCCTATTATTATTCCAAGGTTATTTCTACTCAGGCTGAGAAGTTTTTTGGTTAATCGCGGGTGTATCATTGGTAATGCCAATTTTGACTGTCTACAGTCTGTTGCCCGTGACCATCTGTTGTTATGGAGTTCGGTCGATCTTTGGCGAATCCACGCACGAAATTGTGAGAAAGGCAAAGGGAGAAGTGGGTACGGGCCTAGCACCCTCATATCAGAGCCTGAGAGTGAGGGAAGAGGAAGTGCACCTGTGTCTCCACGCACACTGTGCACTATATCTCCCGCGTCGAAGGCTAGTCTCCGTTAAGATTGGCCGCCGTGGCCGAAATACGGTCTGGAGGACTTTATTTATTGTTATAAAGTCTATTGGTATGCCATCACCATTTAAAACTGGTTAATGATACTTATAGTAAAAAAGTTGGAATTACAACTTTGTAATAGAGTTGTAAACATGTAATAGTATAATTAGTAATAGTTGTAGTAGTATTTTCTGTTTATGTTTATTATTTTTTTAGTCGAAAACGACATTTTTGCCTACTTAGATTTTTTATGTTTGAAAGAAAAAAAAAAACAGTCTTTTTTTTGTTTTATTCTTTATATTTGATTTCTGTTATGATTCCAATTATATGTTTGGCTCTATAAATTAAGATTTAAAAAGTATTAATGACTTTTGTTGCTGACTGTAGGTACAACCTTCGAAAAATAGTTACAGCGTGATGTTAGTAGGTACCTTAATCAAATGAACGATTGAATTTTATTTGCAGAACCTGTAACCAATGTGTTTCTTCCATTCCCGATCGCAGTTTAAAAAAATGGAATAAAAAGTTTTTAAACTCATTCGTTGTTCGCGCTAGAGCGAAATAGAAAGTAAATATTGTTTCTGGTACGAGCTGTAGTCTTTAGGGTTCCGTACCTAAGGGTGCCAACGGGCTCCGCTGTTCGTCCGTTAGTATGTCACAGGGCTGTATCTTTTGAACCGATATAATTATGTAGACACTTGAAAAGGGATTGAAAATTTTTATATGGTGCCTGGCATGGTCTACATGTCACGACATTTTGCTTTTTTTTATTCAAAATAGCGGCCTCTTATGAAACTTACATACATCGATAGAGATATTAACGTTCAAAGTTGATCACGTGACATCCATATTTACTATACAAATAAATGTATCGGAATAAAATTATGGTGAAAACTCTCACCACCTCGCCACCTTGGTTCTAGCTTTTCCACAATCATTCTAGAAACATTAAAAAAAATAGGTACAGACGCCAGCACATCAAGCTACTACAATCTGTCAAATTTCTTTGGTAGATTTTCAACTTTATCGCTAAAGCATAAGGTTCAAAGTTGATTGGGAAAATTTGACAGTTTCGGGTAGGTTGATGTGCTGGCGTCTGTACTTACTTACCGTGTTTAACAGCAAACAAAATTTCATTTTAATTTATATTCGATTAAGAACAACAACCTATACGTATGCAGAAGAGTCCTAGAACCTGCAGATTTAATTATTGTGAATGTAAGGACTATGTGGGTCATTTTTTTTTCTGTTTTCCTTCATAGTTAGTTTTAATCATGATCTGGAAGTTTGAGTAATTTACGCGGCCTACCCAAATGTCCTTTCTATGGTATTGTTCGTCGAATCGTTGAGCTCCTCAAGTTCTGAGTTGAGCTGCACGATTTTTAACAAATGCGTGCACTGATTGGACAGGTCAGCTCAATTTGTGTGGTTCTTTCCTCAAAAGACCATTTCAGACACCAATCTACATGGTTTTCACACGATCTGATCAGATTTTGTCTGGACTTCAAAAGAGACTGACTTCTGAGTTTGTTTCGGCCTTTCTTCTCAGAATAGTCAGATAGGAAACGCCGAACTCATCTAGTTTAAAAATATATAATTGACGTGTAAAAGTGTTTGTACAAAACACACCTACTTACAGAAAATAAATCATTTATCATTAGATAACGATCGGACGACGAGACGTCGTCGGGAATCACTGATGATAAAAAGTAATTGGCATTCGTTAAAAATAAGTTATGTTGGTAAACAAAAAATCTTATTAAAAGGCTGACCTAAAAACCACCATGTATTCATTGTGTAACAATGAAGCGAAATCACGAAAACATGGAATGGAAAAAAAAACATTAATTTGGCCAATTTCAGCTCATCTCGGTGCTATTTACCTCTGCTATGTCCTTTGTATTTTAATGGACTGGCCGACGATTTATTAGGGAAAACAAGATGAGTAGGTGGGCAATAATGGTGCTGTAACCTTATGGGTGGACATAATGTTCAACAACACAATGTCTTTTTGCACGTTTTCGAATGATTTTGCTGAATGAACGGATGCTGAACGCGGTAGACCGCGTTTTATGCTATAATGGCGAGAATTAGGCCCGTCGTCGACGACGCTACTCAAAAGTAACTTGTTACAAACTCAAATCAACAATATTATAGGCCGACCGCTTAACTGAGACGTTGTCTGAGATAGCTGCGAGGTGCGGGGGGTGATAGTTGTCACAAGTTGACGAATCACTGAGCTCTCGCATCACATCACCACACCCCTCCCGCACCGCGCTGTTTCCTCAGGCAACGTCTCAGTTAAGCGGTCGGCCTATCCATAGTCTACTAATTGCGAAAGTGTGTCTGTCTGTCTGTTACCTCTTCACGCTTAAACCGCTGAACCGATTTAGATGAAAAATGGTATAGAGATAGTTTGAGTCCCGGGAAAGGACATAGGATAGTTTTTATTACGGGATCGACACTTATGCGGGTGAAACCGCGGGGCGCTGCTAGTAGTTAATAATATTGGTGATAAATAATATAGTACGTTACTTTTGAGTAGCGTTGTGGAAGAAGGGCCTAGAAGTAGGGTTTTCTTCCCCTTTACTACAAGTAGACTTAAACTTTACGCCTGTAGGTGTTCCTCGAAGAAGTTGGCATACAGGTAGGAATAGGGAAGTAGGTACTACACGCACATTCCACCAGTCACGTTTAATTTGCCATACAATTTATCGGATACTAATTCAGACTCCGTGCTGCTAGTATCATACCTACGAGTCGATCGATCCATGCAATTTTAACTATGTAATGTCAGGTACCAACTTAATTCTTATGAAAATTGACTAAGTACCAACATAAATGGTGTGGAAAAATCAGCATGGTGTGACAAACGAGATAAAATATCCAGCAGTGCGATTCTGTAACCATCTCACCGTGAAAACTTAGGTGAAGTGAGCGTGGAGTGAGCTGTCAATACTGTCAATTCCTAGCAAAAACAAACTCACTTCACCTAGTTTTCACGGTGAGATTTTAAAAAAATCGACCGTCTGTTTGTCATACTGGTGTGATAATGTGGTGTGACTACGAGTCGGCAAAGATACTTAGTAGATATTCGAATTACAACTGTCGTTCTTTGACTGTTGTATGAAATGGCTACAACACGGCAAATTGACGTAAGGTGCCAATTTGCTTTCCAATTAATTTCCCTTATTGTTCCGTCGAGTCCAAAATCTAACATCTGTAACTCTCAATGAATAATACAATGCTGTATCAAGTACCATCCAATCAAAGTCATTTGTTGCCAACGAATCAATAGGTATCATTCTAAAACTAAGGACCGTTCCGTACTTCATGCAAATCTGGTGGTTTATGAACAACTTGCGGAGTGTACTCTAAACTTCTATTGTTTCAACACATTTGCGGGCTGTGACACGAGGATAGAATCTATAGAAGTTCCATTCCGCGTAGATTTTTTCCTCATATTAATTTTTCACAAACTAGGAAGTTTTTTTCTGGTTTTAAAGGCAAGTATTTGAAACTAAATTTTATCCCAATGCTATTCGACGTATCGTATCCTCTGCTATCCCTTCTTCATATAGGACAACATTGATGGGTTAGTAAAAAAACTTTTTTACAAAAAAACCAACCGACTTCAAAAAAAAACAAAACACTACAATGTGAAAAATAACTTCAATTCAGGAAGTCGGTGTCGCTGGTTCCGCATTTTCGTTTTCTGACACCGACTTCCGAAATTGAAAGTTATTTTACCTTAGATTATTTTATTACCCACACTTTCCATGTCAATTGACCTTCTAAATTCACTATAGGTATTCTGTTTCCGCTCAATAGAACCAAAACTATAGTCGTTGATACGGGAAAGAGATAGCAATAAAAGTAAACCTTCCTCTCTGTTCCGCAAGGAACAATGTTAGGTCCCTGAACTTTGAAACTCCGTGTTGAAGAGTTTTAAAAGGGTCTTTACAGCCTCAACCTCAACAGTACTTACACATGTGGCCCTTGTATATCAATGAGTTTTAGATGAAATTGCGAATGGAAAGTGATTTAAGTGTGGCTTAAAATGAGCCCCAGTTTCTCGGTCACTGGGTGGGTGCACAAAGGTATTTGAGGGATTATATAAGCTTGGATGGTGACTTGTTACATAGATATTTCTCTGGAAATGAAGTTACTACGGAAATGTGGATGCTTCTGGGTCATGCAAATTTAGTTCTTGCATAATATTTTCTCGTGTCGGATTTAAACCGTCATTCATTGGGTATTTACATACATGACTGCCCAAAAAAGGATTGTTAGGTTTTCAGGGTTGGTAACGGTAGGTATCTACAACGCCACATGAGAACAACGCGTCATACTGACGTCACGCAAAATCCTGCATCTCGCAAGCAGAGTTTAACGCGCAACTAGCATAGAATTATAACGGCCTGATATGAATCATCGGGCAGTTGCCCGCCAGACACAACACCCGTCTGGTCGGATGATCCACCCTTTTCATAGCGTGTGAGTGAAATACCTCTATAGGTTCATGTATTGTGTATGTTTCTTTAAGCGTGCGCCCGCTCCGTGCACCCGCCGCGTGCGCAGGCTTAACGTAGGTAGTGAACACCCTTACACGGCATCTTATTTGCATCCAACATTTCTTCTGGATAGTGGCTAAATAATTAGAGCCACACAGGTCGATCGATCAGGTTAAGCTACATTTGCCGTGGTTGCTCTGTGGATGGGTGACCAATGACCATCTTTAGTACCGAGACCCCTCCGTGGCTCGGAAAAGCACGTTAAGCCGTTGGTCCCGGCTGTTATTCGTAGATCTTTGACAGTCATTACGGGTAGTCAGAAATCCGAAAGTGTGACAACCATTCTTACCAAGGGGTATCGTATTATCCAGTAGGTACCTAACTGGGTTGTGGAGGTAAGATAGACAGTCGCTTCATGTAACATACTGGTATTCAGCTGCATCTACTTAAACTGGAAGCCGACCCCAACATAGTTGGGAAAAGGTTAGGCAGATGATGATATATCCGGTTTAGCTATAGGCTCGCTCGCTTAGCAATAACTGTCGAGGCGAATGTGCGTGAAATATAGATAGGCCTACCCTTGCCTACCCTTTCGAGGAAAACAAGCGTGATGAAAACTATAGAAATCCGCGTTTTCAGTTTCTACTTCAACAAAAAACATAAAACAACAGTATAATGTAACATAGCTATAAAGAAACCATTTATTTGAATTAACTTTCACACAAGCCTGAGGTCTGCGAGTTCTGCGACAATAGATTCTTCTTAGAAAGGCGTACCAATAGGTATTGTAGGGTGTAGTAGCAAGCTAAATGATTGATTTATTACCTGGGTAGCTTGAGAAATAATCAAGCCTTTCTCTTGTATAGGGTATTTCCAATATCTGGTGTTTACAGACACAAATCTTAGATTTAGGTTTTTTTTTCTAGTTTCGAGACAAGATTTATCTAAAACCACTTTTTATACCTCTTCAAATTGTCGATTTAAATCTCGCTAGAAAATAGAGGCAAATATTAATAAGGATGATTAGCCTACAGCGTTCCCACTGCTGGGACACAGGCCTCCTCTCTGAGAGAACAGGCTAATTTGGCGCTAGTCAATTTGTGGTTGTTCCGTTCAACCACTTTTAATAGGTAGAAACCCCATGCGATCATATCTATTATCTACAATACGTATCTACTAAAGAGTTCAGGCCTAAAAGCAGGTAAGTAGGTACCTATTCTCAACAAAACTTTGACCCGCCAATACGCCCGCCATTTTCTCTCCGATCATAACACTTTGGCGCCAATTATGTTCCATATTCGAATCAAAATGGCATCCAATCTAATCACATTGGCTCCAAGAATCGGGACAAACCGGACCAATCCCGATTTGATTGCTATCCGTACTGTTGTATTCGAATCCAATTTTCTTTACTGGCAATCTATTTTTTGAGGAGAAATATATTTTTGAGACAATGCGAGATTGCGTGATCTTTTTAGCGTTTGGAGGGCTGAAGTTATTGGCATGACGTTTATTTCTTCCTTTTATATTACATACCTACCTACAGATGTCTATTTTTTTGTCAAGTAAAAATTTCGTAGCTTGTAAATGGGCGGTACCCACGACGACATCTCAAGCTGTACATTTCCAGTTTTAGCTAAGCTCGTATTGTATAGGCTTTTGTACAATGAGAAGTCAGCTTGTACTGGAAATGTAGAATAGCTGGATATGTCGTCGTGCGAAGGTAGTTACATACTAGGCATATAAGCACTGCTCTTTCAGAGAGAGGTACCTCTACACACCAAAAAGGCGGAAATCCAACCCAATCTACACGGGCTTCACATGATCTGACCAAGATTAGGCGTCTTCATTCCCATACATTTTACTTCCCCATGTTATCGTGATGCCTTGACGTGAATATGGACGTCCACGATAATATACGTTATTAATTATAAAAGCGCAGGTTACAGTCCGGCCTTCAAGACTCTCAGACCGGAATAACTCGACAATTCTAGTAGCTGATACAGATCAAATTGGCAAAACACATACCTACTAGTTTGTATGAAACCGATAGGTTTCAAGAACGCAGTCTCTCGTTGGCGGCACTGTGGGTATCTACCTTATTAATCTTTATAATAGTCATTAAAACGTCATAAAAAAAAAGTAGTAGTGAAAGTCAATTCCTCAAAAAATATAACACCATTTTTTTTTATTTTAGCCCCGTCTATTTATTCACCAAAATAAACCTAAAATCTACCTCCATAATAATAATAATCATGAAAACGCTCCTTGAGCAAATCAGACCCTCCCTAACGGGACCCTATGTTGAACTAGTCATTTACACGATGTACTAACATTTATGACTCCAGCGTGTATTCAACCCCTTAGAGTTTTGTGCGACGTGAGAACGAAGTTACTGAGTGAAAAGGGAATCAGCCGGTCGATTCTGTAAAAATCTCACCGTGAAAACTTAGGTGAAGTGAGTTTGTTTTTGATAGGAATTGACACTATTGACAGCTCACTCCACGCTCACTTCACCTAAGTTTTCACGGTGAGATGATTACAGAATCGCACTGCAGCAGTTTTTGTGTTCGCTTGTGTTTGATCACGTTTCGTGAATGTGTGACCAGCATCCATCAGGTACTTATCAATACCCCGCCGTGCCTTGGAAAGCACGTTAAGCCGTAGGTCCCGGCTGTCATTCGTAGATCTTTGACAGTCGTAACGGGTATTAAAAAGACCAAACGTCTGACAACTAGTCTTACCAAGGATGTATCGTGCTACCCAGTAACTGTGTTGTGAAGGTCAGATAAGCAGTCATTCCATGTAAAACACTGGTATTCAGCTGCATCCGGTTAGACTGGAAGCCGACCCCAACATAGTCTGGAAAAGACTTGGCAGATTGATTGCGTTTGATCACGATTGTTGATGGTATGCGATGGTGCGATTGACGATGGCTGTGTGGTCTTGGCTGGATCGCAAAGAAAGGAGGCCCAGCGGTGGGAACAAAATAGGCTCATTATTGATTACGATTCTAGTATGCTAAAGTGAACAAAAACAAAGTGAGGGAATGTGGAGGGGTGTGTAGGAGTGGGGGAGTGAGTGGGTGTGTGTAAGTAGGGATTATGAGTTACGACGTTAAAGTACTATGGGTGAGAATCGAACTGTCGATCTATACTCTTGGAAACATTTTTCTCTACATAATGCTTGCAATTAAATCGTCACACATGTAACTTCTACTTCGCATCAACCTAACAATAAGTAGATACACTGCCTCATTCCATTCTCTAGGGCATCTAAAGAAAATTTATTGTTATTAGTGTTGTACTCATTTTTACTGACACTAAACTTTATGTAGGTATCTAGAGAATTCCCTAAGGAATGTAGTTCGGATTCTCGGATATAGTTTATTACAGTGTCGGGCTAACATGAGGATTATGTGTGGGTTAGTTATGAGTTTTTTAAGGGGAAAATGGTTAGTCTTTTTTCTTTTTTAACCTAATCGGATATTGATCGGATATCGTCCAGAGTTCAACTCTTAACTCTTTTTTGTGATTGTGTTCTTTCTCTGCGTCACAAATGTTTGCCGCAAATAAACGTATTTTCTATCTTTTCTTTCGTGACGATTTCAGCCGCCCTCGATTGGGCACACTGAAATTTGGAAAGCATAGGTACCACTAATCCGGATCTCTAAATGGATTCGGCTTATTCAGACGCCAGTACATCAATCTACCCAAAACATTCAAATTTTCCCAATCAACTTTGAACCTTATGTTTTGGCAACAAAGTTGAAAATCTATTAAAGAAATTTGACAGATTGTAGTAGGTAGCTTGATGTGCTGGCGTCTGTACGTCGTAGTTAATTAGTTATGTTTAAGTCCCATATCATAGAATTAATTAAACAACGTGAGCAACGAAGCAGTTAGCTTATTAATCCGAGCCCAAATACAAGCTCGTATACCTCTCACAAAAAAAAATATATATACGTCGACGTGCAAACCTCCTCCGTTTTTTCGTCGGTTAAAAAAAATGTTCCAACCTACATTTTTCTCAACATAGTTCTTCCAGAATCCCTCCCATACAAGCTTGTACAATAATTCTTTGAAAGCCTAACATTACTTAACTCTTGTCCGCGGTACATCTTGGAATGTTCCCACAAAACGTGATGTGGTAAAGTGGATTTATGTAATGTAACTATAGGCTTGTCACTGCGTGACGTCGGAGAAAATGGCGCAGACTTTTTACGTGTTTTGTCTTTATTATATTACAGAAGCTAACACGGGCAGGTAGGAAAGTACATACCGTGTATTTTTGTGAGTATATTTTGGAAAAATCGTATTCGTTAGTCTATATTCATTTTGCTTTAAAAAATAGGATTTTTGTTGTGATAATAAAGCACTTTTTTTTGTAATGGCAATATTTTTAATGGGAAAAATTATCTGTGGAAAAGTTGATAGAACGTATGTTTAGTTTAAGAAAAATGAACTGTAAAAATAACTATCTTAATCAAATGATTAAGATAGTTATTTTTACAGTTCATTTTTCGACGGCATATTTATTTAGTTAATAGTTTTCTATTAACTAAATAAATATGCCGTCGAAAAATTCCTTGGGAACCTAATGTAGGTACCTACCCAAGAGACTGAGAGACAAGAGATGAGTTTGGCAAAGCGTAGCCACCTCTGGCCAAGGTAAGAGCCAGTCCTTGTAATAATGTACCTACATTATTTTTATTTAATATCAATATCTGCCAAATGTCAGTCCTGTGAAACTCCGAACAAATAATTTGTATATGGAATTTGTAACCTACTTTTTTTTTTCAGCGTGGGAAATCGTCAAATGACCCCTTCCGCTCTGGGTGGAGCGGAAGGGAGTGTCAGACTCTTACTGACTAAAACCCACCCGTGTTCCTTCCTTAGCCCTTTATGTTCCGGACCAGCGGTAACCCTTTCGGACAATCCCGCTGAATTTGTAACCTACTTTAGGCAACAATCAGAAACAAACGCAGAATCTCAGGATGACGAACATTACACTACGAAGTGACCACACAAACAAATATGTCTGCTTTCGCGTCGCTTTGCTTCGTGTTGTGATTTTTCTGTTTGTTTTTCCTTTTTCTGTAAGATTTGGGAATACAACTTATAAAAATAATTTATGTCATTGTGATAACGTTGAGTCGATCATCTGGTAAGTGGGTCGTCTTAAGGGCGATCTGCTTCTCCGTTTCATCCTCACACAGTTTTATTGAGATATTGACTATTAGTGTACCTAAATGATTTTTGCGAGATGATCGACTCTTTCGTTCGTTTATTATAACTATATAATAACGAGTCAGTGACTCTAGTTTGAGAACCATCATGGGTAAGGGTCACAGAAGATGTGAAGTTTGCGGTATCAAGGAGGCCTGGCATACTGGAAATGAGTTGCTTTTTTCCAAGTTTCCACTGGATCCAAACCGGTGAGTTTTACCTACATAGTGTTAATGTGATTTTGTGCTCACATAGCACTACCTCATTGTAAATTTAATAGCATCATTTAAATTCTGTAATACGAATCCTCAAGCCATCGACCAAGATTAGCTGAAACTCTAACGAAGAAATGTTTTAAAACATTTATGCCTACAGTAATACCTACCTATTTGTCTAATCTGAATTGTAATCTAATTTTGTCTAAGTAGGTTGTCTGCTAAATAGATGGTTCAGGGTCTAAGACCTGTGACACCATTATGTACCTAATTAAGAAATAAATCTAGAATTTCTGTTCCAAGTATAATAATCTATTCCATTTAGTTGCTCTGATAGTGTAAATTCTGTAAATCACACTAAATAAATTCACAGTCAAACGTAGTCAGTTAGAAGTAACCTTTTATATTTTGTACCTTCCAGATGTCAGAGTGGCTAAAAAAAAGTTGGTAATGAAGAACTGGTGCATCTACCAATAGAAAAACTGCATGTGTAGCAACGGCTGGAGCGATTTTGATGAGATTTTCAGGCAATCATCATATTAGCCCAGCGGGTGATCCTGTGAAGTGTGGTAGTGATCATGGCAGGCTACCCGTGCGAAACCGGGGCGGGTCGCTAGTAATTTATATAAATTTATAAATTATAAATACAGAAATCATATAAATCAGTTTTATTTTACCAATTTTTATAATAAAATAAATTAGTTTTGGAGCCTCACTATTATCTGCGTAGTATTTCATCGATGAACTCTAAATATCGATAAGTTTATTGTTTTCTATACGATGCGTCGCGCGTTCCCTATATATAAGAGTTCTTCCCGTTAACGTCATGATTGTCATTGTCAGTGCTACTTAGAATTTTCATGTTGGTAGCTATGTTTTTTTTTATGCGGTTGGCTAAAGAAGGTTAACAATTTCTCACAAACTGAATGTTCTAAGTTCCGTCTCTTAAAAGGTTACATGCTCTGTGCCAAATGTAACAAAGCGCCCTACGCTGTCAAAATGTATGGAACAGTTATTTTTTTTTTTGATGATCGACGAAAAATTTCAGGGCAGTGGGGTTCAGAATCATGTACTTACCTACTGAATCCATGGTAACAGCGGGTCAATTGCGTAACTCACTATCAGTACCAATGGGTTTCATTTTGACAGATCAACAACATTCATTGCGTTATTTACGTTGTTGAGTAGGCACATTTTTCGAATTTACGAAGCAATGAATTAGCAACATACTTCAAAATTATTCAGATTTAGATTGATAATGTTTAACGCAATTAGGGTGCTGCGTCGATGTCCCAGCCACCCTGTATTATGATGATAGAGTTATTATAATATGGACTTTGGGTTCGAGCTCTTCATTGCAGCCTGCGTATTCAAAGTTTTACACGGAAATGAAATTTCAGTTCATTATAAAATACATTGAGTTAGAAGCTCAACAAATTGCATTAAGTACCTACCTACTGTCCTCAGCTGACATGTAACTAAACAAACATTTGTAAATCGGTTCCATATTTTGATGGGGATTGAAATGAATGATCTTTTTGTTAAAACCACGCTTTATAAGCTGACATTTAGGAATAAACCTAAGATACCATTGAACGCGATCTCGAAAGTAGTCCACTGGTTCAATGTTAAGGCCAGGATCTTCGAGCGTAGTAGGCATTTAGCGTTACCTCCGTCCTCGCGTGGCAAATGCCGCGAAAGCGCAGTTCGAATGAACTCGCTGACCCCTGTCACGGTTATTTTTATAAGTATTAGTATTGTGAATCGGCCCTATTCTTGAAATATAGGGCTGCTCGTCTACAGTATTTTAATTTCATCATCCTACTTTAGTTTCTTTCTAGTTTTGTGATTGTAAATATTATATTTTTAACCGACTTCAAAAAAGGCGGAGGTTCTCAATTCGGATATTTCTATTTTTTTTTTATGTATGTTAGGGGGGGCATAACTCCATCGTAAATAGACAGATCTGCAATTTTTTTTTTGAAGTGAAAACTCCTTTAGCATCGTTGTGATGTGATTTGAAAATTTTATGAAACGAAAAAGCAACAGTAAAAAGAGACATGAGATTTAACGTGGGAGAAAATGAGATAGGAAGCATTATACAGTGTTTTTTATTATTACAAATGACATCACATTTAATCCTATGCTACTAATTTGTGGTGATGATGATGATGAGGATGATGGTGATGGCGATGGCGATGGTGATGGCGATGGTGATGGTGATGGCGATGATGATGGCGATGATGATGATGGCGATGGTGGTGGTGATGGCGATGGCGACGGTGATGATGATGATGGTGATGCGATGGTGATGGCGATGGCGATGGTGATGGTGATGGCGATGGTGATGTTGATGATGGTGATGGCGATGGCGATGGCAATGGTGGTGGCGATGGTGATGGCGATGATGATGATGGTGATGCGATGTTGATGGCGATGGTGATGGCGATGGTGATGGCGATGATGATGGCGATGTTGATGATGGTGATGGTGATGGCGATGGCGATGGTGATGGCGATGGCGATGGTGATGGCGATGGTGATGGTGATGGCGATGGCGATGGTGATGGTGATGGTGAAGGATGGATGGATGGATGGATGGATGGATGGATGTTCTTTAGCATCGTTGTGATTTGAAAGTTTATGAAACGAAAAAGCGACAGTAAAAAGAGACATGAATTCATAAGATTTAACGTGGGAGAAAATGAGATAGGAAGCATTATACAGTGTTTTTGAAGGTTTCATTTCTACCACGTGTGAATTGCACACATGCTGTTTTTTTTATTTTTGAAAAGATCTGATGATGACTTTCAGAGACAAACAACGGAACTCTTCAATAAATGCCAGCAAATCAACCGCGATTGCTGCTATAGCATATGTAATCGCAATCACACAACATAACATCACGCCTGTACCCTTCAAAGGGTAAAGCAGATGTGTTCAATAGCTTTGTTACTGATATTCACATAGCAAGTAGTGACATATGAATTTGTTTGGGGTAGGTAAGTACAACTAAAAAGTGAAAAATAAAAACTTTTTTACAAAAAAAAAACAGACTTCCAAAAAAAAAAACACTACAAAGTGAAAAATAACTTTAGTTTCGAAAGTCGGTGTCAAAAAATGAAAATATATTCTTCACGTTGTAGTGTTTTTTTTTTTGAGTCGGTTGTTTTTTTTGTAAAACACTTTTTTTGGTTGCTTGAATTCGTCAATAAGTTTTTTTAATTAAATCTACTAATCAAAAACACCACAATACGTATTTTTATTGAACTCTTCCTATTTCATTCACAACGAATTTCATATTTTTAAATAAAAAAACAGTAAGTGTGCAATTCACACGTGGTAGAAGTGAAACCTTCAAAAACACTGTATAATGCTTCCTATCTCATTTTCTCCCACGTTAAATCTTATGAATTTACATGTCTCTTTTTACTGTCGCTTTTTCGTTTCATAAACTTTCAAATCACAACGATGCTAAAGAACACCCATCCATCCATCCATCCATCCATCACCATCACCATCGCCATCGCCATCGCTATCACCATCGCCATCGCCATCACCATCGCCATCACCATCATCATCATCGCCATCGCCATCACCATCGCCATAACCATCGCCATCACCATCATCATCATCACCATCGCCATCACCATCGCAATCACCATCACCATAACCATCGCCATCACCATCATCATCATCGCCATCACCATCGCCATCACCATCGCCATCACCATCGCCATCATCATCGCCATCACCATCACCATCACCATCGCCATCACCATCGTCATCGCCATCGCCAACACCATCACCATCATCATCACAAATTAGTAGCATAGGATTAAATGTGATGTCATTTGTAATAATAAAAAAACAAAAACACTGTATAATGCTTCCTATCTCATTTTCTCCCACGTTAAATCTTATGTCTCTTTTTACTGTAGCTTTTTCTACTGTAGCTTTTTCGTTTCATAAAATTTTCAAATCACAATAATGCTAAAGAAGTTTTCACTTCGAAAAAATATAATATTTTACCTATACAATCACAAAACTAGAAACACAAACTCAAAAACTCAAATTTTGCAATTGAATATAAACCTTATTCCGTTGTAGTAAAGTTGAAAATCTATTACAGATATTACGATAATTGTAAATTTATGGTACCGACCTGCTACTGCTAGTACTGTGACGAAAGCAAGAGAACCTATACAACTACAATATTATTCTGTCGCGTCGTCTTATAAGTGGGTAGTTATAAATACGTAGAAAAATAATAATCAAAATTACCTTATTTTTTTTTAAGCTTTGCAGTTCAATGCTGAACGTTTTTTTTTCTTTCTTCTGTTTTTATTCCCCATAATTTAATCTTAATTATCACTATATTACAACTATATTATAACAAACTAATATTTAGTTTAATTATTAATACTAGAACCTAAACAATATTTACAGACTGAATTTTGAAACTAATACACAAACACGGAAATTAACTAACAATATTATAACGTATATTTCGATCGATTAGCGGGAACGCGGCGAGCCAGCAAAAGCGACACAGGTCCTACCTCGGTAACGCCCGGCGGGCTACTGAAGTGAAGCGCGCAGGCCGCCTTTTTAGATTATATCTTGTTAAGTATAAAAATCAGTTTTGAGAAAAATTAACCGTAGAATGCTCTACTATACATCATTGCCTATTTTTTCATATATTTTTTGCGAGTAAAAGTTAAGTCTACTTCAAATGCGACTTGAAAAACGATTAAAAACTTCGCTGTTTTCGATTTGTTTGCGATTTTTTATGATCGAGTGAAGTTGTAAATATCGTGTTTTGAACCATAGAATAATCAAGAATGTTAGTTAAACTATGCCATATATTTTTTTCAGATTAAAACAAAGAATATTTGATTGTTTAATGTTGAATCAAAAATAGGTCGATTCCGAGATTTCCGAGAGTCCTGGCCTTAATAATTTGCTTCTAAACGAGAAAAAAACCAAATGCATTAAGTTTACGCTACCCCATGTTAGGTAGGTGAAAACTAATGTGTTTATAAAGGGCGAGGAATTGAATGCTGAATATAACACAGTATTCTTGGGCATAACTTTGGATGCTAAGCTTCAGTGGGGTGGTGGTGGGATATAGATAAATTGTCAAAAGGGCTAAGTTCCAGTAATTTAACTGATATCAGTTAAATTACTAAATTACGAAGAGAGACTGCCCGTTTAGTGTACTTTAGCTATTTTCAGTGTAATGTCGTACGTTATTCTATTGTGGGGAAATGTCGCCGATATTCAAACTATCTTTGTTTTGCAGAAGCGAGCTGTTCGATCAATTTATAAATTAAGTCCGAGACACTCTCAGAATCAAAAAAGAGATTAATGTACCTAATGACTGTGCCTTCTCAGTATACCTATATATGAAAATCTTTTATATGCCCATAAAATATAAAATTGTTTAAAAAATACAGTGATATCCATGATATAAATACTAAAAACAAATTTGTTGTATGTACCTACAACAAGGCTCAAGAAAATAGGTGGCTCGTTCAGATGCCAATGTAGGTATACGCTTTTATAATAAATTACCAAGCCACGTTCAACATCTAAGCCCTAATAAATTCAAATCATTCATTAAACGTAAGTTGTGCCAGAAAGCCTTTTATACCGTTAAAGATTACAGAATACAATATGGAAAAAAGACAATAGAAGAGGTCGATTACGCAAAATTCTTGGGGATAATAATTGACAAAAACTGTAACTGGAAATCTCATATTGATAATCTATGTAAGACGATAGAGATAGATTTGTATTCGTTTTATATAGACTAACTGAACACTAGTGGCTAGTGTTGATGCGGCACTATGTGCATACCATGGCTATGTGTCATCAATTTTGCCCTATGGCATTATAATGTGGGGTAATTCGCTCAGAAAAAATGCGTACGCTCAATTTGTGGAGCGCACCCACTGGACAGTTGTGTTCCATTATTTGGAAAACTTAAAATACTGCCACTTCCAGCATTATACATTTTTGAAATTTGTATCTTCGTACACCAAAATAGACATGCATTTGACTTGTTTAATGATATTGTATCCAGACCCAGCCGCAAAGTGCACATAGATTAATAACGCCTAGATCGATAGTCTTTATACAAGCGCTTCGTCTCAAGTGAGGCAAAAACGCACACATCAATCTATTGATGTATGCGTGAGCATTGCGTATTTACGATCGCCGACACGCACACAAACAAAACTCTGATGTTGTGGAGTGTGTACAGTGCAGTAGTAGTTTCCCCGAAAGTGGGGAAATTTTATACTTACGTAAAATCGGATTATTTATCTTGTACTTGGTAACGTACTAGTTCTATTTAAAGCTTGTTATAAAAATAACATGTTAATTTACATTAAAACGAATATTTGTAATTAAAATCTATATTTATTATAAGTTAACATTCAATAGGTACATGAATGAGCAGCATTAATGGTTTTAATCATTTTAAGGAAAAACGTGAAAGTTTCTTTACACTAGAAGCGCACGATTTCTATACAACGTGTTTTTTTATATTCCATAACTCTATGGGGTCATTGTACTAATCATTATGAATAACTTTTACTAAGGGACCAAACCTGAAATCGCGAAAAAAAAATCAACCATTCCCTACATTTTGACGAGTTATGCGAACATAAATGTAGCGAACAGCTGATTTTTTTTTCGCGATTTCAGGTTTGTTCCCTTAGTAAAAGTTGTTCATAATGATTAGTACAATGACCCCATAGAGTTATGGGATATCAAAAAAAACACGTATTTTTACTGGTCTAAAGAATAGCAAGTTTTTTTCGCTAAAGTCTAACTAAATTGTTTGCAGCTGATAACGATGATTTTTTTTGCATGTACACTCTACTTATCTATATAAAATATCCGTATATTATTTATTTATATTTGAATTGAGCTCACCAAGACCTTAATTTTGATACCCATGTTGTAATAATTTAAAATAAATAGTTTCTTTTCAAATCTCAAAATGGCGCTACAAAGCCGCCATATTGATTTTTCTCTAAAAAAATTTTGGCCAGTTGTGTAAAAATCTCGGGTTCATTGTAAAAAAAAAATACGGGTGTGTATTTATTTTTCGTTGAACAATAGGGTAATTCATTGCAACTGGTAACACCTTCATAACATGGCGGCCTAAAATTTTGTTGTCGTATTTAATTTTTGTATTCATTATTGTAGCAAAATACAAGTCGAATTGTAGTACTTACCTATGAAATGATATGTTGGTAGGTTTTTTATTCTTTTCTGATGCATTGTGACACCCATTCACTACACAATAAGTCATTATTAATGAAATTGTCTCGGAAAGCTCGGAGATGTTTGCTCTAGCGTTTGACCTTGACAACTGGCGGACGTTCGGAACGTAGTGAGTCGTTTAGACTCACTTGAAAGTGCCTCACTGAAATCGCGCGTACTCGGTTTCTAGGCGTTATAATTCTATGAAAGTGCATATGCTTAATGTTCCTAGGCGTAAATTTAAATTGTTTTCTAATAATGTATACTGCATGTCCATTACTGTTTATAACAAATTGCCTGACGGCTTCAAAACTCTCAGCCTCATAACATTTAAATGTAAATTATTTAATTTTCTTTTAAGCAAATACTATTACTCAACTGAGGATTTTATGAATGAAAAATTAACCTAAATATTTGACATTATTGCCTATAAATCATATTCTATCTCCTTGACCTTATTTAATTTTGACTTATTTAATTAATCTTTTTTACAACTTTTGTTCAATATATTTAAATTATTTGTAATTCTAATTTAATTTTAATGCAATGATGGCCCATAATTTTACAAACCCTATTTGTCCGACGGAAACGGTAGAATATTATGATTGTAACACATAATGCTAGCCAAATTCACTATGTAAAATACTGGTATTCAGTTGCATCCAGTTAGACTGGAAGCCGACTCCAACATAGTTGGGAAAAGGCTAGGCAGATGATGACGTATTGATAGTGATGATCGGAGGATAGCCGTGGGCATTATTAATGGCACTTTGCCCTAAAGCTTATGATCGCTTACTAGGTACTGTTAGAATGTATTATTTTATTAGAGTAGGTGGCATACGATAACGGCTTCGTGCTAGGCCCGCAGTACCATCATAATCATAGCCTACGCAACAAGAAACCCGTTCGGAATGTCAAATGAGTTACATTTCTCCAATCTCAACAGTCTTGTTCATAAAACAGGACGCAGTGACGCACACCTCTAATTTCCCTTACTGAAACTAATTAACATAACAAGGAATTTCCTACCAAGTTTACAAACATAGTACAGTATAAAGTTGTCAACCGTAACTCCAGAACTTAGGTACATTATTATGTCTGTCGCCGTAAATTATTTTGAAGTTATGTTATTTCATTCCGGCATCGGGGCGGCCATCTTGGAATTCTGTAGTTCGGTTGGTAGTGAAAGATGGCGCGAACGTGCGTGATAGACTTTCTGAATATAAATGTCGTTGCAAGAAAAGGATTTACAAGTGTGACATAGCGAGCTAGGGGTTGTCAATTCGATGCCCAAAAATATCAGTCTGCGTTTACCCACCTATGGTGGGGTCAGCTTCTTGTCTAACCGAATGCAGCTGAATACCAGTATTTTACATGGAGCGTCTGCCTCCACAGCCCAGTAACTCGGTGATACGATACCCCTTGGTAAGAGAGGTTGTCAGGTTTCCGACTGCCGATACTACTGTCAAAGATGACGAATTACAGCCGGGAACAATTGCTTAATGCGGTTTCCGAGGCAAGGAGGGTCTTAATATGTAATGAATGGTCACCCATCCACAAATCGACCACTGCAAGCGTAGCTTAACCTTCGAGTTCGATGTCCATCCTTTGCACTGATTATATGGACCCACTCCTCAAACAAGGTACAGACGCTGCACATCAAGCTACTGCAAGCTGTAAAATTTCTTTGATAAATTTTCAACTTTATCGCTAAAGCATAAGGTTCAATGTTAATTGGGAAAGTTTGACAGTTTCGGGTAGCTTGATGTGCTGGCGTCTGTAGGTACATAGAAGGTGAGTATGAAACTCAAACTGGTAGCATTTATTATAATTAAAAACAACAGGCACTTTTGAATTGTAAAGGAGTCGGTGAGTCAGACAGATATAGTTACCTATTCCAAAGTGTTGTAACCTGCAACGCTTCTGGCCCGTATCATAGGAAGGTTCCTATGAAGAAGAACGACAAGAAACTTCATAAAACAGAAAAATTAAAAATTGCTAGTATTCCATCCAAAAACAATTTTTAATTGATGCTTCTTTAGTGGATATTGTGGATACTACACATAAAAAAAAACTCCTGAAGAGACAGATCTCACTTTACCAAATAATAAGCTTTTAACATTTTATAAATAAACACCATTTATTTTTTAAGACAAATTTCTACTCTACTGTGCGGCGGATGAAAGGATGCGTGCTTGACACCCATAGAAATGTATATATCTATGTTGACATCTGTCAATTTCATGCAAACGAATGCGTGTTTTGCGAATTTAATCTTTATTACCTAGAATTATTGTCAGGAACGCATTCTCCCGACGGCTGGGTTGAAACATTTAGAAGGGAAAAGTGGTAAGTTTGATGTTGAAAATTCTTGCACTGATAGAAAACTTCGTCACTGTTGCGGAGTGCCATAGGGTACGATTTTTAACACAGTTGACTACCACGCGGGCGAGGTCGCGGGCAGAAGCTAAGAACTTACAAACTAAGTAGGTATGCGATATTTCCAAGCCCAGTAGGAAAAGGAATTATTGTATAACCAACAAAGGCCAACATTCCTTTACAAACCGCAGTATAGAAACTACCAAAATTCCAATGCTAGCTGCATTTCCCGAATGTAACTAAGCAATTTTATACGAAACAATAATGTTTGTGTTTTGGAATTTGAAGATTGTAATTTAATTAATATTAATAAAATAAACTTTATCATGTGCTCTCTCCGTTAATCGTCAGCGTTTCTTAGGCCTGCCTCGGTGACGACGCCTGTCTTCAGGCAGAGGCACGACTGTGTGACGATCCTGGCCCATCTGTCTGGATGCATCCTCTAACCGTGCCATGTGACCGGCCCAGTTCCACATACAAAAGAAAATCATTGATTCTTGCATTAAGTTGTTCCAGCCATAAGTTAACTTACTTAGGTATCCAATGTAGGTAATATGTACCTACCTTAAAACCAATAATACTTCCAATATTACAAGCATGCACGATCATAATTTGTACAGTATTCCAATATCGTGTCTTTGAGGCGTACCAACCTACCAACCGAGCGAAGCGAGCGCCGTCCGTCCGTACGTCTAAAATGGTGTAGTGCAGGGATTGTGAACCATGCAAATAATATTATGTGTGATTTATTGAAACGAAATGTTTTTTACTTGTGACGTCGTGACCTAAACGTGAACTCGTCACAGCCAAAAACCTTCAATATCAGACAAAAGTAACGGCGAATTAAAATAATAAAATTAATTTATCATTAAAAAACGTAATATTATATGAATGGTTAGAGCAATGATGGCCTAGAGGTATCGGACCCGACTTACGAGTCGTGGTCGTGAGTTCGAACCCAAGCATGCGCTTTACTTTGTTTGATTTATTTCATTACCACTGCTCTCAAAACGGTGAAGGAGAACATCGTGAGGAAACCGGCATGTCCCAGAACCAAAAACTCGGTTAGGTACAACCGCAAACCGGGCCCGCGTGGTGGATTACGGCCCACTCCCTCGCACAGAGATGGGGTGTGTCCCAGCCGTGCACAAGTAAATGATAGAATTCGCTATAGTTCCGAGTTTACGGAAAAATTATGACATTTTTGTCGAACGATTTCGTACGAAAACTCATTTTGTCATAGACGCCATAGGTTCATCACCCCTGCTGCAATAGCCCCCCCCCCCATTACATGGTACTCTGCCCCATTTCAAAACCTAGTAAGGACTTAAAATTAAATTTTACAGGAGAGCGTATAAACGTAATATTGGTCAGCCCATGGAAAGTATTATTTGAATTGCTTAAAGTGACTTAAGGCTCCTGCAAACAGGCGCGACGCGCGACGCGAATCGCGCGCGACACAAAGACACCGCTCGTTGCGCGACTTGCGGTGCCTTTGTGTCGCGCATCGCGCGGTCGCGTCGCGCCTTTGTGTAAGAGCCTTTACTAGGTTTCAAAATGGTGTCTTCTTATGTTTTCTGTTTGCATTGATGTCAGCTACGAATTTATATAAAATTTCATGCACGGCCGTCATTTTGTAAAAAAAAATATAAAGAGTTGGTGAAATTCCCAGTAAAGCTAAAAGAACAACGCCATCACACAGACAGACACGAAAGGCGACTTTAATGTATGATACTCGTATCTTAATAGATGTAGACGACATGTAGGTACCTACATATTTCCGTTCCTCAATTTGACTTGATTTTTTTTGTCATTCAATACCTGAGCAGGAATGCGTTGTTATAATAATTTAACCACAATAAGAGAGCAGCAATATTTTTTGATTACATGACATAATACATACAGAAACAGGCAGAAACTACAGAACACCACCTGTTACGATACATACACTTCTTTTGCTTTGTTTATGTTAATGTTCATGTACGTAATTTTGCATTCACGTTAAGGGGCTTACAAGACCTAAACACAAAAAACGCAAGTTTTAGAAACAATAAAAGTATATGATCGACTACAGTAAACAAAATCAGAAAAATATATGATATTCTTCAGGATATATGCTAGGTAGATTGTGTGTTGAAAACATAATGCAACAAATTTGATACCATAGAAAAAAATCATGAAGATACCTCTAAAAACTTTCTTTTTACAATGAAAACCATGCATACAATCATTCAGATTTTTTGTCAGATTATTCTACAAGCAACATACTAAAATACTAGTGTTTTAATTTTTTTGTCCAAATAATAGATTTTTTGTAATAAATAATTGCTTCATATTTTGCAATAAATTGCCAGCGTTCTGTCATCGCGCTTCTCTTTCTTTTCTATGCAGTCCGACAGAGACTGCCTTTAGGTTATGTAAGCCCCTTAACTTTTATTTACGCTCATTTTATGTTTATTTATAGATTTCTACTGCATAATCCAGCCAGTTTGCACATTTACTCATAGGTTTCAGCGCACGGCAGCGCTGCGGCGACACAAACGTCTCGGCTCACGAACGTTTACGAGCGCCGCCAGTGATGTGTGAAACATACTCCGCTACTAGATACACTATAAGTACTATGGTATGGTACCACTTCACCTACGATACAGGGCGGTACCAAAAAATTCGAAGACGTGTGACATCTACCAACCCGCACTGGGCCCGCGTGGTGGATTACGGCCCACTCCCTCTCACTGAGAGGAGGCCTGTGTCCCAGCAGTGGGAACATTATAGGCTGATGATGATGATGATGATGATGATGACAGGGCGGTGCTATTCTGTAAAAATCTCACCGTGAAAACTTAGGTGAAGTGAGCGTGGAGTGACCTGTCAATAGTGTCAATTCCTAGCAAAAACAAACTCACTTCACCTAAGATTTCACGGTGAGATTTTTACAGAATCGACCGGCAGGTGAATGGACACATGCAGGGTAATTGTAACACAACAGTAGCAATAGCTTTAATTTTGACAGTTCAACAACATTCATTGCGTTATTTACGTTGTTGATTTTTTCGAATATATGAAGCAATGGATTAGTAATATCTTACAGATTGAAATGATTCAAATTAAATGATTCAGACTGTAATTGAAAGAGTGTTACGCAATTAGGATGTTGATAGCTTAGTTCGCATGTTTATTTGTTGATATTATTATACATTTAATAACTAGAGGGGCTCGTGGCTAAATAGCCACGAGCCCCTCTAGTTATAAAATAACATTATTTAATAACAGCGGAACGCGTCGATTGAAGGTAAAGCTACATGTGCTGCGATCGGTCCGTGGATGGGTGAACATCCATTATTATATCGAGACCACACACTATAATATTAGTGTGACTAGCAACGCCCCGCGGTTTCACCCATGAGGATATTGGGATAAAAAGTATCCTATGTAGGTTATTAACTATCTGTCTGCCAACTTTAATTTAAATCCGTTTTGTAGTTTTTGTGTGAAAGAGTAACAAACATCCATCCATCCTTACAAACTTTCGCGAAAATAGGATTAGTCGGATTTTTTAGAACGAATTGGGTAAAAAGGGCCCCTATATGATTTTTATACCCTTTTAATCACAATCTCATCCAGAATCCGTACACACTATACTACAAATACTCACCTAGGGCAAAACCGACCTTATTTTTATTCCAATAATGTTCACAATCTCAGTAACTTTACTTACCAAAGTAAAGTCAAAGTGCGGTAAGAATGTTGTGGTCGAAAAATGTACTATACTGCAGTGCGATTCTGTAACCATCTCACCGTGAAAACTTAGGTGAAGTGAGCGTAGAGTGTCAATTCTTAGCAAAAACAAACTCATATCACCTAAGTTTTCACGGTGAGATTTTTACAGAATCGACCGGCTGTATTTGAATACGCTCTTGTATGCACACTTAGGTCTATTAAGATAAAGTGGAACTTCTCTATCTGTTACTCCATGCTGCCAATATCCCTTCAAAGAAACTGTAGATCAAAGAGAAAAAGAATAATGTTTATAACAAATTCCCTGCAATTTTGTAATATTCCCGTTCAGTCAGTTGAGCGAAATTAATAAAAAAAACTCTGCTATGTGTTTGTCGGATAGCGCTATGGGGTTCCGTATTAGGAATAATATTCCTCGTTATTAATCTACTTACATATTGAATATATGTATTTATAAATATTTTAACAAAAAACATTTAAAAGCAGGTTCCAAACTACCGGTGGTTAGGGCTCCAGAGCAACCTCCAAGAGCGGAACTTCCTCACGCTGCGAGCCGTAACCAGGAGTACTGAATTCTGAATCAGGTCCTTGATCCAATCGCCAAACGAGAGCCTCGGGAGGTGTCGATCGAAGCTTTCGGCCATCAGGTAATTGGCTGTTACGACAATCGGCACAATGACAACCGACCTCACATTCCACATGTAATCAGCCTCTTTTTTTTTTTTTTTCTCTTTATTTATTAGGGACTTGCAACCATTAACATATTCTTATTATTTCCAGAATGAAAGATAAGTAAATAAATACACTGATCTACAATAGAAACTTTAAAATCCTAGAATTATGTCTTTTATTTGTAAACTAGCGGTTTAGGCTGTACGTTGTCCGTCAGTGAATTTAAGATAATTTAATTTAATTGAATACCTACTGTTATTTATGGGACTGTGGCTGATTGACAGAAAAACAAAAAAATTAATTGTAATTTATTTCGTTCTGATTTAATACCAGTTTTTTTACTTGGTGCCACAAAACAATATCTAATATAGCTGAAGAGTTTGGTAGATCTGAGGTCACATCTCATGTTTGTCCAAGAGATTGGTTGATCAAAATGAAAGATTGGTTGTCGTTGTATAGTAAGCTAAAACAAAGATCTAACTTTAAATATCTGTGTGTATCAAAATTTATGTGAGTTGAGATAGCATTTAATATCACATAAATTCAAGAAAAATTAAATACAACAATAGGTAAAGATCAGTTTTGTATTGTGACCGATAGTTTAAATACTGATGTATATAAGATACAGAATGCATCCGTCAGGATGACATTGACGTTTGTGACAGTAGATTGATTGCCGTACCTTTTTCCGAGAGCGTCGTAGAATAATGTCTGCTTTCTATATTCATCTGTTCATAATCCATCTTACTTGTGTTTAAATACTCAAGTTCTCTTTGTTGAGTTACGGAACCCTAAAAGTCTGCCTGCAAAAGAAACTAATAGCATAAATTAAATTTCCTTTGAAAGTTTTCTATCCTAAGCATAAGTACGTCGGATTTATACTTGAAATGGAATGTAAGTAACGTCTTTTAAAATTTCTAGGAGTTTTCTTTTTTACTGCAGTAAAGTTCTTGTGTGTTCTTTGCACCGATCCCAGCGTGGTTTGGTTTGACCAAACTTGATTAATCGAATGAACCTCAATATTTGCACTAGCTCCTGTAGCCTCATGTTTCGTGGTACTACACAGACCATTGCATATCGAGGGGTAGACCGGGGGGCGCCGTAATGGTAGGGAAGACGTGCCCTTAGGATAGTGAAGAATCGTAATATAATAATAATAATAAATTTATTAAGGTACATAAAGGTTTTGTAGTACATGAGGGGAGTAGAAAGTATGCATTATTAATTACATGGTGTAGGTACAACGAATTGTTGGGTGAATCGCTGCTCTCCTAGCTAGATTACTGAGTAATCTGTATTTAGGAGAGACAGTTTCAACTCCCTATTTGAGTATCACAATATTTTGTATAATACTTATGGAGCCAAAAAGTAAAAAGTTATTTATAAAAATCAAAACACAATAGCAAAAATCTTAAAATTCAATAAAACAAATTAGAATGAGAAGTGGTGTGGTGAGTCGAGTGAGTGTGAGACGGTTTCTGGAAAATCTGGTTGCAGGTTGGAAACCTGAGCATCCAAAACATTCTTAAAATTAAAATCTATATGTATTTTACATGGAGCAACTACATATCTGACCTGCACAACCCAGATACTGGGTAACACGATAGCTCTTGGTAAGAATGGTTGTCAGACTTGGACTTCTGACTACACGTAACGACTGTCAAAGATCTACGAATGCCAGCCGCGACCAAGGTATCCGAGACACGGAGGGGGTCTTCATAATATATTTTATATAATAGATGGTCACCCATCCACGATATGACCGCGGTAAGCGTAGCTTGACCTTCGAATGACCCGTGCATCTGTTGTCATTTAGCCACTAGCCTATCTAAGGTCAAAGATATATATATCCTCCTAAATTGAGATGCTAATAGTAATCCTCCATTCCTGCAAACTGCTTACTACAGTACAATTAAAAATAAAAGATGGCGCGCTTACGCTGTCGAAAATTTAATCTTCCCTAAAAGGTCCTCGCTGATAATTTTAATAATTGTTAGGGACCTAAATATCTTCGTGAATTGCCGTTTTGGGTAAAACAATTTATTTAATGAATTGTTTTAAATAACTCATGCTGGGTAGGAATGCCAAGCGTTTGAGTTATGATAGATATTTTTGCTAATGGTTCTCAATTTTGATCGTAATGAATTGGAATGTTTTGAAAATGAAAGTTTGGAAAGCTTGGTGTGTAAACCTACTAATGAAAAAGTTACGTCTCAAGATTATTGGTGAATGGGT
Source organism: Luperina testacea (assembly GCA_927399505.1). Lineage (NCBI taxonomy): Eukaryota > Metazoa > Arthropoda > Insecta > Lepidoptera > Noctuidae > Luperina > Luperina testacea. The sequence goes on along the minus strand of OV656779.1, from coordinate 5,693,239 downwards.
AACCATCCACTACATATCGATACCTCTCTATGCCCCGAATAGCACGTTAAGCCGTTGATCTCGCTTGTCATTCGAAGATATTTGACAGTCGTACGGTAGTCAGAAGCCCAAAAATTCTGAAAAGCAGTCTTACCTAGGAGTATTGTGTTACCCAGTTACTGGGTTGTGGAGGTCAGATAGGCAGTCGCTCCATATAAAATACTGGTATTCAGCTGCATCTGATTAGACTGGAAGCCGACCCCAACTACAGTACCCGGCGATAAATATTGCACATCGACCTTTGGAAAGAGACAATCGGCTAATTTCGGCTTCGTAGAGCATTATCTCTGTCGCACGAAATACAAACAGTCCGGTATCTATTAGGAGCTGTTAAAACAATTTTATTATGATTTGCTCCTTTTGATAATTATTTTTATTCTTTGTATAAAATCGATAGGATCGAATGGGTCGATGTGCAATATTTATCGCCGGGTACTGTAAGTTGGGAAACGACTAGGCAGATTGATTGTAGTAAGCAGTTTGGAGGAATGGAGAATATCTATTGGCATCTCAATTAACGAGGATAGGTTATGCTCAGAATAATTCATTTATTAGATGGAATTTGTTAACAGCGAATTTGTTTGCATTCAAACTTCAACTCCCGGTTGGAACAGCTTTACTAATGTAATGTAATGTAGATTAATTACTTGGTTTTGAACGGCGAGTACTTGCACAGATATAACCAAGTATCCAGGATTATTCAACAGCAACTTGCTTTGAAATATAAACTTGTAGATTCTGAGGTACCTACCGTATTACAAGTATGTGTCCGTCCCAGAGGGGTAATTTTGTAATACACTATCAGTAGCTATTTAATTATTTATCGAACTTATGTTGCAATGGATTAGCTATATCCTTCAAAATGATTCAGCATCCTAATTGCGAAACACTCTATCAATCGGAATCTGAATCATTTTGACGACACGGTTGGCGCAGTGGCTGAGCAATCGACTTTGATTGCTGCGCTGCGTGTCGCGAGTTCGATTCCCGCACGGAACTAATATTTGGATTGCCTACAGGTAGTTGTTCCGGGTCTGGCTGTTTGTGTATGCGAATTTAGATGTTTGTAAACGCACCCACAATACAGGAGTACCTAATTCCTAGTGTGGGGCAAAGTTTAAAAAAAAAAATGTTGTAGTGAATTGGTAATCCATTGCTTCATAAGTTCGAAAAAATTGTCTGCTCAATACTTAAATAACGCAATGAATGTTGTTGAACTGTCAAAATGAAACCGATTCCGATTGATTATATGTTACGCAATTACCCTGCTGACGTAATTGATAGTGTGTTACGAAATTAGGGTACTGTTGTGCTATTCTGTAAATGTTTCACCGTGAAAACTTAGATGAAGTGAGTTTGTTTTTACTCGGAATTGACACTATTGACAGCTCACTCCACGCTCACTTCACCTAAGTTTTTACGGTGAGATATTTACAGAATAGCACCGCTGTTGTGCTATTCGGCAAATATCTCACCGTGAAAACTTTGATGAAGTGAGTTTGTAATGAGCTGTCAATCCCTAGATTCCCAAGCGTTAGGTAGGATGACAATTCACTTTAATGTCACTTCGTCAAAGTTTTCACGGTGAGATTTTTCGAGAATAGATTGACTGTTCTAGAAAACGACCATGTCACATTGTATTGGGATTGGTCTATCAATACTGACTGGATTATTGTCGCCAATAAGCTTGATATAGTGGTGATAGATCGATTAGCGCGCTGCACAATGATTGTTGATGTTACCATTCCACATGATGAGAACCTCGTGAAAGCTGAGAAAGAGAAATACATTAAATATCTCGACTTAGCACACGAGGTTGTTCGCCAGTGGAATGAGAGCTCGGCTGTCATTTTTCCGACTGCCGTATCGGCCAATGTCCTGATGGCCGAAAGCCTCCATCAACATCTCTCAAGGCTCTCGTTAGGCGGTTTGATCAGTAATCGAGGGCCTGATTCAGAAGGCAGTACTACTCCATAAGGGTCGCATTATGAGGAGGTTCCTATCTCTGGAGCCGTAACCATCGGTAGCTATTGGAACTTGCTTCCGATACCGGTGGATTTTTATTTTTTTTATTTTTAAACGTTTTGTATAAAAATATTTAAAAATGTATTAAATAAGTACGAACATAAATAAGCGAATAATAATAGCCTTTACTAACAATCTTAAAAAAATTTCACAACAACCTTAAAAGTTATGCTTAGGAGCTGAGTAGGTATACCCTATTAAGCGTCACCGACCCGAGCGTAAAGGTTCAGTTTTGGTCAATGTTCTGTTTAGATAGAGCGCAACGTCCGCCTAAAAAGTTCTCACTTCCAAAACCTGAAGGCCGATTCTCGTAATTTAAAGCGTTCAAAATCTAGCCACATCTAAACTGTCTCATCTCGGCGACAAACAAAATAATTATGTCAAGAATGTAGAGAAATTTGAGGTATTTTTGACAGATGAGACTGAGATCAGACAGTGGACGTTCTTAAAATAATTAAATCTTCTACATACGTTGCTTTTCGAGACATTAAAACCTCTACAGAAGCAAAGCCTTGGAAATGCTCAGTATTCATTATTAACATGACTTCGTAGGTTTTTATTTATCAAAAAACACTGGCTGGTCGGCGGTCTACCAAAAAGAGCATAATGAAATAAATGTCAGAAATGTATAATTCTGCTGGCACTTTGAACTGTGGATTCATGAAAGTTTTTTTTTTCTTTGTTGCATATTTTTGGCACAGGCAGTGTCGCGGTAGGGCTGGGCTTTTGTGTCAGCGGACTCTTTGTTAACAAAAATTTAACTGTCTTATTATTTTGGTCATAAAATCGAGATAGGCGTCGTCGTCAAGGGAGGCCCAGGAAACACTAGCGTGACGACCTAGCGGGAGGTTGGTCGGAGAAGGCAATGCATAAAGAACATTAGAAAGCTTTTAACATTGGAGACCTTTGCGTAGAAGTGGGTCAATAGAGGTTGAAAAAAAAGATCGATGTTGGTAAGCCACAGTGTCAATGCAGTGATTACATGGCGACAAGAGTCTTCGCTGAGGTTTAGGAAAGGATGGCACCAAGAATTGAGTTCTGATTCCACAATTTGGTCTGAATATATGCTACATTGCAACATCACGGATAACAGACATTAACGGTAGCTATTTGCCGAGCAAAAGTGGGAAATATTGAAAAAGTATTCAACTTTTTGCTGATCCTAATATGTTAACAGTTTCAGGAACTAATACATACTGAAAACGCTCGTGCCTGTCCTAAGTCGCATTAATTCTTATGCAAGAATGAATTTATTCGAAGGTAATTTTTTTGACGTGGTCTACCCAAATGCGATGACATATTCATCAATAAAACCGATACCTACCACTTGAAAATACAACACTTTGTTTATCTTTTTCTATAAAATACAATATTAATAATAGTAATAATATGTACAAGTAAATAAAAAGGAGGGAAAATAATCAAAGGGCATCAAAAAATTCATCCGCATCGCTGTTAACAGGAAACGTGCCCAAAAGACTGGCAGCATTGCCACGTTGTATGGCAATGCTGATTCTTTGGCCCAAAAATAAGCCAGCACTCTGGTCCCGTGAAGAGTCGACCAATCGCTTGGCGATGTCTCTAAATACTAAGTGGGCACTCGAGCCCCATCAATCAATCAATCAATCAATAGTCTTTATTTGTAAACATAGGTTCCAACAGTGTGTAAGATGTTACAATTGTTATATTATAGTTTCTCTGTGTTTTGCCATTTGGCGTACAAATATACATTTATGGGAGGCTTTTGCCAATTAGGTATCTTAATTTATAGCAATTCAGTAGTATCAATGTCAATTTTTAGGGTTCCGTACCTCAAAAGGAAAAAACGGAACCCTTATAGGATCACTTTGTTGTCCGTCTGTCCGTCCGTCCGTCCGTCTGTCAAGACCCTTTTTCTCAGGAACGCGTGGAGGTATGAAGCTGAAATTACTCAGGTCTACTGTCCCTTGAAGCTGTGAAAAAATCAAACTTCTAAGCCAACGCAATCAAAAGATACAGCCGTTTATGCCGCAAATTTTCGACACTTGCAAGGGAATCAAAACCTACAGGGTGCTTCCCGTGAACTCAGAATCTTGAAATTTGGTACGAAGCAACGTCTTATAGCATAGATAAAGGAAAAATTACGAAAACCATAAATTTTTAGTTACATCACATAATATATTTTTTTTTAATAATTTTAAACTTACTACCCATTTCCTCATAAACGCGTAGAGGTATTAAATTGAAATTCATACCAAATACTCAGGTCTATAATACCTTTAAGCTGTAACAAAATCAAACTTCTATGTCAACGCAATCAAAAGAAACAGCAATTTAAGCTGCATATTTTGAAACTCGCAAGTACTCGCAAGGGAATCAAAACCTAAAGGGTACTTCCAGTCGACCTAGAATCTTGAAATTTGGCATGAAGCAACGTTTTATAGCACACATAAAGGAAAAATTCCGAAAACCTTAAATTTTTAGTTACATTACAAAATATATATTTATTTTTTAATAAATATAAACTTATTACTTTTTTCCTCATGAACGCGTAGAGCTATCAAGTTGAAATTCATATCAAATACTTAGATCTAATTGCCTTTAACCCGTGAAAAAAAAAATGATAATGTCAATAATTTCGGAAATAATCGCTCCAAAAGTAAAAAACAATGTGTACCCCCTCTAACTTTTGAACCATATGTTTAGAAAATATGAAAAAAATCTGAAAAGTAGAACTTTATAAGGACTTTCTAGGAAAATTATTTTGAACTTGATGGAAACAAGTTTTTGTACAAAAAAGACAAAAAGTTGTACAAAATAATTTCTGGACTAAGTTTGTAGTATAATCGTATATGCAAGCATTTTTTACTTTTAAACTCATAAGTGGGAACACTTATTTTGACGGACGGGAAACTACGGAACCCTACACTGAGCGTGGCCCGACACGCTCTTGGCCGGTTTTTTTTAAATGTAATTTAATAATATGCAATAGGTAATGTCTGGTAATGTCAATATTTAACGAAATTCTATACTTAATGTCAATGATAAATAATTATAATGTCAATAAGTTACTAATAAGAAAAATGTTTAAAATTGATATTGTCCACAGAATCGCTATTGGAGTCGACATACCTACATAAATAGACATTTTGCGAAACAAATATTATTATATTGTCAAAGAGCTGTCGTCAAAATATTTACTAAGACAATAGTAACATTTCTGTATTAATATAGTACGTAATTTACGCTTGAAATTTACTAAATTGAGACTTTTTATTGCCCTAGAGTTTCAATTTCTATTGTCTTACAATCACCCACAACCAATCACTCTGCCTAGTCTTTTCCCGACTATGTTGAGGTCAGCTTTCAGGGTAATTAGATACAGCTGAATACCCGTATTTTACATAGAGCGACTGCCTATCTGTCCTCCACAACCCAGTTACTGGGCAACCTTGGTGAGACTGGTTGCCAGACTTTTGGGCTTTTTCGAATAATATTCGGGATAAACGCCTAAACGTGCTTTCCGAGGCATGAATTGAGTCTCGATATGTAATGGATAGTCACCCATTCACGAACCGACCACGGCAAGCGTAGCTTAGCCTTCGATCGACTCATCTGTTAATATTTAGCTACGAGCCCCTCACATTCACACACCCACTCATTAACAAATCGCACAATCACCCCGCCACACACGCACACTCTAAAACAGTTTCGAGTCGCAACAAAATATTTTTAGCTCTAAAATATTTCCACTGGACGAACATTTTTGTAGTAACATTCTTTTTTCGCACACTCAGCAGTTTCCGTCGCTTCGTGCCGCTTAAAATCTGAGCTTCAAAACGTTATATGCCTGCTTAAGGGGAAGTTGTTTCGGATTTTGTAGGAGAAAATGTTGACACGTGAATGGGATATTGTTGTGCGTGATGCGCGTTGTAGATGCCGCCACATTGTTATTATCACACTAATAATATAAAGGCGAAAGTTTGTGAGTGTGTGTGTTTATATGTTTTTTACTTCTTCACCCACAAACGGCTGAACGGATTTAGATGAAATTTGGCACACAGTTTATAACCAGGATTAACACATAGGCTACTTTTTATCCAGATATTCCCATGGGATCGACACTTACGCGGGTAAAACCGCGGGGCACAGCTAGTTACTTAATAAATTGCCTAGTTGGTCGAATGGTCGCAAGAGCTACTGCTGAACATGAACCCTACCTTTTGGAAGGGGCGACTAGAATCAATTCAATTTTACTGTAAGTTTTGATGTTCAAAAGTGCCTTTAATGTGCCTATTTGAAATAAATGATTTGACTTTGACTTTGAATGAGGTCGTAGGCTCGATTCCCAGGTCAGGCAGTGTTTTTAGGTTTTTCCATTAGTAATTTCTCAGTAGCAACCTGGACTCTGGATTGGTGCCCGATTGATGGCAATAGACTCGACCTCAATTACATGGGACTTAAAGGAAACTGTCGAAATGTGGGTCTACTATATGTGTAGCTACACCTCTGCCTACCCCTTCGGGGAAAAACACGCGTGATTGATGATGATATGTTATGTATTATATAATTTGTTGTTTTGTGTTGGTGACTCGTGGAAAGTCTCGTAAACGTAGATAAAATACCCAGAATTTTTGTATGTCTTTTTGGAAGATTTTTGATGTGGTTCAACCGTTACAGTTATTACAATGTAATGTAATTTTTTAAAATTAATGTCAAATTAACTGAATTCTAACCCACTTACTAATAATAAACATTGTACATATAACGTCTGTATAGTTACACAACGCTTTGTCTTCTTTCGCAAGTTAAATTACTGACGACTGAAAGAGAGAAATCGGTGTGCAACTATTCATCTGATATAATACGTTTATTAGTAAGAGTGTATGTGTATACTGCCAGATTTTATGATGTGTGTGTAGTTATCCAAAAGTAAAACAAGGTGCTTCAAAAAACTTAAACTCGTAAGATTTATGTAAATTGAAACATTTAACAACGGGTTTTCTGACTGTCGTTTGAAACACGGTGAAGTGTTTATTGTGATTTTGAACTGAAAATAATATACTAAGTTACGGTGAACTGTAACTGTCATTGGACTCTCTGATACAGCACAATAACTAATGGTCTCAAGAGACAACAATGAACGGTGCGATAACTCAGTAGCGCTAGACAACGACTTACGAGCATCTCTGGCCAGAGATAGCATTTAAGAAGGTAGGTTCACCTAAATGTGTACAAATTATTCTGCGGGTATTTTGTTTCCAGTTTAAGACAAACAAAATAAAAAAAAACAGAATAAACTTAATTGTAAACTTGCAACAGTATTTTGTGGCTCACGGTTGCGCCAAATAGGCTCAGTTCAGAATAAATACCCGACAACTAGTACCTGACGCTGGTTTTTAACTGGACCTTATGTAAAAGGGCCTCTAACGAATGTAAATCAGTTTTATAGTGTTGTCACGTGTGTGTGTATATATTTTTTTCCCGGATAAAATTAAACTCCACCCGGTTTTCGAAATCAACCTTCGCCTTAAGTACAGAGGACGAAAACCGTGCATAATTAATATCTTTGAGCGGACACACATTGCATATTCATGAGCGAGACGCCTCAGCATAAAACTAGATTATTAGACTGCTTTCTATCATTCCTAATTGTTATTAATTGTGTGGTAATATTCTTGATTATTATGAGCACATGTCTGTTTAAATCTAAGGACGGTTTATCGAAAACCTGGTTGCAGGTTGGACACCTGCGGGCTAATTGCGTAATACACTACCTAATAGAAGCTTTGTTAGCTTTGTATAACTTTCATTTTGATAGTTCAATAACATTCACTGCATTATTGTTTGAATTGACTTTGGGTTTCTGACTACCCGTAACGTAACAACCGCAACTGTAATTTTTTGACAGTTGTATGAAATGGCTATTGACGCAAATTGACGTCGGGTGTCTATTTAATTCATAAATTGATTTCCCTGACTATATCTAAATAAACAACTTAAGCTACGGATTCCTAGAACAGCGGTGACTGAGCGGTACTTGTCAATAAAAACGTTACAGTACCCGGCGATAAATATTGCACATCGACCTTTTTACACAAAACCATTTTATACAAAGAATAAAAATAATTATCAAAAGAAGCAAATCATAATTGTTTTAACAGCTCCTAATAGATACCGGACTGTTTGTATTTCGTGCGACAGAGATAACGCTCTACGAAGCCGAAATTAGCCGATTGTCTCTTTCCAAAGGTCGATGTGCAATATTTATCGTCGGGTACTGTACGTCAGTGAAACGATATTTATGAAAGTAAGTTGGTATGTTTTCCTAGAGAGCCTTTTTGACACCCTAAAGTCAAAACCCGCTGCAAAAAGATTTAAATCGCTAGATTTTCCCTCGCCGTACTTAGTCACACGAAAAAGTATCCTTACTGAGAATAGTGAGCTCACACATTATTATAAATAGCGCTTCCATGACAATCAAGTCAAGTTACTGCGTCATCGTGTCTGAGAGGTGTAACAGAAACGCGATTGTCTCAAAAACAAAAAAAAAATGAATAAACTAGCTTTTGCCCGATTTGACTGAAGTTTATTTATAACAAACAAATGGAATCATCGATACGACGAAATTTCGCAATTGCATCAAATACATGAAGCCCAAGTGTTCACTGTGTGTTTCCACAAAGTAACAATACCTCTATCAGCACCGTATCAGTTCTTTGTCTATTCCGTCGACTAGAACCAAGAACAGAGTGGAAGTGAAGTGCAATTTAAAACAATTAAACACACAACAATACGTGGGGAAGCTGAGGATAGTCACACTAGCGCGTAGGTAAGCATCCGAGATTATAATGGAATAGTGAAATGAGTTTGGCGCTTCAATATGCTCAATCCGTGCATTCTAAACAGAATTTTATTTTATTTATTTGGGAAAATAAACGGTTACACATTACAATATTACATAAAATATGAGCTACAGAGTGAGTAAATGTATAACCCACCACATTTTCCACATATTATAAAGAAAAGTTACAAAACTAATGCGATGTGCGCTTACAATGAGATAGTTACAATAAAATTACATAAGTGTTAATGATAAAACACTAAACAAGCATGCAAAAAAAATAAAAACAAACAAATTAATAAAAAAGATAAACAAGAAATTATAAATACAGTCTAAGAGTTAAGAATATTATGGAACAATATTCAATTCATTCAAAACTAAAGGAGAAAATCGCCTTTGAATAAAGCCAAGTATATACATACTTATGTTCGTGACTGTACACCATGTTTAAATAAAAATTTACTTATTAGATAAAATGCATGCAGAAAAATAAAAATTCTATGTTATAAAATTCTACTTAAATAATTTAATCAGTTTCACGTTTTTAGTCCCGTCTAAAACTTTTCGTGTCTAAAATCTCCTGCCCAGCCATATCCACTTTTCCCTAAGCTGTTTGTCCTGGAACATAAAGGGCTAAGGCTAAAACCCACCCGTGTTCCTTACACGGTTGGGTTTTAGTCAGTAAGAGTCTGACACTCCCTTCCGCTCCATCCAGAGCGGGAGGGGTCATTTGATGATTTCCCATCCTGAAAAAAAAAGCCATATCCACTTGAATGTGCAGTGAATCATATCCTACTTCACTTCTAAGCTCCGCGGTGTCTGCGACATAAGTACAGATAGACGCCACGTCCCCTTTTGATTCGGAACACTTCATTTACACTAGTACGACGAACAAAACATTGTTATAGTGGTTTTTACTTAGCGCTACACATGGCTGGGATACACTGAGAACTTATAATTTGAGATTGCAGATTTTTTAGTCAACATAAAGTGACGTTGTTTTCCCATAAGGGTAGGCAGAAACTACAGACCTTACATACTCCTTTTGCTTCGTGTCCATTCATAAATCTTACGTTTATACATCTTACGTTCATTCATCTTACGTTCATACATTTTACGTTCATACATTTTACGTTCATACTCGCACGTGAGTAATGGTATAGTTTCTTGCCCATTCATCTCCTTACGAAATTAAAAATTTTTTGTACATTTTGTCGTTCAAAAGTGCCTTCTATGTGCCTGTTTGAAATAAATTGACACCGGTTGCGACTTGATACTACGCATCTGACTTTTGAAGAATATTTATTTATTTATTGGATCGCCAACAGAGGCTACACAGTTAATTGCATGTTAACATGAATAGGGACAAATACAAGTGTGCGTTTCCAATTATTAGGCGACCACATCATTCACTTAACATCTAGGTAGGTACAACAAGTTTGACATAAATAACAATACAATACACGAAAATTACAGAAAAGAAAACAAAATTAAAAGCTCATCAAACATCACCAATAAGGTCATCATATTTTTATGTCCTTCTCGGGCGTCTCCATCCGGCGTTTTCACTCACATCTGCTTTGCCTGTTTTGTCAATCGCTTTTCATCATATCAGCCCCTCAACTTGACCAAACCATCTCTGCTATTTCGGGCAGACTAAGATAATTCTATCGAGATTCAGAGTACTGAAAAAGACCAAAATTATTCGGCCTGTTCCTAACACAAAAAACGTTGTAATAGCCACACAGTCATCATGATCATCATCTTTCTGCCTTTGTCCTGAGTATCTACCCTAGGTAAGGTGTATCTACCCTAGGTAGGGTGTATCTACCCTAAGTAGGGTAGATACACTATCTATTCTCCCCTGTCAACCGTCACTTTATCATTCACTCCCTTCTCTTTCATACCATTCGTCACATAATTCATACATTTGTCATACTCGCACAGTATTCGCTTGAAATCGTCATCAACATAATTATGCAGCTGAAAAACGTCCACTGAGACAAGCCTCCCGTAAATTTTTGGTTAGAAATAACATTTTTTCATTATTTTTTTAACTTACCCTGTCCCACTGCTGAGCGAAATTCTCCCCCAAATTATCCAGGCATCTGTTCTAGAGCCGCCTCGATCCAACCCATGCGTTACGCGTCCAGGTCGTCTCGCCGGCGGCGTCTCTCAGCGGTGCCGTCCATTCTCAGGTACCCACCGTTCAATATTTCAATATAAATTATTACAAATGACTCCGATCATTTCCTGTATTTAAAAACGTTCAAATCGAGTTGCAATGTCATCTCAGCAACCATCAATTTGATAGACTGAGATTAGAACGCGATCTTTCTTAAAAATACGGGAAATGCCCCTCTGAGATTTCGAAACAATAAAGAAGCAGAAAAAATATTTGCTACCTAAAATGTAGCGAAATCAATCACAAACCGGACCCACCTTAAAAAATATCCCTTTTTATCCTCCACCCTTATCTCACCCCCCGGTGTGCTCCAGCCTGTCTGAATGACGCTCAAGAGGGGAACAAAGCAACGAGGATGTTAGAGAGTGATATCATCCGCGTCATATTGAAGATTAACTGACCGACTGAGCTATTATCGGGATTAAGATAGGTTTTGGTATCTTTTTTACCTGTTTATGGTGTTATATTCAGGTGATTGATTGTAGCTAAAAAAAAAATAATCGACGAAAAAAAAGAAAAGGTTTTCAACATTTTAACGAAAACTTATAGTTTGGCGCTGCCTAAATATTTGTTACTTACATTAATAGAAATTTAGACGGAAAGATTTTTTTTCGCTTTTCAGTTCATTTTCCCATCGGTTTAATTTTGTTAAAAAAAGTATTTTTACTTTACTGAACCGATTTAATTGAATTAAGTATCAAATTGTTTTGTTCGTGGTAAATATTATGGTACAGTCGACCGCAGTTCCAACAGAATAAGAGTCCAGCTTATACGGGTTTGTTATAAAAGGCGTGCGCCCTACTGTCCAATACTTGTAAATGTAACACATTATTTAGTTTATTCAAAACCCTTGGTGAAACAGCTTACGTTACACATTCAATCATACTTTGCCTGAAAAATTCTCACCGTGAAAACTTAGGTGAAGTGAGCTTGAAATGAGCTGTCGAATTAAGTGAATTGTGAAGTGACAGTGATGTGTTAAATGATACCTCCCGCTGCTTCACCGAATTATTAAAAAATGAGACTTGTTATCGAGCAATATATAAATATATTAATAACACTTTCGAAATGACTAAACCCAATGATTTCAAATAATATATAAGTCAATGACTAAACCAAATAAAGACTTGGCTAAAATTCCCAACAACCAGGCCATTAAAATGATAACAAAAAAGAATGAAACGAGCTTCATTCCAGCTGATGCTAGAGATTGACACTATTGACAGCTCACTTCACTTATCTTTTCACGGTGACATTTATTCTACAGAATAAACCAGCAGTGCTATTCTGTAAAAATCTCACCGTGAAAACTTAGGTGAAGTGGGTGAAGTGAGCTTGGAGTGAGCTGTCAATAGTGTCAATTCCTAGCAAAAACAAACTCACTTCACCTAAGTTTTCACAGTGACATTTTTACAGAATCGACCGGCTAGAAAGAGTTAGGTAACAGTTTTCTAGCCGGCTAGTGGTTCGAATCAACCGAAAAACCAACATATATACAAACATACATACCACGACAATTAAACAGCTTGTCACCAACCCTTAAGAAAGATAAAAGGTTCCTTATCCCTCCTAAAAACAACGCCACAATACTTCATAACGGACTTTTCTTAGAAGAAATTCTACTGAAGATAAAAATAGGCAAACTCGGAAACAACAGGTACTTACTAACTTAAAAAACAAGATCTGAGTTATTCAGCAAAAAGCATTACTTCGCAAAACTGAAACAAGCTTACGTTGTATTTTTATTTTTTTCATAGAATAGGGCGATGTTGTAGCGAAAGTTATGCTATGCGAAACGTGATGTAGCTACGTTTGTATTCATCATGTTTGGGTTGTTGGTTGCTCTAATACGCGTTTACTTTTTGGTGTAGCGTTGGGTAAAATCCATGTATTTTTGGAACGGAGTTCCTTATGGCACGACTGAAAAAAGTGTACAGTTTGGCCGTAACGAAACTTACGTAACAATAGTATCATCAGGACCCATTTTTGAAGTGAAGACTTCTTTAGGCCCGTTGGGCATTTTTTGAGATGGGAACAAACTTAATTCGCGTAAGCGTAAGCGACACCGCGTGTGTTTATAAGACGATTAAAATATTACCCGCTTCAGATGTGTTCGACTGTCCTCGGGATGAATTAGGTCAGTGAGTGATGGCAAAGTATTCTGTTTGTGTTTTGTTTTCACTTCCGTCGGCACTCCCGGAGTGCCACTGTTTTTATTTTTTTGGTCTAGCTCTCAATCGCCAAGTGTGCAAAAGCGAAAGGAACCTCGTTCCAATAATAAGTTTAAAAAAAACACTGGCACTCCGGTAGTGCCGACAGAAGTGAAAACTTGAACAATTACGAGTGTATTTTGTGAATCGTCTTATAAACAAAACACGCGTGTTAAGGTGTGTTCCTTATTTTATAGGGTTTTTTGCAAATCAGGTATGATGACCAAAGTGACTGGTTTATTCTTCTCGTGAAAGGAATTTATTCAGATTTACAAATAAGCACACAGTTATATATCCGTGGTTCAGCGCCATCTCGTCGTTGTTGGATGAACTACGTAGTTAGTACGCGAGGCCCTCGTAGTTCTTCCCGATGTGCATAGATGGCGCTGTCCTCAACAACGCGCGTCTTACGTTTTACGTCTGACGTTTTACGTCTTACGAATTTTCGATCAGGGTCACGTGACCTGACGCGAATTTAGAAGTTTTTACCCATTCCAAAAAAAGTACACAGCGCCGCTAAAGAAGTTTTCACTTCAAAAATGAGTTTTATACTCAAGTCGAGTAGTTTTTCCACGAGAACGTGACAAGTTTTAACTCACGGACTTGAAACTTGTCTCGTAGATAGTCTAGAAATATTCAGTTCTATTCTGCATCTTCTAAGTTTGTTTCCAGTGAATCAGACTGACAGACAGACAAAAACCCATAAAACACTTTGCTTGATCTGGAAATTGAACCCAGGGCCTCGTGCTCGCTACGAGCAACGAGGCAGAGAAGAAAAATAAACCTGTTATATTTACAGCTTTCACTGGTCTGCCAGCCCCGAGTAGCAGTGGACTTTATCAGATTACGTAGACGGCGCTCTACAATGAGGAAATACGTTTTTTAAATGAATTTCATGCGAAATAAAAATATTTTATGGGAGAAATGTTTTGACTTTATCACTTCTTTTATCATTTTGAATTCACAATTAGGTTTTTTTCTTGTGAAATATGATATAGCTGCATAGTTAAGGATGTTATTAAGGTCTAATTTATGTGATGATCTTGATGTGTTACCTACACCAAAACCTATACAAACGGTAAAAGGGGCGATGCTAGGGGGAGACCTCTGTCCAGTAGTTGACGTGTTTTGGCTGAAGTGATGATAAAATCACATTCAAAGCATTTATTTCAATTAAACCATTTACAGGCACTTTTGAATTGTTAGGGTGTCGATCAGTTAGAAATATGAGGGGCCCATGGCTAAATAATAACAGCCGCACAGGTCGATCGATCAGGTTAAGCTATGCTTGCCGCGGTTTGTCTGTAGATGAGTGACCATCTTTTCATACCGAGACCCATCCGTGTTTTGGAAAGCACGTTAAGACGTTGGTCCCGACTGTCATTCGAGGATCTTTGACAGTCGTTACGGGTAGTCAGAAACCTAAAAGTCTGACAACCAGTCTTGCCAAGGGGTATCGTAATACTCAGTAACTGGATGGTGAAGGTCAGATAGGTAGTCGCTCCTTGTAAAATACTGGTATTCAGCTGCATCCGGTTAGACTGGAAGCCGACCCCAACATAGTTAGGAAAAGGCTAGGCAGATGATGATGATGGTCAGTCAGAAATATGAAGCTAGTTGCCCATTCCAAAGCGTAGTAGCTACTTATGGAGAAGAACGGGCAAGAAACTCCATGGATACTCTTTTAAATTATATTGTTACAAAAATAACTTACATCAATAATGTTGAATTTATTGACGACAGATTTTTATGACGATGGTCCGAACCGCTCTTCTAGCGAACCATAGCTCAAGGACAGAGGAGGTTTCGTAACACTCACCTTCATATAGGTACAGACGCCAGCACATCAAGCTACCCGAAACTGTCAAATTTTCCCAATCAACTTTGAACCTTATACTTTAGCAATAAAGTTGAAAATCTATTAAAGAAATTTAACAGATTGTAGTAGCTTGCTGGCTGGCGTCTTTACATCCCTCAATCTGTTTCACAACATCCATCGATAAAAGTCTGTTGGTAATAAATATAAGCTGAAAACGAGGTTCCTGATGAAAGGTTTATCGTTTGATCCCTTATATCTTAGACTGAATTAGAAATGAGCTGAAAGCCTCGTAAAACTTAAGTGCCTGACCGAGGGAAATGGCTTACGATGATAACCTAATCGATATATTTACAAGGCCTAAACGGAAAAGAACAGAAACTGGTAACATAGTGTCAATTTTGGAATCTTCGTGACCTAATGTCATAAAAATAAAAAATAAATCTTAATAACTGATCAAAATTCATTAAAAGTAATAAGTAAAACAACACGCCTGTAACCCCCGAAAGGGCACTACTATCAATTCTCTTAGAAAATCTCTTTATAATTGCTAGGCTACATTAATAGATTCTTTAGTCCTATTGTACAGACAGCACATCAAGCTACCCGAAACTGTCAAGTTTTCCCAATCAACTTTGAACTTTATGCTTTAGCGATAAAGTTGAAAATCTATTAAAGAAATTAGACAGATTGTAGTAGCTTTATGTGCTGGCGTCTGTACTTTTTATGTAGATTTTTAAGTGTAACAACATAAAATAATATTATTGTATGTTGCTTGATGTGCTGGCATTTGTACTAAATTCATGGTAAGAAACTTGAACTATTTGTTAAGTACAGAACTTACTTATTTCAGGATAAACAAATAAATAAAAACATCATCATCACCTGCCTAGCCTTTTCTCACTATGTTGGGTCGGCTTCCAGTCTAACAGGATGCAGCTGAATACCAGTATTTTACATGAAGTGACTGCCTATCTGACCTCCACAATCCAGTAACTGGGTAATACGATACCCTTTGGTAAGACTGGTTGTCAGACTTTCGGGCTTCTGATTAACCGTAACGACTGTCAAAGATCCACGAATGACAGCCGGGAGCAACGGCTTTACGTGCTTTCCGAGGCACGGAGGGGTCTCGGTATAATAAAGATGCTCACCCATCCACAGACCAACCGTGGCAAGGATTTTCCTAGTTTAGAGGCCAGAAACTTAATTATTATTCTTATAGGACTTTTGACCCCACTACCTACCTTTGTATCCAACCTCTGTAAAATCTATTAATGTTTGCATACCTCTCTGTTAACATAATTAATTATTGTCAAAGTTTATGTTTTGTGAGTACGATATTATTATAGACGAATAAAATGAGCGTCTCACGTTACCAAACCTAATGCAACAAAATCTCAAATTCTCAAAACATAATTGGATCGTTTGAAAGTAAGGTTGTTAGAGTAAGAACGTTCAATAAACGTCTGTGTCAATCGGCGTATCGTCTTTCTATAATGGATGGCCTGTCGGTGCCAAGCGTCGGGTTAATCTATTAAAGCGTTTCCATTGATACACGAGGGCTTTTAAAAAACGTGTTTTAAAAAAGAATGTGAACGCGCACGTTATAACGATATCATATCATGAATTTACGTGCAATGGAACAATCGTTACGATTCGGATGGCCTTTTTTTTTCAGGATGGGAAATCATCAAATGACCCCTCCCGCTCTGGGTGGAGCGGAACGGAGTGTCAGACTCCTACTGACTAAAACCCACCCGTATTCCTTCCTTAGCCCTTTATGTTCCGGGCCAGGCGGTAACCCTTTCGGACAATCCCGCTGACCCGGCAGGCTTCGGCCTTGACGGGCCCCTTCGGTTGATGCTGTCATCTTGAAGCGCGCGTGGAACACTTACGCGCCGTCCGGCACGGGCCTGGTCCTGATTGGACGGTGAGCTACCCATTACTCTCCGCCCGCAGGCCCGCGCCTACGATGGCCGGGAGTTGTCGCGCGGCTCCCGACGCCCGGAGCGTCTCCCGCGGCGGCTGGGACGGGAGGCTCTCTCCCTCAGCCGTCCCGCCGCTTCCTTCGCTAGCATGACTGCTTCACAGAAGGAGGCGACTGCCCCCCACTCCCTCTCGCCCCGGACCATGGCTTGAACCAGATTCGGATGGCCTGACATGATCATGAGATTCTGCATAGCCTTTTTCCAACTATTTTGAGGTTGGCATCTAGTCTAACCGAAATACAGCAGAAAACCAGTACTTGACATGAAGCGACTGCCTATCTGACAAGTCCGATACTTGATAACAAAATGGAGTGACGGTTTGAGAAACACGAAACTCGGTACTTATCGGTCGAGTTCTGTGGCATATAAAATTGGGTAATAGTACCACCATGATAACTGAAAATATTAACGGACTCTTCATGAACAACGAACCGACGCTTACGATGTTACGAGTTATCTGGCGTACACCTGAATGAGTAGGTTTTGATTCGGTACAAACCTATAAAGGTGTGAGGAACAGGGTGTAAATTTCACTCAACCTCCATAGAATAGGGAGAATCCTCCGACCAGACGGGTGTTGTGTCTGGCGGGCAACTGCCCGATGATTCATGTCGGGCCGTTGTATCTATGCTAGTTGCGCGGTAACTCTGCTTACGAGATGCAGGATTTTGCGTGACGTCAGTATGACGCGTTGTTCGCATGTGGCGTTGTAGATACCGCTACAAACCTTGGAGAAGTATGGTCAACTTTTTTGTGGCGAAGGAAACAGCAACAACAACGCTTTGGTGATGTTCATTTCTATGGCGCCAGAAAGTGAGTGAACGTGTTACGCAATTAGCTTCGCACGTTTTCAATCACAATCCGAACCATTTTGAAGGATATTGCTAATACATTGCTTCATGAGTCCGCTTAACAACGTAAATAACGTAATGTACAATGCGCGCCACGAAAGATTAGACTTGACCCCGCCTCCCCCGCTCTTTCCGCCGCCCCTATGACGTCCGGTCCCGTCCCGCACTCAGACCTCATACCGCTAAAGATACCTAAAATCGTGTACTGCGCAAGTCAAACCACGTGGTGTGTCAAGTCTCATCTTTCGTGGCACGCATTGTATGTTGTTGAACTATCAAAATGAAAGCCATTACTACTGATAGTGAGTTACAGTGCGTGCCACGTAAGAAGAGACTTGACACACCACGTGGTCTGACATGCGCAGAACACGATTTTAGGTATCTTTAGCGGTATGAGGTATGAGTGCGGGACGGGACCGGACATCATAGGGGCGGCGGAAAGAGGCGGGGGAGGCGGGGTCAAGTCTCTTCTTACGTGGCACGTACTGTACACAACTAGCCCGTAACAATTGATAATTGCGTGGCCCCTCTAGTATATTAGGTTGCGGTATCTTTCCACTAAACCCTGATAACAGAGTAATTTGTAAGGGGTTTCTACTAGATATAATTTGAATAGTCACGCCTAATATTCGCTTGAATTATCTTTTATCATCCGTAATTTCCACGCGAACAAATACAAGACAGATTGTGGCTCTCAATAATTTCTACCTACATATGGCTTCAGAGATTGGTCCTTATGGACGAGTACCTAACTACCTACTAATGGCTGTATATAAATAGGTATTTAAAAACCGGTCAAAAGCGAGTCGGATTCGCGCACCGAGGGTTCCGTACTTTGTAGGTTTTCGGATTTTCCTTGACTTGTGCTACATGATATTGCTTCTTGCCAAACATGATTCTAGGTCAACGGGAATTACCCTAAGTATAGGTTTTGATTCTCTTGCAAGTGTCAAAATATGCGGCATAAACGGAACATAAACGCCCGTATCTTTTGATTGCGTTGACTTAGAAGTTTGTTTTTTTTTCACTGATTCAATTACAGCGCTGAGTATTTGATATTGATTTCAACTTGATAATTCCACGCGTTCCTGAAAACAAGTGTATTGACAGACGAACGGACAGACGGACAACAAAGTGATCCTATAAGGGTTCTGTTTTTACTCTTGATACGGAACCCTAAAAATTAATTACTAATATGCTCGCAAGAACAATAACACTCCTTTATTTCTATGAAGGAGAATGGCAGCAATATTTATTTAACATTTTGTTTTTAAATAATGCTGCGTTTTCATTGACAACAAAGTTGCGTTTTGTTTACAACATTTCATGTTGTATGTAACATGTTTACAACAACATAAAAACATAGTTCTGAATTAATGTTTCGCAACGTTGTTTTCCTCTTAATTCTGGACAGAGACAGAAATCAAGCACACTGTTATTCTTCACGATCCATTGTTAGAAAAATACTTAAAACCTTTTCTCAGATTTCATCACAGTCACATGAAATCGATGTGCCAAAATTTAACGCAATGCAAAATTGTAACGAAAATAAAATAACTTTACCTATGTGATGTCACTTTGACGTACAATGCGTGCCACGAAAGATGAGACTTGACACACCACGTGGCTTGACATGCGCAGTACACGATTTTACGTATCTTTAGCGGTATGAGGTCTGAGTGCGGGACGGGACCGGACGTCATAGGGGCGGCGGAAAGAGCGGGGAGGCGGGGTCAAGTCTCATCTTTCGTGGCACGCATTGTAAGTAGTCTCCTTTAAATCCTTCTGATAAAAGTTTTAAAAACTTCAATATTATCGGCGCAGGATAGCCTTTACCAGAAGTTGTCATCGTATCAGTGGTTCAGCAACTTCAATATCATCAGAATTGTGCCTAAATATAGCAGTTCGTCGCGGAGATGGTACCATAGTGGCTCCCCTGACATCTTTGCCATCAGAAGACAACCGCTACGCAACCATTGATGCGACGCTAAGCTAGAATGACAGTATTCTGCCAGTATCAGTCTTATTGGACCTCTCCGATGATTCCATGATTCCAGTTACTTTCGAATAAAACTAGACGGCGCACCGTCAAATATATTTCATAGCACTGTGTGACTTAAACTCGAACTTAAGTCACGCTTTTCTGTGACTTAAGGGGATTACAGGACCCAAACGCAAAAAACGAAAGTTTTAGGAGCAACAAAAGTATATGATCGACTACAGTAAACAAAATTAGAAAAATATATGGTATTCTTTAGGATATATGCTAGGTAGATAGTGTGCTGATAACATTATCAGTACAACTAATTTGACACGATAGAAAAAAATCATGAAGATACCTCTAAAAACTTTCTTTTTACAATAAAAACCATACTAATATACGTACAATCATTCTGATTTTTTTCAGATTATTCTACAACCAACATACTAAAGCACTAGTGTTTTAATTTTTTTAGTCCAAACAATAGATTTTTTGTAAATAGATAATTGCTTCATATTTTGCAATAAATTGACCAGTGTTGTGTCATCGCGCTTCTTTTTCTTTTCTATGCAGTCCGACAGTGACCGCGCTTTAGGTCATGTAGTCCCCTTAAGCAGTCTATTTTTACACAGAAAAGCGTGACTTAAGTACAGGTTTAGGTCACACTATAAAATAGTATACGATACGCTTGACTTAAGTAGTCTAGTAGGTACCTAATGCACGGCGTTACTACTTAAGTCACACGTATCGTAATGTGCTATTTCACTGCACTGGAAAAATATCGGAACAACTGAACCAATGGAAACGTCCATCGTTTTTGATAATCGCATCTTCAAAAGGGGTTAATGATAGCATCATTTTTCACACCAGACCCTGATGTGTAGGTAGTGATAAAATGTTGCAAGTTTACATTGAATTCAAAGACTGAATTCTGATACGAACTCATTTGTATGAAGCTTTTACTTTCCATGTGTACTTAAAATGAGAGAAGAATACTTACAATTTTCCTATAAAACCCAACATACATTTCATTATGTTTGTATTTGTAAACTGTTACTACACAATTCATGTCAGTAGTGAACACTATTGCATAACGCCATCTGCAACAAGACATAATCTATTGCTGCTACGTGGACACGTTGACGGTTGAATATTCTCTACTGCGGAATATGACTGATATGTAGTACACAGTGTGACTTTCAAGTAGATACCTTGGTTATTACCAACAAAGATGGGAAGGTACAGAAGACGCCAGCACATCAAGCTACTACAATCTTTTTTGCTAAAGCATAAGGTTCAAAGTTGATTGGGAAAATTTGACAGTTTCGGGTAGCTTGATGTGCTGGCGTCTGTACATAAAAAAGCTTTGCCAATCCTATTAAGAATCGTTGTAGAAATACAGTACCCGGCGATAAATATTGTACATCGACCTTTGGAAATTGGTGTATTTTATACAAAGAAAAAAATAATTATCAAAAGAAGCAAATCATAATTGTTTTAACAGCTCCTAATAGATACCGGACTGTTTGTATTTCGTGCGACAGAGATAACGCTCTACGAAGCCGAGATTAGCCGATTGTCTCTTTCCAAAGGTCGATGTGCAATATTTATCGCCGGGTACTGTACGTAACTCTTTGAAAGCGCATGCCATTTCATCTTATAGGGTTTTTTTTCAGCTAAGTTTTTTTTTTACTGGCGGACTGAGGGAGGACGTCGCCTTCGAGGTAGATCATGGTGTGATGATCTGATAATGTTTGCAGAGCTTGGCTCTGGCCAGAGATCGTATATGACAGTTTGTTTTGCAAAGAAACGGGTGAGGCTTTTGCCCCCTTTGCAGCAGTGAGGCACAATATAGGCTAACAAAAAAAAAATGGTGACCCAGTAGAAACGGCCGCGACTTACGAGTGTTAGGTCGTGGGCTCCAACCTAAGCAGACACTTTGTGTAAATTGTTTATTCACCACTGCTCTCAAAACGGTGAAGGAAAACATCGTGAGGAAGTCGGCCTGTCCTAAAACCAAAAACTCGAAGACATATTGTGACATCCGCCAACCCTCACTGGGCCCGTAGGGTGGTTTATAGTCCACTCCCCCTTACAGGCAAGACAGCCGGTGTCCGGAGGCCGGTGTCCCAGCAGTGGGAATAATGTAGGCTGATTATGATAAGCATTTTTTGCCGCTTTTTTTTTGGGCTGGGCGTTGATGAGTCAGTCAGAACTTTTTTAAAATGTGACATTGGTGGTTGATTGTTCATTACTAATTCAAAGTAAATTCTGCAGTGTAGCTAGAGCCAATATTCTAAAAATAATGATGCGCGTTTTGGCCGGTATGTCCAATAAAAACCACATAGGTACCTATACATCAAAAGAAAGTTCATCTCATAAGTATCAATATATATCATTATGAGCAGAAAGTTGTAAAATACCGGGATATCAGACCTACAAGTACAGACGCCAGCACATCAAGCTACCCGAAACTGTCAAATTTACCCAATCAACTTTGAACCTTATGCTTAAGCGATAAAGTTGAAAATCTATTAAAGAAATTTGACAGATTGCAGTAGCTTGATGTGCTTGGCATCAATGCGTACGTACAATGTAAACGTATTAGTTTATGACGCTAATGTTCACTGCAGCTCTCAATAATATTAGTTATTGTCTCATACCATTGAGGGAGCTTATGGCTAAGTAATAACAGCCGCACTGGTCGATCGATCAGGTTAAGCTGCACTTGCCGCGGTAGGTTCCTGGATGGGTGACCATTTTTACATACCGTGACCCCTCCGTTCCTCGGAAAGCACGTGAAGCCGTTAGTCCCGGCTGTCATTCGTGGATCTCATTAGAACTCCATTGGTCATCAGGCCAGGCTCCATAGAAAAATGCCCATCACTCTTTATCACTCTAGCGAGACATCAATAAACTAAGGCACTACAGTAAATTATGGTATAAATAGATAAGTTTTATTTCTCTTTTGTTTACGTCCCATGTTCTAAATCTGCTAAGCATGCCATTCCATGATTAAATTCTTGGAATCCGGGTCGCAAGCTGTAGATATAAAAACTTTGCCGTGACAGCATTGGCTTACTATGTGTCTTATTCGAAGTTAACTCACTAGAAAATAACTCACCCACCGCCCATACGTATTCAAAAAGTAAACGTGCGCGGGCGGGGGATACCCGCCCGTCAGGAACGACGTTACGCAATACGCACACACCTTCGTAAAATAAAGAGACAGAGTGAATTTAATACGCGTTTTTAATACGGAGCCATCCAATATAGTTTTTAGAAGCTCTCATAAACTTTTCGCCATCTTGAATTTTCATTTTGACCTCGCATACCCTCAAAAACCATGAAAACGACACCTATGATGAAATTTAAAAATATTCGCGGCCTTCATTTTCGATTCCCATTTTGAACTAACGGCAATAGCACTCTCGAAAACCATGAAATCTATATGTACTTCGTTCCAAAACTAGGTAACTGCAGTGCGATTCTGTAACCATCTCACCGTGAAAACTTAGGTGAAGTGAGCGTGGAGTGAGCTGTCAATAGTGTCAATTCCTAGTAAAAACAAACTCACTTCACCTAAATTTTCACGGTGAGATTTTTACAGAATCGACCGGCTGTAGAGAGTTACAGCTCGATTCAAACTTTATGGCGGCTCGGAACATGAGGCGAGTCGCTGCAGTAACAAATTCACGGGTCAACGGGGGTGAGAAGTGAGGTACTGCGCAGCGAGTCGCACTTCAGAGTGAATCAGGCAGTATGCGGTGTCGGTCGGCGGTGTCCTTATCGCACACTTGGTGAATGAGAGCTAGACCAATAAAAGACTGATGACAATCCAGCTGAACGTCATTCAGCAGTTTTACATAACGGAGCTGTTTTGTAAAACGGCTAGTGGTTATGTAAAGTAGCGGATTCGACAATCCATCTGTGACATATATATCACGTCTTATTGAATACTCTGACTCTGGAATTTGCACCCCTAAGTAAATTTTTTTTAAGTGAAAACTTCTATGGGCGTTGGAAATTTTTTGAGATGGGAAGAAACTATTGAACTCTCGCCATTGTTACCGTAACCGACACCGCTTCGGATGTCTCCTCGGGATGTACTCGGTTTTAATGTATATCCGATGTGTCAGTGAGTGATGGCAAAGTATTCTGTTTGTGTTTTGTTTTCACTTCTGTCGGCACTCCTGGAGTGCTACTTTTTTACACTAAAGATTTTCACGACGAAAACGATCACAGACCCATAGTAGGGGTGAATCCAGTATGTCACAGAGTAATTGATGTTCTGTCGAAGCTTCCTGTACTGCGTGAATCGGCTCGATATTGCGATCAGCTCGTCGATATCACTCTAATATTATAAAGGCGAAAGTTTGTGAGTGCGTGTGTGTGTGTGTGTTTATATATTTGTTACTTCTTGACGCTCAAACGGCTGGACCAATTTTGATAAAATTTTGTATGGAGGTAGCTGACACCCTGGATTAACATATTATGGCTAATTTTTGTACCGATATTCCCACGGGATCGACATTTACGCGGGTGAAACCGCGGGACGCAGCTAGTTATAAACATTTTAATAGGATTGTATTGACCTTTGAAACTGTATCCGAGCCAAGTGAATATTCCGTTGAAGATTGGACTATTCCGTTTTGATTGAATTAACGTAAGTACTAACTTAAGAGATTATAGTAGAAAAGGCTCGTTGGTAAATTATACAAGTTTTTTTTCTTGTTTATCCTAAACCTTTTAAGGGGTCATTGTACTCATTATTAATAACCACTAGCTGCGCCCCGCGGATTCACCCGCGTAAATGTCGATCCTTTGTGAATATCGGGATAAAAAGTAGCCAATATGTTAATCCAGGGTGTCAGCTACTTCCATATAAAATTT
Organism: Luperina testacea; assembly: GCA_927399505.1. NCBI lineage: Eukaryota > Metazoa > Arthropoda > Insecta > Lepidoptera > Noctuidae > Luperina > Luperina testacea. Next base: position 5,668,425 of record OV656779.1, on the reverse strand, counting down.
TATCAAAATTGCTCCAGCTGTTTGAGCGTGAAGAAGTAACAAACATAAAAACACATACACACACAAACTTTCGCCGTTATAATATTAGTGTGATGGCTATGGCATGTCAAATTGACGCATGGTGTCAGTCTGCTAAGCAAATAATTTCCTTGACTGTAGTTTAATAACACCCAAGTTTAAAAAACGACCTTTGCTAACAATAGAATCTTTCCTATTGACAAAGCCTAACATCAGAAATAAAATAAAGAAACAATATAAAAAGGCAAGCATTAATCCCTTGATGTTGGTAATTAGCAAAATTGTTGGCTGCCTCGTAACTTATTATCAAGTTACGTCAGTACTCGCAGGCGTCTCGCGGCAATTTGTGCGAATTATGACGCACTAGTGAAAAGTTTTGGCTTTGCTCGTATTTTTCGAAAAATCTTAATATTATAAACGCGAAAATGGGTTTGTTTGTTACCTTTTCACGCCCAAACCACTGAACCAATCATCCTGAAATTTTACATATACGTTGTCAGGTGTACAGAAATGGACATAGACCCACCTTTCATCCCGAAAAAAAGTGCTGCTCCCGAGGAAAACAACAATAACGTTATTGTGATCATAGACGGCGCCACGTGTCTTTCGGATCAAAAACAACGTCTGTCGGGTCAGCTAGTAATAGATAATTATGAAAATATCTTACACTTTTCACGATATTGCAGTTAATAATAGACAGTTTTATAGGCCAACTGGCTTTGAAGTATATTATAAAGTGTTGCGTGTCTCGTAATCTATTATAAAGTTATGTCAGTAAGCCCGAGCCGGGCGCCTCGCAGCAATTTGTGCGAATTATATTGCACTAGTAAAAAGTATCCAACTTTGCTCGGGATTTTTCGGAAGGGAGCTAGTAGTGGTGGGACCAAAATGCACATTATACCTAATACCTACATAGTTTTAGTTGACCAGATATGCGTGGTGATATTTATCAATATCTATAATGTCAGTCAAACGGCAATGTATACGAGTATCCAATATTGTATTGATTAATTTAGTGAGGGTGAGTAGCTAGTAGAAACTTTAGCGATAGAAGACGAATCACTTATCTTGTTACGTAATTGGTTTTCAAAGTTTTATTTTCATGTCTTACAAAAAAAAATACCCCATTTCTCTGCTAGATTCCAGTCTTTCCAAATAACTGTCACTACTTACATCGCTGACAAATGATTTGTCCCTTCATCCGTCTTCTATGTATATTATTATTACCAACAAATACCAAACCAACACACAAACTTCGCAACCGCTTTCCATATAAAACTCTTCATCAAAACACTCGTAAGCTTTTTGAACCATAACGAAGCGTGATTGTTAATGCAATTGTCTAAAATTGTTAGTAGTATGCTAGGTTGAATCCAATTGTAAGCCTTTTTAATGTTCTAATTGGCTTCGGGTGACGCTAATCAGTATCCTGGCTTCAGTCATAGAGTAAGATTGAGAAGTGAAACTCTTACTACGTATGCATTTCAAATGCCTACATTCTTATAGTTATGGGTCGTAATATGGACAGATCAATGTGAACAGACGAATTTGTGATAGTTCGATGTAATCGGTTGCATGTATAAACTTACAAAACAATGAGAAAATTATGATACCTAATGCGGGCTAAACACAGGTGAGTATAGAAAATTTTCATCGGTTATAAAAATATTAACATTTCTTATTTTTTAACTGCACTCTTTTTTCACTTAAGGTAAGCGGGATTTACTCTAACATGACGTAATGTCATGCCTACTCACCTAGTTTTGGTTATCAAAACTAGGTGAGATTCTTTATCATCGTGGTCGTTATCCGTTGTCGGAAAATAATATCATAGACAAAGTGTAATAGCTACGCGGGAGGTCAGTGCTACGCGATCAAATTGTATGGCTGATCAATTTTTTTAAATAAATGACTCACAATTTCAACGCTTGGGAGCTTCAGAATCATGTGCTAAATTCATGGTAACAGATTGAGTGACGATGGCAGGAACATCCAGTATAAATCATTAATGTAAACTAAAAAGTGGAATGGACCCAATATCGATCCTTGCGGAAGGCCTGGTATGAGCGGTATAACAAAGGACATGACTTTCGCTACCGTACGGTTTACTTATTCTATGCTTCATCTGACGGGATGGTAGTAATCATTTTGCCTTGTAATTTTGATGTTAAGCGAACTTTCTGTGTGATGGAAGAGAATATTGTTTTGAGTGTGCTTTTGTTTATTTTACTGAGTTCATTTACGTAACTTGATGATTACGAAATTACGGGGACAAAACTGAGAGTAAAAAAAAGCTTACTATTAGTAATTTACAAAACATATGTTTATATCCTACAGTTTGTAGATAAGTATCCTAAATGCTTAACAAAACATAACTTTGGCAAGAATTTTACAGAAGATCTAGATTGGAGAATACTAATACTCTATTTAAAAGTCATATTCAATAGCTCCTTGGATTCCGACCTCAGGCCTGTCATGTCCAAACTTCTTCTGCAAGTTACCGCCAGCAACAAATCGGGTGTTATGGTCGAGTTTCCATACACCCTCACCGGTTGCCTTCATCTGAAAAGGTATGATTTAAAAAAATGTTTTTTGGCAAAATCAATTTAATTAAGCGTCGAAAACTCCATAAATTCCCGAACAATGTCTCATCATCATTTGAATTGAAAGACTGCTGGAAATAGGTCTCCCCCACCCACATTTCACACGTGAGACTATTGCCGTCAACCGGGATGCTTTTAAGAACATCCTTATTGAAAAACCCAATGAAACTTTTCCCGCCCTTGGGATAAACCTCAAAAATCCACTTACAATAATTAGATTAAAGGCACTAATCCTACCAAAAATAATAACAAAAAACTTTTTAGAGTAGTTACACCACTTCCGCCTCCAATCTCCTTTTGAAGTTCGAGGCCGGCTCTCACGTTGTCGTTTGCATTGTTCCAGTTGAACTTGCTTCCTAGGATACTGCTATCACCACCAGCACCAAGGACTCTCTCTCCGTACGCTTGACCCTGAAGACGACCACGGTGATCGTTGAAGATGTCTCCCCTGTAACCGCCCCGGCCCTGTGGAAAGATAGATAAATTTTATTGGGAAATTCCGATGGGGTCGTACTAGTAGGTAAGGATCAAAACCTAACACTGTTCTGTTGTGAAATAGAGGTGTTGCTAGTCGAGTTCTGTAGCTCTGTCTCCCTCATACACTTATAAGAGGAGGAATTTAGTAACTCAGGACTTTACTAAAGTATCACGCAACTGTCTAAGAATATGCTGATTGAACCACAACTGGTATCAGTCATGTTATTGACAACAATTTTAAATCCACTACAAATTCTAAAGGGCCTTGTCTCCTGGTATTTCAGTCATGCAATATCTACTAGATTGATCAAAGGACAGATCTGAATCTGCTAAAAGATAACCGAATCTTATCCAAAGTTGGTAAAACAGCCCTCCATAAAAACAATCAAATATACTGTATACGAATAGCGAATCATCCGTGCTGCCTAAATTTCCAAAGAATTTGCCTCTGCCAAAATCCCGCTCCCAATCTATGGAGACATCTCTAGGATGACGTTCGAGATTCAAACTAGGGTAGTAATAGACTGCATCGTTATGGCGCCCCCCATAGCTTGAGGGTAGTGCCCGGTTGTTCACTTCAGCGTTAGCGCAACCCACTAGAGCAGCGAAACAGAATAGAATGAGGGACTGCATGGTGACCTGAAAAGTTATAAATAAAGATATTAATATAAAATGAACTTAGAATAATTGTTTGTATGAAAAATATTGTTGGGCTACTGCGGTCTAAAATTTTATTCATAATAAAAATACACTTAAACCCTTGATTTCATTGTTACTCAACTCTTTTACTCTAAAACTTCTTAAACAAACTATGCAAATAAGAATGTTTCACTTTTACTGTGCACAAATATTTTGATGACATTACTATCCTAACTTATTAATCCATCAGTCGGTCTACCGTTATAACTTGGGTAAAGTGAGCTTTCATTCCACCTGATGATAGGAATTGACAGCTCATTGCAAGATTACTTCACTTTACATTTCACGGTGAGATTTTTTTGACATTGGTAATAATTTCCATATTTCTTTTCTTTATTTTTTATTGCTGAATGGGCCCGCTCTTAACTTCGACCACGCCTGATAGAAAGAGATAGAAGAGGTCTATGATGGAACGAGCGTGCCCAGAAGATGCCTAAGGTGCCAGAAGATGCCATACGAGCCAAAGTAAATATCATATCTTTGGACACCCATACTATAATTCAAAATTAATCAAGTAACACATACCTTATTTAAACTGTTACTTCCTCTCTCCACAAGAAACTGTTGTAAACTGTGCCTTCCTTTCTCAATCCCGAATCGATCATATAAACGAGGTGAATTCCCTGTGCCGAGAAGAACGGGGACTTATTGGAGATCTGATAGTATTGTTTGTAAATAACTTTGTATCTTTCTTAATTAAGTGAAGAATGTAATCATTTTGTGTTTTTTTTTGTTTTGTCATTTTGTGTGTCATTTGAATTTGAATTTGAATTTGAGAGTATAAAAATACGATAATATTTTTAGATGCACGGCATTGGGGAGTCAAGATTCGAATGATTTTCTGCAGCATAATCAGCTTATAACATTCCCACTGCTGAGACACAGGCTACGCAGGAAAGAACGCATTCATTAATCCAAAATCTAGCAGGTTGCACAAAATCTTAGGTAATTTACTATCAATGTGGTTAAGCACATAATAATTTAGCATAATCAGCAATATAATGTCTATGACCCAGAAGTGGGAACTTCTGGGACATAGACTTCCTCTCTGTCATATGAGAGGGAGTGGGCCATAATCCACTACGCAGGCCCAATGCGGGTTGGTAGATGTCACATGTCCTCGACGTTTTGGTTCTAGGACACGCCGGTTTCCTCACGATGTTTTCCTTCACCGTTTTTCTAGCAGTGGTGATGAAATTATTTAGACAAAGTCAAGCGCATGTCTGGGTTCGAACCTACAACTAGTAAGTCGCATCCGTTACCACTGGGCCACCACTTTTCAGACTTTCGTTGTAATATAAAAAATGTTCAAGATGTTATTTCCCATTCCCAATTAATAAGGATGTACTAATACCAGTGTTTAAGTTGTGTATGTATTTGCTAACATATTATGATGTGGAAAATAAATAAATGATAATGCCATGATGATGATGATCGCTTTACAACGGACAACGGTTTATTATACGCTTTTTCTTCTGTCTGAAAGCGAGAGTAGTGCCAGCGATATACTTTAAGCGGCATAGACAGAGCTTAGAAGAAATGTGTTTATTTATAAAGGGAGAACTGTCCTTTTCTTAAGCCCTATGAAGCAATCGAACCGGCCATCGTTTCTCGTCATCAAGGGACAATCGTAAAATAGCTATAAAACTCTTTAGTGTCTATTTTATATCAGGCGTTACCTTTTTGTTACCAATTCTACACTTAATGCCGTTATAAAGCTATTTATTGCGCATTTTAATGATAAAATATTACTTGGGTTTGATAGCTCAATAGAGATAATAGGAGCGATCGAAGTGAAGATGTGGTTTTCGGGTGGTGGTGTGGTGGTGGTGGTGTGGGATTGGTGATAAATTTTGATACTTTGTGACCTTTTCTTGAATGAATATTTCATTATAGACTTTCTTAATTATCTTCATGAAGATGTTTTTCATTCTTAATGAATGAAAATTAATAAAACGGATGTTACTTAACGGAATCCATTATGAAAATTACTTTTTTTGCCAAAACTCTCTCTCTTTTTGTCTTTCTTTTAAATAATTACGAATCTCTTTTAATCTATACTTAAATATTTATTAAATAATATACTTTCAGACTTGTTTTAGCATTATTCATGAAAACTTGGCATCGTTACCCATAGAAATGCAGAGGTGCTATTCTGTAAAAATCTTACCGTGAAAACTTAGGTGAAGTGAGCGTGGAGTGAGCTGTCAATAGTGTCAGTTCCTAGCAAAAACAAACTCACTTCACCTAAGTTTTCACGGTGATATTTTTAAAAAATCGACCAGCTGTTGCGAGTGACGAACGCTCTCGCGACATAAAAGACAAAATATGATAGTATTTAACGGCGCAGGATAGCTTTTACCAGAAGCGTTCATTGTATAAATGGTTCTGCAGCACTTCACCTAAGTTTTCACGGTGAGATGGTTACAGAATCGCACTGCTGTAACCAACCAGTGTTACTCTTATTCAACCTTTTCTGTGATTCAGTAACAAAATAGTAAAATATCAAATAGACGGAATAATACCTCTTTATAATATTGCCCCAAACGATATTGAATATTTTTAAAGATCTAATTATTCCAAGGTGTCCTTATTTTTAAAAACTTTTTTCAACTGCAGCTGTCTGTTCTATAGTTTTATTAATTTTTCATTTTCAGTCACGCAATTACAGAACATTACATAATCAGCCTATAATGTTCCCACTGCTAGGACACAGGCCTCTTGGCGAGAGTGAGACGGCCGTAATCCACCACGCCGGCCCAGTGTGGGTTGGTAGATGTCACATGTCTTCGAATTTTTGGTTCTAGGATTTACCAGTTTCCGCACGATCTTCCTTCCCGTTTTGAGGGCAGTAGTGATGAAATAATTTACACAAAGTAAAGTGCCTGCCGTGGTTCGAAACTGCGACCCTACAACACGTAAATCGCATCCGTTACCACTGGGCCACCACTTTTCAGACTTTTTTTGTAATACAAATATGTTCAAGATGTTATTTCCCATAAGAAAACAGCATTTTTTTCTGATTTTAATTTTTGGATACGAAATGAAAGATTTTTTTATTTGAAATGGGTTTACTCTTGACTCTAGTCTAGGTCAGAGGTGACAGAGACAAAGTCTACGATGGAGTGGGCTTACCCAGAAGAAGCCTGTTCACTCTTACTTTGAAGAGATTCGGGTTGTATGCACTCGGAAATACAAACGCAGGTAGAGAGTTTCACTCTTTTGCTGTGCGCATTATAAAGGACATTTGAAAACGCTCAGTACGAATTGTTGGAGTAGCAACTAGGCAGGGATGGTAACTTGCAGTGCATCTGGATGTCTGAAGGTAGAAGGGAGATTGACCTATCCGTCATAGTTATAGCTAATAGAATGTTACTTTCCTTAGGCCCTCTGATCTATGTTTGTTCAGTAGGCATAATGTGAGATTGACATAAGGAGCAGAGTGATGCAGAGCACAACTACTACCGGTCTGCCGACACTATGGCTCATCGAATTTAAGAAAAACTTTGCTTTGTAAAGCGTCATCCCTGGCACTTGTACCGTTGATTTCTGGAGCTAGATAAGTCTTATGCCCTAGTAGGTACTGAGCATAAGTTTCTACGTGGTTGTCTTGTTCTATGCTACATCTGACGGGATAGTGGTAATAATTTTTAACCCCCCACGAAAACAGGGGTGTTATGCCTTGTAATTCTGATGTTCAGTGAACTTTCTGTGTGATGGTAGAGAATATTGTTTTGTATATGCTTTTGTTTAGACTGTGTTCAATTGTAAACTAGATAAAGTGGATAAGATAGACATTAAAACAGCAGATAAACTAGCAAGGCATCGAGGAGGCGGGGTTCAGGGGATTAGATCGGTATAAACCATTTTAAGTAAGTTGATAATAATAAAATACGATGGCAGTAGGGAGTAAATAAAGTTTAGGTACTATTAATATAATTTAATAAATACTAACTTAATCCTTAATAATTTACAGAATATATTTTTAATACAGTTTATGGGTAAGTATCCTAAATGCTAAACAAAACATAACTTTGGCACAAAATCTACTAAATTAATGTTTAAATACTATTTTACAGAAGATCGAAAACGGAGAAGACAAATAATACTATTTTAAAAGTCATGTTCAATAGCTCCTTGGATTCCGACCTCAGGCCTGTCATGTCCAAACTTCTTCTGCAAGTTACCGCCAGCAACAAATCGGGTGTTATGGTCGAGTTTCCATACACCCTCACCGGTTGCCTTCATCTGAAATGGTATGATTTTTTAAAAATCATTTTGGTTAAACCAATTCAATTAAGTGTCGAAAACTCCTTAAATTCCCAAACAATGTCTCATCATCATTACAACTGAAAGACGCCCGGACATAGGCCTCCCGAAGTCACAAGAGTTTCTTCTTTTTTAAACTAGACAACAGAAAATTCAACGTAACATAACATAAAGCCTGCAAAGAGTAGACAGAGGCTTATAGTTCACCCACATTTTACGGCTATTGTCATCAACCGGGATGCTGTCAAGGATATATTTATTGGAAAACCCAATGAAACTATACCCAGACCATGGGATCAAGCCCAGAAATCTACTTGCAATCACTAGATCAATGACACTCATCCAACAAAAAATTATAACAAACAACTTTTTAGAATACTTACACCACTTCCACCTCCAATCTGCTTTCGAAGTTCGAGGCCGGCTCTTACGTTGTCGTTTGCATTGTTCCAGTTGAATTTGCTTCCTAGGACACTGCTGTCACCACCAGCACCAAGCACTCTCTCTCCGTACGCTTGTCCCTGAAGACGACCACGGTGATCGTTGAAGATGTCTCCCCTGTAACCGCCCCGGCCCTGTGGAAAGATGCCGTACGTGTTGTTATACAGCACACTGTTCTGTTGCGAAAAGACATGGTGCTATTCGACCTGTGTAGTTCTATCTATCTCTTACACCAAAGTCAGATGATTAACCATTTGAACAAAAAGACGTAAGAGAAGGCATTTAGGAACTCAAGTCTTTGCTAAATTGTGACGCCACTATTTAAGAATATGCTAATTGGGCCGAAACAGGTATCATGTCATGTTATTGGCAACAATTTTAATCTAGTAAATCCAGTACAGTACAGTAATCTAATAAATCCAGTACTAATTCCAAAGAGCCTTTTCTGTCTCCTGGTATTTCAGTCAGTTAAAACTTAATCGAGTCTTATTATAAGCTGATAAACCAGTCTTCGAGAAAAACAGTCAAATTTACTTACGAATAGCGAATCATCCGTGCTGCCTAAAGTGCCGAAGACTTTGCCTCTACCAGCATTACGCTCCCAAGTCGTATCCCTAGGATGCCGTCCTCGAGGGTAGTAAAAGGCCGCATCTGGGTGGCCTATTACATAGCCTGGCGGATAGCGTGGTGGCCGATAGTGCACTTTAGCGTGGGCGCAAGCCACTAGAGCAGCGAAACAGAATAGAATAAGCGACTGCATGGTGAACTGAAAAAGAATAAAAAGTTTATTTAATACACATACTGAAAGATCTTGGATTAATAGTTTGTGTGTAGTGTTTGTGTGTGTGTGTTTGTGTATAGTTTGTGTGTGTGTGTAGTTTGTGTGTGTGTTTGTGTGTAGGCATGGCTGACTTAGAGTAGGTGAAAGAATATGAATTGTGGCCATCGCAATATTTTGGATAGATGCGTGCTACATAAGCGTCTTTTTCGTCTGTAAATACTCGAATATTATGGTGGATTATCTTCATGAATCTTTTTAGTCTTATAAGATCTTAATTCTGTTAATAAACACCCAGAAACAAGAGAGCGTTTAATTTGTATTCTGTTGTTGAAAAGCCATGTAAAACTTTGGTTTTATTGAAACTCCGCAATGGTTGTAAGGTTACAAATATCTCAATTGAACTAAAATAAATGAAATAAATATATGTATTTATCTCATGCTACATCTACAGATGCATATGTATAAGTGATTAACAAACACATACCTTATTTAAATTGTTAAGTACTTCTTCACAACACGAGGAACTGTTGTAAACTGTCTCTACTTCGATCCCGAACCGATCATTTATACTGGCTTAAATATTTGAGGTGAATTCCCTGTACCGAGAGGAAAAAGGACTTATTTGCGTTCACGAGAATTATTGCATTGTTTGTAAATAGTGTTATCTTTGTTGACTGAGATATTAAATCATTTTATAAAAGGCTAAAAGTAGGCTAGTATGCGTAGATGCATAACAGTGGGGAGCCAAGTTTGGATTTTACCAAAATCTTTGATCCGTCGAATAAAATTGACGTCTGACAGTTCTAGTATGGAAATATGTACTGTCAAAAATTCAAAATTTATTCTCAGGATAAGACTTAAAAAAGTAAGGTACTATAAAAGTTTGGTGAAATTCACCCGTAGTAAAATTTTGTAAGATAATAAAATACTAATTATTATTTACTTACAAAACAAATAAATATTGGAATAGAATAAATAATTGTATGGGTATTCAAATCCAAATACAAGTAGGTCGCACGCCAGCACATCTACAATCTTTCAAATTTCTTTAATAGATTTTCAACTTTATCGTTCAAGCATAAAATTCAAGGTTGATTGGGTAAATTTGATAGTTTCCGGTAGCTTGATGTGCTAGCGTCTGTACATATTTGATCCACCATTCTGATTGTTTTGATAAGTTCAACAGATGCGGCTAAATATTAATATTTACCTTATGAATAAGCAATCCTTAGAGTAAATTTTGTTGTTAGATTTGTTTTAATTCAAAACTAAACTATTGATTTCAATTACACCAATAACAGGCATTTTAGGAAGTCAACGATTTTAAACAAATGAAAGTCTTTTTTTGTTATTTTTTATAAATAGTTAGTTATAGTTAATTAGTTATAGTTTACACCATGTAGGTAAATTTAAAAAAAGAACTAAATTGAATTGAATTGTAAATTGCAAAGTGTAGTTTTCTTTTTAATATTCCACTAGTCCTGAACAAATATGGGACTTGGCTTTCACAGCCAATGAGCAACATTTCTTATCTATTTAACTGCAGTATTTAACCTAAGATAAACGGGATTTACTCTTGACTTATCGTATAAAGAACTCTATGACGTATTGACATGCGTTCTACATAGTTTTGATAACGAAGAAGCAAAAGAATTATAGGGCATCAAAAATTTTTGACGCCATGGTTAGCGCAGTGGTTAAGCGATTGACTGCTGCGCTGCGTGTCGCGGGTTCGATTCCTGCACGGAACAAATATTTGTATGACTTACAAGTAGTTGTTCCGGGTCTGGCTGTTTGTGTATGTGAGTTTAAATGTTTGTAAACGCACCCACAATACAGGAGAAATTCCTAGTGTGGGGCAACGTTTAAAAAAAATATCGGAAGATGAAATGGCGCAAGGGTGACATATGTTGCATCCCACATCAAAGGTCTGCCTAACTTATTATGGTCATTCCGTCTGGTCTCTACCCATCGTCGCGTGCCAGGGAGTTGGGTTCTAAAACAGCTGGCATTAGAACATAAAACAAGTAGCGGTCAGGTTAGCTAACAAGCGTATAACAGAAGATGAATATTGTGTCGCGACAAAAGTATGGCGGTGCGCGCTAATATCGTGAAGTGAAGTTAGTCCGGTTCGTCCGCGTGAAGCCTGTCGCGAGCGTCGTTGACATTGGATGCGTTCGTTAATATGAAGAAGGGCTGCGTTCAGGCGTATAAAAATATTATAAATGTAAAAACGTAAATATACATTCCAGGAATAATTATTATGGATGTAATAACAAACTGAGTCTTTAATTTACTCATTCCGGTACGGAGAACTCGCAAGAGCTCTCACAGTACTTAGATTAACCGTACGTGAATAAAAATCGAATGATAACGTTAAAACGTTATTTTATTTATTTTATCAAAATCAGCCTCGATAGGTTATTCTTTTAAGTATTTTTCGCTGTTTCTTATATTATATTTATTTTTCCAGAAAACGTTGTCCTTTTCATAAGACCTGTGAAGCAATCGAGTCGGCCATCATATCTCGTCATCAAGGGACAATCGTAAAATAGCTATAAAACTCTTTAGTGTCTATTTTATATCAGGCGTTACCTTTTTGTTACCAATTCTACACTTAATGCCGTTATAAAGCTATATAATGCATCTTTTAATGATAAAATATTACTCGGATTTGATAGCTCTATACCTAGAGATAATAGGAGCGATCGAAGCTAAACTGTGGTTGTCGAACTCAGACTGGGGATGGGTGACCATTTTTGATACTTCGTGACCTTTGCTTGAATAAATGTTTCATTAGCACTTTTCTTAATTATTATCTTTATGAAGACGTTCTCCAATCTTAATTTATGAAAGTTAATAAAACAAATGTTACTTAACGGAATCCATTATTAAAACTACTTTTTTCCGCCAAAACTTTTTGTCTTTCGTTTAGATAATTACGAATGTCTTTTAAATTTAGACTGAAAGAATAATTAAACTAGTTACTTTTATTAATAAGACTGGTCCAGATTTATTTCATAATTATTCACGAAAGCTTGACATCATTGTTACCTATCGAGAGAGTGACGAACGCTCTCGCGACGTAAACGAGAAACGGTGATAACATTAAAGAATTGAATTTTCTTGTTTGAAACATTGTCCTAAACAATTAATAATATTATCAACGATCCTTAAATATTCCTATAATTATGTCGTTATTTTTTAGAATTTTATCAGCTGTCTCTACCTGATAAGCTTCATTAATCTTTCATTTACAGTGATAAAATTAGTCCGAAATTAAATTGTACCCTTTACGAGCTCGCGGTACCAGGATGAATCAATTAAACGAGGGTTTGTCAAATAACTTCCAAAATGATTCCTAAAAACAGTTCCACTTTTAATACATTTTTATATTCTTCTATGATATGACTTCGCTTGTCAAATAATCTGACTCCTTTTCTTTTTTCTGCTATTCTATAAATAATGCGGAGATGAAAATACGACAATAAATGAAATCAGTGGCAATACTGCATGAGAGTATTTTGGAACGACGTGGAACCATCAAATCTAATATGACGTTTTGTGAAAGTGACATTGTGTGAAAATGATGATTTGAGAAAATGACATTGTGCGAAAATGACGTTTTACGAAAGTGACATAATGCGAAAGTGACCAAATTTTTCACGAAGACATTTTGCGAAAGTGGCGTTCTGCGTCACGATCATCCCAGCATCTAAATTAAAAAAAAATAAAAACAATTTAAATAGCAGTGATATATAGTCTGACTATTTTTTATGTTTTTGCCAATCTTTGACTAGTTATAACAACTAAACTGTTCGATATATTTGGTTGTATTTATGTATACAGACTGAGAACGTCATTAGGTATACGAAGTTTAGTTTACTGTAATATTGTTGTCTTCACCTTGTATAAATCAATATTTGTCTCGTATTTTTGTCATAAACTACGCAAACATACGAGACAAACATTGATTGAGTCGACCAGAATGCTGAAAAGAAACACCTTTATCATAAAAATCCACACTATGAAATAGCCAACTACATAGTTGTACATTCTAAACATTTTCCATAATCTCATTCCAAAGAACTTTAAACTCAGTTCAGTTTTCGATAGAATTTTAAACCGGATAAGATGAGATATATAAACTTTATAAGTTGGTTGAACTAAATGGAGCAACTCATCCGATTTGAAAGGTGCTGTGAAAAATGGGACGATTTTTAGAAAAGCTATTGACTTGGTTTGCTAGTGATGAATTGTTTTTACGATGTTGGGAGTGGTTTTTGATTATAATATATATACCTGGGGCCCTGAGCGATAATTTATTAAAGCTTGCTTGTAATAACATAACCTAACATCACGCCTATAATCTTTAAAAGGTTCAAAAGTGCCTTTTATGTGCCTATTTTAAATAAATGCTTTGACTTTGACTTTGTTAATCAGAGGTGTGCCTATTAGTACACCCAAATTTCGCTGGCTTGTTCAAGTCCCATGTATTAGGTGGCATTAGGTGGTCCGAATGCCACCTAATACATGGGACTTGAACAAACCGGCGAAATTTGGATGTACTAATAGGCACTGCACCTCTGATTAACAAAGTCAAAGTCAACTGACCAGACTACCACCACCAGGTGGTAGTCTGTTGCCCTCAACCGGCCATAATGCCACAATGCAAACTCTTGGGGGCTTGTGTCATCATCGTTTCGTCTGATTATCATCTTTTTCCCAACTACACGATGGGTTGGCTTCCAGTCTAAACGAATGCAGTTGGCAGCGGCATGGAGCGACAACCAACTTTGATAAGACTGGTTGTCAGGCTTTCGGGCTTTTGACTACCCGTAACGACTGTCAAAGATCTATGAATGACAGCCGGGACCTGCTTTCGGGATACTTATGTTGTTTTAATAAAAATAGCCATACAAAAAATACGAACGAAAAAAGAAATTGGATATAAAAAAACTAGATATAAAAAAGCTGTATTTTATAATGGCACGACACAAGTTGAGAGTAAGCAGACAGTGATAGTTAAGTGCTTAATGTATCCGTGGAGAGGCAGTCGCGCCGCTTGGAAATTGAAATTGCTTAAGGTACGGTTTCGTTGATGCGACTTTTTGAGATTAAAAAAAAAATACTCGGATATTTTATTGCACCTGATTGCTGGCTGGGAGCAATGGTGACTCAGTGGTAACCAATGGTATATATATGTCGGAAATACTTCATTCGTTTGACTGATCGGGACGCCAGCGCCATCTGGTGGCGCTTGACAGAGTCTAGCCTGAGTTCGTGGGAGTCGACGAGAGCGCTACAGAGCGGTGTGGATTCTCTTGGACATTGGACATCGTACGGACAACATGTGCTCAGAAACTGTCCCGCGTTCCGTATCTGGTTGTGTCGTGTACCTACATTGTGTAAAATTTTTGTTAGTGAAATTATAATTTGGTTTAAACTGTAAACGGTTTTTCTATTGCGCAATAACCAATACTACCCACAGTACGCCCACAGTAATTAAAATATGGCTGATAATAACGAGACACACTATACCTTTTCCGTCACATATTATGTATAATAATGGTATATATATGTATATAATAAGGTTGTAGGTTCGAACTCCAGAAAAGTGGTTTACTTTGTGAGAATTAATTCATTACCACTGCTATCGAAACGGTGAAGGAAGACATTGTGAGGAAGTATGGCCTATACTCCCTCTCACCGAGACCAGGCCTGTGTCCCAGCAGTGGGAACCTTATTGGCTGTTCATGTTAAGTAGCTCTAAGTGTTACTTAGTCAGTTCAAACATTGCCGTAACGAAAAGATCATCAAGGTTGATGCTTTGGCATGTAAACTTTTCTGGTTTAAATTCTTGTAGGTATCATTGGATAAAAGTAATCTGGAACTACATTCAAATGATCGTCGTATTTAAGCTACTTTCAGTTTCCAATTAAACCTTTTCAGACCCAAAGGTGTGTATGCATGTATACAGTTACCACCTACTCAGCAGCATAAATCACACAGCAATTCCATTTTAATTAAAGCCCTTTAATAACAAAATCGCTGCAGTAAAACCGACCACTAAACAAAGTCTACTTTATGAGAGTTATTCAGTTTTAATATTTCGCTAGCGAAATAAGCTCTAATGGCGAACGTTTATGATAAAACCTTTCATTAGAATAAATAAACGATTCTGCGTTATTTCTATTAGTATAAGCTGGGATGAGATGCATTTGAAGAGGCCACGAGGGATTATGCTTAAATACCTCCGGACTCCGGTGCATCCTTGGCCATTCCACTATCAACCTTGCTGATTGGCTAAAACTTTTTTAAGTAACGTAACATATCGCCTATATTCCCCGAAGGGTTTGCAGAGGTGTGCTTAAAGTACACCCCACATTCTGCCAGTCTCAAACTCAAACTCACAGCATTTATTTAAATTACAACATTGACAGGCACTTTTGAATTGTCAAAAAGTCAGTCAGTCAGAAATTGTGAAGCTAGTTGCCCATTCCAAAGCGTAGGTACCTATGGAGAAGAAGGTGCAAGAAACTACATAGACTCTCTTTTAAATTAAATTGTTACAAAAATATTAGATACATCATTAACGTTGAATTTATAATTATATGTCAGAACGATGTAATAAAGACGTATACGTTAAAAGCGTCCAGAGTACAGCAAATAGTAACAAAAACAATCCAAAAATAAAATTATTTAAAATAAGCCGAGGCAGCTAAGTGATTACCATTATTATTATTTTTTTGTTTATCGTGGAGGAATGCTCTTGGTAGTAGGACTTTTAAAAATCATATTAAAAAAAATTAAGCTATGTAGATGGAGTGACATTTCCTATCAGGATGCGTCTAAGAAAAAATGTTGAAACAAACGCAAGGGTCAAAATCAAAATCCGTCTCTTTTAAAATCCAGACATAATCTTGGCCACACCTTGTAGATCCGTGCCTGAAACGGTCTTTTGAGGAAAGAACCACAGAGTGAACCTGTCCGTCCGGACAGTGTAAGCATTCGTCAGCACTCCAGAACCTACCCACACCCGTTCGTTATCATACTAATTCCATGATCTACATCAGTCAAAATCTAACGATCTTTCTTTAAGCAGTTTCATGTTTAGGAGCATTACGTTTTCACACATCTACAGAATCCCAAAATTCTCATCCAGAAGGAAAACAAAACACAAGATTGTAATAAATATGTAAAGAGTGAAGGGCGAGAGGCCCATTAAATTTGAGCGAGCCCTCACTAAGTCACATTGAGTGTTTTCCTAACAAATTGCTTTTGAATTTAGTCTTGATATTATATTTAATGTAACGGCTGAATTTATTGCTTTTAAAATTTATCGCGTTTCAGTTTTAATGTCTTTTTCGTCTTACGTCGTTTATTTTGAGAGCGAGCTTTACATGGGACTTGATTACTTATTCAATCGATTTTTCCGACAACTACGACCTTGAAACCTGTTTACACGATGCAAGTTTCTTGCCTAAAAAAACCGACGACGCTGTGGAAGTGGCGAAGTTTAAAACCGACGACGCTATGGAAGTGGCAAAGTTTTGGGCCAACAAGATCTGAAATACAGTCGTACCAGCGACACGAAGAAAAACAAGAAGCCTAAAATTGAAGCAACAACCGTCTTAACAGTGTTTATAAAATGCAAGTCATTGCATTTTATAAACAAGGTGCAACGGTGCAACTATATATTGTTACCTCAACATATGGTGTGCCACTGGCAATTCAATCGCATCGTGTGAATCAGCTTTATTCATAGAAAGTGGTTTCCACCACTGTAGTTTCGGGTCATGATCGCCACAACACTGTACTGAAGCAGTGGAATTCCTGTGAGACAGCATCTACAGTTATGACCGCCAGAAAATCACTGACACAATGGAGCTTGACCATTCCCCAATAAATGTCTCAACGGTCTTGGAACCCGCATCGAAACTTAATAGAAAAGATCAGTAGAGAAGAAAGCAAGACCATAGTTTCCATTCCCATCCATATTAAGCAGGTGACAGAGACAAGCAGGGTCATAGGCAAACCCAGAGCGCTGCAATTGCTACGTAAAAAATGCATCCTCTCTGGAACACGCGACAATGTTCCATATACACGCTTACCGCATGATGTTTAACAAACACTTACCTACCTATATCCTAATGAATGTATGAAGTTATAGGTATGTGTAATCACCACCCTTGGTAAAAGAATTTGTGATCGCAGTTATTGTTATTAGAAGACGCTTCCATCCGTCTTCTTTGGGCCTAGCACGAACGCCTAGAAATAACGTAACGTAAACACGATCGTTTTAAAATTGAAAAATACTCATTAAGTTCATGATATTTATTTATTTTTAACCGACTTCTAAAAAGGAGGAGGTTATCAATTCGGATGTTTTTAATTCTTTATTCATGTCTATTGGGTAATACTAAATGTGACTGTCGCGAAAATTTCCCCATAATGCTATAGGATAGTTGTTATTTTCTATTAAAAAATCGTTCGAATTCACGTTGCGTCTACTTCGCGCGATTAAGTCACCTTTCAAGAAGAAGTGGCTAACTGTTTTATATGATTCATTGTTCTAAAATACTTTGCCGAAGCGTGTTTTGGCCCTTTCAATTAGCAACTATGGCAAAAGGGTTGGTTAACGTCACTTTATACTTCTTTAAACTTATCAAAATCAAACATTTCTAGGTCATGTACTTGAAATAAGTCCAACCAAAAATACTAAAACTTTGAATGAAACCTACCAAACTTCCGCTACAAAGTCAAACATACAGCGCTGCATTGCTAAGTAAACATTGCCTTCCGTGTCCCAGATCCACGTTCACCGCATGACGTTTTACAAACACTAGTATATAATGTAGCGGCTATCATTCTGTTTGATTTGCTTGTTAAATAGCTGGGGTTCGAGCTTTCACTATTCAGGATTGGTTTAATGGAATTGGTAATGAAGATTGAAGGTATTGGTAGTGCGTTGGATGGAAAAAGAATCGTATTACTCAGAAACTAGGTGTGAAGGTCATATATGCAGTCGCTCCATGTAAAATACTGGTATTCAGCTGCATCCAGTTAGACGAAAGCGGATCCTAACGTAGTTGAGAAACGGCAAGGCTGATTGATTTATTTGATGGAAAAAAAATTGGTATTGACTGTTTAGTTGTTGATGTTAAAGAAACATTGAATGGGTTTTGTGAAAGATGATATGGCTAAAATGGGGATTTCTACTAAGATGATAGGGGATAAAGATGAATGGAAGAAGAAGACAAAAGAAATTGGTATAAGGTCACACACACTACACACACTACACACACATGCAGCCAGCTTCATCGATTTATTAAACGTTGTCACGTCAAAACTTGCCTACTAAAATTACGTCAATTTACGTCAGGCGCTGATTAATTTGACAGACTAAACTAAAATGCATCTTTTGTCCTCTTCTTAATGAAATAAAAAGAAAAACATGCAATGAACTTAAATTTTGCAAGGGAATCGGCACCATTGTAAAGAATCTGAGCAGATTGTTGACTAAACAGGTCTTCTTTTCCGGGTTGTAAAAAAAAACAAATTAACCCATAGGATGGTACAATATTTTGTTCAGAGATTTTCCGTTGACAAATGACACAAAAACTCAACAGTCATAGTATAACAAATTTGATACGGTGTGCTCCGCAACTCAACGTTTAAATTAAATTTCACCACGCGGGCCCAGTGCGGGTTGGTAGCTGTCACATGTCTTCGAATTTTTGGTTCTAGGATATGTTGGTTTCCTCACGATGTTTTCCTTCACCGTTTGAGAGCAGTAGTGATGAAATAATTTACACAAAGTAAAGCGCCTGTCTGGGTTCGAACCTACGACCTACAACCCGTAAGTCGTGGCCGATACCACTGGGCCACCATTGCTCTCATTAAATTAATTCCCCAAATTCGAAATCAAAGCTTCTGAAGTGGCGTCTGCGTAGCGGAAGACGTAGCGTTGGAAGGCCTCCCACAAGGTGGACCGACCTTGTGAAGGCCGTAGGAACCCGTTGGATGCGAGAAGCACAGAACCGGTCGAAGTGGAGGTGCTTGGGGGAGGTCTATGTCCAGCAGTATACGTCTTTTGAAATGATGATTATGAGGCAAAACCTATAGAACGCCACCGGCTACGATTCTTATATAGGGTTATTGGCAAAACATTAACAATCTCTTAAGAGGTCATTGTACTCATCATTATGAACAACTTTTACTATGGGACCAAACTTGAAATCGCGAAAAAAAAATCAGCTGTTCCCTACATTTTGACGAGTTATACGAACATAAATAAATTTCAACTTAATCGGTCCATTAAATTCGGAGCAAATTGGTTGTGACAGACGGACGGACAAACACACGAGTGATCCTATAAGGGTTCCGTTTTTTCCTTTTGAGGTACGGAACCCAAAAAGCATGGATGGAGCCTCTGCGGCTAGTAAGATTGAAACGGCGTAATTCATCTAAATACTGCAATTATGTGCTACCAAAATTATGTACCACTCTACGTTTATGTGTGCTAGCTACGTATGTGTAAGTTCTGTGAAATGGACCCGAACCACACCAAACACGCTTCAATCAGAGTGCTTACGTCGAATGTTCCGTGAACTGTATGTATGTGCGAGAAGTTTGCGATTGAAATGGAAACTAGTACCTACTTGTTAACCACTCAATGTCAGTGGATAATGTATTAAATCCGGTCTATTATATTACGTTGTATAATAGTCTTAAGTGTTTCGAGCTATACTTACATATTACTTAATATCAGAAACATCAAAATCATCGATGATATTAATCAAAGGAGAATCGTTCTTTTGTTCCAAAAATTTTCAATGATTCATTGGACGTAAACTGGATGCAGACGACAAACGAAAACCGTGAAATATATTGTTATTGTATACAAAGGTATTTTGTGTCAATCAACTTATTTTTCTTTTAGCCATATCAAATTGACATCGAAGTCCAGTGCATCGAAGTCCATCGAAGTGTATATGGTATATTATATTATATATTCAAGCTTTTGAATTTTCAATTTACAGACGCCAGCACATTAAGCTACTGCAAGCTGTCAAATTTCTTGAAAAGATTTTCAATTTTATTGCTAAAGCATAAGGTTCAAATTTGATTGGGAAAATTTTACAGCTTCCGGTAACTTGATGTGCTGGCGTCTGTACGTAAATTAAATACGGTCTAAAGAACCGGTGACGAAAAAGGAAACGAAATGAAACAAAAAGATGCATGCGCTTTTACTTGTTATTTGAAGCATTCCGATGATGCACCCATTAAGGTGCCTACTGCAAAAAAAAGTGACAGTTACATATTAATTAAAATCTCCATACCAAATTAATAAAAATCCCTAATACTTTGTTCGCGTGAATTTTCGGAAGAGATCGGAACTACTATGTAGGTTAACCTACATTCAAACTCAATACCTCTTTATAATATTAGTACAGATAAGTACCGGCTGATCTTTGACAGTCGTTACGGGTCGTCAGAAGCCCGAAAGTCTGTTGGAACTAACAGACTTAAAAAAGAAACCCTCCCCCCCCTCTTTGATCCCTTGCACAAGGTGTCGTCTTCTGTTTTAAAGGTGGGAAATAGAACTACGAATGAACTCTTTCACAAAGAGCCTAAAATACTCTTCAATATAATTAGAAATCATAGCCCCATAGGCCAGCACGGCTATGTAACCCAAATCCATGCATTTTGTGAAATGGACCCGACCGGACATGTAACATGCTTCAATCACAGAGCACACTCCAGAGAGCTGTATTTACTCTGTATGTAGGGGGGCGAGTTTCCATTGTTTTCAAGTTTACTTGACAAAACCTTTTGGCTGTCTAGAGGCTTTAGGAATGGTGTTAAAAAAAGTTCACTCATCCTCCACAGAAAAGGGAGGATCCTTGGATCAAATGGGTGTTGTTTCTGGTAAGCTACTGCCCGACGGTTGATGTCAGGCTTTTGTATAATATGCTAGTTACGCGGTAAACTTTGCTTGCGCGATGAGGATTTATGTGACGTCTCTTTGGTGCGAAGTTTGCACGTTGCGGCATCGACAATGCCACCAGCTGTTTTAGAGGCAAAAAAAGAGGAGAAATTCGTCGTGTGCTTGTACTAAAAAACTGGTGTTGAGAAAATATCCGGTAGTGCTTAATTGGGATAGCATAGTGTGTGTATTAGTTTCATAAAGAGTTCACCCTCTAAAAATAATGGCAAGAATTTGCTCCATGTAAGAATTTTTCATTTACCTGAATCGGCATTCTATAACCATGCTGCCTGAACTTCCTGAGCACAGTGAGGAACAGCACTTGCTTCGACTTCTTCACAGTCAGAAACCGGGGTTGTGGTTCTAAATGCTTTTTTATGCAATAAGTTAACAAAACTGTCTGCATACATTTTAAAAGGTCATCAATATCAGTGATTTCCTTTGGGAATATTTAAATGACTCTCTAAAAACGTTGACAAGCAATAGGTACATTGTTTGAAAATACGGGAACGACAGACATTTTGAAGTATCGTTAAACCGCCAGGTCCAACCCCCAGTAATGGCTACGCATATCAAATCATCAATCCGTGAGCCAAACGCGTTGTTTAGCAATAATGTCCTCCCTTATCATTCTTAGCTATCCGACATACACCTACCCACACTGGGCCCGCGTGGTGGATTACGGCCCACTCTCTCTCACAGATCAGCAGTGCGATTCTGTAACCATCTCACCGTGAAAACTTAGGTGAAGTGAGCGTGGAGTGAGCTGTCAATAGTGTCAATTCCTAGCAAAAACAAACTCACTTCACCTAAGTTTTCACGGTGAGATTTTTACAGAATCGACCGGCAGTAGTGCTATTCTGTAAAAATCTCACCCTGAAAACTTAGGTGAAGTGAGCGTGGAGTGAGTTGTCAATAGTGTAAATTCCTAGCAAAAACAAACTCACTTCACCTAAGATCTCACGGTGAGATTTTAACAGAATAGAGCCGCAGCAGCCTAGCAGTCTTAGCAGCGGGAATCTTATAGACTGATTTTGGTGCATACAGTGATTCAGTTATATCTGATTAACACGTTGACTGCCAGACAACGGACACAATACAAAATCTATTGTTCGCGGTCACCGGTGACCGCGGTAGCAGTCAATGCCACTAGAAGCCAAGCCCGTCATAGTTGGGAATGGTTAGACAGATGATGATAATGAACCTACAAGAGCAAGACCTTTATTACACCACCACAACAACACACACAATAATAACTACACAAACCACAATAACTGCAACAGAATTCCCAAAATATCGTGTCGTACGACAACGAAAACGCACTACTTCCCGTGCAGCGCCGAGTCAACATAATGGATGAGCATTGCATTTGGCGAACGCCCAAATTTACTGCTAGATACAGTATGTACCAGTATATTATGTACCTGTCTAATGTTCCGAACTGTTCCTATGTTTTGATATCGATACGTTCCAAATGTTGGAGGATATTAAAAGGAGCATATTTTCTGGGGGCGATATGAAAAGGAGTAACATTGTATTTATTTAATTTTCATTCGGGGAGCTTCCTATATTATATTAACATGTTGTTGCATTATGTAGTATTTTTTTAGGTTCTATTCTATATTGCACGATAACGTTACTGCAAAGTGACTGCACGTCGTCACTTTGACTTTGAGCTGACCTAGAGCAGTTCAAAGTTTCAATAGAATAAAAGGTCAGCTTATACTGGTTTTGATACCACTGCAGTGGCTGTTGGCTGTACCTATTTCAGTATGGAGGACTTGCCGTTTTCCTCACGATGATATCCTTCACTGTTTTGAGAGCAAAATTATTTCATCCCCATTGGATGAAATAATTTACACAATACTGCAATACCTACCTGAACGTAATATGTGCATACAAATGTGTTGCCGGCCTTAAACATCATACAGTTGAGAGAAATCTCATGTACAGACGCCAGCACATCAAGCTACCCGAAACTGTAAAATTTTCCCAATCAACTTTGAACCTTATGCGTTAGCGATAAAGTTGAAAATGTATTAAAAAAAATTGACAGATTGTAGTAGCTTGATGTGCTGGCGTCTGTACCTAAAGTTTCACTCAGAGTAAAAGCAATCCAAGCGATTGGCATAAGCAAGGCAGCCTTACATTGTTTATTGCACAGACTGGCATGGCACGCCTGTTATCGTAAGTTCGCTCTTCAGCCTTTGCAATATTGACGAATATTCCTAGCCTAGTACACATCCAATGCTTTGTAGGAGGAGAATACTTATTGATTGGGGATTGTTGGTCAGCGGGATTGTGGTCAGCGGGATTGTCCAAAAGGGTTACTGCTGGCCCGGAACATAAAGGGCTAGGAAGGAACACGGGTGGGTTTTAGTCAGTATGGAGTCTTTCACTCCCTTCCGCTCCACCCAGAGCGGGACCCCTTCCACACATTTGATGATTTCCCATCCTGAAAAAAAAGGGGAATACTGGAATAGGTATACTGCCAACAGCTACATCCACAGTGGTATCAAAACCAGTTATAAGCTGATCTTTTTTATGATTCTAATTAAACTTCTACGCTAGGTCTGCTCAACGCCAAAATGTCAACATGCAGTCGAGTCTACAAATATATTAGAACCTAAAAAAAATGCTGGCAACAAAATGTTAGTATATAATAAGAAACTCCCCGTGTAAAAATAAAGTTTTTGAGGTATCTTCATGATTTTTTTCTATCGTATCAAACTAGTTGTATTATGTTTTTAACACACTATCTACCTAACATATCCTGAAGAATATCATATATTTTTCTGTTTTTGTTTACTGTAGTCGATCATATACTTTTATTGTTTCTAAAACTTGCGTTTTTTGTGTTTAGGCACTGTAAGCCCCTTAATAAGAATTGCCTGGCGAAAGGCAGGTATACGATAAGTACCTACACCTCGCCAAACCCTGAAGGATCAGAGGCGTGATGGTATGTGTAATAGAAATCTACCAATAGCCAACTATGTGACTATTATTAAACCAAATAACGTTCAACCATCCCCACAGATTAATTAGAACAGTACGACCATATTTCATTATTAATATACGGCAGCATTTATGCCAAACCGATAATGGTACATTAACTGTTTAATTATTATAGAGGCTACAATACTAGCGGTTGGCATACTGAATTATTTGTAGGCTGTAATACAGATTTTGTGTGATAGCCTGTGAATTATCGTTCGGGAATTTAAGTTTGTGGGGTAGGGACCATGCATTCGGGGGATTCACAGCAAACATGGATAGAATTCAGACATATTTTGTTTGGAGGGAGAAAAGGGAGGATTTACCCCGAGGGAGACAAACTATAGATTACCAACAGAAAGTTTTCCTCGATATACATAATCGGGGGAATGTTATATTTATTTTTAGGCATAACATAATATCACGCCGGTAATTTCCGAAGGGTTAGGCACAGGTTTACTTATAGCATCCACATTTTTTTTTCTCAGCCGCCCACGACATCCTGGCTTGCGAGGCCGTGGCTTCTCAAAGTGCAGAAATCCTCGGAACAATGAGGTCGCTCCGCAAAGCCTGTGAAGCTCCCAGGAAGCTTCTGTCCCTTTTGGCGGAGCTAGGCTGGCTCTGTTAGCCAGAATCCCCACGCACAACGGACCGAATGGGAGTCTAAGTGCGGAAAAGGGAGTTCCCTAATCATCATCATCAGCATCCACATTTCACCAGTTATGTTAAAGTCCCATGTGAAAGCGGACGAGCTTATTGCTATCAACCGGGCATAAATCCAAATTCCGGGTTGCTACTAAGAAATTCCTGATGAAAAAACCCAAAAGCACTTTTCCCGGACTGGGCATCGAACCTAAGACATCATGGTCAGCACTAGTCTGACACTCCCTTCCGCTCCACCCAGAGCGGGAGGGGTCATTTGATGATATCACATCCTGAAGAAAAAAAAAATCGGTTGTTTGGTAAAGTCGGTTTACTGACGATAGTTGAACGTGACAACGTCATAAGAAAATACTGATGGAATAGTTGCATTGCATTTGTTAATATTCGCTTGCACTTCAAGCCGCCATGGAACGCCTCCACGCTACAGAGCGACGCCGCGAGGTAACGCTACATGAGTCATGTTTTTTTGTGAGTGCAGCCAGCTTCATCGATTTATTAGACGTTGTCACGTCAAAAAAAAAAGGCCTCATGCTTAGCCGTAGGTAGCGCTTGCGACAACTAGACCAACGAAACAGTCATAAGTGACATAAATACTTAATAGCATTACAGTACCCGGCGATAAATATTGCACATCGACCTTTACCTTTTGTTGTATTTTATACAAAGAATAAAAATAATTATCAATCATAATTGTTTTAACAGCTCCTAATAGATACCGGACTGTTTGTATTTCGTGCGACTGAGATAACGCTCTACGAAGCCGAAATTAGCCGATTGTCACTTTCCAAAGGTCGATGTGCAATATTTATCGCCGGGTACACAACTCTTGACAATCTTGATGAAGACGGCGGTCTTGACAATTTAGTCAGTACAGTCAAGAAGCAACCTGAGAGGAACCTGGGGGGGGGGGGGGGGCGTGGCTAAATAATAACAGCCGCAAGGGTCGATCAATCAGGTTAAGCTACACTTGCCGCTGTTGGTCCGTGAATGGGTGACCATCTTTACATACCAAGATCTTTCCGTGCTTCAGAAAGTACGTCAAGCCGTTAGCCCCGGCTATCATTTGTGGATCTTTGGCAGTCGTCAGAAGCCCGAAAGTCTGACAACCAGTCTTAACCAAGCGGTTTCGTATTACCCAGTATCGTATTGGGTTGTGGATTTCAGATAGGCAGTCGCTCCGTGTGATTAGATACTGATAGTCAGCTGCATCCGGTTAGACTGAAAGTCGACATAGTTACAACATACATACAACCAACATAGTTACAACCAACATAGTAATGAAAAGGCTAGGCAGATGATGATGAGTCAAGAAGAAACCTCAAAATAAAATTAAAAACTAAGTTCATTAGAGGTTGATTTTTCCAATGTGGGACAATTTTTAATTTTTGACATTTCTTTCATACGAAAACTGTCAGACGTCAATTTTATTCCACGAATAAGAATTGTCTGTCGATTGAAAAATCAGCCCTAGAAAAACTAAGTTCATTAAATCTCAAGGAAAATAATTTGCACAAACAATTATCACAGAAACAGTAACAGCCAATTAGGAATAGCATAAGGAAAACAAAACATTAAAAGTCAAAATAATCCCCGTGAAATCCTCGGCACGTTTCTCGTGACTCACGGACTGTCAAACAAAACGTTTAGTTTCTGTAAAGAAGTGAATCCCCCTTATCAACATAGTTGACTTCAGCCGACCTTGTTATCATTGTAATTATAATTAGCACGTTAAATGATTATTTTTAGATTTGTGTTGGTTAGCTGATATGTAATAAGTGATATAATATAAGTGTTTGTATATAGGGTTAGTTTTCAAAAACGAGCCAAATTACAGACCATCAGACTGAACAACTTTCACTATGGGACCAATATTGTAATCACGAAAAAAAAGCAGACCGTATCATCACAAAAAAAAATCAGGGAATTCCTAACCACCAACAAGCGATGTAATAAATATTTACCGTTAGCGAAATAAACTAGTCTTAGCTATCATTAAGTTAACTTCACGGTTTGTTGATCAGCAAAAAAAGGCACATTAAGTACCTACATTTCTTTGTGCGCGAAGAAATCCAACGTAATAGGTAGGTACAACGTCATCGGAAATGTAGACGTCATTTCCACGTTTTTACGCGTCGTGTAAGATACGAGTAAGTACGGAGTCCCCGGGTTATCTTTAATTATGCAATTAATTAGTTACCTACCCCCTTACTTAAAAACGTATTATATCAGATGAATAGTTAAACACCGATTTCTCTCTTTCAGACGTCAGTAATTTAACTTTCGAAAGAAGAAGACAAAACATTGTGTAACTATACAGACGCTATACAATGTTTAGTAGTAAGTACAGTACCCGGCGATAAATATTGCACATCGACCTATTCGATCCTATCGATTTTATACAAAGAATAAAAATAATTATCAAAATAAGCAAATCATAATTGTTTTAACAGCTCCTAATAGATAACGGACTGTTTGTATTTCGTGCGACAAAGGTAACGCTATACGAAGCCGAAATTAGCAGACTGTCTCTTTCCAAATGTCGATGTGCAATATTTATCGCCGGGTACTGTAAGGGGCATAAAGTCCACATAAGTAGTATATAATTATCTATATACACCATAAAACAAAGGAAAAAGATTTGATATTTTTTTTTTGTTTTAACATGTTTACTTAACGAAACCTAACACGTCTGCAAAGTTTTCACAGAAAAGAAACTCATTTTAAAACTGATATTTCAATACACTGCAGTTGTTGACCCAAAAAAATAAATCTTTTTTTTTTGTCGTATTTAAATTTCGCTACCCATCATGTCAGTGGAGTTTCGCTATAGATGTATTTGGAAATCTGAAATAAATCAATGTAATCCATACTAATATAATAGATTCGAAAGTAACTCTGTCTGTCTGTCTGTATGTTACCTTTCACGCCTAAACCACTGAACGGATTATGACGGCAGTATGCACTGCTGAGACACAGCAGACACAAAAGCAGTAGGCATGATGATAAGTAAAAAGTAAGACATTCATTCTATGGATTTTATTTACAAAAACTATTAATAATATCACTTTTTTACAACTAAGTACAATATATTTACAACACAAAACAGTTTGGCACATTTAAACCTAACAGTTAAGTAGAAATAAATAATACGGAAACGATCACAATCAAGTAACCTATGTACAGACGCTAGCACATCAAACTACCCGAAACTGTCAAATTTTCCCAATCAACTTTGAGCCTCATAATTTAGCGATAAAGTTGAAAATCTATTAAAGAAATTTGACATATTGTAGTAGCTTGATGTGCTGGCGTCTGTATATATTAGGTATACAATGAACATAAATGCAGAAGAGGTGTGTCCGGACAAAATCCCTACCTACGAGTAGAACGATCTGACAGGAAATGATCCAAGTGATCAATATTTATAAGGCCCATTTGCACGAAATACGTTTAGCGCCAAACATATCTTTGTATATATATATATAATTCATCTGTACTGTATGTCACTGAATTCATGTTTTTTGTTGCGTGTTCGAATGGGTCCCTGCATGGTTTAGATTCGCAATTTGACCCGGTAGGTGGCGCTGCGATCAAGTTCTAGGAAACAGGACAACGTTTGCCCGGTCGGCTAGTTTAAAATATAATTCTGTCTCCATCATCTTGAAACGATTGACAGAAACAGAACGATGTTTTATATTCGTTACGCGCTAAACGATTTTATTAGGTATTTGTGGTGGAAGCCTAAATAATAATTTGGTCTCTCAACTAACAATATTGAAGAAAGGATGAAAATAGAATGGTGATTAAGTTTTCATTTAACTCTATTTAAAAGTCGTGTTCAACTTTAGCTTCAAGTCCAAGTTGAGGCTTGTCATGTCCGAAGGTCTTCTCCACGATGCCTCCAGCAACTAATCTGGTGTCCTTGGCAACTTTCCATACTCCATCACCGGTCAGTGTCACCTGAAATATAGAAAATTCGTCGCTATAGATTTTTGTGAAGTCGTTGACATATATTGATTTGATAATTTTTTTTTTATGTAAGGGAGGAATAGTAGAGTATACTTTTATGATAAAACACAAAAGGTTAAATCGTGAATAATATTGGTTAGCATTAACCTATATTGGTTAACGCTGACTTAGGAACTCGATATTTCCAGCAAATATGAAAAGTAATTTTCATAAAACTTAGCAACACTGACAACCTTTTTATCCCTTAGGTTTCATAGCAAAACTCCAACTGCTACTGAAGACTGGTCCACAGAAAAATAATCTTCAACAAACAGAAATCTAAGGTCTGCTTTTTCCAATGCCAGATAGTTTTATCGGAGGAATAATTTTGAATTTTGACAGTTCTTCCATACAAAATCTGTCAGACGTCAATTTTGTTCAAGGAATAAAAATTATCTGTCGGTTGAAAAAATAGCCCTAAGGTAATTAATCTATACGTTACCTATGCGGGCCGTTTTTGGGTCTTAGGAACCGAGCAAAAGTAAACAGTCTCATAACACAACGATCGCTTATAAAAATGTTATAATAAAGGTACTTACACCACTACTCTTTCCAAGTTCCTTGTGGACATCAACGGCTGCTCTTACGTTGTCGTTTGCATTGTTCCACTTGAACTTGCTGCCTAGGACACTGCTGTCACCATTAGCACCGAGCGTTCTTTCTCCGTACGCCTGTCCCTCGAGGCGACCGCGCTGGTCGTTAAAGATGTCTCCCCTGTAACCGCCTCGACCCTGTGGAAATGTGGTTTAATTAGAAAAACGAATGGAAATTGTCGTCGTAAGCATTTATTATTTATAACAACAGTCCATGAGGCATCTGTAAAGTGTTAAAGCCATCAACATTTGGTGGCGTACAACTGTAGCACCCCAAAACGAACAATACGTATCAACAAAATCGAATCATGTTCTTTACAGTACCTATTTTTTCTATCCGTCTGAGGTTACCATATTTTTCTGTAAGTACTCAACTAGAATATTAGGAATAGGGGTATTGAGAAATAGCTAATGCGTTGGTGTAAAGATTAGGTAGCCAATACACTGGGCTTCCATGAGTATTGTCTATAGCCT
Source organism: Luperina testacea (assembly GCA_927399505.1). NCBI lineage: Eukaryota > Metazoa > Arthropoda > Insecta > Lepidoptera > Noctuidae > Luperina > Luperina testacea. Next base: position 5,638,413 of record OV656779.1, on the reverse strand, counting down.
TCAGGCTCTTTAACACCACCTTTGTTCATCTTTTGACAAATAGACAGTAAAAGTACTTACGAATAATCCAGCATCATTGGCGCCCAAACCGCCAAAGACTTTGCCTGCACCAGCGTTACGCTCAAAATGCAAGTCTTTGAAAAACCTATTTTCACCCAATGATGGTAGCCTGTACTGGGCGTATGAGCAAGCCACGAGAGCAGCGAAACACAATAGAACGGTAGACTGCATGGTGATCTGGAATTTGAAGAAGATATTATTAAGGGGGAAGCGCTAAAATAACCCGCGAAATTCAAATTTTCTTACGTTTTTTGTGTTTTGCTGGTCAGTATTAAGTTGTACGTTGATCAAAATATGATTCGCGGCCGTAACAAATATATATTTACAGAATCATAATCATTAGAATAAGTAATACAACTTGATAGATAAGTATAATCCCAAAATATCAATATTTCATGAAATAGTCATTCTGTGGGATTACTTGGTCTTAGAGAGTTGTGTTGATGAATTTAATGATTATAATTCTGTAAATACATATTTGTTACGGCCGCGAATCATATATTAATCAACATACAACTTAATACCGAACAGCACCCTGACGCTTTCGCATTAACACAACATAACAATATGCTTATAGATAGGTATGTATGACAGGCAGAAGTGTTTTAAGCAGCAAGCAGTTTTGTTTTGAGTCCCATTAGGGGGTGAGTCAATTAGTCTTATCTGGGCAGGAATCCAACTTTAGAATAAGAGTTTCAGAAAATACTAGACCCTGGTATAGCAGGCTTTTCACGTTAATTTGAATGCCCACCTAGGCCAGCTGTTTCATGTATGTGACATAAATTGTAATAAAATAAGAATCTAAAACTTTAACTCAACCCAATAATACCGAAAGGGTTATATTGGTTTGGTAACGCAAGATCGTTAACTTATAATTTCTATAAGAGCCAATATTCCATAGGACTCCTATAAGGCTGTATGTATTGTATACTAGTAACTAACAAATACATACCTTAGTAAAACTGTTACTTCTCTCTACAAGGAACTGTTGTAAACTGTGCCTTCCTCAATCCCGAATCGATCATTTATACTAGCTTCAATATCTGAGGTGAAATCCCTGTGCTGAGAGGAACGGGAATTATTTTGAGATGACGTGAGTCATGCGCAGTTCATAATAATCTATCTAATTGAGCGTAACGAGGTAATTTGGATAGTAGTGTGGGTCAATGCATAGTAGTACGGAGATAAGATTGAGTAGTCAATAACACATAACATCACGCCTGTTACCGAATACGGTGATAGGCAGAGACAGTAAACAAAGATATTTTTTTCGTAGTAGATACCGGATAACCACATTTTGCCAGCTATGTTTGTTTTTGTGCCGTTTATTATATATTATATTTTTCAACCCTAAGACGACCCACTGACCTTCGTGCGTGTATCATGCGTTTGACAGACCAACTTCGAGCTTCCGAAATGACTAACAAATGATCAAATATATGCCATGTTCATTGCTGTAATAGGTTGAACGAAACCACTGACAGCCAATTACTTGACATGAGATTACGCAATCGATTACAATAATAAGGTTTTAAAAAAATTTGGGTTGCCATATGGCATTATAAAAACAATCAATGAGTACCTACTATTTATATTTCTACATACAATATAATCATTAACAAACCTATGCCAAGCAAGTCAATGAGCTTGACACTGATCGTGACTGTCCAATAAAATTACCTTTGTAATGACAGGTCTTCATAAAAGCCAAAACTGATAAAAAATATTAATCAAATTGCGTTTTGATTAATATTTTATTTCCTGGATAGTACAGTTAGTACAGACGCCAGCTGCACATCAAGCTACCCGAAACTGTCAAATCTTCCCAGTCAACTTTGAGCCTTATGCTTTAATGATATAATTATGTAGTTGAAAATCTATTAAAGAAATTTGACAGATTGTAGTAGCTTGGTGTGCTGGCGTCTGTACATTTAAATGTAATTTTTTTGTTGATAAATTTATTTAAATAAATTACATTCAGCAATATAAATAAATAAAAGGCAATGGCTTTGAGATTACAATATTATAACTTTATTATCTATGAATTTTGTACCAATGTATTTGGTCAGCTTGGAATGGTTAAATGTAAAGGTTCCTACAAACAGGCGCGACACGCGATATAATCGCACGCGACACAAAGGCACTGCTCGTTGCGCAACGAGCAGTGCATAAAGAAAAAACAATAAAAGCTAAAATGTCAATATTACCATAATTATGTTGACAGTAGATGTCATGAGTTTTATCAGAACTTGAAGACTAAGGCTGATGTCAGAAATATTGATCCTGATTTATATTCCAGTGAGGACGACTGAAAATTATCTGTAGGTATCCTACTTTTTAAAAAACTTTTATTATAACTAATATAGTTACTTCTTATTGCTATATCATGAAACATGTCAGTTTCATTAGAACCTATATGTAACATTATATTTAAATTATTAATGACTACCTCATCCTGCTCAACATTCATTAGTTTAAATAACAGATGGGTAGGTACAATTTTGATAAAACGGTAAGTTTTATAAAAGATTTTCTAACGCATGTTGATTTTTACTTAGACTGATATTGTGATATTGAAACGTGATCTCATTTAATTTGTAAGATTGTTAAAAATATAAATTCATAAAAGTGGCGTTACTTTATTAAAAACGTCGTTTGAGTCTGAGTTTCCGTTAAATTCTATTTCAGTAATATTTAAAAGTTATACTTTAAAAATGTATAACAATTTAAGGTCATTGATTAAATACTTTTGTGCTAATTAAGAAAACAAGCATTTTAGTTGTTTTTTTTAGAAATTTAAGTTTTTTTTACATTTTGTTTGACTCAATTTATTCAGATAATTATATTTTGTATCTTAAATGTGTGTGTTTTATTTTTTATACCAAGAGCTTTAAATAAAATTGGTTACAAATATCACTTTACACGAAGATGTTGAATATTTAAGTTTACTTGTAGCATTATACACAAAAAATAACATCGTGATAAGTGATATATATCAATAAATATTAAATTAGGTAAACTTTAAACTTCTAGACTGATTTCTAATATAAAGTTATATTAGATTTGTTCAACAACATTTTTCTTGCATCAATATTATCAGTGTATATACTAAAACATATTTAATGATATCATTCTTCACGAGAACTGCATGTGTGGTGTAAGTTGATATTACTTAACATACATTAGTTTACACAGACGTAATGTCGGTGCACATTGATATAGTTGACAGTTTTTCCTCAATATTTTCCTAATTTTCTAATGAAATGTTACAAAATACACTCATTTTAAAGAAAAACGATGCAACTTACAAGTTGCATCGTTTTTCTTTAAAATGAGTGTAAATACATTTAACATTAAGTATTCTGTAAAATTATTGATAATAATGTTTTTAAATAAAATAGAAAATAAATAAACCTTTCATAATAATCATAATCATAATAGAAAATAAATAAACCTTTAAATAAATATTTACTGAAAAGTGTTGTATCAGTTTTCACCGCTGGGCTGGCACAGATATTGTATGTAGAAATATTAATAGTAGGTACTCATTGATTGTTTTAATAATGCCATATGGCAACCCAAGTTTTTTTTTAAAACCTTATGATTGTAAGCGATTGCGTAATCTCATGTCAAGTGATTGGCTGTCAGTGGTTTCGTTCAACCTATTACATCAATGAACATGGCATATATTTGATCATTTGTTAGTCATTTCGAAAGCTCGAAGTTGGTCTATACACGCACGAAGGTCAGTGGGTCGTCTTAGGGGCGAAAAATATTAAGTGGTATTGCGGGAATAAACGGCACAAAAACAAACATAGCTAGCAAAATGTTGGTATCCGGTACCTACTACGAAAAAAATTTCTTTGTCTACTGTCTCTGCCTATCACCACATTCGATAACAGGCGTGATGTTATGTGTTATTGACTACTCAATCTTATCTCCGCATGACCCACACTACCGTCGAAATTATCTCGTTACAAATATTTAATAGCTCAGTTAGAAAGATTATTATGAACTGCGCATGACTCATGTCATCTCAAAATAATTCCCGTTCTTCTCGGCACAGGGAATTCACCTCAGATATTGAAGCTAGTATAAATGATCGATTCGGGATTGAGGAAGGCACAGTTTACAATAGTTCCTTGTGGAGAGAAGTAACAGTTTTACTAAGGTTTGTAATTGTTAGTTACTAGTATACAATACATGCAGCCTTATGGGAGTCCTATGGAATATTGGCTCTCATAGAAATTATAAGCTAACGATCTTGCGTTGCCAAACCAATATAACCCTTTTGGTATTATTGGGTTGAGTTAAAGTTTTAGATTCTTATTTTATTACAGTTTATGTCACATACAGGAAACAGCTGGCTTAGTTGGGCATTCAAATTAACTTAAAAAGACTGTTCGATACCAGGGTCTAGCATTTTCTGGAACTCTTATTCTGGCTTACCCCCTAATGGGACTCATAACAAAACTGCTGATGTGTATGGGTACTTAAAACACTTCTGCCTGTCATACATAAGCATATTGTTATGTTGTGTTAATAATCTCTTCTTCACATTCCAGATCACCATGCAGTCCGCCGTTTTATTGTGTTTCGCTGCTCTCGTGGCTTGCTCATGCGCTCAAGTCTACAAACTACCAGGAATGGATGAAAACCAATTTTTCAAAGACTTGCATTTTGCGCGTACTGCTGGTAGAGGCCAAATCTTTGGCGGTTTGGGCGCCAATGATGCTGGATTATTCGTAAGTACTTTTACTTTCTATTTGTCAAATGAAGAAGATGAACAAAGGTGTTTTAAAGAGCCTGAAGGCTATAGACAATACTCATGGAAGCCCAGTGTATTGGCTACCTAATCTTTATACCAATGCATTAGCTATTTCCCTATTCCCAATACCTACCGAAAAACCTTGACCTTGTTGAGTACCTACAGAAAAATATGATAACCTCAGAAGGATAGAAAAAAATAGGTACTGTAAAGAACATGATTCGATTTTGTTGATACGTATTTTTCGTTTTGAGGTGCTACAGTTGTAAACCACCAAATGTTGATGGCTTTAACACTTTACAGATGTCTCATGGACTTTAAATGCTTACGACGATAATTTCCAGCCGTTTTTCTAACTATACCACATTTCCACAGGGTCGAGGCGGTTACAGGGGAGACATCTTTAATGACCAGCGCGGTCACCTCGAGGGACAGGCATACGGAGAGAGAACGCTCGGTGCTAATGGTGACAGCAGTGTCCTAGGCAGCAAGTTCAAGTGGAACAATGCAAACGACAACGTAAGAGCTGCCGTTGATGTTCACAAGGAACTCGGAAAGAGTGGTGGTGTAAGTACCTTCATTATAACCTTTTTATAAGCGATCGTTGTGTTGCAGATTGTTTACTTTTCCTCGGTCTGACAGGTTTTGTATGGAAGAAGTGTCAAAAATTCAAAATTATTCCTCCGATAAAACTATCTGGAAAAAGCAGCCCTTAGATTTCTGTTTGTTGAAGATTATTTTGTCTGTGGAGCAGTCATCAATAATAGTCGTAGTATTGCTACGAAACCTAAAGGATGTTGCTAAGTTTTATGAAAATTACTTTTAATATTTTGCTGGAAATATCGAGTTCCTACGTCAGCATTAACCAATATAACCAAAATTATTCACGATTCAACCTTTTGTGTTTTATCATAAAAGTATACTCTATTTCAATCATATAGACAAAAAAAAAATCAAATCAATTTATGTCAACGACTTCACAAAAATTTATAGCGCCAAATTTTCTATATTTCAGGTGACACTGACCGGTGATGGAGTATGGAAAGTCGCCAAGGACACCAGATTAGTTGCTGGAGGCATCGTGGAGAAGACCTTCGGACATGACAAGCCTCAAGTTGGGCTTGAAGCTAAAGTTGAACACGACTTTTAAATAGAGTTAAATGTAAACTTTATCACCATTCTATTTTCATCCTTTCTTCAATATTGTTAGTTGTGTGACCAAATTATTATTTAGGCTTCCACCACAAATAATAAAATCGTTTAGCGCGTAACGAATATAAAACATCGTTCTGTTTCTGTCAATCGTTTGAAGATGATGGAGACAGAATTATATTTTAAACTAGCTGACTGGACAATCGTTGTCCTGTTTCCTAGAACTTGATCGCAGCGCCACTTACAAGGTTTTTTTTCAAATTGCGAATCTAAATCATCCAGGGACCCATTAAAACACACAAGAAAAAAACATTAAAATTGGTCCAGCCGTTTAGCAGGAATTCAGTGACATACAGTACAGATGAATTATATATACAAAGATATGTTCGGAGCTAAACGTATTTAGTGATTTTTCGTGCAAATGGGCCTTATTGATTTTGATCACCTGGATAATTTCCTGTCAGATCGTCCTACTCGTAGGTAGGGCTTTTGTCCGTACAAACCTTTTCTGCATTTATGTTCATTGTATACCTACCTAATATGTACAGATGCCAGCACATCAAGCTACTACAATCTGTCAAATTTCTTTAATAGATATTCAACTTTGTCGCTAAAGCATAAGGTTCAAAGTTTATTGGAAAAATTTGACAGTTTCGGGTAGCTTGATGTGCTGAAGTCTGTACATAGGTTAGGTACTTGATTGTGATCGTTTCTGTATTATTTATTTCTACTTAACTTTTAGGTTTAAATGTGCCAAACTGTTTTGTATTGTAAATATATTGTACTTAGTTGTAAAAAAGTGATATTATTAATAGTTTTTGTAAATAAAATCCATAGAATGAATGTCTTACTTTTTACTTATCATCATGCCTACTGCTTTTGTGTCTTCTATCCACGACTTTGCCGCGTGAAATTTCTTGTTCCCCGACCCACCAGTCGCATCACATCACCGGCTCGCACTGTTACTTCATTTCGTTTAGCGATCTTTCTGACTTTTTTTCTTTTTGCTCGGCTCTTAAGGTCATAATATTATGTGTGATAATATTATGTATAGCCATTACCCTTCCTCAAGAATTGGGCTGTCAAATTCAAAAATAATTTTTCAAATCCGATCGCCAGTTCTAGAGATGCTCTCGTTCAATGAAACAAACAATAAAAAAAAAAAAAACATAACAACAACAAGTATAGACGGAAAGCGATTAATTAATCGGACAAGACATTTTGTCGTTGACTTGTGATAGGTAAGATGTGATGCGATCCATTGCTTCATATGTTTGAAAAATTTATTTGCTCAACAATGTAAACAACGCAATGAATGTGAAAATGATTAACTGACAAAATGAAAGTTATTCCTACTGTTAGTGTATTCACTGACCGGTGATGGAGTATGGAAAGTCGACAAGAACACCAGATTAGTTGCTGACGGGAACTTTGATAAGACCTTTGGACATGACAAACCTCAAGTTGGAATCGAAGCCAACACTGAACACGACTTTTAAGTAAAGTTAAAAGATATTTCTACGCTGTATTAATATGAGCGATTTAGTCATATTGATAATTTCCAGTCAGATCTTTCTAAATGTCATCGTGAGACACCGCTTTTCTGGATTTATGTTCTGAATTGTATAGATAATATGTAGGTAAATGGATTGTGTTTGTTTTGTATTATTAAGGTTTAAATATACCAAACTGTTTTGTATTGGAAATAAATTGTACTTAATTGTAAATATTAATTATAGTTTTTGTAAATAAAATCCATGGAATGAACGTTTTGCTTTTTTTAACTTTACATCATACTGGTTAGTCATGTTTAACCACTTATAAATTATACGTCGATATTTGCCTAAATAGATTGATTAATCGGACAACACACTTCGTCATTGTTACGTACTTAAATTGAAAGCATTACATAAAAAAGTTGCGTAAAAAAGTTGTTGTTGGTGCGTAAAGTTGCTTAAGAAGTGAGAAAAACAGAAGCTGAAAGTCACAAATCGCCAACACACAGGGGCTTAAGGAGAGTGGTGATAGATAATAATAATAATTTCTTTATTGCCATAAAAACAGGTTACAAAAAAATTTAGACCCTGGCTCCAGAGCTAGGTTAGAGTACCTGTATTTCAGGAGCCAGATAGATGATGGGGTATAGATGCTGGTTCGTTTCTTGAGGATGTTAAATTCCTGGGATTTTGTATTGCAATACATCTAAATATCTATAAATATAATTAAAATGAAAAAAGTAATTGCTACAAGGTCTGGGAACCGAATTTCTAATGCTGAAAATTAAGTCAAGTCGGATAATGGTGACGATTCTGATGTTCACAAACTAAATAATTATAAGTTCAATGCATCTTTTTATTTCTATTTCATTAAGAAAAGGTTAGCTTAATCCTGTCAAATTAATCTGCGCCTGACACTACTCCATACAAGTTTAGACGTGATTAAAAACTTGCCTACTAAAATTACGTCAATTTACGATTTATTTGACAGGACTATACTAAAATGTATCTTCTGTCCTTTTCTTAATGAATTAAAAAGAAAAAGATGCATTGAGCTTAAATTTAGTTTAGTTTGTGAACAACAGAATCGGCACCACTACCTAACTTCCCTCCTTCCATTTATGGTTCATTTTTGTTTCATTCTACGTTCTCGCGATACCGGCAAAATTACATAGAAATGAACTGGACATCGTTTATCTGCCTCCTTTCATTTCATTCTTCGATCAATCAGTAGGTGACTAGAAGATGCCGCGTGATGATATAGTATAGGTACTGATCTATGCAAAACCCAACGAGGGGAATTGCTAAATACCACATTCAATCAAGGTGAATAATGAACTAATACCATAAAAAGAAACCCGTTTGCCATTACTCAGCTACATACTCTGTTGATTAGCAAGAATAAAAAAAAAACCGCACTTTTTGCGCGTAAGGAAATTCTGACGCGTTACGTCATCAGAAACCTATGCTAGTCGAATAAGAGTATGAACTAGTGGAAGAAAGAAAAATAGGTGTATTTGTCACAGAAACACGTGCAAAATTATGTGAAATTAGTGTGTGTTTTAGGTAAGTGGAGTAGGTTAACTTAAATTCAATAAGTAATAACAACATAACATCGCGTCTGTAATTCCCTGAACGGTTAGGTATAGGTGTAGGTATCTATAGGACCTACCTACAACCAGGGCCGTCTTTACCCGGGGGTGCAAGGGGTGCGTGGGACCCGGGAGCAGGGTCTTAGGGGGCGCAAGCCAATCCTTAAACCTACACGTACCATGCGTAAACCTTCTCGAAATTGAAATGAATAAAAAACTACTTACGATTAACTATGACTCAAGTTAAGATAGATTGACAATTTTGGCTATTAAGTACTCGTATACCTATCGAATTGAAAGTTGATTACAAAACAGACGATATCATAAAAAAGATTGTCGATTTTAAGTCGGAAAAATTAAATTTGATGTTTGAAAATGTACCTAATTTTGTTGTAGAGTACCTAACTATTAAATAAAAAAATAAAATACAAAAATTGGGGCGCAGGCTGATTTTTGCACCCCGGCACCCAATATGGTTAAGACGGCCCTGCCTACAACCATATTTCGCCCGTAATGTTTAAGTCCCATGTAATAGGGTGCGAAAAATTAACCGGGCATAAATCCGGATTCCGGGCTACTACTGAGTTTCAGATGGATAATCCCGATAACACTCGGTAATCGAACGCCCGTGACATCACAGCGGACCCTATCAGAATACCAGCGCTGCAACATTTATTTTTTAAATGTCGTAGCATCATGCTGAGAGAGGAGCCTTTTGGCCTCGTATAGGACATTCTGTTTCATTTTCCTTTTGTTACTTTTTTTTTATATAACTTGGATTTTTATTTTGCTGTGTTTAGTTCGTGATCTTCCTCTACGAGTCGCAATAAGTACTTTTTCTTTCTTTCTTTCTTTCTAAAACCTCATGGTCAGCAGAAGTCCTTACTTATTTAATTAATATTGTAGATATGAAACGAAGTACTTACTAACATAAAATAATTATGACTTGAAGGTCACGATCAAATCTGCGGCGTATTCTGTGTTTGATCAGCTTGAGAACGTTCGAAATAAAGAATGCTTTGCTCATGTTTTTATTTATTTATTTAATTTTAAAGAAAGCTTACAGACTAATAACAATATTTAAAATCATGCATAAATAAGGACATTTGCTAATTACAAGCTTCCACATGTATATATCTACTTAGTTAGGCGTTATTTCCGTTGATCAGTTACAGCGATTTGGCTAAGTAAACAAATTACAATGTAAACATATTAGGTATGTCGAGATAATATAATAGGTATGTCAAGTCGTGCAATATCAAAATCGGAATTGACAGCTATTTATGGTTGTCACCAAAATACTCCTTGTTTAAAATCTTTCTAATTTTATGTGCACTGGTGCAAAATAAATCAATTTCCAGGTGTGATGGTAAACTATTCAAGGCTGTAACACTACGCATTACGAACTAGGTGTTCGTGCCGTGCAGTATTTATATTATGATGTTTTTTTTTAACTGCTCCGTTGGTCTCGTGGTCGCAAGGGCGACTGCTGAGCGTGGCGTCCTGGTTCGATTCCCGGGTCTGACAGTGTTCATTCGTTTTTCCATCAGGAATTTCTTAGCAACAGCCCCGAGTTTGGAAGTCGGCGATGTGATTTCCGAGGCACGGGGGTCCGTGTATGTTGAGCGATGTTTTCCTTCACCGTTTTGAGTATAATAGTGGTGATAAAGTAATTAACACAATGTAAAACGCCTGTCTGGGTTCGAACATAACTCGTAGATCACATCCGTAACCACTGGCCCACAATGGTGGCCACAGTGGTGGTAGTGGTAATGGCTCTAGAATAGAATAGGGTGAAATAATCTAATAAGCTCTAGGCGTGCCCCAGGGGCGGTACCTTCATAGAAGCCGAAAAGCCCGGCTTGCCCTAATAAAATCATAATTCACAACAACAAACTTACTAAACCTATCAATAAATAAATATATTTAAAAAATACCAATCAATGAACTCGAACACAAACATTAATAACTGAAAATCAGCCAATCCCTCAGTTGGGCGTTTTTTTTATACGTTGAAAATCTGTGGGCTTGCCCTAATTTTGACCCCTAGGCACGCCACTGGCGTGCCCGGTGTTGTCCGGTTGAATTTTATGTCTCCCGACATTCCAAATTTTCCAGTAAAAGATCTTCATAACACAAAAAAAATATCCGAATTGAGAACCTCCTCCTTCTTGAAGTCAGTTAAAAACAAATATAAATCATACAAAACCTGTTATGACAACAAATACAAAAATTTTAAAAAATCAGCCGAATCGGTCGAGCCGGTTTCAAGTGATGATCTTTCATACATGCGTCTATTGATTTTTATATACATCATATTATGTAGGCCGTATTACATAAGTAATTTATGTGAACAGTCACGATCTATGTCTAGGGTATTGTACCACCTACGTTCCGGGGTTACATATAACCCCGGAACCCCGGATTTTTTTTAATCCATATGACATTCATATTCACATCAATATTGACATCAGTTTGATCTCATATCAAAAATTGATTTAATGTGTTAATTTCGGTTAAGTCATCACATCGATTAATTTGATTATGTTAGATATTTGGAAGCCAGGTATTAGCCTATCTGCCGCGACGCTTCACACATAAATCACCAATGAGCAGCCAATAAACTGGCGATATGCGGTTGTTCCAAAATTTCACTAACTACGAGTATCTCTATGTTGTATGCAACACGCGTGATGCCATTTGTTATTTGTTACAAGTCAATCTTATCTCCGTACATACATCCACACACACTGCCGTATACCTTATCTATCCTTTTACAAATTTTTAATCGGTTAGCTAAGAATAGCATGAACTTTATGACTCTCTTGATCTTAAATAAGTCCCCGTTCTTCTCGGCACAGGGAATTTACCTCAGATACTAAAGTTAGTATAAATAGTCGGTTTGGGGATTGAGGAAGGCACAGTTTACAACAGTTCCTTGTGGAGAGAAGAACTCACAGTTTTTATAAGGTATGTATTATTGCTTATACATAATTTATAAGTGTCATATGGGATATACATTCTGATGGAGATGTAATAACTTCATCATTTCTGTATTGCTCGAAGTGAAGAGTGTCTAAAGGCCACAACCACATTTTGCAATTACGGTTGTGGTGGTAGTTTGGACCCATGCATCCAGCACCATGCACTCATACTTCGGGTTGTTACTGATAATTTCTGATAGAAGAACTTAATAACATTTTGCTCCGGTGTCCGGATTAGGATACCGAAACCAGCCAGCAGTCACACTTACACCCTCAACAACAAGGAACTCCGAAGCTGTCAAATACTTCTTTGTGTGTTTATGAAATTATTATGACTATCAAAAATTCATAATTGTGTCAGCCTAGGGCTTAACTACGAGTAGGTACTTATTAAGTTAGCGTGACTTTTTATAAATTACTTTTACTCTATGTTTCAGTTCAAGATGCAGTCTACCGTTCTATTGTGTTTCGCTGCTCTCGTGGCTTGCTCATACGCCCATTACAGACTACCAGAATTGGATGAAAGTAGATGGTTAAAAGACTTGCATTTTGAGCGTAACGCTGGTGCAGGCAAAGTCTTTGGCGGATTGGGCGCCAGTGATGCTGGGTTATTCGTAAGTATTACTATCTATTTGTCAAAGGTAAACAGGGGACTTTTTACCCCGTTAGGGGATGCTAAGTAATGATTCTCAAATGGCTCACAACCAACGCACATAGTCGGAATGCCGTTTTTGTTTGAGTAGACGGACACGTATATCTTTTTCCGCCGTTTTGTAAATGCCTTCGTAAGAAATATTGTATTATTTTATTTTGTAGGACCAACATTTTTTAGAAGCTTATCAATATCATCATCAATCTTCATCTCGAGAAAGATCATACAACTAGCATTGTAACTGCTAATAGTAATCATTACCATTACAATACTTAAATCTTTTGATTTGCTGTGGTTGTATTATGTCGTGTTACAACCATAATTATTTCAATGCAAGAGAGAGAGATTAAACTGAAAAACGAATTTTATAGCCATCCCTTTTTCACAAAGAAACAATCATGTCTTTAACAAACTCTTCATAATCACCAGGGTTATTTAATTTCGGCGGTTTATCGTCGCATTGGCGCCACATTTCTAATTAAAATGTATTTCCACAGGGTCGAGGCGGTTATAAGGCTGACTTCTTCAATGACCGTCGAGGTCATCTCGAGGGACAAGCATACGGACAGAGAACGCTTGGTGCTGATGGTGATAGCAGTGTCCTAGGAAGCAAGTTCAAGTGGAATAATGCAAACGAGAACGTAAGAGCTGCCGTCGATCTGCATAAGGAACTTGGAAAGAGTAGTGGTGTAAGTATTATTTTTTGATAAACGAACTTGAGCATTAGGTACAGATTTACTGCCTACCTGTCGAGGGTGTAGATAAATGTGCGAAATACTACCAACCCCCCCGCCAGAATCACTTGGAATAACAAAGTCTTAAAGTTAGTAAGATTCTGTCGATTCCTATCTGGCCAAAGGTGGAAGAGACCTATGAAGAATCCACATTTTGTACAATTTTAAAATGGCTGACTGTTCTTTGGAAAATATTCTAAAGTTGACTTATCGTTGACTCAAGCTACTGTCAAAGAGAGCGTTGATTCCAATAACAATCAGTGTGAAACCTCACAACGATATAGTGTTTATTCATATATGACCATTAATAAATAAACAGCAAAAATTAGGATCGAGATGTGACAAGATTTTACGCAATTTTTTCCATATTTCAGGTGACACTGACCGGTGATGGAGTATGGAAAGTGGACAAGAATACCAGATTAGTTGCTGGAGGCATCGTGGAGAAGACGTTTGGACATGACAAACCCCAACTTGGATTAGAAGCTAAAGTTGAACACGACTTTTAAGTACAGTTAAAAAAGTTTAAAGTTAGTTGAGTGATAAATTAAATTTAGAGTCATATTGCTAATTTTCAGCTAGATCTTTCTAGATGGGGCTTTCAATAGTCAACATTAGACACCCCTTATTTGCATTTAAGTTAAATTTTATACTATGTAGGTTACTTGATTGTGTTCGTTTCTGTATAATTATTTATTTCTACTTACCTATAAGGTTTAAATGTGCCAAACTGTTTCGTATTGTAAATATAATGTACTTAATGTTATAAAATTGTAAATATTATTAATAGTTTTTGTAAATAAAATCGATAGAATGAACGACTTGCTTTTTACTTAACATCATCCTGGTTACCTACTTATAAATTATAAATAGATATTTACCGAAAGAGACTGAATGGCCGGACGAGTAATTTTGTCTTTGTTATATAAAACTAAAAACACTACTTGTGATGGTAAAGATACATTCGAGATTTGAAATGCCGTAAATAATTTAACATTTTGATGTCAAAGTTCATTTAGGTTTTAAATTTTAAACTTCTTCCTTTTGATGTTTTAGAAAATTTGGTTATATCGAAAAGTTTATTAAAGTACTAGCTGCGCCCTGCGGTTTCACCCGCATACGTTTCGATCCCGTGGGAATATCGGGATAAAGCCTATAAGTTAATCCAGTGTGTCAGCTACCTCCACACCAAATTTTATCAAAATTGGTCCAGCCGTTTGAGCGTGAAGAAGTAACAAACATATAAGCACACACACACACTCACAAACTTTCGCCTTATAATATTAGTGTAGTTAAGTGCCCAATGGATTAGCAATTACGGCCATTCATGTTTGGGAGCTTAGAGAAAAGTATCTAATATTTAGTGACGAATCTTATGAAATTAAAAATAATAATATATCATTTGAGTTTTTTTAATCCCATGAATTTAATTGTTGCAAACGGGTCACACTGTCACTTCCTGAAAGAAAAAGGCGGTGCCGGGGCATTGCAGGCCCCATGGTGATATCGGAAAATCTTGAATATAACCTTAATTTCCTAAGGTTAAAGATAATGAAAAAAATTAAAAGCCATTTATTAGTCTCATTAATGTTCTTTTAATATTAACGTATAATGGTTATCTCAAGACAGACATTTTGTAATTTCTCTAACAGATTGTTATTTTTCCCAAAAAAGTTTATTTTGTTTATAATTATGTATGTATAGCATGCAGAGCACGCAAAGCATATCGCGCATAGCATAGCATAGCATGCATCGCATACCACGCATAGCATACCACGCATAGCACAGCACGCATAGCATAGCAAGTAGGTATTGCATAGCATGCATAGCACGCATAGCATAAATATATCATGCATATTATTAAAAATATAGAGTATAGTGAAAATCCTCAAACTTTTGGTGCAAAGACATGTCTTGTGAATTACTGACCTCATCCCACAATTAAGTATCTTTTCCATTTTTTTTCGAAATGATGAACCGATTGCCTTCCCAAGCGGCAAGTCTGCATCCATGCAACCTAAACCATAATGAACCTACACCATGAAACGAAACCTGTATGCTATCACTAAGCTAATGTTCTGTTGATTAGCAAAATAAGTGAACATCGCACTATTCACACGTAAAGAAATTCTATCGCGTTACCTACGTTACTTCATCAGAAATGTTTCCTAAAGTGCGCGCAAGATAAGTCTGCGCGCAAAGTTGAGTTCAAGATTATGTCCCTGCTAGCACTTCTAATCACTTTCGGCATAACAATGGCAATTTTTAACATTAGAAAACACGGAATACAGCACACCCTCTTGACACCTGATATAAACAAAAAGATGGCGGAGGCAATGGAATAGATTTTACAATTTCTAATGCTAAAAAGTAGAAATTCAAATATAAATAAATATCTCTTTAAAACTAAGTTTTAATTAACAAAAAAGTATACAATATAAAATTTTAAATCCCAACTCAAACAAAAATCTTTAAAAACTAAAAAAAAAAAATATACTGGCCATATAAGTTTAATATAAGTTGAAGGAAATATCCAAGCATCCTCGCGTCCGGGGATGGCTTTTTTTAGGGTTAGAGGTTTTTGTTTGAGTTAGGGGTTTTTATTTTATATTGAGTACTTTTTAGATGTGTTATATCTATTCCATTACCTGTATTTGTAAAGTTTAGGACTCGCTCTGGTAAGTTTTGACATAATCATCAGACCTTGGACACCACCAAGGGCATTAGCAATTGTCGATACATAGGCACCCAATGAACCCAAATACGAGGCTGCTATTTTGTTTAGTTGAGAATCCTCAACGAGATAAGATCCCATCATGGTGTTTCAGTTCCTATGGCCACTTTCTTGCTCCATTATCAGACCCTGGACACCACATAAAGTAATAACACTTGTCAATACATATCTAATGAGCCCAAATACGATGGTGCTATCTTGTTTAGTTAAGGAGTTCTTAAAGCCATCTTCTGGCTCCATCATCAGACCATGGACACCACTAAGTATAAAAGCACTTTCCAATACATATCCAACAAGCCTAAATACGATACTGCTCTCTTGTTTAGTTGAGAAGTTCCAATAGCAGCTTTTGACATCAAAATGTTAAATTATGGTATTTAAACGTACAAATTACGGGCAAGACATCTTTTTAACCGACATCAAAAAAGGAGGAGGTTCTCAATTCAGATGTTTATTTTTTTTTCAAATCTAGAACGCATCTCTACCATCACAAGTAGTGCTTTTAGTTATATGTAACAAAGACAATATTCCTCCTCCGGCCATTCAGTCTCTTTTGGTAAATATCAATTTATAATTTAGAAGTAGGTAACCAGGATGATGTTAAGAAAAATGCAAGTACTTCATTCTATGGATTTTATTTACAAAAACTATCAATAATATTTACAATTATATACGAATAAGTACAACCTATTTACAATACAAAACAGTTTGGCACATTTAAACTTTATAGTTAAGTAGAAATAAATATACAGAAACGAACACAATCAAGTAACTTACATATTATAAAATTTAATTTAAATGCAGAAAAGGGGTATCTAACGTTGACTATTGCCCCATCTAGAAAGATCTAGCTGAAAATTTGCAATGACTCTAAATTCAATTTATTACTAAACTAACTTTAAACTTTTTAACTCTACTTAAAAGTCGTGTTCAACTTTAGCTTCTAATCCAAGTTGGGGTTTGTCATGTCCGAAGGTCTTCTCCACGATACCTCCAGCAACAAATCTGGTGTTCTTGTCGACTTTCCATACTCCATCACCGGTCAGTGTCACCTGAAATATGGAAAATATTGCATAAAGTATTGTCACATTTCGATCCTATTTTTTGCTGTTTATTTATTATTGGTAATAAATTCATAGATGAATATAATATATATATATATATAAACTATATCGTGATGAGGTTTCACACTGATTGATATTGGAATCAACGCTCTCTTTGACAGCAGCACGAGTCAGCAAAAAGTCAACTTTTGAATGTTCTCCAAGGAACAGTCAGCCATTTTAAAATGTTACAAATCGGCTTTTAACAAAACGTGGATTCTTCATAGGTCTCTTCCATCCTTAGGAATTGACAGAATCTTACTAACTATATGACTTTGTTATTCCAAGTGCTTCTGGCGGGGGGTTGGAAGTCTTTCGCACATTTATCTACACCCTCGGCAGGTAGGCAGTAAATCTGTAATGTTCAAGTTCGTTTATCAAAAACGAATACTTACACCGCTACTCCTTCCGAGTTCCTTATGCAGATCGACGGCTGCTCTTACGTTGTCGTTTGCATTGTTCCACTTGAACTTGCTTCCTAGGACACTGCTGTCACCATCAGTACCAAGCGTTCTCTGTCCGTATGCTTGTCCCTCGAGATGACCTCGACGGTCATTGAAGAAGTCAGCCTTATAACCGCCTCGACCCTGTGGAAATATATTTCGAATAGAAATGTGATCCAACTATGTATGTGAATTGGTTGTGAGCCTTTTGAGAATCATTGCTTAGCAACCCTGACAGGGTGAAAAGTCTTCTGTTTACCTTTGACAAATAGATAGTAAAGTTACTTACGAATAACCCAGCATCATTGGCGCCCAAACCGCCAAAGACTTTGCCTACACCAGCGTTACGCTCAAAATGCAAGTCTTTGAAAAACCTATTTTCACTCAATGATGGTAGTCTGTACTGGGCGTATGAGCAAGCCACGAGAGCAGCGAAACACAATAGAACGGTAGACTGCATCTTGAACTGAAACATAGAATAAAAATAATTTATAAAAAGGTGTTATGCTA
Organism: Luperina testacea; assembly: GCA_927399505.1. NCBI lineage: Eukaryota > Metazoa > Arthropoda > Insecta > Lepidoptera > Noctuidae > Luperina > Luperina testacea. The sequence continues at coordinate 5,620,185 of OV656779.1, read as the reverse complement.
ACATAAGTAGGTACTCGTAGTTAATTCCTAGGCTGACTTAACTATAAATTTTAGATAAGAAGTTATAACAATTTCATGAACACACAAAGAAGCTGGTTGCTTCGGGCTTCGTTGGTGTCGAACATAGAAATCTAATTTAGATTTCTATGGTGTCGAGGGTGCAAATGTAATTGCTAAGCGTGTGTATATATCTAGGTTCGATCTCTTAACCCGGAGAACTTCGGATAATATAGGTATGATGAGTTATTACATCTACATAAAAGCCTATATCCCATAGGAAACTCATAAAAAAAATATGTAATAATACACATACCTTATTAAAACTGTGACTTCTTCTTTTCACAAGTAGGAACTGTTGTAAACTGTGCCTTCTTCAATCCCGAACCGATCATTTATACCAGCTTCAATATCTGAGGTGAACTCCCTGTACCGATAGGAACGGGGACTTATTAGAGATCAAGTCAGTGATTTCCAGTTCATATAATTATAACCTTCCTGAACTTAGAGATAAAAAAATTGCAACGGGAGTACTCTATGGTAGAGTATTTTTTTTTTTTGTGAATAGGTACATTATGCCCACCGTGATAAGATTTGGTCGTAGGTAACATATAGCATCACGCGTGTATATGAAATAGGGATAGTTTACACCAGTTGTTTATTTATACACCATTTACCACCTTAATTATATTATAGAACTTATTTTTGATTTTATTTAACTGCATTTGGATCGCGATAAAATTAACGTGTTATTAACTTGTTTGTGATCGGTTGCGTCTTGTACAGATCACCATTGAAATAATAGTGCTGTGACATCCTGGCTGCTCATTCGTGATGTATGTTTGTAACTGGTCACTTTTGAGAAGCATCGCGGCAGATGGGCTAACACCAGAGGAGGCAATTCTTGTAATTTAAAAAAGTTTACAGTCTGATCAGGTCTCAATCTGTCAAAAATACATACATTTTTACAAATACAAATTTCACTACATTTTTGTCAATTTTTTGACATTGATTGTCGCTGAGATAAAATTGGGACTACATTTTGAATATTTTTAATTATGAGTATTTATAATAAAACAAAAAAGATAAAGCTCATTTGGCATCAAAAAATTCGTCCGAATCGCTGTCAATGTAATAAGTGCTCAAAAGGTTGGCAGTATTACCACGTTGGATGGCAATATTGATTCTTTGGGCTAAAAATAGGCCAGCCCTCTGGTCACGTGAAGAGTCGACAAACCGCTTGGCGAAACCCGAAATACTCGATAGGATACCAGGTCTGCATAAAAGCCAAAATTGGTAAAAAACTGAGCGAAGCATTCATTATTTCACCAGAGTTACCGACATAGCTTCCAGAGTAAGCAAACTGAAGTGGTAGTGGGCTGGCCATGTTTGTCGATGGACCGGTGGCCGGTGGATCAGACAAGTCCTGGAGTGGAGACCGCGTATCGGCAAGCGTAGTGTGGGAGGCCCCCAGCTAGATGGACGGACGACCTAAAGAAGGTGGCTCGATTGGACTGGATGTGGAAGGCGGAGGACAGGGTGTTGTAGTGCAGTCTGGGAGAGGCTTATGTCCAGCGGTGGACTGCAATAAGCTGAGTTGATTGATTGATTCATTATTTCACCGAATTATCAAATACAGAATTCACCTCGCATTTGAACTTGAACTTTACAATCAAAATATACGTTAGTAAGTAGGTCGTTTCTTATCTACAATATTAATAACATGGTTACTTAAATAATTTAAGATTAACGGGGATTTCGCACTCCGGGGAACCCTAGGGTAGGACGACCCTAGCTAAATGGACCGACGACCTTACAGTGATGTGAATGGTGGTGGATAAGGTGCTGTGTGCAAGTGGTGAGGCGTATGCTCAATTAAGTTGATTGAACCGAGACCCCAAACCACTAGTAAGTTGACACTCGTAAGTACCAACTGGTCTAGATTTCTGATGACGAAACGCGTTAAACTTTTTTTTCGCGCAAACATGCGATGTTCTTTTATTTTGCTAATCAACAGAGCATGTAGCTTAGTGATGGCATATGCATTATAATGTTTATTTTTATGGTGTATGTTCATTACTCACATGCCTTTTAAACATAATAGAAGTTGCCAGACTTCTTCTGTATGGTTATTTAAGTCATAAAATCATCGTATTCAGCATCTATTAAATTCTGAGTTACAATTTGAATTTCATTCACCTAAATAAATTGATTCTATTTCTTTTAATTTGTCCAGAATTTATTCCTATGTTCCAACTATGTAATTATACTGTACTAGAAAATTATGATTTGGTTGATGGCCGCGAAAAAACGAAAAGACGCCAATTTCAGTCATTTAATTAACACACAAGCTGTCATTTTACTGCAGCTAATTAAAAGTACGATTATAGTACTTGTTGACTAGCCTCTCTTATCTATTAACGGTGTAATAATTTGAAAACATTGTAAAAGACAACCATGGAGTTTCTTCTCCATAGAAAACGACTAATTGGAACCGTGCACTTAGCTTCTGACGTTTCATAAGTGCCCATGTAAGGTTTATGTGGAATAAAATATTTTAAATTGAATTGATTGCAATGTGTTCACATTGTGTTCATGTGTTCATAGTGTCACTTTTATTTCGATGACGTGTTTACTTTTTGTTTTTTTATCGGCACCTTGTTTTATAATCATGTGGGTAATTTGGTTATCATATAATATTGTACTTTTGTGTGTTGTGCTGTCTTCTTGTATGTGCCAAATAAATGGTTTACCTATCTATCTATCTATCTGTGGTCGTCCAAATCAAAAGGGACCTTATGGCGGAAATGAGTTATCTACAGGGCTGAAAACTACATAAATGTACCGAACTATAGACCCAAGAACCAACCTTCTAACCACTACCGTTATTTTTTTACGAATTTTTGAAGTTCACTGATCGAAATTATAAGTTTCGAGAAAATCGCAATTTAAGTATGCCGTACAAAAAAGTTATGTTTTAGTGTGAAGTTATGTAACTGATGGTATACTTTGATTGACTATGATTATTACTAATGGAAATTCTTACAATCCTTGCATAAACTTGTTTGTTGTGGGAACTAGACCCGCCAACATAATGCATTATCAATGAGATGCAAAGTATCGATAATAGTATTAAAAATAAGTAAACCGCCTGTTTCTCACTAAACTTTTATTGTTTTTATATTGCTACTAATTACATAGATTTGCGAAAGGCCTTAGATGTAAATAAAAGCAAAACATAATTAAAAAAAAAATAGTTTTTATTTACTAGCAAGAATTCTTATTTTTTATAAACTTTGAGATCTGACAGTAACAAAATCAACACTTAATCACTAAATAGGTTATACATAATTGGTTTAGATGCTAATAAAGCTAAGAGATCAATGATAACTATTAGTTATGATCTTGTAAAGTTACATAGAGAACTGAACAATTTCTTCAAACAAATTAAAAAAGGGCCCTAATGGTAGGCACTAAACAATATTTTTTTATTTTTAGCATGCATAATCAATATTTTAGTGCAACATTCAAGATAACTTAAATTTTCTTTTTTTATTATCACAAGGTATGAAAATGTTACTTATTTAACAATTTTTTTTTATTATCACAAGGTATGAAAATGTTACTTATTTAACAAAATGTTCGTAACAAGTATATACGTAAAAAAGGGCCCTTAAGGCGGTCCGTTGCAGTCTGCTGACACTTATCTCTTAGTATAGTTAATTAGTTTAAGTATTTAAATAAAGGTAAACAATCTTGATACGTTTTTGTCGAAAAATACATTTATGAAATAATTTTTAGCCATTACAAGATAAAACAAAATGAAATAACAGATGTTATAATGAATTACTTTTGCTATTAGCCTTAGCCTATTTTAAAAATATATTTTATGATAAAAAACATAACAAGATTACCTCTATTAAAATTACCTAAACAAAATATGGACTACAATAGTGGGACCTTAGACCTAAGACGCATATACAAAGAATGCCGCATGCGGCGGCGTGCGACACTATCTAATGGCGGCTATACGCTACGCTGACGACACGCTAGTCCTGGCGCGGAGGTCGCATCAGGCGGCGGCCGACGCGATGGCACGCGGGGTTGCGATAGTCGTGGAGAGGATCCGGCAGTTGGGTCTCTAGGTGGCATTGCACAAGTCCGAGGCCATGTCGTTTCATGGGCCCCGGAATACGCCACCATCGGGATCCCAACTAACGGTAGGAGGGGTTCACATCGGCGTCGAGACGACGACGATGAAATACCTGGTCTCGTCCTCGACAGCCGGTGGAACTTCGTCGAGCATTTCCGACGTTTGGCTCCCAAACTGGAACGGGCCGGGGCCGCCTTCAAACGGCTCCTGCCCAACCTGAGGAGGCCAAACGCCTCCTGCCGGAGGCTTTACGCGGGGGTCGTGCGGTCCATGGCCCTATACGGGGTCCCGGTGTGGGCTCGTTCACTGCGGCGGCGAGCCGCCCATTATTTGAACGCGCCCCAGAAGGTGGTAGCCGTTAGGCTGATCCGGGGGTACCGCACGATCTCGGGCGAGGCGGCAAGCCTCCTTGCCAGACTGCCGCCATGGGATCTGGAGGCGATAGTTCTCGCGCGCCTGTATGAGTGACGCGCGGAGGCACTACGCCGGGGGGAAACTCCGGTTCCGCAGCAAATTGCGGCGGAGCGGACGGACCTCCGGCGCGATCTCATGGCGGCATGGAAAGAGCGACTGTCACAACCCAGCGCAGGGCACGCCACGATAGCGGCGGTAAGACCCCTCTTTGAGGAGTGGCTAGAGAGGCGTCATGGCGCCCTCACCTCCGCCTGACGCAGGTCCTCACTGGACACGGAAGTTTCGGGAGGTTCCTGCACATAATCAGGCGGGAGGAAACGCCCGGGTGTCACCATTGCCAGGATCGCCCAGAGGACACGGTGGAGCACACGATGGAGGTCTGCCCCGCTTGGGCGGAGCACCGCCGTGTCCTCGTAGAGGCGATCGGCAGCGGCGGCGACCTCTCGCGTCCGGGCCTGGTTCAAGCCATGGTCCGGGGCGAGAGGGAGTGGGGAGCAGTCGCCTCCTTCTGCGAAGCAGTCACGCTAGCGAAGGAGGCGGCGGGACGGCTGAGGGAGAGAGCCTCCCGTCCCAGCCACCGCGGGAGACGTTCCGGGCGTCGGGAGCCGCGCGACGACTCTCGGCCACCGTAGGCGCGGGCCTGCGGGCGGAGAGCAATGGGTAGCTCACAGTCCGATCAGGACCAGGCCCGTGCCGGACGGCGCATACGTGTTCCACGCGCGCCTCAAAGAGATGTCAGCACTAAACGAAGGGGCCCGTAAGGGCCGAAGCCTGCCGGGTCAGCGGGATTGTCCGAAAGGGTTACCGCTGGCCCGGAACATAAAGGGCGAAGGAAGGAACACGGGTGGGTTTTAGTCAGTAAGAGTCTGACACTCCCTTCCGCTCCACCCAGAGCGGGAGGAGTCATATGATGATTTCCCATCCTGAAAAAAAAAAAAAAAAATGGCGGCTATACGTTATTATATACCTTGCAATATTAAAATGTCGATATAATATATGGTTTGAATTACAAGAAAAACGATTTGTTAGGTCTTGCCGCGATAAGGTTCCTTTTTTACTAAACTTTAGATGAATACAAAACTTTTTTAAATTGACTTTTCGAAAAGTTGAACACATCTACATGTAGTAAATACAATCATCTTTTTAAAAATACAGTTAATAAAAAAACGATTTTTTTGAGGCATTTTACGAATTTATTAATATCTCGGAAACTAGTTACCGCCATAAGGTCCCTTTTGATTTGGACGACCACATCTATTCACAGTAACTTTCTGTACAGTGCGTGCTACGTAAGAAGAGACTTGACCCCGCGTCCCCCGCCTCTTTCCGCCGCCCCTATGACGTCCGGTCCCGTCCCGCACTCAGACCTCATACCGCTAAAGATACCTAAAATCGTGTTCTGCGCATGTCAGACCACGTGGTGTGTCAAGTCTCTTCTTACGTGGCACGCACTGTACCTACCTCATTGTTCTCGTGGTTGCAAGCGCGACTGCTGAGCGTGGAGTCCTGGGTTCGATTCCCAGAAACGACAGTGTTATTGGGTTTTCCATCAAAAATTTCATATCAACAGTCGGAGTTTGGAAGTTGGCGGTTTAATACCCCTGTGCTTACCTGAAAGACACGGTGACCTAATAAAACGGTATAATGATAGGGCTTAATGGCACGCCATGTAGTGGTTTTCCACTACATACACTAAGTAGTTAGAAGGAGTCACTATCCTCAAAATTGTGAGACTGATTTCGGTAGAAGAAGTTACTCTGATGGCGGTGGACATAGTTCAAGCTTAGAAATTATTTTATATTTTTTTTATCGCTGAATGGGCCCGCTCTTGACCTCGATCGCGCCTGATGGAAAGCGATGGATGAGGTCTATGATGGAACGAGCGTGCCCAGAAGATGCCTGCACTGCACTGGAACTCCCACGCATCGACGAAACAGCAGCAAGCTGCTTGACGCCGGACTCCGGTGGGAGGGTGTTCGCAAACCAGGCGGGCGTTAGCCCTACCACCGCAAGGGAAGAATTGGCCAGTCAAATAAGGTTTTGTGTTGCCAAGGATGCGCTGAGCGCTGGGTTCAGTTGAGTAACTGGCGGAACAAACTGCGCTACACGAGGAAGCTTCTTCATGCATCCCCATCTACTACCCTTATAATTAATGCAACAAAGCGACCCACATCAACCAAATTTTACCACAAAGCTGGTATTGTAATGTTTGTTGCAGCTACCCTTCAATCCCAAGAGTCGACAGTCCACACTTATCTACATACATACATGCTCTTACTTCTAAACTTATTTAATTATTCAACCGTCGACGCTCGGAAATACTCGTGGATACTCGGGCGAGCTCGGTAAACTGCAAAACTTTGATAATTACTAGCATTCCGAGTGGAGAATTTGTTTGTTTTTGTTGCAGTGCTGTTGGTAAGAATGTGTCCAAAATTGAAAGGAATAAATTAGATTCTAGTATTTACTACATCGTCGAATAATTTTTAACCGACTTCCAAAAAAGGAGGACGTTCTCCAGTTGGTCTTCTCTTCTAATATTTTTTTTCATGAATTTTCCCCGATTTCTCGAAGATTTGGAAAGTGTCATACAGTAAGTATGACACTTTCAAACAAAAAATGATTTCCCAGGTAAATTTATTACTAACATATCTTGGGCAATTTTTGAGTTAGCTTCCGTAATACGAATTTAATCCACTTTGTGTTGATGATGTTATCTATAATACTTCCTGTCCTTGTTGTTCGGTGTCAAAAAATTAAAATACAGATCCAAAATCGGTGAAAAAATGAAAAGTGAATCGTTCTATCGGTGAACCGTTCAACGGCGAAACGAATGTCGGAGAAATGTTTCAGAATCAAGCAAAGACACCGATTTCCGAAATTAATAGTAGGTACATTGTTCACCGAGGACCGATTAGTAACGAGGTTATAGTTTTAGGCCCGAGGCAGAATCGCACTTTATTCCGAGTGATGCATAGTGCTTTATACTATACCTATGAGGATAATAAGAGGTAATAATCTTCATATACAGCGTGGCGCTACAATGGTGACATTAATTTAACACACGTGTAGGGCTAGTGCCCTTTAATCATATTAATTTTAGTAGGTTAAAATAACTCGTAAATTGAAAAAAAAATTTTTTCAAACAAACTAAATGATAAAAATGTAACTAAAATTGGGATCACCCTTGCAAAAAATCATTCATGAAATTACTTACCTACGTTACGCTGGCTTACGTTAACTCGGAGCGGCAACGCGTCGCTTCACGCGCTGCCACTTTTCGCGCTTTAATATCGTATGGACGGTACTGTGACACAGTATAAAGACATACAGTATTGTATCTCGGCCGTAACCTTGATGTAAATGCCTACAGCCGCGCGGTACGTAAACATGCGATAGGGCTGCCCGCCTCCAGTATTTTAATTACATTTGCCTACTTTGTGTTTCCATTTAGTTTTGTTATTGTATTTTACTGTGTGTACATAAATAATAAAATAAATAAATATACCTACTTCTTTTTATATAAACAAATAAAATACTTTGTGAATTGAATAGGAAGTGTTTAAAAAAAATGCGTGTTGTTTTGATCGCCGCCGCACGACTCCAGCTAGTGAGCAGCGCGCTGTTGCTATTCAAATTTCGAACTAATCGCCGCGCGGCGCCAGTCAGTAGGCAGCGCTAGCGCGCTGTTAAAATGGCGGGAAAGCAAGTGTGCATTCACAGATTGATTTTATTTAAAATTAAAAAAAAAACAGTTTATTCGGTAATTTAAAAACTTGGCTGCATGCTCTAGTGTCTTTGCCAACATTTTCACGCAGCCACGGCAGAAAATAATCCTCGCGCCATTTTTCTCAAATTTTCTTTTCTTTGTACTTGTATTGTGAAATGTTTTTTTTTCTGTTTCCTCGCAAATGTGTTAAAAAACGTCGTACGATATACGTGCGTATTGGTTATAACATCTTAACGCACTAATATCGTAATGTACTATTACATAATTATAATCATTAAAGTCATTAACACAACTCTCTAAGACCATGTAAGTCCAAAGAATGATGATTTCATGAAACAGTTATTCTTATTACAGTAACAGTTATTCAATAAAAATAATTAATTTTATTCATAAAAGTATGCAATAATTTCATTAATGTTTTGTTATGATGTTGTCACGTTAAACTATCGTCCGTAAATCGACTTTACAGACAACCAATTTTTTTCTAGTATTATTCATACACACAGTACAATAAACAACTATTATTAATAATAAAAACCACGTCTTTACTTTGAATTATACAAAACACACATGCCCCGAGGTTTTAACACAAGCGTACCTACCGTATAATGATTCATGAACCGCCTATAACTACCTATTTCACTCGTGTCTATCACTTTCCTTTACTTTAATCACTTTATTTATTAATCCAGACATCTTTTTTTCCGGAGGTAATAGGAAATACTTATCCATTAAAAAGACACACATTATGTACCTACCCACTCGTAAGTAAAATAGTCTTACCTTTCCGAGTTTCCAGGTAGTGTAAAAAAAGCTATCTCTGGATGCGTTATTGACGAATTCATGCAACCAAAAACAGCACAATATCGCCTACTCGTCATATTAAATATGTACTTGAACTTATTTTTAGTGAAAAAATCGCGCGGTTATTGTTATAAAAAACAACACACCGTCCGTTCGTCACTGTTGCACAGTCGCGACTCCGAGCCGCCTGAGCGCACACGGTGATCGAAGCGCGTAGGTATAGCCCGCGTTTCGTCCGTTTGTATGAAGACGATCTACTGTATATATTATTACCGTGACTGTGATGAACTTGAAAATGCCTAGCGCTCTGGCGGAGGCTAGTTTTGGGTTGGTTTTGGAAATATTGTAGCACATTTTCAGTTAACTGGATTGGGTTTTGTCGTGTAGGTGGTCGATCAGGGCGTTGAGACCTAGGATCCACTGGCCGGTTTTCGCGGATGCGCTGAAGAGCTCCTACAATAGTGCGAGGATTAGTAGGGCATTGTCTTGAACCGCCATATCTCTCGCGATATGTCCTTATGGCAAGAGCGGCATTTTCACGACATTCTCCGTAAATTGGGATCATGTCCGCCTATTCAGCTGCTGTGTAGTTCGGATGTGTATTTGCCATCACGATCACAAGTTTACACAAGCACTAATAACACAAATAAAAGCGCCCGTATCGCAAGAGATGTCAACGTACCTACTAAATTAGAAAACGAAAACAAAACAAAGCGTCTTTATCGCAGTACCATAATCTAATTACTCATTAGTTCATTACACAAAAATAAATAAATAAAACAATAGGTAAGCGTCTTTTTCGCGGAAACATTCACAAAATTAGTCGAAGTAATTATGTGCACTGTGAAGAAGTGTGTCAAGGGCACGAGTTAGGCTAGCACTAGAAATGCAAAAAAAAGAATTGGATTTCGCTGCGACGCGACGGGGCGGGGGGGGGGGGGGCACGCGTCGCCTGCGCCGCCCGCTCGCCGACAAAGGGATATCACGTTACTTTAAAGTATTGTTTATTTATTTTAATTTCATTGATGCGATGTTATGATCCGTGACCCGGCAAATGACCGCTGCGCGACAGTTCTTTAAGTACAGGTTGCTCCAAAATGCTATTTTAGAAAACTTTAAATAAATCCGCAAATAATAACGTTTAATGGAAACATAATTTCTTAATGAAACGAAAATGTGAAAACGTATATGTGTGTTAAATTAATGTCACCATTGTACCGCCACGCTGTATATATCGTTGTGTTGTTATATTTAGGTATTTCTGGATTTCTCGGGCAATAGGTTCTAAATAACAGCTTGAGCAGTTCCATTTAATTCTGGCGGCGTCATCAAATCTTCACTATCACTACCTACTAGACAGTATTTCAAGTAGATCGCAAACACAAATAGAAAATTTAGATAAATAAAACAAAAGTAAGCTACTCGCCCGCTCGATTTTCACTTGTCCATTCTATTTTTTTAATTAAATGTTCAGCATAAAAGTAAGTAGGTAGATATGTCATTTTGCGCTTTGTGATAATTTTTTTTGTCTTTTGGCATTAGATAAACTAGGTATATTTAACTAGGTTAGCTACTGGATTGCTCTGAAGTAAACAAAAAAAAAAAAAACAGCACGTTATCAATGGATTCTCATAGTATACATTTCTTCGAAACGTACATTCGTACCTACAACAGTACCTAATTGTTTTTTGTTGAAATTTTTGAATGTGCATACGTGAATGCACATTCAAAATTTTCAACAAAGTAATAAGGTACTTTCCGAGCAGGTGTAAAGTTATTTTTCACTTCGTAGTGTTTTTTTTGGAAGGCCGTTTTTTTGTAAAAATGTTTTAATTACCATCTTCAATCATTTTCATCGCCTGCTGGATCAAAGGTACAAACACAACAAACCTACTACGATACCAAATGGGCGGAGACATGGTCAGCTATAAATGTGGTGCTGTTCCGCAAGCGATGGGGCACTGTAAGTGCTGCGTAAACGCCTGTAAGTGATTAATTCACCGTAACTCAAAAAATAATCTATCTAAAACTCAGAAAATGTTTCTATCAGCGCCATCTATTACAAAAATGCAGAATCGTGTCAGAAACGACAAGTTAGAGTTTAGTCTTCAAAACTTCCGCATGGATTGGAGTTATAATATTTTAGAACACGAATTTACAACAAAATATTACCAATAACAGCGCCATCTGTAAATAAATGTATAAACTATTGACGCCGCTAGCAAACGAACGCATTACGTAGCATAATAGTTCAATTGAATAGTACTAGATGGCACTGTGTTCAAAGTACTTGTTTCAAATTATTGCAGTAGTTGCCAGGTGGCATGCGAGAATTATTTGAAAGGAAATTCTAATTAGATTAATCCAACAAAACTCAGGCCGCCCTAGAAATATACAACACAGGGCCTCCCACGCTGCCGCTGCAATTTCTACAATTCCACCATTGTCAAATTGCAAAAGAATTATCAGAAAATGGCTTACTTACCTACCCTGCTTTTTACCAGATCTCAAAAAAAGGAAAAGATTATTAATAATTCCTCGGAAACTTTTCTTTTTCTATGTAGGTATTTAAAACATTGATTTTAACAGTACCTACAAGCATGACTTCGTCACACAAATAAAATTGATTCACCGTGACTGATTTATTAACTATAGGTTTCTGTTTACGCCTATTTAATGACAAAAAATGAATCTACTTTATGGAATTTACAGCGTACTGACGAATTTGCAATGCTAAGCTTAGCTCGAGAGAGTTTAAAATCCAATGTGCGTTAATATTTACTTTTAGGTGTCGCTTTCCGTTAGTGAAAACGAGGATTAGATTAGTATAGCTTTTTTGAGGATTTCGTCATTAAAAAGCATAAAAAAAAACATATTGCAACGAAAAACAAACTCAATAGGTGCCGCCAGTAGCCGTTTTCGGGCACTAATAATTCGGGGCTTTTTACACAGCTGTTCAAAAGTAAGAATCGTTAGTACAGACGCCAGCACATCAGGTTACTACAATCTGTCAAATTTCTTTATTAGATTTTCAACTTTATCGCTACAGCATAAGGTTCAAAGTTGATTGCGATAATTTTACAGTTTCGGGTAGCTTGATGTGCTGGCGTCTGTACATCTGGGGTTAAAAGGGCTGAAAAGTCTTCCTGCAAATAAACAGCAGCGTCTTACAAGACTGCTGATTAAGCCCTGGTCAGCTAATGCGATTATTTTTAGCTCACTGAATTTTCAACACACAGATTGGCGCCGGGAGTTGAAATCCAACAAGTTTTTTTCGACGCGCTGTGATGCACTCTGTTCAAAGTCATAGTCAAAGATTTATTTGCCGTTAAATATGGTTACAGAAGTTCTTAAAAAGGTATTACAGTAGCTTAACATATTCAATCATAAAATAATGACATGCAAATTTTTGTTACAATTAGATTATTTTTTAAGCTGAAGGAATTCTTTTATATTATAGAAAGGATTTTCAATTAACCATCTGTGTAAAGCCCTTCTAAAGCGGACCATTGGTAGGTAGTTCCTTAATTTGGTTAGGAATCTGGTTGTATATCTGAATACACATAGGATAGCAACTCCGTCTATATAGTTCAGTTTTCGTTCCAGTAATTTAATCTATTACCCAACTAGCAAAAGATATTGTAAAAATGCCAGCAGCACGTTACTATTTCAGCTATTGGTGGTGAGAAAATGTCGAGTAAATGATCTGTGCACGTTCTCTCAACGCGATTTGGGCGCACTTCTCTCTGCTTTAAGTGATGTAAATATCGTAAGATTATCGTCTGAATAGCCAAATAGTCGAAAGAATATAGAGTAATCGCAACTCGAAAGTTACTAGTATTATATTAATCATCAGTATGCCATTTTTCAACACATTAGCTTTTCCCAAGTTGGTAGAAGCTCTTTCATTCGACAAATTTATTGTAATATAGCAGTGCGGTTGCAAACACTCGACTCTTTGATCGTGTTAACGCAACCAAGCAGCATTCATAGACCATTTTATTTCTTCAATTACCGGAGCTGTTTGTGAAAATAAATAAAATAATTAAATTTAATTTAAGTATTAAATTTTGCCATATTATGTGTGCCATACAATTTTACAGTCATATTGACAATTCGTGACCTAAAGTTAGCTCAAAGGTGTCTACTTTGCTATGCGGGGTTAAATTTTTCGTCTATATTCCTTACATTTTAGTTAATATTTTCATGGGCCGTAAGATTTCTTAGTAAATAATGAATTACAAATAATATTAATTTAATGGTTTTTCTAATTCGCCATTAATAGCAATTCACTTATCATCACAAAGCATTTACTCGGTTTTTAGCTGAGAAATAGAAATGAGGTTTCAACTTTACGACTTCTAGGACCGCCATTGCAGTCAGTTTGGGGTTCCTTAGCGCAAAATGTTAATCCTTAATATTAGATCAAAATCTGATAATAATCGTATGAATTATAATCGTGTTCAAAATAAATAGTATGAATTATAATCGTATTCAAAATAGACCGAGGATCTTTTGGCAGTAAATTAGGAATTCTTTTATTAAAAATTGTTGTCAATTTTCTTAAGGCATCATGAGAAATATTGAATTGGAGCGCCCACTCTTTAAAATTAAAACGAAACTCATCATTTAAATTTTCACTGTCCCCGGACTCTGAACTATAATTGTCATTATAACTACTATCAGAATCAGAGTCTTGATCAGCGGAGATATTTTCGAAATTAGAACACACTTCACTACAAATTTCATAATCAGTAGAAGTGTAAATATTTCCTACAGAACCCGCAATAAAAGCAATACGGTTGTTGTTGTAACAAAATGGCGTTTACAGTGCTGTAAATGATTTTATTCAACTTTCATACCACAATTATGCTATAAGACGGCTTTCAAATGATGTTTAGAGCACCTTTGGGGCTGTAATAGATAATTTCAAAGCGTTTTCTCAACTTCAAAAATTAAGCGGAATTGAAGCCTTATAAAAAGCTATTATATGACATTAAGTGCCGGTATAGTAACTGAGATGCTATTTTGTCGAATAAACAGCGTTTACTCTATAATTATGCTGTAATAAATACATGTCGAAAGATAGTGCTATAAAAGCTAGTTTTACGACAAATTAGCAATTCAGTTGCTTTCAAAGAGCTGTCATAGGACTTACGGTTGCATGAAGGTGATCGAGAGATATCTTTATATAATTATCCAGTAAATGCAATATAAATTCGTCGAGTACACGTTTACTAGACATGTTTATAGAGCCAAAAAGCGTTGAAGGCTAAAATATCTAGACAGCTGCTTTTAAACGGCTTTTTGAAATAATAGGATCTTTCATACGAGTGTTTTTCGATTCATAGTCGTGAGAGTAATTGCTTATACGATCTCTTTGCTAGTTGGGTAGGATGTTGGTTGGATTCTCAATGCTCGGCTCAACACCGAGAGTTTAAAATCCACTGCTCGATAAAATCCCGCCGAGATATTTTTGCGTCCGTGCAAACGTATTGGTGTTCCAAATTGCTTCTACTTAACTGTTTATCCATTGTTTTCGTTGTGTGACTTTTTATATGCTGACGTAACGTTCTGAGTAGCTACCAACAGTACCCACCATAGATATTATATCCGTGCGTGGGTAGCACGCATATACATATGTGTACCTATACGATATTAGGTATAAGTACAGTTCGTGCCACGTAAGAAGAGACTTGACCCCGCCTCCCCGCCTCTTTCCGCCGCCCCGATGACGCCCGGTCCCCGTCCCGCACCGGGCGTCATCGGGGCGGCCTCGGGCGGCGGAAAGAGGCGGGGGTGGCGGGGTCAAGTCTCTTCTTACGTGGCACAAACTGTACAGGGTTATTGGTAAAACATTAACAACCTCTTAAGAGGTCATTGTACTTATCACTATGAACAACTTTTACTATGGCACCAAACCAATCACCACCACCTACAACATCACCGAACCAAAATCACGAAAAAAAAAATCAGCTGTGCCCTACATTTTGACGAGTTATACGAACATAAATGTAGGGAACAGCTGTTTTTTTTTTCGCTGATGTTAGGTAGCCGTAAATCTTGATGGACATAGCGAGTGATTTATTGAGCAAGATTTGAGAGATATGATATCTGTTTGAATCTTAGATTGCCCGTATCTCGTTTTTAAATTCATTTTCTCTAACATAAATCTGGTTGTGTAGTAGTTCCTATGCTGCATCGCTGGAGTAGTTCCTATGCTGCATCGCTGGATTTATTCCGGTCTGATCCCCTGAACCTCCTCGATCCCATACTAGTTCGTCTTTGTAAGCAACTGTTTGAGTTTGTTTTTTTGAAGTGAAACCTTCGGTTTATTCCCGGTCGTCCCCACCTTGTCGTCCCCAGTGGGAACGAATGGGAAAAAAAAGTTTCGTTCGTCCCCAGTGGGGACGATTGGAACTTTTTATTTCCCACTCGTTCCGTAATAGACCGAGAGTCAAAATGCAGTAATGGAGATTTCAATAACAGATTTCACGGATTGTTAAAATGTTTCAATTACGTCTTTCTGAGCAAGAGTGAACAACGTTTTTGATTAAAAATATTTTAAAAAGACTGAATCACAGGTAATCAACGTATTTACAATAATTCTCTCAAAATTATGCATCACAGATAATCAACTTAATACACAAATGCGTACAGTTTTAAGGTGCGCATCACAGATAATCAACTTATTTACATAAATTCTAACAGTTTTAATGTGCGTATCTCAGATAATCAACTTATTTACATAAATTCTTACAGTTTTAAGGTGCGTATCACAGTTAATCATTTATTTACAATTATTATTATTAAGTTCTTATTAAATAAGAATTGCATTACGCTGATAGTCTACTTATAATTATCAATAATAAGCATGTAAATTAGTAAGTACAAATAAAGTTTCTATAAAAGATTTTGAAATTTCGAATTTATACAAGATTCGCAAAATGAATTAATAAAAGGTGTCGGGCATTTTCTTGAAATGGTACGGTTTTAACTTGTTTAGTTATGTAGCTGAGACCTTTTAAATGTCTGTTTTTTTAATCATTCAAATGTGATAACTTTGTGATTAGCCGAGATTTTTATACAGAACTGATTAGAAATTTCAAAATCTTTTATAGAAACTTTACTTGTACTAATTTACATGCTTAGTGTTGATAATTATAAGTAGACTATCAGCGTAATGCAATTCTTATTCAATAAGAAAAAAAAATAAGAACTTAATAATAATAATTGTAAATAAATGATCATCTGTGATACGCACCTGAAAACTGTAAGAATTTATGTAAATAAGTTGATTATCTGTGATTCAGTCTTTTTAAATTATTTTTAATCAAAAACGTTGTTCACTCTTGCTCAGAAAGACGTAATTAAAACATTTTAACAATCCGTGAAATCTGTTATTGAAATCTCCATTACTGCATTTTGACTCTCGGTCTATAACGGAACGAGTGGGAAATAAAAAGTTCCAATCGTTCCCACTGGGGACGAACGAAACTTTTTTTTCCCATTCGTTCCCACTGGGGACGACAAGGTGGGGACGACCGGGAATAAACCAAACTTTCTTTAGGCGCGTTGGACATTTTTTGAGATGGGAAAAAACCATTGAACTCGCGCCACTAATATCGTAAGCGGCACCGCGCGTGTTTTTTTTATATAAGACGATTAAAAAAATACCCGCCTCGGATGTGTTCGGCTGTCCTCGGGATGTACTCGGTTTTAATGTATATCCGATGGTGCCCAAGACACAGGCCGTGCCTAGTTTGGGACCAATGATACCTCCATAATGTTATAATTTTGAATTAAGAAATAAACGATTTATTATGTCAGTGATTGACGGCAAAGTACCTATTCTGTTTGTGTTTTGTTTTCAATTCTGTCAGAACTCCCGGAGTGCCACTGTTTTTTTTTTGTTTTTTCTTCTTCGTTTGTTTTATTCATATTATTAATATCTTGTTTGCCCAAAACTTCGTCATCGGTGGCAGCGCAGAGGTCACTTTGACTACAAGTTTTGTGATACAGAAGGCAGGATAGGAGGTGGAGCATAGTTTGTTTTATTACTAAATCATGCCCATTTTATTATGTTAAGTTGTCGATACCCATCGCGTCTGCGGAGTTTCGCTAGATATTTTTAATTTGACCCTACTTACGCATAATTTTAAGTACTCGATTCGTCCGCAAACAAATCACATTCTAAACGAGTAATTCCTGTTTACGTTATGTTTACTCTGCGATCTCGTGTTACGCCCACAGGCTGGTGACAAACTACTGCCATACGTACTTCTGTCCTCAATTAGCAGCAATCAAATGGTGTGTGTATTTCATCATCATTTCAACCGAAAGACGTCCACTGCTGGACATAGGCCACCCGCAAGCACCTCCACTTCGACCGGATCTGTGCTCCCCGCATCCACCGGATTCCTGCGGCCTTCACAAAATCATCGGTCCAACTTGTGGGAGGCCTTCCAACGCTACGACTTACAGTATATGGTCGCCACTCCAGGGGGCCTACAACGGCCACTTTGGCAGGATTATAACAGGATAACATTATGAATCATAATGGACAGTTAACTGTTAAGTTAATTGTATCAAATCCTGAATTGGTGAAGGATTTTGCAGTAATTTTTTTTTGTCTGTGCTAAAATACCAATCAATCCAATCTAAATCCAATCCCAATCTATTTGATTATACCTACCTACGTAGTGCAGCGAAAAAAAGAAAAACACAAACTGTCTTCGCCTTTTAAGATTCATAATGTGATCCTTTTATGATTCAAAGTGGCCTTTTTAGGCCCCCTGAACCTTTCGGCTTCATGTACTATGTGTTTCGGTATAACTTAAATAACTCGCACAATAATAAAACCAGAATGATATTACATAAAATAAACACCTTTTACTGCTATTACCTAACTGAAGTTAACATAATGTAATCGACATTCACGAAAAAGAAAAACAAGATTTTGAGTCACTCGTTCAACTAAATTTAGAATATTCAAATTATAATGAGGCTATTTTTAAGCAAGCTGTTTTTAAAACTCCGATAACAAATTAGAAACTTGAATTACTTTTGTGGGTGTCGAAATTAGTGGCTAATTTTATTAGTAGGTTGATCAAGTTTTGCAATGTCAAAATGCTGTAATTACGAAAGTTGTTAAGGGATTTAAAAGGTAGATTCGATTTCTTAATGTAAGTATACGTCGTAAAAGATAGCGTGATCTCTGCGACAGCTGTCAGTAAAATCACGCATATGAAGTTCTGAATTTCATAGTAGTACATACAGTACCTGTAAATGTCATACTTTATAGGCATGCCGACCTACTTAGTGATGGGCGATGAATCAACGTGACCACAGACTATAAACTATCGATATTTTAAATAAAACTGAATTTAAAATTAATTATTTTTTTAATTTGGGACGTCCGATTTGATAAATATTTGCAAACAAGAGTTTATAATAAATTTACAAGATTGTTCTAGCGATTCAGAAACTGATTCAGATATGGATTTGGGGTGTACTCCGTTACGAGAATAAATGCATTTTATATTCAAATATTCATTTAATTTAGTAACATTTGTAATTAAATTTAAACCCAATTAAATGTTACATTAGCATCGATAATAGTAACAAACGTCGATAATTTCTATCGACAATTTTTACATCATGACAATCCTAGGAATGTCAGTTTGACTTATGTCGCAGAGATCAAACTATCTTTTACGTGGTATCTTATTTCTTTCCATGGAAGGTGGGTAGGACTTTAATGTGGGACGCAATCTGTGTCGATACTCTTGTGCCATTCCCTCTTCCTGGCTTGGCGTGCTGTGCTGGCAATTCAGCTGCGACAAAGAAAACCTCAAGTGGCGGCTAGTCAGTGCTTATATTTTCGAGCCGCTTGGGGTTAAAACCCTCGGACCGTGAGGTCCGAGTCTCATTAAGGAAGGCTTCTTGAAGAGGCTGGCTAACACTTCCCTTGATTTATGGGCTTGCTTTTATTTTACCTAAGCATTACCATACCACGTGTCAAAGCTGCGGTTGGTCTCTTGGAGATATTATCAGTCGACAGCGATGCGGTACAATTCTACGACGCCATGTTTTGGTTTGTTAATAGGTTTAGTTAAGTTCGGATCAATCAAAATGGCCTATCGAAGTCCACTGATGGACATAGACCTCCCAAGCCGCGCCACAACACCCTGTCCTCCGCTTCCGTATCCAGTCTGTCCCAGCTACTTTGTTAGGTCGGGTTGTTTCACGTCTTGATGCACGCGTATACGTCAAAAATGGCTCTGACTATCGTCAAACGAAAAAAAAGCTTTGTTTCAAATTACAATTACAAAATCAAAACCTTGACGTACGTCAAATAATTACAATTGCTTACTCGTTATTATTTGACGTACTTATGTGACGACTTCAAACAACCGGCCAGTCCGTGGCATAGGCAACTGAAGGTACACGGGTGGGTTTTAGTCAGTAAAAGTCTGACACGCCCTCCAGCTCCGCCCAGAGCAGGAGAAGTTATTTGAAAATTTCCCAAATAAAAAAAGAAAAAAAAAAAACAAAAGTTGTCGGTCCATCTTGGGTCCATCTACCTTTGTTAAAGGACACGCTGTTTCAGGTAATCACACATAAGTTAGGATATTAACACGAAACATAAAAACACGTCTGTTTTTCCCCCAAAAGATTTGGCAGAGGTGTAGCTACACAATACACATATACACATTAAAATTAAAAAATTAAATTAAAATTGTTTATTTCTGTAACTTTCTTGTACAATATTATTCTGTGTATAGAACTTCCCAGGAAGCATGTAGTAATGATAATATATAATATTGGGTGATTCTGCTCCTCCCTCGGATCAACATATTTTTAGGTAACAGATAACTAAACTATTTTAAGTATTTTACAAAAAAGTACACAATGAATGAAAAGTTAGAGATTCTGGTATGACTTCTCTTTATGTGTGCGTGCGTGTGTGTGGTGAGTGTGTGTGCGTGCGTCTGTGTGTGGCCACATGTCGCCACTTATGTTTATGTCCCATATAATAGGGGGCGAGCTTATTCCCAACAACCGGGCACAAATTCAGACTCCGAGCTGCTATACTGAGAATCCCTCATAGAAAACCTTATAGCATTTTGCCCGATCGATCTGGGAATCGAAACCAGGACCTCATGCTCAGCAGCATTGCTTGCGACCACTGGGCCAAGGAAGTAGTCTAGTAGCTTAGGATATTATATTTTAAGTTTGATTAATTAATTAGTTGTTATTTATGACCATTTTATTTTAATTCGGATTAAATCCGCATTACCTAATCTTTAATGTATCTGAAAGTGAATAGGTAGGTACCTACTGAACTGACATATGATAGAGGCTTATAAACCCGTAAGGCCATATGCCAAACGGACTCCAAATGAATAATTGGTACAGTACCCGGCGATAAATATTGCACATCGACCTTTAGAAAGAGGCAATCGGCTAATTTGGGCTTCGTAGAGCGTTATCTCTGTCGCACGAAATACAAACAGTCCGGTATCTATTAGGAGCTATTACAACAATTATGATTTGCTTCTTTTGATAATTATTTTTATTCTTTGTATAAAATGGTTTTGTGTAAAAAGGTCGATGTGCAATATTTATCGCCGGGTACTGTAGGTGAGACGGATGGAGGACGAAGATAACGATGATGATGATCTTTTATTGAAATTTCATCCTCACCATCAGCCTACAGCAGTCCACTGCTGGACATAGGCCTCTGCAATTGCACGCCATTCAGCTCGATTTTCGCTAACCCTCATCCAGCTGC
This sequence comes from Luperina testacea, assembly GCA_927399505.1. NCBI lineage: Eukaryota > Metazoa > Arthropoda > Insecta > Lepidoptera > Noctuidae > Luperina > Luperina testacea. The sequence continues at coordinate 5,599,290 of OV656779.1, read as the reverse complement.
TACCATCCACCCTGCGAAAATTGTCGCTCCACCTAGCCTGAGCGACGTTTTCCGATTCGCGCTCTCCACTCAAGTACCAGCACCCGGCCATAAATATTGCACATCGACCTATTCGATCCTATCGATTTTATACAAAGAATAAAAATAATTATCAAAAGAAGCAAATCATAATTGTTTTAACAGCTCCTAACCCTTAATTACTCGCGTGGGGTATATTTAACCCCACGGCGTATTTGAAGCTTCGTATCTCCACCATTTTTAAAGCTACCTCCATGCCGTTCTTAGTAGCTACCTAAATACCTCCCCCCGCCGCGAATCAGTCGCGAGCGCCGTTCTGTGTCGTGTGGTTGTGTCAGGAGATCGAGTCTGGGGTATAATATATTGCCCCACGCGAGTATTCGTGCAACTGCCAGCAAGTTTGTCACGACCATTCCACTATGATATGTGATAAATGTATTGATTAAAAAGTTCCTAAATTTAAAGTTTCATATCTTTAATAGTTTATAACAATGTTGATTAAGGATACTATTACAATTTAGAACAATGTTGTCTTTTTCTAATTTTTATAATAAAAATAAAAGTATGTCATTAAAACTATGTTTTATTGTACCTTTAAAATTGGGGTTATATATTCCCCACGCGAGCGTAAGTGTAACTATGTGGACGCGAGTAATTAAGGGCTAATTGATACCGGACTGTTTGTATTTCGTGTGACAGAGATAATGCTCTACGAAGCCGAAATTAGCCGATTGTCTCTTTCCAATGGTAGATGTGCAATATTTATCGCCAGGTACTGTACGTGTCTAGCTCAACGGTCATCGATTCGACGCCAAAAAGACACCGAAAGACGCCGAAAGCCATTATGACATCACCAATCCGACACAGCTTGTCATTGATGTTAAGATTATAAATAAAACGAGTTTTATATAGTATAATGCATATAATACGAAATGCATATAATGCGAAATGCATATAATGCGATTGCAACACAGTTTATTGGACAGCTCGCCGGCAGCGTCGCGTCGACCGCGCGTTTTATTGAGCGTCGTCTTGCTGACGGGGCGTTTGGCAAGAAGCAGGTGAAATTTTTCGAGGCGCTGACGGGCGGCTACTGCGCTGAAGTGGCGCGGTTATAATGAGTGATGACCTTTATGTGGCCGGCCTATTGCCACTTCAGCTTGCTTAAGGCTCCTGCAAACAGGCGCGACGCGCGACGCGAATCGCGTGCGACACAAAGGCACCGCTCGTTGCGCGACTTGCGGTGCCTTTGGGTCGCGCGCGATTTTATCGCGTGTCGCGCCAGTTTGAAGGAGCCTTTGTTCTGTGAGCTATGTCGACAAATTAGAAATCTATGACGGTATTAAATAATAGTGATAAAATATTGCAAGATACAGAAACTTCTTTGTTTATTTCTCTGTTCTTATTATTTGCACGAGAAGAGGACTTTCACCTGCAGTAATAAGCTGATACCTATTATTATAGGACACGCTGCGTTACTAACAATGCATCACACAATAACCAACAGACAATGTGTAACTATTGGCCAAATAATTCGGAAGCGGAATTGAAATTGGGATTGGAGCACCCAAAAACGCGTTACGCATGAAGAAGTATTGAGTTCTCACGTTTTAGTTAATTAAATAATTGGATTACTTTATTATTTAACAACTCTAACTCCATTGGAATACAAATAAATCGCCAGGATAAGTAGGCACAATTCGAGAACGAGGTCACTCCTCAAATCCGACACGGCTGAGCACAGTTGGCTACGCAATATGTGCGTGGCTACGCAACAGTGCGTGTTGCCAGTGTTGCCCACTGAAATCTCGTTACTCACAATGGACCTCATATAAGAAGGCTGAAAGTCACCCACAGTGTAAAACCAAGGTAACCCACATAGCCCGAAGATTTGCCGAACAAAGCCATGACAAAGAAACCTACATGAAATAACCTGGATAACAAACTTGCCGTTATAACCAACTAGCTTCTGCCCGCGACTTCGTCCGCGTGAAATTTCTTGTGACTCCGACCCACCCCGTCGCATCGCATCGCCTGCCCGCGCTATTACTTCGTTTTTGCTTAGCGTTCTTTCTGATTTTTTTTTTTTTGCTCGTTTCCTAAAGGTCATAGCGTGAAATTAAATAGGCTATAGCCTTCCTCAAGAATTGGGCTATCAAGAATTTTTCAAATCCGACTGGTAGTTCCAGAGATTACCGCCTCAACCAAACAAACTCTTCAGCTTTATAATATTAGTATAGATTATTTTGTTTCGGTATGAACTATTTCTATGGTTCTAAAATATAACAGTATAATCTTTTAGTCGGAAGACGTCTTCTTGGACACAGCCATCTCCTAAGCAACGCTTTACAACAGATCCTGTGCTTCTCTCAGTAAGCGGATTCCAGCGACCTTCACCAGGTCATTAGTAAGCCTCGTGGGGCCTGCCTACCGCAGCTGTGCTTTCCGATACGCGGTCACCCCTCCACAACTTACCAAATAGGCACTTTTATCATACACGAGATTCGGATCGGATTAACAATAATGACACTATTGTTGTATATGTATAAGTACCTACTGTTTTTTTGTATAGCCACCACGAATAACACTCCCACGGTCTGGTGGACATTCGTGGTGGCGTGGAGATCAGTGTGCGTGTCTATCTGATCTGTTGTCAATTATGTAGGCTTTTTGCCGCACGAAGAAAATCGATTGTCTAAATGGAAATTCGGCTAACCTGAATCAATTCCAAATTCGAAACCTTCTCTGGTTTCGATTTTTGTCGTGCGACGAATGGACGTATCCAGCAGGTGACTAAGATCGATCGTGAAAGTGCTCAGTCGCAGGCGATCGCCCACCACATGAAGGCATTTTGATGCAAATTGAACTAGTCACCTGCGATTTTTATCGACCTGTGTAAATGGGGTGGCGAGCCTTTTTCGCCTCGAACAGGTTTTTTATATTTGCGTTTTTTTTTTGTTGTTAGGGTTCCGTACCCAAAGGGTAAAAACGGGACCCTATTACTAAGAATCCACTGTCCATCTGTCTGTCTGTCACCAGGCTGTATCTCATGAACCGTGATACCTGGACAGTTGAAATTTTCACAGATGATGTATTTCTGTTGCCGCTATAATAACAAATACTAAAAACAGAATAAAATAAGTGTTTTTTTCGGCGTTTTTGCCTTGTGACAAGGAACCCTTGGTGTGCGAGTCCGACTCGCACTTGGCCAGTTTTTTTTAAAAATGTAACTTTTATAGTTTTAAATGCTCCTTTATTACTTATTAATATTTTGTGTCTTTCCCAAATAAAATATTTTTCTTTTCCTTCTTTCTTTTTATTTGGAAGCGCCCAGCCGCACGGCGAAAATCGACTTGGTGTAAATCCCCCATTATAGCTCCTACAAACAGGCGCGACACGCGATATAATCGCGCGCGACACAAAGGCACCGCTCGTTGCGCGACTTGCGGTGCCTTTGCGTCCCACGCGGTTTTATAGCGTGTCGCGCCTGTTTGAAGGAGCCTTTAGCCACGTGCCACTTCAAAGTTACCTACCCATGAATGGCTTCGAGTATTGTGACTGACAAGACCCGATGTTCAAATGAAGAGAATGTAGTTCGGCTTTTGTTTGATGTGAAGTACATTAAATGTCAAGTGACGGGCAAAACCACAACGTAACTCAAAAAAAAAAAGCGCTGGGTGAATGATTGACAGGTAGTTAAATAATTTGTTTCGCTGTACACTATATTATCTATAATTGTACATCTTTAGGTAGATATTGTCAATTAATGTTATTTTTTCGTCGGTCTGTTTGACCGCGTTGTGCTTTTTAATTAAACAACCACCAAAAAGATCACGCAAAAGATTTTGATGCGTTTTTCAGCATCATTTAGATAACGTATTCCGAAAGGTTTATGTGTATAATACGCTAGCTGTGCCTCGCGGTTTCATCCGCATAAGTCTTGATCGTGGGAATATCGGAATAAAAAGTAGGTCCATCCATAATCCAGGTCATGGTCTATCCATGTACAGACCCCAGCACATCAAGCTACCCGAAACTGTCACATTTTCCCAATCGACTTTGAACCTTATGCTTTAGAGATAAAGTTCAAAATCTATTAAATAGATTTGACAGATTGTAGTAGCTTGATGTGCTGGCGTCTGTATCAAAGGGGTTTGAAGATTCATACATGGAGCCCGGCCTACCTACCTATACCGGCGATACTTACTGTCGCGCCATTTTGAAAATGGCGGCCACGCATAAGACCTATATAAAGCTGACATCAATGAAAACAGAAAACAAAATAGGACTAAACCCCATAAATTAATTTTATTTTTTCGATTCAGGGATCCGTTTGTGAAATATTAAACTTTTTTTTTTTTTTTTTTCTTTATTTTTTATAGAGGGTTTAACCTTTGCAGATTATGCCACCCTCATCGTGGCAACAAACTTAAAAAGAACATAAAACAAAAAAAAAGAAACCTTACTCATTAACCTCTACGCTTAATTCCTAAATTTACGAGACTGTACAGTATTCCCGCAAATTCCGAAGTAGGATTTGCAAGAACACTATTGCACTCTCCAGTCTCGCGTAACATAGGGTAAATCAAAGACAGTTGATATCTCTGTGGCTCGTTCCGTTCACACTCCATCATAATGTGATATACATCTTCAATGGTATTGCACTCAGTACAATTAGGTGATTCCACTTTACCCATTAAATATGCAAACTTATTCAAAGGAATGTGACCGGAACGAAGTCGCAGAGCAGTTACGATGGTTTGCCTTCCCATGTCGGCCTGGTCAAACCAAGTTTGCTTCAGGATACTCGGTTGAATTGTTGCATACCATATACCTTTGGTCCGACTGCGTTCATTGAAATACTCTTGCCAAATGCCACGACAATGTTCTTTAACTTTATATTGCACTTCGGAATAAGATGGTTTGCAAGAATAGTTTACTCCATCTGTTGCAGCTTCTTTAGCCAGTTGGTCAACTATTTCATTGCCTGTGATGCCGACATGGGAAGGAACCCACTGTAACTTTACATTTTTATTATTTTGTCTTAGTCTAATGATTATATTTAGTATACTATAAGCAATAGGTATACAGCGTTGTGGTGTTGTACTGCGAATTATTGTTTGCAGAGCACTACGTGAGTCAGTAATAATTACAAAATTAGAAGAGTTTATGGATTCTATGTATGACAGAGCTTCCAGAATCGCAATTAGTTCCGCATGCATTATTGAGATCTTACAATTGATTTTGAGTTTAATGGAATCTTTAGTGGCAGAATCGTAGAAGGCAGCGCCAGTCTCTTTATTAGTAATAGACGCATCAGTGTATATTTTGTTATGGTCGCTGTACTGCGTATGTAAATACGTAAGACAATAAGATTTTAGCTGCTGAACATCATAACGTTTCTTGGCCAGGCTAATTCCTTCCACGTTTGTGTCAATAACGTTATCTAAATCCACATTGCTGACCCAAGTGGGTAACTTGAAAAATTCCAAAATATCAGTTACGTGAATTTGCTCATTTTTAAGGCGATCATGAGTTGTAACTAAAATTGGTTTTTGTTTATGTGACCAGTAAGGACGAAAGCATAAAGTGGAGAGATCTTCCAGTAAATTAATAGTGGAGTTGTATTCGAATGATTTACACTTGAGCCAAAACTTACTGCCAAGATATTGTCGGCGGATCTCTAAGGGAGCAATGCAAAGCTCATTTTCCATAATATGTATGGGTGTGCTCCTAATAAATCCACCTATTATACGTAAGCACATGTTTTGGACACGATCTAATTTTATTAAGTGAGTTTTGCTGCAGTTTCCGTAAATAAAACACCCATAGTCTATGCGACTTCTGATTGTAGCTATATATATACGTCTAAGGTGAGACGGGTGGGTACCCCATCCAGACCCAGCTAGAATTTTAAAGATTTTAACAAATTTTAAGATTCTCTCTACTAACTCATTTACATGCTTCCTCCAAATGAGGCGACGATCCAGCCATAGACCCAAATATTTAATATTGTCGACTACTTCTAAATCTGAACCATTAATACATAATTTTACATTTTCCCTTTTATATCCATTTTTAAAAATACATATTTTACTTTTTGAACCGGAGATGTCTAAACCTAGTCCTGAAATAATATCGTTGAACTTATCTAAGGCTGCCTGCACCTTTATTGATCCTGAATAACAGTTATGACAGACGGTGTAAAGCACGAAGTCATCAGCGTACTGCGCTACGTGAATGCTATTTATAGTTCTACAAATAGGTACAGTAGCAATATTAAATAATAGGGGAGAAATCGGATCCCCTTGAGCCAAACCTCGTGCTGTGTTTCTACTAATTGACAAGTTATCTGTACGAATGCTTAGACGCCTGTCTTTAAGAAAATTCCAAAGGTATTGACAGATATTATGCCCAATATATAAGTTCTTATTCATATATTGCAATAACGGTACAATTTCAATATTGTTGTATGCATTTTCTATGTCAATAAAGCAGCCTATGGTATAATGCCCAACTGAAAAACCCGCTTGTATTCTGCTAACCAAGTTAGAAAGGCTTTCTAAGCTCGAGTGACATTTTCGGAATCCTACAGTATGCTCAGAAAATACTTTGTTATTTTCCAAAAACCATTCAATTCTATTAAGTAATAAATAGTGGAAAGTTTTACACAAACAAGACATGATGGAAATGGGACGCAACTTTACAGGCCCGGGAGTAGTTTGCTGAGGCTTAGGAATTGGTACAATACTAACTTGACGCCATTGCTCCGGCACGAATCCAGAGAGAAAGAATTTGTTAAATAATTGAAGTAATATATCTACGGCATTTTCAGGAAGGTGCTTTAACATGCTGTAAGATATATTGTCTGGACCGGGAGCACTAATACTAGATTTAAAACATTTTGAAAGTTCTTGTTTCGAAAAGGGAGCATCTAATTTTGGGTTGCAATGATTAAATACAGGAGAAGGAGGGCATACAAAGTCTGGAGTTAGAGAACTTAAAAGATTCTCGATGCTATTTGTATCTGTATATTGTCTAGATGAATTTCTATGGCCCTTCATCCATCTCAGTTTATGCCACATTTCAGTAACGGTCGTTTGGTGATCTATTGATGAGCAGAAGTTACGGAAAGAAGATCGCCAAGCTTCATGCATAAGTTTGTGGGATAAAGCTATTCGACTTTTCAAAATGTCATAGTTCTCTGGAGTCGGATTTCGACGAAAACATGACAGTGCAAGTCGTCGTTTCGCTACTGCCTTAGATAAATCTGAATTCCAGTAGGGCTTTGGTGTAAACTTTGTCGCAGGACCGGTGTATATTTTAGAGTTAGGTATGTGTCTATCCGCAGCTGTGTTAATTAGTTTTTCAAAAAGATCGTAAGCACGCTGAGAATCATTTAAATCTGTAAAGTCAACAAACAACTCCCGTAAATATTTTTTATACGATTCCCAGTCAGCAGCTTTAAAGTTCCGTCGAATCCCTCCTGAGTGTGAATGCGGTACGTATAGCGTACCGCATTTTATCTTAATCATCAAATGATCGCTTCCTAGTGATTCATTCAAAACCGACCATTGAAACTTTACAGCTATATCCGACGATACAAGGGATAAATCCGGCGAAGAGCTTTGCAACACTCCATTGACTAATTTAATGCGAGTCGGGCTTCCGTCATTTAATAAAATGAAGTTATTATCAGTTAAAGAATCAAATATCTGGCTACCACGTTGATCAGTTTTGTATGACCAAGTGCTATGGTGACCGTTAAAGTCGCCAAGTATCAACGATTTTGTGTTTACTAAAGACAGAAGGAAATCCCAATCACTAGATGAAGTCGAAACTGAAGAAGGACAGTATACTACTATTATATTTTGAATAACGTCATAGTTAAATAATTCAATTTTCAACACCTGAAACCCTGTACCAAAACGACTAATTACATTGCAAGAACCCTTTATCGAATGGTGTACAACTAAAGCAACACCACCATACCCATCAGATCGATCGTGTCGGTATATATTATAGTTTTTAAGTTTTAACTCGGTATTTGGTTCCAACCAAGTCTCACAGAGGGCAGCAATGTGTATTTTTTGTTGGATTAATATATTTTCAAAATTTAATAGTTTAGGTCTAAGGCTTTGACAGTTCCACTGTATAATATTAAGATTAATATTATTAGTTTGTCTACACATTATCGGAGGCAATAATAAAATTAAACACATTTTTGAGTAACGGCCACTGTGAAATATTACCTACAAACCAAATAAATAACCACTCGGTACAAATTTTGATAACATTATGAATTTTATCGGATATCGAACCACTTTTATCTAACAGTACTTGTTTCAACTTATTGAAAAGTTCTTTTAAGGTAACGTTACCCCTCGGTGATCCTTGACTGGTTGCATTGTTAGGCCCGCTCACCTCAACATTGCCGTCACTATCAACAGATTCGCAGTCCGACTGAAACTCCCAGTTTTTAAAGTTGTAATTACTTTTCGGTTTTTTAGATTTTTGTGTTGTTTTTGTTGAAACGTGATTTTTTCGATTTTGTCCTTGTCGTAAAGAACCTTTTACTGCATCGGAGTATTCTCGGGAACTAGACGATGGTTGAGAAATATTTCGTGATGGCTCTGACGACGGCGGCATAATATTTACAGGATTTTGTGATGGCTGGGTAAATACTTGCGTGATGGGATGTGGGGAGTTATCACGTGAACTGGTCTCTGGGTACAATGTTAATGCCTTGCGGTAAGTACAGTTAAAATCCGCCATAATAAGACGTAGTTTTCGTTCTTTTTCATACACTGGGCAATCTTTTGATAAAGATGTATGTTCTCCGTCGCAATTAACACATTTTAAAGCATTTGAATCGCAAGTTTCGTGATGGCCACTGCATCTCGGGCAAACATTTTTGGTGTACGAACATTTTTTGACAGTATGACCTAATTTCCAGCAACGGATGCACTGGGATACCGGAAAAACATATTTTTCGACGTAAATCTTGAGATTGTCCACAGTAATATATGCTGGTAAATATGCTCCTTTAAAACACAACCGTACAGTTTCACTAGTAACCCACCCCTCACCTTCTTGGTTTCTTCGGTTAAGACGTTTCACAGATACTAGCTCAGCAGAATTAGGACACGAAATTTTTTCCATAATCTGTTCTTCATCGAGATCTATGTCTATATTTTTAATTAGGCCGTACGAGAACCCTACCTCCATAGCTTTATACATTCTCCATCCCAATGTTATAATTTTCTCGCAAGTTAACATTTTTTCTGCACTAAAATCATTGTTAAATTCTAAACGTAACTTATAAGGACTTAAGTATTTTATTTTTGTAATGTCACTTATCCTGTGCTCTTTCAGTAATCTGGCTAATCCGAATTGCTTCGGTAATTTTTCTAAACTTGAAACATATATCTCTATTTTATTTTGGTCTTCCTTAAGTATTTTACCGTTACGTCCAACCGTCGACCAGCCTACATCATCATCCTCTCTCGCCCGCTTGCTCGTCGGTCGCATACTTAAGGAATCTTCTTTAAATATTAAATCATTGTTATTATGCAACAAAGCCTCAGTTTGCATTGTATCCTCTCCTAAGTAACGTTCACAGTCGATGTTATCGGATAAACACGGCTCCTTCTCGTCTTGAGACATTTCTCAGTATGTTTTTATCATTCGATTCCTACATCGGTGCGCAGCTGCGCAGCGAGTGCACGGCGTAAGCGCGTGATCGTCGCACGGGTAAACAACAATGTATGAATCACTCGAAACACGGCGCGTTAATGCAGCACACAGCTACGAGCACTCCGTACGAGCGCCGCCTCGATACAAAAAATATTAAACTTTAAAGTGCTAATTTTTGTTAGAGTCAAGTGTCCAGCTAAATGGTTGTTTTACGATTTGTGAAAAAATTCAAAGTTAAAAGGAAAACTATCACAGCTAAGTAGGATTTACAGGTTTACGAGTAATAGTCAACCAACTTATATTTGCAGTTGCAATGTATTAAAGAACGGATTTTCAAGTCCAATGTTAAGTTTGTTCTTAGGATAAATTCATTCCAACTACGGAACCCTTCATTATGCGTGGTCCGACACGCACTAGGACTTTTTTATTTTATTAAATACTAGCTTCCTGGCGCGACTTCGTTCGCGTGGTGTCCTACCCCTTACCCTTCCCTACCCCTACCCTACTCCTACCCACCCCTACCCTACACGAAAAGAAAAAAAAGAAAAAAATATCGAAAAAAGATGAATCAAGCTACATAAAAAATGTCTGTCTTGATAATAAACTAAAAAATACTCTTAGAAATGAGCGTCTGACAGGTACGAACAGTTTGTATGGGATAATAAAATTGTTGCTTTTACTATTTTCCTTACAACTTCCTCATATTTTCTCACCTTTTAAACCTTCCATGGGCTTCTACAAATATTTCAAAACCAAATTTAGCCAAATCGGTCTAGCCGTTCTCGAGTTTTAGTGAGACTACCAAACGTCATTTAATTTTTATATAAATAGATAGATAGATTTAGTTCTTTTTGCTCTTTCTTGTATGATAATAAATTAATAATAATTTTGTATAATTATTGTATAAATATAATTTTGTGTAATTTTGTATATCTTATTGTTAAATTGTGCTTGGGTCAGTGGTGACCCAGTGGTAATGGCCGCGTTTTTATTTTGTGTAAATTATTTCATTACCACTGCTCGTTTTCAAATACTTCGTAGACGCGAACCTACGACAAGAAATCGCTTCGAACTTGGCAGTTTTTATATCGTATCGTAAACAAATTATTTTTGAGAAGTAAGCAAATTCGTTTATAAGATAAAAAATGACAAAAAACATAATGGAAGGATAACGTAGTAACGTTATCCTTCCATTATATTTTTTGTCATTTTTAGTCATTTTTTTTCATTGTCAGGGTTCCCTACTTGAAATCGAATGACGTGGAGATCGAATAACATTTGCTCGAAAACGTTAACTCGATAGTGAATGAAATCGATGAATTATGAGCGCGACAGTTTACTACCTCGATGCATCAAAATCTCGAATAACTATAAGCTCGAATCATCAGCATCGCGAAGGTCCATTATCTAGAAACGTCATTTCTCGAAAGACCATCTAATCGATTTACAGAATGGTTTTCAGGATATTTATTTAAGTACAATATAATGAAATAGTATATGCGTAGAAATATAAATCAACTATAATCATAATAATACAATAATTATGGTAATAAAATATCATTATAAACAAATACCTCCAGTTATTTTACCTACGAAGTAGGTAGGCAATAAACTTATCTTTGTACAGACGCCAGCAAATCAAGCTAACCGAAACTGTCAAATTTTCCCAAACAACTTTGAACCTTATTCTTTAGCGATAAAGTTGAAAAATTAAAGAAATTTGACAGATTGTAGTAGCTTGATGTGCTGGCGTCTGTACCAAATATGGAATAAATGTCAGAAGTATTAAAAAATTCAATGATAGTTTTGTATGATTTGCAATACCGGTCTCTCACAAAATCAAGTAAACCCATTTTCCTTTTATTTTCACGTAACTTCTTAATAGAGGCATTGCGTTGTCTCATTTTCTTTTTAAGTGGTGTCTTGTCTACTGCGGAACTGGCTTTTTCTATGACATTGACATTATTTTTGGCTTTTTGAATTTTTTTTTTACCACCACAACTAGTTTCATAAGTTTTACTGTACTAACTTTCTGTGGATTTAAAAGACTGAATAAAAAAGTTTTTCTTTTATTTTATTTATTTTTTATAATTATATAGTTGATTTATATTGTTTCATTAAATTGTACTCAAATAAAAATCTTTAAAACTATTCTGTAAATCGATTAGATGGTCGTTCGAGAAATGACATTTCAAGATAATGGGCCTTCGCGCTGCCGATGATTCGAGCTTATAGTTATTCGACATTTTGATGTATCAAGGTAGTAAACTGTCGCGCTCATAATTCATAGATTTCTTTTAGTATCGAGTTGACGTTTATAGCAAGTGTTATTCGATCTCACGTCATTCGATTTCAAGTAGGGAACCCATTTTGTCATTAGAGGTCGTTAACTCAATATGTTTTATTTTTTTGTAGGTAGCACTTAGCGGTAATATGAATATTATATTTAAATTTTATGTAGTCAACATCATAATCTAATATGATATGGGACAAAGGCAGACCCTTATCCAATGTTTTTTTGAGCTCGACGTAAATTGCGAAAGTAAGTTTGTTTGTTATCTTTTCACGCCTAAACCACTGAACCGATTATCCTGAATTTTTGCATATACGTTGTCAGGTGTACAGAAACGGACTTAGGGTACCTACCTTTGATCCCGAAAAAAGTGCTGTTCCCGAGGAAAACAATAATAACGTTATTATGATAATAGATGGCGCCACGTGTCTTTCGAATAAAGATTGAATTATATTAGAAATCACGGGATCGAGATTTATGCGGGTGAAACCGCGGGGTGCAGGTAGTGTTTAATAATTTTTTTTTTATTAAGAAACGATAAATTATTGTCTAATTATTACATTACAGGATAACGTATCATAAGGTCTTCGGTCTCTTCCGGGGGATTCTTAGCACCCCTTACCTCGCCGTGGTCGCAGGAAACCGTTGGAAGCGAGAAGCACAGAACCGGCCAAATTGGAGGTGCATAATTTATTTACTATACAAGTCTTGTATTAATTATTAAACACTATCTGCGTCCCGAGTGTTATTTCATTAAACACATACACACACATAAAATATAAAAAAAATATAGGTATACATATAAAATATATTTTTAAATAATTATGATATAAAAAATATAAAAAAAAACATTAAAAAATGTAAAAAATAGTAGCCCACCGGTATCGGGAACAGTGTCCAAACTACCAGAGGTCAGGGCTCCAGAGAGTAGAACCTCCTAACAATACGGGCCGTGTCCAGAAGTACCGCTTACTGAATCAAGTCTTTGATCCAGCTGCCCAACGAGAGCCTCCTTAGGTGTTGGCTATTAACACATTGGCTGTCACGACTATCGGCACAATTATCGCTGAGTCCACATTTCATATGTCGACAACCTCGCGAGCCAAGTCAAGATCAAGTTTTATTATAGGGGCTTACATGACCTAAAGCGCGGTCACTGTCGGACTGGATAGAAAAGAAAGAGTAGCGCGATGACACAACACTAGTATTTTATTGCAAAATACGAGGCAATTATTTAATTAGGTACAAAAAATCCTTTTCATTACAAAAAAACCTTTGAAGTACCAAGGGTAGCAATCCTAAGGAACCAATAGGACTAGTCCACTTTTTTTTTTTTGCGGACGGGAAATCATCGTCTGACCCTTCCCGCTCTGGGTGGAGCGGAAGGGAGTGTCAGACTCTTACTGACTAAAACCCACCCGTGTTCCTTCCTTAGCCCTTTATGTTCCGGGCCAGCGGTAACCCTTTCGGACAATCTGCGCGAGTAAGACTCGCACTTGACCGTTTTTATTTATTTATTTATTATAAGTACCTACTTATAATAAATAAATAAATAAAAACGGTGAACAAGCTGTTGGAGTACCTACTCCAACAGCTTGTTCAAGGTACTCCAACAGCTTGTTCACTAATAACATATTATATAACAGAATTTACATATTATATCTATTAGTATGGTGAATTTGACACTTAAAGAAGTAGGTACACAGCTTAGACATAAATAAAAAATACATTTGAATTTTTATTATGTGATTTAAAATAAACTAACTTATTCTCTGTTACAATGCAAGAAAAATATGATCTATTTTACTATAGAAAGACAATATAAAAGGAAAAATACAACATCAGATTTAACTTAATTAATAAATAAATAATAGATACTCAGTTTAATTTTGGTGAGATTATTATACGTAAAGGCTCTTACAAACAGGCGCGACACGCGATATAATTACACAAAGGCACGGCTCGTTGCGCGACTTGCGGTACATCTATGTCGCGCGCGATTTTATCGCGTGTCACGGCTGTTTGAAGGAGACATAAACAAAAAATAATAATAAAGAAGTAAACATTAATTGCTTGGTCATTAAATAAAAACAAAATTAATAGATAAATATGACAGAATAGTTATAATTTCAATTATAATATGTTCTTCTCTATCTACGTCTTAAGGCTCCTTGCAATAAACGTAGGTAATCAAATGTTATGAACAGTTGGGATCATGAGTTTTTTACGGAATTAGTAAAAAGAGTCGGCAAAGGTGTCAATGTTACTGCTATTGTGTATTATATTATAATTAGTCATAAATCGGTTCTTAAGGCACTGCGACCAAGGTTTGTTCTTGTTCTTTACATTGTTCTCACATGTAGAAGCATCAAGAATAATGTACCCAGGATTTTGTAATATCCTGATTTAAAAGAGTGTCTATGGAGTTTCTTGCCCGTTCTTCTCCATAGAGATCTATGTTTTGGAATTGGCAACTAGCTTCAACTTTCTGACTAACTGACAGACTATAAATTTAATTTTGACAATTCGAAAGTGCCTGTACAAGGCTTAATTGAAATTTAAAATGCTTTGAGTTTGAGTTTTGAGATGCGGACATAACAAGTAGGTATATCTGTGTGTTATCGTGTTTAGATATAGGGGAGACCAGGGATGAAAGTAACGCGGGTTGAAAGTAACAAATGACCTTACGAGTGAACGAATCGACTTGACTGTATAATCCTGTCCGCCATGTTAGTGTAGCTATTTCACCTCCCCTCCCGCCTCAGTGGCGTCTGGACGGCTGCGACGACCGGTTGTGTGTGTAATTCGTAGGTGCCAGAAATTTACGTCAAAAGTAAGTTTTTGATGTTTTTATTATTCTTGTGTATTTCTTTTATTAAATGTATATGTTTTAGTCTTGATCGCTAATATTGTTGGTTGATTATCTATCTACAATATTTCATTATCAAAAGTTGAAGTTCTTGATCGGTATTCTCAGTAAAAAAATATATTTGTCAGATTGTGGGAATTTTGGAATAAGGGGTAAAAGTAACATGTCGTTACTTTCATCCCTTATAACATCTGATACTTTTCGTATCAATTTTGTGTAATTATAGTGTTTAATTTGTGAATAATATTTGCTATATTTATTTCAGAATGCCTAACGTACACAAGAGAATCACCGATAGAGGCTTAGCCACCCTAAAGACTGTCAAATGTTCTTGTAGGTACCTTGTAGCATGTCGCTACCAGCAGAAAAGTTGTGTGTGTTTAAGTTGATTGTAAAAAGACATTTTTGTTTGTTCTTTTGTCGAATTAAAATAAGGACTGTCAAATGTTCTTGCATCTTGTAGCATGTACCTACCAGAATAAAAGTTATGTTTGTTTAAATTTGTTGAAAAAAGATATTTTATTTGTTTCTTTTGTCGAATTAAAATAAAGACTGTCAAATGTTCTTGTAACATGTAGCATGTACCTACTAGTAGAAAAGTTAAGTGTGTGTAAGTTGATTGAAAAAAGATAATTTTTATTTGTTTCTTTTGTTTAATTAAAATAAAGACTGACAAATAAATATTCTCGTACCTTGTAGCATGTACCTAATAGTAGAAAAGCTATGTTTGTTTAAATTGGTTGAAAAAGATAATTTCATATGTTTCTTTTGTCGAATTAAAACAAAAACTGTCAAATGTTCCTATATTTTGTAGCGTGTACCAGTAGGAAAGTTATGTTTGTTTAAGCCGTTGTCTTATTAATTATTTAATCATGTTTATTGTTTATTGGATTAAGTAGTTTAAGCACTACTAAGTGTTTTGTTTTGTCCAAGAGAAAGACAAGTTTTATGTTTATATCTACTATGCAGAGATTTTTATTATTTAAAGTGAAAAAGAGGTTTGATTTGTTTACAAAGTTTAACAAAAAATTGTTCTTAAATTTAAATAAGGCCTGCTAATAAATAAATGTTTCATAAATCACGTTTATTTCCTATGTTACAACCATCCCTCTTGCTTGTTACATCTATCCCTGCGGTAGGGATGAATGTAACAAACCTCCGACTCTTAAATAATTTGGTTTTAATCGAAAACCACAATCTTTTTAACAAAACTTTTTACGTCAAATTATGAAGTAAGGATATGTCCGCCTTCAAGAATTGTATTATTTTACCTAACTTAAAACACACCAAAGATATGGACACAAAACTGAAAATTGTTACGTTCATCCCTGGTCTCCCCTACAACGTGTTTTTTTTTGATATCCCATAACTCTATGGGGTCATTGTACTAATCATTATGAACAACTTTTACTAAGGGACCAAACCTGAAATCGCGAAAAAAAAATCAACCATTCCCTACATTTTGACGAGTTATGCGAACATAAATGTAGGGAACAGCTGATTTTTTTTCGTGGTTTCAGGTTTGATCCTATAGTAAAAGTTTTTTATTATGATGAGTACAATGACCCCCTAGAATTATGGGATATCAAAAAAAACACGTTGTAGATACCAAACACGTCTGTGTAGTTTCGCTACCTAATTTTATTTGACTCTGGTTCTCTGACGGATCACCTAAGTTCTCTCTGGCAAACAATCACTTCGTTTGACAGATGATTTGGCAATAACATTTTGTTGTTAATAGCCAATGAGGGTTTTCGTGAAAATTTACGACACCAGTTGTCACCACTGTGACAAGAGGTCTTCCAATATAAAATATATGATGACGTTCATCATTCGATTCATTCATTCGTTCATCATTCAGTCATGACTAAAGAAAATATAGGCTCTTTGACAGATGCCTGGACCTGACGTGTCAGTGCTACCACCTAGCGAACGTCATTTCAGAAAACCATCATTGAAAGCCACTAATCCTTTTAACAAAGCCCCATAATAGTATTTTACGATTCATTTTAGTGTCTATCATTCGTAATTAATCGCACAGAGCCTTTCTAAAATTGATGGCTTTAATTACCTACGTTACGTGGTTTAGGGTACTGTAAAGTTCATAATTAGGAAGTACTTACACAGTTTTATTAGTGAGAGAGACTAATTGTGTACATTAAACCTACACGGACTTATTATAAGAGGTTTAAACCATCGAGCCATTTTGAACTATAATCCGACAAAATAGTTCTTATTACAAAAAATGATGTTAAACCCGAGTCTAAGTTGTTGATTTTGCACTAAGAACTTTACGTTTGTCGGAATAAAGTTTAAAATACAGTAACTGGCTCAAAGGTTAAGGCTAGGTCTAAAGTTAGAACTCGTTTTGAAATACAGGGTGGCGATTTAGTCACCTACATCCGTCAGGGGGAGACTACCTGACATACTGAACAACTTTCGCTATGAATCTCATAAAGGCTCGTACACACAGGCGCGATGCGACACGCGACACAAAGGCACCGCAAGTCGCGCAACGAGTGGTGCCTTTGTGTCGCGTGTCGCGTCGCGCCTGTGTGTACGAGCCTTAATTCGTCGCTCGCATGACTAAAAGTTCTATCTCAAAGAAAGTTCTGTAAAGAATCACGAATAGAATAATGTAGCTGTCTCAACTCAAAACAGCTAAAAAATGAGGTAAGACTTGTAGTCATGTGAGCGACGAATTATCCGATTCGCAAAAAAAAAACAAATATACATACAGCCTACAGGCATTAAAATTGTCTGTCCATGTTGTATAGGAATTTATTCTTTTTTCCCCGATTTGCATATGAGTTTCATAGCGAAAGTTGTTCAGTATGACGGGTAGTATCAGCCCCTTGAAAGATGCAGGTGATTAAATCTCCACCTTGTATTTCTGCCACCAAACAGCATTTTTTTTTCAGGATGGGAAATCATCAAATGAACCCTCCCGCTCTGGGTAGAGCGGAAAGGTGTGTCAGACTCTTACTGACTAAAACCCACCCGTGTTCCTTCCTTAGCCCTTTATGTTCCGGGCCAGCGGTAACCCTTTCGGACAATCCCGCTGAATCAAACAGCATTGCTGTATGAAATAAGAAGGAAATAGAATACTCTTTCTTATATAGCTGTGGGGTTCAAGGGGCTTATGGCTAAGTAATAATAGCAGCACGGGTTGATCGACCAGGTTAAGCTAAGCTTGTCACGGTTGGTCTGTGGTGAGTGAGGTGACCATGTTTACACACCGAAACCTATGCGTGGCTTGTAAAGCACTGCGTGGCTTGTAAAGCACGTTAAGCCATTGTTCCAGGCTGTAATTTCAAACGGAAAAAGGCCAAAAAAAAAACTAACAAATTACATAACACTTTCTTTTGTTTTCGCCCAGAGCATCACGAACGCGCGACGTAAAGGTAACGTACAAACTAAGTGCGCTAACTAGCCGCCATAAAGTTTGCCATAAAGTTTGAATCGGGGTGTAATTTCGAACAATTTTTGAATCTAAAATACAGATAACTACTATTGAAGGAAAAAAAAACACTTTGTTTTACATTTTTGCGACAAGCTCAATTAACCCATAGATATAAATAAAATCTTAAAAACAAGTAAATTTTATGTGCAAAATAAGTACATATTTATGTACAGACGCCAGCACATCAAGTTACTACAATCTGTCAGATTTCTTTAATAGATTTTCAACTTTATCACCAAAGCATAAGGTTCAAATTTGATTGCGAAAATTTGACAGTTTCGGGTAGGTTGATGTGCTGGCGTCCGTACCGATTTTCAATTATAAAATAGTTCGAATTCATAGTAGGTATTTTTATCTCACGAAGCGTCGCGATCTCTGCTTGTATTTACCAATATGTACATACATAGTAAATGAACGCAATAGTATATGAACGCGCTGTGAATACATGTGTGTGTATGCGCAGGAGCTCGCGTTACCGTCCGAGATATTGGCGAAGTCGGGAGTGTGTGTGTCGTCATGTGACTCGTCTTCACGCACACATTCACATGTCATCGTGTTTGAACGCTTAGTTACCACAGGTAAAACGCGTGTCGTTTCGTGAAATAAAAATACTGTACGTTACGTTTACTCCGCGAGTTCCTGCTAAGCCACAGATCAGAATAAGACAACAAAAGATCCATCACAGTCAGTATTATAAGATCTGACATTCTTTCTTTCAAACGAGACATGTACAGACGCCAGCACATCAACCTACCCGAAACTGTAAATTTTTTCCAATCAACTTTGAACCCTATGCTTTAGCGATAAAGTTGAAAATCTATTAAAGAAATTTGACAGATTGTAGTAGCTTGACGTGCTGGCGTGTGTACCTACCTACATTTTATTTAATGATATTGTTCTGAAACTCTAATATACAATAGATACATAAGTACCTACGGTTACATTATTTAATCCCAACATGTACTCGCGATGGAAGACGAAATCACTTTCTTTTATATAACGTATCTACTTTCAAAACCTAAATATCTTACAACAAGAGAAAAATATAGAAGATTGGGCACTAGCATAGTTATTCACAACCATCCAACAGGCTACCGTGTCAAAAATGACAGTATCATGCAGTGTGAGAAAATGCAGTATCGGCACCAAACAACTCTCGGAAGAACAGCGGTCGTTTATTTTATTTAAACTGACAAAATTTACGGGTTTTAGACTTGTAAACAGCCCTCCTAAGATAACATTGATTGATGTTCGATACGGTACGGAACCGTAACGAGTGGTTGTGAATAGCTATGCTGTCATCAAAATGCAAATCGGATTTTTTTCTGCCATTGAGCGTGTTTGACAACTATCTCACTGATCTCAAATGACGTTGGGGTTTGAAAGCTTCTATTTTGTAGGTCAGGGGACATTTTTCTGACAAGCACTTACAACTCCAGTGAGGGCCACTCATCAGGGCCTAGAAAGGCAATCGCTTTCAAAGCGTTTCGTGTTTCTACTACCATTTTACCATTACATTAGCAAATAACTAAAAATATTATCAGCTTGCTACTATTAACAATGTGTAATTGCTATTGACTTGCTATCAAGAAACGATATGTAATGGTACCCTAACTTTTTCTTGTTACCCACAGTTTTGTAAGAAAAATATCTGCGCATCTACTACTTCCTAGTTTATTTTACGAGTAGGTACCTGCCGTTCTTCATAAGTTTGTGTATCGAGTAATATGTATGATTAACTTGTATTTCTCATGATAAGTGAATTATATTCTTTTTGAGAAATAAATGTCTTAAACCGTATTTCCAACAGAATTGACATAAGCTTTTCGGTAGCTAATGTCAGTCACATGCATTTTTGTTCTTTTTAGGGTTCCGCACCTTAAAAGGAAAAACGGAACCCTTATAAGATAAGTTGAAATTAATATCAAATACTCAGGGCTGCAATCCCTTGAAACAGTGAAAAAATCAGACTTCTAAGTCAACGCAATCAAAAGATACGGGCGTTTGTATTCCGCAATAAAAACCTAAATTCGTTCACAATGATGTGAACGAATTTTTTACAAAAAACTCAACAAATACCATCGAACAACCACCTTATTCGCCAGATATAGCTCCAACCGGCTTCTTTCTTTTTCCTAAACTAAAATTACCACTTCGTGGCACCCGTTTTCATTTGGTAGAAGACATAAAGGAGAATTCGCGGCGAGAACTAAACTCAATTCCGGAAAAACCGTTTAAAAATGTTTTGATGATTGGATCATTCGTTGGCGTAAGTGTATCGTTTCTGAAGAAGCATAGATACTTTCGATAACATACATTTGGATGAATAACTAACATTTTGTGTGTAATAATTGATCTTTTCCCGGTACTTTTTTGACAGAGTAGTAGCTATAAGCAGGTATATGAATATTATCGTCGTTTTGGGGATACATTTTGGAGGGAAATTTAGAAAATAATAAAACCGGGAAAAATTTTCGAGACATTTTCGAATGTAGATTCCCGTGATAAACTGCAACAAACATAAATTGCGAAATGTGAATGTTCCACACACTTCTACCTACTCCTTCGTGGAATATAGGCGTGATGTTTTGTTTTTTTATGTTCCTTAGATAAAACAATGTTTTATCTCTTTTATCGTGACGAAAAATAGACAACATACATCCATATTTTCGTTAAATGAATGAAAATGAAAGATATTTTTTTCAGGAAACCCCATAATAATATTTAAGAGTTGAAACAAACGGTTTGTTGTTTTGTAGCCCGTAGCGAAAAATATAAGACAAAAATAATGTATGTTGGATCAAAAAAAAAGGTACCGGGTTTTTGTACTTTTTCCATTGTCCTTTGTACGGAACCCGCGGTGCGTGAGTCCGACTCGCACTTGACCGGTTTTTTAGCATCGTAAGCCAGTGCTAAAAAAACCGGAATCCACCGGAAAAAACCGTCAAGTGCGAGTGTCTATCAGTATAGACATTATTCCATCACCTCAAA
This sequence comes from Luperina testacea, assembly GCA_927399505.1. NCBI lineage: Eukaryota > Metazoa > Arthropoda > Insecta > Lepidoptera > Noctuidae > Luperina > Luperina testacea. Next base: position 5,577,960 of record OV656779.1, on the reverse strand, counting down.
ACGGTGAAGGAAAACATCATGAGAAAACCGGTGCGACCTAGAACCAAAAATTCGAAGAATTGTGACAACTACCAACTCGCATTAGGCCCACGTGGTGCATTACCGCATTTACCGCCCACTCCCTTTCACCGAGAGGAGGCCTGTGTCCCAGAAGTGGGGAACATTATTATTTTTATTATTATTTCTTCATCAATCAAGTAATAAAGACTCACAATCACTAGGCATACAATGTCAATAGCAATTATTACACATATAAAGGCTCCTGCAAACAGGCGCGACGCGCGACGCGAATCGCGCGCGACACAAAGGCACCGCTCGTTGCGCGCCTTGCGATGCCTTTGTGTCGTGCGCGATTTTATCGCGTGTCGCGGCTGTTTGAAGGAACCATAAACAAAAAATAATAATTAGGTAATAAAAAAGAAATTGGTTGGTCATAAAACAAAAACAAAATAAATAGATAAATATGACAGAATAGTTATAATTTTAATTATAATATATTTTAAATATAGGCTGATTATGTTATGTAGCACTGATAGAATGCTTTGTCGTTGCCCCTTAGGTCCTATAATTCTATAGTCTTTTGTCTTTTTGACAATACCACCTGCGATTACTAATCAAATATCGGAAACGAGGGCATTACCGCATACCTATTAGCGTTCATTGAAACGACTAGTAGGAACTGTTTAAAGTTACGATACATACCATAATGATAGGGAGTAAGGACGTTATTAGCTCGGCAATCAATTACCAGAGTGAGCACACGCACGAATGAACTAAGGGCTTCGTCCGTACTGCTGGTCGATTCTGTAAAATCTCACCGTGAAAACTCAGGTGAAGTGAGTTTGTTTTTGCTAGGAATTGACACTATTGACAGCTCACTCCACGCTCACTTCACCTAAGTTTTCACGGTGAGATTTTACAGAATAACACCGCTGATAGATGGGTGTTAAACAAGTGAAATATGCGTGTATGATCTTTACTGCTATTAGCCGTTAATCCGATAACTTCGGTTCAACTTTGGTGAAGTGAGCTGTCATTCCACCTGATGCCTAGGGATTGATACTATTGACAGCTCACTTCAAACTCCCTTATCCCAGAATAGATCGGGTATTTTTAAGAAGAGACCACAAATCGGCAAACGTTGGGTAAGACGGCCTCAGGGAAGATAAGGCGACAACTCGAGCAGGATGGCTTGTAGCAGCTGGTTGAGAGTAGGGAAACTCAATTTATTTTACTTGACACTAAATCCACAGCCTTTGCTTACTAGCTCTGCAAGCTATGACCTAAGTAAATCCTTTGCTGTCAGAAATTGAGTACCCCTTACTCAATTAAAGCCGTTTGTAAGAAGTCCGACTTACCCTGGCCAATCAGTACCTACCGCTTCCACATTTCCATGGAAGCGGTAAGTACTGATTGGCCAGGGTGAGTCGGAATAAAGACTGTTCACAGTTACAGAGTATAGCTAAATGCTACAAAGCTCGTACCAACACAATTATTAAGATAAAAACAGATTAGGAACGAAGTTGATTGTCTGTTCACATCATGATCATCACCGATGGTTCTCTAGCCTATGATCATATGGTATTTTATTTATTTACACTTTATTAAATTCATTCGTCGTCGTAATATAAAAAAAAAAAACGTCCTACGCGTCATAAAGCCAGTTTGGTCCTGCAACCCTTTCAAATCGAAAGCTCTAACAAGTTTAAATTAAGAACTAGTTCCTGAACGGCGCGCGGCGGCACATAACACAAACTGCGCCAAAAAAATTAAAAAAGTAAAGGTAATTGGTACCAAAGAAGGTACGGCCGCGGTATGTGTATAGAGTTGGTGATACCGCTCTTTGAAATTAAGTTTGGTTGAAAATTTTGGAGTTTTTTTACGTGAAAGTTTAGACAATATACTGATGCATAATTATGTTTTATTTCTTTCTCTTTATTAAAAGATAAGGAGTAGTAAGAAGGAGTATAATAATTTGTTAAAAATATTAACTTTCATCTATTACACAATTTGATCATCGTCAAAAATAAACAAGATAAAAGAATTGTATTGACAGTAAATTACTGAGGAAACTTAAATAATATAATTTACTGTAGGTACAAACATTGAAACAAACTTCTGTCTATTTACTAACTCTTGTTCGGAGAAATTTTGTTACCGTTGGCTTTGTTTACAAAATCATAATATTTCTTTAGGCACTAATACCTATTATGTTTCTTTAGTACCTAAAAGAACCAGTTTATTGTAGTACCTAAAGAAATCAGTAGAATAGTAGGTAAAATGAATTAAGATATTTTTATACTTCTAATAGTTCACTAATCACGGGTCACATCAGCCGCATGCAGGATGAACGCTGGCCAAAAGACTCCACACAATGGGTGCCTTAAGATGGAGGACGCCACCGAGGTTGGCCCAGAAAGCGGTGGCGAGATGATCAGAACGCGTACCGCGCGGACTGGTTCGAAGTGGCGCGGGAATAGTGTTCCTGGAAGGACTTGGGGGAGGCCTTTGCCCAGAAGTGAACAAGTATAGGCTTAACAAAAAAAAAAAAACAAAGAAATCACTAGTTTGGTGACAGAAACTAAAACGGAATTTAAGTGGTTGAAGAACACCAAAATAGACACAGAAGTTTTAGTGTTATTACGCCTGGGCGTCCCTCAAAGTGTTAATTAGCTATTAGTGTTTCAGCTGCTTGCTGCTTCTGTAAAAATCTCACCGTGAAAACTTAGGTGAAGTGAGTTTGCTATTGCTACGAATTGACACTCCGCTCACTCTACGCTCACTTCACCTAAGTTTTCACGGTGAGATTTTTACAGAATAGCACCGCTGGACTAGAAATCAAACAGCTATGGCACAAAGAATTCTGAGAAGGCCAGAAAGAACCAAGGTTTCCTGTATATAATTAATCATTACAACTCAATCCAAATCCAATGATCCAATGGTCTCCCTGCTAAATTTCCCGGAAATCTAATAATTTGTTAAGGGATAAAGCTTAAAACTTGGAATTTATTCAAATGATCCGAATCGTAAATTTATTTGACCGGCGCGAAATTATCAAGGCCCCTTGTATTTGACCATCTTATTTATATTCATTAGTTTGTATAGATAATGAAACTTTGATTATCCAGGCCTGGGGATATTTTGGTTTGCGGATTTCTCTTCAACTTATTAGCTGGCTTTTCCATTTTCAGCGAATTTATGGCGGGATTCGTGATTGATTTTGTTTTAATAAGTTTGTTCATTTTGATTGCGAGTTTGTTTTTCATTTAGATAAGGATTGCGTTTTGGTGAGCATGGCACTGGTGAAGTTGAGTAATGACTTAACTATGCATTTTATTTGGGCTTTCAAAGTGTTAATATAAAAAGATTAAATGAAACAGCGGGGTAATTGCATAACACACTATCAGTAGCAATGGGTTTTCTTTTGACAGTTCAACAACATTATTATTATTGTTAATAATAATGTTGTTGTTGTTATGTTGTTGTTCAACAACATTATTTACGTTGTTGAGCAGAATAATTTTTCGAACATACATGTAGCTATTATGGATTAGCAATATTCTTAAAAAATATTCAGATTGAGATAGATAGTGTGTTACGCAATTAGGGAACAGGATTTTTACAAATATGTATGTCAAAGTACAGACGCCAGCACATCAAGCTACCCGAAACTGTCAAATTTTCCCAATCAATTTTGAACCTTATGCTTTAGCGATAAAGTTGAAAATCTGCTAAAGAAATTTGATAGATTGTAGTAGGTTGATGTGCTGGCGTCTGTACATAAAGTCATGCATCTTTCTTTTCAGAAACTACAGAAAGCCACCTGCTACGATCTTTACATAAAAGAAATTCTATTAATTTCTATTTTTTCCCAATAGTATGTCCAAATAAGATAACTGAAACTTATCCCTAGGTAATGAAACAGGCCGTCAATTTAATATTATAGAGCATACAGTTAAATTAATATCTGGTCAAAATAAGCAGTAGGTACAACAATAATAAGTACACAGCATGTCTATTTCATGCATGATGAAGGCCAATTTATAATATATAATAATATTATATATAATATAATATTATTATCAATATTTTCCTTATACAACGCAAAAATATTGCTGTAAGAAAAATATGGACACAAAAGACTAATGAAGGCTTAGTGACGATATTTTTGGAGATGATTGAGTAAATTGCTGTCTACTATGAAATATCAATGAATCATGTGGTTTAAAGGATGGTATCTTTATTTTTTCGTCTGGTAATTGCTGTTGTATTATTGAGAAAATTGCTGAGAAATGTTTTAGTACTTGGTGTTGTCAAAACAAGTTGTAATCGTTAAATCTACTTTTATTATTGAGAAGCGTTGTCCATTAATAATAACAAGAGAAATAAATAAAACATTAAACACCGAAGCTGCAAAAAAAAAAACGTCTGGAAAAAATACGCACAATTTTTCGCACGAGTAGATAAGTTGGGTGTTGATTTATGTTTTTGTTAAAATATATCGAAAGGTCGTGACCGCAAAAAGTCTATTATAAGCAAGTTTGTTAGCTTTGTCAAATTTTGGTGTACATTCTAACTGTGTAGTAAGACAAAAGCTTGTTGAATTAAAACATATTTTATATTACTTAATTCAAAATAACCTAAGAATTGTCACCATGCAGATTTTTGTATTGATACTCCTATATTTTTCACCCTAGCACGATAAATAATTAACACCAAATTACACAAAAATCAATCAACACACACCAAATTACAAAAAAAGTCTCGTCACTAAAAAGATTATAATCAAAAATACTCGGTCACAACAACTCTATAGAATTCCCTCCACCTTTCTACCGCACTCCTCTCCGAGACAGTCACTTCCGGTCTCTATAAAAATGTTTGTGCATTTGTCTGAAGCTATCACTGCAACCTACGCCGGCTGATACGCCATACCAAGCTGTAGAAACATGAAGACTTTTGTAAGTGATCAATATTTTTTCTTTAAAGTGATATAAGTGCGTGTTGTGACTCATAGATGGCGCTAGTGGATTTTGGATTTTTATTGAATTTTGGTGATCATATATTTTCAGTGATTTTGTTTTGGATTGTTATTGGAAGTTAAATTATAACTTGCACTCTAATAATATATTATTTAGTACGGTTTTTATGATGTATTCATAAAAAGCTCTGTGATTTTATAACGGTTCCAAGTCTAGAACTACAATTATCTAATACTAAACTGTATCAAACAAGCTTCCAAAATGCATTATCGCCATCTAATTAAGTAGTTGAAAACCGTTTTATAAGTGTAACTATAATAATCGCGAATTCATAACAATATATTACAATACTACATATATACCTAGTGACTATTATAATTCAAAAGTGCTCCCAAAAATTACCCAGGAAACTAACACAAAATCGTGACAAATCATGACAAGCATTTTGATAAGTCTATTTGACTTATCAAAACCGCAGAACTGATAACTACTAAGGATATCACAAAACAAACGGCGACAAACCACAAGCATTTAAAACAACACGGTTAAACCACCACATTCATTCCTTTGTCTAATAAAATACCATTACAATAGACTTTTGATTACAATCGAAATTACAGTTTTGTCACGATAAAGATATCTTTTTGTTACAAAACGTTTTTGTTACGTGGAATAAAGGCAATCATTATACCCATCTAGGTAATAATGTAGAAGCTGGTGTTATTAAAACAGTGGAAAAAATGCTAGATAGCACGGATTTTAGTGTTGATAATGATACAAGTTTCGTTGTTCAATGTGATCCTAGTTTTGATATTAATGTTGAATTGGATCAGGATAGTACCTAAGTTAAAAGAAAGGATGCTAGCATATTAGTAGAAGGAGATAATCAAAATGTATCTACGAAGTGTCTAATCATGTGAGAAATTAAATTTCATAAACGTTACTGTCATAATTCTGTCCTTACCTCAATTTGGCTTCTTCTTCCTCTTTGAGCCGTTATGTCAGAATTCATCCTCTTCCTAACCATACTATGTTTCACACAATCGTTCAGCATAAGACAGAAAGCTTGGCTAAGCTTACAACAAGATTTAGAAAAATATTATAGGTATTACAATCAATATTAAAAGTGATATTCTTATTAAATGGGAAAATATCCGAAATGTATCCCAGTAAAAGTTGTTCCAAAATAGAAATGGGACTTGATCCAGAAACATTAAAAACTTTGATGGGTCATAATAATATGGAAGTAACAAACAATTATACAGAAATTAATTAAAACAACTCAACGGACAAGAACGAGTATTAAATTAACATAATCACATCATCAATCAATTTCATAGTTTCGAGTAGACAAGTTGTTATGTAATTTTATTAGCTACTTCAGGAAATTTTATTTTGCCATCAAAAAACATCTTTGACTACCATATCGTGATACAGATAGAGTTCAAATTTCAATGGTTTTTAAGTTTCGACAGTAGATGTTTTAGTTTTATGGTAATCAATGTCTGACTTACATTGTGTTGCCCTTTAGAAATTTATAACTTTGTAGATATTAACAGACTGGAGATTGATAGCAAATATCGTTAAAAGCTAGTTCAATATTGTTCCTTTGAAGAATTTTTAGAGTCTTCTTTATACTAGTTTTTGGCAAACTTTTAATTAAAATCTGCCTTTGTCTGGACAAGTTAGTTTTATATAATTAACTTTTCAATAAAAAAAAAACAATTAATTTAACTTGTTCGCCTTCAGGGACACCTTCAAATAGTTCTTTTGATAGCAATCACTATTTCTAAGAAAACGTGTGACTTTCAGAACTTTCTAATAAGCTTTTAATGAATTTCGTTATAAATAATGCCAATAATGATTGTGCATGTAACATTTTAATCTTATTTACAAATCAGTGCGTCGAACTTGGACCGGTTTTGCAAGGAATAAGTAAAAGGGATAACACCTTCACTATCTCTAAGACCAGTTTTTGAGACACTGGCTACCTTTCTCTTTCATTATATGCGTTAACTCTCCATGTTTTGCCTTTAAGAGATTAGTAGATTGCCAAGCAAAATTACCTCTTACGGAATCCATTTGTACTCGTTTGCAGAGTCAAACTTCACAAGATTTATAAAATGTCGCAGATGCTAACACTCTCGCAAATTAAGTTTACCATAATAATATACTGTGGCGTTATCTCATTAGTGAAATGTAAATGAACTACAGCTCTGGCTTAGAGGCCCAAAACTTCCTACACTTATGAGTCCAGATAGGAGGGATCTATTACCTCGTAAACCTGGAATTTCCTCAAGATAATTTGTGACAGCCATAACTTGGGCTATCCCGTCTCACATAGACATAGCCTCACATATAACCTTGGCATTCTTCCCTTACATTCCGTCTAGTTACCGGTGCTTTTAACGGGAATATATAGTCCATAAACTTACCCAAGTTCTTATTCATGAAGAAAATACTCTGATTTATTATACGTATCCTACACTAGATTTTTTGGAAGACAAATATCCTTCGGTAAACTTTCAGTTGTAATAACATTTGGTCTAAAAAATTAATCCGTTGTTCTATAGCAAATAGTTGGAAATTCTTATAGTTGTCAAGTTTAATCTCCAGCCCGATCTGTTTTTCTTTCTCTTCTAAGAAATTTGTTTTATATCATAATCCTATTAGTTTACTGGTTAAAGCTGCTTCTCATCTATCTGATATTAATCATCTTTTGTGAAATTCACGGTTACGGAGGCACATTTCTAAGGCACATAAGATGAAGTTTTCTTAGATACAGCTTCCATTCCATCAGACTTATTAATAACAAGTAAAACATGGAATGCATTTGTTTTCAGTCTCTTTTAGCCAGTCTGTATACAGTCTTTATAATCCCACTCAAAGCGCTTACCCGCAGTCAAGTCTTCTAAATTCATTGCCCTATACTTTGCCTCATATAGCACCCACGTTGGTATTGTTCCAAACTTTTGTTACCCATTTGAACAATTTCAACACCTCATTTAGCGCACCTTATTCGTCTGATCGTGTGCTGGCAGAGTGCCCGAAACTATTTCGTGGGTTTATTAAGCAGATTCCTTATGAAATAGGTTGAGTAGAAATTATTATGCGGATTTTTTTACATAAAGTTTATCTTTGAAACAGAAAGTTTCCTGTTTTCAAAACATTTTTTTTTGTGAAACATTTCAATGCTTAGAGAAGTAGACAGTCTGTTATAGCTGCAGATGAAATAGGTAGTCAACCATAGTAGAACTGTTTTTTTAGTTAGTTACATGTTATTAAGTTTCCTTAAAGAACAGCCTTCGAGTTTTCGCTAAGAGTAGCAGCGGCGCGCGGCGTCCGCCTGTCTGCTAAGTGCTAAGAACTAACTGCAATCAGCAGTATATGTCAGGCTGTCTGTCATCCGCGAAATTTATCGCAATTTTTTTTCTGTCCATTGTTTATATTGGGGGTTCAATAAGCACATCTTTAGAATATACCTAAATCATTATGGCATTTTCATCAATAGATTTCAGATACACTAGAATAAAGAAGAGAATTGTAAGATTAAAAGAATTTTAATAAATTCCCGAAATAAGAACTTCTTAACCAGTATTATTCCATTCCACTATATTTACAACGAGAACAAGCACGGAAATCATACCGATAAAGCAAAGTCGTCTCAGTCTCAGCATACAAAAGTAGTACGTTGAGAAATTCTACGCTAGAATAACTCGGATACTATTTGTGCCTTTTTTGCTCTCCGCTAAGGAAATTGCAAAACCGATTCTGGCACAATTCCCTTCCAACATAATTCGTTATTTATTACGTTGCATTACATAAATATGACATTGTGTTAAATCTGAAAGTTCAATGGCACAAAGGAATCAATTTTTCGGTGAAAAAATTCGGTGAACGAGTGGTTTTTGTGTGAGCCGTTTTTTGTGTTTCCATTCCAACGATTGCATAGTATAAAGTGTACTTAAAATAATGTTATGCAAATTCTTCTATGTATAGCGTTTTTTTGATACTGTGACATAGTTAAATGGTTCTAGTAGACTGTCCCCATTGGAGTTCATCAATACTTGCTCTGATTTTCAGATTCATATTTCTCGGCATCAATTTTTAATCAACCATGGCTCCATGAGCAAATATTGCTTCCTTATTTATTGCAAAATATTTGTCGATTTACATCTCGGCTCTTCAAATAATACAGTATTGTCCGCGTTGATTTGCGAGAATTGAAAAGATTTAATTTCTTTCGTTTTTTATGAAAATATGCCATTGTCTTTAAACATTTCATCTAGTATTTTCCCGGGATTCTAATAATTCAAGTATTGTAATGAGAATTTATATTTACTGCTGCCTCCTATATCCAATTAAAATCGCAAGTCTTTATTCCGCAATACGAAGGTTTTAAAATCTCATTTTTTATACATACATTTAGCATCACACGTGAAACATGTGAACATTATCAAAAGATAAATCTTCCTCTTAGAAAATGTACTGATCACATGGACACTTTCACAAAACAAAACATCATCAAATCCATCGCTAAAAAACACAGCTGGCAGTAAGTAGTAGGAAACTATTTGAGTCGCCAGAGAAAGACGAACATTCAACATAACACGGATACGGAAACACGTAATGTTACAGTGGAGGTGAACATTAAAAGATCATTAAATCGTCCACTGTTACATCAATGTTGGCAAACCCTGATTGCACAGAGAAATTTACTACACATAGTGTTGAGATAGAGTGTTCGTATGATCTAGCTCGGTCTATAATTTTAGAAGTTATGTAGGTAGATAATGTGGATGATAGTGAGGTTATTATGAAACTTGTTGATCTAACAAGAGTGAAAGGATTTCTAAATAGCAATTTAGTAGCTGTCTACTTAAATAACGTTTTAGAAATATCTTCTATTGGTCAGAAAACATATTACGTTAAATATAACACATATTTATTAGTCTTCTCTTTAGTCATCAATTATTTCAAACTCAACTAAAGTTTTAATTGGGTATTTTATTTATAAAAAGGATTTTGTGTTCGAAGAAAACTTTTATCACCAGTTTTTAGAGAGAGATAAGTAGAATATCTATGGCTTTATTGTATACTAGTCGCCAGAATTTAGTTACAATATGACAAAAAAACAACCAGTCTTGTTGCTAATGACTGGAAAACTAAACGAGATTAAAGACATCCGCAATAATCACAATACAGAATCAGCAGTAATGTTTCTATAGCCACCATTTTTTGCTCTGAAGAACATAATACAAACAAAATAACTGTATTAAGAGCTCTTGTGGGTATAAAACCAATTAATTTGACTATGAAGAAGTAGGTAGAAAGGCAGTGAACGTACAGTGAAAGGAGATTGTATGACACTCAATACATCCTTTTTTTAAAACATGTTATACCTAAAATAGAGCAATTCAGAAAGTAACTGCGCTAACATAACCAGATCACGCTCTTATTACATCAGCGTCATCATTAATTGCTAGTTAAGCGTTCACTGACATTCCGATTTCGAAATCATTAATCGATGCCTTAAACGTAGATGCTAACAATGGCCGACATCTAGTCGAAGCTTATTTAAAATAGGTACGGAAATGTAATTATGGATACGACTATCACCGCCACCTGTCACCTTATGTTGTCATCTGACATTATGCAGAGCTGAGGCCCTTTGAGCTAAGGCATTAAAATCTTTGTTTTCTGCTTTTTATAGTTTTATAGTGTATTTTTTTTTGTTGTAATGCCAATAGACTCAGGTTTCTTTCTTTCTAAGAAAAAGAAGACTAGAATTGGTAGTTTTCATTGCTACTGCTAATGATTTCTTTGTTAGTGATAATAGATATCTTATGTCCAGGGAAAGAAAAGTGGTGGTAATTTTGGCACCACTTACGCTTATACTACGTTAATCAATTCTGAATACCTCCGTCGTCCACATACTGGCTGTAATGTTCAATTCGTCTAAATATTATAAAATAAATATGCTAGTTTATCATTAACAGATTCACTGTCCATAAAGTAGACACAATAGTTAAACAATCAACATGAATCATATATGATTCATGGGACAGGGAAGCTGTTAAGTATCAAGCATTGATATGAACGGTGACTTCTGTTGCTTTAACAAACTTGTTGCAATAAAAACTCTTTAGGTAGTAAAAACTGATCAAAAAAACGTTATTCTTTTTACTTTTAGTTCGTCTAGCGGACTCGTGATCTAATTTAGATAATGTAGGCTGTTGTATGCTGATTACAGAACCAAGTAAAGCATGCAATTTGGTCGTAAATTTCTTTCGATGTATTAAATAAAAACCACAAGGCATAAAACGCCGAAAAAAACGTTTATACCCTTTAAATTTTAACTTTATTTTATTTTTATTATTTGTTGCTATAGCAGCAACAGAAATACATCATCTGTGAAAATTTCAACTGTCTAGCTATCACAGTTCATGAGATACAGCCTGGTAACAGACAGACAGACGGACAGTGGAGTCTTAGTAATAGGGTCCCGTTTTTACCCTTTGGATACGGAACCCTAAAAATGATGACTAAAATTAAGTAATTGAATGCTTTTGTTTTGGAAACGACCGAAGTCGTTTTTAAAAATAATTTAGATGGTTTAAAAGGTCTGGGCAAACTAAAGCTAAGGGTGAAAATGCTTGATTAACAAACGTTTTTTATTTAGGATAAACCCATAATTGAGCAATATACAAAACTATGGGATCTGTGTACACGAGTTTTAATTGTAAACAGCACCCTAATAGCGTAACAAACTACCAATCTGAATCTGAATCACTTTGATTGACATTACTAATCTATTGCTTCATAATTATGTTCGAAAAATTTGTCTGCTCAACAACGTAAATAACGCAATGAATGTTGTTGAACTGTCAAAGTGAAACCCATTGCTACTGTTTTAAAATTATTTACAATGCGTGCCACGAAAGATGAGACTTGACCCCGCCTCCCCCGCTCTTTCCGCCGCCTCTATGACGTCCGGTCCCGTCCCGCACTCAGACCTCATACCGCTAAAGATACCCAAAATCGTGTTCTGCGCATGTCAAACCACGTGGTGTGTCAAGTCTCATCTTTCGTGGCACGCATTGTACTCCCCTTTTATTCCAAAAGCTTTAGAATCTACTACCGAAAAAAAAACGGAAATTTAACACAATTACACTCTACAGCGTTTGTCCGAGTCAATTCACGAAACAAGCCTTAAAAAGGTTACTCCAAAAGTAATTGTGAAAGTTGTTTTCAGTGTTTTTTATTATTCCAACTTCGTAATTAAGGCGTTCATTCAGTTCAAATTACCTATTAAGGCACCGGTTGTTAAGCTGATTTGCTTCTTTTGTTTTTAATTATCCTTCTGGTATTATGAAATCTGTCCGTTCATTATCATCTGCCTCGGCTTTTCCCAATTATTTTGGGGTCGGCTTCCAGTCTAACCGGATGCAACTGAATACCAGTATTTCACATGGAGCGATGGCTTATTTGACCTCCATAACCCAGATATTGGGTAATACGATACCCCTTGGTAAGACTGGTTGTCAGACATCTGAAATTTAAATAAGTCCGTTCATTGTACTAAATGAATTTTAATGGCCTTTTTCGGTCTTTGAAGTCTGTTTAAGAATGATTTCAATTATTTTGGGCACGTTTTTTGAATTCAGAGAGTTTCTAAATGCTTTGGGTTGCTGTTCACGGGTTATTCAATTGAAAATATCGCATAAATATTATTTTATTACTGTGACGATTTTTTTCGTTGCATATACGCTGTATAACACGATAAATAGAGTAGGTATTAACATTGTTAACCCAGACATAAAGATCCCAACAAAAACGTTATGTTATCCTAAAACATTTATTTTGAAAGAAAGCATCAATACTTATCACCCTTTTTTTTCTTTCCAGGTGTGTTTGTTGCTGGCAGTTGCCTCTTGCAAGGCCGGGATCGGTTACTCTAACGAAATAGCAGGAGATGGTGGTCATGGAGGCTCTGGATACGAATATTCAGCACCAAGCGGCGGTGGAGGCGGTGACTTCTCAGGCGGACAAGGACACAGTCTAGCAGGACTTGGCGGACAAAGTTTTGGAGACGGCGGCGGCGGCCATGATTTCTCAGGCGGCCAAACCCATACTCTCGCTTTATCCCAAGGTCACGACGGAGGCCAAGGGTTCAGCGGATTTGGTGGCCAAATCCACGGAGACTTCGGAGGCGGCAACGGCGGTGGTCATGCCCAATTTGCTGTACATGACGGCGGCAATCAGGGAGGTCAGGATTTTAGTGGAGATTCGTATCTTTTAGCTGCTCAAGAATCTGGTCACCATGGACAAAGCGACGGTGGTTCTCAGTTTGATGGAGGACACGCTTTTGGCGGCCAAGGACAAGGCGGACATGACTTCGGAGGCCAAGGAGGACATGACTTCGGAGGCCAAGGACAAGGTGGACATAGTTTTGGTGGTCAGGGAAATGGCGGACATGACTTCGGTGGCCAGGGACAAGGCGGACATGACTTCGGAGGCCAGGAACAAGGTGGACACGACTTCGGTGGCCAAGGACAGGGCGGTCACGGATTTGGCGGCCAAAGCGAAGGTGTGCATGGATTCGGACCCGGCTCCTTCACACTTCACGACGGTGGTCAGGAATACGGACAAGGTGACGGCCAGGATTTCGGCGGTGGTGAAGCTACCCTTGTTGGCACACACGTTGATGAAGAGCACCCCGTGGAAGTACCCAACTACAAACATGTTACGTTCCGCATTCCTAAGACCGTTCACATTAATGTCCCCAAACCAATTCTGATCGGTGTGCCTCATCCTTACCCAGTTAAGGTTCCCGTCAACAAGCCTGTTGCTTTCCCCGTTGAGACTGAAATCTCAATCCCCATTGAAAAGGTTGTGCCATACCCTGTAGTCAAGCACGTCCCCTACCCCGTTGAGAAGCACGTGCCAATTAAGGTCGAGAAGACTGTCACAGTGCACGTGCCGCAGCCTTACCCTGTTAAGATCCCCGTGTACAAAACCATCCACCATCATAAGGAGCATTAAGGAGTAGTAACAAATGATGTTCTTTGGAGGAATTAACAATTTTTCTTCTAGTTCAAACTAAGATTTGTATATTTTTATCTGTTTCACAACCATAAGTCTGATTTTATCATGTGGAAAACTTCAAAGAGGGAAACACGTTATTTTGTTGACCCTATTTTATAAAAAAATGAGAAAGGAATTGTTAAATTTTTCAAAGAGCTTGAAAATTGAGTGCCTTGTAAATAATTGTTGTTATTAATTTTAAGTCATTTTCAACTGTCTTCATGTTGTAGTTGATTTATTTATTGTATGTTGTTGTTGTTGTTACTGTTGTTATTGTTGTTGTTTTGTATGATATGTTGATTATACGTTTACGATTGTTAAAGATTTACTTTGTTGTCTTTATTTATTTCTCTGGTGATTTTGAACGAACAAATGGAGTTATTATGCAATGCAACATGCATTGGAATGTTGGAAAGCATTGTTAATTTACTTTGTTCTTAAAGCCTCATTCTACTTAATCTTTAGACATAATACTCTACTAGATTTATTTATTATCAGAACTCATTTTAATGATTACGACTCATATAATTTGAGAAAAAAGTTGTCTTTTAAAATTAAGATCTGTGATTATAATCAAAAGGAACCGCATTGTATTGTGTCTACTAATATGAATTTAGTAGCTAAACTCAATGACAGAGATGCTGCTTATGAAACACACAAAAATCTTTCAGTCATTGATACAATTCCTCCGACGATCGTATAAGAATAAATGCATAATAAATAAATAATAATACATATTATTAATATTTAAAAATATAATTTATATGTACCTATTTAGTTTAATAAAGGAAATAATAATATCACAAAAAAATAATGAAAATAATGACTCGGCGATCATTGTGCCGATAGTCGTGACAGCCAATGGTTTAATAGCCAATAGCCTCGACCAACACCTAAGGAGGCTCTCGTTGGGCATCTGGATCAAGGGCTTGATTCAGAAAGCGCTACTTCTGGACACGGCCCGCATTGTTAGGAGGTTCCTCTCTCTGGAGCCCTGACCGCCGGTAGCTTAGACCCTGTTCCCGATACCGGTGGGCTACTATTTTTTTATATTTTTAAATGTTTTTATATTAATATTTAAAAATATAATTTATATGCATTTAGCATTTATATGCATAAATGAAAGTAATATTAGAATAATAGAATTAATGTATAATATCACAGTATAACCAGCCTATAACAGTCCCACTGCTGTAGGACACAGGCCTCCTCTCTGTAAGAGGGATTGGGCCGTAATCCACCTCGCGGGCCCAGTGCCTGTTGATATAGATGTCACATGTCTTCGAATTTTGGTTCTAGGACATGCCGGTTGCCTCACGATGCTTTCCTTCACCGTTTTAAGAGCAGTGGTGATGAAATAATTCACACAAAGGAAAGCGCCTGCTTGGATTCGAACCTACGACCTACAACTCAGTCGCAGCCGTTATCACTGGGCCACCACAGTGTACCTAACTTCTGACACTGGTTCATCAGGAGCGTTTTCGCAGACCAGGAGCCGTATTATGAAGTTAGTGTGAAAGCCATCACAGTTCCGTATTGCGAAAATGAGGGTTTTCATGAAAATTCACGCCACTAATTGGCGCCACTTTGACAAGAGGTCTTTTCGACAATATTATGACTTTCATCATTAGATTCGTTCATCAGTCGTTTCATTGGTTCGTTCATTATTCAGTCACGACTAAAGAAAATATAGACGGTTTAACACTTTTGACAGGTAGGTACCTGGACCGGACGTCATAGTGCTGCCACCTAGTGAACGTCATTTCAGAAAACCCTCATTGAAATGATACTATGAGTACCTACTGTATTGCTCCATCTTTCTTTCGCACTGAAACAATATGGGATCTTAATCGTCATAATTCGGTGTCTGGTGCTGTAAGTTGCGATGAACCACTGTAAGTAGTTCACTAGTAACATTTTGGAAACTCTTTCAACCATTGGCTCAAAAACGCTTCAAAAAGGAAACTACCGCGCACGTGATTTAACAAAGAATAGGTGGCAATAGAAAAGAAATAAACAAAACTTAACAAAAGCAAATGTAGAACTGAGAATAAAAACTTTATGTAACTAAATTAGTATACAAAATAGTGCAGAAGGTCTCCTCCATGCAACGAGCGAAAATAGGCGCACTTGAACTTTTAATTCTATTCGGTAACTTGACAGTTGAAGGGGTACAAGTTACTGTCGAAAAAAGGAAGTGAGTTGAAAAAAGAATGAGCGAAATTGAATAAACTTTGAAAATGCATAGTTGAATTTATATACGCAAAGTTAGAAACTAAAGCATTATGGTGTCATATTTTGTGGTTTTAGGATTAGTCAAATCATTATTTGCGATATTCACATTCACATTTTCTGGGCAATTCACCTATTTTTACCATTCATTCTATTTGCAAATTCGTTCACTACCCGAACACTATAATTTTAGTGTGGTAACATTATTATTTTTCTTCGAACTGTAAATTAACTGGATACGATTAAAGGCTCGTACACACAGGCGCGACGCGACACGCGACACAAAGGCACCGCAAGTCGCGCAACGAGCGCGGCGGTGCCTTTGTGTCGCGCGCGATTCGCGTCGCGCGTCGCGCCTGTTTGCAGGAGCCTTAAAGTAAAAGTATATGAGAGATCTCAAACAAATGCCTGTCGCGAGTACGCTAGCACCCGCTGTACGCGAAGCGTGTCTATGCGTATGTGCGTTTTCTCTCAAAGTCAAAGCATTTATTTCAAATAGGTACATAAAAGGCACTTTTGAACGTCAAAAATTACAACAAAATAGAATTGATTCTAGGCGCCAATTCCAAAAGGTAGTTTTCGTATGGAGAATTCTAGACAAGAAGCTCCACCGTTACTATTTTAAAATGTTTTACAATATTTTATATACATTAATTATATTGTTGGAGTCTTCAGGATAGCAAGTTAAACACGTATGTTGCAGGGAATAATTGCTCATTTTATTCGTAAAAATCATTTCTTATATTCTATTATGGAACATATAATTTGTGTTAGGCTCACTAAGTAACAATATTTAACCGACCAATGGGAGAACATTGGTTTCACAGGACGATCTTTGAAGAACGGGCACCCATCTCTTTCTCGCGCGTGCGCGACGTATTGCGCCGTCTGTACGCACACTATAAATATTGCCGGCGCTGGCGCATCTCGTCAGTACGTATTTGCTTCCGAGGCTGGCATGTCGTCTGTTCGTGCGGCGAATGTTTATGTGGCGCAGACGTAAGTATGTGGATACGCGAGTCCCACAATATAATAATAATATGTGAAGACGATGAACCTAAAACAAAATTACTATACCACAATAGGTAAAAGAATTAAAAATGAAACCATGATATATAAATTAATTATCTCATTGTATGGACTCGACCTTCTCTCCTAGTCTGTGGTATGTAAGTATTCGCTTCCTGCTATTTCAACATAACGTGGCTGTTACCTTTTGTGCCTGATCAACACTGATGAAATAAAATTGTTTATTACGGAAACATGTTTGTGTATTCGGCTGTATGAGCAGAATAAATTTCAGTTGCAGGTAATTGCTATAAAATGTAACGTGAAAATGTGTTGCTGGGTGAAAGTGGGATGAAAATATTGTCAGGTCGTGTTTATGGAGTTAATAGTTGGAACGGAAGGAATGTTGATATATACTGCTTATATGACGACCCACTGACCGCGCCCACTTCTGGGACTCAGGCCTTCTCTCATTTAAGGAGTGGACCGGAATCCACCACGCGGGCCCAGTGCGGGTTGGTAGATGTCACATGTCATCGAATTTTTTGTTTCCTCACGATGTTTCCTTCACCGTTTTGAGAACTGTGGTGATGAAACAAATAACACAAAGTAACGCGCCTGACTGGGTTTTTAAACCCACGACGTACAACTTGTAAGTCGGGATCGTTACTACTGGGCCACCATTGCTCTCGATTTTTCCAAAGTCAAAGTCAAATCATTTATTTCAAATAGGCACATTAAAAGCACTTTTGAACGTCAAAACTTACAGTAAAATTGAATTGATTCTAGTCGCGCCTTCCAAAAGGTAGTATTCCTATGGAGAAGAATGGACAAGAAACTTCACTCTTTTAAAATGTTTTACAAGGTTTTGTATACATAATATAATTATATGTGAAGGCGATGCATCTAGAATAAAATTAATCTACCACAAAAGTAAAAGACATACACATTTTGTAAACATCTAATTTTAAAGTGGCAATTTCTTGCCCGTTCTTCTCCATAGGTACCTACGCTTTGGAATGGGCAACTAGCTTCATATTTTCTGACTGACCGACTTCTTGCCGATTCACAAGTGCCTGTAAATGGTTTAATTGAAATAAATGCTTTGAGTTTGAGTTTGACACAAAAGACGTATTGAAACTGACGGCTTTCAACAATGGTCACGACAGAAGTCGTTGTCGCTTTAGACACTTTCGGCGCCCTCGAATTTTGTTGAAAATACCGTTTCTAAACGCTTTTGGTGCGATGATTCCGGGTTATGTGATTATGACCTACTTAGTGGACATGAGGTTTCTAGACCTAAGCAAAGATCATCAGGGATTAATGACGACTAACACAAACTCTCTTTTTTACATCGTTCTCACATATAATTATAAATTCACATTAATGATGTAACTAATATTTTTGTAAAAATATAATTTAAAAGAGTGTCCATGGAGTTTCTTGCCCGTTCTTCTCCATAGGTAAGTACCTACGCTTTGGATTGGGCAACTAGCTTCATATGTTCTGACTGACCGACTTTTTGACAATTCAAAAGTGCCTGTAAATGGTTTAATTGAAATAAATGCTTTGAGTTCAGTTGAGAAACATTATATATAATCAGCCTAAAGTGTTTTCACTGCTGGGGCACAGGCCTCCTCTCTGTGAGAGGGTGTGCGAGTGTCCACCACACGGGCCCAGTGTGGGTTGGTAGATGTCACATGTCTTCGAATTTTTGATTTCAAAGTCAAAGTCAAATCATTTATTTCAAATAGGCACATTAAAGGCACTTTTGAACGTCAAAACTTACAGTACCTAAAATTGAATTGATTCTAGTCGCCCCCTCCAAAAGGTAGTTTTCGTATGGAGAAGAATGGGCAAGAAACGGTTCTATCTAGGACATGCCGGTTTCCTCACGATAAGACAATGCCAATTACTACTTACCTTTCACTTTTTATCTGTTCATCATCATCATCGTCGTCCACAGCCCTGCGACATAGGCCTCTTTTTTTTTTTATTTTATTTGAAATGGGTTTGCTCTTGACTCTAGTCTAGGTCAGAGATGACAGAGACAAAGTCTACAATGGAGTGAGCTCACCCAGAAGAAGCCTGTTCACTCTTACTTTGAAGAGATTCGGGTTGTATGCACTCGGAAACACAAACGCAGGTAGAGAGTTCTTTTTTCATATACCAATCCTCCCGTCCCTGTGCCAGCCTCATCTAGGTTTTACCCGCGATGGTAACAATGTCGTCCGCATATCTCGCCGCCGGACGACCGATTTCGTCTTTCAGTCCTTGGACGCCGTTCGGTCACTGCCTTACTCCATCTGTCATCACTGCGCCTTGCTAGGTGTCCTGCCCAATTCTATTTGAGTTCAATAACTCGTTTTCTGATATCGAAATCCTATAAGGTTCCCTAATATTATGCCTCTAACATCGGTATCCATGTCAGGAAGTAAATAATTTACTATCTACTTCATATTAATAAAAGCAAAATCCCCACTCGTATCGTCAGCTTGTCACCTAATACCTTCCTCAAAACCTATAGTCACCCTAAACTCTTAAACTGCACTAATATGGCCCGTAAACACTCACTTACTAGCTTAATACCTACTAAAAGCTAATAACATTGTCCCGTTGCCAAGTCTTGCATTTTAGCCAAGGACAGGAAAGTACAGCCGAGTACAGCCAAGAACAAGCCAAGTACGAGGTGTAGGTAGTAAGGAAGCGGCTTACAGTGCAAGGAATATTAATTTCTCAGCGTGGGTACGAAATGTTTTATTACCTACCTTCTCAGTGACAAAGAGGTTAAGTATGGAAGTGGCTTGGTTACTTATATTCAACTTATAGCGGACGCTAATGTAATTTTTGTTTCATTAAAAGAATATGCGGTTAGAGAGAATTTTGAAAAAGCCTAAGTAAAAAGTCATAATTCGAAGTTTGGTTCTCGCCTATTTCCTCCTCCAAAATTAAAAGACAAATTTATTTAAAAGATATTTCATAAACTGAATAAAACGGACATATACTGTGTCCCTATGTTTTTCTTTTTTCATTAATAGTTGTCAAATTTGTACACTAGGCCTCTGTTGTGTAGGCTCTCTGTTTCAGTGTATCAAGTAAGAGTTAAAATATTTTTATGTCAGTGTCCTCTAAACGTGATTTTTGACAGAGAGGTAGCTAGACCATGATTACTGGAGAAATAGACAGGGTACTTTAAAGCCCATAAAATTAAAATTTTCCCAAATTAATTTAGATGATTTTTTGCAAAAAGATTCTGCATCCTAATTGTATAACACACTATCAATAACAATCTGAATCATTTTGAAGAATATTGCTAATCCATTGCTTTATTTATTCGAAAAATTTGTCTGTTCATCAACGTAAATGACGCAATGAATGTTGTTGAACTAACGTGTGTTACGCAATTACTCCGTTGGACAAGGATATAAAGTTACTAACATTCTAGTTTACTCAACAAAGACTTAGGCACATAGCAAGGATCGTATCCAGATAGCTACATCCTTGTTTGTATGATAATATTCCTGAGTCCTGAGATATCTGACAGGGCATAAGATGTGCCAGTAACGACGTTGTGTGCAACTCCTATTAGACTTCCAGCTATATTTCCATTTGAATAAAAATTCAAGATGGGATATATTTGTATTGGTATGATTGCTTCTCAAAGGGACGTAAAAGTTTTGAATATATGGCAATAATGATATTTATTATAGAAGTATGTATGTTTATTTGTATTTATGTAAGTATATTCTTATAATATTTGTTTAGTTTTATTAAGTGAATTGTTTTTACATTGTTTGTATTATTTTTTGTCTCTTTTACTCTTTCACACGCTGTCTACATCTCTCTATTTATTGTCCTATCGCAGGTATGCTGGAAGATATTTCTTATGAAATAAGCATCACCTTTGTACCTATTTTTCTGTTCTGATTTATTGACAACCCTTGATAATTCTAAAGTGCTTGTAATTGGTTTATATGAAATAAATGCTTTAAGTTTGAATTTGAGTTTTACTCCTTTGGAGTACGTCGAACGTCAATTCCATGAACACTTTAAATAACATTTCTTACGCGCCATATAACGTAAAATTCCTTTTTCTTTTTTACGAACGTTAATTCTTTATAATAAATGTCTTCGTAGTCACTTGTGTCTTGCTATTGTTTTCACTAATTAATACCTAGTTCTAATTGACGCCATTTTTTTTGCTATTCTGGGTAGCGCCACAGGTGGTAGAAAATAGTACTAGTGGTTTTTGAGTTTCAAGGGCTTTTACAATAATGTTGAGACATTTTGCTTTCAGCATTTCACAGAACGGACGATGCCATTTGTATAATCCCGACTCATCAATATGCCGACGACTTAGGTACCTACCCTTTTATTTATAAACGTTACTTAAAGATAAGTAGTAATTAGCGAATTGGAGACTGCTTAGCTATACATTTTTGACGTTTAAACTTATCTTAACTTTAATCAGCGTTTATAAATAACCGATTTTTGTTGACAAAATCCCAATAATTTTGAAAAGGGGTACCTAAAACACACTTTATTAGACAACAAATTTTATTAAAATGTAATAAATTTTTGTAATTATGTTTAATTTTTAATGTTTAGTATAGTGTAAATTGTAATATTTAGAATCAATATTATAATATTATGTAATTTTATGTATAAAATTTGCAGTGCCCTTACAGGGTACATGAAATGTCTTAATACAGTGTCATGAAATTTGAATGCATGCCTACTGATAAATTTATTTATATATTTGCTAACATGTAAAACACTAGGTTTTACATGTTAGCAAATAAATAAATAAATTAAATAAAACACCTTGCAACCTTGCTTGCTTGATTATACTTGCCCACAGTGTAAAACAAAACGTCAAAATTGAAACTCGAACAAAAACAACATTTTACTAATATTAACCATCCTAAGGGAACAAAATTATGACTATTTTTTCATGCATTGCATGAACGCAAACATTTCACATTTGCATGTGTCGAGTTCAGAGAACCTTGTTTTGTCTCTTGAGTCGTGCGCTTCGAGACAGGTTAAATGGAACACAAAAAATAAGAGATGGGTTTTTTATTTTTATTTTTTTCGCAACAGACAACATACAGTAGTATATTAAACATAAAAAGAAATAACTTTTAAGATTTAGCTTAGCAAACTTTACGACTTTAAAATCTTTTATATTTATAACTTTGGTTGCGTAATTTTATTCGCATGTAGATATTTTTCTTGTGTTTCAAAAACAGTACCTACCACAGACACAAGAAGTGCCCACACTAGAAATTCCGTTGATTGTCGAGTGCTTTTACAAACAGAAATCTCAAATTCACTAATACCCAGTTCGGGGAAATCTATCTGTATGCCACACAAAAATTAGTTTAGCCAGATCGGCCCGCACACAAGCCAATCCCAACCATGCAGATCTAGTTCGATTTTAAGTCTGTTTTGAACCAACGAGTAAGTGGGAAGAAATCCTTTAAGATTTAATTTATTTATTTTACTCCAGATAACAGATTTTGGAATACAATAAGCAGTCTTATCACTGAAAGAGATTTATACTGTGAGATAATTGTTTGAAACGAACCACAACAGTACAACTATTTACGCCATACTGTGGTGTTAAGTAGCTTTATATATTACGAACTAAATGGGTCATTAAATTGTCCTCCAGTGTACGTCTAGTGCGCTCAGATCAGCTGTAATTTGGAGTAAACGGTAAACGTTTGTTCCATTTTATTTTCTATTTTACAGCTGATAGTAAAATACATGTTTATTTTCCTTGAGAGTGCATAAATTACTGTTTCTGACAGCTCAGTGGAAGTAAAAAATTCAATTCCATTCACATATTCAATTTCATTCTGTAAAAAAGTTAAACATTTCATGCAATTCATACGGTGTTTCCACTTTACATAAACCCAGGTTCAAAGACCTCTTACAAAACTTCAAGAATAAACTTTAATTTTAGACTTTAATTTTCCCTATAATCGACTATGGTGACGTGTGCTACTTTGACTTGAACGCGGTTTTGCTGGATAAGCTCGACAGATTGCTCAACAATGGTATCCGCTTCATATTCAACCTCAAGAAATATGACCATGTGTCGAGCTATAGGTCTGAGCTCAAATGGATGTCCATACGCCAAAGAAGAAGTTTGCGCGCTTTGACCACGCTTTTCTCCCTTCTCAACTCTCCCACTCCTCCTTCTTATCTCGTGTCTCACTTCCAATATCTTTGTTCTTCTCACGCTAAGAATCTGCGTTCTTCTAAGAATCTTCTCCTACTCTGTCCTTCTCATACTTCTGACTTTGTACATTCTTCCTTTCATATTCAGTCCATTCTTCTTTGGAATGCACTTCCTCTTGATATCAGGACGGCCACCAGTCGGTATGCATTTAAGCGGAAATTGCAGAGTTATTTTCAAAACAAATAGCGTAGAGTCATCTCATCACCTCTCTCCTTTGAATTTGTGTATTATATATATATATTATAAGTATATATTATAGTAAATAGTATGTAAATGTATATAACCTATTTATGTATTTGTGTACCTAGTTTTAATAGATTTTTTTTATCATTGTTCCTCTCACACAAAGCACCTGCCATCCAATCTCTTCACCACCCTTGGTTGACTGGTAGAGAATGCCTAAGGCATTAAGTCCGCCTTTGTACCTTTTTGTGCGAAAAGTTTAAATAAATAAATAAATAAATAAATAAACACACACCGCCACCGAAAAACAAAAGGTTTTCGTATGTACCACGACAATAATAAATTTCTCTTACAGGGAGACAAAAGAAATAATGTTAAACACAATATGTCCTTATCACGAGAAAAAGGAGAAAAAATTCACCTTTTTTTTCTTGTAAATAAGTGTACGTAGTTTAATTTACCGTTGGCTTACTATGAGAAAAAACTGGCCAAGTGCGAGTCGGGTCGCACACGAAGCGTTCCGTACCACAAGGCAAAAACGCCAAAAAAAAACGTTTGTTGTATGGGAGCCCCCCTGAAATATTTATTGTATTCTGTTTTTAGTATTTGTTGTTATAGTGGCAACAGAAATACATCATCTGTGAAAATTTCAACTGTCTAACTATCACGGTTCATGAGATACAGCCTGGTGACAGACGGACAGACGGACAGTGGACGTTTTTACCCTTTCAGTACGGAATCCTAAAAATAGCTGTTCCTTACATTTTGACCACCACACACACCCATTTCTGATATAAGTAAAACAAAAAATACCATTCAATGTTCAGCGCACGTCAAAATATTCGATTAAAATGATCGGCAAAAACAAAGACAATACGAAATTCGAAAGCGCCGTAATCGAATAAAAAAAAAATGTGCTAAATTGCAGACGATGTCGTTATTAGAATTTCGTGAATGACAAAATTGCAATCGTTCCCAAATCGATTCCAATTGGAATAAATTTGGAATGCTCTAGTTGGAATGTAATTATTGAATACAAATGGAATATTTTCCCCCACGTTTTATTTTGGATTATACGCTATTCAGCGACAGATTTTTTATTATTTCTTTGTCTTATCGAGCTGTTCTCATAAGAAAAGGAATGAGCATTGATTGGTGGTCAATGCACATTATTTTCTGTCCCGCTTGCTCATTATGTGGTGAGATGACGAATTTTAGCACTTAAGGCGACAGTTACACGTAAGGTATTTACTGTGATCCATCAGTAAATACTGACGTATCGTGGTATTTAATTAACGTGTAACCTAATGTATATTGATGTATGTCATTATTTATTAATGGATTTCTAGATTTCTTGATTCTGTATTGATGATCCGTCTGATTATGATAAATATTGATCGTGTAGCCTCGCGTCAATATTTATCACGTCAGTACGCGTTATGCTAGCGATGGAGAGGGACGACTTTTTTGATCTTGTAGAGGCGGACGCAACGTCGTTGTCGCCGCCCCGCACCCTCTCGAAACGTACTAAAGATCAGGAAGTTTTAAAAGAATTTATCCTAAATTTAGAAAGCCAGAGATATGGGATAGTTCTTCAAAAGATTACAATAATTTAATATTTTTTGCCCATCGCTTTCGCTTGACCTTTTTATATAAACTAAGTGCTAAAATAATAGCCACACAACCTTTAATTTTCAGCTCTGTGGCTATTTTAGACGTTTATACAGCAGGAGACCGGACACAATACAGACGTAATAAATATTGAACGTGTAGGCTAGTGTTAATACACTCCATCCAATTTAATCAATCCATCAGTAAAAACTGAAATCCATCAACAAATACTGTATACTGTAGGCGACGGTTACACGTAAGGTATTTATTGCGATCCGTCATCGCAATAAATACCTTACGTGTAACCGTCGCCTAATCGTCTGGCGGTGTTCTCACCGCCAGACGATGCCCTTCCCCCCTTTGCCGCCTTTGCGCTTTGGCGGTTTTTGCCTTTCCCTGTGCCCTTCTGGGCACTCTGGGCAGATGATATTGTTGCCATCGCGGGCAAAACCTAGATGAGGCTAGCACAGGAGCGTGGGGAATGGCACAAGAAAAGAGAGACCCATGCTCATCAGTAAGTGAAGTCGGGCTGTAGATGATGATGAGTCTTAGTCTTTGCCACAACGCATTACAGAATTTAGCTCACCAGCGCCAAACCAGCGCTGGGACTCTGTCTCGCATAGGGTCTTAGCATTATGCTGAGCGATGGCTATTTTGTTTGGATCTGACGCATACTTTCCCCTAACTTGTTCATTTACTGTGTTTTGTTTGTTCTTTCTGTGTCATATTTGCCGCAAATAAACGTCTTTTCTTTCTTTCTTTTTAGGGTTCCGTACCCAAAGGCTAAAAACGGGACCCTATTACTAAGACTTCAACGTACGTCTGTCTGTCTGTCTGACTGTCACCAGGCTGTATCTCATGAACCGTGATAGCTAGACGGTTGAAATTTCACAGATGATGTATTTCTGTTGCCGCTTATAACAGCACAGTAATTCGTGTCATCGCGCTTCTCTTTCTTTTCTATGCAGTCCGACAGTGACCGTGCTTTAGGTCATGTAAGCCCCTTAAGAGGGGCTCCCAAACAACAAACGTGTTTTTTCGGCGTTTTTGCCTTGTGGTACGGAACCCTTCGTGTGCGAGGCCGACTCGCACTTGGCCAGTTTTTTAGGTCATGCCAAGTTTTGAACCTGCAACCGATTGCTTAAAACCGTGCTCAGTACCTTTGGGAAACTACTATTAATACTGTGGCGCTAACAAAAATATACGAATTTCACGCTTCACCATCAATAACCCTAACAATACATTCTCTCAGCCCGTTCTAAATCCAATGATACACTTGACTCGAGTACGCAATCAAGCAAAAAAAAAAATCAAATAACTCAAATACAATAGTGTTACATCACTACAGACGTAATTCTGTGGTTAGAACGTATTACTTTAATAGGATAATTAGGCCAGAATTATTTTGTGTCACATCTGGCTGTCTGTGACGTTTTGTTTCGAATAATTTAGTCGGAACGATGAGAGAAGTGAAGAAATTCATGAAGTAGCTTTTTTTATCCTTTTTTAAAAAGAACCAGGTTCTTAATAATTCATTACAATCTAGCCTATAAGACTAATAAGCAATTTTAATCTAACTTAATTTTTTACGTGATAATTATTTTAAAACTTAGAATAGTGTTTATTGTACAGACGCCAGCACATCAAGCTACCCGAAACTTTCAAATTTTCCCAATCAACTTTGAAACTTATGCTTTGGCGATAAAGTTGAAAATCTATTAAAGAAATTTGACAGATTGTTGCATCTTGCTGTGCTGGCGACTGTACTTTACACAAGTCCGTTCCACTTTCTTGGAGTCTGATATGATTATGTAAACACTTTGTTCATGTGTTATTATGTGTGTCATTAGCACTATTATTTCTACACTTTTTTCACATATAATGATTGACGTGTAAAAGTGTTTGTGCGAACTAACTTACACAAATAAAATCATTTATCATTTTACACTACACTAATTCAAAAGGTTTTGATTCATGAAGGAGCTGTCGCGTTTTTTGCGACTGAAATTATTTCGGTTAAATTGTTTTCTTGGTTTGTCGACGGACAGTTAAGGGTTATTTTTTTTTATTCATTATGCTCCAACGAAATTAACTAAAGTTCGTGTTTAAAAGAGACTATTATAAATACTTCTGCCCGCGACTTCGTTCGCATACAATTCCCCCGACCCACCCCGTCGCATCGAATCGACTACCCGTGCTATAACTTCATTTTCGCTTTGCTTTCTTTTTGACTTTTTTATTTTTCTCGGCTCCTAAGGGTCATAGCGTGATGTTAAATGACATATAGCCTTCCTCAAGAATTGGGCTATCAAATAGATTTTTTTTAAATCCGTTCGGCAGTTCCAGAGATTACCGCGTTCAAACAAACATACAAACTCTTCAGCTTTATTGTTAGTAGTTTATAAATATCGGCAAAATTGTAAAGTCTGGGTAATTAACAGTTTAGCGAATCGGCTACTTACCAATTTAAATTATCCGTATATTTAAATCACAACTGTCATTCTTTGACAGTTGCTTTTAATGGCTAAAAGATGGCGAATTGACGTAGGGTTGTCAGTTGGCTAAAGAAACCCTGACTGTATATGAAAGTCTTCTCTCGACGCAACTACTTGGATGGATACTATGTTCAGACGCCAGCACATCAAGCTACCCGAAAGTGTCAATTTTCTCAATTAAATTTGAACTTTATACTTTAGCGATAAAGTTGAAAATCTATTAAAGAAATTTGACAGTTTGTTGTTGCTTGATGTGCTGGCGTCTGTAGTCATGAAATGAACCATCAACTTCAACATACAAACAATAATAAATCAGTTAATCTTACTCCTCCAATCACCCCTTTGTTCATCACCCACAATCCTACAGGGATCAGACCAGAATAAATTGGAATTTCCAAAAACCTACTTACAGAAATAAAATCATTTATCATTAGAATTTAGCACACAAATGAGCCGTCCTAATGTATGCAATGCGACATGTAATGCAACACAACAACTAAGCGAATTTGTTTCAACGTGTGTTACGTTACATGTTACGTTTGACCAATCTGTGCCCGGAATTATCAAGGCAAGTTTCTGTCAGGACAAACGCACTGTATGCCTTGATTTCTGTGAGCCAGTCAGTGTAATTCACAAAGGCTCAGTTTCGGCTTAAACATTTATTAGGTACACTGGTTACTGGTGTAGTTTGCTTTGTAGTGATTCAGGAAATGGAAACGTGATAAGGGGGTGTAAAATTTATGACATCAAAGTAGGTTGTTTGATTAGAGTTGCAAGCCTAGTTGGATACATAGCGAATTTTGGACATACCTACAACAAAATGTATCCAGTAGTACATGCATAATTTGCCTATCATTTTGCTGGGATTCAAGCTGACTTTGAGTGGACTGTAATCCAGCACGCGGGTCCAGTGCTGATTGGTAGATATCACATGCCTTCGAATTTTTAGTTCTAGGATTTTTTTTTAATGCGTGTTGGAATTTTAATCCTCAAGGACTTCCTTCATCGTGGAGGTGACAGAGGGGCATGCCGGACTCTTACCGGCTAAAACCACCGCGGTGTTCCACCTCTGCCTATGGCCGGAGGTGCGGGATCCGCATAAGCTCTCACCGCTCGCCGATTCCCTCACGATCGACGGCGACGAACGTTTATTTTGACCAACAAAGGAAAACATGAGGCCCAAAAAAAAAAACATTCAATTAAAAAGACAATATATACAAAGAGTAAAAAGAGAGAAAAAAAGAAAAGAGTAAAGAGTATTCTATTCTATACATATTACAGACCTGCGGTGTAATCACGGAGCATACTAAGAGGTAGCAATGGCTTTCATTTTGACAATTCAACAACATTCATTGCGTTATCAATGTTGTAGGCAAGAAACATTTTTCGAACATAAGAAGCAATGGATTATAAATATCTTCAAAATGATTCAGATTGATACGCAATTAGGGTATCGCTTAGCCGTCTGTCAGTCTACTAAAACACTGTTAAAACAAACTTGACCAACCAAAACAATACAAAAAAAAACAAAAGATATTGTGAACGAGAAGTTCAATGGGTAGCTCCACTGAACCACAGATTACTAAATAGTTACTACGTAACAGATACTTCACTAAGTAGAAAATTTCCAATACCTATTGCTATAATAGCCTACTCCGTCGCGTCAGCAACCGCTGCATACTAAAATGTGCCTAAATGCTCAAGCGTACAGTTGTGATTGCTTCGCACCGCGCGATCCCACAGCAATCGCAGGGCTGCCTCTTCGATAAAATTAAATTAACATAACTATTTGTGTCTATTTTATTGAGAACTGTGAATATGTTCGGTAGTTTAAAATTGTATCGTATAAAGGTAAAATATGTTTTTAATAAATTGGTGCTGACTGTAACAATTTTGAAACGACAAAAAATGGTAATAATTTATCACTTAACTTTCTTCATTGACAGGTAAATGGAAAAATATTAGGTGTTTATCCCTTCTTTTACTTGATTTGCACCCATCTACTGCACATAAGGCACCAGACGGCATTGTAGGTACCCGTACAAACGAATACAATGATTAAAATTGAATAACGTGCGTGCGCTTCGCTTGCGAAAACCGCACTGAATATGGTCCGCAAACGGCCCGAGATCGCTCGGCCGGGCGGTAGGTAATTATAGCACGCAAGTACATGGAGTGACGGAGGCCTGACTGAACTATTGAAACGCGTTGTAGCTCCAAGAGACGTCACACATTAAGAACCGCTGACACAAAGCAGATACGAACAGAAGGTCGGCTCCATACAATGAGCGAAAACAGGCGCACGCACAAAGTAAAGTCACAGAAAAGTAACATTTCAAAGACATGTGACATCAACCCGCACTGGGCCTGCGTGTTAGCTTATAGCCCACTCCCTCTCACAGAGAGAAGGCCTGAGTCCCAGAAGTGGGAACATTATAGGCTGATTATGCTGGATTAACAGTAGTAACAAACACTTTTGATGTTTCGCTAACTTATATAAATTGACCCTGTAGAGCCGACCTTCTGTACTTATCTACTTTGTGCCTCTGACGTAGTGCTCTCCTATTTACTTATCTGACAAATCGAAAAAAAATCCTTTCCCAACATTTTGTGTGAGCAAATTCTCTGAACGCGTTTGTGGTTCGATTTTATTGGATCGCTAATCGTTTGCGCTAATAGATTTTCTTTTTTCTGTTTCGTTGTCCGAATTTTGGCGATTGAACAGACTTTGTTTCAGGCATTTGTTTTTGAACGATTTTGTGTTAAAGGATTTTTTGTTATGGTGACTGTTTTAAGGACCTAAGTATTTAAGGAGTATGTAGGTAACGTGTAAAACTTGTCACCTAACGAGTTAGTACAGACGCGCAAGCACATCAAGCTACTACAATCTGTCAAATTTCTTTAATAGATTTTCAAATTTATCGCTAAAGCATAAGGTTCAAAGTTTTGGGAAAATTTGACAGTTTCGGGTAGTTTGATGTGCTGGCGTCTGTACTACGAGATACGAGAGAGTAAATTTACGTGTTGTGGGTCGTGGGCGTGAACCACCACTTCATTCCTCTTCTTCATTTCATTACCACTGTTCTCAAAACGGTGAAGGAAAACATCGTGAGGAAACCGGCATGTCCTAGAACCAAAAATTCGAAGACTTGTGACATCTACCAACCCGCACTTGGCCCGCATGGTGAAATACGGCCCTCTCCCATTGGGAACACTAGAGCGACTGCATAACTGACCTCCACAACCCAGTTATTGGGTAATACGAGTACGATACCCCTTGGTAAGACTGGTTGTCAGACTTTCGGCCTTCTGACGACCCGTAACGACTGTCAAAGATCCATGAATGACAGCCGGAACCAACGCCTTAACGTGCTTTCCGAGGCACGGAGGTATCTCAGCCATGGACCAACCGCGGTAAGCGTAGCCTAACCTATAGTGCGATTCTGTAACCATCTCACTGTGAAAACTTGGGTGAAGTGAGCGTAGAGTGAGCTGTCAATAGTGTCAATACATAGCAAATAGCAAAAACAAACTCACATCACCTAAGTTTTCACGTTGAGATTTTTACAGAATCGACCGGCTGTAGGGCGATTCTGTAACCATCTCACCGTGAAAACTTCGGTGAAGTGAGCGTGAAGTGAGCTGTCAATAGTGTCAATTCCTAGCAAAAACAAACTCACATCACCTAAGTTTTCACGTTGAGATTTTTACAGAATCGACCGGCTGTAGGGCGATTCTGTAACCATCTCACCGTGAAAACTTCGGTGAAGTGAGCGTGAAGTGAGCTGTCAATAGTGTCAATTCCTAGCAAAAACAAACTCACATCACCTAAGTTTTCACGGTGAGATTTTTACAGAATCGACCGGCTGATCGATCGACCCGTGCAGCTGTTATTCTTAGCCATAAGCCCCCTGTGAAACTATCTCTTGTTAGAAATAAATACATAGCATAACATCACGCCTGTAATCTCCTATAGGTAAGGCAGAGGTGTTTTTATAGTACAACTACATTTCGGCAGTTAATGTTTAAGTCCCGTGTCGTCCCGAGGGCGAGCCTATTGCCATCAACCGGAAAAAACTCAAACTCAAACTCAAAGCATTTATTTCAATTAAACCATTTACAGGCACTTTTGAATTGTCAAGAAGTCGGTCAGTCGGAAAATATGAAGCTAGTTGCCCATTCCAAAGCGTAGGTACCTATGGAGAAGAACGGGCAAGAAACTCCATGGACACTCTTTTTAAATGATATTTTACAAAAATATTAGTTACATCATTACTTTTGATTTTAAAATGATATAATGTGAGAACGATGTAAAAAAATTAAGAAAAACGTAAGTGTTAAAAGCGTCCAGAGTACCTACAACAAATAGTACTTAACAAACTACAATCCAAAAATAAATTAATTAAAAATAAGCCGAGGCAGCTAAGTGATGACCAGCCCCAACTGACGGCGCCCGTTCACGAACATGACGCATAAATCAGCACCATTTAGCTCAACCATTTTGAAGGGAGCTAAATGATCTAACACACACGCCACCGTCAGCGAGACATTTGAGTGAGCATGACATACTATCAGCTGCCAGGGCACATTCGAGTCAATGAAAAACAGTGGCACTCCGGGAGTGCCGACAGAAGTGAAAACTTGAACAATTACGTGTGTATTTTGTAAATCGTCTTATAAACAAAACACGCGCGGTACCGGCTACGGCCATCCGTCTTACGAATTTTCGATCAGGTCACGTGTCCTGACGCGAGTTTAACATTTTTTACCCATTACAAAAAAAGTGTACAACGCCGCTAAAAAAGTTTTCACTTCAAAAATAAAACAAAAATACAAAGTATTTAAATAAACAAGAATTCTTCGATGAGTAACCAAATGGCCAACTAATGTCTATCTGTCGGTGCCTTATATTCTACCGTTATGACGTCCCCAATAAAAACTGGGGCCTTTATGAAATATTTCCCCCAGTAAGAACAATGTAACAACGCAGTTATCTCTCAAAAATATGCGTACACCGAAAAGGAACAAATTAGTTGAAAAGCCTTTCACGAAAAAATGTTCTCGCAAACCCTTTGTTTTGCCCACATTAGCATATTTCGTACATTTGTCAAAGGGTAACCGTGGCAATGAAAAATGTTACATTAAATGGGGGTGTGAAGTAATTCATTTGTTTTTTTTTCTGACCCTCAGTTTTTGGTGTCACAGTTTCTTCCTTATATATATTTTAGGGTCTTACGGAGCTTCATTTTAGAAGTTTCCTGAGAATTTCCTGTTTTCGTTGTCATTTCTAATGATAAGTATGCTTTGGATGTTTCAATATGAGGCTTTTGTTCGTCAGCCCCAAAAATTTTTTCCTTATAAAAATGTTTTTTTCTCCGAAATATTTATGTAGGACCTATGTCCTTTCCGTTTATGTTTTTACGTTGAGAATAAGTATTATTGATATTCAATCTTTTTGAATATATACGATAAAATTTTTTGAAGTTTGTTTTGTCTATTTTCATTTTCTGTTTTGAAAATATTTACAAATTATACCTATTATTTACGTTTGTTCACAAAGCGCCTACAGTTTTTCTCATAGCAATTTTTCTAAAGAGCGTCTTTCTGCATAACGTGTTTCTTTTGTTTTTATTTATAAGCAACGCCATGTGTTATTTACCCTACTCCAATAACGTGATTGTACGGAAACAAAGGATTTACGTCGTTGGCACATTTTTATTTCAGATTTTCCTTATAATCCACTCCATAAACAAGATTCCTATTATTACGAGGCGCAATCCGCACATTAATGGACATATTTGGATTAGTATAAATTTAAAATCAAGATTATTAAAATGGTCATACATAAGGTTAAGAATTTGTACAATGGTGCTGCACTTGCAGTAAATTGTTAACCGACTTCAAAAAAGGAGGAGGTTCTCAATTCGACGGTATGTTTTTTTTTTTGTGTGTTTGTTACGCGATTACTCCGCCAAATGTGGACCGATTTTCAAAATTCTTTTTTTGTTCGAAAGGAGATACTTCTGAAGTGGTCCCATAGTCACCAAGTCAGGATCTGATGATTGGATCATGGAGAAATCGAGGGCAACCCTCAAATTTTATGGGCCTAAACATCGTTTTTCGCAAATCTTATGAAGTAATTTAAGTACTTGCGTATGGTGATCATCATCTCATGTAGCTGAGCTGATGATGGAAGGTACGACTCCTTAACAGTAAGGAGTAGGCATCGACTGATTTAGTAAATTATTTTTTTTTTTGATGTTTGGAACGGCGTTTGCCATTTTGGTCTCGTGATCATCAGGTCAGGAGGTGATGGACTAACCATAGACGATAGAAATCTTTAAAAATCGACAGCACATGTCTCGCGATTGCTGCGATTGTTTGTGTATGCATAGTTTAAGCCATAACATAACATTACGCCAGTTTGCTTTTAAGGGCGCTTTTAAATTGTAACAATAATACTGTAAAGGTGTAATTTATCATTGATAAATCTACATTTTTTTTTACAGTTGTATATGTGTTGTGTATGTGTGTCTCTCTTGTGTGTGTGTCTCGTTTGATAATCGTTCACGAATCAAATTGAGCCGCTGAGCATGACTTTCTGGACTCTCATTAAGCCTTGATAATCTCGTGTTTGCTCTCTTCTGAGAAAGTCTATACGCTCGCTGCTCATCACTCTCATTTAAAATGTTTCTAGTAACTCTTTCCCTACTTTTCTTTAAACGTTCTTCCTTTTCGTCGTTACTTTCTTCCAAACGGCGCTGTCTCATTTGAGCAGCGCGTTTAGTAGGCCTACCCATATTATACAAAATTAATTTTCTTTCTATTAAACATTGAAAAAAGAAACTTCAAACTATGAATTATGTACAAACTTAAACTAAAAACTAGAAAATAAAATTATTTTTTAAAAAAAAACAAAAACCGACTTCAAAAACCTAATAAACACTAAAAACTTAAAAATAATATTAAATTGAAACTATAATTAAGAATAATTTAACCTAAATAACCTTACCTAACTTTAATCTACACTATATTTTACAAATTAACAGTTTTTGGAGTCGGTGCCAAGCCCGCACTCACAAAATATTAAACAAAAAAAAGGTACTATATCAGCAAAAAATATTAACAATCAACAAAACAAACTGAAAAAAAAAATAACAACACAAGACAGAATATCAACAGAAGACGGAGTTGTTTTTGTTCGGATAGTGGCGCGCTCTTGCGGACGAAATGTGAAACTCGTAAGTAATACAATTTGATCTTCATAGGTTTCTCGGTAACGAAATCATGTCGCGATTCAGAATACGGTACAACGCCATCTATCGAGCGCTAACTAAAACTTTTAACAGCTTTGTAAAAATATCAGTACCAAATAATATGATATTAATTTACTCTCGTAAACTATTGTAATAAAAATTAAGGGAGAATATTTTATGGCCCAATTAGATAGATAGGTACACTTGGCTTGGCACCGACTCCAAAAACTGTTAATTTGTAAAATATAGTGTAGATTAAAGTTAGGTAAGGTTATTTAGGTTAAATTATTCTTAATTATAGTTTCAATTTAATATTATTTTTAAGTTTTTAGTGTTTATTAGGTTTTTGAAGTCGGTTTTTGTTTTTTTTTTTTGTAATAAGCGTCTTGTTTGTGCAGAATAAACAATTTTGCTTTCTTTATTTTCTCAAAATTTGTTTTGCTTAACTGACCCACTGTTGCACTGTTGATGTAATGGACTGCATGCACTTACAAGAACGTAATTATATAACTCATATTTTGGTTATAATCCTACCAAGTACAAGTGGCATTTGTGAACTATGAGCATAGTAACTTATAAACACGTTCTCTGTGAAAAATTAAACTGACTACCTATTACGGTTAATAAGATACTTTGAGATATAAGACGCCGTAGGCATAGTATTAGGGCGACCAACGTCCTAAGGGCGCTTGTTAACGAAACGGTTTTCCGCCGGATCTAGGCACAGTTTTAAACCGTGTCTACGTCCGGTCGTCAGTTAAAGTTCGTTTTTTTTTATGCTAGACTAATCTGACATTTAAAGTATTTTGTGTTTGCGTTTTCTTAGTATAGAAGTTTGACATTACACCTGTCAGATTAGTCTCTGGGATAGAAAAGCGACTTTAGGCATGGGACACTATGGAGGTTTGTTAACGACACCGGCTCGTGAGCAAGCTTAGCCAGTACCAGCCCGGCGCCGGCCCGGGTAGAAACCGTCTCGTTAACAAGCGCCCTAACACTCCGTTGGGTATGGAACTCTCTAAATAACTCTGTCCCTAGAATCGTTCCCCTAAAACCTAAACCGTAACGAAACAAATATTGGCCAAATACTTACCTACAAAAAATCCAAATTCGAAATGTCTATATTTATGTCTGGTGTACACAGTAAAGAGTTTTCTATTCTATTCTACAATAAAAAATGCGATGATAATCACCCTATATAACATAAACCACCGTTTTCCACTAACGACCTTCAAACAGGAACCAACTCAAAAATACTATCCGAACTTTCTACTTCAGCTTTCAACAACAGTTTAATATATTCCGGACACTTTTGTATCCATTGGTACTATAAACAAGTCCCGTATAAACTTTGCTGACTAGTTGCGAACTCGATAATAATTTCCTGGATTTTTCTGGATGCTTCCACGCTTGGTTTGAAGTTAAAGAAGTTTCATATATATTGTGTGACTGGGTAAACAAGGGACTGCGGTACTTTAAATGTTTACTATAATACCTAATATAAAACACGCAATTCATTAAACTATCACGTGATATAAGGGCGCGGTGCCCTTATGGTACTTACATAAGTACAGTACCCGGCGATAAATATTGCACATCGACCTTTACCTTTTTTTGTATTTTATACAAAGAATAAAAATAATTATCAAAAGAAGCAAATCATAATTGTTTTAATAGCTCCTAATAGATATCGTACTGTTTGTATTTCGTGCGACAGAGATAACGCTCTACGAAGCCGAAATTAGCCGATTGTCTCTTTCCAAAGGTCGATGTGCAATATTTATCGCCTGGTACTGTAGTAAGGCTTAGGTACCAATAGGCTAACCCGTTCTTTGGCCAAAGAATTAGCTATGAAAAAAGAATTAGTTATGCTGCAAGTCTTTTTGGTACGTGTTCGGATTAGTTAATTGTAGGTATACTAATATAATTTCCATGTTCTGGTAGGTTCTTAAGAACGTGATCACATGCTCACATTTAATAAAAAGCAAACAAGGAAATTATAATGATAGGATTCGCCAATTGTGCTCATTGGCACGCCTCACTGCACCGGGTTGTGGCTAAAAGTCTAGAACTGTGTTTGGAACAGTATAGAGGTATGAGGAACAGGGTGTAAAGTTCACTCATACTCTATAGGAAAGGGAGGATCCTCCGACCAGTCGGGGGTTGTGTCTGGCGGGCAACTTCCCGATGATTCATGTCGGGCCGTTGTATCTATGCTAGTTGCGCGGTAAACTCTGCTTTCGAGATGCAGGATTTTGCGTGACGTCAGTATGACGCGTGGTTCTCATGTGGCGTTGTAGAGACCGCTACAACAGGCAAAAATGCCTCGATTGACTTATTTCATTGGATTATCATCATCAACCATAGCCCGACGTTCGCATTGTCGGGCTAGCCTCTAGTTTTATTGAATAACAAGTCGTGCGTCCGATGTGATTTCCTCCCGGCAAAATGACGAACTTCCATACAATTTTCATCTCCTATTTAATAAGTTTAAGAGATGAATTTCTCAAAACCTCTTCATAATGTTCACTTTCGTTATTTGTGAAACTCTTCTGCAACATGATCCAGCGGCTTACGCCGTGCGTTGTCTGTCAGTGAATAAAAGTACTTATTTTACACAATTGGATTGAACATCGAAATCATGACCAATTTGACGATAGTCCTTAGTTTGACCGGTCAGCCTGTTTATCTGGTAATAAAATTCGTATTTACGTTAGATCGCTGGAGTTTGTTGTTTTTTACACTATCTTGTCCTTAATTTGTTTTGAATGAGGGTGTGGGAAAGGGTGAGCCCTTTTCTTTTGCCTGTAGTTATGTAATATACGCCTGTTTTTCGTGAGAAAATCCTTGTAATTCCTACAACTTATAACTAACTTACCCTAAGGTTGTAGAGGGTATATTGCAGACACAACGTAAAATAACATTACATAGGAATTTACTAAACGTACTATCCAGTAACTGGGTAGTAGAGGTCAGATAGGCAGTGGCTTCATGTAAAATAGGTACTGTTATTCCGCTGCATTCGGTTAGACTGGTAGCCGACCCCATCATAGTTGGGAGAAAGGCTAGGCAGATGATGATGACACAGGGATTCCCTAAATGAGGCTGAGGTGTTCAATCAAGCCTGGCTCAAGCTCCTCCACTTCGACCGGTTCTGTGCTTCTCGCATCCAACGGCTTCCTGCGGCCTTCACAAGGTCGTCGGATCACCTTGTGGGAGGCCTTCCAATGCTACGTCTCCCGGTACGCGGTCGCCACTCCAGAACCTTTCGGCCCTATCGGCCATCTGTTCTGAGAGCAATGTGCCCTGCCCACTGCCACTTAATTCTGGCAACTTTTCAGGCAATGTCGGTTACCTTGGTTCTCCTGCGGATCTCCTCATTCCTGATTCAATCACGCAGGGAATCTCCAAGCATAGCCCTTTCCATTGTCCTTTGGGTGACTTTTAGCCTTCTTTTAAGGCCCATTGTGAGCGATCACGTTTCAGACCGCTTCAAATATAACTGGCGAAATTTGGGTGTACCATAGGTACCTCCGCCTAACCCTTTGGGAAACACATGATGTTATGTTATGATGTACAGACGCCAGCACATCAAGCTACCTGAAACTGTCAAAATTTCCCAATCAACTTTGAACCTTATGCTTTAGCGGTAAAGTTGAAAATCTATTAAAGTTTGACAGATTGTAGTAACTTGATGTGCTGGCGTCTGTACCTATCAAGCATGACCACATTTTGCAAATTATATGTCAGATGAGCCTGTGCTGACCGACTAAAACCTACTCAGCACAATTAGAAAGGTTTTTAGAATATCTGGTAAAATAAATTTAATTTCCATCTTAGTTCAACGCCTCTGGCGAATTTCGAAGAATCGTAATCATCGGAGGTTGATTGAAATATAATCACTCAGGAATCCTTTTTAAACACTACCTCAAAAAAAAATAATTATATATAAGAGGAGTAAAAAAATCCTAAGGCCCAAAGATATTAAAAGTTTCAGTGGTCTAGATAAAGAAAAAACTGATTACTTATAATATATTTTTCCTATCTCACGGGATAAGACCGAAAACTTCAGAAATCCTTCTTCGAATTTGGAAGTCGACCCAAACAATCCGTCAAGTATTAAGTACTGTTTGGGATCTTAAGCCTTAAATAAACCACACTTTCTAGTTACTAAGTCAATGTGGTGATTTACCCAAGATTTTTGCTGCAAAGTCAAAGTCAAATCATTTATTTCAAATAGGCACATTAAAGGCACTTTTAAACGTCAAAACGTCTGCGATTATAAGTCACTGCGGTGGGCCTCAATCAGCACACCAATTCCGTCAGAATCCCGAGGATTTAGAAAGAAATTCCTAAACCATAGCTTCATATTCTTATGTTTGAAAAATTTGTGTGCGTAAATGAAGCAATGAATGTTGATAATTATCAAAATTAAAGTGTGATAGGCAGTTACCCCGCTTTCTTCTGAATGGCTAATCTTTCCAGTATGGCATAAAGTGCGGCCGATGAGAGAATGCATTCTTTACACCTGTCACATTAAAAAAAATGAATACGTGTTTTGCGAATTTGATGTTTATTAACTCTACTGGTGACAGGTGTAAGGAAAAGATTCTCTCGACGGCCGGACTATAATTTTAAAACAGTTTGTGCACGAGGAAATAAAAGGAACGCTTATTGTGTGCGAGACGACCAACCTGGTGGTAACTGGTCACCGCCACCTGACGGATATCTACAGTATCAGAAGCATCACAGAGACACAATTTCTTACAGTACCCGGCGATAAATATTGCACATCGACCTTTGGAAAGAGACAATCGGCTAATTTCGGCTTCGTAGAGCGTTATCTCTGTCGCACGAAATACAAACAGTCCGGTATCTATTAGGAGCTGTTAAAACAATTATGATTTGCTTCTTTTGATAATTATTTTTATTCTTTGTATAAAATACACTAATTTGAATTAGTTGATGTGCAGTATTTATCGCCGGGTACTGTATGTAGCTGGTAATTACACCGACATCCATAATCAGCCTATAATGTTCGTCTGCTGGGACACAGGCCTCTTCTCTAAGAGAAGGAGTGGGCCATAATTCACCACGCGGGCCCAGTGCGGGTTGGCGGATGTGACATGTTTTCGAATTTTTGGTTCTAGGACATACTAGTTTCCTCACAATGTTTTCCTTCACCGTTTTGAGAGAAATAGTGATGAAATAATTTACGCAAAGTAACTGCCTTGTTGGGTTCGAACCTACGACCTACAAGCCACTGAGCCAACACTGCTCTCTCACGGACATCCACAGTCTTCAAATTGGAACAAAGCAATTCTGATTGGCAACAAAAATCCATCAATTCGATCAATGAATGACAATACTGTTTTTGTAACAACTAATATACCTTCTGAGCAGTATATAAGAAATGTATACAGTTCAAGTAAATGGCATTCCAAGTAGAAGTAAAGATCATCAGGCCAGGGACCTATCAGTATCGTTCAGTGTAAACAATTTGTAAAACAATCCTGAGCCCACCTTGTGCCCGCTGCTAAGTAAAATTAAGAAGATTTACGTTTGAGACGGGGCTTTGAGAAACGCGATTTGTTTTAGAGTGCCTCATATTAAAAGCTTTGAAAGAAAAGAAATAAATATTTATGTAATATAAGAGTTCTATGGTTAAGCAGTTGAGACGACATAGTAGCTTAAAGTACTACTCTACAGATAGGTTACGATATATTATTTGCCAGTGAGTCTCAAACTAGACAGATAGTCTGTATCTTGGGGTTCGGGGTAAGAATTCCA
This sequence comes from Luperina testacea, assembly GCA_927399505.1. Lineage (NCBI taxonomy): Eukaryota > Metazoa > Arthropoda > Insecta > Lepidoptera > Noctuidae > Luperina > Luperina testacea. Next base: position 5,537,066 of record OV656779.1, on the reverse strand, counting down.
GAGTGGAGACTAGAGAGGTGATTTTAGATATGGTATGGAATGTATAATGTTTGTTTGGTGTGTGTGACGTGTGTGTTTGTGTAACTGTATGTGTATGTTCTATTGTTAAATTGCAGAGGTTTCTTAATACAAGATCATCGTATTTTTTTTGGTGTACAGTAAAATTTAAGGAACTGTTTATGGAAACATGTATGTATAATATGTAGGTAGTTTCTGCACTTCTGGCAAAGGTCTCCACTACTTCCATCTTTTGCGAGCCAGAGCGTCCTCTTTTCAGTTTTAAAATCTTGTACGTCTCACCATCTCCTTTGTGACTGAACCGCACCGTCTCCGGGTACCAGTTCTGTGGTATTCGGAACTACACTTTGTCGGCAGATTTGTCGTGCCCAGTCCCATTCAAGTTGAACGCGATCCGCTTATGTAACACCTAGCATACTTAACGTGACCATTCGTCCCGCTTTGGGCGGACAGTCCCGCTTTCAGGCTGTCTGTCCCGTTGTCCCAACTAAAGCAAAAATGTCCCGCTTTTACAAAGGGACCAAATGATATTCAATTGTTAACGAGTAACGGTGGAGTTTCTTGCCCATTCTTCTCCACACGAAAACTACCTTTTGGAATGGGCGATTAGAATCAATTCTATTTTGTTGTAATTTTTGACGTTCAAAAGTGCCTTTTATGTGCCTATTTGAAATGAATGCTTTGACTTTGAATTCAATTCAATTTATTTATGAACAATTTACATTGTATCTGAATATCAAATATAAGATAGCACAAAACATAAAACATAAGCAGTCGATAATTTTTAATTACAAAGACTAACATCGACAAATCATGTGATGAGCTCCATTTCTACTTAAAAACTAGACCCGACATTTTAAAACTAATTTGCTTCACCGACAAATACAAAACAAATGCGTCTTCAACGTGAATGTAATGTTAAAATGACATTAACTTAGCTAATATATTATTTTTCATGTCCATTTCTCATTTTAATAAATACCTAGTAAAATATTTTTTTTGTTTTATTTAATTCTGCAAGCGTCAAGCTCTAACAAAAAAAAAATGGGCACGTTAAGCATACTGCGCTTTAATTAAACGCTTGTTGGTTTTGAGTTTGATTTTCCAGATTTAGTCCCCTTACCATCATATTACTCATCCTCCCACAAGAGGGACCGATGACCTGGTGAAGGCCGCAGGAATCCGCTGGATGCAAGAAGCACAAAACCGTCGAAGTCGAAGTGGCGATGTTTAGGGAAAGCCTATGTCCAGCAGTGGACGCCTTCAAGCTGAAATGATTAAGATGATGATGATCATAAATATCTCTAGTATGTACAGGCGGACGCCAACACATCAAGCTACCCGAAACTGTCAAATTTTCCTAATCAACTTTGAACCTTATACGAAGTAGGTACTTTAGCGATAAGTTGAAAATCTGTTAAAGAAAGACAGCTTGATGTGCTGGCGTCTATACCTAGATGATCAATCAATTTTTTTCACAGAAAACACTCTTTATAATTACCTGCAAAAGCACAACCCACTCAACCGCTGCCTCGCTGCCCCCACCTTATGTTTAACATTCCTGGCTAGCGTTGACAGAAATTGGCCCCTGCAAAATGAGAGTGATAATTTCAGTAGGCCGTGACCTGAGTGACAACGCAGCAGATTTAATATCGCGCAAGCCCGCTTGCGCATTTACTAAATTAGCTTCGTTGTAAATGAATGATACAGGGGTTGTAAAGTAATTGTTTTTGTTGTGATTGGATACTACATAGAGTAGTATGTAGGAAGCTACTTACTATTGTATACACCGTTACATTTTGATCGTTTTAATCCTTAAAATGGGTCATTTAAGGGTAATAATGGGTAAGGCGTAATTTTTGTATGCAACTACCTATGTCCATTACATTATTACACGCCAAACATCTTAGGTTAAAAAAAAATCACAAACTTGTCAAAAGAACAACGTGTAAATAAATTCAAACAAAATAACAGACTTTTCTGATTAATTCCCCAATCACTATACTCGTATATATGTATGTTTTTTGTTATTATAAAACCGAATATCGTGGGTGTACCATAGGTTTGTTATAAATGAAATGGCTACTTGTATGTGTATCTGTTGCAGTCAAAACTCTTAACCAGTCAAAAGTACTATTGACTAGCAAAATCAGGCAAAAGTACTTTTGACCGTATGCTTTAGTCAATAATACTTTTGACTAAAATAACAGTTAAAAGTACTTTTGCCCAATGGAGCTGGTTAAAAGTACTTTTGACTAAGTTTTTCCGTCAAAAGTGGTTTTGACTGGTTGTATCAGTCAAAACTCTTAAAAATTATTTAGCATATTATTTAGCATATTTATTTCTTTGAAATAATGTCATTTGACCGAATTTTCAAATGCACTAATTTGCCTGTTTAATATGATATGAGGTACCTGAAGGTATTTGTATTCTCATTCACTCGCTCTTGCATCCAATGTCGACGGAGCCCCGCTTCGCGGGGCTCCTATTTCTGTGAAAAGGGTTTAAAGTAACCTAACAAAACCGAACCTCGGAGTGGGAACATTACATCAAATGAACATTATACCTTTTGATCAACAGCGCAAATGTTGTTATCGCAAATAAATATTCGATGAAATGAAAATTATGTTAATCGATATTATACAAATTGATTACTTTCCTAAACGTTGTTCGAATTAGTAACATTACATCAAAAGTTGTTATACCAAATAAGGGTGAACCTCTTTTTTTATTCACATCTAACGAGTTAATAGTGCTTTTGAGTTTTGACTGATGCTTTACTGCAGTTAAAACTACTTTTGACGAAGAGCGTCAGTCAAAAGTACTTTTAACCGCAAATTTGCAGTCAAAAGTACTAATAACCAATAATTTTCAGTCAAAACCACTTTTGACCAACCTATTCAGTCAAAAGTACTTTTGACTGATTTTGCTAGTCAATAGTACTTTTGACTGGTTAAGAGTTTTGACTGCAACATATCTAATACACTGATCTCTATCATGCAAGGGTATAAATACAGGTCAGTGATCCAATATTTTGGTACTTACGTAAATTCTATTTGACCTTCTTTGTTTGTGCCCTGTTCTTTTTTGTGCAGAAGGATGAATTCCACAAATTATTTTGGATTTAGCGTCAAGCGTGGTTTTATAAAGATAGTACTGATAAAATCTTGAGTAACCTCTTTTGTGTAAAGTTTTTTATTTTTTACTCTTTAGCTATGGTATGTACCTACCCAATTCGTACTACTAGTTGTTTTGTAAACAATAGTGACAACATTATCAAGATACACAATGTGGATTATACATATACGTATCATCAAAGCTAACTCAAAAACTACCCAAGCAGAGTTAGTAAAAGTTATATGGGACCACCCCTGAGGTTACCAATAAAAAATAATTTTCGATATCCATCGACAATAGCCGGATATATCGCGTAACATAATATGTTTATTTAAAACGTACATTCGAATTGAGAACCTTCTGTTTTTTTGAAGTCGCATAAAATAATGTGCGCGGTGTACGTGTCTCGCGCACCGGGGCGTAGCGCGTGGTAGTGTGAGTTCTGCCTAAATTTAATAGAGCAAACAAGTCTTCAATGATGATGAAGATGATGAATACCGTGTTCACCATTTTCATTGTCAACTTAGTTTCCAGATCTTGGCAAGAGAAATAAGTCACTATCATTCTCCTGACCTAATCCAAATTTAGTTGGGGTCAGCGTAACATGTTTTTTTAACCGACTTCTAAAAAGGAAGAGGTTCTCAATTCGGATATTTCTATTTTTTTTTGTTTATGTTGGGGCATAACTCCCTCATATATAGACTGACTTGCAAATATTTTTTTTGTTCGAATGAGGTTTATTCCGAAATGGTCCCATTTAAATTTCGTAAAGATCTCATGATGAGTTTCGGAGACAGACAATGGAACTCTTCAATAAATGCGAGCAAATGAACCGCGATTGCTGCTATAGCATATGTATGCATTGTTTACGCAATCAACATAACATCACGCCTGTACCCTTTAAAGGGGTAGGCAGATATGTACAATAAATTCCTGTCACTGATATTCACATAGCATTTGGTTATTCCTTTGTTTGGGGTAGGTAGGTGCAACTAAAAAGTGAAAAATAAAATCGTTTTTACAAAAAACAAAACAACCGACTTCCAAAAAAAACACTACAAAGTGAAAAATAACTTTATTTTCGAAAGTCGGTGTTGTTGGTTCTGTATTTTCGTTTTTTGACACCAACTCTCGAAATTAAAGTTAATTTTCACTTTGTAGTGTTTTTTTTTTGGAAGTCGGTTGTTTTTTTTTTCGTAAAAAAGTTTTTATTTTTCACTTTTTTATTCCATACTTTCTCTATTAGTCGTTATCTCGGTAGTCACACCATTTCTGGTCTTATAGCTATCGACATTCATAATAAAAACTTTCATCACGACATTTTCCTTATTCATCCGTAACATATGCCCATAGGTACCATGACAACCAATTTCCTCACAACTTTTCACAGTAATTACCGGTGCCATTTTCAGACTTCCTCTTATGTACTCATTTCTTATTCCATCCATTCGTGTAACACCACACATCCTTCTTAGCATTCTCGTCTCAACTGCAAGTAATTACCCTTCATTCATCCCTTTTGTGGCCTTACAGGAAGGAAAAATAATTATGACGAAAAAACTCCTGCAGACTATAAAATTTTCACAGCCTCGAGTCGATTGTAGGTAAAAGTATCTAAAAAAACTCCATTCTGTTCACCTTATTGTTTTCCCATGGTCTGCTATATCTATGATGACAATTAACTAACACACAAAAATTCCGGCTTTTACAAAAAAACATACACATAAAAATAATATTATTATTATTTTAACCAAATAAAAGTCAAAATAATACTTCCGTTATTATTTTTCCTGAATCCCCCTGTCAGTCTTGTTCGACATACCACATAGTAAGAGATTTATTAAGGCACCTATTACACCGTAGACCCGTGGGTGGCCACGAGTTACACGCTCAAGCGACAAGCGTCTTGCGATAGCGACTGTGTAACGAATGAACGAAGTTGCTTAGTGCAAGCCTTGAGTCACCGCGACTTGCGGAGCGACGGAATGAGACAAGTAATGCGCATGCGTCAATTTGCATGTCTCATCGCTCGAGGCCGTGAATGAGGCCTACGGAAACGAACGGAAAAAATATGACGTAAAAATGTGTGTAGGTCAGTGACGGAACTGTCTAACTCATAGGTTCTCAAAAGTTCTTAACGTAGGCGAAAAGGCCTCGTTGGGGTTTGAGACTTTCAGGGAGGCAGTAGAAGACGCAGAGAAAATTATAATATCCTATCTTACTACTATGTAATATAACACATTTAAATATAATCGTGGCAATAAGTAACTGTTCCAGATTTGCGATGGATGGTAAATAAAAAAATGGCGACTCTAGAAATAAAAAATATGCTCAAATTTTGCTCACCACCCGGGCAAAATAAGTTTGAGAACCTATGGCCTAACTTAATATCACAGCCTATAATGTTATCACTGCTAAGACTCAAACCTCCTCTCAGTGAGTAGGTGCCGTGGGCGGTTGGTGGATGTCATTAATTTTATTGAATTTTTGGCTTAACCTCTTTTTTTTTCTTTACCATACCAGGCCACTCAAAGTATTGCGAAAAAAGTTTGTATACATGAGAGACTGGCCAGTTTTAATCTATTTTGAAAATATTATTATTTGTAAGTAAAAATAGGTAGATACGTTCCAATTTCAAAATTTCCCTCCACATTGTTTGCGAGCTAATTTAAAATATCGTGTCTCATTAAAAAACGGATCTGCATATTTTCGCACTATGATTTTTTACGATTTCAAGTATCGCCTGAAACCATTCATGGATGAAGGCCCTTCTAAGGCAACCGTGTGTCGTTGGTATAACGAATTCAAGCGCGGTCGACTAACTTTGGGGGATGAAGAAAGAAGTGGTCGCTCTTTGACGGCCGCTACGGAACAAAATGTACTAGCAGTGAAAAATTTAATCCAAGATAACAGGCGAGTTACGTATCAAGAGATTCAGCACAAATACTGCAGGTTGGATCGGGAAGCCAACACGAAATTCTACACGTGCATCTTCGCCTGAGGAGGATAGTTTCACGCTGGGTGCCAAACTCACCGATGCTCAGAAGCAGGCCTGGGTGGAATGGTGCCGTGATATGATAAACAAATTTGAAGCAGGCTGGTCTCGGCGAGTTTACGACATCATTACAGGTGATGAGTCTTGGATTTATCAATACGATCCAGAAACGAAGCGCCAGTCGACGGTTTGAGTGTTTCAAAACGAATGAAGCGATCTAGAAGTGGGGGAAATATTTTGATCGCGAGCTTTTTCAATGTGACTGCCTACTGTGTCAATTCCTTTACGGAATCAAAGAAGCATCAACGCTGAATGGTTTGGTATACTACCAAATGCTTGGCAGAAGTTTCCTCTGTTGTGAGCAACAAGCGACCAAACCCAGGGCTCCGCGGGCTACTGCTCCACCACGACAACGCGCCTTCGCACACCGCACTCAAAACGAGGGATTTCCTGGACAGCACACCGTTCAAACTCCTGGGTCACCCTCCTTATAGCCCAGACCTAGCACCGTCTGACTTTTTTTTACTCCCGAAAGTAAAAAAATCAGCTCAAAGAGATATAATTTTCGTCGCCGGAAAATACGTTATCAGCGTTCGAGCAGGCTGTAAACGAGGTGTCTGCGGCGGACTGGAAAAAGTGTTTCGAAAACTGGTTCAGACCCATGAAACTTTATAGAGAGGCTAGTGGAGAGTACTTTGAAAAGATTTAATAAAAAAATATTTACTTATAGAACATTTTATTTTATTTTCGCAAAACTTTCTAAGTGTCCCACATATTTAGGGCAGTGGTGGGCGTTTTTTCATATTACTTACTAGCGACCTACCCTTTAATTTACAATGTGTATAGAAATAGAAAGATAAGTACTTTAGTTATAAAATAAAATAGAAAAATGCGCGTGCAACACCGTGCACGTGATATTAGTAAAAAAAGAATAAGAAAAAGTGTGCATACACATGTCCGGCACGTGTCAACGGTAACGGCAACTGTAGCCATCGATACGCGTCGACGGCAGCCATCGACACCCGTCCACGCGTCGGCGACTGCTGTTGTGATCAACATACCGCTCGTGTATTTGAGTACGGTGCTCAAATACTAGCAGCACGTTATCGATGGCAGTCGATGCGGTCGGCGTCATCGTTGACCGCCGTGGCCGCGATTTTAGACACAGAGAGAGTTATATCTTTCTTCACTCTCATGTAACGAAATGTGCTTAAACGTGACGCGTCCTTGAAATTTCACTCTCAATTCTTGTCCAATTATCGAATCGCCGTCTAAGAAGTTAACTTACACTTACACGACACTATTACTCTGTTACTGTTATGGTAGGTATAATGCGATGTAATAGGAGAAACAGAACCAAAAACACGTTGTAATCCAACGGGATTCAGTTAACTTTGACAAAAACAAGGGGGAAATTGGAGTGATGTCAGAGCCCGTCACTTGTCACCGCTTGTTGAATTCATACCTAAAATGGATGTCACATTTTGGTATTGCAAGTTTTGATTATTTTGTTAAATTTTCCGGGACGGGATTGACTTGTCATTGTCATCTATAGTGTTGAGTTGGTCGCTCAATATTTTAAGTGTATTCTGCTCTCACTGAATGCGAATAAACAAGTAAAATATAAAATTTTCAACGTATTTGTTCGAAAACTGACTCTTATTGCACTGCGCTTAGGTTCAAAATACAATATCAATATTGTATTGTGAAACTAAGCGTAGTGCAATAAGAGCCAGTTTCAATCACGCGCGCTTTTAACTTTGCAGTCCCGTACTAGTGTGAGAAATTACTGTTTATCGAGTCAGGCACGAAAAAAATACATAACAATTATGTTGTTAATGATTATAATTAAATTATTGTTTTCACATAATTGCCGCATATTAACACACAACTTGCAACTTGCTCGCAGAACGGATGGCCGATGGAGCCGAAAGGTTCTGTAGTGGCGACCGCGTACCGGAAGACGTAGCGTTGGAAGGCCTCCTACAAGGTGGTTCGACGACTTTGTGAAGGCCACAGGAATGCGTTGGATGCGAGAAGCACATAACCGGTCGAAGTGGAGGTGCTTGGGGGAGACCTATGTCAGCAGTGGACATCTTTCGGCTGAAATGATGATGATGAACATACAACTAAAACAGCGTTGCAATTGGCAAAAAACTATTTTTAATTTCGTGGGACTCATTGACACATACTACTTAAATTTGTGCAGTACCTATATAATGTCCGCCCAGTATAGAGCCGATCTGTCCACGCTAAGTAAATAGATAGGTACAGTTCTAAATGAAACATACCGAATCATTACTGGTTGCTTATACCAACCTCGTTGCAAATGCTGTATCCACTGACTGGCATCGCGTCTCCAGAACTTAGCAGGGTTACAGTCAGCCAGAGAACTATGTTTATTTTTCTATTTTTGCCACCGACACGCAGACGACTTCTTTACTGCTGCTCTTAGGCCCTTTGTAGACGCACGTTTTTTTCGCCATTTCACGTTCGCCGTGTGTAAGTACGGCCGTCAGTGTTGTATGGATCACTATGGAAGTTTGTTGACGACACGGCGGCAGTATGGCACGGCACCGTCTCCGTATACCATAGAACCGTGTCATATACAAGGTCATCTGATTTTTCTATACAAAGTAACTGTTCACGGCATGGTTTCTTTTTCTATGGCAGGAAATTCTTTCATACATTTTTTAAATAAAATAAACCTCATTTTAACAACCTAAGGGGTACATGCAAAAGCTTTGGTAACCTTTTGTTTTCAGGTTCTCTAGGTAAGGTGCGAAGGTTAATCTTGAAACAACTGAAAGTAGCAAAATGGCGGGAGCATATGTAAAGATATGGGTTAATGTGTTAGGTACGTAAGTACCTGCATTTGAGCAGATGCGGTTTGTTGCGGGTCCATACAAAAGAAAATTCTTAGTAGAATATATAGGTACATATTATGGTAATTTTCGCCGATATTAATTGACTCAAAACAACATTAAATTTGATCTCTATTTAATAAAAATCTTAAAGTCAGTCAATTTAGTAACTGACAGACAAAGTACAGCCTAAACTGTTGGGTCTAGAACCATTGAATTTAGCACTAGAGTTCCTTATTACGTATAAAGTGAGCACTAAGGACGGATTTTTGAAAATTCATGCCGTAAGGGGGTCAAATAGGGGAATCAAGTTTGGTAGTTCGTCATTTTTGCCGAAGAGGAATCCCATCGGGCTCATGGCAAATTCATAAAGGGGTTTGAAGCTTCGTGGCATACCTGTCCGCCATTTTTTTTTTTTTTCAAAATGTTGGCCATGCTTGATACCTATATAAAGCTGCATCAATGCAAACAGAAAACATAATTATACCAAACCCTGTAAATTGTCACGTTTTCGAGATATTAACGTTCAAAGTTGTTCACGTGACATTAATATTTTTTTGACTTGCTTACATTTTTTTTGCATATACATATATTTGAAATAATCACTAGAAGTTTTAAGTAATCTAACATCTTTGCAACACGACCTAAGAAAGTAAAAAAAAAACAGTGGAACTCCGGGAGTGCCGACAGAAGTGAAAACTTTAACAAATGATGTGTGTATTTTGTGAATCGTCTTATAAACAAAACACGCGCGGTACCGGCTACGGTCATCCGTCTTTCGATCAGATCACGTGTCCTGACACGAGTTTAACATTTTTTACCCATTACAAAAAAAAGTGTACAACGCCGCTAAAGAAGTTTTCAATTCAAAAAATTGATGTCACGTGATCAACTTTGAAAGATAATATCTCGGAAACGTGACGCTTTATGGGGTCCCATTATATTTTCAGTTTGCATTGATGGTAGCTATCGATTTATACCTGTTTCATGAGTAGCCGCAGTTTAAAAAAAAAAAACAAAATGGCGCGACAGTTGGTAGGTATATAAGGCTTCATAGAAAAATCTTCAATCCCCTTTCTATACATTACAATATAAAATTCCAGATACTTTAATAAATTAATATTATAATTTTGTATGGAGCCCCGCCAAAAAGCGATAACGAAAACAAATAAATTCAGTGGGATTTGCGTTCGGTTACGAATTGCGAACAATGTCCATTTGAAAAGCCATGGTTTTACCTAGAGAAAATTATCTTGAATGGGACCAACCTGATGTGGGTCAGATGGTACTTATGTACGGTCAGCAGTACAATTTAAATTAATTAAGGTAATCTAATACCTACACTGCCGCACTAAGCGAAAAGGATGAAATCGGCCAAAAATTCAAAGAAAAATAAACTTTACTAAACAAAAAAGGCGCCATCCATTAAGGCTCATTTTTCTCTATTCCCTTTCCTCATATGCGCCCCTTTTACTTACGACGGCTGTACAGCTGCCGGTATTTATCGTGTTTATACAAATATTTTAGATTTTGGGTAGTACCAGAATTTATTCTCGTTAAGGCGTATTTTTTTTGAGGTAATGCCAATAAACGCATTTTCATTTTTCTGTGTTGCTTTCTTTCAATGTATTTTAAAACTTGTGGTTGCTCGGAAAGTGTGAGAAGAAATGACAGGCGTTTTTCCAAGTTGAAAAGAAGTTATACTTAATAGAAAGTTAAGATTTACAGTTTGAAATATAAGAGTAAACAAGCACATGGCGAAATATTATTATGTAACTAATATAAAATGTGCTGGAAAAATTATGACTGATTTCTGACGGCTTCTCATAGAAAAGTGTCGCCGCGCCGCCTTGAAGCGCATAGAAAGGTGCGAGCTACGTGTGTTTCCAACAGGTGCGTCCTCTGATCACAGCCAGTGCCACAAACCAAATTGTCCCAAAACCTTATGTCAAAACATTGCTTCGGGTATGTTCAATACTATATTGGTTTCTGTACATCGTTTTTGGGTCAAAATTGAAAACCAGCGCTGTGCTGTGTATGTCATACTGAGTGGAAACCGTCCTGGAGTTGCAGCCACGACAATAAAATAATTTGTTTTAGGCATGCAAGCATAATATTTTAACCAGTTGAATGCCGTAATTACAGAAACAATTAAAAAGCCATTGTGTCTCGCGTGGTTCTACCACGTTCCGTACGTACTTTCCATACAAGGGATAAATGGCCATGTGTGAACTTTACGATTACATAAAATCAGCGCTTAATAATTATTATTCTTTGTAACTTTTTTCATGTTATTTTCCATCAAACACATACCACTAAAGATCCTCTTTAAGAATATTGCTGGAGCGTATTACAAGAGTTTTATCAAACGGGCGAGCTGCGATATTTATTCGAGTGTAAAGATTACAGAATTATTCCACTAAGATCGTTTCATTTAATTCCTGAGGTCCGTGTTTAATTAACTCAACGTCTTGTTTCTTTCCTTGCTTTGTTTACCGCCCGCCAGCATTGTAAACTTGGTCTAGACTCATTGTTACTTTGTCTTGTTGATACCTACCGGTCCATTCTGCAATAATCTCAGGGTGTAAACTTATATGAAGTGAGCTGTCATTCCATGAGCAGACCCATTCTGTAAAAATTTCACCGTGAAAACTTAGATGAAGTGAGTTTGAAGTGAGCTGTCAAAGGTGTCAATCCCTAGCATCAACCGGTGTATTTTATAAATCTAACCCTGAAAATAAAGGTGAAACGAGCAGTAAAAATATTTGACCTATCATTCCACTTGATCCTTTCTCAATCAAAAGATTCTGATTCCTTCCTCAATCAATAGATCAGCAGGAGAGTTTCTTGATCGCTGAAAAGCGAGAATGTCCATGCGAGACTACTAGGCGAAAAATACGAGGCGTTTGATGACGGTCCAGACACTGTAGTTGTGTAAATTAGGCTTTAGTGCAGTATCATTGTTGCCATACTTCAACGTTTTGGTTGTGCTACACGGGCTGTCGCTGAAAACCAGCGCTGGGACTCTGTCTCGCATGGGGTCTTAGCATTATGCTGAGCGATATCCATTTTGCGTGGATATGACGCATATTTTCCCTTAAATTGTTATTTTTTTGTGTTTGTGTTCTTTTGCTGCGTCATGTTCACCACAAATAAGCGTATTTTCTTTCTTTTTTTTGCTCCAAGGTGTTTCATTCCGTCTTTAATGTGTAAGTGCTTATCTGGGGGCCATTTGTGATCACAGCCTCTTGCAGACCACTTTTGGACATTGGCATCTCCTACTCTCATCAAGATGCTACCAGTGACCTTGTGAAGATTTTTTACCTCATAACAAACGATTCAAAGATACTTGATTACTTCCTAACACGCTCTTAAATTACAACGCTGTTATACTTTCTAAGTCAATTGTGAAACGATATCTGTGTTTATTTTACTTGAAGACCGAATTAAAACAACGGCTTTATTTTTTCTTCGGCCACAAAGATAAGCCTGAAACTTTCACCAATAAAAAAGTTCCATAACCCACAGACTGGCGAGTTCTCCTATCAAGATCTCCCCATATAAAACTTGTATAAAGGATTCACGAAGATATTCCTTTTGTGCGGTATAGAACCGAGTTTGAAGCCTGGTTGCATACGTAACGAGAACATTTGTGCAGTCGGCAGCACGTGACTGAACTTCATATGCAGCTGAGAAGGGTAAAAGTTTTAAAATGGAGGTATCGGATTTGATAGTGCGGTCAAATTGTGATAGCCTGGTATTATTCGACGACATTTCTAGCTTTGCTTGGTAAAATGTACAGGAACTACATATTTATAAGAATTCTATCTTAAATATTTGAATGCCATCATTTGAATACCTTATAAACAATGCTGGATGCCTGTGTGTTCTTAGCGTCTTAAGGGGGAAGCGCTAAGGTAGCCCGCGAAATTCAAATTTTCTTACGTTTTTTGCAATTTGCTGGTCAGCATTAAGTTGTACGTTGATTAATATACCTATGAATCGCGGCCGTAAGAAATATGTGTTTACAGAATTATAATCATTAAAGTCATCAATACAACTCTCTAAGACCACGTAAGTCCAAAGAATGATGATTTCATGAAATAGTTATTCTTGGGACTTACATGGTCTTAGAGAGTTGTGTTGATGACTTTAATGATTATAATTCTGTAAACACATATTTCTTACGGCCGCGATTCGTATATTAATCAATGTACAACTTAATGCTGACCAGCAAATTGCAAAAAACGTAAGAAAATTTGAATTTCGCGGGCTACCCTGGCGCTTTCGCCTTAAGTAAAGAGTTGCTTTATTACATCGTATAACGTTATGGAAAAATATTTAGTTATACAGGATCAAATTGAATTAGCTAGAGAAACTCCTTAGACGTGATGAGTATGGGATATCTAAACTTGATCAAAGAAGAAATAAATTAATTTGATAATTTTTTTTGGGGTTATCAACCGCAGATAGTGAAGTCACTTGAAATACATATTAGTTTAAAAATCAGTTTTCTTTGTTTAAACTTCACAGATGTGAAAGATATCGAAATCTTAACATGATAAAAAATAAAACAGATTTTCTTAAGGCGAAAGCGCCAGGGTAGCCCGCGAAATTCAATTTTTTTTAGGTTTTTTGGAATTTGCTGGTCAGTATTAAGTTGTACGTTGATTAATATATGAATCGCGGCCGTAAGAAATATGTGTTTACAGAATTATAATCATTAAAGTCATCAACACAACTCTCTAAGACCACGTAAGTCCCAAGAGTAACTGTTTCATGAAATCATCATTCTTTGGACTTACGTGGTCTTAGAGAGTTGTGTTGATGACTTTAATGATTATAATTCTGTAAACACATATTTCTTACGGCCGCGATTCGTATATTAATCAATGTACAACTTAATGCTGACCAGCAAATTGCAAAAAACGTAAGAAAATTTGAATTTCGCGGGCTACCTTAGCGCTTCCCCCTTAAGACGCCGGTAACGAAATCGAGACTGGCGAAATTAGGTATCTATCGCGCACACACACAAACGCGAGGGTGCTCTGTCGCATGTGTGCGTGAGTCGACGGCCACTTCAGCGATTAAACAGTTTTGATCCTTAGATATTTTTACGTGCATTTGAATATCATGACTTTTGAATTGAAATAAAATATCTGGTTAATTAGTATGCGTGAAATTTATTGTATAAAAATGTAAGGTTAGGTTAGTAGGTACCTACTATATTCGTAACTTTACAGGAAATAAAATCGACTTGATTCCTTTTGTAATATAGTTTTTAAGTAACAACTTTTCATTTAACACACATTTTGTAACAATATCTCCATAAATAAATAATGTCATTTTCAAGTTACGTAATTATTTACAGAACAAGCTTTTACTTGCAAATCCTCAAAAGGAATCAAAAAGATAACCCACTTCCAGATGACCTAGAAACTTGAAATTTGGCGTCGAGATAGACTAGTAGGCGCATACTAAGGAAAAAATCAGAAACCTACGAAAAAGAAAATTACGATGCTAGCTGTCGCCAAAGGCTCCGCCCGTGTGACGCGAGAACTGTCCCAAGGGTTAATACTCCCAGGATAAAAGTATTCTTTATATTATTCTAGACTATAATCTATCTCTGTGCTTAATTTCATCAAGATCCAGAGAAACTGTTGTGAGAAGAGAAGCTGTTTTGATGTGATTGAGTAACAATTATCCATCAAAATTCAATAAAATTTTATATTCATCTTTCGCAATAGATTTTTATTAATTTTAAATTTTTTTAAAACCAAAGATGTTTCACATCTGCCGGGCGTCCCGCGACGGCTACTTTTTTTAAACGGTTTTATTTTAGCTCACCCCGTTTGTCTTTTTTTTATTTTATTATTTATTCTTGGGTCATATTTAGTAATTCAAATTTCACCCTCTTCCTGTCAACCGATTAATCTGAAATTTTGTATACACTTTGGATTTTGGTGACAATACAATTATGTTTGTTCATTATCATTATAAATTCAAGATGGCCGCCGCTACAAAATGGCGGATAATTTATGTTTTATTAATCCCATCAATATGGGTATCAAATGAAAGGGCTCAACAAGCAGAATACAATATACTATAAAAAATTGAAATCCAAGATGGCAGCCGCTACAAAATGGCGGATAACGTAGGTTTTATCAATCCCATCAATATGGGTATCAAATGAAAGGGCTCAACAAGCAGAATACAATATACTATAAAAAATTGAAATACAAGATGGCGGCCGCTATAAAATGGCGGATAACGTAGGTTTTATCAATCCCATCAATATGGGTATCAAATGAAGTGCTCAACCAGTATAATACAATGTACTATATAAAATTAAAATCCAAGATGGCCGGCCTCTACAAAATGGCGGATAACGTAGGTTTTATCAATCCCATCAATATGGGTATCAAATGAAAGGGCTCAACAAGCAGAATACAATATACTATAAAAAATTGAAATACAAGATGGCGGCCGCTATAAAATGGCGGATAACGTAGGTTTTATCGATCCCATCAATATGGGTATCAAATGAAGTGCTCAACCAGTATAATACAATGTACTATATAAAATTAAAATCCAAGATGGCGGCCTCTACAAAATGGCGGATAACTTAGGTTTTATCAATCCCATCAACATGGGTATCAAATGAAAGGTCTCAACAAGTAGAATACAATTTACTATGCAAAATTGAAATCTAAGATGGCCGCCGCTACCAAATGGCTGATAACAATTTTTTTTCAAGCACTAAATGAATTAAACAGAATTCGAAATAAAAACTAAAAACTAGAAAATAAAAAAATAGGTAAAAAAACTTTTTCAGTTAAACGGTTTTCAATTTTGCATAGTAAATTGTATTCTACTTGTTGAGACCTTTCATTTGATACCCATGTTGATGGGATTGATAAAACCTAAGTTATCCGCCATTTTGTAGAGGCCGCCATCTTGGATTTTAATTTTATATAGTACATTGTATTATACTGGTTGAGCACTTTCATTTGATACCCATATTGATGGGATCGATAAAACCTACGTTATCCGCCATTTTGTAGCGGCCGCCATCTTGTATTTCAATTTTTTATAGTATATTGTATTCTGCTTGTTGAGCCCTTTCATTTGATATGATGGGATTGATAAAACCTACGTTATCCGCCATTTTGTAGCGGCTGCCATCTTGGATTTCAATTTTTTATAGTATATTGTATTCTGCTTGTTGAGCCCTTTCATTTGATACCCATGTTGATGGGATTGATAAAACCTAAGTTATCCGCCATTTTGTAGAGGCCGCCATCTTGGATTTTAATTTTATATAGTACATTGTATTATACTGGTTGAGCACTTTCATTTGATACCCATATTGATGGGATCGATAAAACCTACGTTATCCGCCATTTTGTAGCGGCCGCCATCTTGTATTTCAATTTTTTATAGTATATTGTATTCTGCTTGTTGAGCCCTTTCATTTGATACCCATATTGATGGGATTGATAAAACCTACGTTATCCGCCATTTTGTAGCGGCTGCCATCTTGGATTTCAATTTTTTATAGTATATTGTATTCTGCTTGTTGAGCCCTTTCATTTGATACCCATGTTGATGGGATTGATAAAACCTAAGTTATCCGCTATTTTGTAGAGGCCGCCATCTTGGATTTTAATTTTATATAGTACATTGTATTATACTGGTTGAGCACTTTCATTTGATACCCATATTGATGGGATCGATAAAACCTACGTTATCCGCCATTTTGTAGCGGCCGCCATCTTGTATTTCAATTTTTTATAGTATATTGTATTCTGCTTGTTGAGCCCTTTCATTTGATACCCATATTGATGGGATTGATAAAACCTACGTTATCCGCCATTTTGTAGCGGCTGCCATCTTGGATTTCAATTTTTTATAGTATATTGTATTCTGCTTGTTGAGCCCTTTCATTTGATACCCATATTGATGGGATTAATAAAACATAAATTATCCGCCATTTTGTAGCGGCGGCCATCTTGAATTTATAATGATAATGAATAAACATAATTGTATTGTCACCAAAATCCAAAGTGTATACAAAATTTCAGATTAATCGGTTGACAGGAAGAGGGTGAAATTTGAATTACTAAATATGACCCAAGAATAAAGAAAAATAAATAAAACAAACGGGGTGAGCTAAATAAAAACGTTTAAAAAACCGTTTAATAAAAATACAAAAACAGCCCAGCAAACCCAATAGCTGTGAATGTATGTCAAGCATAGATAGTTAAGGAATTATAATAAATATCCTAACAATAAATGATTACATTTGTGGTAAGTATTCTAAACAACATGTCAAAATCATCACAAAATATTTCAAAAATAAAAACTTACTACTGTATCAAGAAATCACGGTCCGGTCACGTTCGCTTGTACTCGTTGCGCGATCTCTATAACTTGGCGGGAAGCGCAGAGCGATACACCCACCCTCTGAAAGCGCTCGGCGCGGACTGCCGACTCGAGGCTTGCGGCGAGTAATATAATGCAAGATTTTGGTTGTTTTAAAACATATTTTTTGGCACAATTTGTTTTTTTTATTTCTTTATTTTTTCTCGAAATGGATAGAATTTGATCTATAGTTTATTCCTGTCGTTTTTTTTTTATGAATTAGAGTTCCAAATAGCCGAAATTATCACCAATTCTTTGCCCATTTTCTCTAAAATTTGGCCAAGTTACATATTTTTTTACTGAAATATTTCATATGAAAGTGGTAAAAAGTAATTCCAACATTATATAGACGACTTTCTCAACAGTACATTGTAATTTCGATGGCCCCACCGAATAAACGTGTAAGAGAAAAATGACAACTTTTCAGCAAAAAATAAAAACGTTAAAATTTCAATAACGCTCATTTCATGGTAAATAGGTATAAATAATGTATGATCGAATTATAGGTAAAAAAATAAACTATAGACTTGTATTTTTACTTTTTTTAAAACATCAACGAGTTTCAGGAAATTCATGAAAAACTATTTAATTTTTTTACTCTTGTGAAATTTGCATGACTAGGTCACAGTAATATATCATTGCACGTTTATTCGTGTAATAATACACAAAGAATAAAACGTACTGTTATGTTACACTATTATTCTCCGTAAATCAAGTTCATTTTGGAACCCAGCTATAACTATTTACACGCTTGTTTACAGTACATTGACTGCTATTATGTGATTGGAAAGATCGTATGCATTAATATTAGTGTTATTAGGATCAGTTTTCATTTATGTAATACATCTTTGTTAATGCATGGTATAATAATATAAATAATTTTGTAAAAGGATGAAATAAAATACAGATGTATAAAGAATTAAAAAAATATAATTATGTATTAATCCACGTGAACACAAAGTACTAGTATTATTGATAAAAAAAAAAAACGAATTGCAATATTAGAAACACTAATCGTCCTCCTCACTATCATTGGAGACCGAGATAGAGTTTTCCCATGGCCGTAGATTTTTATAAAAACTTTGATAATGGTTTGGTATTGCTCCTGTATCACACGGACTTATCAAGTCCTTAAATAACGGAATTGGTATAGGCGGCATTTCACGTCAAGCGAACAGGGAAAAAAAAGTGAGGTTCTGAAATTTGTTCACATTTCATGGTCCAGTTATACTTCTAGTAGATATAAATACGAACACAATTTTTTTTTAAATATGATTTTTATTAGGTCCTTACATATGAAACTAGCGTTTTGTGGTAGGTACTGACTACTTTGATCTGAAATATCTCCTCTTTGGAGACAGCTCGAAGGATTAGTGATGTGTACGGCGCTGGTGTCGCAAAAGAAAGCACGGTACGTTTTTGGTTTCAACGTTTTCGTTCTGGAAATTTCGTCCTTCAGAACCAACCCCGTGGACGGCCGGAGTCCAAAGTGGAAAATGAAGAATTAAAGGCTATTGTGGAAGCGGATACATCACAAAGCACATCAGAGATAGCTGCAGGCTGCAGGTATTGATCCACTTGAAGCAAATCGGGAAAATAAAAAAACTTGAACGATGGGTACCTCATGAATTGAGTGAATCGAACTTGCAAACATGCGTCAACTGCTGTGTTACTTAGCTCAACCGACACAATAATGAAGGGATTTTAAATCGAATCATTACTTGTGATGAAAAGTGGATATGGTACGATAATCGCAAGCGCTCGTCGCAATGGCTGAACCCTGGAGAACCAGTCAAATCCTGCCCTAAACGAAAATTGACTCAGAAAAAGTTACTTGTGAGTGTTTGGTGGACTAGCGCCGGTGTCGTTCACTACAGCTTTCTAAAATCTGGCCAAACGATTACGGCAGATATCTATTGTCAGCAACTGCAAACCATGAAGGAAGAACTAGCTGCTAAACAACCGAGATTGGTCAATCGCTCTAGGCCACTGCTGCTTCACGACAACGCAAGACCACACACTGCACAACAAACAACCACTAAGTTAGATGAGCTACAATTGGAATGTCTGCGACATCCACCGTACTCCCCGGACCTTGCTCCAACAGATTACCATTTTTTCCGGAATTTGGACAACTTCTTATAAGGAAAAAAATTCAACTCCGGTGCGGCAGTCCAAACCGCCTTCAAAGAGTTCATTGATTCTCGCCCCCATGGTTTTTTTAGTGAAGGGATCAATGAACTACCTATGAGATGGCAAAAGTGCATAGATAACAACGGTATATACTTTGATTAATTAAATATATTTTACAAGAAAAAATTGACTTTATATTCCTCCCGTACAAAACGCCAATTTCATTGTAAAGACCTAATATTTGTCTAGTTATGGGATGGGAAAGAATCGTCTAAATCGAAATTAGAATTTTTTGAAGAATTTTTTCGGATTGAAAATAATTACAATAAATTGTCAAACTACGCGGTTTGTATAGAAAATTTCCGGATCTTCTTAAAAAAGGCATCAAATTTGAAAAAAAAAATGTTTTAGTCTCCCAAATCGGAAGTAAACATTTTCATATATCATATTCCGCACCCCTTTCTAACGTTACGTACGATTGCAATAGAATTTATCGCGTAAACATTTGTGTATTTACCGTTAATAGATATAAACTTTTAACTAATATGCAAAGAATATTAATGTTTGAATCTTGAACATAATTGTTATAAAAAAAATAATTATAGTAAGAGACAATGCAATACTTTAATTTTATTATCCTATCTAAATTCAAACTTCCATTTTGTGGAATATAACATTAGTAATAAAATTTGCATACATTTCTACACGAATAAACGTATAAGAAGCCATTACCCAAATTCAAAAATAATCACAAATCTTCTCAAACGTCTGTAGGTTTTAACATGTTTATTCTTATATATTTGGCGACTCGAAAAGCATGTATTAAAAGCATAAACTATTATTCCTGTATTTTTTAAATTAATAATTTCCCTAGAATAAAGAAATTCACTATTATAAAAGGCGTATTTTGAGTCCAAGATTCATAAAAAAAATTAAGTAGGTGCAGGATAGGCAAAAGAAACGAAATATGAAAAAAAAAAAATTCGTGTAAGAACTCTTGCACGTTTATTCGGTGGGGCCATCGATTTTTTCATACCGTTAAGACGTCAATACAATCCATAAACAGGTGATATTCTAAACCTCTTACAGCAAAAAATCACAAAACAGTCGCGGGTTTGAGGTGGATTATTTAAAAATAGATAATAAAAATAAAAAAGTAGCTCCAACATTAGCTTATAATTGAAATGATCTTTCATGGTGTGCATTAATTCTTATCGAAATATTGTATTTTAACTGTTAAGGGGGAAGCGCTAAGGTAGCCCGCGAAATTCAAATTTTCTGACGTTTTTTTCAATTTGCTGGTCAGTATTAAGTTGTACGTTGATTAATATATGAATCGCGGCCGTAACTAACATGTATTTACAGAATTATAATCATTAAAGTCATCAACACAACTCTCTAAGACCACGTAAGTCCGAAGAATGATAATTTCATGAAACAGTTATTCTTTGGACTTACGTGGTCTTAGAGAGTTGTGTTGATGACTTTAATGATTATAATTCTGTAAATACATGTTAGTTACGGCCGCGATTCATATATTAATCAACGTACAACTTAATACTGACCAGCAAATTGCAAAAAACGTAAGAAAATTTGAATTTCGCGGGCTACCCTGGCGCTTTCGCCTTAAATCACGTCTGTAAAATCTGGTAAATCAGCGGAATCGGAAAAATTTCGTCTACGGCCTCTTAACTCATACTTCAATTAACAACACAAGTAAGGGTCGTTGACCCAAAAATAAAATCATCAATTTTTTCATTTTTCTGTGCTTAGATATTTACCACGTCTGTGGATTTTCACTATCTAAATTAATTTAACTTTGTATATTGCGGAATTAAAACCAAATATGTTTACATAACATTATTGTGACGTATTTCCGCAAAGTGACACCTGATTCCCTTACCATAGTTATTAAGTCTACCACAAAATTTGGGGTAGACAACCCTTCTTATGTAATAAAAATTTCCTAAAGAAATTTTTAATATAGAACTGATTAAATATTTAATCAGTTCTATATTTAAAATTTCTTTTGATTTAAATGTTGGTGAACAAGAACCTAAGTATATTCTTATAATAATTGTTTAGTTTTATTAAGTGAATTGTTTTTAGATTGTATGTATTATTTTTTTGTCTCCTTTACTCTTTCACACGCTCTGTCTACATCTCTCTATTTATTGTCCTATCGCATGTATGCTGCTCCCAGCATCAGAAATCTCTCCAGATTTCTTATGAAATAAGCATCACCTTTGTACCTATTTTTCTGTTCTGTTTTATTCCGTGTCTGTTTATATTATGTGTGTACATAAATGGTTAAATAAATTAATTAATTAATTTTATACACACACATCTTTGAAACTCGAACACAGTAAATTCGGAGTACCCACAATTTTTATTCCATCTGGCTTTGAACTGCAAAGATTTGATAAATGAAAGCTACGCAGTACTAGAGCTTGTCGGCGGGAAAAATAGATTTTCGACAATCAGGATTCTGGCCACGTCGTTTGAGAATGTCAACTGAAGCGGGTGACGGAGGAATTTCATTTTCTACTCGCTATCGAACATCTGTGACTCGTCGAAACAAAAGATACGCTATTGTTGCCACAGAGTAACAATCCCAGTATTAAAATAGATAAACATAATATTAGCTAGGCAAACTTATATGGTAGATACTATAATATTGTTTAATTATAATTTAATTTATTGCTTTCTTTTACAGGGTGGCCGGGCACCCACACACGCGCAAACTGTAATCATGAATTCAGCACACGATTCTAGTGAAATCGAGCGTAAAAAATGTTTGTCGTTTATCAAAAAAAATCTGCTGTTTCGTAGAAAATGCAATACCGACGCAGTCAAAATGTAACGAAAAGCTTTTTCTTTTTAATAAAGGTCTAAAAATTTCAACGCAGGGGTTTAAATTCATGTACTGAATGTCTGAATACATGGTGATCCTGTATATTTGTACTCCTGGCTAGAAAGAGAGTGACTCAAAGCATAGACAAGTAATGAGGTTACGTCTGGCACTGATTGAAAAATATTTATTTTTTATTTTATTATTAGCTATTACATATTTATTTATTTCTGTAACTGCCCGTGACATCACAGCGGGCCCTATCAGAATACCAGCGCTGCAACATTTATTTTTTAAATGTTGCAGCACCATGCTGAGATAGGAGCCTTTTGGCCTCGTATAGGACTTTCTGTTTCATTTTCCTTTTGTTACTTTTTTTTATATAACTTGGATTTTTATTTTGCTGTGTTTAGTTTAGTTTGTGATCTTCCTGTACGAGTCGCAATAAATACTTTTTATTTCTTTCTTTCTTTCTTTTATCGAGATGATGACTAATAATAGAGAAGTATGGAAGAAAAAGACACGATGCGCCGGTCCTAAATAAATTGGGATACGGGCAGGTGAATGATGGTGATTATATTGTACTAGCGATCCGCCCCGGCTTCGCACGGGTGCAATGCTGATACTAAATACACTACAGAAAAACTGTGAACGTTGTATATAAAAACATAGCGGCCCGCTCCGGCTTCGCACGGGTATAAAATATATAGCCTATGTGATTAAAATCGATTCATTCATTATTTATCGTAACTTACTTATAATTACTGATACGTTGTCGCGCTGAAAAGCACGTTTTTATAATAAACGCGTCCGATCGCTGCTAAATTCAAAGTGCTATAGGGAAAACCGCGGCCTCAGACGCGCTATTTATAGGCACGCTCTTGCCGCACCGGGCGGCGGGCCGGTACCGCCGCAAACGCTACGTCCCGCAATTTTTAAATCTGTAATATCTTCGAAAATATTCACTTAAATCATACGGTGTAAAGGGCCATATAGATCTATATTAAATGAACAATGTGTTCAAGGTATTTAATTGGTTAAGGATTAATGCTGTATTGGTTAAAATCGCTTCGAAAATTAGCCATTATTTGTCGTAATAAGTAAATGACAAAAAAAAGTTATTGTGGGTTATCCATAAGAGATAGACATATACCATCACGGACTTTTCTGTAGACCTTTTCAATGTGTACAATACTTAGTACATTATTTTGATAAAACTCGTAGGGTTCAGCCTGCGTTTGCAATGTAAGCGGAAAAAATGTAATTATTTACGACATCACATTAGAAACCTCAAAAATAACAGTACTTCTCCACTATTTAATGGATGTTATTATACATATAAACCTTCCTCTTGAATCACTCTATCTATTAAAAAAAACCGCATCAAAATCCGTTGCGTAGTTTCAAAGATTTAAGCATACAAAGGGACATAGGGACAGAGAAAGCGACTTTGTTTTATACTATGTAGTGATTTGTTCACTGCAGTCCAGCCGTCGATAGAATGCGTTGCTGATACATGTCGGTAGGATGTACAGACGCCAGCACATCAAGCTACTACAATCTGTCAAATTTCTTTAATAGATGTTCAACTTTATCGCTGAATCATGAGGTCCAAAGTCGATTAAGAAATTTGGCAGTTTCGGGTAGATTGATGTGCTGTACATTCACAAAAAATAGTGTCCTATCTATTTTCGTTTAGCTCGTGCAGGCACGAAACTGAAACAGTGCTAGTAAGAAGACATAACAAATTGTTGGCAGCAGCAGTCCTGTGTTGCTTTGCTTGCCACAACATTGTTGCTACTCGGTATATATTCCAAACAAACGCGTACTGCCTTTGCAGCATAGAAATGATGAACGTCAACAGCTAACTGCATTCAAACTCAGAATGCGTAAATGTCACGTTCGGAGGTACTGTGGGCATAAATTCCATCAATCAAAAGCCACAGATTAACAACTGCGACAAACAGATAGACTATGGTCACAGTATAAAGACATACAGTACGAGGTCTTCATACAAACGGACGAAACGCGAGCTATACCTACGCGCCTCGACCACGGCATGAGCTCAGCATGCAGACAGTCGCGACTGTGCTGCAGTGACGAACGGACGGTGTGTTGTTTTTTTTAACAATAACCGCGCGATTTTTGCACTAAAAATAAGTTCAAGTACATATTTAATATGACGAGTAGGCTATATTGTGCTGTTTTTGGTTGCATGAATTCGTCAATAACGCATCCAGAGATAACTTTTTTTAGATTACCTGGAAACTCTGAAAGGTAAGACTATAAAATAATTTTACTTACTTGTAGGTAGGTACATAATGTGTGTATTTTTAATGGATAAGTATTTCATTTTATCTCCCGAAAAAAAGATGTCTGGATTAATAAATGAAGTGAATAGAGTAAAGGAAAGTGATAAACACGAGTGAGGTAGGTAGTTATAGGCGGTTCATGAATCATTAAACGGTAGGTACGCTTGTGTTAAAACCTCGGCGCATGTGTGTTTTGTTAGTTTGTATAATTCAAAGTAAAGACGTGGTTTTTATTATTAATAATAGTTGTTTATTGTACTGTGTGTATGAATAATACTACAAAAAAATTGGTTGTCTGTAAAGTCGATTTACGGACGATAGTTTAACGTGACAACATCATAACAAAACATTAATGAAATGATTGCATACTTTTATGAATAAAATTAATTATTTTTATTGAATAACTGTTACTGTAATAAGAATAACTGTTTCATGAAATCATCATTCTTTGGACTTACATGGTCTTAGAGAGTTGTGTTGATGACTTTAATGATTATAATTCTGTAATAGTACATTACGATATTAGTGCGTTAAGATGTTATAACCAATACGCACGTATATCGTACGACGTTTTTTAACACATTTGCGAGGAAACAGAAAAAAAAAACATTTCACAATACAAGTACAAAGAAAAGAAAATTTGAGAAAAATGGCGCGAGGATTATTTTCTGCCGTGGCTGCGTGAAAATGTTGGCAAAGACACTAGAGCATGCAGCCAAGTTTTTAAATTACCGAATAAACTGTTTTTTTAATTTTAAATAAAATCAATCTGTGAATGCACACTTGCTTTCCCGCCATTTTAACAGCGCGCTAGCGCTGCCTACTGACTG
This sequence comes from Luperina testacea, assembly GCA_927399505.1. Classification (NCBI taxonomy): domain Eukaryota; kingdom Metazoa; phylum Arthropoda; class Insecta; order Lepidoptera; family Noctuidae; genus Luperina; species Luperina testacea. Next base: position 5,511,522 of record OV656779.1, on the reverse strand, counting down.
GCGCCGCGCGGCGATTAGTTCGAAATTTGAATAGCAACAGCGCGCTGCTGCTCACTAGCTGGAGTCGTGCGGCGGCGATCAAAACAACACGCATTTTTATTAAACACTTCCTATTCAATTCACAAAGTATTTTATTTGTTTATATAAAATTATTTATGTACACACAGTAAAATACAATAACAAAACTAAATGGAAACACAAAGTAGGCAAATGTAATTAAAATACTGGAGGCGGGCAGCCCTATCGCATGTTTACGTACCGCGCGGCTGTAGGCCTTTACATCAAGGTTACGGCCGAGTAACAATACTGTATTTCTTTATTCTGTGCTATGGTTCACATAGTACTCATGAAAAATAAAGCTTATCATACATTTTTAATAGAGCTCATGTCAATAATTCTATATGATTTGAGGACCGGAATAAAGTGGAAATACAAGCATAAAGTTACTCGTATGTTATGTCCCTAAAAATTAATATTCAGTTTGCGTACTGAAAAATAATCAGGTAAGTACCCAAATAAACTAAGTATTAAATTGTAAAACATGGAAATACAAGCATAAAGTTACTTGTGTGTTATGTCCCTAAAAATTAATATTCAGTTGGCGTACTGAAAAATAATAAGGTAAGTACCCAAATAAAATAATGAAACAGGATAGCGAAAACAATTTTCTTGATTGTAGGTATTTATTGTGTAAATTATAATCGAACAGAGTTTCAGCTTAGGCTAGGTTCTAGATCAGAATTAATTCCCCAACTGCGCTGCGCGACCTATTTATAAGTTCACCCCCCCCACTTTAAATCGAGGAGAGGGTCGCCGCTCGGTAACGCCCATCGCATTAGGTTGACAAGCGCATGTGACGTTCAATTGACATTCTCTTTGCTGTGGCTGGCTATGGCTGCACCCAGACGACACGGCATGGCTGGCTTTGGCATGGCTGGCAATCGGGTGACCGTTACAGTCGGCCATCCTGAAACAATTGCTCCCGCAATGGGAAAAGGGAACACAATTAGCTTTCCAGTAAATCAATTAGGTCCTCTGTCTCTAACTGCTCATCAGAGCTGCTGGCACTGTCAGATACGCATCGCAAGTAACTCGAATACCGTCTATTTCCAGATTAAATTTTACTTCTCCACGGGAAGTAATTAACCCGCCTGCAAAGCCTTTTAGGATCGTACTCGTAGGTATGACGTCGAGAGATAATAATTTGGAGATCCGACTGGTCATGACGTTCACCTGGCTTCCGGTATCGATGTAGGTCTTCACGTGGACTCCGTTGATCTTGGCTATTTTCTTGTAGGTGTCATTGTAGTTTTGGATTATCTTAATGTCCCTGATGCTGTTGTTCACATCAACCGTAGATTTTTGAAGAGTGGTTGCAGATGAATTATTGCAGCGGGTAGCGATGTGGCCTTGCTTACCACATTTAAAGCACACACGTTGATCGGGAAGCGTACAATTTCGCAACATGTGACCAGTCTTCTTACAGCGTGGGCACGGATCATTCTCCGTAAAAATCTTCTTTTCGCCACGCATTGGGCGAGGATCCTTACTCGGTAGGCGAATTTCTGGTGCGGGGCTGCGGTAGTCGTCGAGGGCACAGAGAAATGCTTCATATAGTTCATCAGGGCGTTCACATTGGAAAGCACGTGCATTTGGTTGCAAAGATGAGGGTAGGCCTCGAATGATGCACGAGACACTGGCGCTGTCTGATAGCTTACAACGGACGCACATGGATACTTTATCTTGATAGTACTTGGTCATTGTTTCATTAGTCATCTTCCGTCTTTGCATCATCTCGTCTAACAATGCACTGTAGTCCCGATGTTTTGGAAAGGCACGCAGCAGCATCTGTTTCCACTCGTCCCACGAGTAATTATACTCGTCGAGTCGGTTGTACCATTTGCGAGCTTGTCCCCGCAGTTTGTCTTGCAGATGGAATGCCTTTATCTCATCGCTCCAACGATGTATATTGCCGAGTTGATCGATTTTTCTTAACCATACTGATACTGTGCAATCTTCGCCATCCGGGTCGAATTCAGGAATGAGGGACGTAGCACGATGATTTTTGGATGTACCGATGTCTGAATCCAGTTCGCGGACGGCCTTGTCGACCTCGTTTTGCAGGAGGTGTTTCAGAATTTTTTTTGCGGGCGGTGGTGTAGAATCGCCGTCTTCATCTTGCTCGGTGTCGCTCGAGGGGTCCCATCCGGCTGGACGCACCCCACGTCCATGAAGTTCACGGCGATTTCGCTTCATCCCACTTCTGAGTGAAACAGGATAGCGAAAACAATTTTCTTGATTGTAGGTATTTATTGTGTAAATTATAATCGAACAGAGTTTCAGCTTAGGCTAGGTTCTAGATCAGAATTAATTCCCCAACTGCGCTGCGCGACCTATTTATAAGTTCACGCCCCCCACTTTAAATCGAGGAGAGGGTCGCCGCTCGGTAACGCCCATCGCATTAGGTTGACAAGCGCATGTGACGTTCAATTGACATTCTCTTTGCTGTGGCTGGCTATGGCTGCACCCAGACGACACGGCATGGCTGGCTTTGGCATGGCTGGCAATCGGGTGACCGTTACAATAAGTATTAAATTGTAAAATAAACACATCGAATTGACACAAACTAAGTGAATATTACATTAATTTGGTCATATTTCGTTCATTTGTGTTTACATAAATAAAGTGACTGCAAAATTTAAATGAAAATTTTCTCTGTGGTCTTTTGAATAAGGAACTTTTTAGATTGCAATGGGCCTTTGATACTGGACTGGTCGAATGTCTGTTGTATTTTTATGTTACCCTATGTTTTTAATATTATGGTGGATCAGAAGATTATTTACCCGATTCTTCAAAAATATTTATATAATTTGTTGGTGTACTTTTAGCACTGTGCCGATATTAACTTGCAAATTAAATTGAAGGAATCAATCCTTGTTTGTGTGAAACCAATTTATTGTTTGTGTGTGTTTCCTTCGAAATTGGCATACCTGAATACGGTAACGATAGGATTGCGTGTTGTCAGTAATGACCTATGTCACAGAGACGTGCTCGCTCACCATAAGCGTCATTAGAAGGCTGAAAGTCACCCAAAGGGCAATGGAGAGGGCTATTACTTGGAGATTCCCTACGTGATCGAATCAGAAATGAAGAGATCCGTAAGAGATCCAAGGTAACCGAAAATGTGTTATAAAAGTTTCGTATTACCCTTAAGAAATTATGAAATACTAGCTGCGCCTTGCGGTTTCACTCGCGTAAATGTCGATCCCGTGGGAATATCGGTATAAAGCCTATATGTTAATCCAGGGTGTCAGCTACCTCCATACAAAATTTTATCAAAATTGGTCCAGCCGTTTGAGCGTCAAGAAGTAACAAACATATAAACATACACACACTCACAAAATTTCGCCTATATAATATTAGTGTGATTAGTGTGATGGATCATTTTAGTGATAAAGAAAAAATATCCAAAATTGCGGAAATGTTAATAGCTATTTGCGTTGCTAACATTCTGAATGCACCCTTTACCTCTACCACGGATATTCTCATCTGCCTAGCCTTTTCATAACTATGTTGTGGTCGGCTTCCAGTCTAACCGGATGCAGCTGAATACCAATATTTTACATGGAGCGACTACCTATCTGACCTCCACAACCCAAATACTGGGTAATACGATACCCCTTGATAAGACTGGTTGTCAGACTTTCGGGCTTCTGACTACCCGTAACGACTGTCAATGATCTACGAATGACAGCCGGGACCAACGGCTTATCTTACTTTCCGGTTTTACCTATGCGATTTGCTATCCAATCTTAAATGAGGCGAGCTTACCAATTTCTTCTTGAATTTTCCAAACTCGGATAGATGTCCATTTTATCATAAACAAGCAAAGTTTAATAAAAGCCTTGTAAAATCATTTACACGACTTGATGTAAAATAAACAGCACCTGAAATTTCTTCGAGTAGGTACCGTTCAAACTATTAACCGAGAAAGAGGATTTTCTGTTTCCGTTAATGGTGTTCTCATGTTTGCTATAAGTGATGACACCACAATTCTCATTTGTTGTGAAACTGTAAATGTACCTATGGTCTGTTCCAAAAGGATCTAATTAAAAGTAAAACCTTTTTTACAAAAAACAACAAAATACTTCCAAAAAAAAAATTTTTGTTTGAAAAAAAACCAAACCAAAAAATTTTTTAGTTATTAACAAACACTAAACTTCCAAACAAAAATACTAAACTTCCGACAAAAATACTAACTTTTCGAAAACATATTTATGAACGAGCTTGGGGTGCCCACCTCGAGCTTAGGTTTGGTTAGGTTACTTTCAACCCTTTACGTAAAAATAGGAGCCCTGCGAAGCGGGGCTAAGCTACGTCGACATAGAATGCAAGAGCGAGCGTATGAGAATTAGAGTGATTGATTAGAGACTCATAGTTTTCAGTAGAACGTAATTTAAGCTGGTAGAAAAGTAGCAGCAATAAACAGTCATGTTTATTTTTCGAAGGTATTAGTATATCGGTATATATAGTATTAGTATATATATTCAGTATCTTATTCCGTCGTTTCGTCATTTTTATTCGGACAAAAGTAGTCGGAAAGTTGGTATTTTAGGTAGTAGATTTAATATTTTAAGTAAGGACAATTCTTATTTTTTGTCGGAGTTTTTATTACTACCCTTTTCGTAATAAATTCTCAAAAGTAACGATGGTAAAAACCGCATCAAATTTCGTTGCTTCGCTTAAATTAATAGAACACCGCGGCCAAACAGAGAGACACGAAAATTTAAAGATAAAAATAGATAAAAATGACTGAGCCATTTCCACCCACGTTTTCTACTATAACTCTATCTTAATAAGCGACAAGTTTACAGCTAATTAAATTTTAATGAACCCGGAACCTAACAGAGGCGTGACAATTTCGCGGTAACGAGAATCGTATAGGCTTATATGTGTGACATATGATTTGCAGGTACAGTAATGTGATAATTATGTAAATGGTTTCTGCGGGGTAATTGTCTAACACACTATCAGTAGCAATGGGTTTAATTTTGACAGTTCAAGAACATTCATTGCGTTATTGACGTTGTTGAGCAAAAACATTTTTCCAACATGTGAAGCAATGGATTATTGATGTGAAACATCTATAGCCGCACGTAAAACAAATTTCTGGCGTGGCGACGCATGCCGTGGCGACGCGTCGCCACGCTATATGATGGTGTATATACACAGTCACAGTCTTGTGTACTGTGTGGCGACGCGTCGCCATGCGCAATCGACTGCGATTCTCTTCCCACTCGATCCGGCGTTAAGCTATCTCTCTCTCGCCACACAGCTCGGATACCTATAGTGTTATACTCCATAGTGTTGTTTACTGCGGTACACATAACCTGTGTTTTACTTGAAAACAAATTATTTTTAATAATAAAATATGTCTGACAGTGATAATTTAGAGAGCGACAGTGATCAGCCTCTTGCAAAGAAAGCAAAATCACACTATGACACACTATCAAGTCATCAGTAAGTTAATTATATTTTTATTATAATTAAAGTGTGCATTTATCTGTGTATTGAGCACGTGTATATTTGGTGTGTTTGAAGCGAAATAATTAATTAATGATCCAATAATGATTCTCGAAGTGAAGCTGGTTTGGAAGAAATGCAGCATTTAGTGGTTGAAGTATCTCAGAAAAATGTAAGAGGTCAATCAAGTGAAAATACGACGGAAAATCTGTTTTTTTCAATCATATTACTTTTACAAAATAATGTCGATGTTTCACATCTGCCAGGCGTCCCGTGACGGCTCACTTTTATTTATTTATTTAATACTTCTAGCACATAAATGTACAGAGGCGGACTTAATGCCATAGGCATTTTCTACCAGTCAACCTTAGGCAGTGAAACATTATACTCCAGCACCGTAATTGCGTAACATTGCGTAACACTTTATCATTCTCAATCTGAATCATTTTGAAGAAAATTGCTAATCCATTGCTTCTAAAGTTCGAAACATTTGTCTGCTCATCACGTAAACAACGCAATGAATGTTGTTGAACTGTCAAAATGAAACCGATTCCGATTGATAATGTGTTACACAATTGCCCCGCAGATGCAGCTGAATACCAGTATTTATATAACATGGAGCGACTGCCTATCCGATCTCCTCAACCGAGTTACTGGGTAACACGATACACCTTGGTAAGACTGGTTATTCGACTTTCGGGCTTCTGACGACCCGAAACGACAATGAATCACGAATGACAGCCGGGACCAACGGTTTAAAGTGCTTTCCGAGGCACGGAGGTGTTTCGGTATGTAAAGATGGTCACCCAATCATGAACCGGCTTCGGTAAATGTAGCTTAAGGAGGAAGCGCTAAGGTAGCCCGCGAAATTCAATTTTTTTTACGTTTTTTGCAATTTGCTGGGCAGTATTAGGTTGTACGTCGATCAAAATATGATTCGCGGCCGTAACAAATACGTATTTACAGAATTATAATCATTAAAGTCATCAACACAACTCTCTAAGATCACGTAACCCCAAAGAATGACGATTTCATGAAACAGTTATTCTTTGGGGTTACGTGGTCTTAAAGAGTGGTGTTGATGACTTTAATGATATAATTCTGTTAATACATATTTGTTACGGCCGCGATTCATAATAATATATTAATCAACGTACAACTTAATCAACTTAACCAGCAAATTGCAGAAAACGTAAAAAAAAATGAATTTCGCGAGCCACCCTGGCGCTTTCGCCTTAACCGATCGATGTGCGGTTGTTATAACTTAGCCACGAGTGAAACAATGTATGTATTTTAATGGAATTCTACTTTTGTTCTATCGTAGAGGAGGCCTGTGTACCAACAGTGAGAACGTTAAGCTGATTACGTTTAATTATGCTTGTTCTGTCACTAATACATGAAAATCATACCCAAAATCACAGATTAAACTTAATTGCCTCAAGATCCACGTTATCAGAATATAGCTATCTAAAATCTTCCCTTTGATACAGCGGATCTATAATCAATTAGCATCAATTGGGTCGCTCTCGCTTGAACACTAGGGTACGTACTCTATATTGGTATAAATGTCTATGGGATTAAGGAATTACGAAAGGGATTTTGCGATTGAAATGGTGTTAGTGAAACTATGTCTGACAGGTAGGGTTAACATTAACATTTCGCGTACGCTGATGGAGTTGCTAAGTGATTACAAAATTCTTTAGCGACATATCCTATATCGATAAATATTGCACATCGGCCTTTACCTTTTTTTATTTTATACAAAGAATAAAAATAATTATCAAAAGAAGCAAATCATAATTGTTTTAACAGCTCCTAATAGATACCGGACTGTTTGTATTTCGTGCGACAGAGATAACGCTCTACGAAGCCGAAATTAGCCGATTGTCTCTTTCCAAAGGTCGATGTGCAATATTTATCGCCGGGTACTCGTTCAAGAATTCCTGTCGTCACTGAAAACTACACTTTTCAAAAAGGTAAGTTTTAACAAGAAACCATAACGCAGAAGAGAATTCTCCTTGAAGACAAACTGTCATGTCAGCTTGACATTAGAGTGTTAACTTTTTTAATTTGTTTATTTATTAATAGAAAAAGCTATGTGAAATTCAAAGAGATGATAGAAAAACTGTGTTTTAAATGAGAAATGCTAATTCTTTACGTCGTAACAATCCTTTTGGAATGTTTGCAAGCCGCCTGTTAGTACAACTTCCTTGTCGTTATTCACAGTTTTTAGGAGTGTTTAGCAACGCTGCTTGACCGCAAAATAGGACGTACACTAACTAACATACGTCGTATTTTTACCTTCCTGTTACCTACCCTATCGGGACATACAGAAATACTTATCTTATTTTCTCAATTTTTTTTGCAGATTTATACGACGAAGATGATCCAATACTCAAGTCTCGCATGTCATCAACCGATGACCTAGAATTTGAACCACTATTGACATTAACTAAAGACAAGGAGAAACTGGTTATAGTGAAGAACATAAATTGTGAGGACTTCGCGAAATATGCAATGAACTGTACCTTTGAAGCTGCATTGATGTATAATTCTAGTAAGAAGTCTCCACCGATGCCTGCTAAAATTAGTGATTGGTGCAAGTAAGTTTTGTTTATATTTTTAAACCGGTGACGTCGCATTACAAAACGAGTTCTTACTTTGGTCCAAGCTTAGACCTTTGAGGATAATCAGTCTATGGTATTCCCACCACTGGGACACATGCCTCCTCTATGTGAGAGGGAGTGGGCTATCATCCACCACGCGGGTCCAGTGCGGATTGGTAGATTCGCTTGTCTTCGAATTTTTGGTTCTAGGATATCCTAGAACCGAACCCGACCGGACCGGACCGGACCGCCGTTCCGTATCCTAGGAATCCGGCATATTCCTTACGATGTTTTTCTTCACCTTAAAACCACCCACTTCAGTGGTGATGAAATTATTTACATAAAGTAAAGCGCCTGCCTGCCCTGAGTTCAAACACACAACTCCTAAGTCGGCCGTTACCACTGGGAGCCTGGGACCTTTGAGCAAGTTTTTATATTTCGAAAGTTTTAACACAAAATTGAAAACTCTGATCCGGGCTTAACAAGATAAACTTTGCTTCATTATAAGGCCGATACTGTTTGACTGCTTGGCAAAGGCGTTCTCCAAATTCTTCCAGTTATTCCTTGTTTACTACCTTAAACAAAAGGTAATTCGCCAGCAATCTCAAAAGGCTGCAAGCCCAGGGATGTTACGCACTTGTTCGGCTTGGTATTATTCAGCCCAGCTGAATAAGAAAATCACATATAATATTTGCCACCCGGCTGTGCCGAATCGTGCTGAATCGCAGCAACTGAAACAAGTGTAGCAAGGTTCAGAAGCAATTGAGTCACATCGGCCACATCTATGATGACTACCAGGTGCCTAAAACTATTGGATATAAGGATTGAATGTTGCAAGCCAATTTTTCAGAAATTTCTCCTGCCTGACCGATCAAGATAAACTTTGTTGGGGCCAGGATTGTCGTTGCACGCAATTGGTATAAAGTGCAAAGAATACTTTAAAGGCGAGGGCTAACCCGTACAAGAAACATGTCTGTGTGCGTGCTTTTTCGATCGTTGTATGAAGCCTTCTGTACTTATTTCGTGGTAATGAGGAACCTGTCCAAATACACTGTTATAACTTACACCAAACTACTTTTTCTTCCAGAGCAATACGCCACCTCACAAATTGTGCTATAGACTGGAACTCGGATTGTAAAGACGTCACTGAAAGCCACTTTAATGAAGAAAGTATCCGTGGACACATGCATGTGCTTAACAATATCTGTGATGACGATTGGTTCTTGTCTAGTACGTATTTGACTACTGTTTATCTTACTGCTCATCACCATCAGTCTCCTGCCCCTATTGCCATGGTCTTCAACTCAGTAATCACCTCGTTTCTAACCATACCATCATTCACACAGTCCATCCATCGTTTCCTTGGTCTTTCCCTACTCTTATAGCCATCGAGATTCATGCTCAAAACTTTCATCACGACATATTCCTCATCCCTCCTTAGCACATGCTTATACCTATGATACCTTGACTTTTCCACAACTTTTCAGCTTGCTTTTCTGCTATGACACACTCATAATGGTTAAAGAAAACATTGTCAGGCCAGTGACCGGCATGTCCTGACATCATAAATTTCGACATCAAAAATTAAGACGTCACATCCACCGAGCCGTACTATGCTCGTGTGGTGGATTACAGACCACCTCCTCTCACAAAGAGGAGCCTTATGACCCAGCTGGGAACACTAAGACTCAATTACTATATGATTCCTCAAATATCGGCACGAAGTATATGCCAATAGCTCATGCAGTTGTATCTATACATATATTAACCAGTCAGCAATGCCAATCAGCGTTGAGACACTTCTTCGCTGCCTTTACAGTCTGGAATTAGCTCCAGACTGAAACCAGGGGTCATGATTCGCAGGTGCTACGCTAGCCATCAACCTGCACTGGACTTGCTTGATAGATTACAGCTCACTCTCTCTCACATAAAAGAGCCCTTCCAGCAGTGGAAATATTATAGGCTGACAAGCAGTATGCCCGATAGGATTTCCCATCGCAAAAGGATGACTTTTCAAAAATCCTTAGCTAACCTTCATTATAGAGGGAACTTAAGCTTCTAGAACCAGCGGTTTAGGATGTGCGTTATCTGTCAGTAAATTTAAGACTTTTATAAAGTATATAGTAGAGCAGTGGTAGCCAAGTGATAACGACCGCGACTTACGAGTTGTAGGTCGTAGGTTCGTACCCAGACAGGCGCTTTACTTTGTGTAAATTATTTGAGCACCACTGCTCTCAAATCGGTGAAGGAAAACATCGTGAGGAAACCGGCATGTCCTAGAACCATAAATTCGAAGATATGTGACATTTACCAACCCGCACTGGGCCCGTGTGGTGGATTATGGCCCACTCCCTCTCACAGAGAGGGGCCCGTGTCCCAGCAGTGGGAACATTACAGGCTGATTTTGTATGTTATGTATTAAGTATATTATGCTAAGCAAAGCTATACCAACGAAGCAGTAAATTAATCATAATTTTGTTTCAGGATATGACGCACTACCAGACTGTATCGAGGGCGCCTCCGATACTTGGGAAAATTGCTACACAGTCTTCAAAACGTTGGTAGATGAACAAAAGAATACCACACACGAATGGACCCACTTCGACACGCATTTTCATATGTGCTGGTTTGTTGTTTAAATTTTTTGGTGTATATTTTTAGCCTGTAAAAATCTGAGCTTAGCTGAAAGGAAGATTGACGCTTGCAGGCGTTACTACTTGATTGCCAATTGCAAAACATATAGTACTTAGGTTATTTTTTTGAGGTGATATTAACAATGAAAACAAGGAGAAGGTTCTTAAGTCGGCGCTTATTTATCTATCTATTTAACCCGCATATCCCAATGCCGAGCAAAAGCTTTCTCTTTTACACACACGTCAGTCCAAAGTCATGTTTATTGCTCTGTTATTCAGACCATGTAGAATGTAGATAGGTTGCTAAAAAGGTTAAAATAATACACCTACAGTTTTGTTCAAGCCTCTAGCGAACAGAAACAACGCGCTGAACAAGCATAAATTATATGACGTTCGCAATACTCAATTTGTCAGTATTTCGAGACACACAGGAGGTCATAAGAGGCTTGTAGTAATGAATGCTCGTTCCGTGTGTTGAATGCACGTATCCAAGACTCCTCTCTCCAGTATTCGATTGAAACATATTTAACTACCCCTCAAGTTTCAATATTCGAACTCGGCAAGAGTTCGAATATTGACTATTTCAAAGCCGAATAGCCGTACCTTACATTTATTTGTAAAGAATAGTTAGGATTTCGTGTGTAGTTTTGGATATTCTGGTCAGGACGTATTCAATGGTCGGACCATTGCAGTGCTTGGATATTTGCCACTTGTCGTGTAGGTAAATGCTGCAAATGTAATCGAAATATATATAGACTGTTTTGGTGGCTAACAGTGAATTTAAAAAAAATTGTATGTGATGGGTTTTTGTCATTATTATTATTTTGTTAATTTACGATGATTGAAATTATAATAGGCTAGTTGACGATTTTCAGAAAGCGTTAATAATGCCCTTGTAGTCTATTTTTCCCAACATCACCATCATCGTCATTAGCCTAAAAGAGTCCACTGCTGGAATGAGGCTATTCAAAATATGAATAGGTATTACAGCAGAATAGTAACATTAACAAAACTGATTTTTCTTTTTTTTTTAAGTGAAAATTTCTTTAGGCGCCTTGGGCATTTTTTGAGATGGGAAACAACCATTGAACTCGCGCCACTGTTACAGTCCTCATAAAATCCAGTACAACAAAAAAGGATACCACCATTTATCTATCTAATCCTTTGAACAAAAGCTATCCACCGTTCACCCTAACCGCTGTACCAATGAAGCGCGAATTCAAATCGACAGCGCTACAGCGCTACAGATATTTCAACAAAAATCCCAAAGCGAGTGACAAATGCAATTTTTTTTTGTTCACAGTGCGCGAGCTCAATTCAGGCGATGCACGTTGGATTCAATTTTTGACATGCCCGTAGTCTGTCCCTACGAACAGGCTGTCACGTTGCAGAAATTTTCAGTAATTGTCTCCGAAGGAGATGTGTATCAGGTATGGAAACTTTTTGGTGATATTTTTGAGCTTCACTTTGTGTCGCTAAAGAACTTTTTACACATTTGGACTGTCAAATAGCTGGATCTGGGTATCCGGCAACGATATGAAATTCACAACAGAACTCCGAGTCAAAAATTACACATTTCTGTTACCTGGCTGCGACGCCTATTATAGTCGTCGGAAGAATAGATATTCTGTAATTTTCTTTTAGATTTTGGATTTGTGTTTAGAGGACTTCTTCGATAACATTGATTGAAGTTACTGTCGCAAGGAAGTGTATTGAATGGTTGTGAATAGCTATACAGGGCTAATTTCGAGTAGCACCTGCCACACTATAAAGGCTCTAAACCGGTTGAAATCGTATATTGGAAAGATGTCATACGTGATTACTTATCCATATCTATACGACTACACCGATCCAGCAATGGTTACCCGGGTAACCAAAGCTTTAGACAACCGGCTGTCTAAAGCTCTGGTTTTCTAAGAAAGCGGTGAACGGTCACATAATAACCACTGTCCAAATACAGAGAATTATTGAACATTCCACTGACACGCGTCGACGGTTGCAGTCGCCTCTGTAGTCGACGCGTTTCGCTTATGTACACTAAGCTTAGCGTGTGAAAAGAGCATCACAATCTCGCATCGGGATTTCTATGCCATTTTTATTCTGTTTGTAAAAAATGTTTTTGATTTCGCTGACGTGTTAAGCGATTCGAACAAAGGCTCATGGCAGCGTGATTGTTTATTAGTCCGCCATTATTTTTATTCACCAATTTATAGTTATCGATACTATCTGCATTTGAATTTTAATATTTTATTCACGCTTTTTGAACGAATCATTAGTTTTGTGTCGTTCTTTTCTATTTTTATTTAAAATAATGATCCTTTTTCGTGTAATCGCTGGAACAATTACTTTTCACTAAACGAAATAACGATTTAGGCGCATAATGCCCACTTCTCAAAATGGCAACCGAGTCGCTAATGGACTAATTCTCAAAATGGCTAATTCTATAAATGACTAATTCTCAAAATGCCTAATTCTATTAATGACTAATTCTCAAAATGTCTAATTCTATAAAGGACTAATTCGCAAAACGGCCACTTCTATAATAATATTCTTCTTCCCTTTTGAGAATTAAGTATTTTTCAATACTAAAGTGCAATATTAAAATGTCTGACCTTTAGGTATAAGTACAGACACTTTATACATCAGCTCCGGAGGATGGGGCAATATTTTGCGTATATTAATTAATCTGCTAGTTTCAACTACATACTATCCGACCAATCTGTAGATTGGTGACCATTCTTAATATATCAGTGAGGCAATTCCCATATGTTTGCATTCCAATCTGTCTCAATCTGTCAAAAATACCTCTAACTTTCATAATTTTTTTATAAATTTTTGACATTGAATGTCGCTGACATGAGATGTCGACTAGCTTTTATACGTTTTTAATTACTGGAATTGGCCTTCAGAAACTGGCGATTAAATTAGTAGTGTTTTTTTAAATAATGATCCGATCCAGCCTGTCCCGTGCGGCCCTCCCCCAGCGATGCCCTATGTCGAGATCCGTACCCCACAGAGGGTGCCCTTAGCGTGTAGTCGCTTTTTTCAGGTTTTAAGCCCTGGCTGGAGACGTTAAGTAGCCGACGAGGCAGTCGGTTGATCTGCGAGATGCTATTTAAAAAAAAAGCTCCATACTTTTAACATAGCCAACAAAAGCAAACACACACACAGGAATTAATAATTTAATCCCCAAAAACATCATCACCCGGTCCCAGCGCTGCATTTAACAATTCAAACTGCCTAAACACCTAAATCAATAACTCTTTTACAAAAAACTAAAACACCTCTATGTGTTTTCTTCAGTCAACACCCGAGTTTTCGATTTTGTGATTAATTGTGATTTCTCAAATAATATTTTTGGAATTGCTCCAAATTATAAAAAACCGTGTGTTTGTGTGTTTACTGCGGTCATATCCTCTTTTGTTCTTGTTTTCCTTTGTCTGATGGCGCTTGTGTTGTGTTCATTATTTTCAATTTTCTCGCCGTAAAAACCATCCTTGAACTCCAACGAACATTTAAAAAAAAAATTGGCGCAATTATTCGAATTTTTCTCGGCGTAAAAACCATCCTTGAACTCCAACGAACATTTAAAAAAAACTGGCCAAATTGGTCCAGGCGTTGTTGAGTTATGCGCTTACCAACACATTTTGCAATTCATTTTTATATTATAAGATTACAATGTTTCACGTTTAGGTTTGTCAAAAACTACCTTTCCTATGCATTACATTCTTGTTTGACTAGTAAATGAAGTAAAATACCATAGCCAACAAAAGCAAACATACACAGAAATTAATAATATAAGTAATCCCCAAAAACATCATCACCCGGTCCCAGCGCTGCATTTAACAATTCAAACTCATTTGCATTTAATATTACAATGTTTCACGTTTTAGTTTGACTAAAACTACCTTTCCTAGGCATCATATTCTTGTTTGACTAGTAAATGAAGTTATGAACAAAGTTTACCTTGTTCTACATTTATTTTATACTATACCTACGGTGTGCGTTGAGATGGCGTGAACACTATTTATTTATTTTGCAAGCCATGAGTCCGATGGGCTTCTTCTTCGGCATCCTATTCAAACCCTTAGGGGATTAAATGGGACTGCTTGGGGGCTGAATGGTGGCTAATTATGCTTATTCATAAGAATAAGCATAATCAGCTTATAATGTACTGCTTGGACACAGGCCTCCTCTCGGTGAGAGGGAGTGGGCCGTAATCTAGCACGCCGCCGGGGCCCAGTGCGGGTTGGTAGATGACATATTATTATGTAATCGAATTTTTGATTCCAGGACATGCTGGTTTCCTCACGATGTTTTCCTTCACCGTTTTAGGAGCAGTGGTGATGAAATTATTTACACAACAGTGGCAGTGCAGTCCGGCAATCGGAACATTCTAGGCTGATTATGCTATGAAAAAGCCAATAAACTTATCCTAGGTTCACGTCAATAACAAAACCGATGGAGTTCCAAATTTGTTTATAAATAAATGATTTATGATCTATGACTTGTCCTTGACCCTTTAAAATAAATATCTACCTACCTTTTAATAATAAGCTGTCTGGTTACGCCATCCTCATGCACAATCCCATTTGTTCCGTCGCCGTCTATCCTCGAGCCTCGTCAGCATGCCTGAGCAATTCCTGGCAAATTTGAAATACCGTACAATTTTGTTGTAAAAGTGACTACAATTTGAACAATTTCTGGCACTTCTGCTTTGCGTACTTCATGCTAGGGTTAAAAATTTGAAAAATAAAAATAAAAGTTCGTTGCAATGTGAAACTGTATTGTTTATGCGACGTTTTCATTTGAAATTTTATTTGTTACCTATGTATCCTGTGCAATTTCCAGGAATGGAATTGAACACCTGTTTCAGGAAATGTTTATCTCTAATACTTACTTAAGAATTCCCAAGTATGTTCTAACTAATCAACTGTCACAGTCATCCATATGTCAACCAAGACTTGTGTCTGGTCTCGTCTTCTTCTTGTTAGCGTATCGATGGCAATCTAAATGGACACGGCCCAGAATTCGGCAACGTGTTCGGCGCCATCATTAGCGTCCATCAGTTCCTGTAATGTGCAGACGACAGGACACGCAGTCTTGTGTTTGTATATTTTATTGAGTTTACCAAAGTTCGACGATCTGTGAATATAAAAATAGTAGCCATTCCCATCTACGAGTATTTAGCGGCAGCGTCGCTGTGTTCGGTTTGAAGGGGATGGTTGCCGGAGTAATTGCAGGCTCTTGAGACGCTATGTCTTTGAAATAGCAATGCATCTGACCACTGGAATGCACGAACGCGCGAAATAAATGTAACCCACGTTTAATCGAACGATTTTAAAATTGAAAACGAATTTATTAATTAAACGAATTTCATCGAAACAAATTCAACGAACTTATTCGCGTTCCATATAATAAAGCACTGAGAGTACTGCTGCGACTGCTATGGCATTGTAGTAGGTATATCAGACATGTTTGCGGATAATAATATTAATGGTTTTGCCGCCATTATTAGGTATAGATGTGCATCCGCGACGCGCGTTCGCGGCGGTTCCAATAGTATTCTAAGCGTGTTCGCAAATTAGTGGGCTATGCTTGAAGTTTCCCTGCGTGATCGAATCAGAAATGAGGAGATCCGCAGGAGAACCAAGGTAACCGAAGAATTGCCAAACTGAAGTGGTAGTGGGCAGGGCACATTGCTCGCAGAACAGATGGCCGATGGGGCCGAAAGGTTCTGGGGTGGCGACCGCGTACCGGAAGACGTAGCGTTCGAAGGCCTCCCACAAGGTAGTCCGACGACCTTGTGAAGGCCGCAGGAACTCGTTGGAAGCGAGAAGCACAGAACCGGTCGAAGTGGAGGTGCTTGGGGGACGCCTATGTCCAGTAGTGGACGTCTTTCAGCTGAAATGATGAAGATAGGATATTTATTCTTTACGATCGATTGAAAAATCGTACGTCACGTACACATCACGCGTTCGTGCTATGATGGCCTCTGGTTGACTATGGCGTTGGCTGGTTTCCAATCCAATAATTTTTAAAAATGTATTTTGAAATACATCTAACTCACGTTCATTCTCTTTCTCAGGACTGCGACGTCAACATGATGTACAGCAACTGCCCCGGTGGCGACCCCCGACCTTCAGGCAAATCTCTCTACAAGCTGATGAACATGGATTCCTTCAACAGTGTCACTGCGGCCTCTGACCTCCCGAAGTCCGTTTATTGCGTAGTGTTACTAGTTATTGTTCTCTGTGGCTTGTTAAAGTAAAAGTGTTGGATGTCATGTGTATTTTGTTGTTTTATTTTCATTTTTATAATTTTTCGAGATGCTTGAATAGATCGTACCGAGAGAGAGGGGCACGTGGCTAAATAATAACAGCCGCACAAGTCGATAGATCAGGTTAAGCTACGCTTGCCGCGGTTGGTCTGTGGATGGGTGACCATCTTTAGATACCGTCACTCCTCCGTGCCTCGGAAAGCACGTTATGACGTTGATCCCAGCTGTCATTCGTGGATCTTTGACAGTCGTTACGGGTAGTCAAATGAGCTGTTCTCGTATGGCTTTTTATACATGAGAGAGACAAGATTACGAAATTTCTGGTAGTCGCAACGGAGTTTACCATTCTCAATCTAAAATTATCATCATTCTCGTTCTTTATCTCCATCTTTTGTACCTATAACAAATTTTCACTCAATCCAAACCACAGCGGTCAAAAATTCAAAAGAAAAAAGTACCCAAAGCAATTACTTTAACGGCATCTGTACCATTTCTTTGAATGCCAAGATGTTTCGGAGCTACCATGGGCCTCATAAAGAAATAAAGAGGGTAACTGGGAACTGACAACACTTTGTAAAAGTTGTTCAATCTCCTTTCTCTCAGATATTATAAGGCTCTGTTGAATTAGCTTTAAATTATTTTTATTTTTTGGTTAGTGTTTTCTTTGTGAAATGTTTTAGCGTTGTCTTTTTTGAAGTGAAAATTTCTTTAGGCGCGTTGAGCATTTTTTGAGATGGGAAAAAAAAACATTGTAAACGCGCCACTGTTATCGTAAGCGACACCGCGCGCGTTTTGTTTATAAGACGATTAAAAAAATACCCGCTTCGGATGTGTTCGGCTGTCCTCGGGATGTACCTACTCGGTTTTAATGTAGGTATATCCGATATGTCAGTGAGTGATGGCAATGTACTCTCTATTTGTGTTTTGTGTTTACTTTTGTAGGCACTCCCGGAGTGCCACTGTTTTTTTTTTGTATGTATTCTCTAATAAGTCTCGTTTAGTACCGTAATAAGAATCTAATGATTTTCTTATTTTTATACAGGGTGGCAGAGAAATCGACGCACTACCTGTTACGTAATGTGACGCATATTTTACCCTGGATTACCGTGCTACAATTGTTAAAGCTTTTTGGTTACGTGTCTTTTCTTCATTGCAGTCAATTCATAATCTCTTTATTCAGCAGATTTTTATATGTATCTAATTTTTTTTATTGATCCTAAAAATACTAACATGCCAAGCCAACATCCATATTGCGTATAAAAATGTAGACTAAAGAAAATAATACAACATGTACTCGTATATCTCGGAATGAAGCGCTAATATAATACTGTAGTTTATAAGTCTGTTTGTTCACCGCGCGTTTTTGCGGTACCGTGCAATTATACATACAAATGCTTATTTCTGTTACACATATTAACACTCATTAACACATATAAAAGGTTACAGTTTGATTCTGTAACATTATATGTAATATCTGTTACATTTTGATGTGTTTTTCTTTTAATACAGGTTTAAAAACACTGTCAAAAATGATTATTACGGTTACAGTTTGAATCCCCTGTTTGTAACGTTACTAATATCTGTCACGTCAGTAAGTGCCCGATCGACTATAATATTTCCTTTAATTTTTTCCACCCAGACATAATCACCAAAACTTTCAAGAACTACTTCGCGCATATCTAGCCCTATTACTTTCTAAGTAAACATCTGGCGAACCTACCCACTTCCACACGTAACAACTAACCAACGGCTTTTCCCTATGAAAACAACTAACCTATCAAAATGTATTTCTGTACCCTTTTTAAGAAAGTGGGACGACCACTAAGAAATTCGGGTGAATCAATTCGACCGCACCTAGGGTAACCATCCTTTCGGGTTTGTCCGGAGATGTTCGGCTTTTTATTTATTTATCCATTTATTTCAGGCATCAAGGCCCATATAAACACATAATTCAATATTAACATAACTTAAAAATAATATAAATACATACAACAGTTTAATAAAATTACACTAAAAAACTGCGTGAACTGACTAAAAAACAGTGTCTGCGTCGTGTTTCGCTGACTGGTACCCAGTCCGGAATTTGTCCGGACATGTCCAGCTTCCTGAACCCCCGTAAGGAATTTATGCGGATAGGTCCGGAATTTTGCCCCCCAGTCTGGAATTTGCCCAGACATGTCATTTGTCCGGTATTTTTGATTCAATGGATTTTTTTACGTAGAAAAAGCTAAATGAGGACCTAATGAAAAAAGAAAGATTAAAAAATATATTCCTTTCGCAGTTATCCTCTGATTTTGTATCACTGCCAATATTACAGTGACCCTTATCTAAGTTATAATAAGGTTGATGCTGTCAGAGGTAAATTAAAAACCGCGAAAGGACTACAAAATTTCTGCACTTTTTTGCAAATTTTTAGTGCTAGTAAAATTCTTTATTTGTCAGGACTTTTCAAATTTCGAAATGGTAACCCACTCACACCCAATCGCACCTAACTAAAGTTTTATTCCCGCGAGAATAGAATTCAAAGGATTTTTCCACATGGGCCTTTCCTAAGAGCCCTTAATAAGCAAGAAGGTACGTGAGAATTGTCCTAACGATGGCCAAGGGACAAATTTGGTACAAATAACACTAACCCCTTTGTATAACATCTGTATAGTTACACAACGCGTTGTCTTCTTTTTTCGAAAGTCAAATTACTGACGACTGAAAGAGAGAAATCATTCATCTGATATAATACGTTTATTATTAAGGGGGTTACAATATTGACGTAGAAGAGAATATCTGTTTGCCGTTTTTCGTTATTTAAAACGCTTTTAAAGTTTTAATGAGAAAGGCAGGAAGGCGTCAATGTAAGTGATTCGTTGAGGATAACACAACATTCAAAATTCAAAAATTCAAAATTTTTTTTTTTTTTTTTTCAAATAGTATAGTGTGTTTTTAATATGGCATCTGGCTTTTAAGAAAGCTGAACTCTTGATAGATTGACTCAAGAGCAGTGGTGGCCAAGTAATAACGGGTGCGATTTACGAGTTGTAGATCGTAGGTTCGAACCCACACAGGCGCTTTACTTTGTGTAAAATTATTTCACCACCACTGGTCTGAAAAAGGGTGAAGGATAACATCGTGAGGAAACTGGCATGTCTTAGAAGCGAAATATTCGAACACATGTGACAGAAGTAATGCGATCGACGCACATGCGGCGCCAGGAATATTATTAGTACTGCCGTTTTTAGACGCAGCCGGTGCGGCGAAGCGTTTCCGTATTCTAGAAAAATCTAGTAAATTCCAAAGAAATGGAGAGGTTCTTAATGAAAAATTAATAATCAATCTCAAAACCATCATCATCATCGGTTATTCCGTTTAGCTACCCCAAAAAATCCACATTAAGGTGGATACATGGAAACGCACGTCCGAGAATCCACCCTAAGCTTATAGATTCCGTTTATAGCACTGTCACCTAAAACCCGCACTTAAGTCATGCTTTTCTGTGACTTAAGTATACTTAAGTCACAGAAAAGCGTCCGATTCCTAACACATGTTATAACATGTGAATCGGACCCAACACAGCACGTTGCACGCAGTCTGCATGCGTAGGCAGCGTGATCAGCGCGTCGTCATCGGCGAGTTGAGACGCGGCGCGACGGACGATACTCCTCTCTGTTTAACTTATTGTTTATCAGGCTAAGGTTTATCAGGCTAAGGTTTATGTCAATAAGAACGGCATTAAACCATTGCCCCTAAATACAGTCCACTATTTTATTGCTCCCCACGCTAACACCATGTTTTAAAACATGGTATACTTAAGTCACAGAAAAGCGTGACTTAAGTGCGTTCCTGCGGCCTTCACAAGACTTGATTGTCATAGTATCTACATAACTGCACTATTGTTCAGGGTATCATATTGTATATTGTGGACGAGTATGTTTACGTAGGACAAACTGTCCAGTTAGATAGGTACCTACAACTTCGAGAAAGAGGTCAATCGTCGAATCCGACTCGGCTGGACAGCGTTCGGGAAGCTACGCAATATCTTCTCGTCCAGTGAAAGTTTTTGCCCAGTGCGTGTTGCCAGTGATGACATAATGGCACTGAAATGTGGTCGCTCGAAATGGGTCTTATTAGAAGGCTAAAACTCACCCAAAGGGGGGGGGGGGGGGCTATGCTTGGAGATCCCCTGCGTGATCGAATCAGTAATGAGGAGATCCGCAGGAGAACCAAGGTAACCCACATAGCCCGAAGAATTGTCAAACTTAAGTAGCAGTGGGCAGGGCATATTGCTCGCAGAACAGATGGCCTCAGGAGAAATGTTTTTGATACCCAAAATATGTTTGGAATTGGTACTTTAAATAGCGTTTTAGCTAAGCCTATGTCAGACGAGGCTAAAAATCTATACAAAATATATTACAATCATATAAATTAATTTCAAATTCAAAATGTGGCTATGATGGAGCGACATAGTCAGTATTGTGACAAAGCTCCTTAATAAAGAAAAAAAAAAAAAAACAGATGGCCGATGGGGCCGAAAGGTTCTGGAGTGACGACAGTGTACCGGAAGACGTAGCTTTGGAAGGCCTCCCACAAGGTGGACCGACGACCTTGTGAAGGCCGCAGGAACCCGTTGGATGCGAGAAGCACATTACCGGTCGAAGTGGAGGTGCTTGACGTCCAGTAGTGGACGTCTTGTGGCTGAAATGATGATCGCATTGTATTGGGTTATTGTATTCACTGAACTTGCAAGCTATTAAACCGGCCCTAGTACATTTAATTACGTATAAATCATAACGTACGCGGTCATGCATGAAACTCGTAAATCAAAGCCCATTTTGTGGGCCTGTTATGCATTTATTTGTCGCCTAATATTAATATATTTTAGCACTCTATACGGATGTACATTGTACAGTCGGCGAAATTAAGCAAATTAACACTCTACGTCAGTTTAGTAATTTATTATAGCCATTTCATACAACTGTAAAATAATGACAGTTGTGATTTGAATGTACGGACAAAACTGACGTTTATTTAAGAATAGAACAGTTGATAACTGGCGCAATAGCAGTGTTTACAATCTCAGATAATTTACATTCAATCGCCTATTCTGTTATCTACTTTAGTCAAATGCATTTTAAGTTGATTTTTGAGTGACCATTTGTAAGAAAAAGGCCCTAATGAGTTTTTGGTTGCAATGTTTCTTTGTTTTATAACTTGAAAATTATCTCAAATTCTTAATTCAAATATTTAGTAATTATTGAAATGGCATTAACTAGATGGCGTTAGTCAATACATTAAAGAGTATTTTCATAATATATTTTTACCAATACAATTTACAAGTTTTTAGTCAATTTGCTTAACAATTAATTTCCTTGACTACTAAATAGAGGAAGTTAACTAAAGTTGCAGATTGACCATTATCTGTGGAAAAAATGATAGCAGCCTATAAAGGACACAAATCTCTGAGATCACGGATAGTCACGCATCGTGGAAAAGCATAATAATACAGGGTTATTGGTAAGACATTAGCAACCTCTTAATAGGTCATTGTACTCATCATTATAAACAACTTTTACTATGGGAGCAAACCTGAAATCGCGAAGAAAAAGTCAGCTGTTCACTACATTTTGACGAGTTATACGAACATAAATGTAGGGAACAGCTGATTTTTATTTCGCGATTTCAGGTTTGGTCCCATAGTAAAAGTAGTTCATAATGATGAGTACAATGACCTCTTAAGAGGTTGTTAATGTTTTACCAATAGCCCTGTATAGAGCGGTAATCTGAAGATGGTTCGGGCAGGCTGGATGCAAAGTGTTGATGAACTAAGTGTAAGACACTATAAATGTAGATTACTGTGACTGCCAAAAAAACGATTGCTAAGATAAATTGAAATAATTACCATATTTACAGCTGAATTGTTACTACCTAAATCTTAGCTGCCTGTAATTGATTCTACAGTGTGTTAGGTTAAACGAGGGACATACTTTAAGGGAGTGTAGTACTCATAAAAATGAAGAACTTTTACTAAGAAACCAACATTAAAATCGAGAAAATAAAACCAGCCGCTCTATACATTTCTGTTCGCATAACTGGACAAAATGTGGGGAACAGCTGTTTTTTTTTTCATATTTTTGAGTCAGGCCCATATTAAAAGTTGTTCATTTTCATGAGTACTACACTCCCTTAAAATATGTCCCTCGTTTAACCTATCACACTGTATTGCTAAGAAAAATCGATCATTTATGCTCAAAATTCCAATGAATGAAAATATATTTTCATTTCGACAATGACCTTCAAGCAATTCTCATACTTCAATAGGACTGCCAAAAACATAAATCTGTAAGAACTTCGTGCCTTCACAGAAAAACGAAAAAATATCAAGAAAGAGAACAAGCTCCCCCGGGAAATCAAACTGACCGCAAAGAAGATATCGGTTGCGTAATTCAAAAAAAGACAACGCAACATTCATTAAAAATAAATTCTATTAACCTTGATACTCAGAGTCGTTACTTAACATTAATTAATTGACGTAGACGTAGCGTTGGAAGGCCTCCCACAAGGTGGTCCGACGACCTTGTGAAGGCCGCAGGAACCCGTTGGAGGTGAGAAGCACAGAACCGGTCGAAGTGGAGGTGCTTAGGGGAGGCCTATGTCCAGCAGTGGACGTCTTTCGGCTGAAATGATGATGATGAATTAATTGAAACGGACTGCGTCGTTGGTCTAAAAGTGTTATTGGGGTTTTCCATCAGGAATTTCTTAGTAGCAGCCCGGAGTTCAGATTTTTACCCGGTTGATAACAGTATGCTCACCCCCTATTACATGGAACGAAACTTAACTGGCGAAATACACACACCCTCCAAACACACACACACACACCCCCACACCAGACATACATACACACACACACACCCCTGTTTGTACAGACACCCTTACGAGGACCTTGTTAGTCCTAGAACGAACCGAGGACCCTCCAAAAAACTGGTTTATATGCCTCGTTCGTATTTTAGAATAAGATAGAAAGAGACAGGTGAGTAAATCTATAGTGATGACCTTATTGGGATAATGCTATCTCAACATTTTTCTGTATGAATTTCGGCTATCATACTGAGGACTTGAAATACACAGCTAAATGTGACAAGCGATGCACATACGAGGACTTTGTGTAAGCCAAGCGAGGACCTCTTACGTAAGCCCTGAGACGTCCTTCCGAGGACGTATTTTTACACAATATTTCTTATAGCTGGTACAAAGTGAGGACGTTGTGTTAGACTTTATTCCACTAAACCGAGGACAGTTTTTCGCGTAGAACTTGTACAAACCGAGGACCAGGAAAAATCTACCTACCTAAAACATTTTACGTGTAAGATAATAATTATATCAGTGTAAGTAGAATGTTCCGATTTATTTCTTACACACTTTTTCTAAAATGAAGTACCAAGCGAGGACGAGTCAATGTCTTTACGTTTGTCGGCGCTTCTCAAAGGATTATTAATCAAAGAGAGTCGAAAGCAACGGCTTGCTTTTAATGTAAACTGTAGGAATAAAAAATATTGTCCAACATCGGTATTTAGCCGTATTACTCATAAAAAAATAACAGTGAAGTTCTAAAAAGACCTTCAGTCAGAGCACACATTATTATTTTCGTGATATTGTGTGAACTGCGGACCGCGAATAAGAAGGTTGTAATCACTGTGGAGGAAAAGTATGTTTTAAATTTTATATAAACAACTTTAAAATGAGTATATTATTATTTTAGTATCAGATGCTGCAGCCAGGGTCGTCTCTTCATGACGGTACTCCTCAGCACTTGATAGCATCG
This sequence comes from Luperina testacea, assembly GCA_927399505.1. Classification (NCBI taxonomy): domain Eukaryota; kingdom Metazoa; phylum Arthropoda; class Insecta; order Lepidoptera; family Noctuidae; genus Luperina; species Luperina testacea. The sequence continues at coordinate 5,486,670 of OV656779.1, read as the reverse complement.
TCCTCAAATTTGGCAGACGCGTTAGGTTTATGTAGCAAAACTAAAATAATTACCAGTTTGTGCTGATGCTGCAGCCAGGCTCATTTATTTATGAGTTAACTCCGCAACAGTTGATAGCATCGACTTAAAATTTGGCATACGTGTTATGTTTATGTAGTAATACTAATATAATTACCAGTTTGTACTGATGCTGCAGTCAGGGTCATTTCTTTATGAGGGAACTCCTCAACAGTTGATAGCATCGTCTTCAAATTTGGAATACGCGTTGTTTATGTAGTAATACTAATATAATTACCAGTTTGTACTGATGCTGCAGCCAGGGTCATTTCTTTATGAGGGAACTCCTCAACAGTTGATATCATCGTTTTCAAATTTGGCACACGCATGTTTACCTAGTAACAACACAATAATTACCAGTTTGTACTAATGCTGCAGCCAAGGTCGTTTCTTCATGAGGGAACTCCTCAACAGTTGATAGCATCGACTTAAAATTTGGCAGACGCGTTAGGTTTATGTAGCAAAACTAAAATAATTACCAGTTTGTGCTGATGCTGCAGCCAGGGTCATTTATTTATGAGGGAATTCCTCAACAGTTATAGCATCGACTTAAAATTTGGCATACGCGTTATGTTTATGTAGTAATACTAAAATAATTACCAGTTTGTACTGATGCTGCAGCCAGGGTCATTTCTTTATGTGGGAACTTCTCAACAGCTGATAGCATCGTCTTTAAATTTGGCACACGCGTTATGTTTATCCAGTAACAACAAAATAATTACCAGTTTATACTGATGCTGCAGCCAAGGTCGTTTCTTCATGAGGGAACTCCTCAACAGTTGATAGCATCGACTTAAAACTTGGCATACGTGTTAGGTTTATCTAGCAAAATTAAATAATTACCAGTTTGTTCTGATGCTGCAGCTAGGGTCGTTTTTTCAAAGGGGAACTCCTCAACAGATCTTATTCAAAAGTTTAGTTTGTGAACAAGAGAATCGGTGCCATTAAGTTGTTAAGTTTTCATCCTTCCCAAATTATTTTGATCTCACTTGATAATATTTCTTTGTTGTTTTCTAAGCATTGTGTTATGTAATTTTATGTTAAGTTTTTAGCCCAAATTATGTCGATCTCTTTTAATTAAGTCTTTTTGTTTGAGTCGTTTTCTAATAACTTATGTAAGTTTTCTAATCATGCTTCTCAAAAATGTTACTGCAACGTGATGTTTATTTTATGACGTTAGTAAAAGTTTGTTAAATAATTTGTTTCATTTTAAAAATAAACCTACTTTTATTTCAGTAAAGTTAATTCTTTAGTACGTTCATGTTCTGTATTTCTTTGTACTTTATATTTGGTGCAAATCTTGCTGCAGACATTTCACCTAGGAAGGAATTTACTTTAGATTATTTAAGAAAGTCACACGTATTCAGCTCCTATGACAATACAATATTATATGGTGCAAATCATAATGTGGTATAATATAAGCGGGCCTAGGTACTTAGCACATACTGCAGAAGAAGCATGATTATTCCTCGTGCACCTAGTAGCTACTAACGATTTGTTTAAGGATTCAGTCTACCTTTGATTTTCTCCTTCATAATTTTATTTAAATGATAGCATATGATTTATCTTCTACACACGAGGAAAACTGTCGAAACGAGGACTAGAATACACACTGTTCGGAAAATCTAGCAAACCGAGGTCTTAAATACACATTGTGTGGAAAAACTACCTAACCGAGGTCTTTTGTGTTAAAGTTAACACATAGGTCCTCGGATAATACAACAAACGTGAAATGAGTGTAACGAGTCTGTGTATGAGGCGACAGTGGCACCGTCTGGTGGATACACAATGTTTGTGTAAGATTATGAATAATCTTGATCAAACCGAGGTTCAGACAACTTTTTCGTATTAAGTATATAGAAAGACTCAAAATCGCTTGCAGAATACGAATCTTTGGTCAAGTCAAACCGAGGACCCTCGAAAAGGTCCTCGCTTTGAAAAGGTCCTCGGTCGTGCCTTGTGTATTCATACGCACGTCCTCGGATGGTACTTAAAACAAACACACATACACCAGACATACACACACACACACACACACCCCACAGGTGCCTATAACCTTAAGGGGATTACAGGCATAATATTATGTACAGACGCCAGCACATGAAGCTACCCGACACTGTCAAATTTTCCCCATCAACTTTGAACCTAATGCTTTAGCGATAAAGTTGAAAAACTATTAAAGTTTAATAGATTGTAATAGCTTGATGTGTCTGTACCTATATACGTAATTTTGTGTTACATAAATAGTAAATGGTGTCAGTCAAAACTATGCCAGATTGAAAACATTTCAATTCTGTAGACAATCTGCTAAGACTTGTTGCTCAATTAAAGTCAATGCTTGATCAATTTCAAGTCACGTCTTTAAGTGTGTTAGTTACAGCATTTTCATTTATATTTAATAAGAAACATCACTGAACGCGGAATTACTGCTTCCTTTTAAGAAAACGTTGAGGCTTTCTTATCGGTGGGTACATCTTGTTTTTCATTCAGTTACGTGACTGTAATGCTGAATAAGTGGACGTCTGTAACCATTATGTACAGACGCCAGCACATCAAGCTACCCGTACCTAACTGTCAAATTTTCCCAATCAACTTTGAACCTTATGCTGTAGCGATAAAGTTGAAAATCTATTAAAGAAATTTGACAGATTGTAGTAGCTTGATGTGCCGGCGTTTGCACCACCAAGTTGTTGGTTTTGGGCGGCAGTGAGACATAAATGTGTGGGCTATAAAAGAACCAATAAAATCCTATACAAAACACTTCAAAGTTTTGTAATGGATTTTATTGGTGTTTTTTAGAGAAAAAATCTAGGTAGGTATCAGTCTGATTTGTGTGTCATAACATGGTCGATAACTTGAGGTCACTTACTAGCATAAGGATGATTATCGTTTGACCAGTATAGGCTGATAAGCCTATAATGTTCCCACTGCTGGGACACAGGCCTCCTCTGGGTGAGAGGGAGTGGGCCGTAATCTACCGTACGGGTCTAGCCCGTTAGCTACTATAACACTTTATTTATAATATACTTATAGTTCATTTCGTTAAATGCTTATTAAGAAATCGTACATTATACAATCTACCACTAAAATTATACATTATTTACAAAAGGGAAGAGCTCATTTGGCATAAAAAAAATCGTTCGCATCGCTGTCAGTGGGAAAAGTGCCCCAAAGGCTTGCAGCGTTGCCACATTGGATGGCAATGGTGCCGATTCTGTTTTTCACAAACTAAACTAAATTTAAGTATAGAGCATCTTTTTCTTTCTAATTCATTTAGGAAAGGACAGAAGATACATTTTAATTTAGGCCTGTCAAATTAATCAGCGCATGCCACTCCTGCATGACATTAAATAAAAATAAAATAAAAATAAAAATTGTTTATTTTCAGACAAATATAGAGAGGTTAATATTGGAAATCTTATAAACTATGTTAGTAGGTACCAAAAAAATAAAATAACAAATGTGAATGGTTAGTATAACAGATATCTTACACACTATGTTAGTACAATAAATTAAAGATCACTGTAATTTCGACAGAATTTCCAGAGTCAGCAGACCAACAGATTCCTTATTATAATGACATTAAAGATCACTGTAATTTTGACAGAATTTCCAGAGTCATCAGACTAACAGAAATCTTATTATAATGACATTAAAGATCACTGTAATTTTGACAGAATTTCCAGAGTCAGCAGACCAACAGATACTTTAATATAATGACATTAAAGATCACTGTAATTTTGACAGAATTTCCAGAGTCAGCAGACCAACAGAAACCTTATTATAATTACATTAAAGATCACTGTAATTTTGACAGAATTTCCAGAGTCAGCAGACCAACAAAAACCTTATTATAATGACATTAAAGATCACTGTGATTTTGTCAGTGATGCAAAATCAGGGGTAAAATAGGTCACTGCGAACGGACTGTACTTTAGTAACCTTTTTTGTACCTAATGCTCAATTATATATTTATAGAGAGACATAATCTTACACAATTTAAGTCTACACTAAATAGCTACTAAGAATCTTTTACAGTAAAAGTCTACATTCTGCCGAGTATAAGCCCCTCTTAACCTCTATGTGCTGCACTCAAGGCGTCCTTAATATCGTCCAGTACTATCATCCTCCCATTTATGTTCTACTGTCCTCTGTCTTTTTCTATGCCCGGCCACAACTTTAGAATTTTACTTGAAAGTAATTTTGAAGAAAGTAATGAAAATGTAAACGCGTAAGTATGGCTATCCCGCCTCTGAGGTCATCCTTCAGCTTTTTGCTTTAAAATATCTACATAATTTTCTACTTGGGATGTTGTGATTTTTGACGACGATATTTTTACGTTATTTTAGATGACACCAATGGTCGCTGGTCATTGAAGCTCTATTTGAAGACAAAGTAAATGGCTTTTTTTTCAGGATGGGAAATCATCAAATGACCCCTCCAGCTCTGGGTGGAGCGGAAGGGAGTGTCAACTCTTACTGACTAAAACCCACCCCGCACCCGTGTTCTTTCCTTAGCCTTTTATAGATTGCTCCAACGAACAGGCCATATTTTTATTATTATTTAATCTTTAGTCTGCCTTCAAAGCAAGAGTGAAAGAGTGAACAGGCATCTTTATGGCACGCTCGTTCCATCATAGACCTCATCTATTGTTTTCCATCAGGCGTGATCGGGGTCAAGAGCGGGCCCGTTTAGTAATAAAAAAAAAGCTACTAGGTAGTGTATTAATTTGTTAAGTATATTAAAAAATAAGAATTATTAAAAATTAAAGGGTGTTCTTTAATTTTTTACTTTATTTAATGTGTTGCTATAATAGCAATAGAAATACACACTGGTCTTTCTGTAGTGCGATTCTGTAACCATGTCACCGTGAAAACTTAGGTGAAGTGAGCGTGGAGTGAGCTGTCAATAGTGTCAATTCTTAGCAAAAACAAACTCACTTCACCTAAGTTTTCACGGTGAGATTTTTACAGAATCGATCTGCAGTAACGGTTTATGAGATACAGCCCTCTGACAGCGGAGGCTTAGTAATAGGGTTCCGTCGGTACCCATTGGCTACGGAACCCTAAAAAGGGTTTTAAGAGTTCTTTGGAGATGTCAAGTCAATGATTAATATACTTTTAAGAGAAATAGCAAAATGTAACTAGTCGTGAAGAGATTAATATTTGCCAAAAACAACCGACTTCAGAAGAAACACTACAAAGTGATATAAATGACTTTTATTTCGGAAGTCGGTGTCGTTGGTTCCGCATTTTCGTTTTTGACACCGACTTCCGAAATTTAAGTTATTTATTATTTTGTAGTGTTTTTTTTTTGAAGTCGGTTGTTTTTTTTTTTGTAAAAAAGGCTTTATTTTTCACTTGTTAGTTATACCTGCCCCATACAAATTCAAATAACACTAGCATTGAAGAATTGAAGATACCAACTAGAAGAATCATCAAAATTCGCATAGAAATGCCTGAGAGGCAGTACATTTATGCATATAACTTCGTACATAAGAATAATTACCTGAAGTATTATATACTAAAACCTTCCTGAAAATATGTAGATTACATTTGTCAAATATCAAAATAGGTTCATGAGTTTTTGAGAAAATTGCGGACATACAAACATACATCCATACATACGGGTCGAATACAGAATCTCCTTTTTTGAACTCGGTTAAAAAGGTATTAAAACTGTACGTAGCAGATAAGGCGAAACGAGTGTCTTATTTGTTCACGGACTTGTAATTTTCCTCTCCGACGAGGTTTTGGTTGAGGAACATAGCTTGTAAGAACACTATTATCGTAAAACCTAACGGCTTTCTTGCTTATTTGTATCTGTATAGCCCACGTAGGGTTTTATGTTTCACGCTGAATCGCGCTCGTAAAATAATGGTAAAAAAAGTAGTGCATGTTGCCTTTTTGATGTATCTTCGCTATACACAACGTGACTGCTATCTCCAAAGTTACCCCTGAGGGTAACTGGGCGACACGTTTTGGGTTGGATCTTAAGTCATGTAAACGGGGTATCTTTGTGATTTTGCAAAAGTTGTTGGAAGTCTTTCCTTGCAGTGGTTTTTACAATTGTTAGTTTAATTATCGCGGCAGGCCAAGACGAAGATGGTGGTACGAGCTTGACTCCTACCGTAAGGACTGGCCGGCACTCGCAAAAGACAGAATTGTGTGAAAAAGGAAGAGGGGGGCATTTTCCCTGCAGTGGAATAGTACAGGCTAGTTAGATAAGATTAGATTGTAAAAACGAAATGATGAATTTGTCGTCGTAGATTCGAGCCTCAGCATAGAACGACTTGACATAATACTCGAGAGCGCATTAGGATCCCGTTCTAAGATAATGTTGATCTTGAGAGCTCTTAAGAGCTACGAACACTGTACTCAGATCATTTAGGACTAAGTAGGTAAATTTCTAGGTAAATTGAAATAGTTTTAGAATTCATTCGATTGATTGTTATTTTTGTTTGTGTCTTTTATTTTTATGCGTCATGTTTGCCGCAAATAAACGTATTTTCTTTCTTTCTTTCTTTCTTTCAATAGTCTTGACTTGTGAAAAAAGAGATTTATTCCGGTCTGATTCCCTATTTCCATTCCCTCCATCGATCCCCTGCTAGTTTTTCTTCTGTTTTAATCTCAGATGATGCATTTCTTTGGTAAAAATAAACTGTGTGTCATCGACACACAACCTGTTATAAAAGTCTGCTGTTCCATTCATTTTGGCCGCGTAGGTATTGCATTTTTGTAGGAAACAGCAGTTTTTTCATTTATAAAAGACGAAACATTTCAAGGCTCTGGTGTTCAGAATCATGTACTTAACCCATGGAACGGATGCGCGTCAATGCCGTCCTGTAGAGTTTGAATTGTAAAAAATGCTGTTTATTGTATGTAAATTTGCTCAGTTTTCCAAAACTAAGAAGTTATCAAGGTAATTATATAAACTTATGCCTAGATACATACATACATAGCTCACGGGTTATTCTCATTGGGGTACGCAGAACCTACAGAACGCAACCTGCTACGATACTTACATAAACATCTGAGGGGTAATACTCGTAACTTTAAGAACGTTCACAGTCTGATCTGTCTGTAATCTGTCAAAAATACCTCCAATTTCCCTACATTTTTGACAAGTTTTTGACATTTGTTTATCGCAGAGATGAGACTGTGACTCGATTTTTGAACTTTTTAAATTACGAAATTTGACCTTCTGGTCTTACATGCACCCCGGTTGCGAGTACTACGCACTTGACCTTTCTAAAGAACATCACCAAAAAGGTGACTATAGGTGACTAGGTCCTTATATGGCGTGCCCTCTTATCTCCATCAAGATATAATTATTTCTAAAACATGTCTTACATTGTTATCATAATTTCGCGGGGGATATTTTGTTAACAAAAGTTATATGGCAAAATTAACATTCATTGGTTTTCTAGCAAGAGATCCTATCATTTTCTTCAGCGAAATCTGAAAATAGCCACAGTCAACGCCAAGAGATTGATTTAAAAAAAATGGCTGTTTGTAGACAACAGATTGAGGACAAAAAATAAGCAGTCCCAAGGCTCCAAGGCATCTTGAAAGAGCATCCCAACAAAAAATACGGAAACAATATTTAGGAGAGCAAGATACTCAAATACATATTTATTTTTCTGTCTTTTGTCTTACTTATAAGACCGAATCGTGTTCGCAATTTTCCTTAATTTTTAACATGACTCGTATTGTCTCGCTATCCACAAAGGTGTGTCTTTTCCTCGTGTCAAAAGTAAAGACCCAATTTTCTGAGGAACCCTCATTTCTGTCATCTAAAAATTACTCCTTTGCAGAGGGGAATTACTTTTATTCCAATCGTTTTCGGAACGAGATTCATGCTGGTTCGTAATCAGTTGCCTTGTGTTTTGGACCATTGAAGTATTTTGATTTCAGGAAGTAGATTTATTGATGAGGCAACCGTCTTCCCTTTGGAATTTGATTTTATCTAAATATATTGCTTGTCATTTGTTTATATCTTAATATATATAAATAACGTGCCACGATGTTTGTCCGCGATGGATTCCTAAACTACTTAACCGATTTTAATCAAATTTGTACACCGTGTGCAGTTTGATCCAACTTGAAAGATAGGATAGCTCACATCTCCATTTATAATCGCAATATTATTTTATTGCACAAAAACGTTAGCCACAGCAACGCGTGGCCGGGTCAGCTAGTTGGTATATAATTTACAGGTTAGTACGTGTCTTAATTGATATGGGAAAGTTGATTGATAGATTCTTAGAGGTACACACTATTCAGCGGGGTAATTGTGTAACACACCATCAGTAGCAATGGGTTTCACTTTGACAATTCAACAACATTCATTGCGTTATTAGTGTTGTTGAGCAGACACATTTTCCGAGCATATGGAGCAATGAATTAGAAATATGCTTCAAAGTGGTTCAAATTGAGAGTAATAGCGTGTTAAGCAATTGGGGTGCTGGGTGGTAACTACAACAACGCGCAAATTAAAAAATCTGCTCTTTCTTACAAAAGTGCGATACCTACGCGGTCTAAATTTATGAAACAGCAATTTTTTTTTAATAACCGTCCTGATATTTAACTTAGGGAGTCTAGAAGGTCAGCAAGATTGTCCGAAAGGGTTACCGCTGGCCCGGAACATAAAGGGCTAAAGAACACGGGTGGGTTTTAGTCAGTAAGAGTCTGACACTCCCTTCCGCTCCACCCAGAGCGGGAGGGGTCATTTGATGATATCCCATCCTGAAAAAAAAAGGGAGTCTAGAATCATTTATCTTATACTTACGTCTACTGTTACAGGATAACCCAGTCCGATAAATGCGCTTGATACTAACTTAATCTATACTAACATCTCATCATCTGCCAGCCTTTTCCTAATTACGTTGGGGTCGGCTTCTAGTCTGACTGGATCCAGCTGAATACCAGTATTTTACGTGGAGCGACTGCCTATCTAACGTCCACAACCCAGTTATTGGGTAATACGACACCCCTTGGTAAGACTGGTTGTCAGACTTTCGGGTTTCTGACTACCCGTAACGACTGTCAAAAACTCACGAATGACAGCCGGGACCAACGGCTTAACGTGCTTTCCGAGGCACGGAGGGGTCTCAGTATGTAAAGATGGTCACCCATCCACAGACCAATCGCGACAAGCGTAGCTTAACCTCATCGATCGACCTGTGCGGCTGTTATTATAGCCACGGGCCCCTCTCACCTATACTAATATCTATAACTAATTATAAACAATGCATTCTTGTAAATTCACTTAGAGAACAACAGACAATCATGTACTGAACCCATGGTAACAACTTGCTCGTCGATGTCCTCGCCACCCTGTTTACACTGTAAAGTATTAAGGGATTTTGTACACACGCCAGCACATCAAGCTACCCGAAACTGTAAAATTTTCCCAATCAACTATGAACCTTATGTGCTTTAGCGATAAAGTTGAAACTTTAGTACTTATGTATGTATGTACTTTTCAAGCCATTCTTTCTCACTAATATTATAAAGGCGAAAGTTTGTGCAATTATTATAAAATTTGATATGGAGGTAGCTGACACCCTGGATTAACACATGCTACTTTTTATCCCGATATTCCCACGGAATTGAGCTTTATGCCGGTGAAACCGCGGGGCGCAGCCAGTTTTTTTATATAAGTAATCTTTTTCATAATAAAATAACAGATTTACTTATACATTCTCGCGGTCTAATAAGGAAGGAACAAAAACATTTACTATATGGGTGGTATATTTTCAAATAAGGTCGGTTATTCCCGAAATCCGTTCGCATGGAAAAATCCACATCGCCGGAATTTGGTAACAGGTGTGTGCCAAAACTGGAATGAATTACAACCGTGAAATACGGGAGTGTAGTTTGAAGGATAAATGTTCCAGATTTTCTGTTAAGAAGAAAGTAAAACGTATGTTTGGTATGAACTTAATTGAAAGAGAAAAATATTAAGATTTTTTAGAGTTCATTACCCAAAGGGTAAAAACGGGACCCTATTACTAATACTCCACTGTCCGTCTGTCCGTCTGTCCCATGGCTGTATCTCATGAACCGTGATAGTTAGACAGTTGAAATTTTCACAGATGATGTATTTCTGTTGCCGCTATAACAACAAATACTAAAAACAGAATAAAATAAATATTTAAGGGGCTCCCATACAACAAACGTATTCTTTTGGCTTTTTGCCTTATGGTACGGGCACGCCCTTCGTGTGCGACTCCGACTCGCACTTGGCCAGTTTTTTTATATAACCAAAGGAAGGTTCAAAGGTATAAAATATACGCCTTTTTAATCTTTGAATCTTACTTCACAACTATTAGCAGAGTAAGTAAATTGATAGTGTAAGAAATTAGTCCTAAAACTTTCATCACGGTTTGATGTCTATGCTCTAGTAAAATCTCACCGTCAAAACTAAGGTAAAGTGTAAAGTTGCTAGGGACTGACACTATTGACAGCTCACTTCACAAAATTTTCGCAGTAAGATTTCCCGACAGAACAGACCGTCAGAACGCCGAAGCATTTGTCCGTATGTCATCGAGCTTAACCCATCTCAAAGAGAATTTAGAGGCTCGTTATTTTCCAGTGGCCTCTCACTTGAGCAGGATTTATCGGGACTTATATTCCTATATCCATCTCCCTCCCTAGTACGGATTAACAAATCCCGAGAAAGGGATAGCAAGATTATTATAACTCGAATATTGCAGGTGCATTGAGAATTTAAATTTTTATTAGTTTGAGCTTGGGTATTGTCATGATCTATAACTTTTGAAGAAGAACTTTGCTATTAGTAAGGATGTCAATGGAAGGAAAAAAAACCGAGAACTGGTACAGATGTTCTATGTCACTAAGTCCGTTTGGCTATGAATGTTGTCAAGCGTGCACATGCACATTGTGATCAACAGAGACTCAACAATGGGTGAAGTAAAACGGTACACATTCGCGGAAATAGCCTCATGCGACGGCAGTAAGGGGCAGCTGCTGTGGGAGCGCGCTTGTCGGGATACGTCACTACTACAATCAAAGCCGACCAGCTATGCTATTCTCTAAAAATACAGCCTTGCGGACAGCGCTGTCGCAGCGGTGAAACTTAGTTTGGTATTCACTAAGCTGCGTACAGCTACACTAGCGCTCAAGGCTGTGACGGCCGTGAGTTAAACTACCCAACGGCACAGCCACCGGAGGGCAAATTGACAGTTCTTCATACATTTTGGCATTCCCTAAGAAAAAACAGCCTCGAACTCGCTTACAGCCTCGCCCACAGCCTCGATTCTAACTGTCAAATCAAAAAGCTCTAAATATTCGGGCGTAGACTGACAAAAATAATAAACTGTACCTACTTAAATTTTTAAATATTTCGATTCTTTTACTCAATCAATTGAAAAAATGTCAGCTCGGTTACTTATAAAGCTACATTTATTAGAAGAAGCTAAAAAAAGTGATAAATTGAAGAAAGCTCGACAGGCGAAACAAATAAGAAATTTTAAAACAATACTCCGTGACACAGATTTTATCCATATTTACAGACTTTCCGAAGATTTAATTAATATATTGGAAGATGAGTTAACTCCATATATGCGTCCGCGACTTCGTTCCAGTGGTTTAACCAAGAGGCTAAAGGTTTGTTTACATCTAGGTTTCTTGAGATATGATGGGTGGCTCACCACACACCAAGAAAAGCCTATTGAATTCCTAATGTTTCAGATACTATGCACACTATCATTTTTGGCTAATGGAAGTTACCAAAAAATCATTGGGAAGAATGTAGATACATTCATATCTCAGCCTTCTGCCTCTAGGGCAATCCACGAAGTTGTTGATGCTCTGAATAATAAGAACATCATTAGTAAGTATATTAGATTTCCGCAAAACCACAATGATCGACAACTGCTCAAGTCAAGGCAAGTATCAAAAGTACCTACTTACATTTTCTTGTTTGTCTTGTTTAAACAAGAGCCATTGTTTGAAATTTGAATGCTTATTACAGGTTTTATGAGAAATTCAAAATTCCAGGGGTGCTAGGTTGCGTTGACGGCACCATGATTTCCATGATACGTCCTAAGGAACATGAGGAGAGATATTATTGCCGAAAAGGTTATCATGCCAGGAATGTTTTAATTGTAGGTAAACCGTTGGTCTTTCTTAATTAAAATTATGTTGAATTATAAAGAATCCGGTATGTAATTATTATACTTATTTCAGATAAATGATGCTGATCTGAACATCTTGCATGTGGATGTGACTTTTGGGGGTGCAACACATGATAGTTTTGTTTTTTCAAACACTAAAGTAAAGGAGCATTTAGAAAATTTGAGAAATGAAGAAATAGTGTACTTACTTGGTAAGTTATTACTTACAATACAATGATAACTTAACGCAAGTCAATATTGCACTTAACTCCAGCTTCATTAATTGATTTCAGGTGACTCAGGATATCCACAAAGGTCTTATTTAATGACTCCTTTCAGTAATCCAGAAACTGGGACTCCAGAGAGTCATTACAACAATTTACACAGCAGTGCAAGGAACAGTGTGGAAAGGACTATTGGACTACTGAAAGGGCGGTTCAGATGTTTGTTAGTTCATAGGGTATTGCACTATGACCCTATAACAGTGGGAAAAATTGTTATAGCTTGCTGTGTTTTACACAACATGTGTAATCGAGCCGGGCTACCAGCTCCTATGTTAGACCAACGTGACTTAGATGAAGAATCTAGGATACTTGGAATCCTGACACATCACGCTCCAAGACGTGATGACTTAGAGAGTGGGTTGATAAGTAGGCGAGATTTAGTTAACCAATTATGGAGAGCACGTCATATCTAAAATTTATGCTCTCCTTTCTTTCAAAATATCATTTAAAAAGAGTGTCCATGGAGTTTCTTGCCCGTTCTTCTCCATAGGTACCTACGCTTTGGAATGGGCAACTAGCTTCATATTTTCTGACTGACAGACTTCTTGACAATTCAAAAGTGCCTGTAAATGGTTTAATTGAAATAAATGCTTTGCTTTAAGGTGTCTTTAAAGTGTATATGATTAGTGTAGTATCAAAAATTATTAGTCTTTATGTGCATTTACCTTTGTCTCTATTTTTACTATTTTTTTATTAAATGTGTATACAGTATGGGATTTAGAAATTAAATAGATATCTGCATAATAATGTTTTCTTTTATTTACCATTAAAAACAATTAATCAAATCAAAAGTATTTAATTCAAATTAGTCATTTAGTCAAAATTACATAAAACAGTCCCCCAAAACGCTCGCCCTTCACCACTTCCTAGTGCTTTCGCTGGGAAGCAGTTGTGCAACAAACTCCCCAGCAGCACAGCTGTCTGTTCAGTTAGAAAAACTTGATTCTATACAATAGTATGTATGCAAAGTAATTAACGTTACGAGAAACGGAACTTTAAATATTCAATTTTTTTAGGTTTTTTACAATTTGCTGGTCAGTATTAAGTTGTACGTTGATTAATATATGATTTGCGGCCGTAACAAATATGTATTTACAGAATTATAATCATTAAAGTCATCAACACAACTCTCCAAGACCACATAAGTCCAAAGAATAACATGTTTCATGAAATCATCATTCTTTGGAGTTACGTGGTCTGTTGATGACTTGTAATGATTATTCTGGAAATACATATTTGTTACGGCCGCGAATCATATTTTGATCGACGTACAACTTAATACTGACCAGCAAATTGCAAAAAAACGTAAGAAAATTTGAATTTTGCGGGCTACCTTAGCGCTTCCCCCTTAATATCTAAATATTGTTTTAAAATTCTATAGAAAATCCATGTTTTGGGGATTCAACTCCCTCGTCTGAAGGATGCACATAAATCATGTAGTGCCTGGGTCTGCCTTGACCATGACTCGCTTATTTGCGCAAAAGTCTCCAACATTCTCTGCTGGTTCTCAATAAGGAGTCTCTCGTTGTCCAAACGCCTCTCTTCAATGGCGACAAAACGTTCAGTGAGGCGCGCCATTTGAGATTGCCTTTGAGAAGGCGGTGAGCGCTGGACCAGACGGCGGCGTACCATTCGACGCCTACGAGGTGCTATGAACATAAAGAATGCAACAAATTACTAAACAGTGGTAGAACAAATATAAAGGGTATTATGTAAGTATAACAGCTCCATATCACTCTCTCTCTAAAGGAATAGATATAACAATGTAGTATACGTAATTAGATGTAGTATTTATATACATGTTGATTGAATAAGGGCTGCTGTTGAAAAAACCTACAGAAAATCCCAACAAATTGGCCCAACCTGGGAATCAAAAGTGAGAAAACTACTTGGTGCTTTTTACACTAAACCAATAATTAACCAAATTATAATTAAGTAAACCTTACATGAAGAGGCAATTGGGGCATTACTCCTATGAAGCACTGCAGGTGGTGATCTAGCCTCAAACTGTAATACAAAAAAAAGTTATCTAAATATCCATTATAACATATTGTAAGACAATTATTTAAAACCTCACCATTTGTTCTGTGTTTGGCTGGTTTTCCATTGGCATATTGGCATATTGCCAAGATGGGCCTGGTTGTACGTCCTGCAAATATATTTTAAGTGTATTGTAATCAGCATCATCAGATTACTTTAGAATTTAACATCACAATATTATATTTTATTAGAATTAACTTACTGGTATTGAAGGTGTGGACTGTTCATGCATGCCTCTAGCCGATTGTTCTACAGGCAGCAATTGCACATGACTCTACAAAATTAAATTTGAAAATTGTAAATTCCCAGTACCTACAGTTTTCATATTAAGTAATGTAAGTAATTTAAATATATTAATACCTGAAGTATACTCTCTGACCCTGGTGTTGCATTTGCCTCCTCTGTAACATCTTGTATACTCTGCAAACAAATTTTGACTTAACAATGCTTTGGGAAGTAAAATAAGTACATACTTATGTGTTGAATAATATTTCAATAAACATACCAAGAGCACATCGTTGGATACATCAGCATTTGGCACGTCAGGAGTCAAATCAAAACTTGGCCCAGGTTCATTAGCAACCTAAAAACAAAGTATTGAAAATTATATTGATGTTTCAAGAAATATATTATTTTATGCACTCACTTCAATGTACCAATAGTCAATCTGGCATTGTTGGAGAAATTGTAGTATGGCCCATGTCTCAATTGAATGAAAGGCTTTCTCATAGTCCACAAACGCTAAGCAGAGAGGCGGATTATACTCTTCGGTCTTCTGTATAACCTGTCGCAGCTTATGTATGTGGTCTATGGTGATAAAGCCTTTTAAAGTTTTCATAAATAAAATTAAAATAAGCATAACTAAAATACCATAATTACATGAAGGTCAATTTCAAGCTCCCTATCACCAGTAAAAAAGCTTTCTCCACCCATTACTGCAACTATTTTTTCTTCTATTGCAGAGAGAAACCCTTCCTCTAGTTCACCACCACCTGTTCGTTGCCTAGCCATCCTTATTTGACTAGCTTTTTTCCTTACCGCTGACTTCTTATCCTTCCAATACTAAAAAAAATATGTCCTATGTTATAATTAGAACCAATGTACCTACATAGGTAAGAACAAAGTTAAATATCCAGAACCTATGTAGGTAACATAGGTACTGGATATTTAACTTTGTTCTTAAGGAACAGTCAAAGTACGCATGGTGACGAAGCAAGCCAATAATGCAATACCTAGGTACATATTGTTAACAAACCTTTGACCATTGCTTCCAACTTTTAATGCAGCCACTTCCATCACTGTTTAGCTTGCCAGCTACTTCTTGCCATGCCGCTCTTGTGCGATCTCGGGCATGTGATGTCCGAGCGTACCCTGTGGCAAGCCAAGGACGCTCTTCCAAACTCTCTATTAGCATCTCTACTTGCGCACGGGATGGGATAGCACTTCTTGGCATGCTTAAAATACACAATGATACGTTACAACAATAAAGTTATAGGTACATATTATTGTAAAACAATAGCTAAATAAGTAGTTTACTTAAAATTTAAATAATAAATATCAAGTACTTACCTAAAAGTTTAAAAACTAACAATTAACACAATTAAAACAATTCAAGTGGTTTTTAATTTGACAGTTGACTTTTAATTCATCGTCGCGTCGCGTTGCACGAATAGAGCAAAGGAATCGTCATTCAGCCTTAAAATGTAATAAGAAATATGAAATAAGCTCTTTTAAATATGATATTGGTTATAGTTTAACTGTATTCCTTATAATACTTAAAGATAGACCTTTAATATATATTTTAAACCTATAAAACTCTCAGTCGAGATTGATCGATTATAATTTATAGAATTTGTGTCAAGCCCTACGTTCGTCTGAGAAATAGCGACGGGAGGTTACAGCCTTGGGTTCGACGACGAGCACAACCACGTTAGTGAATACGGTTTGAATCAGCGCTGCACGCTCGGTCGATCTCAAGGCTGTCTCGTCGACGAGCTCGTCGCAGCTTACAGCCATGAAATTGTCTTTTAGAGAATAGCACTGCAGACTTCGTGAAATAGAATATCTGTATGTATGTGATTTATCTTTGCCAAGTTTGCTTTTCGACTATAATTTTTAGTGACGATCATAATGGTGATAAGTCGATGAATTTATGTTCCATCCGCTTCATCATAAAATCGCGATTGGTTTTAAAGGAGGTTAATGTTTTTAACTATCCATAATGAGCTCTAGAATAGTGGTAGCCTCGTGGAAACGACCGTAACTTGCGAGTTGTAGGCTATAGATTGGAACCCAAAACAAGTGCTTAACTTTGTGTAAATTATTTTCATCATCACTGCTCTCAAAACGGTGAAGGAAAACATCGTGAGGAAACAGGCGTGTCCTACAACAAAAAAATTCGAAGACATGTGACGTCTACCAACCCGCACTAGGCCCGCGTGGTGGATTACGGCCCACTCCCTTTCACAGAGAGGAGGCCCGTGTCGCAGTGGGAACATTATAAGCTGAATGTGTATAGTGAGCTCAAAAATGGCTAACAAAATACCCTCTGCGGTGGGATTCTGTAAAAATCTCACCGTGAAAGCTTAGGTGAAGTGAGCGTGGAGTGAGCTGTCAATAGTGTCAATTCCTAGCAAAAACAAACTCGCTTCACCTAAGTTTTCACGGTCAGATTTTTACAGAATCGACCGGCAGATCCTCAGGACCTAATGAAAAAGGGTGGATTGTTCGAATGAGATTTTCTTTCATAGGAAAATAACCTCTGCAACAAGTTGGTATTATGTACAAATTCACTTAGGCTCGGAATCAATGAACCAATGTTAGTTAACAATATTATGTGAATCTTCTCAGAAACGATTTTAACGTTAAATACAAGATTAAAATCATAATTCTTTCTCAATTAATTTCAGTTTGTTCAGCATAATGAAAGCTGTGTTATCTCGTCGACACTCGGAAATCTTTCAAGGAAATTACTTCCTTAAATGCTATGCTATTTTAGATGTACCAGAATACACACAAGTCCTGAAATTAGTTTGTTCATAATTATTGATTACAGAATCCATTTCAGTAACTTTTGAAATGGGTTTTTTCTTTAAATTATGTAGGTAGCCACACTGACCGTCGATTGAGCAAAAGAAAATTAAATCTTATTTCAAGGCAATAAGACTCAATTTTAAATGCATAAAGTAATTCTGGGGTCAATACAATTTCTTAATAATGATAGTTAACTTTAAATAAAATAAGATTTGGTCTTGCGTTAATGATGTTACATATTGTATAAAAATAGAGGGGCCCGTGGCTAAATAATAACAGCCGCACAGGTCGATCAATCAGGTTAAGCTACGCTTGCCGCGGTTGGTCTGTGGATACCATCTTTACATACCGTGACCCCTCCGTGTCTCGGAATTAGGTACGTTAAGCTGTTGATCCCGGCTGTCATTCGTGGATCTTTGACAGTCGTTACGGGTAATCATAAGCCAGAAAGTCTGACAACCAGTCTTACCCCTTGGTTACTGGGTAATACCCCTTGGTTAGACTGGAAGCCGACCCCAAAATACCTAGTTGGGACAACGCCAATGTTGATTGTATAATATAGACTTATTAAAAAATATAAATGGTGAAATGGCCAATCTGCCTTCAGCAAGCGTGGTGATTAATTCCCAATCCATGCCTTCTCTGAACAAGTAGGCTGGTATTATTTAATAATAATGTACACACGTCAGCACATCAAGCTACCCGAAATTGTCAAATTTTCCCAGACTACTTTGATCCTTATGCTTTAGCGATAAAGTTGAAAATCTATTAAAGAAATTTGACATATTGTAGTAGCTTGATGTGCTGGCGTCTGCATTTAATACAGGTCAGTGTGTTTAGAGGATTTATTACTTGTAAAATATTTCCGTCTTCTTTTTCGTGTCGCTCTGGCACGTCTATATTTTAGATCTTGTTGGTCCAAAACTTCGCTAAATATTTCCGTGACACCTACTCAATTAATGTGTGTTGTCTTTGGTCCCTGGCTCTAAAATCAAGCAATGAACAAAATTGACAACTTTTTATAAGCTTGAGTACGAGGCTTTTGACAACTTTGTATGTGTATATTTCATCCTTTTTTTTCAGAAATTTTATTTTATTTATATAATTATGTCAGATTACAAATGATCCATAATGGTTAGTACAACAGGAACTTAAGATCTATGTTAGTAGGTACACAAATTAAATATAAATAACAATTACATTATAGTTTTTGAATCAATCACAAAAAAAAAAAAAAAAATCAAAATTTAAATTATAATTTAAATAATAATTACATTTGATAATATGCAATATAAATAATAATTACATTTGATAATATTTTTTGTAATATGCGTTTTGTTTGTGCAAAATAAACAATTTTTCTTTCTTTCTTTAAGTCAAAACACAGCAAAACTAAACACTGTATTCTGTTCTGTCCCAACAGTTTCTTTTTTCACTTATAAAATGAAAAGGGCCCTGAATATATTTTTATAACTATGAGAAACATAAAAATTTATGTTTCGCAGCAAAATGGATACTTGGACGCATCGTTGTAGCGACTAGCGCGGCGCAAAATAGCCCCGGGCTATGGGATCTTCGGCACTAAATTGCTCCGGGCTATGGGATCTTATCTCTTAATCTTTTCTTATTTTAGAGCTTTACATATGAAATAAAGAGGGACAATAATGGGCTGTTTTAGGCTCTTGGGATAGGAAAAATTAGTTTTGTAAGGAAAAAATGGTCGTGAAAAAGGACGTGATGTTCCGTTGGAAATAGTTTTTGATGGCGGTGCATCGGATTTGCGTTTTGATAAAAATAAAATGGCTGAAAACACGGATATCAAGCTGAAAATGTTTTATGAAATACCTGCATTATTTAAACTTTTTGATGTTATAAGTTTTTCGGATTACCGGATAAGACATAGTTTACATGAGCTTGAGTTATAAAGTTATTAATTTGTTTTTTTTTTTTAAATAGACGTCAGACGTCAATTCATCATCATCAATTAATATTTTAGACGAAAAACGTCCACTGCTGGACATAGCCCTCCCATACCCCAAGCACCGCCAGTTCGACCGGTTCTGCGCTTTCCGCATACAGCGGATTAGTATAATATAATTATGTTAATTAAAACAAGCTCTCTTGAACCCATTCTTTAAATATTGTGAAGTTAGGTATATCTTAATCCCTATAAGAACCTTTGATAGTCAGTTGCTACCAACTAAGCTGACTGGCTTATCTTTGAACTACTTCATCTTACAGTACCCGGCGATAAATATTGCACATCGATCTTTTTACACAAAACCATTTTATACAAAGAATAAAAATAATTATCAAAAGAAACAAACCATAATTGTTTTAACAGCTCCTAATAGGTACCGGACTGTTTGTATTTCGTGCGACAGAGATAACGCTCTACGAAGCCGAAATTAGCCGATTGTCTCTTTCCAAAGGTCGATGTGCAATATTTATCGCCGGGTACTGTAACAAATTTTTACCTACAATATTTTTCAGTCGAATACTATGGATATTGTCCCACTAGAACGTACCTACTACCAGGATAAAAGTATCCTATATCCTAACCCAGCCGAGCTATTCTGTAAAATTCTCACCGTGAAAGTTGAAGTGATCTGTCATTCCACTAAATGTCAAGGATTGATTTTTGTTATTGACACTATTGACAACTCACCTGTGTGCCCACACGAAATCCATTTAGCCGTTTAGGCGTAAAAAAATACAAACAGACAGAGTTACTAACGCATTTATAATGTTAGTTTGGGTATGGATAGCATAAAGTTTTTATCGCGAAAAATTTTAGCTTATAAATAAAACATCAATTCAAAAACACTGAAAGTGAATCAACAGCCATTGGTGGCCAAGATAATTCAATTTGTAACCACTATTGAGTTTCAACACTTTTTTTATTATTGTTGAAATTGAACTCCAGTATTTTTTCTTTATTCAATATCGGTGTGGGCTAGGCTTTATAGACTTTCATTTTTCAATATGATACGAGCGCGCATGTGAAATAAAAATTTTAAAAAATCGGCCAAGTGTGAGCTGGATTCGCTCACTGAAGTTCCCGTACCACAAGAACTATATTAGAGTTTACCTTCTTTTAATCAGTTATTTCCCATGGTAGAGGCCGTACCGCCATATTATTAAAATCTGAACTCTGCTCGCATAAATTATAGTGGTCAAAACTGGTTCCTACCACCAATGGGTTATCACTACTTACGCTTTCATAAGAGCACTACCACTGTCACTAATGAGGCACAATTACTGCTTCTATTGTTACCGGACTTAATAAGCTTGCCTAACAGACAAGGGGCTAAACTAAACCCATCACTATGCATTTTTAATCCCATCTCAAACTTCATTATATCGTTACGTAGCAACTACCCTACATAATAATTATTTAATTACTCTAAAATCCTCTACAAAGTTGCGTTAGTCAGATAACTATGTTGGTCACATGTTCCGAACTTTATAGACACATCATTTATTAGGCAGTCCCTTGTGGAACGCATGTAGTTTGGGTTAAAACCTCAAAGCTCCTTTAAACAGGCGCGACACGCGATAAAATCGCGCGCGACACAAAGGCACCGCAAGTCGCGCAACGAGCGGTGCCTTTGTGTGGCGCGTCGCGCCTTTTTGCAGGATCCTTCAAGCTGGTGTTGGTAAGTGACGTACAGACGCCAGCACATCAAGCTACCTGAAACTGTCAAATTTTCCTAATCAACTTAGAACCTTAATCTTTAGAAATAAAAATGATAATCTATTAAAGAAATTTGACAGATTGTAGTAGCTTGATGTGCTGGCGTCTGTAGATATATATACATACATAACATCACGGGTGTATACTAGGGTGTCCCGTTCATGTATGGGGGAAAAAAAAAATTGAGCTACGGCTACGCAAGAGGTATCAAAAGTTGCGTTTTGATACATATATTACGATTATTATAAAATTTAATTAGATATCCGGCATCTTGAGGCCTCTACCAGTCCTTGAAGTTTTTCAAATTTGCTATTTTTAGGGGTTCCTAATATAAACTATAAATCATACAAAAATAACATTTAAATGGTTTTTATTAAATTTAAGGGTACAACAATGAGTTAAAGCAAGGTTTAAAATAGTTGAAAGACAAAATAATCAATGGCAACTTTAAAAACGGAACTGGTTTTTGTGACCAAAATTAGGCATTTCTGAGCGAGATTTTAACCTGTTCCTAATAAAACCATCCCGAGCTGTAGTGTCCGTGACGCTTTGAGAAGCCTCCGTCACTAGTTTTACACATCTTTCCACTGACTGTGTCAGTCCGCGTTTTTCTTTTTTTCATTGCACTACGTAGGTATAATCAAAGAGATTGGCATTGGATTTGGATTGGATTGATTGGTATTTTACACAGACAAAAAAAAAAACAGCATGAGTGCAATTCACACGTGGTAGAAGTGAAACCTTCAAAAACACTGTATAATGCTTCCTATCTCATTTTCTCCCATGTTAAATCTTATGAATTTACATGTCTCTAAAAAAACAACAAAACAACATGTAAAAACTGTCGCTTTTTCGTGTCTTAAACTTTCAAATCACAACGATGCTAAAGAACATCCTGATGATTCTGATCCAGATTCTGATCCAGATTCTGATCCAGATTCTGATCCAGATTCTGATTCTGATCCAGATTCTGATCCAGATCCAGATTCAGATCCAGATCCAGATTCAGATTCAGGTTCAGATTCTGATTCAGATTCAGATTCAGATCCTGATTCAGATCCTGATTCAGATCCTGATTCCGATCCTGATTCTGATCCTGATTCAGATCCTGATTCAGATCCTGATTCAGCAGTGCGATTCTGTAACCATCTCACCGTGAAAACTTGGGTGAAGTGAGCGTGGAGTGAGCTGTCAATAGTGTCAATTCCTAGCAAAAACAAACTCACATCACCTAAGTTTTCACGGTGAGATTTTTACAGAATCGACCGGTCCTGATTCTGATCCTGATTCTGATCCTGATTCAGATCCAGATTCTGAACCTGATTCAGATCCTGATTCAGATCCTGATTCAGATCCTGATTCAGATCAAACTCAAACTCAAAGCATTTATTTCAATTAAACCATTTACAGGCACTTTTGAATTGTCAAGAAGTCGGTCAGTCAGAAAATTTGAAGCTAGCTGCCCATTCCAAAGCGTAGGTACCTATGGAGAAGAACGGGCAAGAAACTCCATGGACACTCTTTTTAAATGATATTTTACAAAAATATTAGTTACATCATTACTTTTGATTTTAAAATTATATAATGTGAGAACGATGTAAAAAAAATAATAAAAACGTAAGTGTTAAAAGCGTCCAGAGTACAACAAATATTACTTAACAAACTACAATCCAAAAATAAATTAATTAAAAATAAGCCGAGGCAGCTAAGTGATGACCAGCCCCAACTGACGGCGCCCGTTCACGAACATGACGCATAAATCAGCACCATTTAGCTCAACCATTTTGAAGGGAGCTAAATGATCTAACACACACACCACCGTCAGCGAGACATTTGAGTGAGCATGACATAGTATCAGCTGCCAGAGCACATTCGAGTCAATGAAAGACATATTATTACCCGGTAAATGGTAGCTATAGAGTACATATAGGGATCTTGATTCAGATCCTGATTCTGATCCCGATACTGATCCTGATTCAGATCCTGATTCTGATCCAGATTCAGATCCTGATTCAGATCCTGATTCAGATCCTGATTCAGATCCTGATTCAGATCCTGATTCAGATCCTGATTCAGATCCAGATTCAGATACAGATTCAGATCCAGATTCAGATCCAGATTCAGATTCAGATCCAGATTCAGATCCCGATTCAGATCCAGATTCAGATCCAGATTCAGATCCAGATTGAGATCCAGATTGAGATCCAGATTCTGATCCAGATTCTGATCCTGATTCTGATCCTGATTCTGATCCTGATTCCGATCCTGATTCAGATCCTGATTTGGAATCCTGATTCTGATCCTGATTCAGTCTGATTCTGAACCTGATTCAGATTCAGATCCTGATTCTGATCCAGATTCTGATCCTGTTTCTGATCCTGATTCAGATTCAGATCCTGATTCAGATCCTGATTCAGATCCTGATTCCGATCCTGATTCTGATCCTGATTCAGATCCTGATTCAGATCCTGATTCAGATCCTGATTCAGATCCTGAATCAGATCCAGATTCTGATCCTGTTTCTGATCCTGATTCAGATCCTGATTCAGATCCTGATTCAGATCCTGATACAGATCTTGATTCAGATCCAGATTCAGATCCAGATTCATATTCAGATCCAGATTCAGATCCAGATTGAGATCCAGATTGAGCTGAATGGTGCCGATCTATGCGTCATGTTCGTGAACGGGCGCCGTCAGTTGGGGCTGGTCATATCACTTAGCTGCCTCGGCATATTTTTAATTATTTTAATATTGAATTGTTGTTTTCTTGCCATTTGTTGTACTCTGGACACTTTTAACGCGTACATCTTTTGTACATCGTTCTCACATATAATTATAAATTCACATTATTGATGTAACTAATATATTTGTACAACTATAATTTAAAAGAGTGTCCATGGAGTTTCTTGCCCGTTCTTCTCCATAGGTACCTACGCTTTGGAATGGGCAACTAGCTTCATATTTTCTGACTGACCGACTTTTTGACAATTCAAAAGTGCCTGTAAATGGTTTAATTGAAATAAATGTTTTGAGTTTGAGTTTGAGTTTGAGTTTGATTCAGATCCAGATTGAGATCCTGATTCTGATCCAGATTCTGATCCTGATTCTGATCCTAACGCTTCGGTTTGGAATGTATAATCTGAATAGATAGACTCATTCCAATTTTATGATCCCTTTGCTGTAAGTAGCTTAGTTCCCAGTGAATCTTGTCGATGGTTTCCCATTTAGATCGTAATATGTTGACTTGATCTTGGAGTTGCCACTTCTCTTTCATGCCATCCAGATTAGTTTTGGAAACCGCTCGCTTCAAGGCGTTGAAGTTACACATTTGATTACGTAACAGCGTTGATAGGTGCTTGTCCGTTTCATCTCCGATTTCTTGGTGTACTCCAGTCGTATCAAATTGCGGTGTTCCGGGAGTTTCTAGTATTTTCGGTTTTGAGATCCTGATTTGGAATCCTGATTCTGATCCTGATTCAGTCTGATTCTGAACCTGATTCAGATTCAGATCCAGATCCACATTCAGATCCTGATTCTGATCCAGATTCTGATCCTGTTTCTGATCCTGATTCAGATTCAGATCCTGATTCAGATCCTGATTCAGATCCTGATTCCGATCCTGATTCTGATCCTGATTCAGATCCTGATTCAGATCCTGATTCAGATCCTGATTCAGATCCTGATTCAGATGCTGATTCAGATCCAGATTCTGATCCTGTTTCTGATCCTGATTCAGATCCTGATTCAGATCCTGATACAGATCTTGATTCAGATCCAGATTCAGATCCAGATTCATATTCAGATCCAGATTCAGATCCAGATTCAGATCCAGATTGAGATCCAGATTCAGATCCAGATTGAGATCCTGATTCTGATCCAGATTCTGATCCTGATTCTGATCCTGATCCTGATCCTGATTCTGATCCTGATTCCGATCCTGATTCAGATCCTGATTCGGATTCTGATCCTGATCCTGATTCAGATTCTGATTCTGAACCTGATTCTGATTCAGATTCAGATCCAGATCCATATTCAGATCCTGATTCCGATCCTGATTCTGATCCTGATTCAGATCCTGATTCCGATCCTGATTCAGATCTTGATTCAGATCCTGATTCAGTTCCTGATTCAGATCCAGATTCAGATCCAGATCCATATTCAGATCCTGATTCCGATCCTGATTCTGATCCTGATTCAGATCCTGATTCCGATCCTGATTCAGATCTTGATTCAGATCCTGATTCAGTTCCTGATTCAGATCCAGATTCAGATCCAGATTCAGATCCTGATTCAGATCTTGATTCAGATCCAGATTCAGATCCAGATTCTGATCCTGTTTCTGATCCTGATTCAGATCCTGATTCAGATCCAAATTCAGATCCTGATTCAGATCCTGATTCAGATCCTGATTCAGATCCTGATTCAGATCCTGATTCAGATCCTGATTCTGATCCTGATTCTGATTCTGATCCTGATTCAGATCCTGATTCAGATCCAGGATCCTGATTCTGATCCTGATTCTGATCCTGATTCTGATCCTGATTCTGATCCTGATACAGATCCAGATTCTGATCCTGATTCCGATCCTGATTCTGATCCTGATTCTGATCCAGATTCTGATCCTGTTTCTGATCCTGATTCAGATTCAGATCCTGATTCAGATCCTGATTCAGATCCTTGAATCCAAAAAAATTAAAAAAAATGGCATACCTATTTATTTCAAAATGAATGCTGCAATACTTTCGACATAACGGCGGATCACACTAAGCTATTTGAGGTAGTACCTATAGGCCCTTAGGTACCAATATTGGTGATGGCATAAGTAGGTACCTAATTTATGCCATCACCACTGCTCTCAAAACGGTGAAGGATAACGGCATGTCCTAGAACCAAAAATTCGATAAAGGAAAACACCGAAAGAAAATAAATCAATCAATTTTTTTTTTTTTTTTTTAATATACGTTGCCCCACACTAGGAATTATTCCTGTATCGTGGGTGCGTTTACAAACATTTAAATTCACATACACAAACAGCCTGACCCGGAACAACCACCTGTAGGCAATACAAATATTTGTTCCGTGCGGGAATCGAACCCGCGACACGCATCGCAGCAGTCGATCGCTCAGCCACTGCGCAACCGTATCGTCAATCAATGTTAGTATTTAGGCGCAAAAATAGTTTCCTATATTGATGAATTTATTTTCAATCAAAATGAATTAACTTTATCCAACCGTATAATATTGGCATTTAAATAAGTGTAAAACTACTGACAAGAAGAATAAGAAACATATAATTATTTTTCTAATGTTTTGTGGTAGGTACTGGGACGCGTCTGACTCTTGTAATGTAAACATTTGGGCCACCATTTTTAAATAAGTTCACGCTGACGCTGTCAATGCTGCAGAATGCAGATGCAGAATACTCGGAATCGTCTGACGGAATCGTTTGAACGACAATTTCATGTGGTACAAATGTATAAATAAATACAATATATATTTTTTCCGAATCTGCGATTTTTTTCCTGTATTTCAGTAAGTACTTTTGTTCATAAGGTAAATTGTTTGGCCACAAAATTATGAAAAAAAAGGCGCAACCTTTGGATCAAAGGAGTTGTTTTTTTTCCCCCCCTGAATATGTGTTTACAAAATGTATAGCTTCTTGTGACGGGGACTTTATGTTATTCCACATACTTGTAGTGTGTGGGATCTCCAGGAAAACTTCAGAGTTCTACAAAACAACTGTTTTTTTTTTAAATGCACCTTAAAATCTTAACACGTCTTTCATAAATCTGCCGAATCGAAAGGACATTGTTCAAAACCAGTCTAGGAAAGTTGCACGTATGAAAACCAAATTAATATACAAATTATTTGCTTATTTTTTTACAAGCTTTTCACTTCAGGAATTTTGTTTTCGTATCCGGAATTATGATTTTAAGATAAACAGTAAATTAACGATTGCTTAGGTACATTTCCGTATCTGATGGACGTTTCGTTCTCTTCATTTTTACGAGTTACGTAAGTATGAACCTTTACATAAAAACATCACAAAAATGATATTAAACTCATAAATAGCTAAATAATTAGTAATATCATTATTATAACGTAGGTACTGTATATGTATTTCATAGTTCCGCTGTGAAAATATTTATACCTATTTGTGTTTCGTCTCACGCAGATGCAACTGTCAAGGCAGATGACAGACGTACCGGTAGGGATGACGATTATACCTAAACAAGATCGATTTTTAAATCTATCCGAATCGCAGGAAAGAATCGATTCAACAATAAATTGAGTTCTGATAGATCTGTTCCCGCTATTATTCTACATCGACAGCTTTACCAGCATAATTAGTCAAATGTAATGAATAATCGAATACTAAATAAATTAAATAATATTGTTGGTTACAAAAAACAGAACAAAGAAACTGCGTATCAAAACTTAAAAGTTGCAATCCGCAGGAAAAACATTGGAACTCGTTTTCAAGTTTCTAAAATCGATTAAAAAATCGATCGCCATCCCTAAGCGCCGGCGCCTGCGGAAGCCGCCATTACTGTTTATTATTGTATAAGTATGTATCGATTGAGAATAGTCACCGCGATTAATCTCTCCACTTAAATAGTAATACTTACGGAAATTCGTTGGTGTGTTTGTTTTAAACAACTTAGCGTGTTTCATGTAACTAACGATAGGACGTTTTCATATTTAATTGTGTTTTATTACGCCAGGACGTTTTTAGGTTATCTCCGAATTTGTTTAATATTTTACTTTAAAACTCGGATACTTGTGCGAAAATAAACACTTTTATTTAATAGTATATAAACCGTAGTCTATAGGTAATAAATAAAGATTTATTGTGTTTCAACTTAAGACGGATTTCCATACATCAACGGTCATGATCCTTTGACTTTCTTCCTTCCTTTCACTCGTTCAAATCACTCATCCAATTACTTTTGAAAAAATATGCTTTTTTACGGTTTAGAAACGTTTAGATACACAGCCTATTAAGGACACATCCTACATAGCTTTCATTAAGGTATCAAACAAATCCTCGTAAACGGAACAAAATCAAAAGTGATTCGGCCCCATAACTTAGGACAGACGACAGAAAGAATTACGTTTTGGGAGCTGACCACAACAATGTGTAAGCCACGACGGCACCCTTTGTACGGACGGAAGTGCCACAAATAATGGCTTCGAGTAGGGATGGCCAACCTTGAACATCAGAGGTCAGGTTTGTAAAATAAGAAAATGATGAAATAAGTAAATGATACAAAAATAAAAATTAATTGTTCTGCAAATTTACACACCACACTTAAAAAAAGTTTTTTTTTAATTATTTTATTGCAAGAAGAGACGAGATCGAGGTCAAGAGCTGGTCTTGACCTCGAACTCGTCTGGTGGATGGCGATGGATAAGGTCTATCACGGATCGAGAAAGCCCAGAAGATGCCTATTCACTCTTGCTTTGAAGGCTGATGGGTTATACTGTATACGTGAAAGGGAACAGAGACTCTAGCAGAGATTTCCACACTTTGGCCGTTGTGTATTGAATATAATTATTATGAACAATTTGAGTTTGTAGTCACTTTGATAAATCATTAATTTTTTAGCTTTGCACCAAGCACCAAGCATATTATAACGTCTAGAATTCACCATAATATATTTGTCGCATTCGGTCATTCGTTTGGCAATTCGGAACGCTAGCGCCATCTGGTGGCGCTTGGCAAAGTCTAGCCTGAGTTCGTGGGAGTCAAAGAGAGCGAGCAGCGAGGTGGAGCGGCTCCCTTGGACAACATAAGTCCTTATTTTTAGCCAGCTTATCTTGCCCTTGATCTTAGGGACACTATGACCTATTGCGAAACAAAACGTCTTCCTCAAGATTGACGGATAATATTGAAATTTACATTGGAGATATAGATTTTAATCTCACCTAATGAGATTACGTGGCATCCAAAAATATTACACATTTGGTAAGGTTGAGATGTACCTACACTTACAGGCATCTGTCTTTGTCAAGGCGAAACCTGCAAACTGAGCCTATTCTGCAAGTGTGTATAGTATAGCTATTCACAACCATTCCACACTTTCGAGACGAAAATGACACATTTTCGGTTACCTGATTTGCCTATTCTTCGACCGCAAACAGCCGTCGTTCGTTCGTTCTATTTGGTTTAAATTTTCAATATTTACGGGTTTCGGATATGTGTACAGCGTTTAAAGGACTCCTTCTATAATATTGATTGATGTTTTATTAAGGACGGAAGCGTATCGAATGGTTGTGAATAGCTATACTAATCGACCTTCGTATTTTGTATGCGATACATACTAAGGATCTAGAATTCATTATTTTGTTGTGCATCACCTTCAGCTTACAAAAGGTTTGCCACCCCTAGTCCTAACTCGACAATGTTTCTCGCTAACAAAATGGCTAGAAATTCATTAAGTTAAAATCTAAAGCTCTTGTAGCCGTTTTCATTGTATTCTGTAACTGAATACAAAATCTGCTACTTAAAATTGTACAAGATAACACAAGATACTTTGCAGAGCAAAAACATTAAAATAATGTTTTATATTCGATTGAATATCTATCTATACCTACAGGGGTCGCTTTGGCTACACATTTTGGGGTACACAGGGCAGGAAAATAGTAAAATAAGCATGCAGTGGAGTTGGTAGCTGGAGTAGGGACAGTCTATCCAAATTGCGCTAGCTGAAATAAAGCATCTTTACTGACTGTCAGGGCTGTTTTTTTTTTCAGGATAGAAAATCATCAAATGAACCCTTCCGCTCTGGGTGGAGCGGGAGGGAGTGTCAGACTCTTGAACCCACCCGTGTTCCTTCCTTAGCCCTTTATGTTCCGGGCCAGCGCGTAACCTTTCGGACGATCCTGCTGACTCGGCAGGCTTCGGCCCTGACGGGCCCCTTCGAATGATGCTGACATCTCTTTGAGGCGCGCGTGGAACACGTACGTGCTGTCCGGCATGGGCCTGGTCCTGATCAGACGGTGAGCTACCCATTACTCTACGCCCGCAGGCCCGCGCCTACGGTGGCCGGGAGTCGTCGCCCGGCTCCCGACGCCCGGAGCGTCTCCCGCGGCTGCTGGGACGGGAGGCTCTCTCCCTCAGCCGTCCCGCCGCCTCCTTCGCTAGCATGACTGCTTCGCAGAAGGAGGCGACTGCCCCCCACTCCCTCTCGCCCCGGACAATGGCTTATTGAGCCAGGGCCGGACGCGAGAGATCGCCGCCGCTGCCGATCGCCTCTACGAGGACACGGCGGTGTTCCGCCCAAGCGGGGCAAACCTCCACCGTATGTCCTCTGGGCGATCTTGGCAATGGTGACACCCGGGCATTTCCTCCCGCCTGATGATGTGCAGGAACCTCCCGAAACATCCGTGTCCGGTGAGGACCTGCGTCAGGCGGTAGGTGAGGGTGCCGTGACGCCTCTCTAGCCACTCCTTAAAGAGGGGTCTTATCGCCGCTATCGTGGCGTGCCCTAGCGCTTCCCCCTTAAGTTACAAAATCTTGTAGTAAAGAAATTTGATTTCCCACTATGCCAATAACTTGAACTTTTAAAGTAGGACTACGGCAAAGAAGCCACTATTTACTCAAGTTTTGTATTATTATCTATTCAGTGCTTCTACAAAATATCGTGCTATTTAGTGTGAAGTGTCTACAGACCATGAGAGTATATATTCAACAGAGTGTTCATGGTCTGCGTTGGTTATTGAGATGACTCTCGCTGTGTAACATAATAAAACGTATTCTGTTATACTTTTTCACTTAAAACGCGCCACAGTTTTCAGATTTGCAGCCTTTGTAGACCAGCATTGCAAATGTACCGGTTAATCATCATTTCATCTGAAAGACGTCCACTGCTGGACAAAGGGCTCCCCGAAGCATCACCACTTCGACCGGTTTTGTGCTTGTTGCATCCAGCGGGTTCCTGTGGTAAGAAAGGTCATCGGTCCACTTTATGGGAACTTGGGAAGCCTTCCAAAGCGACTTTCGACTTATTTGTTCTCGTGTACAGGCGCTTTGAAACCAAAGGCTTCTCGCCATCATATACCATTCTGTAATCGTCTAAGTAATGAATCGTACGCAAAAACTTAAAACTATCGTAGTATGTTGGCTCTGTGCGGTATTATCTCCTCCTTTACATTAAACCAGGTACCTAAACTATCATTTTAACTTTAAATTCTACCTATCTATAAGTTAAGGTTACTTTAACAAGGAACGGTTCGAAGTTTTTTCCGTAATATCCTTCGGGTATCACTTGGCTAAAGTTTCCACTTAAAAAAGTTCTTTCACCGTTAAGAATAAAGCTGGATCTTAATTTACAATTTCGTAATAAAAAAGGGATGTTCTGTATTAAACACAATTTTGGTCCTAATTTGGAAAAGAAGCACCAGACAATTAAATTGTTATAGTTCAAGTTAATAAAAACAATATTATCCGGAATATAGAATTAATTAAGAGGGACAACGATGCGGACGAGTGCTTCGACGCTTAAGTGTCCTTTTTTTTTTGTTTATTTAGTTAGTTAGTCTTATGTAAATAAAACTATTTTATTTTTATTAATTTATTAGGTATAAAGAGCCAAAATAATAACGTTGTCTAATAATAATTTATTATTAACTATTTTATGCGGAACACGGAACTTATGTAATAACTCCTATTCTTAGAAACGCCTGTCAAAAATATTAAAGCAATCTTTCGCACCCAAGTGTCTTGCTGCAGACAGTTAATATAAAATTATTTTCTAAACCACAACATAAAAGATATAAGCCAAGCAGTTACAATGTAAGTAAAAACAAAACCAATAACATTATGTAAGCACCATGCTTTTAGCATCGCACTTAATATAAAAGACGCTTGTTTCGTACTAAGAATGTGGTCTCAGTAGAAGCGGTTACCACTGTTTTTTAGCAAAATAACATTACAGTCCGGCCGTCGAGAGAATGCGTTCCTGACACCTGTGAGTACGACAACATAATAATTCTGGTTGCTAATAAAGATCAAAATCGGAAAACACGTATTGGTTTGTATGAAACTGACAGGTGTCAAGAACGCATTGGTTCGTCAGCCGAATTGTAGGTAAACTAAAGTGTACTGTGTACTTGATGTCTTATTCATCATCATGCCTAGTCTTTTCCCAACTATGATAGGGTCGGCTTCCAGTCTCCTTCTATTTGATGTCTTATTAAGTTAGAAAAAAAAATAGGCACTCAGGGAGTGCCGACAGAAGTGAAAATTGGACAATAACTATGTGTATATTTTGTGAATCATCTTATAAACAAAACACGCGCGGTACCGGCTACGGCCATCCGTCTTACGAATTTTTGATCAGCCGGTCGATTCCGTAAAAATATTACCGTGAAAACTTAGGTGAAGTGATTGTTTTTACTAGGAATTGACACTATTGACAGGTCACTCCACGCTCGCTTCACCTAAATTTTCACCGTGAGATTTTTACAGAATAGCACCGCAGGTCACGTGTCCTGACGCGAGTTTAACATTTTTTACCCATTACAAAAAAGTGTCAACGCCGCTAAATAAGTTTCCACATCAAAAAGTATACTGCCTTTTTGGTCTAGTCGTCTCAAACGGGAAAGATGTGCTGAGTGCGAGTCCTGAGTTGAGTTCTCAAGTCGGCTAAAGTGTTACTTTATTAATTTCTTCGACAGGTACGAAAAACTAGCTAACCTGAATGATAGCTTGACGGCTGTGTTGTCGCTGACAACACTTTTCGGCCGCAAACTACCTCAGACGCCGACAGAGGGCGCTTGCAAGGCGTCATCTAGGCTGCAGCGGCGGCACCGCTCACTTTGCTTTCGACTACGGAGCTGTTCGGTCATTCCTAACATCGTGTTTGTGATCCTGACTATAATTTTCAAATATCTACTTAGAATCATTTCGGCTGATTTGTATAAATATAGTTATTTTATTAGCCTACATTAGAGTCATAATGTACAGTGTTATTTTGGTTTAACATTAAATGTATATTAGATTGGGCAACGTCGTTTAACTTCTAATATCAGAAGTGAGAAACCGTTATTTTCTATTTATTTTGTCCTATACCCGCGATGCCACGTGGTCGAAAGTCAAGTGCTTTGGAGAAGAATAAGCGAGGTCACCGACGTCGGCGACGCTCCTCTTCGTCGAGTTCAACGTCAAGTTCAAGCACAAGCAGTACTTCAAGCTCGGACACACGAGTACAAAGAAATCGAAGACGTAAGAGGTCGAAGCGGTCACCGGTGAGCCAAAACTCAATTTTATCATCTGTTATTCCTGAGTTTGATCCGTTAGTTGATGATGTATATATGTGGTTAAATGTGGTCGATGCAAATGCTCGTGCTTTCTGTTGGTCAGATAACGTAGTTATGTACCAAGCGTTACAAAAGTTACGTAATACAGCTAAAATGTGGTACGATTCAATGTTAAAAACTGAAACCAAGTGGACTACTTGGAAATGGCATGACTGGCGAAACATATTGCTGGAAACATTTGCGATTAGGCGTAATATGTACACTTTGTTGAAAGATTTAATGGAATCAAAACCTACAGATGGTCAATCACTGTATGAATTTTATTTTACTCAAAAAAGCAAGATTGATAGGTTAATGCTTTCTTTTTCCGAAAAAGACATTATTTCTGTAATTGTTGGTTCAATTGGTGATAAAGCTATTTGTACGGCCGCAGAGGCGGGTAGTTTTAAATATTGCGATGAATTAGCATCATTCTTACAT
The DNA here is from genome assembly GCA_927399505.1 of Luperina testacea. Lineage (NCBI taxonomy): Eukaryota > Metazoa > Arthropoda > Insecta > Lepidoptera > Noctuidae > Luperina > Luperina testacea. The sequence goes on along the minus strand of OV656779.1, from coordinate 5,452,671 downwards.
GGTAAAACATTTGTGTCTACAGAAAGTAGGTCAAAGAATGTAGCATCTAGGCATCCTTCTCGACCTTTTGCTTTAGTAGATAAAAAAGTTGATTCAAACACAAACGGTCAATCGAATTCTATAAATAATCAAAAATTTACTTGTTTTCGTTGTGGAGAGAGCGGACACAAACGTGACAGTTGTACATTGCCTAGCAATACGAAATGTAATTATTGCAATAAGGTAGGCCATGTAGAAAAAGTGTGTTTTGCTAAAAATAAAGTAAAATCTGAAAAGGATGCGGAGGTTAAACTCGTGTGTAGTAAGAATACGTGTTCTAAAGAAAAATTTTATAAAAATGTTAAGTTAAATAATTGTGAACATCACGCTTTCGTAGATATGGGAAGTGACTGTTCTTTACTTGTGGCTCATTTAGTAGATACATTTAAATTAGAACCAAGAAAATTGTGTGTACCAATAAAATTAGTGGGTTTCAATAATAATTCGTATTCAGAAGTTAACGAAGTAGTTACGGTTGAGCTTAACGTGGACGATGTGCAACTTACAGTAGATTTTTATGTCACGGATACTTTAACGAATTGTGATATTTTAATTGGCAGAAATTTTACAGAAGATACGCGTATTATGTACAGTCGTATAGGAAATCAATTAAAATTTCAATTAGTTTCAGATAATAACAAAGTTTCAGAATGCTTCATGTTAAATGTCGAATCAAGTGGGTGTAAAGAAAAGTTAAATGAACTATTTTCGAGGTATTCAAAGTGTTTATCAAAGGATTTAACGGATTTAGGAAAAGCAGCATGTGTAGAATTAGAGATCGAATTGACTACTACTAAACCGGTTTCACATCGTCCTTACAAGATGTCTGATGCGCAACGTATCATAACTAGGGAGTTAGTTGATGATCTTTTAAAAAACGGTATTATTAGGAATAGTAATTCTGCTTATGCAAGCCCAGTTGTTCTGGTAGACAAGCCTTCTGGGGAGAAGAGATTATGTATAGATTTTAGGAGTTTAAATAAAATTACTGTTAAAGAAAAATATCCCATGCCTCTTGTTGAGGATTTAATAGATAGATTGAAAGGGTGTAAGTACTTTACAGTTTTAGATTTAAAATGCGGGTATTACCAACTTTGTGTGGCAGAAAGCTCAATTAATAAAACTGCTTTCATAACTAACGATGGGCATTATGAGTTTTTGAGGATGCCGTTCGGGTTGTGCAATGGGCCTTCGGTATTTCAGCGTTTAATGAATACAGTGCTTGGTCAGCTGCGTTTTAAAAATGTAATATGCTATATGGATGATTTGATGATAGCAACTGATACAATTGATAAAAATATCGAGTGTTTAGAGCAAGTTTTATCGGTGTTACAAAATAACGGTCTCACCATTAATGTAGAAAAATGTTATTTTTTTCAAGAAAGTGTAGCTTTTCTTGGTTATCACGTTTCTTTTGAAGGTGTAAGACCAGGTACTAAAAAATTAGCTGCAATAGAAAGATATCCTATCCCTCAAAACGTGCATCAGGTCAGACAATTTCTCGGTTTAGTCAATTATTTTAGGAAATTTATTCAAAATTGTGCTTTAATTTGTAGACCGTTAACTAACCTCTTGAAAAAGGATTCTGTTTGGCAGTGGGGAGATAAACAAATTAATGCTGTCAATATTTTAAAAGATAGGTTGATTAATAATGCTCTATTATCAATATTTGATCCTAAGCTTCCAGTTATCCTTTATACAGACGCTAGTCGCGACGGTTTAGGTTGTATCTTAATGCAAGTTACAGCAGATGGTGAAAGACCTGTACATTTTTATAGTAGGCAAACGACTACAGAGGAAAAGCGTTATCACTCGTTTGAGTTAGAATTTTTGGCTATAGTTGTTGGCCTCCAAAAGTTTAGACATTACTTGTTGGGATCAAATTTTAAAATAGTCACTGATTGCAGTGCAGTTAGGTATTCCATTAATAAGCAAGAAATAAATCCGCGTATAGGTAGGTGGGTCCTACAGACACAGGAATTTACTTTTGAAGTTGTACATCGGGCAGGATCTCAGATGCAGCATGTAGATGCTTTATCACGAAACCCTATTACTTCCATCATAACTAACGAAAGTGTGATGGCCATTACAGAGGGTGACTGGTTATTGTCAGTACAATTACAAGACCCAAATATTTGTGCAATACGGGAAATTTTAGAGTCAGGACAAGCCGATGATCATAAAAAAGTGTTCTATGAATATGACTTATTAGGCAATAAAGTGTATCGCAGAACAGAATATGGTAGACGATGGGTAGTACCGAAACAATGTATATGGCAGATAATTAAAGCCAATCACGATGAGATAGGTCATTTTGCTGTTGACAAAACAATAGATAGGATTAGAGATAAGTATTGGTTTCCGCACATCAAAAGAGTAGTTACTAAGTATATCAAAAATTGTTTGAATTGTTTATATTATAAAAATATACATGGTAAAAAGGCTGGGAAACTATTTCCAATTCCCAAATATGCGAGGCCTTTCCACACGTTGCATATGGATCACTTAGGGCCTTTTGTTAAAACAACGTTAAAAAAACACTTATTTATTAGTTTTAGTAGATTCTTTTACGAAATTTGTTTTCATTGCACCTGTTAAAAATACAAAAAGCCGAATTGTTATTAATGAATTAAACAAAATATTTAAAATATTTGGGAACCCTAAGAGATTGATATGTGATGCAGGTAGCGCATTCACTTCTAAATTGTTTGTTACGTATTGTAAAGATCGGAATATTAGACATCATGTAATTGCAACAGCTATGCCAAGATCAAACGGGCAAGTTGAGCGTTATAATCAAACTATTTTAGAATCTTTACGTAGTATGGGAGCTAACACTGACTGTAACAAATGGGATTTGCATATTGACCAAATTCAGCAAGGTATTAATAGTACTATTAATAAATCCACTGCGGCAGTTCCCAGTGAAGTATTTTTTGGGTACAGGCTACGAATGAATTCAGATAAAATAGTCAGTGATAGTGAAGAACAAGTAGTTGATGTAACTTCATTAAGAAATAATGTAGATAATAATATTAATAAGGTAGCTAAAAACGCAAAAGTAACTTTCGACTCTAAACGTAAAGATGCGCCTAAATACAACGTGGGAGACCTTGTTGTAATTAAAATCCCTAGCCATAACAACGACGGGCAAAGCAAAAAGTTGTTACCGTTGTTCAAAGGCCCTTTCCAGGTTAGAGAGGTCTTGGGCCACGACAGATACAAAGTGGCTGATATGCGGGGTGCCGAGCGTACATCCAAGCACTACGAAGGTGTAACGTGCGCCGAAAACATGAAGCCATGGATACGATTCTCTGAAGGTGATGACTAATGGCTTGGGCACTGTAAATAAAGGTACCGGATGTTGTCAGGTATGTAAAAAAAAATAAATAATAATAATTACTATCTTAATGTTGTTACGCAAGTATTAAGCAACCTGATTCAGTAAACCTTTCAAAAATATTGATTTTACTCCATCAATCCAAGTGTGTGTCTAGTGCAAGTGCTTCATTTATGGTTTTCAAATTCTTAATCATTACAATCAGTGACGAATATCTGAGATGAACATCGTTGCTGAGTAGTTGGTAAAAGAGTAGTATCGGTACTGCATATGCCTGCCAATAATATTTTGACTATATTATTATGTGGGAATGCATTGTGCTGTTAGGACTCTTGAGATCAATGAACCAATAAGCAAAAGTGGCGATATACATCCTAGTGTACGGATAAACCACGGGCTGTCTTGGTTATTGATATCAACCAGAGATGTCGTGACTAAGAATTTTGAATGCTATAGATAATAGCTATAACATCATTTAGTTAGCTGTACTGATTGAAAATGGCTATACGAAATGATGTAGGTCGTTGTAGAAAAAAATTATAAAATACTAATGTGGACAATATGTTGTTTTCAGCACTTGCACCAGACTATGACGCCATCGAGGGCGAAGGCGTGGTGCAGGACGGCCGGATGTTGTCGCTGACAACACTTTTCGGCCGCAAACTACCTCAGACGCCGACAGAGGGCGCTTGCAAGGCGTCATCTAGGCTGCAGCGGCGGCACCGCTCACTTTGCTTTCGACTACGGAGCTGTTCGGTCATTCCTAACATCGTGTTTGTGATCCTGACTATAATTTTCAAATATCTACTTAGAATCATTTCGGCTGATTTGTATAAATATAGTTATTTTATTAGCCTACATTAGAGTCATAATGTACAGTGTTATTTTGGTTTAACATTAAATGTATATTAGATTGGGCAACGTCGTTTAACTTCTAATAGCTGACAGGGGAGAATGGCAGAAGAAAACGTGTTGCGCCGACCCAAGTAGGTACAGTACCCGGCGATAAATATTGCACATCGACCTTTACCTTTTTTTGTATTTTATAAGCTACCCGAAACTGTCATATTGTTCCAATCAACTTTGAACCTTATGCTTTAGAGATAAAGTTGACAATTTAATAAAGAAATTTGACAGATTGTAGTACAGAACCCGGCGATAAATATTGCACATCGACCTTTTTACACAAAACCATTTTATACAAAGAATAGAAATAATTATGAACAGAAGCAAATCATAATTGTTTTAACAGCTCCTAATAGATACCGGACTGTTTGTATTTCGTGCGACAGAGATAACGCTCTACGAAGCCGAAATTAGCCGATTGTCTCTTTCCAAAGGTCGATGTGCAATATTTATCGCCGGGTACTGTAACATGGCAGGAAGCAGAAGAAGAGGTGCTAAAAACTAGCAATTTTAAACCTAGTTACCTATATTTATAACACACTTTAGGTATTCTCAGCCAGCCGAAACTAAACACAGAGGATAATAGAGGTTATCCTAAACCTCTCATGACAAGAGTTCATAAGGGGTTATCATAGTGTTTAGTGTAATTAAGGCAAATTACCCATTACTAATTAAATGTTATCTTATCTGACAATTAATTTCCTAATATGTCATGTTAATTTTGTTATTAGGGTTCCGTACCCAAATGGTAAAAACGGTACCCTATTAATAAGACTCCACTGTCTGTCTGTCTATCACCAGGCTGTATCTCATGAACCGTGATAGCTAGACAGTTGAAATTTTCACAGATGATGTATTTCTGTTGCCGCTATAACAACAAATAACAAAAATAAAATAAAGTTAAAATTTAAAGGGGTAAGTAAGTATAAAGAAACGTTTTTCGGCGTTTTTTGCCTTGTGGTACGGAACCCTTCGTGTGCGAGTCCGACTCGCAATTGGCCAGTTTTTTTTTCTTTTCTGAAACTTTAATAATTCGTGTCTAATTGAAAGCAATAACTTAGATTTGCATTATTTAAGACAATAATCACATGATTTTTTCAAGAATTTGGATTTGGGATATGACAATTTGTTATGATTATTATGTAGGTAACAGTTATTGCATTTCCTATTTCAATTTGTCGCAAGTTTTCAATTTCATCCTGTATACACATTACCCTCTAAAAAGTTAACATTTTTCCAATTTAGCTGTGATGTCACGTTGTGATATAGAGGTATAAGGAACAGGGTGTAAAGTTCACTCATACTCTATAGAAAAGGGAGGATCCTCCGACCAGACGGGTGTTGTGTCTGGCGGGGAACTGCCCGATGATTCATGTCGGGCCGTTGTATCTATGCTAATTGCGCGGTAAACACTGCTTGCGAGATGCAGGATTTTGCGTGACGTCAGTATGACGCGTTGTTTGCATGTGGCGTTGTAGATACCGCTACAATGATTTAACTAACTTTTGGAGAGCACTGTAGATTTAAAGATACATAATAAACTAATCATGAAACTAAACGAGTTATTTATCTGTCGTTCAAAAGGAGGCCGTTGCACTTTCAATGATAAGAAGTTGGTACTGACGTAGATGGTTTAATTATCCTTATGTAAAAATAATGACGCACTTCAGTACGATAAATTTCATACAACTGTTATTTTCATATGGCATGTATTTAAGAGCGCTATCACAAGTTTTTCTTGTTTAGAGCGTTTGACTCGAGTTTTGATTTGTGATTATGGTTTAACTAAAGTCACAATAGTAAAAAAAATACATGCCCGAGAAAGTTTAATTCCTTCTTTTGGGAGCGCATTCAATAAATATTTCAGTTTGTTTACATAAATCAGTAAAAAACTTGTTCCTGCAAAGGCTGTTTCATAAAAATTTACTTTCGGGCATCTCGCGATGCTTTGTTACATCGAAGAATAATAGTTTAATAATTTATAAAAATGTCCACGGTACAACTGTATCTTCTACTTTTGTATGCATACATCAATTTATTATGTTTAATACAGTAATAAACCAAAAATAATTCCGTAAAACAGAGAGTTAATGATATTTTTTCAGCCGAAATGATATTTTTTATCTCTGAATATTTAATAGAAATTCAAACAAAAAGTGTTTAATAACTAAGGTTACTTTGTCACCTTGCTTGAAAAAAAAAAACTCTATTTTGAAGTAAAATAATATTTTTAAGCAATTGTTTTATGCAATGCTTTTTTATCAATATAAATCTCGGGATGCACGGTCTTAGCTTTAGTCCGCGCCGAGCGCTTTCAGAGGGAGGACGTACCGCTCACTCGCTGCTGCCGTCACGTGATCTCGTTCGACAATTCGCCACGAATAAAAAGCGACCAACACTTCTTGATACAAGTGAGTTTTTTTTTTAATTAGTTATGTTTTGATTGTAATGTATAATATAAGTATTTTCCTATGATGTTCCAACGCGAATATAATTATAGAAAAAAAACATACGTAAATATAGTTGTTGTTTTTAATTTTTCTGACTTTTTTATTTATTGTCATCTCCAACTTTAATTTAATTAATTATTTTCAGACAATAGTTCACAATAATGGGCAAAATAGAAAAAAATAGAACTTTTCGTGCTGTCAAAATAAAAAAAAAGGTTTTGGCCGATAATTTGAAACGCGCAAGAGAAGCTCAGCGGTAAGAATTTTATGAGGAGTGCGTGCTTCCTGAAATCATAGATTCGAGGATAGCACGGTCTATGCCGCTTCGGAGAATATTATTTTAATTATTTTACAATTATTATACTGGTTTTTTATGGTTCCGTACCTTAAGGGTGCCAACGGGACCCTATTACTAAGGCTCCGATGTCCGACCGTCCGTCTGTCTGCTAGTGTCTTATGAACCGTTACAAGGTCACAGTTGTAATTTTTAATTTTAATAAAACGACTTTTGATTTGTCTTTTTTATTTTCTTTTGACTTTTTTGACGTGACAACGTCTAATAAATCGATGAAGCTGGCTGCACACACGAAAAAAACATGACTCATGTAGCGTTACCTCGCGGCCTTGCTCTGCTGTAGCGTTGTACGCCATGGCGACTTGAAGTGCAAGCGAGAGCGCGGAACGAGCGATGAGAGACAGATGATGTCGAACGCTGCCGAATCGGCCTCCGCGTTCGGCAATTTCATTAATGTTTTGTTATGACGTTGTCACGTTAAACTATCGTCCGTAAACCGACTTTACAGACAACCGATTTTTATCCAAACTGTAGAAACAACATCACATTGCATTTATTTCTATAAATAAGTACTAAAATGTCTTCCTACCTGCTGAATAAATTACATAATATATTAAACTTCGTAAAAAAAGTAGGTACAAAAAGTATTTATAAAATTAGCAAAAAAGTATTTGTAAGTAATGTTAGAGGCTGGCAACGCGCAAGTAATGCAGCTTCTGGCAATGCAAGCGTCTTTGGGCTGCGGTAACTACACACCATCAAGCGGGCCGTATGCTAGTTTGTCACTTTAGTGGTATAAAATAAAAATTAAAAGTGAAGTAAATTTGTATGACCCTATTGTAACTCAAACCGTTGTAGGTAACACTCATCGGTACAAATAATATTTCATGAACTATAATAACAGTAATTTAATTTATTTCGAAAACAAAGGCTCTTGTTGGTTTGATCCTGGCGTCCGACGCATAGCGGTTTGTATGTGTGCATAGCGTTCTTCCCTAGACGCACACGTGCGCATCTGCTGCCGCGCGCCGTCGAATTTACCTAAAACTGAGCACTTCGGTTTTGTAATAACGCTCTTAACGGAACCTCTAATAATTCCCATTTTGCGCTCCTAAAAATATTATTGAACACTCTAATATAATTACTAGGACACTTCTTTTTGTGAACCTCAAATCATTCCTATTTTGAGGACTTAAAATACTAAACTACTATGACTGGTAGTAGCTGGATGAGAGTTGCCGAGAATCGAGCTTAATGGCGTGTAATTGGAGAGGCTGGACGTAAGTCCAGCAGTGGACTGGTGTAGGCTGATGATGACAATACTAAATAGCCAATTAACTGCGACCAATTCGGATGCGACCGGCAGGTCACAGTTCTAACCTAACCCATTTGGTTAGGGCGTCTTAGCTTAAGAGCGTTATTACAAAACCGAAGTGCTCAGTTTTAGGTAAATTCGACGGCGCGCGGCAGCAGATGCGCACGTGTGCGTCTAGGGAAGAACGCTATGCACACATACAAACCGCTATGCGTCGGACGCCAGGATCAAACCAACAAGAGCCTTCGTTTTCAAAATGAATTAAATTACTGTTATTATAGTTCATGAAATATTATTTGTACCGATGAGTGTTACCTACAACGGTTTGAGTTACAATAGGGTCATACAAATTTACTTCACTTTTAATTTTTATTTTATAAAGAAAAAAGAAAGAAAATTTGTTTATTCTGCACAAACAAAAACGCACATTGCAAATAAACACCACACCACCACCACCACCACCACTAAAGTGACAAACTAGCATACGGCCCGCTTGATGGTGTGTAGTTACCGCAGCCTAAAGCAGTGTTGCCAGTGACAGATAGTCAAATGTAACATGAGAGAGCTCAAAAAGTAACATTTTCACGAGAAAAGTAACATTACCTTATTTTTTTGTGGAAAACGACTAATAATAACATGGCACTTTATTACATAAAAAAAAGCTGTCCCCTTAGTAGGCTTCGAAAGAATCGTAATAACAAACTGAACTGAACCAACACGGATGCCACTACTAGGCTGTCGCTCACTCGCCTAAGTAAGCGGGATGGGTCATTTAGAAATTCACGCGAGTGAGTGAATATGCGATACGACAAACGAAGTGAAAAATTTTCGCGCTGTCGTCGCGTCAGAATTTGGTCACAAAATCAAGACAATCAAGTGCGCCAACATGACAAACGAAACCTTTGCGTTCCGTTTCATGTTTATTTTTTGTTTTCTGAGAAATATTTTTTATTAAGTCTTAAAAGTAACATTTTGAGGCGTGTAACATGGAGGTAACATGAGAGGGTCAAAAGTAACGTAAAATGTTACAAAAGTAACATACTGGCAACGCTGGCCTAAAGACGCTTGCATTGCCAGAAGCTGCATTACTTGCGCGTTGCCAGCCTCTAACATTACTTACAAATACTTTTGTGCTACTTTTATAAATACTTTTTGTACCTACTTTTTTACGAAGTTTAATATATTATGTAATTTATTTAGCAGGTAGGAAGACATTTTAGTACTTATTTATAGAAATAAATGCAATGTGATGTTGTTTCTACAGTTTGGATAAAAATCGGTTGTCTGTAAAGTCGGTTTACGGACGATAGTTTAACGTGACAACGTCATAACAAAACATTAATGAAATTGCCGAACGCGGAGGCCGATTCGGCAGCGTTCGACATCATCTGTCTCTCATCGCTCGTTCCGCGCTCTCGCTTGCACTTCAAGCCGCCATGGCGTACCTACAACGCTACAGCAGAGCAAGGCCGCGAGGTAACGCTACATGAGTCATGTTTTTTTCGTGTGTGCAGCCAGCTTCATCGATTTATTAGACGTTGTCACGTCAAAAAAGTCAAAAGAAAATAAAAAAGACAAATCAAAAGTCGTTTTATTAAAATTAAAAATTACAACTGTGAACTGAGACACTAGCAGACAGACGGACGGTCGGACATCGGAGCCTTAGTAATAGGGTCCCGTTGGCACCCTTAAGGTACGGAACCATAAAAAACCAGTATAATAATTGTAAAATAATTAAAATAATATTCTCCGAAGCGGCATAGACCGTGCTTTCCTCGAATCTATGATTTCAGGAAGCACGCACTCCTCATAAAATTCTTACCGCTGAGCTTCTCTTGCGCGTTTCAAATTATCGGCCAAAACCTTTTTTTTTTATTTTGACAGCACCAAAAGTTCTATTTTTTTCTATTTTGCCCATTATTGTGAACTATTGTCTGAAAATAATTAATTAAATTAAAGTTGGAGATGACAATAAATAAAAAAGTCAGAAAAATTAAAAACAACAACTATATTTACGTATGTTTTTTTTCTATAATTATATTCGCGTTGGAACATCATAGGAAAATAATTATATTATATACATTACAATCAGAACATAACTAATTAAAAAAAAAACTCACTTGTATCAACAAGTGTTGGTCGCTTTTTATTCGTGGCGAATTGTCGAACGAGATCACGTGACGGCAGCAGCGAGTGAGCGCTACGTCCTCCCTCTGAAAGCGCTCGGCGCGGACTAAAGCTAAGACCGTGCATCCCGAGATTTATATTGATAAAAAAGCATTGCATAAAACAATTGCTTAAAAATATTATTTTACTTCAAAATAGAGTATTTTTTTTTTTCAAGCAAGGTGACAAAGTAACCTTAGTTATTAAACACTTTTTGTTTGAATTTCTATTAAATATTCAGAGATAAAAAATATCATTTCGGCTGAAAAAATATCATTAACTCTCTGTTTTACGGAATTATTTTTGGTTTATTACTGTATTAAACATAATAAATTGATGTATGCATTCCAAAGTAGAAGATACAGTTGTACCGTGGACATTTTTATAAATTATTAAACTATTATATCTTCGATGTAACAGAGCATCGCGAGATGCCCGAAATTAAATTTTTATGAAACAGCCTTTGCAGGAACAAGTTTTTTACTGATTTATGTAAACAAACTGAAATATTTATTGAATGCGCTCCCAAAAGAAGGAATTAAACTTTCTTGGGCATGTATTTTTTTTACTATTGTGACTTTAATTAAACCATAATCACAAATCAAAACTCGAGTCAAACGCTCTAAACAAGAAAAACTTGTGATAGCGCTCTTAAGAGGTTCATTAATTGTTAAAGTTACTATTTTAGAAGATCAATAAGTTCTTAGAAGACCGTCGTATTGCGCTTGTCTGCAGAAGCCTGAACACTTTTTCCGACTTGGGAATTGAAACCAGGACTATTAGGTCCAATTCGACGATTAACAAAGAGAGACCCCCTTTGCCTGTTACTCTGACATATCAAAAGCCACAAAATGATGAAAATCAACACCTTTATAAGTACTTACATCAACTTTCACCCCAACAAAAATCCCTCATTATCATTCATCAAAAATAATCACAATCATAACCATTTCCACGCTTGCATTAAGACCACGCCGATTCCGCTCATGAGTAAAGTTTCCTCCACCATTATAGAGATAAGGGTGAGAATTGAACGCATTTAGTTGATATCTTGGAATTAAACGAACCTTCAGATGGCTAGGTATTGTGCTGATGGTGATGTAAGGGCAACTTCTTATCGTTGAACCTTGTACTTGAATGTGAATGTAAAGTTGACACGCGGCGGTTTTGGTACTGTGGCCACGTTAAATACAGGCTGCCTTGACTCTGGTGATTTGTAGAAAGAAAATAAGTTTATTTGCGCCTTATATGAAATAAAAATCGCTGGTTCTTGGTAGTTAATATTGGTCCTTCGAGCCGGATTCAATATTAATTACCGAAATAAAAATCGCTGGTTCTTGGTAGCGAAAACAAAAGTGTAATCAGTCAATCAGAAATACATAAACAATAAGTATCAAAAAATAGACAAAAGGTATAAAAAAGAGGCTTCAAAACATAAAGCCTAGGGCAGACTTACACAGCCTCTGTTAATACAACGTTCTTATTTTCGCTATTTTTGTGTTGGTCCTATTGTAGAAGTTGTTCATGTGTTTATTTTAATGCCATGAATGATGATCATTAAAACCAAAGTCACAGTCAGCGACTGCCTTATCACATACAGCCTGACAGCTTAGAGGTCTTTTTTTTTTGAGGGTGGGAAATCATCAAATGACACTCCACCCAGAGCGGCCCTCCCGCTCTGGGTGGAGCAGAAGGGAGAGTCAGACTCTTACTGACTAAAACCCATCCATGTCCCTATCTTAGCCCTTTATGTTCCGCGGTAGCAGTAACCCTTTTGGACAATCCCGCTGACCTGGCAGGCTTCGGCCCTAACGGGCCCCTTCACTATTGCTGACATCTCTTTGAGGCGCGCGTGGGACAAGTGCGCGCCATCCAGCACGGACCTGATTCTGATCAGACGGTGAGCTACCCATTACTGTATTACCGTCTGCAGGCCCGCGCCTACGGTGGCCGTGAGTCGTCACGCGGCTCCCGACGCCAATACAAGACGACGACAATAAAGTCACAGTTAGCGACTGCCTTATTACTTACAGCCTAGGCCCTAGAGGCCTGAGCCTGGGTTGTTTGACCATAAGATGGACATTAATCACGCTAAAATCTATTCTGACTTATGTTTTAAATGAATATTATTTAAAGTTAAACAAATATCAACCTTATTTTAAATGTAATTAAGTTGATTTCAGCGTGACTAGCACTATTGAAGAATTTATAAAAATGTTTGAAGTTGTAGCGTAAACTGAACTTTATTGTGTAGGATTTAAAGTTATTTTTCCATAAACTCATATTTGTTTACATTTTTGGCAAATAGATCGCGAATGCAAATTATACGTACATACATTACGCCTGTAATCCCTGAAGAGTGAGGCAGAGGCATACCTATATTACCACCCACATTTCGCCAGTAATGTTTAAGTCCCATGTAATAGGGTACAAGCCAGCTATTACCATTAACTAGGCAATAATCCACACGCCGGCTGTTATTGAGAAATTAAGAAAAAAAAACCCCTGTAAATGAGCTACAAATGTTCTATGTCACGAAGTCCGTTTGGCTATGAATGTTGTCAAGCGTGCACATGCACATTGTGATCAACAGAGACTCAATAAGTGGGTGAAGTAAAACGGTACACATTCGCGGAAATAGCCTCATGCGACGGCAGCAAGGGGCAGCCGCTGTGGGAGCGCGCTTGTCGGGATACGTCACTACTTCCTCTCAAAGCCGAACGGACTTCGTGAAATAGAATCTCTGTACTGCAGAGCAAGTACCTCCCCTTATTCAGAGAAGAAACAATCATCGATTATCACGTTTGAGCATTGCGTGTTGGCGATTTCTTAACTAGTAATTACTCGTAAGTCTTTCCTACTACATATAAAACAATGCACACTTGCACGAGGTCATGTTCTTAAGATTCCAGACACGTTTTTATAAGCCAAGCCAGCCAAGCGCAGATTACAGTCATAACAGGTAGCTGCAGTTTCATACAAAAAATTATGGTGCGACTTGCCTGTGGTGTGCCTTTATTGTCGATGTGCATAATCATTCACTTATGTAAAACTAGCAGCGCCCCGGTTTCACCAGAGCATAAGTTTCGATGCCGTGGGAATATCGGGATAAAAAGTATCCTATGTGTTAATCCAGGAAATGGTCTACTATGTGCCAATTTTCATCCAAATCTGTTCAACGGTTTACGCGTGATTGAGTAACAAACATCCAAACGCGTAAATGTCGATCCCGTGGGAATATCGGGATAAAAAAGTAGCCTATATTTTAATCCAGGGTGTCAGCTACCTCCATACAAAATTTTATCATATTTGAGCGTGAAGAAGTAACAAACATATAAACACACACACACACTCACAAACTTTCGCCTTTATAATATTAGTGTGATTAGTAGGATTGGTATCGGCGTAGGTTTCTTTGCTGACTTATGTTTTGCAGATTGTTATTTATATAATATTATTAGAAGAATTGGTTTCGGCGTACAGTTTTCCTTGTTGACGGTATGCTTTGCAGATTGTAATTTATTATAAGATACAGAGTGATAATCTCGAGGATCTTAACTTCAACAGGAAATTAGGACCAAAAACTAATACTAATCGCATTTAAACTAAAAATATTTTAATAACAAAACAAAAAAAAAAACACATTACCTTTTTCTTAGCTACGTTTAATCTTATCACTCGCACCACTGGTGAAATATTTATATAAAACATACAAGGCAGCGAGAAATACTGCAAGTATGGATAATAATCCTATCAGTACAGTTATTACTACTTCTAATTCTAGGTACTGCGCCCACGACATGTTGGCGGCGGGCGCGCGCAGATGTCTCGCGCCGCCGTGACGCAGCACGTGCTCCGTCCACCACACTGCACGTTCCAGTGGAGGCATAGGCTCATCTTGTATCACACTGCGTAATTTTTGTACATTGCGGCGATAGCTGGAATCAAAAAGATCAATTGTAAAATAAAAACCGCCTAAAACAAAATAATTACATATTGTAGGAATGCAAAAATTTCGTTATTCGACATTTTATTTTTGGAATGACAACGGCTGTCTAAAGATGTTAGATATTATTTTAACGCTGAAAATGCCAGTGTATAATTTTAGCAGGAGGAATTAGGAACTGAATGAATTACATAATGACAGTAAATACGTACACGTAATTATACACGGTGCCGTTAAACCGTGTATAATTACGTACATCGACTAGCAAAATGTTACTTTGAATGCTGCACATAATTCTACTCCATCCCAGCGTAAAAAAATTCACCAGTTATTAAACAGAACTGTTTCATACAAAAGTGCAATACCTCTGTGGCGGCATCTACATCGCCACGTGCAAACTACGCAGCACACTGACGTCACGCAAAATTCCTGCATCGCGCAAGCAGAGTTTATCACGCAACTAGAATATATGCAACGTCCCAACATCAATCGTCAGGCGGTTGCCCACCAGACACATCACCCGTCTGGTCGGAGGATGAGTGAACTTTAGACTCTGTTCCTCATACCTCTGTACCTCATCATTCTTTTGCCCTAAAAGTGTAATACCTGCATCGTCAAAATGTATGGAACAACTGTTTTTTGTTTTGTGCAAGTATTATCATGTAAGTACAGTCACGAGCACTAATATGTCAACACTTGGCAACTTTCATTTGCGATTTTTTCGTAAAATTTCGAATGCAATGTTGAAATACGACACTACACAAACCTGTGGGTTCGAAAATACTTTGTCCGTAATAACATAAAATTTCATTCAAAACTAAAGGATAAAATCGTCTTTGAATAAAGCCAAGTGTATACATACTTATGCTCATGACTGTACCTACTGAATACATGGTAACAGTTTGTGTGTTGATGGTCCTTACACACTGTACCGACAAAAAAAAAATCCCTGGCACTCACAATATTTTCTTTTCGATAACGTCTATTAACATCAAAAATAACAAAGATTGACTTCCTTTTAATTTCCTAAGAGGTTTTCCTTTTCGATTTTGGTTTGAGGAAAATTGTGAAATCAATCATTGATTTAATGTTATTTAATATTTGCTCCAACATCATAAAACAATGAATAAAAGTATATTTTGAGAAAATAAAATAGGAAAAAATATTTATACAAAATTATATGTATAATATGAAGATTTCTACTTTAATGTTACCTACAGACAAAACTCGTACGGCTGTTATGACTTGCCACAGGCCCCTCAGCTAAATACACCGTGAAATTTTAATGGTTGTTTTCCCGCAGCGAAACAGTTTTGTCTTAGTAATATAATCGTTTCATAAATAAATAAAATATTAGAAACAGGAAATGACAGATTTAGCATTGTGAAACACAAAACTCGAAAGTGATCACGAACTAATAGTAACACCGCCCGATATCTACGGCTGAAGAGCCGCACGGCCATTGACCCGCGTGCGTTTCAATCAGCTGTTTGCTATCCAACAAGTTATTCAAATTTTCCCTTCATACTTTTACGGGCTTAGGACCGTCATAAATACTTTTTTAACTGCAATTTACTGAACACGAAATTAAATTTAGATAATTACCGCCGCACGGATACAATAGGCGTCGAAACGCGGTTTCGATCGTTTGTAATTTTTGCGCGCAGGCTAGTTTATGCTGTATCACTACACGCGAGAGCTTATTTTACTTTGAACATTTCTTTAGTCGGCTTTTGCGGTAGATTTTTGTATTGTTAAATGCAAGCTATTTTATGCTGTATTACCGCGTATGAGAGCTTATTTTGGTTTCAACATTTTAAATCGGTCTTCGCTTTGTCGGCTTAGCAGGTGATTTTTTGCAATGTTGCGTGCAAGCTATTTTATGCCGTATCACCACATGCGGGAGCTTATTTTGGTTTGAACATTAATTTATGCATTGTTTTCTTTTGATGGCGCCGGCGCGTGCGACAGTACCTACAACAAATCGCGTCTAGTGTTACTATTTTTTCTCACTTTTTCGAGTTGTTGAATATTTTTTTAATTATTTTAAAACAAAAACATTTTTATTTTTTTACTTTTACTCTATGTTTCGCAAGTAGGTACTCCTTATGGCAAGTCGTTCTGCCGCGGGAAAACAACCATTAAAATTTCACGGTGTATATGTTTGGGAGAAGCCGCTCGGTTCAGCTTGAATTGTACCGAGCCAGCCCAAACATGATTCAGCGAGGGTAGATACCAAACGGACTGCCGATTGGCACTACCCGAATGAAATCCGAGTATGTGTAGTAATTGCTTTGGGTCGGCTTTGTTGTTCAACAAATACTGCCGAACCGAATGCACCGACCCGAACATGTGTGTAGTACGCCTTAATATCTCTAATCTACATTTATCAAAGCTAGGTCTTTAAAACTTAGCTTAGGCTTCAGGTTTCAGAAGCGTTTATAAAATAGATAAAATTGGTCATTTTTAATCATTCATATTTAAAGGTATAATAAATCTGGTCCTTCGCTTAAAGAAAAGTGTTTAGCACCTCTAAATATGGCTTTAAGAAAAGAAATAGATTTAAAATGCTGAATGGATTAGTTAAAGAAAATGATTTTCAAGTAAGCCAGCTGTGGTATTATGACCAATGTGATGATGGCTGATAGAGATGATAACATCCTATAATGTTCCCACTGCTGGGACCCAGGCCTCATCTCGGTGAGAGGGAGTGGGCCATAATCCACCACACAAGCCCAGTGTGGGTTGGTAAATGTCACATGTCTTCGAATTTTTAGTTCTAGGACATTTACTCACGATGTTTTCCTTCACCCTTTTGAGAGCAGTGGTGATGAATATATTACACAATGTAAAGCGCGGTCTGGTTTCGAACCTATGATCTACAACTCGTAAGTCGTGGCCGTTACCACTGGGCCATCACTGCTTCTAGCGAGAGATCACCTGCCCCAACTAAATTGAGTTAAGACAGAACTTATCAATTCTCAAACTCGATTTATTAATGGCAGTTGATAAGCGGTCCTTCGATCTCTTTATTCTTCTGAAAGAGGAATAATGAGGAATTTGGTAAATTGGCATTATTATTGTGTAATCGTGACGTGATGGCCCAGTGGCTAAACCGTCGCCTCTCATGCACGAGGTTGTGGGTTTAAATCCGGTTAACTACTAATGTCACTTTTTAAATTAATTATGTACTTACTTTCTAAGTTTATCTTGGACATCACTGACATCAGTAAAGGAGAAAATCATGATAATGCAATTGTTATGCAATTGCATAACACACTATCAGTAGCAATGGGAGGGGCTCATGGCTAAGTAATAACATTCGCACAGGTCGATCAATCAGGTTAAGCTACGCTTGCCGCGGTTGGTCCGTGGATGGGTGACCATCTTCACATACCCCTCCGTGCCTCGAAAAGCACGTTAAGCCGTTGGTCTGTGCTGTCATTCGGGGATCTATGACAGTCGTTACGGGTCGTCAGTGGCCCGAAAGTTTGACAACCAGTCTTACCAAGGGGTATCGTATTACCAAGTAACTGGGTTGTGGAGGTCAGATAAGCCGTCGCTCCGTGTAAAACGCTGATATTCAGCTGCATCTGGTAAGACTGGAAGCCGACCCCAACATAGTTGGAGAAAGGCAGATGATGACTATCAGTAGCAATGGGTTTCATTTTGACAGTGCAACAACATTCATTGCGTTGTTGAGCAGACATATTTTTCGAACATACCTAATTACAGTACCCGGCGATAAATATTGCACATCGACCTTTGGAAAGAGACAATCGGCTAATTTCGGCTTCGTAGAGCGTTATCTCTGTCGCACGAATACAAACAGTCCGGTATCTATTAGGAGCTGTTAAAACAATTATGATTTGCTTCTTTTGATAATTATTTTTATTCTTCGTATTAAAAAACAAAACAGGTAAAGGTCGATGTGCAATATTTATCGCCGGGTACTGTATGATGCAATGGATTAGCAATTTCCTTTAAAATGATTCAGATTAAAATTTATAGTGTGTTACGCAATAGGGAATATGCATGAATTTTTTTCATGGCATTTATTAACAAAATATGAAAATACCGTAGTAGAGATGACAAAAAGTGAAATTAAAATTAAAATCGGCCAAGAAACACGGCCGATACTATTGATTACACACCAATTAGACAAAGAGATCCGACATAGACTGTGACGTCACATGTCACTACGGCCATATAAACTCCGTGTTAAATTTCGTTTTGCGAGAAAGACATAGAAACAAATCTTCGATGGCTCATATCTTTTTTAATTTCATAGTTATCCGAAAAACAGTTTTACTAAACTGTTTATTACATGAATGAGAATTAATTTTTTAAATAAAAAAAATCATGCATATTTCCTATTAGGATGCTGGACGTATAGTTATATAAGGCTATTTCATTTGTTTTAAACTTTACAAACCTTCCATCTTCAATAACAGTAGTAATAGCATTCTTAAACTGTTCCTCGGTAATAGTATCCAGGTCGAGTCGAACTCCAATCTTTAGGTACACATATTTTTCCACGTTAAACCACTGGTCAGCTAACATTGGCACACCAATCAGAGGTACTCCTGCTGTGATAGCCTCGTCTGTTGATTGAAGACCTCCTTGTGTTATGAACAGCTTAACATTGGGGTGTCCTGAAAAACATTGAGATAGATACTGTTAGATACTATTTTTAATGAAATAAGAAAGTAATCGTAGTACCTACCTCGTTGGTCTAGTGGTTGCAAGCGCAAATGCTGACACTAATATTATAGTGTGTGTATGTGTGTGTGTTTATATGTTTGTTACTTCTTTACGCTCAAAAGCCAGGACCAATTTTGATAAAAAAAAAACATGGAGGTAGCTGACACTATGGATTAACATATAGGCTACTTTTTATCCCGGTATTCCCACGGGATCGACATTTACGCAGGCAAAACCGCGGGGCACAGCTAGTTTTTAAATAAATCTAGGTGTTGTGATTTCGAACCACTCCAAATTACTAATCTCAAATGGAGCTAAAGAGAGCTCGGTAATCTCTAATGAGTTTGTTTGTTTTGCTATCATGAGAAATCTAGTTATTACAACTTTTAATGGTGATGCGATGCGATATTTTTAATAAACAAGAACAAGAATTTAAAAAAAAAACATCAATATGAACTTACTAAGCAGATCAGACTGCGGCAGCCACTTGGATATCCTAATGTTCTCACTTCGACCTGGCAGCTCATCATTGCTCCACTTCCACAGCACATTGTAAGGCAATTGAGAGAAGGCTTTCACGAGAACCTGAATCCTTTCTGGTGGTAACATTGAAGGATCCACGTTGGTACCAAAGCTGATGTAGATCACGCCGTTCTTACATGAATCTAGGTACGACTTGAGGTCCTTGAACAAACAAAATAAATTGTTAGATCTATTTTAGAACTTGTAAATGATGCTGGTATTTGTAGGTTGGTACAGTCACGGTATCTATTGGAACTGAGTACGAAGACGTGTCTACGTACTAGGACAAAGTGTACAACACACGAGCGGTACTCGTCAATGGCAGAGGTCAACGTCAGCCGTCGATATGCGTCAACAACGTGCCACACTCGTGTATTTGATCACCGTTCTCAAATACCTACACGAGCATCACGTTGTCGACACGCGTCGTTATTTTGATTAATCACAAAATTAAATTATCTAATTACACAAAATTAAATGGATTTGAATTAAATGTCTGTTTATTAAAAAAGGGACCGGTATAAATAACCGGTTTTTATTATACGGTCGTCACCGTAAGATTAGGTATTTATACTAGTTCCGGAACGATATTATTATATTTTTTCTTTATACTTACTCGTACCGTATAACTTAAGTAGTCTTATCTCGTTTAAGCAGCCCGTGCCAAGTTCAAGGAATAAGTTAGAAGGTTTATGTAAGGAATATTTTAGAACTGAATATTTTAGAATAATACTAGCCGTTACCGACCGACGGTTTCTACTCTCGCATCCTCCTATGTAAACTGGTTCATGTATTCGGTTAAAAAATAGCAAATATGTTTACACAAGACCTTTTTACACAAAACCATTTTATACAAAGAATAAAAATAATGATCAAAAGAAGCAAATCATAATTATTGTTTTAACAGCTCCTAATAGATACCGGACTGTTTGTATTTCGTGCGACAGAGATAACGCTCTACGAAGCCGAAATTAGCCGATTGTCTCTTTCCAAAGGTCGATGTGCAATATTTATCGCCGGGTACTGTATAAGGGTCTATCAGATTACATAATCAGCCTATAATGTTCCCACTGCTGGGACACAGGTATCCTCTCGGTGAGAGGGAGTGGGCCGTAAATCCATCACGCAAGCCCAGTGCGGGTTGGCAAATGTCACATGTCTTCGAATTTTTGGTTCCAGGGACATGCCGGTTTCCTCACGTCTCGGTGTTTATATGTCTATGCCTTTATTTTTGTTTTTATTTGTATAGTAAGTTAGTCATTTAATTTAGTATCTAGTGTAAGTAGTTTGTAATAAGATGTTATTTAGTTTTTATAAATTGTAATACTAACTGTAATATCTGTATATTAAAATAAAAAGAATAATGTCTCATTTTTAATTAAAATTAATTTAAAATTGCATTCAATATAATAATACTAACAGCGCCCTGCGGATTCACCCGCGTAAGTTTCGATCCTGTGGGAATATCGGGATAAAAACTATCCTATGTCCTTCCCGGGATGCAATCTATCTCTCTGCCAATTTTTATCGAAATCCTTTCAGTGGTTTAGGCGTGAAACGGTAACATACAGACATACACACAGAGTTACTTTCGAATTTATAATACCTATTAGAATGGATATATAATAAAAATAATTAATAATATAGTTAAAAAAAAATCAGCTGTTTAATACAAAAGTTCTATACATTATTGACCAAAATGTATGAAGTAGCTGATTTTTTTTTCGTGATTTCAGAGTTGGTCCCATAGTAAAAGTGGTTCAGTTCGATGCTCTAAAACACCTCTTAACGTTTGTTGGGTTAATTTTGAAACACCATACATATAAATTATGTTATATTGGCGTTTCAATACTGCGGTGCCATTCTGTAAAAAACTCACCGTGAAAACTTACTCGCTTCACCTAAGTTTTCACGGTGAGATTTTTACAGAATCGTCCGGAAGGTGTCAGAAACGCATTCTCTCAACGGCCGGGCTGAAATCCCAATTTGCAACACGCTATTAAACAATGTATTAGCTTCAGAGCCAAGGTCAGTTTAGACCATCATTCTTAGTTCCTCTACAGACCACGCTATTATACACACGCTATGTTAACGACCATGCAAAAAAATATCTAAACCAATATAAGTATACTATTTCAAGACTGAATTATATAGTTTATATATATGTAGTTATTACACAGTCATAATTTTGCACTGAAACATTATTTTAGAGGATGTAAATACACTGAAATAATATTTTTCTAAATTTAACAGTGGTTCAAAGCATTTGTGCGAACAAAGTTGCGAACAACTACCAGTAGTAGATAAAATACTATAATATGATGTCTCATTGAATGCGTTCTTTGAAAATAATAGCCTATTGGAACGATATTTGAAGAAGGTAAGTATCATACTAAAGTTTTGAATGAGGTACTCACTGTTGGTAGTTCCTTCGGAGGTGTCTGATGCAGCCCTCCCATATAAACGACAGACGGAGGAACAGGTCTTATCCCCTCAAATATCGGACGCACATTCAAGAATAACATATCCACATTATCCTCTAACTCTTCGACAGGTGGTATCTCAGGACCAAACTGTCGTCTCAGCGCTTTATTCTCAAGCAATTCATTGTTCTCATACAGTTTCACCATGCGGTAATGATTGTACAATTCTGAAATTTTCTCCCAAAGACTAAGATTGTACAGCCTCTGTCTTAAGATAGATGGATAGAGGAGCGGGTGGTCAGCTGCTCCAATCATATCGTAGTTCCCAGGAGCAGCTCCAAAAGAGCTCACTAGAATCACAGGCACCTTCTTATAAATGTAAGAAAAGGCTAATGCTGGCCTCACACAAGCTTCAAGTAGTAACAAATCAAACTTTTTGCTCTTATCATTTATAAGATTCTCCACCTCATCAGATTGCATTTGTGCCTCAAACACCGAAACAAACGAACTGAGAACTATGTTCATTTGTGATAGTAGATCGTCTGTACTTCCTTTCGAAGCTGCTTTGATGAAATTCTCCTGCCATATATTGTATGAAATATCATGGACGTCAATTTCTGTTAGGTTGGGAGGTGCTCCTCCATTCTTGAAGACTGGGTCTGGTGTGATGATGGTGATTTCATGTCCTCTCTTCGCTAGTTCTTGAGTCAAAGGACGGAAGACCACTTGATGACTGATAGATGGAACTGGGAACACTGCTAAGATTCTCGCCGCTTCATTCGAACTTATAACTAACATAGAACACGCGACTAAATATAATACTAACATTATTACGCGAGCAGCGATGTCGGCGTACTAAGATAAGATGGTGTCAGAAGCTGTTTATATGCACTTCAATGTTACGTTTATTATTAATCCGTGCGAGACTCAGGAAAACGGAACAATAATAAGAGGAAATACTGTATTTCATTCAGGGTTGATTTTTCAATCGACAGATAATTTTTATTCCTGGAATAAAATTGACGTCTGACAGATTTTGTATGGAATAACTGTCAAAAATTCAAAATTATTCTTCGGATAAAATTATCTGGCGTTGGAAAAATCAGCCCTTAATTTGATTAAATGCGTAGGTGCAGTTCTTGATGGGGTCGCGGGCGCACGGAGTAGGGAATTTTGTCCGCCCACCAAGTGACCCCAGGGAAGACGGTGGTACAGTGATCACGTGCTGCCGTGCATAGCGAGACTCAGGGGAGGCCCCTCTACAGTCTCCCCAGGGATGTGCCTTACAGGCGTTGCACGGGGGGTTCCGGAATTGGTATTTTTAGAGGAACCGGGACCACCCCTATGTGCTGA
This sequence comes from Luperina testacea, assembly GCA_927399505.1. Taxonomy (NCBI): domain Eukaryota; kingdom Metazoa; phylum Arthropoda; class Insecta; order Lepidoptera; family Noctuidae; genus Luperina; species Luperina testacea. The sequence goes on along the minus strand of OV656779.1, from coordinate 5,429,212 downwards.
TGGTGATCACCAGGGCGGTTTTAGTGAGGTAAAAATCCCACACTCCCCGGAGGTCGGGTGCCTTTTGAAGGTTTCCCCCCGACAACAAAAAAAAATAATAATAAAGGTGCAGTTCTTGAAGACTAAGTTCCAACTTGTATGAAAACTTTATTTTACTATTTAATTTAGAGATTGGTCATCATAGATAGGTAGTAAGGATTGTCTTATGCCTTCGTAAAACCAACACAGTTAGTCATTGAGTCGTCGTGTACGTTACAGATACTCTCAAGATAATTTATAAGTAAAGTTTTAAAAGGAGGAAACAAATTATCTATATTTGTGAATATAAATAGTAAAGTCAAAAGTCAACGTCAAAACATTTATTTCAAATAGGCACATAAACGGCACTTTAGAACGTCAAAAATTACAACAAAACAGAATTGATTCTAGTCGCGTAGTTAGTAGTAATAAAACAAAGTCACTTTTCATATCTGTCTGTGCGACAGCTTAGATCTTCAAATTGCACAACGGATTATGCGGTCTTCACAATCATTTTTAAAATTAAATCCGGAAGATTTATGTGTATAACATCACGACTCCACTCGACTCGTATGCCCCAAAGGGTAAGGCAGACGTGTACCTGAGTCAGCGGGATTGTCCGAAAGGGTTACCGCTGGCCCGGAACATAAAGGGCTAAGGAAGGAACACGGGTGGGTTTTAGTCAGTAAGAGTCTGACACTCCCTTCCGCCCACCCAGAGCGGGACATTTGATGATTTCCCATCTCGAAAAAAAAAAGAGGTGTACGTACCTGTAGTTTACCTACATTTCATCAGTTGTGTTTTAAGTCCCATGCCATAGGTGGCGAGTTTATTGCCATCAACCGCAGACAAATCCAGACACCGTTGCTTCCGAGAAATTCCTGGTAGAAAAATTAAATCGACTTCAAAAAAGTAAAAAAAAAAAAAAACGACTTCAAAAAGAAGTTAACTCAAAATTATGAAATAACTTTGATTTCGGAAGTCGGTGTCTTGGGTTATGTATTTTAGTTTTAGTTTTTTGCCACCGACTTCCAAAATTAGTTATTTCATAATTTTGAGTTAATCTATTTTTAATAAATATATATATATAATATAACAAATGTTATACTGTGTAAACATTACATAGAAACTAAAAAGTTCCATTACTGACTGAATTGTGCATTAAGCGGTCATTCGAATGCTGTGGCAATGAAATTCGACGTTATAAATATATAATTGTATGCATTTATTGAATCCCAAAATCAGTCTCTGAAAATTTACTTCGTAACTTAGAGTACTTAATTACAAAATTAAGACGCAGACGAAAAATTTAAATCATCATAACGGGGGATTTTAATATCGATTCACTTAAAGAGAGTAAAGTGTTGACTGAATTTCAGAAAATAGTTCATAATTACAACTACAACATACATATTAATCAAACTACTCGGGCGAATGCATGCCTCGATCAATTTATTAGTAATATCTCGGAAGCTTCGGGTGAGGTTCTCAAACTTGGTTTATCGGATCATGAAACATGAATTTTTGACAAGTTTTTGACATCGATTGTCGCTGGGATGAGATTGCAACTAGATTTTGTACGTTTTTAATTACGGGATTTCTGTTTTCTAATAAATAATTAAGTATGGTTTAAGTTAGTGACCGTAATTTGTAGATTACCTATTCCAGTTTATTATTTTAACCAACTTTGTTAGTACCTACTGTAATTATGTGTCATATCAAAACAGCACACTGGTAATTCCAGAGATTAGCGGGTTCAAACTAACAAAAAAAACAAACAATCTTATCAGGTTTATTATTTAGGTATATAGATAGTTATACCACTCGACCGGTACGTCTCTTTCGCACCGAGACGAACGAGACAACCTTTGTTTATCAACGAATTTACCACAGACATACGTCACGTGAGCGGCAAACAAAAACACTGTCGCCGACACATTCAGCTGCATAGGAACAATCTCATGTCTATCTACAATAAACTACAGCCCTGGGCTTGCGTGGTGGATTACGGCCCACTACCTCTCACCGAGAGGCCTGTGTCCCGGCAGTGGCAAAATTATAGGCAGGTTATGTAAAAAAAAAACATTCTACCAAGTCTCGGCTGCGGTAACAGACAGATACACAGACAGACACACTTTCGGATTTATAATATTAGTATGGATTCGAAATTGAAAGTAGGGTAAGCGACAAATGTGACGTGAAATGTAGGTATAGGTCTACCAGAATCTCATGGCATAAAAAAATATTTGTGATTTTCTTAAGGATTGAGGTTGCCATAAGAAAATCACAATTTTTTTTTATGTCATGAGATTCTGGTAGACCTATAATATGAAGCAATTAATAATAATGTTTTAAAACTCTGTATGTTTTTCTTCATTGTAAAACTTGGTGTAAGGCCTTAAGACCCTTCTCAAATCAACTTATTGTTAACTTAGTTAAGTTTCTCTATAAGTGAACTGTAATTTGTTCTTTGAGAAATAAATATCTTTAAACCGAAATCGGATGACTTCAACCTGTCTAAAAAAAAATCCCGTCGTTCAAGGAGTAATCCACTACCTTACTGCCTTACAAGTCCAGCAGATTGAATTTCACTTAAATCTAACGATTGTATCACAAATGATTCATTTGCTATGCCCCAGTTTATAGAATGTTGGAACTCCGTTGGAAACCAGACAAAATCAGAGTTGTCCGAGATGCGAGTTTGTTATTGTAGCCGAGGAAAACTGTAATGCCAAAATCCATAATTCAAGAAAGGTGACGTCACTCAGAAATGCAAAAACGATATATTTATATTATATATACTTGTACACCAGAAAATACATAACAAAAAAATACGACAACCACAAACATAGCCAATGATATTTTTGAACAAATCACAACATAAATTCATGATGCTGTCACACGCGGCACCACGGATTTAAAAATAAAATAGAAAGCATAATTAAACTCGGCTGACAATAAGGGTTATTTTTTTAGTGCATATATTTATTTGTACATAGTTATGCCCTATTTTTGTAGGATTCTTTATTTTTTCATAGCATCCAGATATCTGGATGCTTTGTAACGAGTAACGCACGTCGCTTTCAATCGCAATCCGTAGGATTTTAAAGGAAATTCCTAATTAAAAAAAAAGAAAATCCCAATAGTCACGAGGTTTCACAAAAAACAACATGGCTGCAACCCAAGTTGTAACCCAATAGTCGTAAAAAGTTTTAATACTTGCGTCACCACGGTCATATATTTATTTTTATTGGTTCTACATTATATAATAAAAATACTCATGAAATCATATTAATTCTTACATGCATGACCCAGTTACCATGTTATTTCCAAAACTGGCAACATAAAGACCTCCTCGAATATTTGAATCAAAATAATAAACTTTTAAATTGAAATGTTTTTTGCAAAGATTTTCCAAGTAAAGGCTCGTACACACAGGCGCGACGCGACACGCGACACAAAGGCACCGCAAGTCGCGCGACGAGCGGTGCCTTTGTGTCGCGTGTCGCGTCGCGCCTGTGTGTACGAGCCTTAAAGCTGTGGTGGGATTTCAAATACATATATCAGTTATTTTATGAATTTATTAACTTTTTGTCCGTACTAGGCTAGAAAAAATCCATGTCCTTTCGTTGATTCAAGGGTATAAGGCGAATTGTGTATACATTCCCTTATGTATAGAGACTTAGCTAATAAAACACCGACACAAATATTAGCATTTGATAACTACGTTTGTTAATAAACATGTATGGCTGATAATGATGTTATTAGAATAATCTGTAATTGCGTGTTATAATGTTCCTAATACTTAATAAACAAATCAGTCAACTGTTTTTCTGTCTTATAGTAAGGTTTTTGATGTTTATCATTGTAGGTTGCCCCGGTTTTACTTGTAAGTATGTAGGTAGATATATTACAAACGCATATCGAAGAAAACAAATCATAATAATCTCTCTCATCTCTTCATAATAATATTACCTACTTAAAATATTTTTTGGTTGTCGATCTCAGTTAAAACAAAAGAAGATAGTACATACATACCTCCATAAATTATATATTTTATACTACACTTGCTTAGTAAGTATACCAATACTACCCCACTAAAAGGCTTGAAAGCTGTTCATTAGACCTTCTCAAAAATCTAGGCAGTTATATTGTATGGAATTTCATTACTGCCCTGAAAATCAGGCTAATAATGCGGTCATTACTAACGCGTTTTGTTTTTGAAGTGAAAACTTCTTTGGCATTGTTGCGGCTTGAAATTTTATGAAACGAAAAAGCGACAGTAAAAAGAGACATTATAAGATTTAACGTGGGAGAAAATGAGACAGAAAGCATTATACAGTGTTTTTGAGTGTATTGAGTGTTATTGAGTGTTTTTGAGTGTCTTTGAGTGTTATTGAGTGTTATTGCGTGTTTTTGAGTGTTTTTGCGTGTTTTAAGTGTTCTTGAGTGTTTTTGTGTTTTATTGAGTGTTTTGAGTGTTTTTGAGTGTTGTTGAGTGTTATTGAGTGTTTTTGCGTGTTTTTGAGTGTTGTTGAGTGTTATTGAGTGTTTTTGAGTGTTATTGAGTTTTTTGAGTGTTATTGAGTGTTTTTGTGTGTTATTGAGTGTATTTGAGTGTTTTTGAGTGTTTGAGTGTTCTTGAGTGTTTTTGTGTTTTATTGAGTGTTTTTGAGTGTTTCGAGTGTTTTTGAGTGTTGTTGAGTGTTATTGAGTGTTTTTGCGTGTTATTGAGTGTTTTTGTGTGTTATTGAGTGTTTTTGAGTGTTTTGAGTGTTTTTGAGTGTTGTTGAGTGTTATTGAGTGTTTTTGAGTGTTTTTGAGTGTTTTGAGTGTTCTTGAGTGTTTTTGTGTTTTATTGAGTTTTTTTGAGTGTTGTTGAGTGTCATTGAGTGTTTTTGCGTGTTATTGAGTGTTTTTGAGTGTTATTGAGTGTTTTGAGTGTTTTTGAGTGTTGTTGAGTGTTATTGAGTGTTTTTGAGTGTTATTGAGTGTTATTGAGTGTTTTTGAGTGTTGTTGAGTGTTATTGAGTGTCATTGAGTGTTTTTCCGTGTTACTGAGTGTTTTTGCGTGTTTTTGAGTGTTCTTGAGTGTTTTTGAGTGTTTTAAGTGTTTTTGAGTGTTATTAAGTGTTTTTGAGTGTTTTGAGTGTTTTTGAGTGTTTTGAGTTCTTTTGAGTGTTGACGTATTTTGTAGAAACAATTTTCTTGGTAAAGTTTAAGGTTTGGCGGTGTAAATCACAAGTTAAAATGAGTGATTCCAGTGACAATGATAGCAATTTATTAATGTAGTACAACAAGTGTAGTATAAAGCAGTATATATCACTCGAGGGTAAGTACAGATTACTAAACTCGTGTGGTTTACGGCCCTCCGCTTCGCGTCGGGCCTCAAATGCACACTCGATTAGTAATCTGTGCCTTACTCCCCTTGGTGAATAAATAGCTATTATGAAAGGCTAGTTTTTAGAGCAACAGGTTTTTACACCAAGAGGACATTAAGAGGGAGCCGACCAAACGCCGATAAAACGGATAATAGTGGCCACTATTTTCTTTTTTAGTGATTATATTAAAACTAAACAATGTAAAACTACCGTTTATAATAATATTAACGTATAATCTTGTAGAGCACAACTTAAAGTGCATATTTTCTGCATTTTCATTCCTAAATTAAAAAAATAACCAAACAAATGATGAGGGCGCCACTAGGCGGTCGACCTAGCTTTACGAAGTTTTAATTTTACCCTCTCTTTTTCTAAACATCTTACACAATGAATAAATACCAAAAGCTAGCAATAACATATAAAACAATATTCCTATAAGTACAAATAGTACTAATTCCAGTTCTAGGTACTGCGCCCACGACATGTTGGCGGCGGGCGCGCGCAGATGTCTCGCGCCGCCGTGACGCAGCACGTGCTCCGTCCACCACACGGCGCGCTCCAGAGGAGGCTGGGGCTGATCCAGTATCCAATTACGAAGCTTGACTATGTTGCGGCGGTAGCTGAAAACGAGAGATGAAATCATTTGTAATACTTGAAACAGTTTGGGCCAAAAAATTAATAAATAAAAATAGCCTTTATTTTCTCTGAACTTTTGTGCATAAACAAGATTTTATAAACTCATCATCTGCATAGCCTTTTCCCAACTATGTTGGGGTCGACTTCCAGTCTAACCGGATGCAGCTGAATACCAGTATTTTACATGGAGCGACTGCCTATCTGACCTCCACAACCATTACTGGGTAATACGATACTCCTTGATAAGACTGGTTGTCAGACTTTCGGGCTTCTGACTACCCGTAACGACTGTTAAAGATCCACGAATGACAGACGGGACCAACGGCTTAACGTGCTTTCCGAGGCACGGAGGGGTCACAGTATGTAAAAATGGTCACCCAGCCACAGACCAACCGCGGCAAGCGTATCTTAACCTGATCTATCGACCTTTGCGGCTGTTATAGCCACAAGATCCTAAAAACGGATGACATTAAATCCTACTATGATTCTGCTTGTTAACTCTATATTAGCAAATTAGCTATTATCAGCTATCAGGTCAGGCTGTCTTGCGACATAGACCTCCTCTATTTCCCTCCACTTTATTCCTGTTCAGAGCTGTTCTTCCCCAACCTTTTGGCAGATACAGATCAGATCCTCCCACTTTTTTATCTTCTTCCTCTACATCTTTTTCCGTTCCTTGGGAACTATTCTGTGATCTTTTTGGTCAATTATGCCGTCGCAGCTCTTGTTATATATAACATGTCCATTTCCATTTAAGCGTTCTTGTTTTTACTAGAATGCAGTAAATAGCCTGGACCAATTACTGTAGGCTAAGTCTACTAATTTACAAACTTTGCAACGGTGTGGCCATTTTAGTTTTTGAAAGATTTTGTGTAAAAACTCAAAATCGAGAGACAATTGCAATGTTTGCAAATTAGTAGACATTGGCCTTAGCTGAGAAAAGGTCAATGTACGCTATTGAACATTAAAAACCACTTTTTTCGACACGAAGCACGTACCCACTCATTCGTGGCGCTAAACACTAAACACTAAACAACTCTGATACTAAGTTCACAATGAGTTGTTAAAATGCATTAAAATGTATGTGATTTGCTGCTCACTCAACCAACGAATATGCAATTTGAAATCATGCAGCATGCGATCACGATAATGGTAAATTATGTGACGATGTCCTCCCGGGTTTGCAGTTTGCGTAAAGGCTTCATAGCAACAATAATCATATACCTAAATCAGCTAGATGTTGTCCATTCAAAGTTGAACCTACATTTAATTTGCTCAGGGGCTATTATAGTTTGAAAAATCTTTTCTTAGTGTACCTAGAAACTTAAAGGCTCCTGCAAACAGGCGCGACATGCGATATAATCGCAAAGGCACCGCTCGTTTCGCGACTTGCGGTGCCTCTGTGTCGCGTGTCGTGTCGCGCCTGTTTGAAGGAGCCTTTACCCTTTTATTTATAAACGTTGCTAGCAACTGTTAGCGACTGTTTACCGAACGACTGTTTACGACGAAGCGTTGGCACTCGCGGTACAGCTGGTCCATAAATTCAAGGTCGCCCAGCGAGCTATGGAGTCTCTCTGAGATATCGAATCCGAAACAAGGTGATCCGGCAGAGAACCAAAGTTGTCGACATAGCTCACATAATAAACAAGCTGAAGTGACAATAGGCCGGCCATATTAGCCATAAAACCGATGGGGTAGACGTGTTCTTGAGCGGAGATCGCGAATCGACAAACGTAAGGTACGACGCCCTCAGGCTAGGTTGAGCAACGATCTTTGCAGGATGGCTGGTAGCAGCTCGATGGGAGTTGCCGTAAATCGAGTTGAATGGCATGCAATACGAGAGGCCTATGTCCAGCAGTGGACTTCTCTAGGCGGATGATGAAGATGAATTAATCACATCACGCTAATATTATAAAGGTAAAGGCTGTGAGTGTGTGTGTGTCTTTATATGTTTGTTACTCCTTCACGCTCAAACGGCTGGACCAATTTTGATAAAATTTTGTATGGAGGCAGCTGACACCCTGGATTAACATATAGGCTACTTTTTATCCCGATATTCCCACAAGATTGACATTTACGCGGGTGAAACCGCGGGGCGCAGCTAGTATTAAAATAATAATTATCAACTTCTTACCTGGCATCACCAATAACTGTGTTTATAGCATTCCTCAAATCATCTTCAGAAAGCGTTTCCAAATCCACTTTCACACCAATGTTATGATAAACATATCTTTCGACATTGAGCCATTGATCACCAAACATTGGCACACCAATCAGAGGTACTCCTGCTGTGATAGCTTCGTCCGTTGACTGTAGACCTCCTTGTGTTATGAACAGCTTGACATTTGGATGCTCTGAAAAGATGAGACTTTTATTACTACACCTTTGCTTTATTTTCGGTTTGACGAAACATAAAGTCGGATGTCTTAGTTTGAGATTAATTAACGCTACTTAGCTATACATACAGTACATACTAATTCCGTGGGCTTCGATAAATTATTATAGCCTCGTTTTTCATTTGCGTCTATCTCACACTTGTAGTTTGACAGTTTTGTGACAGCGACAGCAGAGTAATGCGCCAACAAAGAACGAGCTAATTAACGTTTATTAAGCTCTCGGCCTAGATATAAGTACACATACTGTAGTGTATCTATTTAATAGATATGTAAACACTGTCTCATTCACACAAGCTGGGTAGCTGCTGTCACTAATGTCAACTGTCAGTCACGAGGAATGGCGGTAAAATAGGATAGTGAAGCAGGGTCTAAAGTGTAAACTATAGCGCTTGTTATGGTAGTGAGCCAGTGAAGTGATATTCAACATAAATACGGAATCAACAGGATTCTACACATACAATTGTCTTTATTGACAAAGTTATACCACAAAAAGCTTTCAATGATTATTTTTAAACCTACCCTCAAAAGGACTAAATGGTTTGCTTTTATGAAGTACAGACGCCAGCACATCAAGCTACCCGAAACTGTCAAATATTCCCAATCAAGTTTGAACCTTATGCTATAATGATAAAGTTGCAAATCTATTAAAGAAATTTGACAGATTGTAGTAGCTTGATGTGCTGGCGTCTGTACAAACAAACACAAAGGTAAAAAATAAATCTGTTCGTGTTCGAGATCGTACTGACTATGATTGTGATCACATTGGGTTGACCCTTTGTAATAATAATAATTTATTACTACTACACTCCAAATCCGTAATATCATTGTTGTCGCTGATAACAAAGAAAGAAAATACGTTTATTTGCGGTAAACATGGCGCATAAAAAGAACATAAAACACAAAAAAAAATACAATTTGGGGGAAAACATGCGTCGCATCTACACAATACGGCCATCGCTCAGCATAATGCTAAGACCGTATGCGAGGCAGAGCCCCAGCGCTGGTCATTATAACTTATTGACGATACCAATGAATAAAGCAGATAATAAGCCGGATTTATATTACAAAACAAGTTGTGCTAGGTTAGTAGTAAATAATTACATATCAGCTATTTACACGTGAAACTATCAATGTTTAACTAAGTTTGTGCAACTAGTTTCGTAATGTAAATTCGGCTTTATAGTGGATGACCCACTGACCTAGTGTCGTCGTGCAGTGAAAACCTCATGATTGATGTTCAACCTCAGTTATTCGCAGTTCCAATAGTGTAAATCTATTTAAAAAGAGACTCCAATCTCTCCTTACAGAGAAGGCTTACTATTCAGTTAAAGAGTTCTTTGAAGAAAAGTTGTAATGCAATTTATTTTAATTTGCTTTAATTCAATTATTTAAATCTTACTCTTGACATTTATTAATTTTTTTATCTTTTTTATACCATTATGACTTTGACTTTATGTAATGGATTGACTATTGATTATTTCTTTTATTTAATTAACTTTATTGTTCTGAATTTATTATGACAATTGTATTGTTAATATAATTTGCATGCTAACATAGCTGAATATGGTGAAACTGTACATGTGCAACATCTTTTGTAAACCCATATTATGCAAATAAAATTATTGATTGATTGATGAGTCATTATTTTAAAAGGGAAGAAAAACTGCCTGAAAAATGGCCGTCATCGAAGTTCTCAATATCATCAATAGAAGGCAATTGGAAGCATCTGAGTGAACGTTTGTTCTAACCAAAGAGAATATAATAGTCTTTGGTTCTAACGGATTACGCAAATTAATAAAGGCTCCTTCAAACAGGTGCGACACGCGATAAAATCGCGCATGACATAAAGGCATCGCAAGTCGTGCAACGAGCGGTGCCTTTGTGACGCGCGTGATCATATCGCGTGTCGCGCCTGTTTGTAGGAGCCTTAAAATAAAAACAATGATTTTTTCTTACGAGGTTTTCACTGCGCGGTGACAATAGGTAGTTTAAGTTTACAATGTGTAAAAATAGATTACTTATACAAATTAATGTATAAGATAAAAAGAATTGGAGCAAGGAGGTGATAAAGACGATGAGACACAGCGTCCCCAAAATTGAAACTTAGTCAACAGACTTGAAACGTATCTCATTTAAAATTATCTTGGTTTACTAATTAATCTTTACTAAGGCCACCACCGTCAAAAGTATGGGATTTTCAGGGAAAAGAAGAAAATGCAATAGTACAACTGTAGTACAAAATAATGTTTGATTATTAAAAAATAAATGAAAATCGTATTGGTTTTTACTTAAGGTACTTCATATTGTATTTTAATTTCTATGACATAACATATTCACGCTTGTATACCCCGTAGGTGTAGGTAGAAATTGTGTACCTACAACTCTATATCAAAACTAAGTCAGCAGACTTGGAACATAACTCTTAAAAAAAGGTCTTGGCTTACTGATAAATTATTTACAAAGGCGACGACGGTCAAAAGTATGGGGTTTTAAGTGAAAACAATAAAATGTGGGCATATTTTGTACTATAAGTGTTGTCTTTGTTTAGTTTTCTATAGTTTGACAGTTTGATGGGTTCGGGTCCACAGACTGACGTGCTGGATGCTCTTCTGGCCAGTTCGTCAGCTGCGTCGTTACCTAGTGATCCGTGTTCTTTTTCACTGTATTGCGATTAGATATAGATAGACACTCGTTCTAGAGTCCTCGAGGTAATACGTTTTTCTCTAAAGATTGGAGAATTGAGACTGAAAGTATACGTTTATGGGTGTCCGATCTCTCTTGACTTCTATGGCGTAAATAGTTTGTATAATACCCACGCACTCGGTAAACGGTGTTGAACGTTCCGGAGTTAACTCTTTCGGGCCCGAGAAGTCACACTGTTCTTCTGTGACTATAACGGTGCAGTACCTACTTATGTAGCAACTTATGATAGAAGTGCTAGTTACTCTGGAACCAACTTAATAACCATTGAAATAAAGTTGATATTTTTTTAACTTGAAATAATATTAATTTGAAACATAAGTTTGAATAGACTTTAGAAAAGATTATATCGGGAAATCCATGCTAATATTATAAATTCTAAAGTACCTCTGTCTGTCTGTCTGTCTGTCTGTCTGTATGTTACCTTTTCACGCCTAAACTACTGAACGGATTTCGATAAAATTTGGCAGAGATAGATTGCATCCCGGGGAAGGACATGGGATAGTTTTTATTGACATACCTCGAGGGCGAAGCCGCGGGCGGAAGCTAGTATAACATAAATCGCGAAATGTGAATATTCTACACACTTCTACCTACTCCTTCGTGGAATATAGGCGTGAGGTATTGTTGTTTTATGTTCCCTTATAAGTCGGCAATTATTATGTTTTATCTGTTTTATTGTGACGAAAAAACAAACATCTATAAATATAATATTTTCGTTAGATAAATGAAACTGAAACATGTTTTTTTCAGAAAACCTCATATATTTAAGACTTGAAACAAATGGTTTGTTGTTTTGTAGCACGTAACGAAAAATATGAGACAGAAATGAAGTCTGTTGGATGAAAAAAAATTGGGAACGTCCTTTATGTAGAAGATGCTTATAAACAAAATATATACTTAGTAGGTCCGACTGTGGCCACCAGTTAGAAATCCTGATGTTCTCTGTACGTCCAGGCAAATCCTTTGCGTCCCATTTCCATAATACAACGTACGGCAATTGAGAAAGAACTTTCACTAGAATTCTTATTTTCTCTTCATTAAGGACAGAAGTGTCAACATTTGTTCCAAAGCTTATGTATATCACGCCTTTTTTGGAAGAATCTAATAATGACATGATGTCCTGAAAAGAAAAATGTATTGCAATACATAATTGTGGCATTTCTATTATGTCAAAACCTATAACTGATCATTTTGAAAACAAAATCCCGTGCAAATGATGACCACAGCTGCGTCCGCCCTTTTTGCGTCAACCAATAGCCATGCGTTGTAAGTAAAACAAAAAAGGATCTTTTTGAAGTCGACCATCATCATCATCATAATCAGCCTATAATGTTCCCACTGCTGGGACACAGGCCTCCTCTCTTCGAGAGGGAATGGGCTATAATCCACCACGCGAGCCCAGTGCGGGTTGGTAGATGTCACATCTCTTCGAATTTTTGGTTCTAGGACATGCCGGTTTCCTCACGATACAAGTCCTCAAGTCGACCAATTCAATAAAAAAGAACTCACTCGTGGACGCGGCCAAAAAGCACGCTGTCTCACCTAGCATCGTGTCTAAAAGAGATACAATCAGTTATGAGCAGTTAACAGTAAAATATTGGTATTCAGTTGCATCCGGTTAGACTGGAAGTCGAACTCAACATAATTGCAAAAAAAAAATAAGTCAGATGTTGATTTAAGCATAAGGTTATTGAAAACAAAACTTACCGCTGGCAATTCTTTATCGGGTTTCTGATGCAGACCACCCATGTACACCACAGAAGGAGGAACAGGCCTTATACCTTCAAACACTGGATGCACATTCAGAAACAGCATATCAACATTGTTCCATAATTCTGCAACCGATGGTATTTCAGGACCAAAATGTTTTCTAAGAAAGACATCTTCAAGTTTCTCATACTCATCATTGAATCTTGTTATCTGATATTCATTGTATATTACCGTTATCTTTTCCCACATTGTCAAATTGTAGTTCTTCTTACGATTGACTGAAGAGTAGAGGAATGGATGAACGGGAGCACCAACTGCTTCAAAGTTGCCATAAGAAGCACCAAACGAACTCATTTGGATCACAGGCACTTTATAAACAAAAGAAAATCCAAGAAGAGATCTCACACAAGATTCTAATATTAACAGATCAAATATTTCATTTTCATTATTGATCAAGTTTTGAACGTCTCTGTGATATAATTGTGCATCAACCAGTGAGCGACCCATTTCCAAAAAGAATCTGACTTGATCCGTCAAACCTCCTTTGTTGTCTTTTGGTACCGACATAATTTTTTCCCTCCATAGTCTGTACGATATATCGTGGACGTCGATTTCTCTCAAGTTAGGTGGTGCTCCTCGTTTCGGAAAGGCTGGATCTGTTGTGATGACTGTGACATTATGACCTCTTCTGGCTAGTTCCTGCGTGATAGGTCTGAAAACAACTTGGTGGCTTATAGATGGTACTGGAAACACCGCTAAAATCCTTGCTGCTTGAATGATATTTACAAATAAACCACTTAATACAACTAAATTAAATAACACTGACATGACTGTTGACGATGTCGACTAAGGTATAATGTTTCTGATTTCTTTATCAAACTTCATTATCGTACACATTAACAAATAAGGCCTGTTATAGTGCTTTACCGACCGTCGGAATGTAGCGTCGGTCCTGATCCTGACGACCCGTATTGACCGACCGCCTGTTTATAGCATTCAGTGCTCTTCTACCTGTGGTCGGTTCATCGGTTCATTCAGTACTAAATGCGCCCATTATTTTCATAGTGCGTCGGTCGACCGATACGTGACGTACGGCATGCGGACTCTTTGTACAACCGACAAACGACGATTATTAAGCTGAGAATCAGCACTTTTTGAAGTCAAAAATTGCCTAAGACAGTTCCACAAAACGATCGCCTTTCACCACTTCCTAGTACTTTAGCTGGGAAAACTTTACCGATGGTCCTCGTACGCATGTAGCATGGTGGTGGGTATAAAGAATGTCCATGTAAATGACACAAACCACTGCCGTGTCCAGGCCTCCCCCAAGCTCCTCATCTTCGATCGGTGCTGTGATTTCTGCATCCTACGGGTTCCTGCGGCCTTCACAAGGTCCAATGGTCAAAGTCCAACTAGTGGGAGGCCGTCCAATGTCTTTCGGTACGCGGTCGCCACTCCAGAACCTTTCCATCGGCCATGTATTCTGCGAGAAATGTTGTACAAGCCCTAATGTTACAAGTGAAAAATATGTCGTGTGTGTGTGTAGAAGATAAGAAGGCACTCATGTTTCGTAAATTTTCCATTTGACCGAGAGCGCGAGCTTGTGATGTCATAGTTGATAGTCAAAAAATGGCACGCTTGGTTTTCACACAGTTCGTGATACTTGCGTTATCTAGGTCTATATATGAGGTCGGTCTTATATCTGTGGTCACCTCTTTGTCCTATCAAACAGTACCTACCTCAATACAACATTTTAAGATCTAAAAGTCAAAGATCTCGTACGATATCGTCTAGGAGAAGCTGGAGAACACGGACTTACCGTGGGACTTATCAGCTTGTAGGTCGTGGGCTTCGATCAATAATAGTACTATTGATCGAAGGTCGTGGGTTCGAAACGTGACAGGCGCTTTACTTTGTGTAAATTATTTAATTACCACTGCTCTCAAAACAACAAAGAAAAACATAGTGAGGAAACCGGCATGTCCTAGAACCAAAAAAAAAATCGAAGACATGTGACATCTACCAACCCGCACTGGGCCCTTGTGGTGGATTACAACCCACTCCCTCTTACTGAGAGGAAGCCTGTGGCCCAGGAGTGGGAACATTAAAGATTGATTATGCTACTCGTATGCTTCCTGCTCTATCGTTGAATCACACTTATTATAAAGGCGAAAGTTTGTATGTGTGTGTGTTTATATGTTTGTTACTTCTTTACGCTCAAACGGCAGGACCAATTTCGATAAAATTTTGTATGGAGGTAGCTGACACCCTGGATTAACATAAAGGCTACTTTTTACCCCGATATTCTTACGGGATCGACGCTTATGCGGGTGAAACCGCGGAGCGTAACTAGTATTCCATAAAATGACGTTGAAAGTCTTCTAGACAGAGTTGAAATAAATTAGTTATCCTATCACAGTGTTTCTAAATATAGCTTACGAGAATCAAGTCTTAATTGATAGGAGTCACGGAGCGTACGTCTCAGCGATAAATGTGATAGCCTTTGTGATACCGTATTGTATAATCAATTTATTATCGCATATATTTTTATTGCCATCTGCCTAGCCTTTGCCCAACTATGTTGAGGTCAGCTTCCAGTTTAACCGGATGCAGCTAAATACCAGTATTTTACATGGAACGACTGCCTATCTGACCTCTACAACCCAGATACTGGGTAATACGATACCCCTTGGTAGAACTGTGTGTCAGATTTTCGGGCTTCTGATGACCCGTAACGACTGTCAAAGATCCAAGAATGACAGCCGGGACCAACGGCTTAACGTGTTTTCCGAGACACGGAGTGGACTTGGTATGTAAAGATGGTCACCCATCTACGGACCAACCGCGGCAAGCGTAGCTTAACCTGATCGATCGACTCGTGCGGCTGTTATTACTTAGTTACAAGCTTCTCATTATTAACGATGTTTTTTTTGCACATCACATGGCTGTAGTCCCGAGTGGACAGCAGATGTAGCGTAAGAGCTTGGCCAGACAACAAACGCGGGCGTGGGGCAGGCGTGACACGGCGTGATAGAATATTTCACTTCAAATATGTTTACTACATAATAATGATTTCAGTAAGCCTCAGAAGTGGCATGATAGATAAGGAATGTCTACCGCTCATAAATGTAAACACAGTGATAACGTTTTATTAGTACGATGACAAGCAATTCTTAGATTGTGATAAGACAGAGATTAAATCAGAAGACGAACTAGCAGGGGTTTGAGGAAGGGGGAGGGGGGGCTTCAGGGGATCAGACCGGAATAACTCGTGCTAATAGATGGGTCACGTTCAAGATCAAACTGCCGTCCAGATAAATGATTTTCATTTATCTGTAGACATTCGATAATAATTTGAACATCATTAAATGAGACTACACTAGTTTAGTACCTACATGACAGTTCTGTATGGTAAGCCTACCCACTGGTGGGTATACTCCTCCTTATCATTCTGCCTATTCTACGGTTTGAACAGTGGTGGCCGAGAGGAAACGGCCGCGAATTACCAGGTCGTAGGTTCAGGCGCTTTACTTGGTCAGCGGGATTGTCCGAAAGGGTTACCGCTGGCCCGGAACATAAAGGGCTAAGGAAGGAACACGGGTGGGTTTTAATCAGTAAGAGTCTGACACTCCCTTCCGCTCCACCCAGAGCGGAAGGGGTCATTGACGATTTCCCATCCTCAAAAAAAAAAAAGGCGCTACTTTGTATAAATTATTTCATCATTACTGCTCTCAAAATGGTGAAAGAAAATATCATGAGGGAATGTCCTAGAACTAAAAAGTCGGAGACATGTAGGTAATATCTTCCAACCTGCACGGGGCCCGCATGCTGGATTTGAGCTCACTCCCCCTCCACACTTAATCTCACTAAGAGGAGGTCTGTGTTTCACACAACAGTGGCTAAGGCATAAGCTGATTATGCTATATTCTACGCATTCTTGTGTCCCTGATTCTAAGCTAATTTCCGTAATTTCATGACGCACTGAATTGCCCATCAAGATGCGGTTTAGCTGCAGACAAGTTCAAGTTTGAGTGATAAACCGTATTGTTACTATCTATGAACTTTAGCGAAGCAGTAGAATACGCTCTTATTGCGCATACTGTGAGTGTATCTGACAGCAGCGGGGGAAATACGAAAAGCGTTGTTTTGATCGAAATTGAACAGCAACTGATTTTCTTTTGTGATATGAATTAAGGTATAATATGAATAATGTAATTATGAATATTGCACACGTATTAAATCGGAAAGGGATCGGCACCGTATCGCCTTTCACCTCGCCGTCAAACAGGGGGTCTACTCCGAAGCGACACATTCGAATGATCGGAACGATCCGACGCACCACCGAACCGAATATTGTTGTCCTACTACGAAAAATGTTCGGATTGGCTGAGTTTGGTCGGGACCATAGTCAATGTTCGAAAAGAGTGTCGGACCGAACGAAATGTAGTGCCAGAGGTGAACGTTTTATCGATATGTTTTTATTAGTCATTAATACTCATTTCGATATAATTAAACTGTTGAATTACAGAGTAAAATTATTTTTATAGTAATAAAATAGAACTTTTCTTTTAATTCAATATTTATACCTAAGAACATTGTAATATTTCTCGATAAAATAATATATTTGTTGCTGGCAACCATATTCCTTTGACGATTGTCAAAAGAAAAAGGATAAACGTCAGAGTTTTTGGCGGGATTTCTTCGAGTGAAGTCTAGTTGGCTGTTTTAATTATTCGCAAATTGATTCCTAGTGGATATTGTGATGTAAAATTGGTGTAGTTTTGTATTTCAAGTGTCTGCGCAACTGGACAATATGTGGAATCATTGAAACAGACGCGATCCCGGTAAAATGGAGCTGAGAATTTTTTTGTAGTTTTGGCTACCTCAGCGAAGTTTACCGGGAAACTTGATTCGATACATTTGCTGCCAAATACTCCTAATACATTAGAATGTGTACACCCATATTCTAATGTTATGTTAGACTCAAAAAAAATAATAATAACTGACGACTAGGCAGCATGGTCTCAGACCTTAGCCTTAAGACTCAAAGGATGACAAGTAAACAAACAAGAGGAGAGATTGTGATTTTATTATTGTAAAATTGAGAAAAAGTACTTTTGAACTCAAACCAAATCCCATCTGTCGCTATCGCTATAGCTATAACCGTATTTCGGTCGTTTAACATCAAGTGCTGACTGAAGTGTAGTGTTAAAGTCAAGTTATGAGATGTATACAAAAAACAAGCTAAATATACTATAAACTACATAAATTATTCACTTTATACGTGATAAAGGGCCCCCTTGGGTTTATCGTTTTCTCATGTTCGTGTTTCGGAAGTTTGGAAATGAAAGTTATGAATAAACATTCTGCAAGAACAAGTCACCATGTCCAGACCGACAGCAGCACAAATTGATGCTCTCCTCATCGAGATTTGGCCCAAGGCAACTTGAGGAGCATCGACAGTCGTACGCTGAATCATCGACTGTGGGAAGAAATTTGCACCACGCTGAATGCTATATTATTTTTAGTTGTACTTGTAACAAATTGAAGATTAGTTCTAGTTGTTTAGTATTGTAAAAAATATATTTTATTCATTATTTTCTAATGATTGTATCAGTATTTCCCTCTCTCTTTGTACCCTCCTCAAAGCATCTGTGGCAAATGTAGCAGGCTGATATGGCACCTTCCAGGAGTTCTCCGATTCTAAATCATCTTGGGTTAACTCCGGAGCACTCACTCCGGCCCTTATGCACAATGTACGTTATTATGCACAACACAGCAGGGTAAGATGATTCTGCCTGCTCTATCTGCATCCTAGTGCACCTGCCTCGCTCCCAAGAGACACTTCCATCAACTCTTGACTATCCCAAATGTGCGTTCAATGGAGGAGCGCGCACGTTATTTACAAGAAAAATATTCGTTTTCCATATACAAATCTTTTAATATCTTCCGAATGCGTATTCCGATTTACATAAATCCAATTGGAATATTAGTTTTATACATAACTCTATCATTTGAGACCAAATTTATTTCAATATTTACATAAACAAAAAATCACAATTTCAAGTTACGTAATTATAACAATCCTTAGGTAAGTACATATTCCAAAAAAATCTTTACAAACTTGCAGTGATATTGGATTAGAATATGAAAACTAATAACTTACTAACTAAGCTAGATAAACTAATTACAAACAGATAGACGTCATCAAATTAAACAAAATATTTTTATATAGTGAGAGGACTGCTGTGGAAAACTTAGATCTTACATCTACGTTTGTAACTTTGTAGCAGGCTCAATTGCATGGCTATTGGGCTTTCGGGGTAACAGGGGCACTATGTCCTGGCAAAGTGATCGACTGAGTTTGTAATTAGCTATAAACTCAAGGTCGGGTACTAAATTGGTATTGAAGGAGTCATGAAGTCATCTGCAATTCCTTCTACGCTCCAAACGCTCTTCTATGAGAGCCTCTTCCACCAAAAGCATACGTACTGCCATTTTGCTACCATTTTAAGTATAGCACATTCACTTTAACACTTTAAACAAATACATAACTCAATAAATTGTAATAATTCATTAAATTCGATAAGTTTACGATACTCAAAAGGTAGCTATTTTGCTGTCGTGTATTTTGACATTAATTTCACGATGTAACTCTTGTCAAACTCAAATTATCGGTCTGTCTTTTCTCGTTCAGAGTAGGGTTTACGATACAACAAGTGTCAGAATGAAGTTCAGTCGGATCGGAACCGACCGAACCAAATAAAATGAACTTCGTAGTAGGAAACGACCGAACATTCGGCCGATACGATAAATTTACCACTTCGGAGTAGACCCCCAGGCGTCAACCTAACGTAAGCACGTAACCAAAGCGGATCAGAAGCTCCGATACGTCGACTCAGCTACGGCTAGGCGACGCCGTGCTTACGGCTTGCCGACCGCTGGTTGATGGTGCAGCAGGCAGGCCGGAGGGGTGAGAGGGGCAAGGGTGGACGAAGGGACGGGTACGGAGAGACGTAAGCGCGGGGACTACGAGCCGTAAGCGCGGGGATGATGAGCCGTAACGCACCGCACCGCGGTTCGTGAGCTTGTCCCAAGGCCAGGGGGTCTACTCCGAAGCGACACATTCGAATGATCGGAACGATCCGACACACCACCGAACCGAATATTGTTGTCCTACTACGAAAAATGTTCGGATTGGCTGAGTTTGGTCGGGACCATAGTCAATGTTCGAAAAGAGTGTCGGACCGAACGAAATGTAGTGCCAGAGGTGAACGTTTTATCGATATGTTTTTATTAGTCATTAATACTCATTTCGATATAATTAAACTGTTGAATTACAGAGTAAAATTATTTTTATAGTAATAAAATAGAACTTTTCTTTTAATTCAATATTTATACCTAAGAACATTGTAATATTTCTCGATAAAATAATATATTTGTTGCTGGCAACCATATTGCTTTGACGATTGTCAAAATTAAAAAAAAAAATGATAAACGTCAGGAGTTTTTGGCGGGATTTCTTCGAGTGAAGTCTAGTTGGCTGTTTTAATTATTCGCAAATTGATTCCTAGTGGATATTGTGATATAAAATTGGTGTAGTTTTGTATCTCAAGTGTCTGCGCAACTGGACAATATGTGGAATCATTGAAACAGACGCGATCCCGGTAAAATGGAGCTGAGATTTTTTTTGTAGTTTTGGCTACCTCAGCGAAGTTTATCGGGAAACTTGATTCGATACATTTGCTGCCAAATACTCCTAATACATTAGAATGTGTACACCCATATTCTAATGTCATGTTAGACTCAAAAAAAAAATAGTAACTGATGACTAGGCAGCATGGTCTCAGACCTTAGCCTTTAAAAAAAAAAAAAGAAGGATAAACGTCAAAGGATGACAAGTAAACAAACAAGGGGAGAGATTTTGATTTTATTATTGAGGTTTGGCTAAGATTCGGGCTTGCGTGGACGGGCTGTCACACACGTCAGTGAGGAATTTTTTTTGGATTTTATTTAATTCAGGCAAAATTAAACTTCTATGTTATTAAGTTTATTGTAAAAAGCAGTGAGTATTATATATATTTAGATTAAAATTGTAATATTGTTGATTCGTAGTTTGTGTAAATAGTTCAGATATACTAAATTTTTTGTATAGTCGTCTATTTAATTCTAAGGAGGCTTCCAATATGGATCCTCCTATCCCTCCTCGTCCTCCTGATCCTCCAGATTCGCAAATTTCTAATTACGGCAAAAGACGCCTTGACAGCGATTGTGATGATAATGCAATTGTTTCTAAAAAAACAATTATTGATAAAGAAATGGCAGTTGCATCGATACAACAAGTCTATACTCACCCGAATATCGTTTTGGGAATAAAAGCTTACAAAACAACTGATAAAGGTCCTTTTATAGTTCATGTGTCCAGATCTGAACCGGATCCATCTGCAGGGACTGCTATCCGTCCAATTAAATTTGGTCAATTTCTTTCCCGCAACAAAATTCCTAAAATCTGTAATGATGGAGTAAAGAGAGTGTGTAGAAACAAAATTTCAGTCGAGTTTTTGACTGCGGCAGACGCAAATAATTTTTTAGATAACTCAGTTTTATTCGCGAATAAATACGAGGCGATAATTCCAACGTACAATATCACAAAAATGGGCATAGTTCGTCATGTTCCGGTGGACTGGTCCATGGACGAATTCGTGGAGTCCTTGGTGATCCCTAGTGGGTGCGGCGAAGTTTTGAAAGCAAGAAGATTGAATAGAAAAGTACGTGAAAACGGTAAGACTGCCTGGGTGCCCACTCAGTCAGTGGTGTTAACTTTTCACGGTCAGGTTCTACCACAACGAGTTTTTTCTTACCATACATCCCTCCCGGTCGAATCATATCAATTCCCAACGATTCAGTGTTTGATTTGTTGCCGATTTGGACATGTAAAAGCTCAGTGTCGTTCGAAACCTCGTTGTTTTCGATGTTCCCAACCCCACACGGGTGAGTCCTGTGATGTTGAAGAAACAATGGCTACATGTCTTCTCTGTTTGGGGAAGCATTTCGCCAATAACGGAAGCTGCCCTGAGCATAGGAGGCAGAGGTCTATTAAACTACTCATGTCTCAAAAGACTTTATCGTATGAAGAGGCATCTAGACAATGTCCTAAAATTTTGAAATCATACTCTGATGTCGTTGGAGATGCTTCTATTATATCGCAGTCTATTTTCCCTTCTCAACCTTCCATAAGTCAGACGAGTTCTTTACCGTCTTCAGTATCTTATAAAAAAACTACGTTTTCCTCTCCTCGTCCCCGAGTTCCCTTAGGCAATTCATTCGATCGGGCTGCTCATCAGGCTATTATTGCTGAAGAACCGTCCGTGTTGCCAAATGGCTGTTCTCTTTTATCATCTCAAGTATCATCTGCATCTTCCGTGAGTTCTCAAGACGACAGTTTGTTAGAACTGCTTTTAACCATGATCATTAACATACTTTCTCAGAAAAAAACTCTATTACCGTCCAACGTTGCCCAAAAACTCCTTGAAATCTCTTCCATTTCCTTAGATAATGGTTCACGTTCTCCAATGGAACGCGAAAAGCCTTCGTCCAAAGAAGCATGAACTTCTTAATTTAATTAATAATTATCTCCCATCCGTCATTGCCATTTCGGAGACGTGGTTTGTTCCCGGATCCCGGTTTCGGATTTCGGGATATTCAGACAGGATTGACGGATACGCTGGTAGTGCTCTATTTATTAGACGCTCTCTTCCTTTCTTCCAAATTTCTCTTCCTTCTGTCTCTCCGGATATAAATGTTGTGGCTGTTAGGTCTTTCAACATCTCTTTTCTCTCTGTATACATCCCCCATCCCCATTCTGGACTAATTCCAGACCTTTTATGTATTATTTCTTCTGTTCCGGCTCCTATTTGTTTAATGGGAGATTTTAACGCCCATCACTCTTCCTGGGGTTCTAATCGCGATGATCTTTTTGGCATATCTCTTCTTGAAATGTTTGACGAATACAATCTTTGTGTCATTAATAGCGGTTGTCCCACAAGAAGAGTCTTTCCTTCTCAAAATCCGATGTCTGCTGTCGATTTGACAATCTGTTCAGCCTCTTTGGCTTCTATTTTTTCGTGGGATATCTTATCTCATTCGTTCGGGAGTGATCATTTTCCGATTATTTTAAATATTTCTGATAGGGTGAACCCTACTTATAATTTTAATCCTCTTTTTAAATATAGATTAGTTGAAAATAACTGGCATGCCTTTTCTTCATTGTTAGAAAATAAAATAAGAGAATTACCCTCTCCTGATTCTCATAATATAATGGATTGTTATTCTGAATTTGTGAATGCAATTATTTCGTCTGCTGATGAAAACTTTCCTTTAAAAAAGTCTGTTAAATTTAAAGTATCTTCACCTTGGTGGGATTCTGAATGTACGACAGCTGTCAAGGATAGAAAAATGGCTGAAGATTTGTATAACGCTAACATGTCTATAGAGAATTTTCTTCATTATCAGAAGAAAGCTGCCAGGGCTAGAAGGCTTTTTTCCCAAAAAAAGAAACAGGGGTGGATTCGATTTTGTGAAAATTTATCCCCTAAGACTCCATCTTCTCTTGTCTGGAAACTAATTAAAAGATTCAGAGGATCTTTTAATATTACTGAAATCACGGTCAACGACCCGTCATCATGGCTTGAAGCTTTTTCGGATAAATTATGTCCTTCTTTTGTTCCTAATTTAGATAATTTTCCTTCTGCTTCCCTTCCTCTTCCTTCTCACAATTCTTTTGATTGCTTATTTTCATTTTCGGAACTTCAGCTAGCGCTTAATGGGTTAATAGATTCTTCTCCACGTATAGATGGGATTCCTTATTCCTTTTTAAAAAATATGTCTGATAGATGCAAAGAATATTTTTTAAATTTAATAAACAATTTCTATGAGTATGGTTCTGTTCCTCGGCCGTGGAAAACCCAAATAGTGGTTCCTATACTTAAACCTGGCAAACATCCCTCAGACTCAAATGGTTATAGACCTATAGCTCTATCTTCAGTTTTGTCCAAAGTTACTGAACATATGATCAAACATCGACTTGAGTGGCTGGTTGAAAATCGAAAATTACTAGCTAAATCTCAGTATGGCTTTAGAAAAGGTATGAGCACAATGGATAGCTTAAGCATTTTAACAACTGATATTCGTTGTTCTTTTCTTCGTAAAGAATATCTAGTAGGAGTCTTTTTAGATGTTGCATCAGCCTATGATAATGTTTTACTTCCAATTCTCAAAAAGAAACTTATTTATCAACTAAACATCCCGGAAAAGTTAGTGCGATTTATTTGTAATTTGTTTATGGAACGATCCATTTCTATTAAAAGTAAAGATTCTCTTCTACCTCCCAGGACTATTTGGAAAGGCTTGCCTCAAGGCTCAGTTCTTAGTCCTATTCTTTATAGTCTGTATACTTGTGACCTGGAGCATTCGGTAAATCCATTTTGTCATATTTTACAGTATGCTGATGATTTGGCGTTATATTCTTATGATAAATATTTGAATGAATCTGTCAACAGATTAACTTCTGCCCTCCAATATTTGTCGGAATGGCTTTTTCAACATGGCCTGTCTTTATCTGCTTCCAAAAGTTCTGTGGTCGTTTTTACTAAAAAACGAATTGTTCCACGTGTAGACATAATGGTTAACAATGAATGTATTTCTCAAGAAAATCATGTTACATTTCTAGGTCTTTGGTTAGATTCTAGGCTATCAGGTATAAAACATACAGATTATATAGCACAAAAGTGTGAAAGAAACATTAATATTCTCCGCTCTCTTTCTGGGACCTGGTGGGGTGCTCATCCGTTCTCACAAAAGCTACTTTATAATGCAATAATCAGAAGTCATTTGGATTATGGTCTTTTTGTTTTGGATCCTTGTAATAAGTCTGGCCTTCAAAAACTAGATAAAATCCAATCGAAATGCTTGCGTATAATTTTAGGTGCAATGAAATCATCTCCAATCAATGCCATGCAGGTGGAGTGTGTCGACCCCCCTCTTTCTATTCGTAGACAGTATCTCGCCAATAGATTTTTCTTTAAGCTTGTTCAAAATTCTGAACATCTTCTACTTCCCAAGTTAGATCAAATTTCTCGTTTAATTGATCCCCGTCGTTTACGCTCAGATATTGATATTCCCTGCCTTCTTCGGGCCTTTCTTCAATTCTCCCGTCTTCCTGGTCCTTTTTATCAAGTTCCTTGTTCATTACCATTATACTTGACTCCTTACGAGGCTTTAACATTCCAGCCTAATGTTATCCTGGATTTTAAAATTAATAAAAATACAATAGAAGCAAATAAAGTTTTCCTCAGCCATATTAACTCAGAGTTTTATGACTGGCATTATATTTTTACTGACGCTTCTAAATCCTCTGATGGCAGTCCAGTTGGTGCTGCAGTTTGGATTCCTTCCACTAAAATTATTTTAAATTTCAAATGTCCTCCTGTAACCTCTGTATTTACAGGAGAACTAGTTGCTATCTTTGAAGCAGTTGCGTTTATAAAGTCACACAATTTATCAAATTCAATTATATTTTCAGATTCCAAAAGTTGCCTTCAATCCATCTTGTCCAATCCTTTTCGATCCAAAATTAAATTTCCTCTAATTTTAAAAATAAGAAATTATTTATTCCAATGTCATCAACTTGGTATCAAGGTCGTTATAGCTTGGATTCCGGGTCATTGTGGCATTTCCGGTAACGAAACTGCCGATTATTGTGCAAAAAATGCTATCAGCACCGGGTCTCTTCTCCATCATATAACATTTAGTTACGACATTTGTTCGTTTTTTAAAATTAATATGCTTAAATCATGGAATAAACTTTGGCAAATTTCGAAAACAGTAAAAGGCAAATTTTATGGCGACATTCAACCAGAAATTCCCCAGAAACCGTGGTTTTTTAAATTTCAGCGGACAAGCAAATTATCCACTTCTGTTATATGTCGGTTGCGCCTAAATCATTGCTGTACTCCAGTCTTCTTGACCAAGCTTAAGGTTAAAGATAGTTCTCTGTGCGAATGCGGTTTAGATGAAGGAAACTTAGATCATATTTTTTTCAGCTGTTGTAAAATGCGTTACTCCCTGCATGATATTCTTCCTTGTTATATTCCCCGCCCCTCTTCTGTTAAATGCCTTTTAACTCTTGTTTTTTCCCGATTTACACAAATCAATATATATACACATATATTGAGTAAATATATTAGAGTAAACAAAATTAGATTATAAATTATTGTTATTAGTTATGTTATTAATTATACATGTTTTGTTTTTTTTTTTTTTTTTTGTTTTAGTATATATTTCAGTTACTTTTTTTTTTTTTTTTTTTTTTTTTAATTTTGCCTGTATATAGTTGTGATTGTTAGGAAATAAAAATTATTTTTACGTTTATCCTCCTGTGTTTGGTGGCTAACCCGAGTACACTTGACATTGGCTAAATTGTGGTGGTTTTTCCGCAAAAGCCATTAAACGAAGAGAAGAAGAAGAAGATTTTATTATTGCAAAATTGAGAAAAAGTACTTTTAAACTCAAACCAAATCTCATCTGTCGCTATCGCTACAGCGATAACCGTATTTCGGTCGTTTAACATCAAGTGCTGACTTAAGTGTAGTGCTAACGTCAAGTTATGAGATGTATACAAAAAACAAGCTAAATATACTATAAACTACATAAATTATTCACTTTATACGTGATAAAGGGCCCCTTGGGTTTATCGTTTTCTCATGTTCGTGTTTCGGAAGTTTGGAAATGAAAGTTATGAATAAACATTCTGCAAGAACAAGTCACCATGTCCAGACCGACAGCAGCACAAATTGATGCTCTCCTCATCGAGATTTGGCCCAAGGCAACTTGAGGAGCATCGACAGTCGTACGCTGAATCATCGACTGTGGGAAGAAATTTGCACCACGCTGAATGCTATATTATTTTTAGTTGTACCTACTTGTAACAAATTGAAGATTAGTTCTAGTTGTTTAGTATTGTAAAAAATATATTTTATTCATTATTTTCTAATGATTGTATCAGTATTTCCCTCTCTCTTTGTACCCTCCTCAAAGCATCTGTGGTAAATGTAGCAGGCTGATATGGCACCTTCCAGGAGTTCTCCGATTCTAAATCATCTTGGGTTAACTCCGGAGCACTCACTCCGGCCCTTATGCACAATGTACGTTATTATGCACAACACAGCAGGGTAAGATGATTCTGCCTGCTCTATCTGCATCCTAGTGCACCTGCCTCGCTCCCAAGAGACACTTCCATCAAGTCTTGACTATCTCAAATGTGCGTTCAATGGAGGAGCGCGCACGCTATTTACAAGAAAAATATTCGTTTTCCATATACAAATATTTTAATATCTTCCGAATGCGTAGTCCGATTTACATAAATCCAATTGGAATATTAGTTTTATACATAACTCTATCATTTGAGACCAAATTTATTTCAATATTTACATAAACAAAAAATCACAATTTCAAGTTACGTAATTATATAACAATCCTTAGGTAAGTACATATTCCAAAAAAATCTTTACAAACTTACAGTGATATTGGATTAGAATATGAAAACTAATAACTTACTAACTAAGCTAGATAAACTAATTACAAACAGATAGACGTCATCAAATTAAACAAAATATTTTTATATAGTGAGAGGACTGCTGTGGAAAACTTAGATCTTACATCTACGTTTGTAACTTTGTAGCAGGCTCAATTGCATGGCTATTAGGCTTTCGGGGTAACAGGGGCACTATGTCCTGGCAAAGTGATCGACTGAGTTTGTAATTAGCTATAAACTCAAGGTCGGGTACTAAATTGGTATTGAAGGAGTCATGAAGTCATCTGCAATTCCTTCTACGCTCCAAACGCTCTTCTCTGAGAGCCTCTTCCACCAAAAGCATACGTACTGCCATTTTGCTACCATTTTAAGTATAGCACATTCACTTTAACACTTTAAACAAATACATAACTCAATAAATTGTAATAATTCATTAAATTCGATAAGTTTACGATACTCAAAAGGTAGCTATTTTGCTGTCGTGTATTTTGACATTAATTTCACGATGTAACTCTTGTCAAACTCAAATTATCGGTCTGTCTTTTCTCGTTCAGAGTAGGGTTTACGATACAACAAGTGTCAGAATGAAGTTCAGTCGGATCGGAAGTATCGGAACCGACCGAACCAAATAAAATGAACTTCGTAGTAGGAAATGACCGAACATTCGGCCGATACGATAAATTTACCACTTCGGAGTAGACCCCCAGGCGATTACGTACGATTCCAATTAGTGTGCGTTGCAGTAGGGAGTTACATACAAAGAATACTGAACGGCTCGAGTTGATACGGAGAAGATCCCTTTCCGGTTTGATACCTATAGCCTACTAGTGTTTTATGCCACTTTGAAGATCGCCTGATTTCGATGGCCTTACCTTGGTTGACTTTGGCCAAAACCATATTCCATAGGCCATCTTTATTCCATGGCCATGGTTCCAGAGATTAGCGCGTTCAAACAGACAAACAAAACAAACAATTTCTTCTTTACCTTTTAACTTTATTATTAGTACATAGATTTTTTGAACTACATAAGTGTAGGTATATGCTTATCCCCCTATGGAAAATTTAAAGACGTGATCTTACGTTTTGTTTACTAAAATTGAGATTTAACTTTGTTTTACTTTGACATCAGTACCGAAAGTAATCCTATAAAGTAAACGAAGAATCAAAATGAATACTGTTGTAGCCATCAGAAGTCCTAGCATTAAGGTAAGTACTAGTTCTAGTTCTAGGAACTGCGCCCACGACATGTTGGCGGCGGGTGCGCGCAGATGTCTCGCGCCACCGTGTCGCAGCACGTGCTCCGTCCACCATACGGCGCGATCCAGTGTCTTCATAGGCTGATCGTACATCACGTTGCGTAGTTTGTTGATGTTCTGGCGATAACTAGAAATATAGAAAAAGTGTTTTAATTTATTATTAGTGGTCGGAGTAGGTAGATTGATTTTTGGTACTTGTATCATAAATGCACACAGAAAGAATAACATGGATAAGCCATTTTTCCGGAAAGTAATTCCGGTATTTCCGGATTCAATTAAATATTGTTAGGGCGTTTGTGCACTACACGGAATTTTACCGTCCGGCAGTCCGATTTTTTACGGTCCCATATGGCACGCCCATAATAAAAAAATAAAATCGGACTGCCGGACAGTAAAATTCCTTGTAGTGCACAATCGCCCTTAATGTTGGTAGTGATATTATTACTACTCAATTCAAAATTTAAAGGAAGGTATCAAAACTAAATTAATTCATTATTTATCTGTTGAATAATAAAAACAATCGAATTCCGATCGAAGCTTTAATATTTATTTTTTATTTTTAGCCTTTTATGGCTAGATCTTTTATAGATAGATATAAATTTCGGCTAACTAATGAAATTCTGACTACCACCAATTCCGGAGGAATGTCCATAGTAATATATACGTTTCGGATCAATGACCCCAGTTCAATCTACCTACTCCGATCTATGTTATTATACACCAAGAGGAGCCTTTATTAGGTAATACATGCGTCAAGTTCGTGAACGGGCGCCGTCAGTAGGGGACTGGTCATATCTTTGCCGCCATGGCTTATTTTATTTAATTTATTATTTGAATTGTTTTTTCATTACGGAGGCTTTTAACGTTCTGCATCGTTCTCACATGCATAATTTTTAACATGAATGATGTAACAAGACTTTGTAACCATATTATTTTGATTTAAAAGAGTGTCCATAGAGTTTCTTGCCCGTTCTTCTCCATAGGCACCTATGCTTTGGAATGGGCAACTAGCTTCATCTTTCTGACTGACCGACCCCTTGACAATTCAAAAGTGCCTGTAATTGGTTTAATTGAAATAAATGCTTTGAGTTTGAGTTTAGCATGTAATATTATATGATATTGACCTGGTTGAGACTCACAGACACGCAGCATGGCACAGAAGGGGGGAGGTCTATTATACTAAGGAGTTGGAGGAAGACGGTTCCCAATGCTGAAGATGATTATGTTGATTCTATGAAATTAACTTACAAATGAACCAAGAATGAGATTTTATTTGACTTCGGGCAAATTTTTCAATCGACAGATAATTTTTATTTGTGGAATAAAATTAACGTCTGACAGATTTTGTATGTAATAACTGTCAAAAATTCAAAATTATTCCTCGAATAAAGTTATCAGATGATTGAAAAATCAGCCCTTATGAAAATAAATGTTATCTATTTACTACCTAATGATATTTAGCTTTCCTCTCACAAAGAAGTTTATGTACCAGCATACAACATTATAGGTTAATTTGAACAAAGATAAAAAAACAAAGAAATCGTGCTTACTTGTCGTCCCCGATAATTTTGTTGATTGTGTTTATAATTTCCTCCTCGGTCAGTGTTTCCATATGTAGCCCAAGTCCAATTTTGTGGTACTCATACCTCTCCACATTATACCACTGATCGCCCAACATTGGTATACCAATAACTGGTACTCCTGCTGTGATAGCCTCGTCTGTCGATTGGAGACCTCCTTGTGTTATGAACAGTTTCACTTTAGGATGCGCTGCAAATAGAAATTCACTTGTTAGAAATAAAATCGTGGCTGTCATGCAAAAATAAATGTAGTCATGAGATGTCAGAAACGGAACCTTAATAGCGTTTACGCCGTACGGCATTTCGTACAAACTTACAAGCCCTTGTTTTTCGAAATGAATGCACCGATTTTAATGAAACTTCATACGCATAAGCAGGATACAAAGGTCTAAAAAATAATTTAAGAACATTTTCTAAAAATAGTGTGACAGCCAAATTAGACCGATTTAGGTAATATTTTCCATATAAACAGAGATTTCCAATTTTCTTTTTTTAAATAAGACATTTCGAAAATGTTCCTCAAGTAACTTTTTAGACCTTTGTATCCTGGTTATGCATAAGGAGTTTCATTAAAATCGGTTCATTCAAACCAACGGTTATGGATATCAGTTGACTATGTAAAATATTGGTATTCAGTGGCATACGAGCTATAATGAAATGAAATTGTTTATTATGTAAATAGGATATGAGAATCACTTTTAGATGAGGTTAACGTTTCCTATCTGATTGCTCTGAGAGGAAAGTCTGAAACAAACTCAGAGGGCACAGTCTCTTTTAAAATCCAGACATTATCTTGGTCACATCATGTAAAGATCATGTAGACCATGTGTAAAATGGTCTTTTGAGGAAAATACCACACAGATTTGAGTGAACTAGTCCAGTCTGTGCAAGAATTTGTCAGTAATCGTGTAGCTCAACTAATGATGTGCGTGGCAGACTACAATCAGTATAATTTGAGTTACTGTCATAGCTTGCAGAGTTAGCGAGTTAAGTGGCAGTGGAGGGACCATGTTTTTGGAAGGACCGAAGTTTTTTTGTAACAGACCACTCCTCAAGTGCGGAGGATGCGTATTGGCAAGCGCGTATAGCTATGCCCTGATTGATGGTCTAATGACTTAAAAAAAACTGGGACCGCCTGTCCACTAGGATATCGGTTCCAAGATGCTCACAAAGACTACTTTGTGAGCAACTTGGAACCAATGTCAGGCCAGGTAATGTGGACAAAATGGGAGAGGTCTTTACGAATGTTTAGTGGACTGCGAAAAGGCCTGGTTATACAAATTATGAGCTGCTGATGTGACAGCTTAGATAGATACTGCGACTATGTACTCGCATGGTAGTGTAACTTGGTTCGCCCCGACTGATCTGAGTTTTATAGTGAGCCGTAGCCCTGAAAAGTAGCTTCTACTTGAGACACAAGAGCTGTACCTGTTGCCTAGCTGTGCGACGAGCGAAGGCGAGTGCCGTTTAAAATTGAGATGCGAGCTATTACGATGCAACTTACTGTTACGTCCATGATGTTGTCACATGATGCGAGTAGGTGCACTATATGTGACTAAACCATCTCGCATACTAAGGCCCTTTGTATATGGCACGGTTTCACTACGGTACGGGCGCATAAACTGCGCCGTGGAAAAAACGTGTCCGTCAACAAGCTTCTTTGTGATCCATACAACACTAACAACCGTACTTATACATGGCGTATAAATCGCGCCGTAGAAAAATCGTGTCCGTCAACAAGCTTCCATAGTAAACCATACAACACTGACGACCGTGTTTACACACGGCGAATAAACCGTAGTTTTTCACGGCAAGAAAAACGTGTGTTTACAAAAGGTAAAGAAACCGTGCTGTGTACGAACAGTCTTAATCAACCGTGCCTAATACAAAGAGCCTGAATAAACCGTGCCTTTTACAAAGGAAGGAAACAAAATAATAATTACTCAGTAGATCCGACTGTGGCAGCCACTTGGATATCCTGATGTTGTCACCTCGTCCTGGTAGCTCATCTTTGTTCCATTTCCACAGTATATCGTAAGGGACTTTGGAAAGCGCCTTCACTAGTGTTTGTATTGTTTGCGGAGGTAACAGAGAGGGGTCCACATTTGTACCGAAGCTTAAGTAAATAACGCCGTTTTTGGATGAATCTAAATACGATTTGAGTTCCTGTAAGAAACATTTTAGAATAGAAAAGAATAGATTTATTTTCTTACCACAAATTACAGCTTAGAAGTGTTACTTGAAGACCATCTGACAGTAAGATCCCATTTAAGTATGATTGAATTATTTCATTACTGGAGTATAAGGACAGCTGTCATTTTGTAAAATAATATGGTCATAGTTATGATATATCAATAGCCAATGATACCATTAGTAAAAAGAGGCAGACAGGTTATACGCGCAATTTTCACGTTAAAAAAATTAGTTAGTTAGCAAACTTGACATATGCTTGTCTCTTTGTTGCTCCCGGTTATTACAACATACGGTCCTACTTTCGTATGAATTTAGTATGACATTCCAATGCAATGTAACGTTATTTAAGTGTACATTAGGGTACCGTTTTTGACGAATCGAATGTTGCATACTATCTACTTCTCTTTACTTATCATTGTTCGACTATCAAAATTAATTGATACTCACTTTTGGTAACTCTTTTACTGGATTCTGATGTAGACCTCCCATGAACAATACAGACGGAGGTACAGGTCGGATGCCTTCAAACACTGGATGTATATTTACAAACAGCATGTGAACATTTTCACTAAGTTCCTCAATTGACGGGATTGCATGTCCAAAAGCTGATTTAAGCATTTTATTTTCTAATACTCGGCTGTCTGCTCCCATTTTCAGAATGTTATAGTGAAGATACAATTCGTTAATTTTGTCCCACAAGGAAAGATTATTAAGTTTTTGACGAAGACCATTTGGATATAGAAAAGGGTGGACCGGAGCACCAATTACTTCGTCATTATCGAAAAATGAACACATCGAACTAATTAAAATCACTGGTGCCTTATAAATATGAGAAAATATTAGCGCAGGCCGGGCATGAGATTCCACCAAAATCAAATCAAATTTTTGAGTCTGATCATTAATCAGATTTTGTACTTGTTTATCTTTTAGTTGCACTTCAAACATCAAGTGTATTGATTTTATATATCCAGCCAAATTTAGCAGTAGGTCTTTTTTGTGACCTTTCTCAATGCTCATGAATGTGTCTTTCCATACAGCGTATGATATATCATGGACATCAATTTCTGTTAGATTGGCAGGTGTTCCTCCTTTTGGGAAGGCAGGATCTGGAATAATAACTGTCACTTCATGGCCACGTTTTGCCAGAGCTTGAGTAATAGGTCGAAACACTACTTGATGACTTATAGAAGCAACTGGAAAGACTCCTAAGATTCTTGCCGCTTCATTTTGATTTAAAATTATAATAAAACTAGCAACTATATAATATAACACAGACATTTTGACACATACACTCACTTTGAAATTACTTACGAAAATGAACTCTCCATTGATAATATGACATCTATTTAAATGCCAGGTATATTGAACATTGTTGTGAAATACCTAATTATTTTGGTATAAAGTGCAAGTCATTTAATTTCAGCTGACATAATATCAGCGATGACATAGAAAAAAAATGACTTACTGAACTTAACTTTACTATGTTTTTTTAAACATATTATCCTGAGAACAGTACAAGCGTACCATAGTCGTGGAATTGTTATTAAAGAGAACAAATTAATTATAATTATAGTACTAGAAATAGAGACCTACTAGTTCAACCAGGTTTCAGCATATTATAAGTTAGGGGATTACATCGCTGATAAAAATGCCTGGCTCAATGCTTGTCCTGCTCCACAACCTCAACTAATTGATTAACACTTCAAAATACTGTTGGAGCTGCTGGAGATTGTAAGACTATCTTTGCATTGTATAAACTCAATTTCCTTCGTATTGTATAATTGCACAGATGTGAGTTCTTCTGCTTCTTCTTCTTCTTCGTGGCGCTGGCACAATAGTCGTTTAAATTTTGACGGCCCAAAACATCGCCACTTCTACGATGATTACCCCCGTTGTTCTGTGAGAATGGTTAATTTGAGATTGACTCGGTAAATCTTAGAATTTATCTCAAACACGTGGTGAATGTTGAAAATGATTTTATTAAGAGAACCTAAAATGCATAAGCGAGCGAAGTGAGCTCGGAGCGAATTATCCCGACTCGGATAGGATAGGTTAGGTAAGGCTAGACACGGGCACGCGTTAGCACTCATCCGTGAACCCGCCGCGGCCGTCCGTTACCGGACCCTCCTCTGGGGAGTAATCCCCATCACCGGCGCACCAGAACACATAGCACGCCGTGACCACCCCAGGGACCAAACCAGCACATGGGCGCCAGACGACCCCGTGTCTGGACACCCTTGGTCCCCCTGTGACGGGTCAGAACATTGGCCCCGCCGCCTGCCAATTTTCGGCTGCAGAGGATAGGGAGAGCGGCCAACGCAATACCGGCACTCCTCTTCCCCTGCAGCCCCACCGCGTCCGCCATCTTACGGTGGCGACCCCGTCAAGGCCGCGGAAGGTAGGGAGAGCGGCGCACCGTAATACCGGCACTCCTCTCCCGCCGCGGCCTTCAACCCCCAGCCGCGACGCCCCCGTTACGACATCGCGGCCCGCCTCAGTTGCGATGCCGCTCAAGCGGCACCGCAACCTACTTTTGGCCGCTACGTCGTCGGCTTGGTAGCAAAAGCCCTGACGAGCGGCCCCTCCTCGGGTTCCTCTTAGCTTCACCGTGGGGCTCAAAACCACGGCTACTGGGCCCCCCCGCCTCGACAATGCGGGAACCCACCGGGGGGGGCACCCGCCGTAAGCGGCAGAGGAGGACACCGTGGAGTTTTAGTGGGTTAGAGTCCCACATAACTGCACTATCTCCCCGTGGTAGTGTAGTATGCATGAGCATTTCTCCACGTGAAAAAAAAAAAAAAAAAAAAGGTAAGGCTAGACGGGGGTTAGTGAACAAACGAAGTTAGTAAACTAAGCCATCGTACTATATAACTTAGCTTACTACTAGTAAAACCTAGCGTAATATAATATGCCAAATTCTAAAGCCGGAAAATGGCTCTTATTTTATATCGAAGCTTAGACATATTCACCAATTCGTGTTAGTAAATCTTAACATTTACTAGTAAAACCAAAGATTTACCAATATTCTGGCTTTTACTGTAACATGTAGATAACTTAATAATAAATGTAAATACGATATCAAGATAGTGTTTTTATAGAGTGGAATATTATTTGCACTTTCCTTATCACTAGTGATGATTACTTAGCACATAATAATACCATATTTTGTAACTTGCTAGTTTGTTCAGTTTTTGATTTTCTAAGAACTTTCAGTGTCACCCTCGTATTCCGCGTCTTCTCGTTAGTTATGAAGGGTCACAGGAGTTAACGATAAGCCAAAAGGTCCCTGTCATAGTGAAATATAGAGGTAGTGATAATTTTCTACGTGGATTGCTGGTTTCACATTGTTTTAAGTATTTATGACGACAAAAATCATATATTTTGACTAACGTTTTAAACATGGTAGAATTTTTGGATTACGTTTGATTCTGACTATGTATCTGCCTACTGTTAAACCTATCGTCATTAACTGAGCATAAACCCGCGGAGTAATTGCGTAACACACTACCAGCCGGTCGATTCTGTAAAAATCTCACCGTGAAAACTTAGGTGAAGTGAGTTTGTTTTTGCTAGGAATTGACACTATTGACAGCTCACTCCACGCTCACTTCACCTACGTTTTCACGGTGAGATTTTTACAGAATAGCAACGCAGTAGCAATGGCTTTCATTTTGGTTCAACATTCATTGTGTTATTAACGTTGCCGAGCTGACAAATTTTTATATATACAAAAAAAAACAAAAAAATCAAACAAAAAATCAAATTACACAAATACAAAACAAACAAAACACAAAAACAAACAACACAACAAACAACAACAACAAACAAACAACAACAACAAACAACAACACAACAACATTATACAAATTTTTCGTACATAATTATTATGATGCAATATTGGGTAATTGCGTAACACACTACCAGTAACAATGGCTTTCATTTTGGCAGTTCAACAACATTCATTGTGTTATTAACGTTGCCGAGCTGACAATTTTTTATATATACAAAAAAAAACAAAAAAATCAAACAAAAAAACAAATTACACAAATACAAAACACAAAAACAAACAACACAACAAACAACAACAACAAACAACAACAACAAAAACATTATACAAATGTTTCGTACATATGATGCAATGGATTATCAATATCCTTTAATATGATTCAGATTGAGATTAATAGTGTGTTACGCAATCGCCGAAGACTGGGAAACTTTTGTTTTCTGATGGAAATCCAAATCAATCCCGGAGATCGAAGCCTGCAACAACGAGACCAGTGTTTCCACTGGGTCGTGATGGCTTGTATTTCTAAATGGAGCTATTCACTAACATATACTTGAGGCATATGTACATACATATGCTTACTAAATACATACTACATTTATACATACATAGTCTCCGTTCATCATCATTATCATCATCATTTCAGCCGAAAGACGTCCACTGCTGGACATAGGCCTCCCCCAAGCACCTCCACTTCAACCGGTTCTGTGCTTCTCGCATCCAACGGGTTCCTGCGGCCTTCACAAGGTCGTCGGACCACCTTGTGGGAGGCCTTCCAACGCTACGTCTTCCGGTACGCGGTCGCCACTCCAGAACCTTGGCAATCTATTAGGGCTTCCAAACAAATAT
Organism: Luperina testacea; assembly: GCA_927399505.1. NCBI lineage: Eukaryota > Metazoa > Arthropoda > Insecta > Lepidoptera > Noctuidae > Luperina > Luperina testacea. Next base: position 5,392,116 of record OV656779.1, on the reverse strand, counting down.
ATAAAAAAATAAAAAAAAATAATAAATAAAATAATAATATATACAATTTTATAAATGTATGTATGTTTGTCCACGCATTTCTCCGCCACTGTTAATCGGATCGTTACCATTTTTTGTATTGGCTGACATTTATTTCAACTTAGGGAACAGTGCAAGTTTTATCAAAATCGATTCAGTCATTTTCAAGATATGGACTAATATGTTTAAGCGTGACGGCCTGGTTTATTGATACGAGCTACAGATGTAGTGTCAAAAGGAAAAGATCTCAAAACCTTGGTCAAATTCTAGTGCAATATTTACAACGAAACTATTAAGTACTTACCTACATTTATTTACAAACATATATTCCAGTTATACTAAAAATTACGAAAAAAAAACAGTAATTTAAAAAAAATAAACCGACTTCAAAAATAAATCAATTTAAAATTATTGAAATAACTCTAATTCCGGAAGTCGTTGGCAAAAAAACTAAAACTAAAATATGAATCCCAAGACACCGACTTCCGAAATTAAAGATATTTCATAATTTTGAGTTAAGTAGTTTCTTATTGAAGTCGATTTATTTAATTACGGTAATTGGCCTTCTGGTCATAAACGCACGCCGGTTACGAGTACTAAGATTATTTTTTTTTGATTAAGTATAAATTATGAAAATTAGTAAAATCATGGAACCAACTAGGTAAACATATTAATTAATCTTTATTTTAGTACAGTTATGGTGTAATATTGCGCAAGGTTTTTCAGTTTCGGATATTTCATAGTGACCTCTACTATGAAAATTGTTTACACTTAGCTAAACTCACCCAGTTTAGATATAAATTAATAGATTTTTCATAGTATGTAAAAATGACTTGCACATTACGCGCGCTGAAAACAACGATAAGATAACTTCAAGTACTTCTATATCCTTCAACCAGGGTGACCTGGGTAACCTTCCGCTCCACCCAGAGCGGGAGGGGTCATTTGATGATTTCCAATAGTGAAAAAAAAAGTGTTTCTATAACTGTAATTATGTACATACATTTTTAATATCTTTTCTCCTAACAAATCACTGCAGCTGAGAATGGTTTAAAATGGTTCATTGGTTCAACCACAGGGTTCTTCAATTGATAACGATCAATAATAATGGCAAGAGACGATGGCAAGAGACCGGACGGTATGTCTTTATTTCCATGGAAGGTGGGTAGGCCTTTAGTTTGGGACGCAACGTGTGTCGATACTCTTGCGCCATCCCATCTTCCTGGCTCGGCGTGCTGTGCTGGCGCTGCTGCTGCGGCTGCGGAAAACCTCAAGCGGCGAAAATATGATAACCTTATCGGAAATTATATTTTCGAGCCGTTTGGGGTTGAAACCCTCGGGCCGTGGGGTCCGAGTGCTCATGGTCTTTTTAAAGAAATATCTAAACGGCTGGTTGACACTTCCCGTGACTCAAGAGCTGGCTTTTACCTTGGCCAGAGGCTGAGCATCGCGATTCAACGTGGTAATGCCGCCAGTCTCTTGGGTACATTACCAGTCGACAGCGATGCGGATGAATTTTTCGACGCAATTTTTTAGTTTCTGTATAGTTTTAGTTAAGTTAGTATTTAATTTTAATTTTGTTATTTATTTATATAATAATTACTTACTCTAGCTCGGATATACATAGTTCGCAACTTGAATACAGTACAGAGTAACAAATGAAGGAAATTCATTACAAAACTAGACGCAACTTTAAAATTGAACTTGCGACAAACTTTGGTCACACATTGAATTTCCGAATATGTTAAAATATGAATAAGAAATAGAGCGCTTAAAGAGTCATGTCAAGTTAAGTCTAAGTAAGCGAGCAAGTAAGTCTAACCGCTCAATTGTTGAAAAATCAAAATTAGATTTATGACAATAGAAATTCAATTGTGTCTGATTAGCCACAGTTGAGCTACTACTCACAGTAATTAAGTATCTCCACTGCAGGGAAAAACAGCGTAACATAAATTGGTTACCGCACTTGGGTCCATCGTCCATCACTCATGCGCAGACAATAATTCGTATTACCAAACGCGCTCTATAATATTCATACGCAAAGGCAAATGAATTTGGAACTCACAGTAATAGCACCCATATGTTTGCAGTACGTCGCCGGGAAAACTTAAACTTAACGCAAACTTTTGCGTTTACTTACCGTGACTGGTTCGAATGTTTGTTAGTAGTATACTTCTTCGCGTAAGTGGATATTGATTGGATATAGGGAATTGTTATTATCAAATACATTGTGAGCAATGGGGGTCCAGTGGCAAGGGCCGACTTGTCGCAGGTCGTGGGTTTGAACCCGGCTAGCACACTAATTCGTGTTATTTATTTGATCAATGCTGCTTTCAAAATGGTGTGTGAAACCTTCGTGTGGAAAGAAACATGTCCTAGAACCAAAAAAAAATCAAAGACTCGTGACATTCACCAACGCGCACCGGGCTGTCGTGGTGGATTATGGCTATGCCTCCGCTCACAGAGAGGAGGCCTTTTTTATCGTGGAGAAATGCTCATGCATACTGCACTACCACGGGGAGATAGGGCAGTTATGTGGGACTCTAACCCACTAAAACTCCACGGTGTCCTCCTCTGCCGCTTACGGCGGGAACACGGGCACGCGTTAGCACTCATCCGTGAACCCGCCGCGGCTGTCCGTTGCCGGACCCTCCTCTGGGGAGTACTCCCCATCACCGGCACACCAGAACACATAGCACGCCATGACCACCCCAGGGACCAAACCAGCACATGAGCGCCAGACGACCCCGTGTCTGGGCACAGAGAGGTGGCCTGTGTCAACATTCACGTTCTATCAGCGATGACGGAAAAGTAAAAAATGCATTAGATTGACATAAGCAACCGAAAAGCTTATGTTAATTCTGTTGAAAGTCGTTGTAGAAATATGAAACGACTTCAAAGCGATTGTCAGTTGTCTATGCCCGAAGAATTATCTCAGTACAAAAAAAAAACATTTACCACTCGTGGGCTGCTGCTGAAACTAGATGGTGTGCCATCTGGCAATCCATCTAGTTTCAGTTCCGTACTTCAAAAGGAAAAACGGAACTCTTATAAGTTCACTTCGTTGACCGTCTGTCAAGACCCTTTTGCTCAGGAACGCGTGGAGTTATCAAGTTGAAATTAATATCAAATACTCAGGGCTGCAATCCCTTGAAGCAGTGACAAAATCAAACTTCTAAGTCAACGCAATTCAAAAGATACGGGCGTTTATGTTCCGGAATCAAAACCTATAGGGTACTTCCCGTTGACCTCATGAAATTTGGCAAGAAGCAATGTCATGTAGCACATAAAGAATAAAATCCGAAAACCATAAATTTGTAGATACATTACTAGAAAAAAAATTCATTAGAAATACATACATAACCCCTACCCCTACATACTCAAAAAAGTGCTTACAACATTACTTCGAACAATATGCTATCATCATCAGGAATCTATTAAACCGGTCTCAGATGTTTTCAATAGATCGTCTTCAATAGATGAAAGACGTGGCTTCAAGCCATTGTTGGATCTATTTACTAAGTGCAATAATGGGTGGATGAACCGTATGGTCCACAAAGAGAGATGTAGTTTTAGCTGGGAAGTCTCAACGGCGATTTGATGGCCTGTGTTGTATTTGGAGAGCCTGGTCACGGTCTAAGTTGAAGCTGAGCTCATTCGTTGCAAACTATAAAGTACACTTGCATGCAAAAATCGCTCCACCTTCTACTTGACAGACGATATCAATAGATCTTGCGTAACTTTATAGTTTCATGTACTTCGATAGCCATGGCAGCCTCTAAGAATTCGATTCTTTTCGAAAAGAGTAAATAGGCATCTTATGGATTTTTTTTTTTTTACTCGTTCCTACATAGACCTCATTCATCGCTTTCCACCAGGTGGGATTGAGGTCAAGAGCTGGCCCATTTTGGAATAAAAAGGGTTGTAAAAAAGTAGCGATTTCGGTTCAAGTATGTGAGTGGACGACTTACGGACCAGGAAAGCCTGGCAAAAAACGGAGGAGGCTGGAACAAGGCCGGCAAAGATTATGACGGTGGAAAAAAGTTGAGTAAAGGCACATTAATGCTGCCTGAATTTGAATAGTTCTATAAATTACTTAAGTATATTCTTTCTTTGAAAAGTACGAGTAAGAAAATTGTGAATATAAAATGTACCACATTAAGACCACATTAGTGTATTTTTTATTTTATTTATTATTTAGAGGCTTTGGTTCTTTGCAGCTTCTTGTTTAAGTGCCATTCACTGTTTCAAATAATATTTTCCTTTGACTACTTCTTTTTATTTATTTATTTAATACTTCAAGCACATAAATGTACAGAGGCGGACTTAATGCCATAGGCATTTGGCATTGGCATTTGGTTTTGGCATTTTTCTTTTTCAAAAATAAACTCTTTAAGGAATGTTTTCCGCTAAAAGTATCAAAACATTTAATAACTATTAAGTATCAAGAGTGGATACTCAAAATATTTAAAGCATAAGAATAAAAAAAAATAAGTAGGTATCTAAAAAATTTATGAATTTCAATAAAGACCTTCGTTATTTATTCAAGATTAGCTTCTACCCGCAGCATCGCTCGCGTGATGTCAGAAATTATCTTACAGGAACGTGCTACAAGGACAAAAAGTAGCATATGCGCTTCCCTAGGATGCCATCTATCTCCTTACTATAATAAATTTTATTGAAAACCGTTCAGTGGTTTAGGCGTGAAAAGGTTACCAGAGTTACTTTAGAATTTATAATATTAGTATAGATTCATTCCAGTCTCAAAACGGTGAAGGAAAACATCGTGAAGAAACCGGCATGTCCTAGAGCCAAAAATTCTAAGACATGCGACATCCACCAACTCGTAACGGGCCCGCGTGGTGGATTACGACCCATTTTTTTTTTCTTTATTTGAAATGGGTTTGCTCTTCACTCTAATCTAAGTTAGAGATGACATTCCCATTCCCTCTCACAGAGAGCTCTGTGTGTGATAACTGATTATGCTTAGCATAGATTCATTCCTAATCTTGAAAGACCGATGACTTATTTTTATGTTTCAAAACTAGATGGCGCTGATTTTATTTGGTTTTCGAACTCAATCTTAAATTCAAATAATTTAACTAATGGGAAATATTTTAAAATGGCGGATAGTTGTGAAACTCCCGCCATTCCTCGAGTCTTATTCAACGCATAAATATCTCTGGAATGTATATTAATTATAATTCTATTTGGCTGAACTTTCTTAATTAGAGTTGCGAGACTGAAGGATGGAACCATGAGAACCATCGCTCAGATTTAATCATTGAAGTTTGCAAGATACTTGTTAATTTCTCTCTCATTTCCATGATGTTTATTTATAAACATAAACAAAATCAAATTACATTAGCTGGCGAATTACCACAGACGAAATATATAGGTATCCATTTCTAATCATGATAAATCAAACAAAAATGATTTGATGTTTCTTTCGGGGATAATAAAATAGAAATACAATACAAATAATATTTAATTGCATAAAATATGGTTTAAAAAGTACGTCATAGAGCATTACATGTTTTGCTTATAATATCATGCAAATAATAATAGGTTACATTACAAAATGTTTCCCGAACACACATGTCTAAACAGCTTTTGCTATAATTATATAGCCAGTCTTGGCAAGTCATTTAATATGAGCCTTTTAGGATCTGGCCGGTTTCGAGGATTCACATCCTCTGCCTTTTAAAAAGTCTTTATGCTTTTTAACAAACATGCATACTTCATAGATTGTCTTTAGTCAACTGGACCCACTCAAAATGGACCCACGGGATCACTCAACCTAATCACATTTTGAATAGGGAAATAATATTGCTTCCGAAAAACAAATTAACTTCCGTCGATCTGTGGTTGAACGTAATACTAAGTTGTGTTAAAATGTATTACCGAAAAATTAACACAAAATTACCGAAAAAAAAATTTGAATTTAACTAACAAAAATTATCTTATTCAAATTACAATTCTACGAAAAATAATCTGTATTTTCAAATAATAAATTAATTTTCAAACAAAAATACTAAACTTCCGAAAAAAATACTAAGTTCCCGAAAACATATTTATGAACGAGCGAAGGGCACCCCGAGCTTAGGTTTGGTTAGGTTACTTTAAACCTTTCACATAGAAATAGGAGCCCCGCGAAGCAAGGCTACGTCGACATAGAATGCAAGAGCGAGCGTATGAGAATTAGAGTGATTGATTAGAGACTCATAGTTTTCAGTAGAACGTAATTTAAGCTGGTAGAAAAGTATATATAGCAATCAACAGTCATATTTATTTTTCGAAGATTTCAGTATCTCATTCCGTCGTTTCGTCATTTTTATTCGGACAAAAGTAATCGGAAAGTTAGTATTTTAGGCAGTAGATTTAATATTTTAAGTAAGGACAATTCTTATTTTTTTGTCGGAGCTTTTATTACTACCCTTTTGAATATGTCGGCTTGACGCACAGCCCAATTTCATCATTACTACAGTCACGGAGTAAACCCGAATCTTTTAGTTTAATTTTTCTGACTTAAATACACTAATATTATTCAGACCGTGACTGCACGCGTAGTTACTAGAAAATACCTATCAATTGAAACAAATCTGTTTACTTATCTTTTAAACTTCACATACGAGACGTGATGGTATCTTTTTTTATAAAAAACGTTGCCCCCACACTAGAAATTACTCCTGTATCGTGGGTGCGTTTACAAACATATAAATTCACATACACAAACAGCCAGACCCGGACCTGTAGGCAATACAAATATTTGTGCCGAGCGGGAATCGAACCCGCGACACGCAGCGCAGTCGATCGCTCAGCCACTGCGCCAACCGTGTCGTCAAAATCGATATACTCAACACGATAAAACGCTACCTAATTTAATTTGACTTTGAATAATCAACGTTGTGTATGCAGCATTTAAGGGGCTTACAGGACCTAAACACAAAAAACGCCAATTTTAAAAACAATGAAAGTTTATGAGCAACTACAGTAAACAAAATCAGAAAAATATATGATATTCTTCAGGATATATTATGCTAGGTAGATAGTGTGTTGAAAACATAATACAACTAGTTTGATACGTTAGAAAAAGATCATGAAGACCTAAAAACTTTATTTTTACAATAAAAACCATACTAACATACATTCACTCATTCTGAATTTTTACTAAAATACTAGTGTTTTAATTTTTTAGTCCAAACAATAGAATTTTTGTAATTAAATAATTGCTTCATATTTTGCAATACATTACCAGCGTTGTGTCATCGCGCTTCTCTTTATTGTCTATGCAGTCCGACAGTGACCGCGCTTTAGGCCATGTAAGCCCCTTAAAGCTTTATCAGCATAATCAGTCTATAATATTGCCAAAGCTGGTATACAGGCTTCCTCTCTTCGAGATGGAGTGGGGTATAATCCGCCACGCGGGTTGGAAGATGTCACGTCTTCATATTTTTGGTTCAAGGACATGCCGGTTTTCTCAAAGCCTTAAACCTTATTATACTATGGGATATTCAGGGACATTTTCCCTAAATCGGAATTGGAAATCGGGGATGGGGATATAAAAAAAAAGACATCACCTAAAATCCACCTGAAAATCACCTAAATGTACAGACGCCAGCACATCAAGCTACCCGAAACTGTCAAATTTTCCCAATCAACTTTGAACCTTAAGATGTAGCGATAAAGTTGAAAATCTATTACATAAATTGGACAGATTGTAGTAGCTTGATGTGCTGGCGTCTGTACATTGCATAGTCAGCCTATAACGTTTCCACTGCTGGGACACAGGCTTCCTCTCAGTGACAGGGAGTGGGCCGTAATCCACCACGCGAGCCCAGTGCGGGTTGGTAAGTAGATGTCACAGGTCTTCGAATTTTTGGTTCCTCACGATGTTTTTCTTCACCGTTTTTATAGCAGTGGGGATGAAATAATTTACACAAAGTAAAGCGTCTGTCTGGGTTTGAACCTACCTACAACTCGTTAGTCACGGCAATTACCACTGCTCATACAACAACACAACACAAATAAGCAAGTTTTAGAAATAAGTAATAACACTATAAGATCGACTACAGTAAACAAAATCAGATTAATATATGGTATTCTTCAGGATATATGCTAGATAGATAGTGTGTTGAAAACATAGTACCTATAACTAATTTGATACGATAGAAAAAAATCAGGAAGATACCTCTAAAATTTTTCTTTTTACAATAAGAACCATACTCATTCTTATATGCTAGTGTTTTAATTTTTTAGTCCAAACAATAAATTTTTTGTAATTAAATAATTGCTATAAATTTTGCAATAAATTACCAGCGTTGTGTCATCGCGCTTCTCTTTCTTTTTTATGCAGTCCGACAGGGACCGCGCTTTAGGTCATGTAAGCCCCTTAATAACAACAATTCTTCAAATTAATTAACTGATAATTCCGAAGTGTCTCAGAAAGAAATAAACATTATTTAAGTTAGAAATATATTCCGCTCCCAGTGAACTGTCAAGCCGAAGAAACGTGATAATGAAATAGAAGGACATTCAATTTAATTAAATGAAGAGTGAGAAATTGAGAACTTGGAAGAGAATTATAAGATTAATGGTCGGCGACTCCATTTAGTGATTAATCGAGAGACCAGAAAATTTTAATTGATTTCGAATAGAATAGAAAATGTTTATTTTATTTTATATTATTCTGTTCGGGAAACTTACAGCTAATATAAACAGCGTTCTTAAACAATATGCAATTGAAAGCCAACACAGCAAGACAAGACAAGTTTCCACTGATAAACAAACACAGTCCCTTTCAGTGAATCAGTGGGTCATGTTTTGTGTAGGTGTGGCGAGTCATTGCAAATTATAAAATTTTATGAAACGTGTACTAGGTGGTTTCTATGGAGCTATGCCACTCGAAATAAAGTTATTATTATTTTTTTTATTTTACATATCTCGGGACCATGGGGTCCCGGTCCTTCGGAAGGCATACGAGGGGCCGAAGCCAACTCGCAGAGGCCTCTTAGGCCCGGAACGTAAAGGGCTAAGGAAGGAACACGGGTGGGTTTTAGTCAGTAAGAGTCTGACACTCTTAACCTCAGTCTGACACACCTAAACCGGTCCACCCAGAGCGGGAAGAGTCATTTGATGATTTCCCATCCTCAAAAAAAAAAGCCCTTTTAGGAAATTTTAATGGAATGTGGCACCAACCGACGATTATCCCGATTATTATGATTATTATTAAAACAAAAAGACAACAAAAAAGGTGGGTACAAAATACCTATAACATAAATGAGGAAAAATAGAAGTACACGATCGACTAATACAAACTAAAAATCAAAGAATTACTTTTAAATAAAGATGTTTTTCACCCACAAATGCTTAGCCGAGAAACACTGGTATTGAAAATGTCCAAATCATGTTCACTAGTCAGTTTATTAAAACTGCGTGTGCATAGAATGTAGGTATGAGTTGCTATAAAAACTTTTTAACAAAAAAAAAGCGACTTAAAAAAAAACACTACCAAGTGAAAATTAACTTTAATTTCCGATTGTATTTGTATTTTAGTTTTTTTGCCACCGACTTCCGAAATTAAAGTAAATTTTCACTAGGTAGTGTTTTTTTTGAAAGTCGCTTTTTTTTTGTTAAAAAGTTTTTATTTTTAGTGGGCTGTTTATAGATAAAGTATCTAAATTACAATAGCCTAATGTCAAATTGCTCATCGCCATTTACAAAATATTGCTTTTCCCGTTGCAGGGACGTTAATTGTTGAGGAGTTCTTCTGATATTCCAACGTCAGCTCCATTTCACCATTCGCATTGTGACGAGCATAAATTGCTTAGCAACCTTAATAAAGTAATCGCATCGCAACACGTGAAATACTTATTATTGAGTAGTTCCGGTGGCCATCTGTGGTTTTCATTATCAGTTTCACTTCACCAAATGGTGCTTTTCGAGAGCGAATGCACGAGTTACTATAAAAAATAACCAAATCGATACAGGTGTGCCTATAATATTTGAGGAGTTCCTTCGATTTCTCCAGGATCCCATCATCAAGTCCTGACCTGATGACATGGGACCACCTGGAAAGTATACCCTTTCAAACGAAACAAGAACTTTTGAAATGGGTCCAGCCGTCTTCGAGTAATCTGGGAAAATATTTAAAAATAAAAGATTCCGACTAACTGAGAACCTCCTCCTTTTTTTGAAGTCGATTAAAATTAGTGTTGCGTTCCACCAGGTACATTCTACCATTTGGCAAGCAAAAAAATGAACCTACATTTAAATAATACAAAAACATATATTTTTTTTAGGTTTTGGTGTAAAATTTAAATACTACATTCTAATAAATCTAAAGGTACCTTAGATATAAAACACAACACATTTTCACAAGACATTTTTTGCTTGCCACAAAATTAATTAAGTTATTGTAATTCAACATAATATTTGACTGACTTTGAAGACTTTTCGTATGAAAAACAGATGGTAGGTAATTATTATTATGAAAACAATAAACCTCTATTATTGAACCTTGAATCACAGATGTTTACGCGTAAAGTATTTGACTTTAATCAATACTGCTACCAAGGACATCGTTTTAAAATAACAAATAGGACACAAAAATAAGAAGCCAATCAATCTGTCTTGCCTTTTCCCAAAAAGTTCTCTTTTTTATGTTGGGGTCCAGTCTAACCAGATGCAGGTAAATACCAGTATTTTACATGCAGCGTCTGTTTATCTGACCTCCACAAACCAGTTACTGGATAAGTAAGACTTGTCTTGGACTTGGTAACAGACTTTCGGACTTCTTTCTGGCTACCCGTAACAACTGTCAAAATCTACGAATGAAAGCCAGGACTAACGACTTAACGTGCTATATTGTAATGGGGTCCATTACAATATAGCACGTTAAGTCGTTACCGTTATCCACGAACCGACCGCGTCATGCGTAGCTTAACCATCGCTCAACCCGTGAGGCTGTCATTTAACATCATTTAACTACAAGCACCTCACAAAAATAAGATGCCATAATTAATTAAATATGGCAATATTGGTACTCCATAATTCAACAAAGTATACGGTAAATAAATATCTAATGATGATCTCTTCAAAAATACTCCAAGAGATGACACCTTTCTTTAACCTAGAATCAATAACGTCGATTCTCAAGTTTGACGAAATAATCACCTTTGATTTGATTTGTATCTGAGAGTCAGAAATCTGTTCAAATAAACCTAATTGAATTTAAAAGCTCAACTGTAAGTATTGGACAGAAAAGTTCTAAAAACCATTTGAAATTAATTTTTGTCAAGGGCCTTTTTATCGAGCCAGGAGTTTGTTTGCTGGCGACCTCTAAGTGATTTCGAGTTTTTTTTAAACGAAATACCTACTGTTTGCCTTTTTCATCAAAGTTTGGTTAACGAAGTGGATAAATACGATTGAGTTTGTAATTACTTTCATTGACTGGCAACATCTGAAATAATCCAGCACATTTAAAAAGTTCATGTTGCGAAAATTACTTTTTTATCATTTACTGTTTGCTGGTTAGGTAAGTGGTTAGGAGCTTTCTGTGATACATGGATGAATATAAATGGTCCACATTTAAACTTACAAAATAATTACAAAAATTTCTTAATTGTTTAATACTCCACCACGGGAACAATCTGCGACTCCCGCATTCCTCTTAACCTTAAGGGGAAGATATAATATAAAACCATGGTTAGAACTGCTAATTTGTATGGCTCAGAATGTTGGGTTACAAAAGAGATGAAAGAAAGGCAATTGCATGATACTTGGATGAGAATGCTAAGAGGGAGATTTGGTGTTATACGAATGGTTAGTGTGATGTTTGTACGGAGGAACGACAATAAAAAGCAGGCACCCGGTTAGCTCGTATATTTCGGACTGCATGCCGGCAGCGGCCGGTACCTAACCTACCTAACTTACATTATTTAATGATCTACCTACATTACATCCCTCCACCCTTAATTAACAATAAGTTGATTATCGTTATTACAAAATCTTACGAACTAACTTACATACAGGTACATCATTACTCAATGATAGCAAAATAACCTTTAACAACTAGGTACATACTTAACTAAATTCTTAACTAAATCTTAACTATTACTTAACAATGTATACCAAGCTAATTAATATTATACATAACAATGGAAACCTGCTTAACTAATCTTTAATTAAATCTTATAATTAACATCCTTATTTAACCTACATCTCCTAATGGGACGAGACTGGGGCGGTACAGACGGCGGTGTTGAGAACTCTTCCACCTCTTTATCTCGGTCGATCTGATCGTTTATCTGAAGCGGTGACGACGACACAGGCTCCCGCGCAGGCGACGACGACGCCACCGAGGCCTCCGGCCGCTCCGACCCGTCTTCGAGGGGCGACATAGGTGCTACTCTTGGAGCTGAAGCTTCCGGTGATCGTGACAAATCTGTGGGAACTATTAGAGAACTCCTAGTCCTACGCCTTAGCTGATCGATGTGTCTATGCACCTGTTTACCGTTACTGTCTAGTACCCTATAGTTGCTTGGCCCAGTCGCGTCAACTATAGTCCCGGGCAGCCATTTCTCCCCCTTTAGATATTGTCGATACCAAATGTCGTCTCCTACTTTCACCCCCCTTTCTGTCCCACCCGCACTTTCAACTTGCCCTTGCTGCGCTTTTTGTACTCTAGCTTCCACATCGGGTTTTAAAACGTCTAACTTGGTACGCAACCGTCGCCCTATCAGTGCGACTGACGGGCTTATTCCCGTAGTGCAGTGTTCCGTATTCCTGTAATATAACAAAAAGGTGTTCAGTGCCTGTGCTATTCTTTTTTTATCTAAATAAGCTTTTTTAATAACTCTTTTTAAAGTCTTTACTGCATTTTCCGCGGCTCCATTAGACGATGGATGATAGGGAGCTGTAAATATATGTTGGATACCGTCACTTCGCACGAATTGTGCAAATTCACTGCTAGTGAACGGCGGCCCATTATCTGTGACTATCTGCCTAGGAACACCCCACCTACTCCACAGCTCACGCAACCTGACCATCGTATGATTCGCTGCTGTGCTGGGAACCTGAAATACTTCCAGCCATTTGGATGTTGAGTCTACTACTACTAAATAAGTTATCCCGCATATGGGCCCCATAAAGTCCAGATGCAGCCGGGACCACGGCCTGGCCGGCCAGGGCCAGGGGCGGGGCACAGCGCGCGGGGGGTCGTCCGCGTGCGCGGCACAGACAGTGCACGCGCGGCACTCGCGCTCCACCGCCTCGTCGATGCCCGCCCACCATACATAGCTGCGTGCCAACGCCTTTGACTTTACGATACCCATGTGCGGCTCATGGATGATTTTTAAAATCTTATCCCGACATTTTTCCGGTATCACGATCCGGTGACCCCACATGACACAACCTAGCTCCTCATACAGTTCTGCTTTTCTATTGAAGTACGGTTGTAAGTTCACGATTTCACACTTATCTGGCCAACCGTCACGAAGATAATTTGAAATTCTACTTAATAACGGATCCCTCTCCGTTTGTTTTTTTAATTCGGTATAATCAAGCAACAATCCATCTTGTGCGTAGTGCAGGTATGTTTGTTCTGGAATTGATTCCTCCTTCGCATTTTTAACGCAATTATTTTCCGGTAGCCGTGACAAACCGTCAGCGCAATTTTCATTCGTGCGAATATATTCTATGTCGTAATTGTAAGCCGATAATATCACTGCCCACCGTTGCATCCTACTAGCCGTCATTGTAGGTATCCCCGTTTGCGGCCCTAACATTGATACTAACGGTTTGTGATCAGTGCGTAAAATAAACTTCCTTCCATATATATACTGATGAAATTTCCGTATACTGAATATAATCGCCAGTGCTTCGCGATGTATTTGTGAGTAGTTCTTCTCCGCGACGGTGAGCGAACGTGACGCATACGCTATTGGACGCTCGCCCGTCGTCCCCGGCTGCGCCAGCACGCCCCCCACGCCCCGCGGGCTCGCGTCACACGTCACGATCAGAGGCTTGTTAGGGTCGTAGTGTGCTAATACCTCGGTACCCATTAATGCTTGCTTTATCTGCGTAAACACACGCTCGCACTGTTCATCCCAGTTCCAGTTTACGCCTTTTCGTAATAACCTGTTTAATGGTACTAACATGGAACTGAAGTTCTTAATAAACTTAGCAAAAAAATTTACCATACCTATAAAGGAACGTAATTCGCTAACATTAGTTGGGGCTTCTAGTTGACTTATTGCTTTTATTTTTGATTTGTCCGCTTTGATCCCTTTTTTTTGAAACAACATAGCCTAAATAAGTCACTTCATCAACCAAGAAAACACACTTTTCTTGTTTTAGCTTTAGGCCACTCTCAGACAGTCGGTGTAAGACCTGTTCTAGTGCATATAAATGCTCGCTTTTATTTTTCCCGCCAATTATGACGTCATCGAGAAACACTTGCACATTCGGTATATTACCTAACAAATTCGTCATTATACGTTGGAAAATACCAACACTTGATGACAACCCGTACACTAGCCTATTATACTGAAATAAACCTCGATGTGTATTAATAACTGTGTATCTTTTTGAATCATCAAGTTCTACTTGGTTGTACGCACGGGAAAGGTCAATTTTACTAAAAAACTGTGTTCCGTTTAGGCCTACGAGCACATCTTCAATCTTAGGAAGGGGGTATCGATCGATCAGCAAGGCGGGATTCAGAGTCGCTTTATAGTCCGCACAGATTCGTAACGTACCGTCTGCTTTAGTCACCGGCACCAAAGGTGAGGCCCAGTCGGAGCAGTCGACGGGCTCGATGACGCCGTCGCGCAGCATGGCGTCGAGCTCAGCGTCGATGCGCTCGCGCAGTGCGTACGGTACGGGCCGCGCGCGCTGGAACACCGGTGTCGCTCCCGGCCGCACTCGCAGCGTGGCCTTACCGCCTCTGTACCGACCCAGTCCGCCGCTGAATAACTCCTTATATCTGTCGAGAATATTTACAATTCCTTCATTAATCTGCACACAATTTATGTTACTTATACTTTTACAAGTAAGCGTAGGTATTTTTATTTGTAGCTCCGCTAACCATTGCCTACCTATCAAAGATGTAGTACCGTTTTTGATTACAAACAATTCTAGCTGTTTTTCCTGCCCCTGGAATCGAACACGTGGGCGTATTATTCCTAATGGTTTTATTTTAGTACCATCATAAAATTTTAAAATTGTATCGTCCTTCTTGAGACCTAAATGTGGAAAATAATGTTGGTAGGTACAATCATTTATACATGAAATCGCCGTTCCTGTATCTACTTCCATATTTAACACGGTATCATCTACAAAAATAGGCAAACTTACTGGCTTATAATTATTGAGTCCAATCAGGTTTAAACTCTCTTCGATGTCCTCCACGTCGGACTCGCTTGCGATCTCCGCGGAATATATATTTCCATTCCGCCGACCGCGACGATCTGAAGTTCCCCGCGACGATTGCTCAGCATTCCCCGGACACACCCGACGTAAATGCCCCGTATGCTGGCATTTGCTGCACACGAACTCCCTGTAGCGACAGCTTGCCACACTATGGTTAGTGGCTCCGCAAGCTGTGCAGTTGCTGCGTCCTGATGCATGAGCCGCGTTGGTCGCGCGCGCCCCGTGGCTCGCGGCTAGCCTGCCGCCGCCGCCGCCGCTCGCGCCTCCGCCGCCCGCGCCTCCGCCGCCGCCCGCGCCTCCGCCGCCGCCCGCGCCTCCCGGCGCGCGGCGCCCGTGCGGCCGCGTGATGCCACCGCTCCTGCTGCGACTCGCCCCGCTGCTGCCTCCCTTATTCGATGTGACCAAATGCACCGCTTCCGTGTTAGGACTTGACGTGGGCGCTCCATCCACCACCGCTGCGTCTCTCTCTGCCGCCTCCATTGCGTTCGCTATTTTCACAGCTTGTAGAAATGTTATCGAGTCATCTTCCGCAAACAGTCGTTGCCTGATAACGTCACTCTTGAGTCCGCATATGAATTGATCCCGCAAGCTTTCGCTTAAATTTTCTGCAAATTTACAGTGTCGAGCTAACCTTTTTAATTCCGTGACGTAAGTCGCCACGTTTTCATCCGCTCCTTGTCTTTTTTGCCGGAAACGGTATCTTTCCGCTAATGAAGATGGCGTCGGTTGAAGATGCTGACGCATTATACTAATAGCTTCATCGTACCTTAACTCCGCCGGTTTCTTTGGACTCGATAAATTTACGAGTAACTCGTACGCCTCATCACCGATTGTAGAAATCAAAGTAGGTAACTTTATTTCCTCTGCCACTTTATTTACCAGGAAGTACATGTCCAACCTATCCACGTAGGATGACCACTGTCCCGTTTTCACGTCAAATTCACTCAACTTCCCGATTGACATCTTGATTTTAGTTGCAGTTTATTCTTTTGTCTAATTACGCACGCACACATAAATCTTTAATCCTCGTCGCCACTGTGATGTTTGTACGGAGGAACGACAATAAAAAGCAGGCACCCGGTTAGCTCGTATATTTCGGACTGCATGCCGGCAGCGGCCGGTACCTAACCTACCTAACTTACATTATTTAATGATCTACCTACATTACAGTTAGAATAAGAAATGAGTACATAAGAGGAAGTCCGAAAGTGGCTTCGGTAACTGACAAGTTATACAGAAATCGGTTGTCATGGTATGGACATGCGATGCGAAAGAATAAGGAAAATGTCGTAAAGAAAGTTTTGACTATGAATGTCACTGGCTGTAAGAATAGGGTAAGACCAAAGAAACGATGGATGGACTGTGTGAAAGATGATATTGAGGGTGACTACCAAGAGGATGATCTACCTGCGTTAGTGTTTCCGAGCGCATACAACCCGAATCTCTTCAAAGTAAGAGTGAACAGGCTTCTTCTGGGTAAGCTCACTCCATCGTCGACTTTGTCTCTGTCACCTCTGACCTAGACTAGAGCCAAGAGCAGATGCATTTGAAAAAAAAGGATGACAATAAAACAATGAACAACAACCAAGGATGATAATTGTGAAGTATAGACGAAAATGATAAATGTATCGCCGACCAACAAGTAAATTGGTATATGAGCAAAAGAATGACTCGACTTTTGAATCTGTTTTATCATAGTTAATTTTAGACTACAATAAAACTCAATTCAGATGGGCCCGTGACTAAATAAAACAGCCGCACAGGTCGATCGATCAGGTTAAGCTACGCTTGCCGCGGTTGGTCTGCGGATGGGTGACCATCTTTACATACCGTGACCCCTCCGTGCCTCGGAAAGCATGTTAAGCCGTTGGTCCCGGCTGTCATTCGTGGATCTTTGACAGTCGTTACGGGTATTCAGAAGCCCGAAAGTCTGACAACCAATCGTACCAAGGGGTATCGTATTACCCGGTAACTGGGTTGTGGAGGGCAGATAAGCAATCGCTCCATGTAAAATACTGCTACTTTTTTTTTTTGGAATTTAAATTCGCAGTTCAACCTAGAAGGTTGTCGTCTGCTAAACGGGACTTCCCGAGGTCCGATAGGCGGTCATTCCATGTAAAATACCAATATTCAGCTGCATCCGGTTAGACTGGAAGCCGATCCCAACATAGTTGGGAAAAGGCTAGGCAGATGATGAATAAAAGTCAATTCACAGATGCAACAAATAATACTAACCCACAATTTTATTGAACTGTTGGTACTCATTTCCCAATCAAACATTATTACTTAGGATTCCTTTCATAAGCACCTTGCACAATACAAAGTAAATTAATCCTCTCTGCCTTTGTATTAATGTCAACCCTTTTCAAACCAGCCAGCCTAGGAGTCAAAGACACGTGGTATTGACAGATTGAGAATGGCTATTCATAAATTAGCTTTGAAATCAATTATTACTTTTTACCAAATACACAATTTGCGGCATATCATAATACGCTTATAAGTTTTCCACTTCTGGGACACAGGCCTCCTCACAGTGAGAGGAATGTGGGACATAATCCACCAAGCGGGTTTTGGTGGATGTCACAATATCTTCGATTTTTTTTTGGTTCTAGGACATGCCGTTTATCGTTTTGAGAGCAGTGGTGATGAAATTAAATACAAAAAGTAAAGTGCCAGGTTGGGTTTGAACATACGACCTACAACTCATAAGTCGAGGCCGACATCACTGTGCCACTAATGCTTCTTCAATTAACTCTTCTTCCATTTCCAGTACTTCAGATAAATGATTATCCAACTGATGAGGAATTCAGTTATTTTATATTTGAAGTGAAAACTTCTTTAGGCGCTTTGGGCATTTTTTGAGATGGGAAAAATCCACTGAACTTGCGCCACTGTTACCGTAAGCGACACCGTGCGTGTTTTATTCATAAGACGATTTAAAAAATACCCGCTTCGGATGTGTTCCGCTGTCCTCGGGATGTACTCGGTTTTATATATATTCGATATGTCAGTGAGTGATGGCAAAGTATTCTGTTTATGTTTTGTATTCACTTGCGGCACTCTCGAAGTGCCACTGTTTTTTTTTCTTGCAAGGATCTACATAACAGTGTTCGTGAGACAGAACATCATCATTAAATCCTCATCTGCCTAGCCTTTTCCCATCTATGTTGGGGTCGGCTTCCAGTCTAACCGGATGCAGCTGAATATTGCTATTTTACATGGAATAACTGCCTATCGGACCTCGGGAAGTCCCGTTTAGCAGACGACAACCTCCTAGGTTGAATTGCGAAATTAAATTCCCAAAAAAAAAATAATCGTAAAGGCTCGTACACACAGGCGCGACGCGACACGCGACACAAAGGCACCGCTCGTAGCGCGACTTGCGGTGCCTTTGTTTCGCGTGTCGCGTCGCGCCTGTGTGTACGAGCCTTAAGGCAGTTGGCCACCAGACACAACACCCGTATGGTCAGAAGATCTTCCCTTTTTATGGAGAATGAGTGAACTTTACACCCCCCCCCTTTACCAGCTCTGTACCTGACAAAAACCTTTTGTGAGAAACGAAACGACCCAAATATACTTTTATTATTGTAATTTTGATTATATTCTTAAATTGGTATTCTTATTTCTATCGTCTCTGCATAACCGATCAGTTTACTTTTAATAAAACGAACGTAGGTAATGTAAACAATATTTCAGCGACTTATTGGATTTCCACGAAGAGTAATTTTGTATAACCTTATTAATGTAAAAAGTGCTTCTTCTATCCCCGGCCCCAATTCTGTATTATTTCCCGCGAAATCTTACTACATGCAAACCACGTAAATATCGTGTTTTGTTAAGGCGAAAGCGTAGCCCGCGAAATTCAATTTTTTTTAGGTTTTTTGGAATTTGCTGGTCAGTATTAAATTGTACTTTGATTAATATATGAATCGCGGCCGTAAGAAATATGTATTTACAGAATTATAATCATTAAAGTCATCAACACAACTCTAAGACCACGTAACTCCAAAGAATAACTGTTTCATGAAATCATCATTCTTTGGAGTTACGTGGTCTTAGAGAGTTGTGTTGATGGTTAAGGGAACTGACGTGGTTTTGAAGTAAGGAATCGTTAAGTGGTCTTAGTAAATTATGGCCCAGGGCTTGTTCTGGAAAGTACTATAATTGTATTGTTTCTTTCACTAAGCAGGCATTTTTCACAAATAGTACGTCAATGGGTTTAGTTTTATAGGCCAACGTGCAGGTTAAACTACGGACACAAAAGGCAGATGTTATTTTAACTAAGGTCTGCCCGCGGCTTCGCTCTCGTGGATGTCGGAAATTATCACACGGGAACATCCTACCGGGACAAAAGCCTACATGTTACTCCCTATCATCAGCTATCTGCCAATGAAAGTCCCGTCAAAATTGGTTCAGCCGTTTCGGAGATTAGCCGGAACAAACAGGCAGAGAGACTGATAAAAATAAAAAATAAACTTTTTTTGTTATATTTATAGCGTACTTTCATATGCATGTAGTAAAAAGCTGTTATTGTGATATTACTTGTATAGATTAATAAACCCCTTGGTGTTGCAAATGACAAGCTAACCTATTTTAATACTAATACAAAAAAAGATCATAAAAAAAGATTTTTTGCCTTATTGTAATCAACTGCAGGAAGACCTCAACCACAGTGGAATATAATTATGTCTCTCAAAGAGAGACAACGAGCAAATGAGCGTGGATATTGGACAATAAAATTTGTGCCAATATCCACGCTCATTTTCTTACATAAAGTAAAGTGAGAAAGACTTTTGTCGTGATGCGACAATCGATTTCAGTCACTCTTCGCATACGAGGTCGTATAATAATAATTTTTAATATCGTCGTGAAAATGCTCAGTCGCACATGACATTTTGATGCAAAATGAACAAGTCACCTGCGATTTTTATCGACCTGTGTAAATAGAGTGGCGATTCGATTTGGTAAGCAATTAGCCACACGGCGAAAATCGACCTAGTGTAAATCACCTATTACTTCCCACTCCCTCACAGAGAGCAGACGTGTCCCAGTCGTGGGTACATTACATACTGTAAAGCTATGCTCGAGTGACTTTGCTGAGAATTTCAGAGAATACAAAAGAAGTCGAATCACCTCTCTAAACAACATTTTAATAAGCCAATTAAAATGTTTATAGAAAGAGTAACATAATAAATTGCGACGGCGAAGTCATAAAAGTCCATAACATTAACAAGGTAATTTATAAAGTTTGTTTTCTTAAAAATATTATTATCTTTATACAAGTTAAAGAAAATTCGCAAGACGGTATGGAAGTTCTTAGAATAGAGTACATAACTTCCTGTATTTTTTACTTTATATAATAAAATGCAAAAGTAACTTAATTTTATAACTAGCCATTCGTTCCTGTTTTGCACGGTTTTATGACTTGACAAAACATTGAGATAATTATCTTTATTATATTATGTTTGTTAAGTGACTACACACTCTACCGATCGCCTAAGTAGCTCCGAATAGCGTGAAGCAAACACATAGTAACAAAGTCCTCGCTTACACGTGCCGCATCGTTAGCATAAAGGCCCCTGCAAACAGGCGTGACGCGCGACGCGAATCGCACGCGCGACACAAAGGCACCGCTCCTTGCGCGACTTGCGGTGGCTTTGTGTCGCGCGCGATTTTATCGCGTGTCGTGCCTGTTTGAAGGAGCCTTAAAACGCTCGAACGGCGGAATTGTAATGAGGCTTAAGATTTCAATATTCACTTTTGTATCTATCGTAGAACAATAATTGGCATGATTGTTTTTTTTTGCAGCCTCCTGTGCCGTCGTACTTATTTTGTTATTATAATATTATCTAATTTACATTTCGTTTCCTATCGACAGCGATGCGGACATTTTTTGATGCCCTTTTATTATTTCCCTTCCATTTTATATACTTGTACATACATTATTATTATTTTAAGACTGTTAGCTTTTAAATTATATAAACACATTTTTAATAATTTACATTGTACGTACCTACACATAAACTTTTCGGAATATATTTTCGAAATGATGGTTAAAACCGCATCGAAATCCGTTGAGTAGTGGAAGAACAACGCGGTCGCACAAAGAGACACACGTAGTGCGAAAAGCGGCTGTAATATAAAGGCTCCTACAAACAGGCGCGACACGCGATATAATCGCGCGCGACACAAAGGCACGTTGCGCGACTTGCGGTGCCTTTGTGTCGCGTGTCGTGTCGCGCTTGTTTGAAGGAGCCTTAAAAGACACGACGACGTTTTGATTCTGGAACATAAACGCCCGTATCTTTTGATTGCGTTGACCTTTGACTTTAAGTTTGATTTTTTCACTGCTTCAAGGGATTGCAGCCCTGAGTACAGAACCCGGCGATAAATATTGCACATCGACCTTTGGAAAGAGACAATCGGCTAATTTCGGCTTCGTAGAGCGTTATCTATGTCGCACGAAATACAAACAGTCTGGTATCTATTAGGAGCTGTTAAAACAATTATGATTTGCTTCTTTTGATAATTATTTTTATTCTTTGTATAATTTTTTTTTTCTTTTAGGTCGATTGCAATATTTATCGCCGGGTACTGTATTTGATATTAATTTCAATCGATAACACCACGCGTTCCGGATCAAAAGGGTCGTGACAGATGGACAGACAGACGGAGTGATCTTACAAGGGTTCCGTTTTTCCTTTTGAGGTACGGAACCCAAAAATATAGTTTTGCAATGCTTCTACGGAACGCAAACCATACTCTCTAAAGCATGAAGCGTGTTGTTTTTCCGAGGATTTGCTCAGAGCGTAATGGACAGATTTTCATTATGTTTTCCTCTTCTTGAATCACAGATCGACAAGGTCGAGACTTCTTCGGTATAAGTCAGTTTATGCTTAGGTATTTGGTCTTTCAGCATATAATGAGAATATATAAGTTATTAGTAGATATTATTTTTACGTGGGGCCCGTGGCCAAGTAATAACAGCCACACGGGTCGATAGATCAGGTTAAGCCACGCTTGCCGCGGTTGGTCCGTGGATGGGTGACCATCTTGCCTCAGAAAACACGTTAAGCCGTTGCTCCTGGCTGTCATTCGTGGATCTTTGACAGTTGTTACGGGTATTCAGAAGCCCGAAACTCTGACAACCAGTCTAAGCAAAGGATATCGTATTACCCAGTAACTGGGTTGTGGTGGTCAGATAGGCAGTCACTCCATATAAAATACTGGTATTAGCTTGCATCCGATTAGCTTAGAAGCCGACCCCAATATAGTTAGGAAAAGGCTAGGCACATGATGACTGATGAGTGACCTGTTTTAGCTGATAATATTTATTATGGTAATAAAACTTTCATATTTGAAGAATTAACTTTAGAAGACGATGAGATACCTTTGCTATAGATCTCCCGATAAATATTTATAATGACAAGCTGTTATTGTACGGTCCGTTCACAGCTATTTTACCTCTGAATTTGCATCACTGTCCAAATCATAGTGATCTTTATTCTCATTCTAACAAGGTATCTGTTGCTTTGCTGCCACTGACAAGTTTGTCAAAATCATTGTGATCTTTGTTCTCGTTACAATAGGGTTGTTGTTAGGTTGCTGCTGTCAGAGGTCAAACAATTACTGTGAACGAACTGACTGCGTAATAATGACACATCAAGATATATTATTAGACGCATCAATAAACCAAGTAGGCTCGCAGGAAATCAGGAGGCAAGAAAAGCTAATGCATTTGTCCTAGATTACAGGGAACAGAGATAAATAGCATGAGGTCACTTTTTGATGCCATAGTGGGCTCATCACTATCTGCCTAGCCTTTTTTCAACTATAGGTATTATTATGTCCGGTCCAACTGGATGCACCAAATACCAGTATTTTACATGGAGAGATTGCCTATCTGATATTTACAACCCTCTTACTGGGTAATACGATACCTTTCGATTTGAATGGTTGTCAAATGAGAGCACAAAGCTTACAAGTTTAGTTTTAGTTTAGTATTGTACTAAAATCCAGGTGAACAGGACTTGTTGACAACTTATCCAGCAAGCTTCATCAGATTCTATTAACGATATTCTTCCAAGATTCCCTCTTAAACACAAACTTCCACCCCACTTGGAAGAAACTAATTACACAAAGTTATAAACTCAAATAAACACGGGAACAAAATCCAATCTTCCTCGAGATTACTAATTCAACGCAAACAAGCTGTTTACTAAAACGCAGGACCACATGTACTTACATCAAAGTCATGAAGTTACGGAGTGACAAATAAACAAAAGTTAATTCATTATCACGGGCGTAAACTGCACCGGTGGGTACCAGCAGTTTGTTAGTTCCAAACTTTGCAGATTGTATAAGCGTAACAGGGACAGACATAGAGAAAGATGATGTCGAAGAAAGAGATGACGATAAAGATGTAACGAGGTTAAAAGTTAAGAATCTAGGGACAGTATTAAAGCAGAATGGGGCAAGGGTTCGCGAAAAAGATGTGGCTCAAGGCGTTAATTTAGAAAAAAATGTTTAGTTTTTGTCACGTTTTAATATTTACGTAATCTGGGCTTGATAAGCAAGTTTGTAGATTTTTTTAGGGTTCAGAGAGATTTGAGATTTTTTGAAAAATTTCAGGCACTACGGATTAATGTCGAAGGAAAATATCCAAAAGAAATATTAACTTGATCGATCTGAAGTCACCAACACGTAGTGAGGTAGGTGATAATTGTTTGTTTCTATTTTTAGGTACAGCCGGTCGATTCTGTAAAAATCTCACCGTGAAAATTTAGGTGAAGTGAGTTTGTTTTTGCTAGGAATTGACACTATTGACAGCTCATTCCACGCTCACTTCACCTAAGTTTTCACGGTGAGATGGTTACAGAATCGCACTACAGGTATATGAAGAAGTTATTCATAGCAGTAGAAAATAACAAGATTTAAATCATTATCATTTTTCGGTTTCAAATCACAATATTTCACTATTGTCCTTCACAGTAGGTATGCATATTATCAGCTTATGCTATTCTTACACCTGTTACGTGTGTGTGAGAGACACAATTTTGACACAAAAATTTTGAATGTTTAAAATGAAGTTCGACAATTTAATTACACAAATGCAATTATTTCGTTCATTAAAATAATTGTCTAACTTCATTTTGGTATTTGGTTAGTTAAATTGTCTAACTTCATTTCTTGATAATCCAGTTAGCTCACAAAACGATACTCAGTCAACCGCTAAAGTTGAACCGCATTAATCAGGAAACCGTTAAAAATTCCAAAGGAAATTACTTTTACTTCAGTAATTGTCACGAGCCGCGCTTATCCCGACCGACGCCGGTAAGTAACGAGTGTTTCGGAAATTAGAAATATAATTGGTGAAATTTTGCAGCTTCGAATTTCTCAGAATCCAAATTATATTGGTAATTTTAGAAAGAGGACCCTGTTATTTATTTACTACTAGCTTCTGCCCGCGGCTTTGCCCGCGTTACATAATCAACCTATAATATAAGGCCGTAATCTATAGCGTGGGCGCCGTGTGGGTTAGTAGATGTCATATGTCTTCGAATTTTTGGTTATAGGACATGCCGGTTTCTTCACAAAGTTTTCCTTCACCGTTTTGAGAGCAGTGGTGATGAAAGTTTGAACCCACGACCTACAACTTGTAAAGGCCGCTGCATACGTGACGGGTTTTTTCACGGACGGGACGGAACGAGAAATATTGTTTCATACAAAAGTATACGTTCCCGTCCCGTCCGAGTCTCCGTGACATATGCGCTTCCATATACATTTTGTATGAAACGATATTTCCAAAATTTCCCGTTTCGTCCCGTCCGTGAAAAAACCCGTCACGTATGCAGCGGCCTTGGGGAATTCAGACGTGATATTATGTTTTTTCTTCTTGCTAGCGTGTCGCTGGCAATCTGAATTGAGTCAGCCCTTATTTTGACTAAGATTTTGGCACTTCGGTAGCGTCCATCAGCAGCAGGACACAAATCAAATGTCCCATACTTTGTTATGATAAAAATATGTTTGACGGCGCAGAAAGTGGCGCCGCGCCGTCTAGTTTTATTACGGAGTTACTTGGTAATCGTCGAAAAGAGGAAACGGCCGCGACTTACGAGTTGCAGGTCGTAAGTTTAGGCACTTTACTTGGTCAGCGGGATTGTCCGAAAGGGTTACCGCTGGCTCGGAACATAAAGGGCTAAGGAAGGAACACGGGTGGGTTTTAGTCAGTAAGAGTCTGACACTCCCTTCCGCTCCACCCAGAGCGGGAGGGGTCATTTGATGATTTACCATCCTCAAAAAAAAAAAACATCGAAAAGATTGAGTGACACTGGCTGATGACAGTGACTCTAGTAGAGCGTCATCGATGGTTGTGTGGCGACTGTCTTCTAATGACAGACGATGTGATGGAAGCTGCTATCGTACAGTCCGTTCACGTTATTATACGTCTGACAGCAGCAACCTAACATAAACCTTATTACAATGTGAATAAAGATCACTGTGATTTTGACAATGACGCAAAATCAAAAGTAAAATAACTGTGATAGAACTATACCACATCCACGACGAACTGCTAAATTCCGGGATATTTTGATGATGATATTAAAGCTGCTGGACCACTTATATAATAATGATAACCATTTCTGGTAAAGGCTATCCTGCGCCGTTATATTTTATTATACATATATATAAACAAAAATCTTAAATTTTTCCGTTGTGACTAATTTTCCGACAAAATTTCCAATCTTCAATTTTTAAATATTTTCTTCACAAGAATCTAAGACAAAACATTAAATAAACCGAACTCAGTCGTCAAAGAGATGGTGCTAACGTTTTATTAGACGTAAAACGAACTCGTCCTAGAAAGATACACGTGAAATGCATTACGCGTACTGTAGACAAACATGTATGCATTTAAGTTTATACAAGATGTGGGGAACATACATGTGCTTTGCGTCCTGAATATTTAATATTAAGAGACATTTCTATATAGGATCAAACTAGAAAGAAATTACTGAAACATTACCTGTCATAACAAAAAAGTATGACATCACTTAGGAATTGAATGAGTAAAAAATTTTAATAACAACATCACACCAGCTGGTCTATACTGTAAAAATATAACCGTGAAAACTTAGGTGAAGTGAGATGTCGTTCCACCTAATGCTAGAGATTGACACTATTAACAGTCCACTTCAAGCTTATCATCATCGTTTAGCGTGAAGCCTTCTGTATACTCGTAGATAATTATAATGGTTCGTTACTGTGGCAATAGTGTGAGACCGCCCAGTCTTGCAATAATAAATAAAAATATATTTAAAACATCCGAATTGAGAACCTCCTCCTTTTTAGAAGTCGATTTTTTAATCGATGAAAAAAAAAAAAAAAGACAAAAAAATAAAAGACTTTTTAGTCTTATATTTTTTACACAAAAAAAAAAACGCGCGACGAGGCGTACTCAAACATAAGAACTTCATTTGAGTGTCCATAGTGGGCACGCGGCCGGGCGCGGTGAGCGGCGCGGGTGGTTCGGAGCGTGGAGCTCGCGGGCAACTCACGCCATAGCTCGTAGCAAGGCGACTGCTGTGAACAGTAAAAATGTCGTCACGATCCAATGGGAACAGCTAGACAGGACAGTCGACAAAATATTTCGACGACACAGTGAAGATAAACAGGAACAGCTAGAGACGGCGTTCGTCCAACGATAAATTAATCGTCACGATATAGTGGGAACGCGCCCTTACCCAACACGTTTATAAGTAAAGTTTACACAAAAAGAAAAAACTGATGTTTAAACTGATATTACTAGTAACAATACCACCCACTAACGTTGACTCAAAAATTGTAATATTCAAATAATTTAACAGTATATTTTATTGTTAGTAAGTATAAAGAATAATTCCTGTCATTGAGTTTATCTAAACTAATATAAACTATTTACACTAGAAACTAAATTAAATGACTAACTTAATAACATATTCAAATTAATTACTTTTAAGTCGACGGGCGCAAAGTAAAAATAGTCATCTACAAAACAGCTACTTTTCAGGAGAGCGCATAATAGGAAAAAATGCTCCCATTTTGTCAATTTTAAACCAAATTTATTGAAATTTTCATCATTGCTTCATTATTTAATAATATATCCACATGTATATTTCATTTCTTCTAATTATGTTTAAATTACGAGATATTGTAGTTGTCTGCATCTACATTGCGCTTAAAAATATGACAACTGTGTTAACTACCACTTGGTCGTTTCTACGTGGGAATTCAAATAGATCTTCTCGGTTCATAATATCGCATTGTCGTCTCGTTTTGCCCAAATTCACCAATAATTTACGTCTTTCCATGTCTATTGTGGTGAACCCAAACTGTTTACTAATATGATAACACTTTTACACACACTTATCACTTAACAAACCAAAACAAACAAAATTCGTGCCGGCCGACGTAGAACATGTCATCTGACTGATGACGAAATATGACTGACCGCTGGTCCTCCGCGCGTCCCGCGTATAAACGGCCAGGCGGTAGGTATCCGCATTTACATCGTGCAATTTCACAAAACAGGCGTAGTTGTCTTCTTTTACGTGACAAAAGTACCAAAAATAAGGTGATATTTGTGTTTTTGTTTTTGCTATTTTGTAGAACATGATATTTTAAGTTAGTTTTTACAAAAAACCAAAAATCTCAAAATTGCAGTTGTCTTTTTTTACTTTGCTCCCGTCGAAGTTTTATCTATCCTAATTAGATTTCGATAATTTGATGCCCATCACGTCTGAGGAGTTTCGCTAACTAATTTAACTGAACCTGTATATAAGTTTTTGTTTCTATGACATGAGCGTTCTATGTCAGTTTCTCCTTTTATATATTTAGATAATCATCTAAACCCCACCACAAAATGAAATGTTCTCTTATACACGTTCCTAAACGGCAAACGGAAAACTCTATTTATAGGTAATCGATCGGTAAGCTTTAAACAACTTCAGTTTGCAAAATCCAAATCAACAATATTAAATGTACTGAAATAACTGTTCACAACTTTTAAGTAGGTTTACCAAATGGAGCGAAGCCATAGCGGAATCAATCGTAATACTTTTCCCAATTTTTACCATAGAATTAGAACGCGTAGAAGCGACATTCTTTCATCGATTTTTTTTCTAAACAGCTTTTGCTTGCGGCTTCGTGAATGGTCTATCGGTATAAAGGACCAAATGGGACCATTTCGGAATGAACCTCGTTCGAACAAAAATTTTGAAAATCCGTCTATAAATGAGGGAAGTATGCCCGAACATACATAAAAAAAAATAAACATCCGAATTGATAACCTCTTCCTTTTTTGAAGTCGCTTAAAAATAATGAAATAAGGGTGTGTAATAGGAAAGTGATTTGTGATTGAGCTCGTCTGGAGTTTTCTTATTGTTTATGAATTGATTTTCCTCCTTCATACCTACTTCATCAAGCCTATTAATATTCTGTTTACCAATTACTTAAAACTTCAACAATATTATTAAAACTTGCTTGGAACAATAGCGGGTAATACCTTCCATAGCAATACAAAACAAATAGGGCATAAGTGATCTCAAAATTCCATTGTTATACTCGGCCCGAATTCAAACACCTGGCTAAGAAAACAAAAGCCTAGTTAGGCGAAAGTAATTGGAAAGGAAAACCAACCTTGTCTTAGTGAAATAAGGTTGAAATTCGCTTGCGGTCATGTAATGTTTAATTGAAGCAGGTATTGTGAGTTCGAGTCGGTCAACCTGAGAATTTCTCGAAATTCAGTTGAATTACAGTCGATGTAGCTATAACTTTGATTGTACTTCGTACAGTAACATTTGCTTGGGTAAATAACATGAGAGCTATCAGAGCTAGCATAATGCATGGATTGCAGAAATCTATTGCACTGTTCAGCAAAGGTTTCTAATACAAAGGAACAAGTAGGTACTTACCATCAGGCTGACTGATTATGTTATAACCTAAAAACTTTTGGACAATAAATCCGAATGTAGAAATTCAAATTGAGAACGGTCGGCCATCCTAAAACTATTATTATTATTATTTTATTAAATTTGTTTGGAGAATATCACGCGCGGTCGCGCATTTCTCGCGGACCGGACCGTGGCACGTGGTAATGTGAAATCCGCTTTAGCCTGGGGTCGTATTCTCTATGACACAATGAATAAAACCGCGAGAAATGAACGCGAGGTTGGCGTGATTTTAGCTAAGGAATTGACGTGGATTGTTTTAATTTCGTTTAAAAAATCGTTCCAATTTACGTTACGTCTACGTCGCGCGTTCGTGCTAGGCATTTTGTATTCTACATACAAGAGAACGTTATATGAACGTTCCATATTTGAGTTCCCTCATACATACTTGTAGTTAAGTATAGACAATTACGTTGCAACTGTCAGCAACCAGCCAGTGTGTACAGTTAGCAAATAAGATACAGATACAGGCTTCAATTTCAACCAGGCACATGTTGTTGCAGGGTATCCTCGAAACGCACCAAATTTGAAACGCACCAAAAGTAAACCTCGAAAAAAAAAATATTATTTAATCAAAATAAAAAAAAATATAATTTTATCCCACGTAAAAGCTCCTTCACACAGGCGCGACACGACACGAGACACAAAGGCACCACCAGTCACTCAACGAACGGTGCCTTTGTATCGCTCGCGATTATATCGATCGCGTGTCGCGCCTGTTTGTAGGAGCCTTAATTCATCAACGATAAAACATAGAGAAGAGCATGAAGGATGCGTAATAAATGGTATCGATAGTCGATTTATTTGGTGCGTTTCAAAGTTGGTTTCGAGGAATACCCCTATTTTGCGTGTGTTGAGAAAGCAAGTTTTGACATTGAATGCAATTTATATTTTGTGTAGTCAGGGAAAGTAGGTAATTGTTAAGAAAATTGATTACTGTTGGGAATCGAACCCAACACCTTGCGCACTGTTAGAAACCGGTCTAGGTCACTCTTTTTAAAAAAGGAAACACTTTTGGCTGTAAGGAACTAATAGACTTTAATATTAACTTTTACAATGACCTTTATAATAATTACCACGAGTGCAGCACACAAGTGCACGGGATGAAGGATGGAAGACGACTGACTGGATGAGTAGGATGGGTGTATGAGGAGTCGAGGAGTGGTGTGTCAGCACTCTGACGGGAATGCAGCATCAGCTGCCAGGTAAGGCAGAAAGGGTACATTGGGTAAGTATAACAGCACGGTCTGCATGAGCAGGCAGCGTGATCTATGAGCTGAGAACGTCATCAGCAAGCTGAGACGCGTCACGTCGTCGCCGTCACGGCTCAACCCCATGACCACTCGCTTCAACGGACTCCACCGCGACGGAGGACAAACTAACACTACTACAGTACCCGGCGATAAATATTGCACATCGACCTTTGGAAAGAGACAATCGGCTAATTTCGGCTTTGTAGAGCGTTATCTCTGTCGCACGAAATACAAACAGTCCGGTATCTATTATAATTATAGGAGCTGTTAAAACAATTTTATTATAATTTGCTTCTTTTGATAATTATTTTTATTCTTTGTATAAAATACAAAAAAAGGTAAAGGTCGATGTGCAAAATTTATCGCCGGGTACTGTATAACTTAAATTATCAATTGTTTGCCCGGGAAAGTTTATATTGTTAGTAAGAAAGGCATTAAACCACTGCCCCCAAAATACAGTCCACTTTTTCATTGCTTCCCGCGCTAACAAATTCCAACTTAAATATTGTCCATAGGTATAATTATTATTATTCAAATCAGAACTGTCAATCTTTGAAAGTTGTATGAAATGGCTATAATACGGCAAATTGACTTAGGGTGTCAATTATTATGCCTGAACTTAGATGACGGAGAAGGTAAGTGTGTGTCGTTATTATCAGCCATATTTTAACTATTGTGGGCGTACTGTGGGTATGTGTTGGTTATTGCGCAAAAGAAAAACCGTTGGCAGTTCAAATAAGATTATAATTTCACGAACAAGTTAATCACACTAGCAAATTACACACTATAGGTACACGACACAACCAGATACGGAACGCGGGACAGTTTCTGAGCACATGTTGTCCGTACGATGACCAATGTCCAAGTTTGCCGCTGCACCTCGCTGCTCGCTCTCCTTGATCCCCCCACGAACTCAGGCTAGACTCTGTCCAGCGCCACCAGCTGGGGCTGGCGTTCCGAATAGTCAAACGAATGACGTATTTCCTACATACATATTAATCAAACATCCGCAAAAACCTTTGAAGAGTTCCTAAAGGCGTGATGTTATGTTTATGTTAATGTTTCAAGAGTTTTCACAATGTGAAATGTTTATTGTTGCCAGGATATCTGATTTTTTTGTCATATTACATCATAATTTCAGCCGATAGACGTCCACTGCTGGACATAGGCCTCCCCCAAGCACCTCCATTTCGACCGGTTCTGTGATTCGTATCCAACGGGTTCCTGCGGCCTTCACAAGGCCGTCGGACCACATATTACATGGTACAGTACTCGTATAGTGACGATTCTCCATTGAAGCCATTTTGTTTGAGTTAGAATTTATTACATGAACCAATATTGAAGCGTGACAGATAAGATCAATATATTTCTTCTGCTGAATGGGAGAAGAAATTGGTTTTTATTGTATTGAACTGAAGATTGAGTTGCGGCTGTGATGAAAATTAAGATTAAACAATCAAAATGGCCTTTCGAAGATCATGGGAAATTGCTGGATGTCGGAAGCGTAGGACAGGTCGTCGTTGCGATAATTGAGAGAGGCCTTTGGACAAGAGTCAATATGTTGTAGCTGAATGATGGTGATGAATAAGAACTGGCATAATAATATATACGGGAGCATTAGTGGTCGTGGGCAGGCTGGCACTTTTCTTTGTGTAAATAATTTCACCACTACTGCTGTCAAAACGGTACAGGTAAACAGCGTGAGGAAACCAGCACATCCAAAAACTAAAAATTCAAAGACATATTGTAACATCTACCAATCCGCAGTGGGCCCGCGTGGTAGATTACGGCCCACTCCCTCCTTCTCGAAGATAGGAGGCCTGTGAGACACTATAGACTGCTTATGATATGCTGATTTGTCTACAGGTTTAAGTATCTTGGTCATATATTGACTCCCAACCTCAAAGACGATGATGACATTGAACGGGAGCGGAGGGCGTTGTCGGTTAGAGCAAACATGCTGGCACGCAGGTTTGCACGATGCTCACTTCCTGTTAAAATCTTTCGATGTAGATACTGCTTTTTACACGTGCAGCCTGTGGGCTAGATATACGCGAAGATCGTGCAGCGCTCTCCGCGTTCAATAGAACAATGCGTTTAGGATACTGGTGGGGCTGCCTCGTTTCTGTAGTGCGTCAGGGATGTTCGCAGATGCGCATGTAGATTGCTTTTACGCAACAATGCGTAAAAGGTGCGCTTCACTGGTGCGCAGGGTGTGGGGCGTCTCCAACAGTGTCTCAAATGTGGTTGCGAGTCACCTGGACTGTATTTATGTGGGTCACTGTTGTGTCGTCTCGCATGGGATGTCACAACGGTGACCAACCCTTATTTCGTGTGTTTTTGTTTAGTATCTGTGCTTACTAACATAGTCGGAAGTCTTACTAACAATCTTGTTTGAGTCTTGGTCACTCTAATAAAGAAAATTTCTATTCTGTTCTATAACAATATAAGGCTTATATTTTATCACCGTAGAGCAGGGGTGGCCAACTTGGTTAGACGCAAGATCTACTGTTCACTGACGACACTCTGGGCGATCTACCAATTACATACTTCTTGAAATCTTAAATGAAACAGCATAGTTCAGTACACAATTATGTAGTATTTTTTATTTTATTATGAGGGAAATTAAAACTCGTAACCACTCGTAACTCCGCTAGTCTGTCGTCAATTGACTGACGGATTGACAACCGCCCGCGCCCCACTCCAGCGTCCGATACGCTTCCGCACCGAAAACAAAAGAGAGCTAAACTGCATAGAAGAGAGGATAAATAACGTGACGGAACAGCGATTGAAAAATTATACCAAGATGATGCGTGCAGTACTTTATAGTGATTAGGTACGTTGCGCAGTCTGTTCTACGTATTTATATTTTTTTCCTTGCCACGATCGACTGAACTAATAGTCGCGATCGACCAGTCGATCGCGATCGACCGGTTGGCCACCCCTGCCGTAGAGCAATGACCTCTTTCTGCAGAGTGAAGGAAAGAACATTAATCACGGCGTCGCTTGTTCTCTGCGAGTTGACCATTTAAGCCCATTTGAGTCAGCTCATCTTGACATGACATAATATCAAAAACAACCGCCATTATTATAGTGAATAGAGTAAGGGTCTTAGCATGATGTTATTATAAAGCCTTCCAAGGGTCCGCCTAAGCGTGATGCCTTTCTTAAGAAATGGGCTATCAAATGCTAAAAGAATTATCCAAATCCGACTGGACAGAGATTAGCGCGTTCAAAAAAAAACAAACAAACTCTTCAGGTTAATGATTAGTAAGTACAAAAATATAGATTTCTTACTTTATCCATTCTCGTCACTCCACCACATCCATCTCAATAAACACCTACTTAAAATCGTGAAATTTTACACTCAGGAAGAGTCCTGAGTGTAAAATTTCCCGATTTTAAATAAGTCTCTACCTTGTATTATCCGATGCGCCGGTGCCAACAATCATTTGTTAGCACTCGCAGATAAAATGGCGGACCACAAACAGTAAACATCTTTAAAGTAGATTTATCGCACTCATAAAATAGAGAAATAGCAGTAATACTAGCGGCGTCTTTAGTTTTACGGCCGCTTGCGAACGACACGTAACAGATTAAAATTTTTTCCTTGTTTCTTTGGACTAAAAGTAAAATTTTGTTGATTACCTACACTGCCCCCGATAGGAAAAAAGACGTATCTAACAAAAAGTAAAAACGGAGAAATAAATGTTTTAATGAATAAAACGGGAAATCGTATGCTGTCTTTGAGTAAATTAATATTTTACATATTTAAAGTTGAAAATAATACCCTCTAATAATAGGCTTTAACCTGGTTTAATAATAATATGAATTTATTACATTATTATAATAAAAATAATGAAAAAACAGTTTCATCTTATCATAAAAAATTAAGGAAAATATTACATACTTAATTGAATAGACGTAAACGGCTAGATGCGTCCTTTAAATTTCAAACGCTTTTGGCTGTACTTTTTTTCTAAGTATTTAGTTTATCTATCTAATAAATGATTTTAACATAAATGGGCGCATATAGGTATTTCCGCCTTTTTTCTTAAGAATTAGAAAGTATGTAGATAGCCCTTGGCTTAGGTAAAATGTTTATAAAATATTTAATAATCCTTTTATCTAAGGTAAAGGAGGAGGAGGAGGAGGTAGGTATATCAGAAATAGTACAGTAGGTTCGTGGTTATCATATAAGTCATAGCCTAATTTATTATTTGTAAATAAAACACAATTTTTTATTCAACGTAAAGTATTAAGACGATTATGGCAAATGCGCCTATGCTAAAACAATTTTACGAAGTAAATAGGGCGCAAGTGGTCAGATGTGGTCTTTTTTTCTTAATGTGAAAACAGTTTTTTTTTAGCGCGTTAGTCGCAAATACCTATTTGCGTCTTATTAACTTCCTTTTAGAAATAGGGACAAATATGCGCCTTTTATATTACTGAACTAAAAGAAAAACTATAAAGTATAATGACATTATCTACATAAATGCGACTTTTTAATTAAGTTTCATATAAATTCGTCTTTTCATCTTCAATCGGGTGTAAAAAATGAACAGAAGCGCCCTATTTTGTTGTGCTAAAACCACACTGGAGGAAGTTAGAGAAATATAAAAAATACAGGCAGATGCGCGTTTTTTTTCTGATTTCGGCAATATACATAACTCAAATCTGGAAAAACTGTTAGATGCGTCTTTTTTCCTATCGGGGGCAGTTAACAGCAGTCAACAAAATTTTACTTTCAAACTTTGTTATATATGTTAGTTTCGGTAATGTATTACACAGTCACTAGCTTCGGCCCGCGACTTCGTCCGCGTGAAATTTCACCCTCCCTTGAAAAGCCCTTTCTTAGTGGATACCTAAGTACTCTTCACAAAAAACACACCCTCCAAATTT
Source organism: Luperina testacea (assembly GCA_927399505.1). Classification (NCBI taxonomy): domain Eukaryota; kingdom Metazoa; phylum Arthropoda; class Insecta; order Lepidoptera; family Noctuidae; genus Luperina; species Luperina testacea. The sequence continues at coordinate 5,356,523 of OV656779.1, read as the reverse complement.
CATGTCTCTAGGACAAGCGGTTTAGGCTGTGCGTTGATATATCAGTCAGTCAGGACTTTGAATTTTATTTAAATAGATATAAACCTTCTGGAATATTTTGTGTAAATTATGGTGAAAATTGATACAGTGATTTTATTGAATCTCATAATAATCATCTCTTACCGGGTGGTAATTTATTAGGTATTTTCAAAAACTAATGAGAGGTGTCATGGGAAACCTAGTTGGAACGAAGTTCGCGTTTGCACGGTTTTGATACGTACTCGTAAGTGTCACGGAAATGTAACGCTTGTTTCGATCTAGCTCTTATTTGCAGTGTGCATAGAGATGCGATCAAGCAAACTGGCCATGTCCGAGTCGGACTTACACACGAAGGGTTCCGTATCATAAGGCAAAAGCGAAAAAAACACGTTTGTTGTATGGGAGCCCCCTTAAATATTTATTTTATTCAATTTTTAGTACCTACTTGTTGTTAACGCGGCAATAGAAATACATCATCTGTAAAAATTTCAACTGTTTAGCTATCACGGCTCATGAGATACAGCCTGGTGACAGACAGACGGACAGTGGAGTCTTAGTAATAGGGTCCCGTTTTAGCCCTTTGGGTACGGAACCCTAAAAAACATGTTTATCAAGAAAGCCTTGCCTATTCACTGTGATAGATTTATAAAAACGTTTTGCTCAACTATGTATTGTATTTGCACCCAACGAAATTGATAAAATATCAGAGAGGCTGAGAATGACATTGATATTTATTTTCTTGGCCCACACACTTAATCTCACTTATGTCTATCAATCCTTACCTCTTCAGAATAAAGTTTATTATTGCTTGCGATAACTGCAGTTAGTATTGAAGGCCAGCAATTGTGAAGTTCTATTTATATATCGTCTTATTTCTTATATTTTGTAAATATTTGGTCCGATTTAGAAAGGATCTTGTTAAATAAATTGCTTTTTGACTTCATAGAAATGACATGGAAAGAAAGAAAGAAAGAAAATACGCGCGGCGCGCAAGTGGCTTCTAGAAAAGGTGAGAGCTTGAGAGCAATGGCGATGAAATAATTTACACAAAGTAAAGCACCTGTCAGTTTCGAATGTATGTCCCACTAACTCGTAAATCGTGACCGTTAGTACAAGGCCACCACCTGCTCCTATTGATCAAGATTAAATAATTTATAAATATTTTAATAATTGACGTGATTTTGCAACAAATCACTGCAAAAACAGGTTTCAACAAACATACAGACATGTTCAGCAGGTACTCAACTTTGCTCCACCGTAGTCGAGTTCTATCTACTATCATTTCAGCCGAAAATCTTCCACTGCTGGTCATTGGCCTTCCCCAAACATTTTTATAAATTTTCAGTTTTTTTTTACTGCTATGACAGATTTCAACCTTACGAAAAAACAGACAGATATGCTAAAAAGATACTCTTTGCTCCCCCGCAGTCGGGTAAAATGTATTTAATTGCCATTACTCAGAATTCTAAAGTAAGGAGCTTAAATATTCTTGTTCTATCATGACTTTCTACTTCGGAGTAAGTACTATTTCTATGAATAACTAATAAAATCTATCTCAATCGATTTATTAAGTGCAAACTTCGTCAGACTACTCTTGCACTATGTTCGTTCTACTAAAGTTTAGTTGGACGTGAGTTACTAGAATTAATTGAAATGCAATGTTTTTACCCAACTATGGCTTAGAGGAAGAGTTATGAGTTTCACTAGCTGGTGTAAGCATTATTACCAAAGTAATTTGCAGGAAAAAACATATTATGTTTTAGTATAACATCAAGAGATCGACAGCTGTCAGATTGCAACTTATCAAAATGAAGGGAAAAGTTAACAACGAGCGAACGGGTGTTTGACGATTCATTAAGGAAAACGATCGGAGACTTTATATTTTAGTGTTAACGGTGGATGCCAAAGTAAGATGGAATAGAGGATTATAATGGAAAACGAACCATGAGTTCACTCTCACTGGATTGTGAGTTAGTTTGTTTCCTACTACTAATAGTTTTAAAAAGTGTCCCTAATTTGTGCTTTATCAACTTAACCGATTCCAGGGCCTCCATAGGCCTCTCCCAGGCTGCACCACAAAATCCTGTCCTCCGCTCTCCGCATCCAATCTGTCCAAGCCACCTTCATAAGGCCGTCGATCCATCTAGCTGAGGAGCGCCCAATACTACGCTTGCCGATACGCGGTCTCCACTCCAGGACTCGTCTGCTCCACCGGCCATCGGTCCTTCGTCAAACATGACCAGCTTACTGCTACTTCAGTTTGCTAACGCCCATTGTGTCACCCTTTGTACAGTTTATATATTCATGTCTCTAATTTATATGGTGTACATAATAAAGAGTATTATATTCTATTCTATTCTAACAGTGACAGTTTAGTGCTTTGGTATTCATTAATAGAGTTTTCTACGATAAATGATTCTAGACAAATTCTTTGCCATTCGCCCATCTGAACATTTACTAAAGGTACGAGAACTTACCTCTATTTTCCACTTTATCGTATCATATACAATACATACATCGTAGATTCGTATCGCAACCCTACCACGCGAACAATTACTGTTCCGAGATAAAAGATTGGGGTAGGCTACACTGTTGTCGGCTGTTTAGAAACACAATTACATTGTTGATTTTAGTATCATCATCGCATTTTCCCAACTATGTTGGGGTCGGCTTCCAGTCTAATCGGATGCAGCTGAATACCAGTATTTTACATGGAGCGACTGCCTATCTGACCTCCACAACTCAGTTACTGTGTAATACCCCTTGGTAAAACTGGTTGTCAGACTTTCGGGCTTCTGAATACCCATAACGGCTGCTAAAGATCCACGAATGACAGCCGAGACCAACGGCTTAACGTGCTTTCTGAGGCACGGAGGGGACTCGGTATGTAAAGATGGTCACCCATCCACAGACCAACCGCGGCAAGCTTAGCTTAACCTGATCGATTGACCTGTGTGGCTGTTATTAATTAGCCACTGGCCCTACGGCCTTGTTGATTTTAATACATAAGTTGGAATTTAAGACAAATACAGTCTAGTCGTTATCCAAGTCAATATGTATTTGCATGTGGGTTTGCTGGTATGTATATTGTTTGTTAAAGCTAATATTGAAAGTTTTCTTTTTGTTCTTTGCTTAACAAATATTTCAGGTCGATTTTTTCATTCTTTGTTTTGTAAGGCGTTGTTATTATCATTTTATTGTTCGATAGTATTATAGTACCTTTTTAAAAAATATCGATAATATTCCATTGCATTCAACTATCTATTTTGGGCACTTATCCCATTAAAGGCTCTTACAAACAGGCACGACGCGCGACGCGCGACGCGAATCGCGTGTTACAAAATGGCACCGCAAGTCGCGCAACGAGCGGTGCCTTTGTGTCGCGCGCGATTTTATCGCGTGTCGTGCCTGTTTGCAAGGGCCTTTAAACTGTTTCCACAAATAAACTATTAAACTTATCCGTGGTTTGGTGTAACTTAACTTGCTACCTACAACAACTACCGGGGTATCCGTCAACGACGAGAAAACCTCAACACCTTACTTGATTATAATATTCCTTCATTTTACGTAGGTACCTATAGTATTAACAAAACCTTTATAGTAGAATAGGTGACCCGACAGACTTGATTCGAAAGAACGTGGCGCCAACAATTATCATAATAACGTTATTGTTGTTTTCCTTGGGAACAGCACTTTTTCGGGATGGAAGGTACCTCTATGTCCGATTCTGTACACCTGACAAAGTACCTATATGCAAAATTTCAGGATGGTCGGTCAGTGGTATAGGCGTGAAAAGGTAACAAACAAACTTACTTCCGTATTTATAATATTAGTTATGATTTACAGGGCTTATTTAATAATAAACACAATTATTTTTATAGAGAACGTAATGATCTAACTGTTATGTAAAACACATCATAATTCTAATAGGAGATAACAAAATCAAAACTGTGGTCTTGAAACTAGAAACATCGCTATACCAGTTTTAACGAAACCCTACATATTTTACATACACATCTTTTTTACTTCGCTATACGAAAAAATATTAAAATAAAATAAATCCTTACTTTCGCATAGTGACTGTACTACTCTATTAGCCTTGTGTGGGATCACACGTCTCACGTAATATTAGTAAACACACCTTGCAATATATAAATAAAAGGATTAATAAACGTATTATTGAAATCCTTAGAACGGTCTTTCCTTTGGTGTTCAACCATTAACCCCAACATGTATATTCGTAAACATTTATCCCCTACATTTCTAAATCCTACCATACAATTACCACGGATGTCGATTGTCCCATCCACCCTGCTCTAATTACGCCACTATAGAGATCTCTGTCCGACAATTCAGGTCACTGCTAATGAGATTCTGAACTTGTCACGGAACCCTTTCATCGGTTGCATTACAAATAACGATGTGAAATGGGGAGGGGATTTTCTAATGAACTTTGCGATATCTAGCTATTAAAGATATTGTAATTAAAATAAATAATATAATATTCAATATTTAATTGACCATCTAATGATGTGCATTTTTTTTTAAATTAATGTGACCCGTCGCAGGAGGACCAAGGGTGCCTAGATACGGGGTCGTCTGGCGCCCATGTGCTGGTTTGGTCCCGGGGTCCCGGGTTTGGGGTGGTCACGGCGTGCTGTGTGTGTGTGTTCTGGTGTGCCGGTGATGGGGAATACTCCCCAGAGGAGGGTCCGGTGACGGACAGTCGCGGCGGGTTCACGGATGAGTGCTAACACATGCCCGTGTTCCCGTCGTAAGCGGCACAGGAGGACACTGTGGAGTTTTAGTGGGTTAGAGTCCCACATAACTGCACTATCTCCCCGTGGTTGTGCAGAATGCATGAGCAATCTCCACGTTAGCACTCATCCGTGAACCCGCAGCTCTCTCTCTTGCCCTTATCCTGATTTATTGGTCGATACAACATGGCTTGTTCTTCCATACTTCACTATTAGCCGTCAACTGGGTAGTCACCCTTTTCTAGTCATATCATCTAAGTTAAGATATCCTATATTTTGAATGCTTTCAAACATCTCATGTTTCACATTCTAAGGTAGTCATGTTCCCGATTTTGCGTATTCAGCATATACCTGCATGCTTGTAAGTACTAGGTAGTGCACTTACTACGGAGCGCTAGGAGTTTTAGTCAAAACACACGATTAGAATATCAAATCCTTCAACATTTTGTTCTGCTTACGTTCGTACTGCAGCTTACATAAATAAGCATACGTGCGTCTTTTTCACAACGAGGGTTATCTAAAAAAACACTTAAATATTTTTATTTGGCAAACCAATCTTAGGATTTACCGATAAATCTTAAGATCAGCAAGTCTCACTGGTAAAAGTTCTAATTTTTCTATAATAATCATCAATTTTTGACTTTAACCCGGCATTCAGTCGGTAAGTCTTAGGTTTTACCACAGATACCGGTAAATGATAGTTTTCAGAGTAAAACAATGCAGTTAATTCAGAAACTATTTATTCAACATTACTATCATTATTATTGTTATAAGTCAAGTCTTAAAACATTTTTGACATGCTTTAGAAAAATAAAACGCAGAAAAAATAACACAAATCAGAAACAAAACAATCTTTTGATATACAATTAGGTTCACATGAAGAAGTGAAGTGAAGTTCACTTTTTTTTTTTTTTTTTTGTGGATGGGAAATCATCAAATGACTCCTCCCGCTCTGGGTGGAGCGGAAGGGAGTGTCAGACTCTTACTGACTAAAACCCACCCGTGTTCCTTCCTTAGCCCTTTATGTTCCGAGCCAGCGGTAACCCTTTCGGACAATCCCGCTGAAAGTGAAGTTCACTTCACTTCTTCATGTGACCCTAATTGATTGCTCTCGAGTGTATTTTTTATGTACCTATTTGAAATAAATGCTTTGACTTTGCTTTGACTTTGACTTTATTTCAATCTTTGATTTCGGACATTTACCAGTGTCTGCGGTAAAACCTAGGATTTACCGACTGAATGTAAAAGTTTGAAATTAAAGATTACTAAGTATAGAATAATTCGGACTTTTACCGGTGAGACTTGGTAAATCTTAGGATTTACCTACCGCAGTTCGGGCTTTTACAGTAACATATATACACTAAATGTACACAAAGAATAAACAAACAAAAACAAAGAGAAAACGTGAGACTGAGTGTATCATTTGAATATAACTTAGGTACGTTGTAAATTTGTTAAGAAATTAATCTCACTGGCTTTACATATTTTAAAAGTTATTTCTTTTCTCTCTCAGAATTTATTACATTTTTAAAGACATCCAATAGATAATTATTATTTTATTTACGTGGCACCATAATTTTTATGCAAATAAATAAATCCCGGTCGCATTTGACCGCGTATTCAATTCCATGTATTTATGCAAGCTTAAATCCTAGTTGCATAAATATTTGCTTTGTAGTGAATATGCAGATGTTTTAAGCTTCCTACATAAATGGCTGCTGTGACCAGAGTCTGCAAATGTAGGTAGGGGCTTATGCGATGAATTTTATTATTAATTCTATTGTGGAAAGTAGAATTGGCTTGCTTTATAAACATACATATATATATACAGGATGTCCCAGAAGTCGACGTCAAGCCGGAATCGGGTGATAGGGCTCCCACACACATGCCTGTAACTTGCACAAAATTATGGAAGTAGCTGGCATACCAGTATGGTATTCACCAATCAGAAGTTGTTATGGCACACGGCATGCAAGCTGATTGGTGAATACCAGAATGACATGCAAGCTACTTGCATACTTTTGTGCCAGTTACTGGCATGTGTATCCTTAGCTATAGGCCAAGTAATAATAGATACCAACGTCTTTTTTACAGTTAAACTATTTACAATCGTTTTTATTGTATCGGGAGTCGGTCAGTCAGAAATAAAACAACTAGTAACGGCAAGTGGGAAAGTGGAACTACAGATGAATATCTCGAAAACCAAACCGATGACCAACCACATAGAAACACCCATCAAAGTCAATAATGCTATAATTGAATATGTAAAAGAATACGTTTAACTAGGTCAAATCATTTCCCCCGCACAACTCACATCTAAAGAAATAAAAAATAGGATAACCACATAGTGGAAAAGATACTGGTCGCTAAAAGAAATCACAAAAACCCATCAATATCACTCAAACCAAAAAGTCACATATTTAATTCCTGCATTCTTCCTAGTATGACCTACGGTTGCCAAACGTGGCCCCTAGCAAAAGAAAACATAAAAAGATTGAAAACATGTCAACACAACATGGAACGCTAAATACAAAGAAAAAAAAACAAAGACAGAAAAAAAAGGGAAAGAAAATTAGGAAAGAAAATAGTAATAGTAATAGGGAATAGTAGTAGTAGTAGTGAATAGTAATAGTGAAATTAAATCTAAGTGTTATAAGAAGGAAAACAAACGTAGCAGACGTAACTTACACAATTAAAAAACTAAAGTGGAAGTGGGCAGGTCATGTCATCAGGGGTAAAAACGAAAGATGGGCCAGAGATATGACAAAATGGTATCCCAGAGAAGGAAAGAGGAAAAGAGGAAGACCATTTCAAAGATGGGAAGTCGTCCTGAAAACTACTGCGAGATGGAACATGGAGGAGAACAACTCACGAAAAATATATTGTTAAACTAATTTGTCTATACTATAAAATCTATTTGAATTTGAATTGAATTCGAATGTTTGCTTACATCATCATGCGTCTGAAGATTATGTCACAATATGCGACGTCATAGGAAAGATTAACGAGCAACTACATTCAATGAAAATAATGAAATAGATGTGTCACTGAGTTAACCTCCATGAACTTATAACATACGGTTTGAATTCAGTAATTTCTAAATAATTATTACAAATCACTTGTACAGAAATAAATACAAAAAAATACTTGATTTATTACATTAAGAATATAAGGAGGTAGATGATAAAAGTTTTGTATTGTCTAGTGTGCGGTGAGAAAGTACTCGCAGTACAAACACAAATTAAGTAATATTGCCTGATTACCAAAGAGCAGCAAATAGAAGCAACCATTTTGTTTCTATGAAATGCAGTAGTACCACTCTGCGTACAATATCAGACAAATTGCGTGCTATTGTACTGAAAAATCACAAATATTACGTGCCAAGTTTAGCTAGTGTGTGATGAGCATTTAATGAGCAATTTCTGGGAATCTCTAAACAAACAAAATAACATTAATTCGTTAATTGCTGAACAAATGCAACATGTATTTACATTTGTAAATGCCTTCAATCCACCATTAGATTTGAAAATATAGATGAAATGGTTGAAGTGATTTTCCAATATTGGATGGGATTAAGTAAAGAAAAGTTCAATAATTTAGTTGAAGACACACCACAAATTGCCTAAATAAAAAGAGAAAAGCAAGGCCTAGCAGCATTTCTGTTAAAATTCAGGACAGGCGATTCAGACGAAAGAATTTTATCACTAGTACAAGTACCTCGAAGAACCTTACCTTAATGGGCAAAATAAGGGCAATACTAATAGAATATTTTGTACCAACATTTCTGGGATGAGAAGTAGCCTATGTGTTAAATCCAGGGTGTCAGCTACCTCCATTCAAAATTTTATCAAAATTGGACCTGCCGTTTGAGCGTGAAGAAGTAACAAACACATAAACACACTCACAAACTTTCCTCTTTATAATATCAGTGTGATTTTCAAAGTGATGATGTATTCATTCTGGACAAAGGTTTTAGGGATAGTTTGTTAGAAGGATGTGGATATAAAACATATATATGCAATGCGACTTGCATTCGGTGTGCAGATACAGAGAATTAAAAAAAAAATCTGTTCAAATTGGTCGCCAAAATACGATCTGGAGAACTATACTACTCATGTGGCTTCTCGACCAGCTTCCTCTCACAAAGCAACTTGTTTACCAGCACTCAGTACATAATATACTACGTTACGTTAATGCACATAACATATTATGTTATTTTAATGTACTACACACCAACCTCTAAACCTAACTTCACGGAATTTAGTCGTACCTTTTAGCATATTAAAGTTACGAAAACAAACGTACCAAAGTTTAACAGCTTATAAATATTTGTGAGTTGGTACAAACAGGGTGTTATTTTAAAGGCTCCTTCATTGCCGGGTCAGCGGGATTCTGCCGGGTCAGTGGGATCTGCCGGGTCTGCGGGATTTGCCGGGTCAGCGGGATTGGCCGAAAGGGTTACCGTTGCTCCGGAACAAAAAGGGCTAAGGAAGGAACACGGGTAGATTTTAGTCAGTAAGAGTCTGACACTCCCTTCCGCTCCACCCAGAGCGGGAAGGGTCATTTGATGATTTCCCATCCTGAAAAAAAAAAGGCTCCTTCAAACAGGCGCGACACGCGACACAAAGGCACCGCAAGTCGCGCAACGAGCGGTGTCTTTGTGTCGCGCGCGATTATATCGCATGTCGCGCCTGTTTGTAGAAGCCTTAAACCATCCGACAGAGTCTGGCACACTCCATTCTAGTTTCTAGTTAAAGTTTTAAATAATTCCAGTGAAATGGTGAAGGGAATATGAATATGGAAATCTCCGTATTTACATTCTGAAATATTTTGTTGCACTGCACGTTGGAGGCTTGATTTTGTCTCTCTTTGGAATGGCCTTTTTAATTTGTAGTGGATTACTTTAAACGAGGGGCTTGTAGCTCTAGGTGTGGTAACAGTCGCTCGGGTCGATCGATCAGGTTAAGCTACGCTTGCCGTGATTGGTCCATGGATGGGTGACCATCTTAACAGACCAAGACCCCTCGCCTCGGAAGGCACGTTGAGCCGTTGGTCCCGGCTGTCATTCGTGAATCTTTAACAGTCGTTACGGGTCGTCAGAATCCCGAAAGTCTGACAACCAGTCTTACCAGGGGTATAACTCAGTAACTGGGTTGTGAAGGTCACATAGGCAGACACTCCACTTAGAATACTGGTATCCAGCTGCATCCGGTTAGCCTGGAAGCCGATCCCAACATGCAACATACATTGAGCGACTGCATAATTATCTTACTTCCACAACCCAGTTACTGATCAAGGAAACTTGATGAAAAAAAAAAAAAGGATCCACGAATGACAGCCGGGACCAAGGACTTCACGTACTTTCATAGTCACGGAGGGGTCTTGGTATTTAAAGATGGTCACCCATCCACGGACCAACCGCGGCAAGCGTAGCTTAACCTGATCGATCGACCCGTGCGGCTGTTATAACTTATCCACAAGCCCTTCTTTCCATTCTAAACAGTATTATTCGATTCTAATAATAAACCATACTCAATAGAGAAAGGTCACCCAATATGAAGTCCATTGTTATCCGAAGTTATTACTCCTTATGTCAGCGTAATTCATAAAGTTATTATTGGCACACTATTGTGTGCCAATAAGATCTTATGTGTGTAGTCAATAGCTTTGTCCACCTACGCTTAGGGATGCGGTGTCGAATCAAAAGTATCGATATATTTCTTCTTATTATGCATCTTTAATAGTGGTGACATAACAGTGGTATGTGGTGATAAGAACAATTGTGGCCCAGTGGTAACGGCCCCGACTTACAAGTTAAAGGTCGTGAGTTCGAACTTTCATCACCATTGTTCTTAAAACGGTGAAGGAAAACATCGTGAAGAAACCGGCATGTCCTACAACCAAAAATTCGAAGACATGCGACATCTAGCAACCCGCAATGAGCCAGTATGGTATATTATATAGCCCTCTCCCTCTCTAAGAGAGGAGGCCTGTGTTCCAGCAGTAGGAACCTTTTAGACTGATTATGCAAGCATCTTTACCAGAATCTGTAGGTAGTACTGGTACAGATATTCTATTTCACGAAGTCCGTTCGGCTTTGATTGTAGTAGTGACGTATCCCGACAAGCGCGCTCCCACAGCGGCTGCCCCTTGCTGCCGTCGCATGAGGCTATTTCCGCGAATGTGTACCGTTTTACTTCACCCATTGTTGAGTCTCTGTTGATCACAATGTGTATGTGCACGCTTGACAACATTCATAGCCAAACGGACTTCGTGACATAGAACATATGTAACGGACCCAGATAACTTGTTACACATAACTAAAAGCTCGATAAAAACCTGTTATTTGAATTCTTTTTAGGGTTCCGTAGTCAACTAGGAACCCTTATAGTTTCGACATGTCTGTCTGTCCGTCTGTCCGTCCTCGCTTAATCTCTGTGACCGTTAGCACTAGAAAGCTAAAATTTAGTACCAATATGTATATTAATCACGCCGACAAAGTGGTAAAATAAAAATTGGAAAAAAATGTTTTATTAGGGTAGCCCCCCTATATGTAAAGTGGGAAGTGTTTTTTTTTTTTAATTTCAACCCTAACGTGTGATATATTGTTGGAAAGGTATTTAAAAATGAATAGAGGTTTACTAAAATCATTTTTTGATAATGTCAATCATTTCGGAAATAATCGCTCCAAAAGTAAAAAACAATGTGTCCCCCCCCTCTAACTTTTGAACCATAAGTTTAGAAAATATGAAAAAAATCTGAAAAGTAGAACTTTATAAGGACTTTCTAGGAAAATTATTTTGAACTTGATGGAAACAACAGTTTGTACAAAAAAGACAAAAATTCTACAAAATAATTTCTGGACTAAGTTTGTAGTATAATCGTATATGCAAGCATTTTTTTTAACTTCGTTTACTCATTTTATTATCCTGAACGTATCTTTTTTCAAACAAAAACAAAAAAAGAATTATTAAAATCGAATCCCAATATTTTAAGATCTATGATCGACTACGATTATTACGCGAACATAATGGATACCCACTTTTAAACTCATAAGTGGGAACACTTATTGTGACGGACGGGAAACTACGGAACCCTACACTGAGCGTGGCCCGACACGCTCTTGGCCGGTTTTTTTTATGATGCGGTAATCACTTCCTGACTAATAAATAAGGTGCTCAAGAATTGCTCGAAATCAAGAAAAATGAACCGAAGATCGATATTACTCAAATATCGACACTACGGAAATCCCTAACCAAGCCTAATTTAGCTTTCGCTATGACTCTGTCATTGAGAACAACAGTCGTCAAAAGGCCGTGTGTGTTTGATCTTTTTGAACGGCGATAAGTACATACATAGTTCTACATACACGTACTAATAATAATAAAAAAGGACATCGTGCCCAAAAATTAAGAAGTTTAAAGCCAGAAGAAAAAAGTAGCGTTTTCTTATGAAAAATAACATCTTTTCCATTCATTTCATCATTAGCCGTTTGTCTCTTTCCAAAGGTCGATGTGCAATATTTATCGCCGGGTGCTGTAAGTAGCATGTGCGACTGCTGAGCATGGGGTCCTGGGTTCCATTCCCGGGTCGAGCAAAGTGTTACTGGGTTTTCCATTGTGGAATTTCTTAGTAACAGCCCAGAGTTTTAAATTTGCTGTGTGATACCCTCGTGCCTCATCAAATTTCGAACACGCCTTTTATAAGATATTCAACCCCTTCTGGTTGCCTCAAAACCCACGCCAAAGTAGTTTACAAAATTCTGGGCCGTTGATTAACCCTTCACAAAACCTATCCTAACTCCACCTTCGTATATTATAAAACACTTTTTACCCCAGCGGCATCAGCAGGCTCTAATGAATTAAGTTTGAGCTTGCCTCCAAAACTTTGGCGCATAAAACTGGTAGGGGTAAAAATTTTAACACATTTTAAGTAGTCTGTTGACAATTTAACGCGTTAGTTTTCTCCCAAGTGGGTTTTTGGGGATGAAACCATTTTGACTTTGGAACAATGTAAATTAGCCTACAAAAGTGGTTTGTTAGTCTACTAACTAACTAACCAGTGGTGTCTAGATTCGAGGCAATATAGATTCGGACATCATCATCTTCTCGACGATTGTTCTTCTGAAGAAGCAACGGTCTCGAGGTGTTAAGAATAGTCATCAACGTCATCAGTGAAATGAAATGAAATAAAATGAAAAAAAAAAAGAAATGAAATTGTTTGTTCTGTAAATAGGATATCGTAATCACTTTTATAAAAATAGGCTATGTATGTAGATGAGGTGTTTTCGGCGTTTCCTATCTGACTACTCTGAGAAGAAAAACCGAAACTAACTCAAAGGTCACATTCTCTTTTAAAATGCAGACATAATCTTGGGCAGATCATGTGAATACCATGTAGATTGATATGAGTCGTACGATCGATTCGAAACGATCGATTGATGTGAGATGGTATTAGAGTCTTTTTATTAAATCTGAGATTGAACTAAAACAAGTGCCATCAACTGTATCAGACTGCTTGAAAAATGAGCTTGTTTTAAACTTTTAGCTGTGGTGTTTTTGTTTTTATTGACGTGACAACGTCTAATAAATCGATGAAGCCGGCTGCACTCACGAAAAAACATGACTCATGTAGCGTTACCTCACGGCCTTGCTCTGTAGCGTTCCATGGCGGCTTGAAGTGCAAGCGAATATTAACAAATGCAATGCAACTATTCCATCAGTATTTTCTTATAACGTTGTCACGTTCAACTATCGTCAGTAAACAGACTTTACAGACAACCGATTTTTTTATATCTAATTCGTAAAGCTGCGGGACGAAGAAAAGCGTTTTCGTTATATTTATAACGAACGTCATGAAAATCTGTCATTTTCTCATTACGTTTACTCTGTACTTAGACAAAACGGCTGCATGTAGCGGTTCATTGCTGTTCATGGAAACCGTAGCATATAGGCATTACTGATATGCTTTCCTTGTAGATCTTACGAGCTATTTACATTATGCATTCACTGCTAATCAGTGAATTTATGTTCGCATAACTCGTCAAAATGTAGGGAACAGCTGATTGTTTTTTAGGGTTTCATGTTTGGTCCCGTAGTAAAACTTGTTCATAATAGTAAGTTCAATCCATTAATTACCGGGCACCCTGAATGGCCGGGATGCAGCAGAATACCAGCGTCAGGTATTGTACCTGGCATATGCTGAGCTGGACTCCCATTTGGTGTAACCATGAGACACACACCGCCCAGTAGTATCGACCGTTATAGATTTTTATGAGCTAGGTGTCTATGGTTCAATTTATTTTTTTAATTTTTGTTATTTTTTTTTTTACCTTTTTTGATGTTTTTAATAGGTACCTGTATTGTGTCTTATGTTGCACTGAATAAACGTTTTATCTATCTATCTATCTATCTGTATAATAGAAAGAGAGAAAGTTGCATAGGGAGGACATAACATTTCCATATGTGACGATTTCTACCAGTCAACTCCTACCGCAAGCTCCGTTTGGTAACATCGTTCCAAAACGCATCAAATATTGAGGACCGAAAATAATATCAATTTCAATATATATATACATAGTTGATACATAAAGACAGTGATCGCGAAAATCGTGAAACTTCAAACAATTTAGTATAAAGAGTCTAACTAAGAACCCTTCGTTAACTCGTGTTTTTTTCTTGTTTCATAAAATTTTAATTTAGCTTTGTCATTCTCTGAAGAATGGGTGAAAGTTTTCCGTAATTAAAGGCTTGCTTGTTTTTAAGATTTTTTGTTACAAAGTTGTACTAAATTATGTGGACAGGGCCCTTTACCGCCTCTAAACGAAAGGCTTTAACCATGGAAATTACAAGGTTTTTTATTATTATTTAGGGCAGAAATAAACTTGGTTATTTTGTCACGTTTATGAAGTAAACGGTTTCTGTTTTCTGTTGCTGAGCAATGAGCAATGAGAGATAGGTCAAGAAGACAGTTCTGAGTATGAATGTGTATAACTTTATGAGAGTAGAGAATGATCAAATCAATAAATTTTCTAGATGAAAATATGTGTGCTCAATATATTGTGCTCACATATTTATGTGTGCACATATTGAGCAAATTTTCATATCATATTACTGACATGCACAAACGTGCATGTCAGTAATGGGTGCACTCAATACTAAGATGACAGCAGCCTGATAGAGATGTAATAAATAAGAACAAGTGCTACCACCGCGATCCCAAACGAATTGGAATAGGCACTGAAGTTTGAGTCTTTATCACGAAGCGACGTTCTAATAGCCACTACCTACTCACCGAATAAATAATAATTGTAAAAGAATTTCATTGGGTTTTCCTGTAAGGTTAGATGAAATAAATAACTAAAATAAATAAATATTTACTAAATTAACGTATTCAACTATTATAAGATGATAATATTTAGGTACATAATCTATGCTAATATTAAAAAAAAAAATATGAAAAAATAAGCAAAATAATCACAGGGCATCAAAAAATTCGTCTGCATCGCTGTCAACTGGAACAGTGCCCAAAAGGCTGGTAGCATTTCCGCGTTGTATGGCAATGCTGATTCTTTGGCCAAGAAATAGGCCAGCCCTCTGGTCACGTCAAGAGTCTACTAACCGCTAGGCGATATCTCGAAAACCTATTAAAAATATATTTTATTTATAAATAAAATAAACAAAATAAATAAATAATATTGCCAAGTACCTAAGATAGTCGGTTGAGGACACTGAACGAGACACAATATAAGTTTTATTGTTATTACGTCTGGGGCCGTTATCTGCCAAGTGATAAAAGAAACCTAAACATAGATGGTGAATCAGGCCGTCATATTAATAGACACACTTCTTCATAAACCAATCGACGACGTTATATTTTCAGATTACGTGACATCGCAAATAAATAATTATAATAATATACTTAATAAAATTTGATTACAAATTGTCAACACACTAAACAAAAAAGACGCTGACCTTTTGAATAAAACCGTTAACTCGTAAGGAGCAGGATAGATCGTAGAAAGTCAACGAGGATATTGCGAACATTCGTGATCGTGACGTTTGAATGAAAGGCAGGAATGAAACGGACAGTGCAGTTAAACAGACTCCCATTAAAGATGCCACGCCTTTCGGATGTGGTACAAGGCGTAAAGGAGATGGTCTAAATATGAAAATTAAAAAATATATATATATAAAGGAACTAGGTACTAGTACTTTTTAGGTAGGTAAGCAAAATCAACATAGTGCAGACGCCAGCACATCAAGCTACCCGAAACTGTCAAATTTTCCTAATCAAGTTTGAACCTTATGCTTTAGCGATAAAGTTGAAAATCTATTAAATAAATTTGACAGATTGTAATACATAGCACTGCAAATCGTTGCTTTTTTAGGAAATGACCAATTGGACCCTGCAGTCTTTAGCTTCAGATGTCTCATAAGTGCCCAGCATGTAGGTTTATGGGAAATCAAATGGGAATGGTTATTTTTTACAGGTGTGGGTAAGATGTAGCTTGGTACCTACCTGATAAATGTGTCAGTTTCTTGTACAGACTACAGCCCATCAAGCTACTACAATCTGTCAAATTTCATTAATAGATTTTCAACTTTATCGCTAAATCATAAGGTTCAATGTTGATTGGGAAAATTTACAGTTTCGGGTAACTTGATGTGCTGGCGTCTGTACCTACCGTGCATTCGCGGTTTATTTACCAAAAATGTAAACAATTATTAATTAATGGGAAAATAACTTTAATTCACTACACAATAAAGTTCAGTTTTACGCTACAGCTTCAAACATTTTTATAACTTTGTCAATAGTGATAGTCACTGTGAAATAACTTAATTATCATTTAAATAAAGTTGATATTTGTTTAACTTGAAATAGGGTAGAGGTGTCAGCACTGCGCACTTTTAGTTTAGACGGCATATGAGGGGACATCATAACAAAAATCTGGACGTAGTTGAATCTGCTAATACAACCAGACTTATATTATACAGGTTGACAGGGAATATCGACGCACAACCTATTAACATGGAATCAGTAGGTAGTAACATGATAATGATTGTGAACCCCCTTGGGTTGAAATTTGTCATCGGTTTTTTTTCTTAAATTTCCTCTGCCGTACATTTTGACCGCGTTCTTGCACTTTTCTATGTAACAGCTGAATTTTTTTTGGGTGCTAATTAAACAGGCTTCTTTTTAATAGCATTATTCGCCTCTAAAAATTTATGTTGCCTTCTAAATTACAAAGTCAGCCACAATTAATGAGCATCTAAATAATACTATCTTAGCCACTAGTTATCTTCTATGTAAGCCAATCTAAATTCAACTCAGTATGATGGTTATTTTTTAGCTTCTAAATTTGTAACATGCATTCTAACAGTAAACTTCTAAAATAGTAATATATGACATCACAAAATATGTTTATTTAGCTTCTAATTTTTTAACTCGGTACGTTTAAAATGTAACTCATCCCACATTCATTGATCGTCCAAATTTTGCTAAAAATGTCATCAATAATAGTATATTGGCCATTAATATTGGGTAAGTAATAGATGATATAACAATAAAATCTCTAATATTAACAACATATAACAACGGAACCTATAATTGTATTTAATATAGCGATTAGTTAATATAATGAACGATTGATATAATTTTAAAATAACTAATTTTTACATTACATATAACATCGTTTGACATAACATACATTAAATACAAAATCGTTTGACATACCACTCAAAAGATATAAAACTTATGTAATATATGATGAAAACGCCTACTTTAAAACTTAAAAAAACTTTGTTTTATTCTTTGTAAGTTCTATCGTAGTTATAGGTAATAGTAACCTAAGTAGATATTAAACATTACTAGTAACTGATTACCACCTGCGCTAAGATAGGTCGACGGAGCCCCGCTTCGTGGGGCTCCTACTTCTGGGTGGTTTAAAAAAAAATAACTACGAAGGCCATCGAGATATAAGACGAAGGCTAAGGCGGGAGCTCCGCTACGCTTCGCTCCCACCTTAGCCTTCTAACCTAACCTATCCGAGTCGGGGTACTCTGAGTCGGGGTGTTAACCATAATGACGTTTTTTATATATATTAAACGTTAGACCTAATGATTTTCGATACGAACGCACGAACGACAATAACAATTACACGTGATCAACTCAACTCGTCGTTACATGAATCAAATGACGCTCTCAGATGGTGCAAATGGCCGGTTGCGTACTCGCGCCAAATCATGCAGTGGCTATTTTCACGATAAAAGAATATGATGTATTATTTTACATGATAAGTTATAATAAATGATGCTGTCTGTAGAAACTTGAATTATATATTTTTGAGGACATTGTGTTGAAGCTGTACAACGTAAAATGGTGACGAGATGTAAAATCCGTGGCCAAATTAGTAAATAAGGTGGCAATGTATAAATAAGAAGGACAAGTCACAATAATTGATGATCGTTACTTGACGCTTTCTATAGAATATTTAGTTGGCCTTGTAAAAAAGACGAATTAGTTTATTAGAAGCCATGTCATTTTCCCGTTGCTTAGTTATAAAATTAGAAGTTTAATCACGTGGCCAATAAATAATTTTGCGGCTTGACTTATAATATCCCATTTTTTTTGATAACCGACGTAAAATACCTCCTCTGTTGTTGAAGGGATTGAATGTATATAAAAAATGTGTGGAATAATCTGTTTCTGAAATCTGATGGCATTATTCTAATTCAATCATGAACGCATTTAAATGTTCAAAGTATTACTCTCGCCTGAATTCTTAGACCATTCACCAGTAAGTAATAATTCAATGTCAGCTCCAAAGATATTTCGCCAATTTCGACTTCTTAAGATTTGGAAATTCTCATTATATAATTCTTTTGTTTCCAGTTTATTCAGACGCGTTGAAGTTTGATAACCAGACGGCATACATTAGTTACATTCCCAATATCAGTGGCTGGAAAAATGAAGTTCTTTCTTGAAAAATTCCAAGAATTTACGCATTTTGTACTAGACTTCGTTACTGAAGTAGAAGACTTTCAAAAGTTTCGTGAAAGGTGTGTGTGTGTAGTGAAAGAAATAGGCAGTCTGTTAGATTCGTCAGATACTAACAATCCGGATGGCTAAATCTTTTCACTCTAAAGATCATAGCACACATATCAACTCGGAAAGGGATCGTCACCGTATCGCCTTTCGCCTCGGCGTCAAACAGGCGTCAACCTAACGTAAGCACGTAACCAAAGCGGATCAGAAGCTTCGATACGTCGACTCGGCTACGGCTAGGCGACGCCGCGCTTACGGCTGGCCGACCGCTGGTTGATGGTGCTGCAGGCAGGCCGCGGGAGGGGTAAGAGGGACAAGGGTAGACGATCCATAAGCGCGGGAACTGCAAGTTGACCAGGCACCGCACCACGGTTCGTGAGCTTCTTCCGAGGTGAGGCGATTACGTTACGATTCCGATTAGTGTGCGTTGCAATGGGGACTATTGAGTTTCATACAAAGAATACTGAATGGCTCGA
The DNA here is from genome assembly GCA_927399505.1 of Luperina testacea. Lineage (NCBI taxonomy): Eukaryota > Metazoa > Arthropoda > Insecta > Lepidoptera > Noctuidae > Luperina > Luperina testacea. The sequence continues at coordinate 5,337,226 of OV656779.1, read as the reverse complement.
GTTAATACGGTGGCGATCCCTTTCCGAGTTGATATGTGTGTTATGAATGACCTTTAGTGTGACACACGAGCGATACGCGTCAACGACGAAGGCAACAGTGCAGCTGTCGACGCGTCGCTGCAGTTGTCTCTGTCGTTAACAATGTGCTGCTGGTGTAAATGAGCACTTAGACCGTTCGTCCACGATGCTACTCAAAAGTAATCAGTGGCGGTCCGTACACGACGCACGCCTTTGCTAACGCCAGTGCTAACGCGTTATTAATTAGTTTGTAATTGGTTCCGTTGGGTACGGACCATCTTTGAAAAACTAGTGCTGTCACATTCTGGCTACTCATTGAGTTTGTAACACGTTACTTTTGAGAAAAGGCCCCTACAAACAGGCGCGCCACGCGATATAATCGCGCGCGACACAAAGGCACCGCTCGTTACGCGACTTGCGGTACAATTGTGACGCGCGCGATTTTATCGCGTGTCGCGCCTGTTTGAAGGAGCCTTAAATCGTTTTGGACGACGAGCCTAACAGTTCAGAAGTGATACCTCATTAACGTCACTTGTGCTAGCTCTTGTAATATTTACACATTGATTATTATGAAAAAAATACTTATCACTCAAATTCAATGTTTACAATGTTTAATCTCAGTAAAATGTAGATAAAAGTTATGTATTGATGACGAATTCGGCGATAACTTATCACTATCTGGTTTGTTACAATAAACAAAAATATGCAGAAAATCCACTCAATCATATCGATGAGATCGATCACGGCACGAAAATTATCTAAGCACAGTCAGGGGTAATTTTTTTTAATTGAGATGCTCCGTCAACAAATGTTAAATTTCACACAACTGTCAAAGAATGACAGCTGTAATTCTAATGTACAGACGACAGCACATCAAGCTACCCGAAACTGTCAAATTTTCCCATACACAAAGAAAAATAATAGTATAATTGAGACAAAATGTGATAAAATACTATACAGGAATATAAAAAGGAAATAGACATGCTATGAGAATATCATCTTCAATAAACGTTTTACGTTTATTATGTAGTGGCAACATTTCGGAACGTCATATTTAGACCGCTACATATTTGTAATCTGTGGTCATATTTGACGTGCACCCAACATGCACCAACTAAAGAAATTATGATGTAAGAAATTTTATAAGAATAAAAAGGATAACAAGAAAAAGAAATCCCTGTGGAGTGGTAAAAAAGATACGTTGATTTTGTATAGAGTGAACCTACGAATAACATTAATTCTCTTTGCTTACCAAACTCCCGATAAAAAAAAAAACAAAGAGAAAATAAGCACATGGCTTATTTTAATCAGATTAACACCGGCCTCGGTGGCGCAGTAGGCAGCGCGTAAGTCTCATAATCTTAAGGTCGTGAGTTCGATCCTCACCCGGGGCATATCTTTTGGATGATTTGTTCTTGTTTCTTTATCTCAAATCCGAGGATATCAGCTGAGGGGTCATTGCCGTAATTTAAAGAACATTCGCTTTCTAGTCTCAATTTTGATCTGTTGAATTTACGTATCAAAAAATTTAACAAGATTTTGATATAAAGTCGCTGAGATAGATAGACTTCTTGAAGTTGAACGTTTTTATGTACGAACATTACTACATCTCTCTATTTATTGTCCTATCGCAGGTATGCTGGAAGAGATTTCTTACGAAATAAGCATCACCTTTGTACCTATTTTTCTGCTCTGTTTTATATCGTGTCTGTTTATATATATGTGTGTACATAAATGGTAAAAAAAAAAAAAAAACATTTGTTTTCTGCGGAATGGTTCAATAAAATAAACAGCTAGCTTGCTGCTATTTATAATAACATACTCTCATCGCTACAAAATCACTTGTTTAAACTTTTCGCACAAAAAGGTACAAAGGCGGACTTAATGCCTTAGGCATTCTCTGTCAGTCAACCAAGGGTGGTGAAGAGATAAGATGGATCGCTTGTTTATTTTTGTTTCTAATTCTTTTTTCAAATAATATTTTTTTCTTTTTCAGCTATTTCGGACTTTTGTTTTATTATCAAATGGTCGAAGGTTTACGTAGTAAGAAGGTGTTTTCACCGCTTTAAGACAAGTACAACCAATACGTTTCTCGAACGAAAATGACCGCAAAATGAATGTGACAAATGCTCAAGTGCGCGTAAACTTCTGCAATAGGCTGTTGATAAAAATTTGATTATTGCGATTGGCTATTATTATAGGACCCGTAGGATACAATACACAAACAAAAGTTTTGATATGATATTTTTAGTTTATTTTGTTTATTTGATTGATTTTGCCCTGACTATAACAACATTTGGGATTCGTTTGTATTTAATTAAGTTATAATCTGTTGAAAATGTAGTAAGTTGTATATTTTTTATAGGTATGTGTAAAGTTGAATAGGTATTAAGTTAATTCCGTTTATTTTAAAATAGGTACCTATACTACTGATTGTTTCTTTTTTTATGAAAAAACAAAAATAAATAATTTAGGCGCACTTGACAATTTGTCACATTAATTTTCTTTTGAGAAACTAGCGCTAAATCAAAGTTTCATCAAAATCCGTTCAGTAGTTTTTGCGTGAAAGAGTAACAAACATCCATCCTCACAAACTTTTGCGTTTATAATATTATGTTTGTATTATAGTCGGATAGGATAACGCAAAAAAAGCAATGGTGGCAGTAAGAAGTACGACATTTTCATTCAATTTCACTATGAAAGTTGACATACTTTTCCCTAGCTTTCCTATAAATAAATAATGAAGACGCAAAATATTAGGCCGGTATTTAGATTTCCTTGGCTCACTGCCAGGATACACTTTGTTAAAATAATATACGAGTAATTATGGGATAACTATTAATATGAATGTTGTTTGTTACCCAAACAACTAAATATATACATCTAAAATATATAAATGCGAAAGTACCTCTGTTAAATTTTTACACCTTAACCACTGAACCGATCGGTATGAAATTTTAGTACGGGGTGGCGGGAACACCGACGCGACGCCCAAAATGTTACAATGAATTCAGCACATGATTCTAAAACAATTTGTTGCTTACAAAAAAAAACTGCTTTTGCATAAAAAAGTGTAATACCTACGCAGTCAAAATGTATAAGATCAGTCATTTTTTTGTATCTTACGTAATTTTCAACGCAGGGTTCCTGAATTCGTATTACAGTTTCGCAGCATTTTTCTCCAAAGGTATGCCCCGGGTGAGGATCGAACTTAAGACCTTAAGATTATGAGACTTGCGCGCTGCCTACTGCGCCACCGAGGCTGGTGATAATCTACTGCAATTACAGATGTTCTATGTCAGGAAGTCCGTTTGGCTATGAATGTTGTCAAGCGTGCACATGCACATTGTGATCAACAGAGACTCAACAATGGGTGAAGTAAAACGGTACACATTCGTGGAAATAGCCTCATGCGACGGCAGCAAGGGGCAGCCGCTGTGGGAGCGCGCTTGTCGGGATACGTCACTACTACAATCAAAGCCGAACGGACTTCGTGAAATAGAATATCTGTAACAGATCATAAACATGCATGCATGGCATGTTATTAAAAACGGTCAAAATCTATCTATTTCGCAATCTCATCACAGCGACAACCAATGTCAAAAAGTTATCAAAAACGTAGAGAAATGAATGAATGAAAAGAGGTGTTTTGATCATTCCTTAAATTACGAGAATTCAGGGTTAGGACATAAGACAAAATAATTCTTACACGTGAGCGAAGCCGCGAGAAAAAGCTAGTTTTGCATATTTTATCAGCCTTAAAAAATCAATCTGGATTTCATCTCTAACAAATTTCTATACATATATTTCTGTCCACTAAACCCAATAAATAATGGCTCCCATTTCTTCTCGTTACACAAATAAATAAAAACAGTAAAATCGTATCAATTCTCTGAGGTATAAATTTCAATACGAATACATTTCATTTGGTTCATACAATTGACGCAGTCGGCAGAATGTCGTATAATGAAATTGTCCGTAGAAATTTTTGGGTGACATATTTCTTGTATTTTGTTTGTTATAAATTAGCTTACGATGACCTTCAACAACCTAGAAGCTTCGAAATTCTCTGAAATTCTAACATTTAGGATCACACACACATATCACTCACACACTCACTCACTTAGCGCTTCTTTTGGACGCTCACAATTTGTGTTCCATATTTAAATGGGACACGATGATACAGGATTTGTGTTTCCATTGCGCGATTTCAACTGCGCCTCGATAACTTTATATGAAGATATATTGCGATAGACTAACAGGCTAGCGATAGTCTCGTGTTTATAAAATATGACATAGTTAATGAAATGGTATATTTTGATTTAGGCTTATTGGAAGACAAGAGAGATGAAACTACAATTCAGAATTGAAAAGCCTGAAATGATAATCACAAAACCGGCCAAATGCTTGTCAGAAGTGCACCACAATGAAGGGTTCCATAAAAAGGATGAATTTATCCCAAGAACAAATTTAACATTGTAGTTGAAGAACGTCACATCCTCATATACATAGATATACGTCGCGGTCAATTCTCGATTAACCTCTCGGCACCAATGACGGGTCACACTGACCCGAGGCGACTTAAATCTGTCATTATTATTTTTTATGCTAATCGTGCAATTTTAGCGTTTGTGTAGCTGGAGATAAGGCATCCCTCTACCCGGACCGCAGTTGTGCTAAGTGCAATGCCACCTACACAGCAAGATATACGTGCATCAACTCAAAACCGGTAAATATGACCCAGCGTCATCGCTGGCATAGTATAGTACCCGGCGATAAATATTGCACATCGACCTTTGGAAAGAGACAATTGGCTAATTTTGGCTTCGTAGAGCGTTATCTCTGTCGCACGAAATACAAACAGTCCGGTATCTATTAGGAGCTGTTAAAACAATAATTATGATATGCTTCTTTTGATAATTATTTTTATTCTTTGTATAAAATGGTTTTGTGTAAAAAGGTCGATGTGCAATATTTATTGCCGGGTACTGTATTTTTGTGACATACTTTTATTCGGTTATTTAGTATTTGTTGTTCAGTTGTTTAACATAACGGAGTTGTTTTGTAGGGTATTTAGTCTTAAAACAACTAGCGGTTTTGTAAAATACTGGATTCTAGAAACCATCTGCTACATATATCTTCACACGCGTTTTTGGAAAAAAGGGTCTTGACAAGCAGACAGGTGGACAGACGGCCAGTGAAGTGGTCCTAAAAGGGTTCTTTTTTTTTCCTTTTAATCCTAAAAATAACACGAAAACAAAAACAAAACTTGGAGATGAACAGCTATTTCTCGTAACCGCACGCTAAAATTCCCGATCGACACAAAATTTGTTCTAATTCCAGCTATTACCTGAACACATTTATGCTAGCTTGGTCGCTATTCAATGCGGGCCACATTGCTGCGAATGTTACCTCCATTACCAGCAGTATTGGACCTGTGAAATTGCGGATGCGTTTCGATCTAATCGTCGCACTCCACGTATGCACTCATTTCGCTGGTAATGTGGTACCTACCCTAGTGAGCCACATCGAATTAAACAGTATAGTTAGAAAGCTAACGTCACTGTGTCGCTGGCGACCATACATGCTGGCGACTTTGTTTTGAAAATGGAACAGCTCATCTCGTATTTAGATACTAGCGAAAATCCCTCCACAGCATGGTTGGGCCCTGCTTTGCAGGGTTTTTGTGGCTTTTCAACACATCGAGATTCCTTTATTATATTTTATAATTATGTAAGTTTAATATTAATGTATTATTCACATAAATCTTCCATAAATTCTCTTAGGGAGGGGCACCCACGAGGAACTAATTTATTTCTCACATCAAAACTATTAATGTGCTGTCTTTGTCGCGTCGCTACAAGCGCGCAATTACATACAAACCCATAGACTTGATGTGACACGAAAAGCAACCCTAAGGGACCTTTTATGTCAGCGGGATTGTCCGAAAGGGTTACCGCTGGCCCGGAACATAAAGAGCTAAAGAAGGAACACGGGTGGGTTTTAGTCAGTAAGAGTCTGACACTCCCTTCCGCTCCACCCAGAGCGGGAGGGGTCATTTGATGATTTCCCATCCCGAAAAAAAAAAAGTATGGATAGGATATAGATACCGATAGTGCCGTGCCATCCACGAAGAAAGTCTGTCATATAAAATATACAAGTAGACTTCGATTGCTGGATAAAGGTAATTGGCTGCCGCTACTGGAAATGCCAATTTATATTATTTTATTATCTTTGTTACGGATGATTCGAAGAGCTACTGCTTTCCTGGTTGCTTTATTTGTTTCGTCTTGTTGACATGAGTTGCATTCATTATTTCTTTCTTCTGTTGTCATGTGAGAAAGGTAAGTACTCGATAGATAGCCAAGGGCTCCGTACTTTATCTATCATGACTATCTTTTATTTTATTCAATATTCTGAAACCAATTCTCGTAATTAAAAACGTTCAAAATATAGTCGTAATCTTATCTCAGCGACAATCAACGTCAAAAACTCATCAAAATGTAGGGAAATTAGAGTCTATTTTTAAATTAAGGACATATTGAGACTAAGATCAGACTGTGAACGTTCTTAAAATTACGGGAATTGCCTCTCACAACATTTTGTAGGGACCACCACGCAACTGCAAGAAGCCACAGCGACACTATTCACAAATCACACGTAACCACAGCTTGACAGTTGTGGTACATGTGAATGGGCCCTTATCCAGGGTGCAGGGTGCAATGTAAAATAGAGAGAAGTGGAATGAACATTGAGATATCATTGGGAATAAATTCATCAGCTAATCTGCGTTCGCGATTTATTTGCCAAAAATGTAAACAAATATGAATTAATGGGAAAATAACTTTAATTCCTACATAATAAAGTTCAGTTTGCGCTACAACTTCAAACATTTTTACAACTTTTTCAATAGTGCTAGACACTCCGAAATCAACTTAATTTGTCATTGAAATAAAGTTGATATTTGTTTTACTTGAAATAGGGTGGGTGTGTGCTGCACTGCGCACTTTTGCAATACATCATCATCATTGGCAGCTATGTACCACCCATTGCTATGTATAGTCCTCCTCCTTTTTGATCCATGCTTCCCTGGTCCGTGCGAGTCTCATCCAGGACTTCCCTGGGATCCTTTGTAGGCGGCCCAATAAATAAAGTAAATAAAATAAATAAATAATAATCAGCCTATAATTTTCCCACTGCCGGGAAACAGGCCTCCTGTCTGTGAGAAAAAGTGGGCTATGATCTACCATGCGGGCCCAGTGCGGGATGGTAGATGTCACATGTCTTCGAATTTTTTGTTTTAAGATATGTCGGTTTCCTCACGATGATTTCCTTCACCGTTGAAAACATGTATAAAGAAAATAAATACTTAAATAAAAAAAAAACAAACGTATGTCTTCTATTTATTTTTAAATACAGAACCCTAAGTGTGTTGTACACGTACAGAGGTCGGGCGACGTTCCTAGCTATCTCGTTATAGCGCTGTGCTGTTTGCATATCATTACTTGCACTAACAACCTGCGAGAACATACCGCACTTTATAATGTTTGTAGTCATATTTTTATACAATATATTCTCCAGTAATAAGGATTTATGGCACTGAAACGTGGTCGCTCACAATGGGCCCTATAAGAAGGCCAAAAGTCACCCAAAGGGCAATGGAGAGGGCTATGCTTGGAGTTTTCCTGCGTGATTGAATCAGAAATGAGGAGATCCGCAGGAGAACCAAGGTAACCGACATAGCCCGAAGAATTGCCAAAATTAAGTGGTAGTGGGCCCTGCCCACTGGGCTGGGCACATTGCTCGCAGAACGGATGGCCGATGGGGCCGAAAGATTCTGGAGTGGCGACCGCGAACCGGAAGGCGTAGCGTTGGAAGGCCTCACGTCTAACTACCCACAGGGGGTGCCCTTAGCGTGTAGTTGCTTAGTTTTTAAGTTTTTTAAGCTCTGACTGGAGGCATTAATTTATTGAGACATCCACAGACAAGCTCGGTTAAGCTGACGACTACCTCATGGTTGAACTGCGAGATGCCATTAAAAAAAAAGCATAGCAAATAACGTTCCCACAGACCTCCTTTCTGGGAGAAGGAAAATATTATGTGCATTAAAATAATAGTCGACAGTTTTTCTCCTATTGTAAAAATGAGTGTCTCTTCACACACCAACAAGAAACCAGCATTGATGACCGATCATTGTAATTTTCACAGTCAGAAAAACTTCCGTATTACATAATTATCATATACATAATATTATATTATATTATAATACATAATAATTTACTTAATCAATTTACTTAATCAATCAATTATAATAATTTACTTAATCAAGATAATATTTTTTATAATATATATTATAAAAAATATTATCTTGATTAAGTAAATTAATATTCAATGTTATTTTATTGTATATAATTATTGTTGTATAACATAATTGTAGGGGCCCCTGACTAATTAGTAAAAGCTGCACAGGCCGATTGATAAGCTAAGCGACGCTTTCTGCGGTTAGACCGTGGATGGGTGACCATCTTTACATACCAAGACGCCTCCTTGCCTCAATTCCTGGATCTTTGACAGTCGTTACGGGAAGTCAGAAGCCCGAAAGTCGGACAACCGGTCTTACCAAGGGGTATGGAATTACCAGGTTACTTGCTTATGGAGGTCAGATAGGTAGTCGCTCCATGAAAAATACTGGCATTCAGCTGCATTCGGTTAGCGTGGAAGCCGATCGAGTTGGGAAAAGCCTAGGCAGATGCAAATGAACATGTCAAACTTTTATTGGTTGAATACAATACTTTTCCGTACGCAAAATACGCGCATTGACGTGGAGTTACGGACACCAGCCCGTATTACCTATTACAAGGCTTTTGGTTACTTTGTATGTAGGTATGTGTGTATTTTATTTAACCTTTTTTGTAATGTGCGTTTAGTTTGTGCAGAATAAACAATTTTCTTAATTTCTTTTTCTTTTTTCTATCTTATTTCCTCACCAAAGTAAGATTATAATAATACTGCTGTAAAATAGTTCCCTTCACCATTTTCAAAAATGAACTTAGAAAGAACATCTAAAATCAAGTTAAAATTAAATCACTACACCCAGTCCCTATCATTACATTTATACGTACATAACGTTGTTGGACCCCTATAAAATCCGGGACCAAACTGCTAGGGTTTAAGTGGTGATCCATCACACTGATTTCAAGATCCACCCATGTAGTGACGGCTCCAGATTTACTTAGTAAGACGGTTTATTTGAATTTATTAGGGTTTTTTAAAGGCTGGTAAAGTTCTAGATATAGTTATTTTTGATGGATAGGAAAAGTGCATTTATTGAAACTCTACGAGTGATAGTAAACTTTATTCTGTGCAATTGTGAAACGCGCTAACAATGTTTATTTAAGAGGGATGCGCTACGGTAACCCGGATAAATCGTTTTTGTTACGTTCAGATTGTGTTGATAAAAACATGACGCTCAACTGTAGCAACCTATGTATTTATGGAATAATAAGCATTAAAGTCATAAGTAAAACTCTCCATAAAAGTCATGATTTTATGAAATAGTTATTCAAAAGAGCAATCTGAAGTTAGAAAGTTGTATTTTGATGATTTTAATGAGAAGAATATTATGTTTCTTACGGTCGCGAATCATATTGTGATCAACATATAAATTGATACTAATGGATATGGCTTAGCATGATGTATGGTATAAAATCTGCTAAAACATTCTTGCTACGACTCACGGGTCCCGTCTTTTGGTAGTAAATGAAAGGTAGAAAACCAAATATCTAACAATCTGGGTTTAACCATAAAGTAATTGATTAAAATTAGGCGATAAGTTAAGGTAAGACGAACGCATTCAGTAAGTCGACCCAAAATTCATTATCACTATTTCAGCCCGGAATATGAGTATGTCTCTCATCCAGGTGTTTCCCGCGACATTGACGATATCATCAACCCAACGCAAAAAAAAAAAAAAAAAACTTTTTCTTTCTTTTCTTTCAACGCAATTTTGGACGGCGCTGCGGGGTAATTGCGTAAAACACTATCAGGGAGCCTCAAAAGTCCACTTTGACATAATATGGCGAAGACAGACCGTGTTTTATTTTTTTTCGCTGCACTACGTAGGTATAATCAAGGAGATTAAACAACAGGTTGGTAGATGTCACATGTCTTCTAATTTTTGATTCTAGGACATATCGGTTTCCTCACGGTGTTTTCCTTCACCAGTTTCGAGCTAACCTCACCTAACCAAAATTAGGGTCTCCTTATTACCCCTTGGTCATAACCAAGGGGTAATAAGGAGACCCTAATTACCCCTTGTTCATAGGTTTATCTAATATTTTTGGATATTCATATCAATCACGTAGGAAAAATTAGTCACAATCTCAAAATAGTCAAGCAGATAACAGACACAATAATACATGTCACACAATAATTTTGATGTCATTATTTTGATTTACTCTATTTGCTTAGAGTAAACAACTTGATGGTGGAAATATAGGGTAGGATATATTATGTACGGTGACAGTCTGTATCATTTCGCGGAACAAATCTATCCAAACAAATCATTAATCTTCGCTATAACCTGGAAAGTTTATGAGCAGGATTATCTTCTACTTGATAAAAATCTTAAATTCATGCACTGACGGACAACGCATTGCCTAAAACGTTGGGTCTAGAAGCATGAATTAACTGATTTAAAAAAAAAAAAACTAAATTGAGAGTTAAAGAAAGATTTTTGAAAATACTTCCCCTTAAGAGCTGATTTTACCAAAGCCAGATATCTTTTATACTATACTTGGCAATGATTTAAAAAAAACACACTCACTCACTCTCTCACACTCCTCACACTCACTCTCACCAGCCCGTATTACCTATTACCTACACTATACTTGGAATTAAAATGACGTCTGACAATTCTAGTATGGGAAAACTGTCAAATATTCAAAATTTATTTTCAGATTATGACTTAATCTAGGTATAGAAGTTTGGTGAAATGCTCCCTAAGGAAAATAAAGAAAAAATTTGGCGTTTGATATTTTTGCCCATGGGAAACGCACAGCTTAAAGGTTAATATACCAAAAAAAAACTAGACAAATTTTCTCTTAACGTACGTGACGTCAAAACGTCACGTACGTTAAGAGAAGCTGCTCTACAGTGAACCGATATAACTAATATTACTATTATATCCAGCATCAGCAGCCCGATCGTGTTGTGGAAATAGCTAAAATAAACCAAACGCGCGGCTTCTATGCCTGTTAACTGTTTTGTGTTTCTAACAGAAATAAGCGGTGGAGTATAACCGCCCCGCTGAGATGTTGGTTGCGGCCTCTTTTGTAATTTCTCGTCTAGCGTAATTCCTGAGCTTTGATCCATTTCAACAGGGTGCCCAATTACCCATGGCTAAACCTCTCTCATAATTCATTTAATCATCATAAATCATTGCGGCTTCCTTCCAATCTCTGAACCGTATATTCCAATAAATAAACATCAAAATAATAAATCTAATAAAGGTCGGCTCCTGTTTATTTTGTGAACTCCCGAAACAATGTACTTCTTATACAATTAAAAGCTGAACGGAGTCATTAATTATGTAATTTCTCCAGAAAGCTGCCTCGTTGGTAAGTGTCGAGTCACGAGGGTAAAGATCAATCCTTAAGAGTAAACTAGTCGCGAGCTCGAACTGATTGGTGGTCATGGCCAAAAAACAAGCACGCTGTCTCACCTAGCTTCGTGTCCGACAGAGCTAGTATGAGTGATGAGCAGTTAGAGGGTAGTCTACACGAACAACGTCTAGTTTTCACGCACAGAAACACCGTTCCGAACTGCAGGCGCGTAAAAAAATTCGAAAAGTGCTTCGGAAAATCGAATTTTATGAAAAAACCATTGTATAAATCAATTACAAATAAAGTTTATTGAACTCTTCGATAACTGAGCATTGTCGGTAAGGACCTGGTTTTGAAGATTTACAGTTCTTTTATTACTTATTTACACCCAAAGTTACGTTAAAAATAGCAAGAAAGAAAAACGAATCGTTGTTGGCTCATAACTTTTTAATAATAATTTTTATTCATTTCAGGTAAATAACACCCATTATTATTACACGTATAAAATAAAATCAGGTAAAATTTAAATTAAATAAAATCAATACAAATCAAATTAAAAGCACACAGAATAAAACAAATTAAATTATATCAAATTAAAATAAATCAAATTAAAATAAATCAAATTAAAATAAATAATCAAAACAATAAAATTACTATAGAAACATTATATTAATGGCTTTTTATTTTACTATTCTGTTTCCGTACAGACAACTTTAATAATAAGATAAAACGATAATATCATGTTTAACTTTCGATGCACAATGTCAAACAGTGGAGTAATACTCTCCCAAATTTTGTATGGAAAAAATATCGACTAGTGGCACCTTAATAGGACATTGCCAAAAGACAAGGCTATCAAGATAATGTAGAGCATTTTTCTTTTGTATTTCTTTTTTTGTTATAACTTCATTTCGTGGAATAAAAACTCGAATGTTTTGGAAAATATTATTATTCGAAGGGAATAATATTTTCAGCTGCAGCTGCTGCTTTTGTATGAAATGCTGTACGTCGTAAACGCTCTTAAGGCGTCTAGACCAGAAGATTCCCCTCTACAAGCTCCGTTCATCAATATTGGCGGTGCTACAGTACGGATACAATATTTAAATGGGAGGCTACAATGAGATAATTAGGTAAATAATGCCTAAATTATTCACAAACCGTGGCGTGACAAATGGCGTGAATATGAATTATTCAATGTCAATAACAGCTTCCAATTGGACGCCAGCATTACAATTACAATTTAATTAATTAAAATCGTGAAAATTACATTAACTACATACGGAATCAGTTGGGATGGGGTAATCCATACTATAATAATTATTAATATTATAAATGCGAAAGTAACTCTGTCTGTCTGTCTCTTTTCACAAATTAACGGCTGAACAGATTTCGAAAAAAAATTGCACATCAATAGATCGTGAACTGGATAAGGACAAAGGATTTTTTTTTTAATCTGTTTTATTTAAGGGATTTTTGTACGCTTATGCGACGATATCAATCCCATCGTGCTTTTACAAATAACAACTTACTAACTAAACTAAACAAACTAACCTTAGTAATACAAAAATTAACTTAATCTAATTTATTACCTAATAAAAAAGTATACAATATTTTTGCTGCTTTAGAAGTAGGCTTGGCTAAAACACCATGAAACTTTCCAACATCCATTTTTGAAGGACAAAGGATAAAACCGCGTGAAATATCTAGTAATTCAATAATTAAACTTAAATAAACCGACTTGCCATCGTACACACCCGTATGTCCCAAAATGCGAACATTTTCTGCGTTGTAAAGCGTTCTGGGTGCTACAAATGACCAACTTACTTAACATTTCACCCACCTGACAACGTCCCTTATTTCATGCCAGTAAGGTTTATAATCCATTGATTTTGTGTTCAGGGATGGTAGATATAAGTTGGTGGGGATGACACGTCACCCTGTAAAGAAGTTTTAACAAAGTTCTGAGTTCTACAGCGGATAATAGACGAGTGCCAAGTACTAAGCTCACAACAATATTATGATAGTTTAATGTTCCAGGATTGTCTAGGCTCAGTTGTGAGTTTGAATTATATCCCAGTTCTGAATGAGTTTTAGTTGGACACCTTCAAGTTTATTGTTTGAATTAATATTGTTAGGCCTACTGTCCAACGCTACTCTAAAGTAACGTGTTACAAACTGTCTTTATATAGTCCGCCGCGCTCGGCTGCTTGCAGCGTATTATGCGATGAAAAGCACGGATTAATAAATTATGACAATGTGTCGGACGGAACGTTGATGTCTGTCATCGTTCAAAACAGGTTTTTGTTTTGACTAAATATACGTCATTTACGTTAGGTGCTGTCTAATTTGGCAGGAACAAACTAATATTTATCTTCTAACCTTTTCTTATTGGAATAGAAAGAAAAAGATGTACAATGCGTGCCACGAAAGATGAGACTTGACACACCACGTGGTTTAACATGCGCAGAACACGATTTTAGGTATCTTTAGCGGTATGAAGTCTGAGTGCGGGACGGGACCGGACGTCATAGGGGCGGCGGAAAGAGCGGGGGAGGCGGGGTCAAGTCTCATCTTTCGTGGCACGCATTGTACTGTACTTAAATTTAGTTTAGTTTAGGCGCCATATCACACTATTTAGATTTGTTACTACTTTTATCTGACACTAATTTATTTTATTATCCATGCACACGTCACGTTGCAGTATAAAACTTATTCACACATCAGGTCCAGTTGAAAACAAACGTCTGGCACTAATTGTCTAACATTTTGCTGAGCTGGGCCTTTTTGGCGCAGTCGTGAGGCACACTTTCCTGCTAATTTCTTGCGCCTGACTTTTCTTTTTTTAATTGAGTTATGTTTGTTTTAATCTGAAGCTCAATTTCCGTAATTAAAAATGTTGTCGCTGAGATGAGAATGCGACTAGAATCTTGTGTCAAAAACTTGTCAAAAATGTAGGGAAATTAGAGGTATTTTGTGACAGATTGAGAGCGTGAACGTTCTTAAAATGACGTGAATTACAATGCGTGCCACGAAAGATGAGACTTGACCCCGCTTCCCCCGCTCTTTCCGCCGCCCCTATGACGTCCGGTCCCGTCCCGCACTCAGACCTCATACCGCTAAAGACACCTAAAATCGTGTACTGCGCATGTCAAACCACGTGGTGTGTCAAGTTTCATCTTTCGTGGCACGCATTGTACCCCTCTGATGATATATATTGTACTACTTGCGCCCCACGGTTTCACCCGCATAAGTGTCGATCCCATGGGAATATCGAGATAAAAAGTAGCCTATATGTTAATCCAGGTTGTTACCTCCATACAAAATTTTATCAAAATTGGACTAGCCGTTTGAGCGTGAAGAAGTAACAAACATATAACAATACACACACACACTCACAAACTTTTCGCCTTTATAATATTAAGTGTTATGTGATAAATAAATATAGTTTATTTCTTTCTTTTACTAACGGGTTATTCACTAGTTTGTGTTTTGTTGGGAATCGAACCCAACACAATACAGTGCGTGCCACGTAAGAAGAGACTTGACACACCACGTGGTCTGACATGCGCAGAACACAATTTTAGGTATCTTTAGCGGTATGAGGTCTGAGTGCGGGACGGGACCGGACGTCATAGGGGCGGCGGAAAGAGGCGGGGGAGGCGGGGTCAAGTCTCTTCTTACGTGGCACGCACTGTACCTTGCGCGCGGCCTACACGCGCAGGCAGCGTGTTCAGTAGGGTGTCCCGAAAAATTTTTTTTTCGCTTTTCGCTACTCAAGCCCCCTCAAAAGTTGCATTATTAGTTTTATATTACTGTAAAAATAATAAAAAAAACATAAAAAAATATCTTGAGGGTTCTACCGGCATTTTTTTTATTTTTTTTGGATTCAAGGATCTGAATCAGGATCTGAATCAGGATCTGAATCTGAATCTGAATCAGGATCAGAAACAGGATCAGAATCTGGATCAGGATCAGAATCAGGATCGGAATCAGGATCTGAATCAGGATCTGAATCAGGATCTGAATCAGGATCAGAATCAGGATCAGAATCAGGATCTGAATCAGGATCTGAATTTGGATCTGAATCAGGATCTGAATCAGGATCAGAAACAGGATCAGAATCTGGATCTGAATCTAGATCTGAATCAAGATCTGAATCAGGATCTGAATCTGGATCTGAATCTGGATCTGAATCTGGATCTGAATCAGGATCTGAATCAGGATCTGAATCAAGATCTGAATCAGGATCTGAATCAGGATCTGAATCAGGATCTGAATCAGGATCTGAATCAGGATCTGAATCAGGATCAGAATCAGGATCAGAATCAGGATCTGAATCAGGGTCTGAATCAGGATCTGAATTTGGATCTAAATCAGGATCTGAATCAGGATCAGAAACAGGATCAGAATCTGGTTCTGAATCTGGATCTGAATCAAGATCTGAATCAGGATCTGAATCTGGATCTGAATCTGGATCTGAATCAGGATCTGAATCAGGATCTGAATCAGGATCTGAATCAAGATCTGAATCAGGATCTGAATCAGGATCTGAATTTGGATCTGAATCAGGATCTGAATCAGGATCAGAAACAGGATCAGAATCTGGTTCTGAATCTGGATCTGAATCAAGATCTGAATCAGGATCTGAATCTGGATCTGAATCTGGATCTGAATCAGGATCTGAATCAGGATCTGAATCAGGATCTGAATCAAGATCTGAATCAGGATCTGAATCTGAATCTGAATCAGGATCAGAAACAGGATCAGAATCTGGATCAGGATCAGAATCAGGATCGGAATCAGGATCAGAATCTGGATCTGTATCAGGATCAGAATCAGGATCAGAATCAGGATCAGAATCAGGATCAGAATCAGGATCAGAATCTGGATCAGAATCAGAATCAGGATCTGAATCAGGATCTGAATTTGGATCTGAATCAGGATCTAAATCAGGATCTGAATCAGGATCTGAATCAGGATCTGAATCAGGATCTGAATAAGGATCTGAATCGGGATCTGAATCAGGATCTGAATCAGGATCTGAATCAGGATCAGAATCAGGATCAGAATCAGGATCTGAATCAGGATCTGAATTTGGATCAGAAACAGGATCAGAATCTGGATCTGAATCTGGATCAGAATCAAGATCTGAATCAGGATCTGAATCTGGATCTGAATCTGGATCTGAATCAGGATCTGAATCAGGATCTGAATCAGGATCTGAATCAAGATCTGAATCAGGATCTGAATCAGGATCTGAATCAGGATCAGAATCAGGATCAGATTCAGGATCTGAATGTGGATCTGAATCTGAATCAGAATCAGGTTCAGAATCAGAATCTGAATCTGGATCAGCATCAGAATCCGAATCAGGATCTGAATCAGGATCGGAATCAGGATCAGAATCAGGATCAGAATCAGGATCAGAATCAGGATCAGAATCTGGATCTCAATCTGGATCTCAATCTGGATCTCAATCTGGATCTGAATCTGGATCTGAATCTGGATCTGAATCTGGATCTGAATCAGGATCTGAATCAGGATCTGAATCAGGATCTGAATCAGGATCTGAATCAGGACCTGAATCAGGATCTGAATCAGGATCTGAATCAGGATCTGAATCTGGATCTGAATCAGGATCAGTATCAGGATCAGAATCAGGATCTGAATCAAGATCCCTATTTATGTACCCTATAGCTACCATTTACCGGGTAATAATAATTATGTCTTTCATTGACTCGAATGTGCCCTGGCAGCTGATAGTATGTCATGCTCACTCAAATGTCTCGCTGACGGTGTCGTGTGTGTTAGATCATTTAGCTCCCTTCAAAATGGTTGAGCTAAATGGTGCTGATTTATGCGTCATGTTCGTGAACGGGCGCCGTCAGTTGGGGCTGGTCATCACTTAGCTGCCTCGGCTTATTTTTAATTAATTTATTTTTGGATTGTAGTTTGTTAAGTACTATTTGTTGTACTCTGGACGCTTTTAACACTTACGTTTTTATTAATTTTTTTACATCGTTCTCACATTATATAATTTTAAAATCAAAAGTAATGATGTACCTAACTAATATTTTTGTAAAATATCATTTAAAAAGAGTGTCCATGGAGTTTCTTGCCCGTTCTTCTCCATAGGTACCTACGCTTTGGAATGGGCGGTTTATTCCCGGTCGTCCCCACCTTGTCGTCCCCAGTGGGAACGAATGGGAAAAAAAAGTTTCGTTCGTCCCCAGTGGGGACGATTGGAACTTTTTATTTCCCACTCGTTCCGTAATAGACCGAGAGTCAAAATGCAGTAATGGAGATTTCAATAACAGATTTCACGGATTGTTAAAATGTTTCAATTACGTCTTTCTGAGCAAGAGTGAACAACGTTTTTGATTAAAAATATTTTAAAAAGACTGAATCATAGGCAATCAACGTATTTACAATAATTCTCTCAAAATTATGCATCACAGATAATCAACTTAATACACAAATGCGTACAGTTTAAAGGTGCGCATCACAGATAATCAACTTATTTACATAAATTCTAACAGTTTTAATGTGCGTATCTCAGATAATCAACTTATTTACATAAATTCTTACAGTTTTAAGGTGCGTATCACAGTTAATCATTTATTTACAATTATTATTATTAAGTTCTTATTAAATAAGAATTGCATTACGCTGATAGTCTACTTATAATTATCAATAATAAGCATGTAAATTAGTAAGTACAAATAAAGTTTCTTTAGAAGATTTTGAAATTTCGAATTTATACAAGATTCGCAAAATGAATTAATAAAAGGTGTCGGGCATTTTCTTGAAATGGTACGGTTTTAACTTGTTTAGTTATGTAGCTGAGACCTTTTAAATGTCTGTTTTTTTAATCATTCAAATGTGATAACTTTGTAATTAGCCGAGATTTTTATACAGAACTGATTAGAAATTTCAAAATCTTTTATAGAAACTTTACTTGTACTAATTTACATGCTTAGTGTTGATAATTATAAGTAGACTATCAGCGTAATGCAATTCTTATTCAATAAGAAAAAAAAAATAAGAACTTAATAATAATAATTGTAAATAAATGATCATCTGTGATACGCACCTGAAAACTGTAAGAATTTATGTAAATAAGTTGATTATCTGTGATTCAGTCTTTTTAAATTATTTTTAATCAAAAACGTTGTTCACTCTTGCTCAGAAAGACGTAATTAAAACATTTTAACAATCCGTGAAATATGTTATTGAAATCCCCATTACTGCATTTTGACTCTCGGTCTATAACGGAACGAGTGGGAAATAAAAAGTTCCAATCGTCCCCACTGGGGACGAACGAAACTTTTTTTTCCCATTCGTTCCCACTGGGGACGACAAGGTGGGGACGACCGGGAATAAACCGAATGGGCAACTAGCTTCAAATTTTCTGACTGACCGACTTCTTGACAATTCAAAAGTGCCTGTAAATGGTTTAATTGAAATAAATGCTTTGAGTTTGAGTTTGATCTGAATCAGGATCTGAATCAGGGTCTGAATCAGGATCTGAATCAGGGTCTGAATCAGGATCTGAATCAGGATCAGAAACAGGATCAGAATCTGGATCTGAATCAGGATCTGAATCAGGATCAGAATCAGGACCGGTCGATTCTGTAAAAATCTCACCGTGAAAACTTAGGTGATGTGAGTTTGTTTTTGCTAGGAATTGACACTATTGACAGCTCACTCCACGCTCACTTCACCCAAGTTTTCACGGTGAGATGGTTACAGAATCGCACTGCTGAATCAGGATCTGAATCAGGATCTGAATCAGGATCAGAATCAGGATCGGAATCAGGATCTGAATCAGGATCTGAATCAGGATCTGAATCTGAATCAGAATCTGAATCAGAACCTGAATCTGAATCTGGATCTGGATCTGGATCTGAATCTGGATCTGGATCAGAATCTGGATCAGAATCAGAATCTGGATCAGAATCTGGATCAGAATCATCAGGATGTTCTTTAGCATCGTTGTGATTTGAAAGTTTAAGACACGAAAAAGCGACAGTTTTTACATGTTGTTTTGTTGTTTTTTTTAGAGACATGTAAATTCATAAGATTTAACATGGGAGAAAATGAGATAGGAAGCATTATACAGTGTTTTTGAAGGTTTCACTTCTACCACGTGTGAATTGCACACATGCTTGTTTTTTTTTTGTCTGTGTAAAATACCAATCAATCCAATGCCAATCTCTTTGATTATACCTACGTAGTGCAATGAAAAAAAGAAAAACGCGGACTGACACAGTCAGTGGAAAGATGTGTAAAACTAGTGACGGAGGCTTCTCAAAGCGTCACGGACGCTACAGCTCGGGATGGTTTTATTAGGAACAGATTAAAATCTCGCTCAGAAATGCCTAATTTTGGTCACAAAAACCAGTTCCGTTTTTAAAGTTGCCATTGATTATTTTGTCTTTCAACTATTTTAAACCTTGCTTTAACTCATTGCTGTACCCTTAAATTTAATAAAAACCATTTAAATGTTATTTTTGTATGATTTATAGTTTATATTAGGAACCCCTAAAAATAGCAAATTTGAAAAACTTCAAGGACTGGTAGAGGCCTCAAGATGCCGGATATCTAATTAAATTTTATAATAATCGTAATATATGTGTCAAAACGCAACTTTTGATACCTCTTGCGTAGCCGTAGCTCAATTTTTTTTTCCCCCATACATGAACGGGACACCCTAGTGTTCAGCACGTCATCGGCAAGCTAAGGCGCGGCGCGGCGACGACACTACTCGGCTCGATGACCACTCGTTTCCACGAACTCCACCGCGATGGACGATACTCCTGAAGTCCTAACTTAATTGATTGTTTGTCCGGAAGTTTATTTTGTTAATAAGAACGGCAATAAAGACCATTGCCCATTGATACATACAGTCCACTCTTTTATTTTTCCCCGCGCCAACAGTTTCAATAAAAAAATGTAATTTAAAAAATATAAAATCGTCTTTAAAAAGAAATTAGGCAACTCAAAATTATAAAATAACTTTAATTTCGGAGGTCGGCGGCAAAAAAATAAAACTAAAATACAGATCCCAAGACACCGACTTCCGATTTAATTATTGAAGTCGATTTAATTTTTTTAATTACTTTTTTATTTTGTAATCCCTTTGACACTACACCCGTAGCTCGTATCAATAAGCCGTACAGTTACACGTATTAGTCCATATCTTGAAAATTACTGAATCAATTTTGATGAAGCTTACACTGTTCCCTAAGTTGAGGTAAATGAAAGCCATTAAAAAATGGTTACGATCCGACACGACGATACGACGATACGACGGGATGGACAATGCTTCGACAGAAATCGTACTAATCGAATCGTACACTTGCAACAAAATTCGGAAGTCGGACTTCATATTATTTTCATGTTTTACATATTTTTTACATTCGATATTCACGTTCCAATAATTTCAAGAATTATGTTCGAATTTAATTACAGATCATTGTCATGTTAATGATGGAGTGGCCGTATTCATGAAATACGGCTTTTCATGTAACTACCGGATTTAAAAACTGTAATTATTTTAACAGTAGGTCGAACATTTCGAAATCTGTAGTGTGTTTTAAAAATCATTAAAATATATCTTAAAGTTAGATTTGTACCATAAGCACTTTTCCATAAGAGATTTGTTATTATGGTACAAATCTAACTTAGAAAGATGTATTAAAATAATGATAACTTAGAAAGATGTATGAAGACAATGTAGATCGATGTCTGAGGTGGTCTTTTGAGGAAAGAACCACACAAATTGAGAGGACCTGTCCAGTCAGTGCACGTATTTGTCAGAAATCGTGCAGCTCAACTCAAGACTTAAGGACCTCAACGATTTGTCGAACAATACCAAAGAAAGGACATTTGGGTAGGCCACATAAAATACTCAAACTGCCAGACCATGACAAAAAACTAACAGAACAGAGGGAATATTAAAAAAAAATTAAAATTAATAAAATGACCCACATCGTCTTCACATACACAATAAATAAAATAATACTTTACAAAGTAAGCAAATGTGGTAAGCAATTGCTTATAAAAAAATCATTAATGCCAATGTGTATATGAAAAAAAAAAGACATTCAAAATACGGAAATTGGAAGCAGCTCAATCTCAAGCCTTTTTGTCCTCAATATAATCTTTAACGGTATAAAAGGCTTTCTGGCACAACTTACGTTTAATGAATGATTTGAATTTATTAAGGCTTAGATCTTATTGTTTAAATAATAAACATTCTTTATATTAGAAGAGTAGTTATTTTTTTACAATTTTTAAAATTTTGTTGTCTGCCACTGGACAGCCTGTATTTAATATTAATTGAGAGAGTCGGTCTTTCCAGAAATTTATTGAAATACTAGTGCATTAAATTCTGGCTACTCAATACTCATTGATGATTTGAGTTTTTAACTGGTTACTTTGTTTAGTGCAGTGCACGATAGGTTGTGAAGCTAAGTCCAGACTTGTATCATTTTAATGAATCAGATCTTCGTCGCGTACCATCGACGTGTATCATTGTCGCTAGTTTGGATGCAAAATGATACGCGATCATGCTACGCGCCGTAACTGATACACCCCGGTCCGTATGTAACCGCGTATCTGATACGTTTTGTATCGGATACGTGTGTCATGATCGGTAGTATATACGCAGTATGGACGCGATTTGATACTGTGTCACGATACGACTATGACATTTGATACATGATACACCGCGTTACATCTCCAGTCGGTTGTATTCCGATCATCAAAGGGGATACGCGTTGCTGACCCGTTGACAAGATACAGTATCGGTTAGTATGGACCTGAATTTCGGCCCAATCGGCGAGCAACAAGATAGAAGAGTAATACGATGCGGTCGTAATGGGCGTCCATACTTAGGATACGAATACTCGATACAATACGCCTGATTTTGAACTTCAAGATTATACAAGCGTGGACCCAGCCTTAGTAAAACGAAATGGCAATCGCACTATATTAGATTAGGTTGGTTTACAATTAGTTAGGGGACTGCAGTGTATTGCTTCTCAAGGTAGAATTTATTGAGAGAATCTGTCCTTCGAGAAATTGATCCCCAGCATAAGTGGAGCAGAATAGTAATAATCTGACCAAGAATATGGAAAGTTACCATCTTATTGCTTTTAGGGGCTTACATGGCCTAAAGCGTGGTCACTGTCGGACTGCATAGAAAAGAAAGAGAAGCGCGATGACACAACGCTAGTAATTTATTGCAAAATATGAAGCAATTACCTATTTAATTACAAAAAGTCTAATGTTTGGACTAAAAAATTAAAACACTAGTGTTTTAGTATATTGCTTGTAGAATAATCTGACAAAAAAATCAGAATGATTGTATGTATATTAGTGTGGTTTTAATTGTAAAAAGAAAGTTTTTAGAGGTATCTTCATATTTTTTTTCTATCTAATCAAATTAGTATTATGTTTTCAACACACCATCAACCTAGCATATATCCTGAAGAATATCATATATTTTTCTGATTTTGTTTACTGTAGTCGATCATATACTTATATTGTTTCTAAAACTTGCGTTTTTTGCATTTGTATCCTGTAAGCCCCTTAAGGCTCCTTCAAACCGTTTGTAGGAACCTTTACGCAAATGCTCATGAATTATTTCATCTTAATTTGCGATTTCACCTTCATTTTGAACGGTTGTTTTTATTGTTTTGCCTATATTTTAACAGTCCAATGAATATTTATTACTAAATTTAAATTTTCTTACCCATTCATTAAAGTACACAAAGATACGAATCAAAGTTAAGAATGGTATAGAATGGGTCGGATTCCTTTGCGGAATCTGTTTAATTTGGTATTATTTATTGCTAAATGGGCCAGCTCTTCACCTCGAACACGCCTGATGCAAAGCAATGGATGATTTCTCTAATGTGACGAGCGTGCCTAGAAGTTGCCTGTTCACTCTTACCTTGCACACAATTCCATTTTTAGGGTTCCGTAGTCAACTAGGAACCCTTATAGTTTCGCCATGTCTGTCTGTCCGTCTGTCCGTCCTCGCTTAATCTCTGTGACCGTTAGCACTAGAAAGCTGAAATTTGGTACCAATATGTATATCAATCACGCCGACAAAGTGGCAAAATAAAAATTGGAAAAAAATGTTTTATTAGGGTATATAGGGTATATAGGGGGGCTCCCCTATATGTAAAGTGGGAAGTGTTTTTTTTTTTAATTTCAACCCTAACGTGTGATATATTGTTGGAAAGGTATTTAAAAATGAATAGGGGTTTGCTAAAATCATTTTTTGATACTGTCAATAATTTCGGAAATAATCGCTCCAGAAGTAAAAAACAATGTGTCTCCCCCTCTAACTTTTGAACCATAAGTTTAAAAAATATGAAAAAAATCTGAAAAGTAGAACTTTGTGGGGACTGTGTCTCACGTACCCATCCCTTGCATAGTTGTTAAGATTGTAATATTTTTAGAAGTAGGTACTTATTGTAATAATTTTTAGAAAGTTTCATTTTGTGTTTTTCCCACGAATCACATCTGCAAGCGATTTAAGTTATAGGTACTATTGTCTTTCATGATTCTTTACTTTTAGTTAAGGTTCTTCATTGTTCTATTATGTTTAGTTATCTTGTATTGTACCCATTTGCTATTGTTAGTTAAGGTTCATTGTTCTGTTATTTTTAGTTGTCTTGTATTGTACCCATCTGCATTTCTCGTGTTTTATTATACTTTTAAAAGGCAGATGTGGATTTGCCGCGTCCTTTGTTTAGTGATGTGGTAGAGTTTTTTGTTCGGAGCTTCAGTCTGTGCTGAACTACGATCGTGCGAGGTCCTCTCTGACCCCCGATCATATTTTACTCGCCGAAGCTCGCCGTAATAGTTTACGGCGAGCTTCGTGTTTCTATTAGTTTTACTCTTCATGAGGCACAGAATTAATCGCTACTTATTTACATTACAACTCACTTCAGAGTATTACTTATCCACGCGGTCACGAATTCCCACAACTTTATAAGGACTTTCTAGGAAAATCATTTTGAACTTGATGGAAACAACAGTTTTTGTACAAAAAAGACAAAAAGTTGTACAAAATAATTTCTGGACTAAGTTTTAATTTTTAGGGCAATTTTTTCTAACGTATGACGCAAATAGCTTCTGCCCGCGACTTCGTCCGCGTGAAATTTCACCCTCCCCCCATTCACCCACTTAGGGGTGGGATTTCTAAAAACCCTTTCTTAGTGAATACCTAGTCTTCACAAAGAACACACCCACCAAATTTCATATCGCTAGGACCAGCGGTTTAGGCGGTGCGTTGATATATCAGTCAGTCAGGACTTTGAATGTTATGTAATATAGTATACATGGATTTTTTTTTCAGAATGGGAAATCATCAAATGACCGCTCTGGGTGACGCGGAAGGGAGTGTCAGACTCTTACTGACTAAAACCCACCCGTGTTCCTTCCTTAGCCCTTAATGTTCCAGGCCAGTGGTAACCCTTTCGGCCAATCCCGCTGATCCATGTATATAATACATTGATTAGCTATATCCTTCAAAATTATTAAGATTGATATATTTATAGTGTGTTAGCAATTAGGTAGCAAACTCAAATCCAGACTGGGCTGTTACTGAGAATTTTGTAATGGTAAACCCAATAACAGGAAAAGAAAGACACCTGGACCTCATGCTCAGCAGAACCTCTTGCATCCACAAGAGAAACAAGGCAGAGACGCTCTCGAAATAATCCAGCAATTCGTTTAAATTTTATTTTGCTTACAAATTGGTAGAAAAATCTAATAAAAACCTTCTAAAAAATCTGATCTTGCCAAACATTTTCTTGAATTCCCACCCATCCCTCATTCCGTCTCATCACAAAATCAGCGCGAATAAATATCCAAATATATAGGCGAAGGGTTTTTTCATAAGAAAAATCTCCGTTTTATATAAGTACATATCTATAGTTCTATGATTTATATTCGCTTCTGTGGAATGAGACTATTCGTAGACATATATCGACGCTCCCTTCCAATATATTGCTTTTCGGATTTTAGCCAATAACATACGAATATTCTTCGAATATTCTAGTCGCGAAGAAATAATATACGGAAACAATGTGATTTTGAAAGTGACCCAAATATGTATGTAAACCATGGTTTCTACTGTATGTAGTATGCATATATTTATTGTACATATTAATTATACAGGATCATTGACTTATCATTATGAACAACTATTACTATGGGACCAAACCTGAAATCGCGAAAAAAGAATCTTCTGTTTCCTACATTTTGACTCGGACTACAGCAGTATTGCATCTCCTTCTCCCTTTAATCCATGCAAAGGTTGTCTTTAAAAGATCGCTTTTAGCGATAAGACCACCCATTGTATCACTCTTTATAAAATTTCTACAATTTTCTACAATTTTTACAATTTGACGGCACGGTTGGCGCAGTGGTTAAGCGATTGACTGCTGCGCTGCGTGTCGCGGGTTCGATTCCCGCACGGAACAAATATTTGTATGACCTACAAGTAGTTGTTCCGGGTCTGGCTGTTTGTGTATGTGTTTAAATGTTTGTAAACGCACCCACAATACAGGAGAAATTCCTAGTGTGGGGCAACGTTTTAAAAAAAAATATATATATATATTATGTAATTAATATGGTTCACTTAATAAATAGTATATTCTATTCTGCTTTAACGATGCGATGTAGATATAACGGGTATAAAAAAACACAATGACGCCGAGAGTAGTAGTACTCGTCATTTTGATAGTTTTTTTTTACGAGATCACACCTGGGAAGCTTCTGGTTACGGAGATATTGAAGGTCAACATGCCAACTTTTACTGATGTTTTTTTACGAAAACAAGTTTTTAAAGTTATAACACAACTATAGTTCCTCACGGTCCCTGTACCGCTGCATGCACTCATAAGCACAAAGCTTTGCGTGTTACATTGCGCATACACACAGCATATCACTTAAAAGACATAACCCTCCTTCTGGCGCAGTCGGGTAAAAATAAAAGCCGTTTCCCAGCAATAATTTTTGTGCAATGCTACTTACTTGCTTTAGGGATAAAGTTGAAAATCTTTTAAAGAAATTTGACAGATTGTAGTAACTTGATGTGCGGCGTCTGTATACTTCTCTCTCGTCTCTTTTCACACCCTGTATAGTTTGTCAGAGGTGGAATATTTTATTCTTTTGCCGAACAATTGAAAATGTTGGTCATACAAGTCCGATGGGATTTCCCAACGGCAAAACTGACGAACTTCCATACAAACTTTCGTCCCCTATTCAAACCCTTTACGTAATTTCAAATCCTCTCCAATTTTTCAAACTAAATAACTTTCTCCATGGAACTAACATCGTAGTTACGAAAAAATTATATCAACTGTCTCATACTAAACTTTAATACCTGCTCGACGCGAATGTATTGGACGGCTGATGATTGTTCAGTATGATGGTTTGTACATACCAAACCGTTAAATAGAACCACACCTTTCTAATATTAGTGAAAACGGTTATTAACTATGTATTAACTATCTATTTTCATGTATTCAAATGTTGTCCCCAAATGTTGTTTAGTAATATTAATAATATATTTATTTGCATAAAACATGGTGTAAAGAGGTCTTACAGTACCAAAATAGAGCAGACATGTTTTGCCAAGATTAAACATAACATGTAAATATTTGTAATAACGATTTCCTTGACAAAATTATTATTATATTACAACACTATTTTCGTTCTAAGGAATTGTTTTATACTATAGAAGTTGTTATCAATTAACCATTCATACAATTTATTCTTAAAAGCATATCTCGAGTTTAACATTTTCAGTTTACTAGGTAATTTTATTAGTTTAGATTAGTCGTTAGTTGATATGAAAATTACATTTCGAATAAGCTCAATCTGCTCCAGATAGATTAATTTGGTACTCAAATATAAATTATATTACGTCACATCAACTTAGTCTACCGCTGCTTTTATAAAGTTTAAATGTAATTTCAAAACGTTTCATCAGTTTGACTTTACAGCGACTGAATTATTTTTTTAAGTAATACTTAATACAAATACTTTAACAGTTATTTTGCTCTTGACAGCAACAACTTAAAAACAACCTTATTTTTACGACAATAAAGATCACTGTGATTTTGACAGTGAATTAAAATCAGAGAAAGCAATGTGGACTACCATATTAATAAAGGTCTTTTTCAGAGGAAGAAGCAGAACAAGGAAATATTGATAACTTATTAATAAGGTTTTCAGAGTAACCACTTCGCAAAAGATGGACTATCGGGTCATTTGCCAATCACAGTCAATAATAAATATAATAATCAATCAATAAAATTGTGTCATAATGTAAGTACCTACCTTTTATTTAAAGACCGTATCCTAACCAAAGTGATTGACGCACGAATATGCGATCGTCGCATTCATAATGTCACGAAAAAACGGGAAATGTGTCCAAACCCGAAGACAGTTTTTGCGCATCTCCTATGGATTCGGATTTTCCCAAACAGTCTCAGTTAATTAATAATCGGACAAGTGCGAGTCGGACAACAAAAAGGCGGGAAAAAAACACGTTACTTGTGTGGAGACCCCCTTTATTTTTAACTTCATTTTATTTTTATTTGTTGTTAAAGCGGCAATAGAAATACACACTCTATAAACATTTTAACTGTCTACCTATTACGGTTCATGAGATACAGTCTGTTGACAGAGGGGCTTAAAGGAGGCTTAGAAATAGAGCCTCGTTGGTACCCTTTTGTCACGGAACTCTAAAAAAAAACACTGTATACAAAATATGTCATATCAATATAAAAATATGTCTTCATAATAAAACTCCAACAAAAGTGGACTGGGTCAGTCCCTTCCTCGTAAAAGGCATAAAAAGCCATTGTAAATTTATTGGCCATACCTTTATAGTAGTTTCAGATGGCTGGAACACAATTGCAATAGCATTATTGTTACATAAGGCATGGAGTAACGAGAATTTGGAATTTATATGTCCATAGCCTAAGTTATAAGCTGGACAAGTTATAGAGATTTTCTTTTTAATTTTACGTGCCAAAATTGGATTACAAGGAAGTCTCGGAATGTCTGCGTCTCGTTTGTCTGGTTTTTTCAAACTCCAAGGCCAATGTTAACGTTGTCGACGTGGTTGAGTTCTTATAAGGGCAGAGACATCGACGCACATTCTGTTACCATGGCTCCAGTACATGATTTTGAAACGTGTTGAAGTTTTGCGTGAAACACAGCAGGCGGCTTGATATCGGACTCCGGTCAGAGGGTGGTCGCAAACCAGGCGAACGTTAGCCCTACCACCGCAAGGGGAGAATTGGCCAGTCAAATAAGGTGTTGGATGTGACTGTCCAGGATGCGCCGAGCATTCGATTCAGTTGAGTAACTGGCGGAACAAAATGAGCTACACGAGGAGGCTTCTTCATGCATCCCAAAATTTAGAGATTCCATTATAAAGAGGTTTCATTAGTTTGTGTACAAACGCGTAACTAGATGGTGTTAGTAGATGATAAAAACCGGCCAAGTGCGAGTTAAATTCGCGTTCTGAGGGTTGTGTTCCTTGAAAAGAAAAATGGTTTTCCATTTAGTGAGGTATGAAATAATATGTCATTATTATTTGTGTTTGTTAGTTTTTGTTTTTTTTTCCAACTGCTACACAGACGAAGTCACAGACAGAGCCAATATAAGATAAACACAAGTTCTCTGCCAAATATCTGACGCAGCTCTTAAAAAGTCTTCCAAGAACATTTCGCTACTTTTTCCATAACACTCTATCACAAAATGACGTATTGACTTACAAACTTCACTCATCACAGTCAATGTTTGCTATACTTCACAAACTTCACTACCAATGCAATTTAAACCTTATCTTTTCCGATACAGAACACAAATTCAAATACCATATTTATAATATTCAACAACTTTACCCATAATTATTGCTTCAATGAAAAAGGCCTTCCTATAACCATTTGACATTGTAAGGAAGATATTTTGAGTTGCAAACACAACTGGAGTCCTGCGATCATATCTCGAAGCCTGCGATAAAGTTTTACGATGAAAATACAGATAAATTCAAAATACTTCGGAAAAGAAAGTAAAAATTGTCAGTAAGTTGGAAATAGGGTGAAAAAACTCGAAGAAAAGTATTCTTTTACCGGTCTTCGGTAACCCAGAATTGGTTAAGAATACAACCGGTTTGCTTTTGAAGATGGATTGTGTGAGGAATTATAGTAGCGTGATGGTTGACAGGGGAGAATCGAAGAAGAAAATTATAGGCTGATTATGATATGATGACCTTTGGAAAGAGACAATCGGCTAATTTCGGCTTCGTAGAGCGTTATCTCTGTCGCACGAAATATAACCAGTCCGGTATCTATTAGGAGCTGTTAAGACAATTATGATTTGCTTCTTTTGATAATTATTTTTATTCTTTGTATAAAATCGATAGGATCGAATAGGTCGATGTGCAATATTTATCGCCGGGTACTGTAAGTCTTTATCGAAATCGAGATCAAGATCGAGATAGGGACTACAGCTATATTCCCAATTCCATAAATATCTTGAAAAGAAGTACACAAAAATTCATTATTATTTATTAGTTACTCTTACTGTTAGCCTGGATCATCCCACAGCTGAGCAAAGGCCTCTTGACTTCCAGCTCTTTCAATCCAGAGCTAAAGTGTACTACTGGTCATTTGTTTTGTCCAGCCCGTCCCGTCATCCTCTACGAGGTCTGCCGCAATGCCTTCTAGCTGTGTCAGGGCTCCACGTGGTGGTTATTTTGACCCACAGCACATTAGGCATACGGCAGACGTGGCCAGCCCAGTCCCACTTCAGCTTAGCGGCTTTTTAAGTAACGTCAATGATCTGTGTTTTGGAGCGCAGTGTGGTGTTACGAATATTGTCTATATTATTAGTATAGATTAAGAAATGCTGGGTTTCCAATACAAACTTCCATTCCCTATATCACCCGCTATATGATTATTTTTGAGACAACAAAAAGTAGCCAATGTTCTCCCTGCCAATTTTTATCGAAATCCGCTCCGTGGTTTAGGCGTGAAAGGTAACATACAGACAGACAGAGTTACCTTTCGAATTTATATTATTCGTATGAATTATAATAAAATTGTTAGATATTATTATAAGGTTTATTTTTATAATTGCCCTGAGAATCGGGGCCAATGATATCTTTTCATTGAAGAGAATAACGCTAATTTTCAGGCGGGGTTAATTTCACCCAACACAGCAAATGGCAGGATAAATACACAGGGCGTTTTATTAAATTTTAATGCAAATACAACATGGGAAGGGATGTAGCTTAGTGTGGAGCGGAGCGGACGATATCGATGGTTATGCGAGCGTTCGTGAGTGTGGTTAAAATAGAATTACACACAACATTTTACTGGGAAATACTGATAAACATTTTCCAATCAACGTTAGTGGCAAAAGGAGAAAAAAAAATGGCTGCGAATAAAATCACAGAGCACAAACATTTTGAAGTCTTTGGAGTTAAGCCGTAAGTTCTTTAAGAGAACGGACAAGTTGTTACGTAGATTGAAAACAATTTTTTTTTGCTAAACTATAATCTACCATTTTTTATCATAGGTCCGACAATCGGGGGCAAATTTGATGGCTGACAATTTTTTTTAAATACAAACAGAGCACGAACGCGCTACGTAAACGTAATGTACAATGCGTGCCACGAAAGATGAGACTTGACACACCACGTGGTTTGACTTGCGCAGAACACGATTTTAGGTATCTTTAGCGGTATGAGGTCTGAGTGCGGAACGGGACCGGACGTCATAGGGGCGGCGGAAAGAGCGGGGGAGGCGGGGTCAAGTCTCATCTTTCGTGGCACGTATTGTAAATTCGAACGTTTTTTTAAACACAACTATTGTAGCATTGCAACGAGCTGAATAACTACCACCCTTAAATATGAATAAAGTCTTAGTAAATATTATGTACGAACGAGTATTTTGCCAATTTAAAATCGTTCGAATTCACGTTAGGTCTACTACGTTTGCGTTTGTGCTTGTCTCAGCGATCATCTCTTCTGCTTCTGCCTTTTCTGTTCCACCTTCTACACGTGCAGCTTGTGGGAGGGATATTCGCGGGCATCGTATCCTTTCGTGTCCAATTTAATAATGCATCAGAAAACTGATGGGGTTGCCATGGCGTTGCAGTGCGTCAGGGATGTTTGCGGCGGCGCGTGTAGACTGTTTTTACACAATAATGCGCAAACGCGCAGCATCGATGGTTGCTCGAGTCATGGCCAGCCCCAACAGGGTTCTGAAAATGATTGCTGACAGTGTGGACTGTCCGTATATAATTCACTGCTATCAGTTACATGTGCCATCGTATCGTGTTGTTTACTAACACTTATTTTTAAGAACAATGTTACTAACCCTATATGAGTCTTCGCTCGGATTAAATTTTTTGAATTTGAATTAGAATTTAAGCACAGAAGAAAATGAGCAACCAAAAATGCATCTGACCAACTCTGAATACCTAATCGCTGATCTCAGTACACAGCTTTAAGCGGGTAAGGTGCGAAAGCCTCGTCGCCCTTTTACGATACTATAAAAAGATACTACAATAGGTATACATTAACGTCCAAAGTACGTCAATGAAATTACATTATTATTTAAGGCTCCTACAAACAGGCGCGACACGCGATAATATCGCGCGCGACACGACGTGTCTTTGTGTCGCGCGCGATATTATCGCGTGTCGCGCCTGTATGAAGGAGCTTTTATTCACGTAAAGCATTCTGATAATTAACTGTTTTATATTTGTTTTCAAGAATAAGGTTTGATACATAATCTGCCTAAAAAGTTCCCACTGCTGGGACACAGGCCTCCTCTCTGTGAGAGGGAGTGGGCTGCAATCTACCACGTGGGCTTAGTGCGGGTTAGTACATATTGTTACGAGCTTGGGGTTCGTGACAATAAAAACTGCCGATTTAATAACAAAAAATTGACACAATTTCACTACTGATCACTCTTAGTCGCACTTGAATATCGCTTCGATGTACTCGCTTGTATCGCTTATTCAAAACTATCTATCTCGCGGCTCACACCGGCCTTATATAGTGCCAAAGAGCTACTATATAAACATCTAGAACGTTCGTATACCGGTCCCGGCTGACCCGATGTCGATAGTTCTCGGAATTTCTAGGACCTTGACCCTACTAGTTCTGCTACCCGATACTAGATGGCGCTAGTGGTAACAAATGTCACCATGTACCAGGCATCAATTGTGGCGCGCAACAATATCATGTCTTCGATTTTTGGTTCTAGGTCATGCCGGTTTCCTCGATGTTTTCATTCACCGTTTTGAGAGCAGTGGTTATGAAATTATTTACACAAATAAAGCGCCTGGGTTCAAACCCATGACCTACAACTAGTAAGTCGGAGCCGTTACCACTAAGCCACCATTGCTCTTAAGGGGATTGCAGTAATTTTTTAGTCCAAACAAAAGTTTTTTTGTAAATAGATAATTGCTTCATATTTTGCAATAAATTACCAACGTTGTGTCATTGCGCTTCTCGTTCTTTTCTATGCAGTCCGACAGTGACCGCGCTTTAGGTCATGTAAGCCCCTTGATGGAATCTATATTATTTGCTTAAGATCATCGTCATAATCAATAGACCACCTCTGGTTTAAAAGCATCGCTAATGAGAGGTCCTACTAAGCGGACACCTTCGGTCTTATTACAAAAAAAATGGGTTCCATTGTTTAAAGTTCATGACCCAAGTTTTAACAATGGAGCGATTTTTTTGTTTCGAATTTACGCAAACCCGAGTGTAAGTTATCAATAACTACTTTACATCGGTAGGAATAATTTGTCCTCAAAGAGGTATGAGGAACAGGAGAGGATCCTTCAAACAGACGGGTATTGTGTGTATGGTGGGCAACTGCCTAACGATTTATGGCGAGACATTGTATTATTAGATATTCTTTGATAGCATATTTTAATAAAATTCAAATATACTTTCATCTCATTATCTATTTCTGTTTCATCTCATTCAAAGAAAATTGTTTTTTGTGGCTTTCTTTTAACAGCAAAAGTTCCAAATTAACGTTCATAGAGAATTTTCGAGCTAAATTCGTGTGAATTTCTTTTTTGGGAGTAACAAAAGTATTTGTACTGTGTTGTGCGGCTCTGAAATTGGCGGGAAGAACAAGAATAATAGCCAATAACTAGATAATAGCCAATTATTTTTAAAAGAGTAACCGTGGAGTTTCTTGCCGGCTCTTCTCCATAGGAAACGACCTAGCTTCTGACGTTTCATAAGTGCCCATGTAGTTTTAGGTATGTGAAATAAAATATTTTGATTTTGAATCAATACCGTTTTTTGAAAAAATATACGTACTTAAAATCTGTATGAAACATGATGTCTCGTATCCGATATTTTGAATTTTGTGGAACGTCAAGTACCCCAAACATGTTCAAGGACAAAAAAATCTTACAACATCTTATTTATGGTGAAAAATAGCGGAATTGTATTAGACATTTTGACCGATAGAGAATCTAACGCAAACATCGAGATATAAGTACTAACGTACTAGAGAAGACACCGTAAATTCCTACTTTGTCTCGTTCAACTGCGGCGATCGCCGCACCTCACTCAGTCGCTCTCTAGCTCTTTACGCGTAAGTGCCGTGATTTACATGGCGCTTAAGACCTTTTTGCCGAGAATAATTTATACACTTCTGCAGCAAATCTAGCGCTGTGGTAAATTAGTTACGGTTTAGACGAATTGTTATTATTTATCGCTGCAGCGAACTAAAGATTCAAATTACGAAGAATAGGACAATTCAGTTATTTGACGTAGCTTCTCTAGTACGTTAGTACTTATATCTCGATGAACGCAAAGCTGGCGTCACCTATATATAACGTAAACAAAACCAGCTGTCAAAAGCACGCGACAAAAGTTGTCAACTTTTTTAAATGTTTTTTTTTGGCATAAAACAATACCAAAAGGTTATACGTTAATGCACATTAGTCCGTATTACAAACACATTTTTTATGAGATACTTTACCATATGCTTATAAAAGTAAACAGCGCTATAAAATATATGGTGATTATACCTTAAATTATCTTTACACACTGACCTGTAAAACCCCTTCATTCTTACAGTTTTCAGCTTTAAAATGACCAGAGGGGCAATGAGGGTTTTCTGAAATGACGTTCGCTAGGTGGCAGCACTGACACGTCAGGTCCAGGCATCTGTCAAAGAACCTATATTTTCTTTAGTCATGACTGAATGATGAACGAATGAATGAATCGAATGATGAATGTCATCATATATTTTATATTGGAAGACCTCTTGTCACAGTGGTGCCAACTGGTGTCGTAAATTTTCACGAAAACCCTCATTCTCGTAATTTTAAGAACGTTCATAGTCTGATCTGTTTCTACTGTCAAAAATTCCTCTAATTTCCCCACATTTTTGACAAGCTTTTGGCATTGATTGTCACTGTGATGATATTGCGGTTAGATTTTGATCGTTTTAATTACGGGAATTGGCCTTCAAAACTCAACCGACGTACAATGCGCGCCACGAAAGATGAGACTTGACCCCGCCTCCCCCGCTCTTTCCGCCGCCCCTATGACGTCCGGTCCCGTCCCGCACTCAGACCTCATACCGCTAAAGATACCTAAAATCGTGTACTGCGCAAGTCAAACCACGTGGTGTGTCAAGTCTCATCTTTCGTGGCACGCATTGTAATTGAAATTTCCATTGGCCTGGAAAGATTTTCGATTTAGTAAACGCTATCGTTCCTGTATATACCTACTTATCCTTATACGAAATCACACAACACTGATACACTGATGCATTTTATACGGATTATTTCTGACAACCGGCTAACAGAAAAATAATGTATCAGTAAATTGTAAAAACACGGGTTATTCTCAATAATGCTACGGCTACATTGTCGCGATAACGCGAACTACAATTAGCGCGCTCTCAGTGTGATGTCGAGCGGTGTACGAGAGAGAGAGCGCGAAGTGTAGTTTGCGCTATCGCAATAATGTAGCCGTAGCATCACAGTCATCTAACCACATATGACAGAAGAGGCCTGAGTGAAAACTTCTTGCGCGTTGGGCATTTTTTGAGATGGGAAAAAAACCATTGAACTCGTGCCACTGATACTGTAAGCGACACCGCGCGTGTTTTGTTTATAAGACGATTAAAATAATACCCGCTTCGGATGTGTTCGGCTGTCCTCGGGATGTACTCGGTTTTAATATATAGCCGATATGTCAGTGAGTGATGGCAAAGTATTCTGTTTGTGTTTTGTTTTCACTTGCGGCACTCCCAGAGTGCCACTGTTTTTTTTTTTACATCAGTGTAAAGCCGTACAAGAATCTTTTGGCGCGTGGCCCAAATCGGAAATAGCGCCGCGATCTTGTTTGTATTTTGTTTGTTGTGTGCATTTCACAAAACAATTGCCCAAATGTTTACCAACATCGCCATATCTACCTTAAATGAGAGATAACAGCCATCGCCAAAAGATTATTGCAGCAGTATACGTCATAGTCCAATGGTCTCTCCAGTGGGAAAAATTGGCAATAAGGTTCTCTATACTCTTATGGTAAAGGTTTAAAATCTAAATACCTACTCTCAATGGCGTCAATGTACAGATGCCAGCACATCAAGCTACATCAATCTGTCAAAATTCTTTAATAGATTTTCAACTTTATTGCTAAAGCATAAGGTTCAAAGTTGATTGGCAAAATTTTACACTTTCGGGTAGCTTGATGTGCTGGCGTCCGTACAAGTAATAATTTTTGACAATTTCCCTCTGTTTGTATTTACCTGTGAGACCGCGACCCCGCCAATTTGGAAGCCCAACTAAATGCGTACAAAAACAAATTCAGTTATAACAACTTAAAAACTTTTAGGCAAAACGCAAATTAAACGGTGACAAAGTTAGGTAAGGTATAATATGAATAAATTTATTCTCACACAATTGCTTATGCAATGGAAATGGCCCTGACTTACGAATCGTAGGTCGTGGATTGAAAATCATGCAGGCGTTTTACTTTCTGTAAATAATTTCGTAACCTTTTTTTTTTTTTTCAGGATGGGAAATCATCAAATGACCCCTCCCGCTCTGGGAAAAGCACCTCCCAACCTAACAGAAATTGACGTCCATGATATTTTATACAATATATGGCAGGAGAATTTCATCAAAGCAGCTTCGAAAGGAAGTACAGACGATGTACTATCTCAAATGAACGTAATTCTCAGTTCGTTTGTTTCGGTGTTTGAGGCACAAATATTTATAAGCTTAAAATAGATCTAACAATTTATTTTGTTTGTTCAAGGACCTCAAGTCGTACCTAGATTCATGTAAGAACGGCGTGATCTACATCAGCTTTGGTACTAACGTTGATCCTTCAACGTTACCACCAGAAAGGATTCAGGTTCTCGTGAAAGCCTTCTCTCAATTGCCTTACAATGTGCTGTGGAAGTGGAGCAATGATGAGCTGCCAGGTCGAAGTGAGAACATTAGGATATCCAAGTGGCTGCCGCAGTCTGATCTGCTTAGTAAGTTCATATTGGTGTATTTTTTTTTATATAAATTCTTGTTATTAATTTCATTGATTGGGTATTTGTTTGTTGATTGGGGGTTTTGTTGTATGAATTATGATTAAAATAACCTACCATTTTATCATTTCATTGATTGGTTATTTGTTTGTTGATTGGCAGTTTTCTTGTATGAATTCAGATTTAAATAACCTACCATTTTAGGTAGTCTTGTAAAAATATCGCATCGCGTTGCCATTAAAAGTTGTAATTACTGGGTATCCAATCGCAAGTAAATCAAACAAACTCGAGCAATGAGGTACTACGATTTCTTTCCTATTTCATTAATAAAATAGTATCTAACAATATCTATCTCAATGTTTTTCAGGACACCCCAATGTTAAGCTGTTCATAATACAAGGAGATCTTCAATCAATAGACGAGCCTACCACAGCAGGAGTACCTCTGATTGGTGTGCCAATGTTAGGTGACCAGTGGTTTAACGTGGAAAAATATGTGTACCTGAAGATTGGAGTTCGACTCGACCTGGATACTATTACTGAGGAACAGTTTAAGAATGATAGACTACGGTTATTCAAAACAAGGAAAAGAAGGCCCTGGAATTTAATATTTAGAAGAAAAATAATATTTTATATATTTTTTTTTACAATTTATCATTTATATTAATTAAAGTTACAAGTGTGTGTATTAACCTTAATTAAAACGTTTAATTGAATCAAACATTGTTGTTGTGTATGATATGTGTATTAATTCCCATAAAAATAGATGGACAAATTTTAACATAGTGCTCAGTACGTCTAACTAAAGATATCCAAGCAAAAAAAAAACACTGTTTAAAGTGATTTTATTTTGACCTAAAATAATAAATTGCGCGGCACATTAGTGTATTTTCGTTAGCTGATT
The DNA here is from genome assembly GCA_927399505.1 of Luperina testacea. Lineage (NCBI taxonomy): Eukaryota > Metazoa > Arthropoda > Insecta > Lepidoptera > Noctuidae > Luperina > Luperina testacea. The sequence goes on along the minus strand of OV656779.1, from coordinate 5,299,116 downwards.
ATTTTTCTTGTAAGTTCTATGCGTTTTTCTTATATATTTTTTTACCATCGTCCTTATTTTGGTGATCTGAATGATTTCTAAAAGTCTGTCCATCTATGGGACCTGATATCGTGCATGATATGATATCATAATTATGGTGGGTGGTATGGTATATATATAGCCCCAATGACGGTAGGAAAATCCGAAATGGCTCTAAATTTTCTAACTGTGTCTAGTTGCCCGTTGACTGTTGACAGCATATTGATGAACATGTGAGCTTTCTTTGCCAAAGCTTTAGGAACATTTTTAACATTTTTCATTTACAACTTGTTGTGAGATTCGATGTAAGTCACGGTTATCGTCTTGTATCTGAAAACGTCTTGGCGCTTACCTGTTGGCGCGCGCAGTTCCGTAAGGCACAGCCTAGGCAATTTGAATTTGAAAATCTAAGCACTTACCACGAGAATCATGTGGAACATCATATTTTATTAGGTATGTCAATTTTTTTTTTCCGAAAGCTTTACTGAACCTGTACAGTTCGTGCCACGTAAGAAGAGACTTGTCCCCGCCACCCTCGCCTCTTTCCGCCGCCCGAGGCCGCCCCGATGACGCCCGGTGCGGGACGGGGACCGGGCGTCATCGGGGCGGTGGAAAGAGGTGGGGAGGCGGGGTCAAGTCTCTTCTTACGTGGCACGAACTGTACTGTTTTATAAAGGTATATTCATTGTATTGTTGGAAAGGATTCACTCTCACTCCGTACAGTTGATCACGATAGTTATTCATAAATTCCATGCTGTCAAAATCATTGAAATCAGCATAATTCATTCCAATTGATATCCAATAAAGTAAGCAATATGGCGCTTACAATGCAGGGCGTTATTGTTGTTTAAATTTAATTTAACTCTAAACAACGGCTAAAAATGGTTTTGAGGTACCTATCATTTTTGTTAAACACGTGTCTGAGGCGCGTCTAACTTTTTTTGGGAAATGTGGGTGTAATAGGTACATCTCTGCTCTACCCTTCGGGGAAACAAGACTTGATGTTTTGTTTTGTTATGAAAACTTTAAGCGATTCTTAAAAACGAGATAACGAAGAAAAGGTGCTCATTCGTTTAATTTTTCAGCTCTAGTTCCAGACAGTCAGTGTTCGAGCATAAGGCAACATAGTATAGACAGATGACACACTACAACGCGCCACGCGACGGGGCGCGGGAAGCGAAGCCAAATTCCCCGTTTTTATTGGATTTGTATGTAAAAAAAATACACGTGTTATCTGCGCCCCGTCGCGTGGAGCATTAGGTATACAGTGTGATCCACCATATACCTACAACTAATTATTAACTTGTGAAGATATAATATTTACTCGTATCAAGAAGTTTAAATTAATTTTAATTGCGACCGAATTTTGATCAAGGAGGGTCTTAGATAATAATTTTCATATCGGTGAAACTTCCTTCGTTCAAACATATTAAAATTAATATTTGATCAAAGTAAAATATACCTATGCACAGACGCCAGCTCATCAAGCTACCCGAAACTGTCAAATCCCAATCAAACTTACTTGGAACCTTATGCTTCAACAATAAAGTTGAAAATCTATTAAAGAAATTTGACAGATTGTAGTAGCTTACCCACTTAGCGTACCCAGACTCTAATATAGATTACGTTTCAATTCTTGAACTCCATAAATTAAGTAAGAGGTCCAGACCGATATGGTGGGATGAGCTTGTCTCCTTCAACAAGAACTACCAAACCGAAGACCACCTTGGCAACTCTAAATAGAGAGATTAATTGGAAAGTGAGTAGGGTCGTTTTTCCTTGCATGACTTTCACTTAGGGACATCCTGTGGAACATCAGAGGCTTTTAATAATGATAATAAATTCAGTGATGGTTATAAAAATATTATTCAGTTACTTAACAGTGGACAGTGCAGTGAACTGAACTCTTAGAATTCCAGAATTCGAATTCCAATCGAATCGGAATTTTGAATTCAGATTTTTTTTTTTTTCAGTAGCGGTTCGGAGTTTGGAATTGTGCCTGGTTGATGGCAAGTGAGGTTTATCCGCGATTACATGGGACTTAAACACAACTGGCGAATGTTGGTGTACTGTAGATATTATGATCTGCATGGTTTGTGGCATGCAATCTTTTTGGTAATTGTAAGAAAATGGCATAACATTATAAGATAAACGCCAATTGAGAAGGCAGAAAAATAGTAAACGTCAGATTTTGCTGACAAGCCAGGTGACAAGGAATAAATATGTAAAAAGCACATAGAACGATTTCTAGGAATATCTGATTATCCAACCGTAGCTTAATTGATTCCTCCAGCGCTCAGGGACATAGACCATCCGGTCAGTGTCTTCAAAGTAGCCTTTAACCCTAAATAAAAAAGAAGAAAGAAGTATAATAATATAGTATAATTGTATTTTTTTTGTTATGTATTTTCTGGTGTACAATAAAGAATAAATAAATAAATAAAGAAGGTAGTTTGGCAATAATTCCTTCTGCAAATGTGGCTTCCCAGGCACGTCATTAACGGCATAACTATGTAAATGTCTATTCACTGCTCTCAAATTACGATGTTTATTTTTATTTATTTTTTACAGGTACGTCTTTGACATAATCTTTTTATTATTTGATATTATTATATACAGACAATTCTAATTTTTCACCTCTTATTTTAGTGGTTGTAATGGCGATCATATCACTTGGTTTTAACAGGTTTTTATATTTTATTTATCCTTTTTTGTAAACGTGAGGACTTTGTAGGCCTTGTAGACTTTAGACCTGTAGACCATATTTTATTTTATCAAGTAGCTGGTACTTGTTGACAGGCCTACGCTGTCCTCCCATACCTATTGTAATTTGAAAACATTGTAAAAGCCAATATTTTTAAAAAGAGTAACCGTGGAGTTTCTTGCCGGCTCTTCTCCATAGGAAACGACCAATTTTAACCGTGCACTTAGCTTCTGACGTTTCAAGTGACCATGTAGGTTTATGTGAAATAAAATATTTTGATTTGATTTAACCCTGAGCGCTCGTAAAGCTTTCTCACAGTACTATATAGATACTCCTCTGCTTAACCCTTTAGGAAAAACAGGCATGGTGTTTTGTTACTTTATATTATTATAACAAAACTCTCAACCATCAAAAAATTATGGCCACAACCATTTCCCTTATTTTATTTCAATGGGAAAACATTTCTCTGAAATATTATTAAAACTACGACGGATAAAATAGTTCACGCAGCACAAAGGCAATTCCCGTCCCAGTAATCTAAAGATATAATACAGAAACATTCAGTAAAAATATAACATACAGTAAAAACAAAGTGTGCTATGAAGAACCGAAAATAACAGCTCAAATAAGTAGGTAACAAAGTACATAAGTAGAAATAGACAGCATTTACCCCAAACCTTATTGAAATACTCTAATTCCACAGGTAGTTTCCAAAACAACCTCGTTAATACCTCCTATAGAATAATTTACAAATTTTATTCCATCGCCTCGAAAGACCGAAAACCTTCAGGACCAAAAGAGAATCCTATTTGAGCGTCAGCAAAATTAAATTTGTAAAAGTGTACAGAGCCATTCATTGGTCAAAAGAGTTCTTCATAGCTCGTGTGGAAGGACAATGGTGGGACCAATTGTTATTATCTGCAATTTATGTGGAAATAAGTATGGTTTTATGGTGTCTTCAATTGGAGACCTTTCTCTGAGCTATTGGTACAGATATACTGGCTAAGGCCAAGTTCATACTTTGGATTGTTTGTTAATCTACTAATTAAAAATTTAAAACCACTACGTGAAATAGTTCGATGATTGTGAGTTTAATTAACTAATGATCATAGAATATATTAGTGTTAGATTTTACATCTGGTAGTGCAGCACTAAGGCTCCTGCAAACAGGCGCGACACGCGATAAAATCACGCGCGACACAAAGGCACCGCAAGTCGCGCAACGAGCGGTGCCTTTGAGTCGCGCGCGATTCGCGTCGCGCGTCGCGCCTGTTTGCAGGAGCCTTTATGCGTTTTTAATAATTCAACTGTTATTTTTATTGGCGATATGCTGGTGTACCATAGGTACACATCTCTTACTCTTCAAGGATTATATGCGTAATGTTGTGTGTGATGATGTTATGTTAAGTATATTATTTTTCCACCATGAGAAACTTTGTAAGCCCTGACATTTATTTATTTAGATTTGCCAACGTTTGTACACACTACAGAAATTATGGAAAAAACAGTAATAATGGTTATTTTTATAAAAAAGTTTTTTAAATGCTTGTTTTTTTCTGTCAGTTACAGACACAAATATCATATAGTATTTTTATAATTCTGATCCTATGAACAGGCCCTAAGAAAGTCTACAGGATGGCCCCGCCCAAGAGTGTCGCGAATAGCTCACACGCGTCACTTTCAGTCGGATTCCGTCCTTCCCGAATATTAAAATTGAGATTTGTAGAAAATCAGACTTAGAGCAGTAACTTTACATGACAGATGGCTCCAACGCTGAAAGTGACTGCATACGAATCTTCTGGTGTAACAGAATATTACTGTCTCGCTTTATTAACATTGAAATGACAAAAACAGAAGTACATATTTTTAAAGCTTGTGAGTAAGGAGGTTAGAGGTAAAACAATAATACAATCGCGCCAACACTGCTCTCTTTTATTCATATCTATAGACGATACTAATTGTATAAGACTGTTGAATGAACAGTGGTGGCCCAGTGGTAACGGCTGCGACTTACGAGTTGCAGGTCACAGGTTCGAACCGAAACAAGCGCTTTACTTTGTATAAATTATTTCATCACCACTGCTCTCAAAACGGCGAAGGAAAACATCGTGAGGAAACCGGCAAGTTCTATAACCAAAAATTCGAAGACATGTGACATCTACCAATCTGCACTGAGCCCACATGCTGGATTCACTCCATCTCACTAAGAGGAGGCCTGTGTCCCAGCCGCGGGAACTGATTATGTTGAATATTCGATCCAAAAATAGTTCGAATTACGTTAAATTTAAATCCCTCGTTCGTCCTTGTGGCCTCTTGTACTCAAAATTATTGGCTAATTATCATGTTAGTGACAATAGGTAAATCCTTTGATGTGAATTACTTAAGAGGATTACTTGTAGCATCAAGAGATTAATTTACAGGTTTAGGTACGTCAACTGTCAGACTCTGCGTCTTATGTCATCTAATTAATTATTGTAGCAAGCGTTATGTTGTGATTATTATATTGTTACGTATTTCTAAGTTGATGTCGTGGTAAATATTAGCAACCACACCGGTCGAACGAAGGTTAAGTTATGCTTGCCGCGGTCAGTTCGTGGATGGGTGACTATCCATTACATATCGAGACCCCTTCGTGCCTCGGAAAGCACGTTAAGCCGTAGGCCTCAGCTGTCGTTGATCGTTGACAGTCGTTACGGGTAATCAGAATCCCTAAAGTCTGACCACCAGTCTTACCAAGGGCTATCGTGTTACTCAGTAACTGGGTACTGGCATTCAGCTGCATCCGGTTGGACTGGAAACTGACCACAACAGTCCGGAAAAGGCTAGGCAGATTTTATTGATTGTTTGATGTCAACACTTGCGTTAACCACAATTTCGCCACAATATGTGAACACAAACCAATATTAGCCAAAATTGAACAGCCAATGAGAGAGTGTAACCGAACAGTCAAAATTTTCGGTTGAAACCGATAATTGTTTACTGCAGCTTTTTCAACTATTGTAGCCAAAACAATCGAGAGGTCAGTTGAGTTTCCGATAAGTAATGCTATGAACGTCAGCTTCGAGGTAAACTGAGCAAAGTTAAGAATACCGATTGAAGGATTTGAAACGTTCAAAATATTTATAGTCGCAAAATCTAATCGCGAATTACACTTCGCGCGCTTTCTCACACAGCTCCACGTCTCGCTGAGCAACAAAGCGCGCAAAGTGTAGTTCGCTTTTTCGCGATAATTTGAGGTTAATTTTGCAAATTGTAACAGATTAGACTGCTGCGAACGTTCTAAAAAATACGGGAATTGCCGCTACCAAAAGCTTAATATTTGGTTAATATTATTCTAAAAGTACACAAGTAGATCACCATTTTTAGTATGACGTCTTAAAATCTGAAGCAACAGTTTTCAGAAAAATATAATTGATCATCGTTGCATGATTGTTAGAAATTCTTAACGTTAATAATATCTAGTCCTATTTTTCCGTTAACGGACAGCCTTTTTCGCGTACCTTTTCTTGTCGAGAGGAACTATCCCTTTTTGTTTTGGTTGACATAAGCAGAACTCTAATAATTGTAATGTAGTTGAAGTAAAATAATCTAATTATATTATCCCTTATAATAATATGGTTTGTTGGGATGTTTCTGTGAGTGAGAACTAGACGTTGTGCATATTATAGACTGGCGTCTTACTGCTATTCACTGTTATTAGATCTGTCAGACAGGGTCTGGTGAATGAGACAGCGTGCTTTTTGGCCATGACCAGTGAGTTCGAGCTCGTGACTGGTTTACTCTTAAGTAACTACTACTTACTTATGGAAGTATGGATGGATATGGATAGGCTTATAATATCTGAAGTCGTCAGCCGCGTTAGAAATTTAGAGGCTACAGAAAGCGGCAAATCCTAGACACCGTACGTAATTATTGTTATGAAGTTCCTCTCTTTGGAGCCTAGACTAAAATTAGACCTTTAGATTATCTCCGTACTCGCAGAAACAAACAACAATAATTAAAGAGACAAACATTACTAATGAAAACGCCAAAACTAAAAAGTGACTCAACAAAAACCTTATCCAGTTCATTAGTTCAAATGAAACTTCTATCATCAAATGCGAAGACAAAACAAATTAAGACAAAGTCATGACTATAACTTGTTTCATCTAATCGTCTATTATGTTATGACTGGGTATATAAGGAAACGTATTCATTTACCTCTCATAGTAGCGATCTGATATACCGTACAATAATGTCTGCGACGATAGCCTTGGTATTACTAGCGGTATCAATTACTTCTAATGATGCGGCAAGAATACTGGCATTTTTCCCAGTTCCGTCTATCAGTCATCAAGTTGTGTTTCGTCCACTAACTCAAGAACTTGTCAAACAAGGGCATGAAGTGACAGTCATCACGCCAGATCCTGCCTTCCCAAATGGAGGAACACCCGTGAATCTAACAGAAATCGACGTCCACGATTTTTCTTACAAGAAATGGAGAACACTATACGAAGTTACGTCGACAGGCGATAATGATTTGATCATACAAATGCGACTAGCATTTCGTATGATTGCTGATCTCGTCGAGATGCAGTTGAAAGTAGATAAAGTGCAAAAATTGATAAAAGAAGAACATTATGATTTGCTATTGTTGGAAGCTTGTGCAAGACCCGCGTTGCTTCTGTCACACGTTGTGAAGGCGCCCGTGATTCTGGTGTCCTCTTTCGGTCCCATGAACTTCAATGTGGAAACTATGGGATCAGCTTGGCATCCTCTATTATACCCAGATATTTTAAACCAGCGCTTGTACAATTTGACGAAGTGGGAGAAACTAGTAGAATTGTGGAACTTTTATAGAATGTCAAGAGTTATGCAGGAAATTGAAGATATAGAAAATGAAATTGGCAAAAGATTGTTTGGACCAAATATTCCGACTATAAGTGAATTAAAAAAGAAAGTTGAAATGCTATTTTTGAATACTCATCCTATTTGGGAAGGAAACCGCCCAGTACCCCCTAGTGTTATTTATATGGGTGGATTGCATCAGAAGCCAGTGAAAGAATTGCCAATAGTAAGTTTTTATTGTTATACTTATAATTTTCTCACACTCACTCAATCATTAAGCAGTGGTGACCCAGTAGACAGCCGCAACTTGCGCGTTGTAGGTTCGAACCCAGACAGACACCACGGCTCTCAAAATGGTGAAGGAAAACATCGTGAGGAAGCTGTATGTCCTAAACTAAAAATTCGAAGACATACATATGTATCATCCACGAACCTGCACTGGACCCGCGTGGTTGATTACGGCTCTCTCCCTCTCTCAGAGGGGAGGACTGTGTCCCAGCAGTGGGATTATTATTATTAGGCTCATACACTCACGCTTATACAATAATTTTTATAACGCAATGTACCACATCTATGGCTATAACATTCAGTATCAGTATTTAGTTCACTTTGTAAAATTAATTATGGATAGGTATTGTTGCCGTTTTCACGGACTTTTGGGCGGTAAATTACATAGGTATCACATAATTATGCAAAGATTCTATAGTCAGGGCGAGCGACGTGACGATGCAATATTGTCATTGCAATAATTATAGCCTCTACGATACATAATTTTCTAGACATCTTCAGAATAAGTTCTCATACATTGATTCTCAAGGTTAGAAACAAATTGTTAGTTTGCTTTGTTTGATTCAAAGTCAAATCGTTTATTTCCATTTCAAAATATACCATGTTGGTAGCTGTATATTTTGGAATTAAACGGATTCTTTTTTTTTGGCACCCTAAACACACGTTATATCTTACTTTAGGTGCCAGAGTTCATAGAAAACACTCGTTTCCTTAGTTGTTACACTGCATATTGTTTAGATAACTAAGGGTTTTTATACAACTAAAGAAAACAACTAAAATGTTAGAATTTACTACCTACTGACGAATTCAGAAGGGCCAACGTTCGCATTTTAATCTAAGTCTCAATCTGTCAAAACATTCTCTACCTACATTTTTAACAAGTTTTTGAAATTGAATGACGCTGAGATGAAATTACGTGAAGATTTTAAACGTTTCTAAATACGGAAATTATTGCCCTTCTGGGAACTTCGATCGGTTGGGACAAGTTCGAAAGATGGGTACATCGGCATCGCCGTCGATCCATCGTGTTTGTTTCCTTTTAACTTATGAAGCAATAATAAATTTAATTTGCTCTGTCAGTCAAGGATAGAAACGAAACACTATACAAAGCTGTAACGTTATTCAAAATGCCATGTCATATAGTTTGGGGCTGGACTTATTTAGGTTTTCATCGTAATTCATGGAGTATGAGAGTCAAATTAAAAATAATATTTACTATTTTTTTATTAATTAATATTTGCTTCAATTGTTTATAATAATAACGTACAATTACAGGACCTTAAAACGTATCTGGACTCCTCAAAGAACGGCGTGATCTACATTAGCTTTGGTACAAACGTGCAACCTTCACTGCTTCCCATAGATAGGGTACAATTGATGGCCAAAGTCTTCTCTCAATTGCCTTATGACGTGCTGTGGAAGTGGGACAAGGATGAACTTCCTGGTCGCTCTAAGAACATAAGGATATCCAAATGGCTGCCACAGTCGGACCTTTTAAGTAAGTGATGAAAGTCTTACAAGCCCTTGACATTGTATCCAACCGGTGACAATATAACGATAGGAAAAACTGTCAAATTGATTAAAAATATATTGACTAAATAAACATGTACTTTCAGGGCATCCAAAGATCAAAGTATTCATAACACAAGGAGGTCTACAATCAACAGACGAGGCTATCACAGCAGGAGTTCCGTTGATTGGTATACCAATGTTGGGCGATCAATGGTACAATGTTGAAAAATATGAACATCATGGTATTGGCAAGCAACTTGATTTGCTTACGATGACTGAGGAACATTTTAAGAATGCTATTACCACTGTTATTGGTGATAAACGGTGGGTAGATGTAGTCTTTATCAAATTTAAATAATTTTTTGTTTCATTGGAAATTTTTCGTAAGAGTATGGTATTGATTGGCTTCTGTTACTCTCCATATAAATTAAAAAGTTCTTCTGGACAGCTGTAAAAATAACAAATAAGTTGCAACAAAGCGGCAACCATGGCATGGTGTCAAACCCAATGACACAATGATGTCTGATAATTAGTGTTTCATGTATATATTCAAAATAAAATGAAATCTAGTACTTATGAATGTTAATAATACCAAGCTATTTTCGTCCCACTGCAAGGAAAAGGCGTCTTCTCATACAGATAAGAGACGAGCATTTGTTTACCGCGCTTGCGCAAGACGGGTTGGCGATTTCAGACGTACATTAGACAAGTCCCACGATGTTTTTCTTTACCGATATCAGTAATGTCCAAGATAAACTCGGGGACTACAATTACGAATTGAAAAAGCCAAGATAAAGATAATATTATGAATTTTACTCCTTGTCATACATAGTGTGTGAATACATAACAATGACAAATGGCTTTTTGTTTTCGGCCATTATCGTTCAAACACAGTTATCATGTATTGTCATGTCATCGTCATGTGGTCGTCATGTGATAGTCATGTCATCGTCATCAAAATGGAAAACATCATGACTAAAGGCCGCTGCATACGTGACGGGTTTTTTCACGGACGGGACGGAACGGGAAATTTTGGAAATATCGTTTCATACAAAATGTATATGGAAGCGCATATGTCACGGAGACTCGGACGGGACGGGAACGTATACTTTTGTATGAAACGATATTTCTCGTTCCGTCCCGTCCGTGAAAAAACCCGTCACGTATGCAGCGGCCTTTACCTATTCAATTATTTGGAGAGTACATTGATTAGACGACAGAAAGCGTACAAATTGTAAATAACTACGTTCATTTAATCTTTGTATCGGTAGACAGATCAAAATCCGTACCTACATTACAACATTTATGAATGTACTTACAACTAGCTTCTGCCCGCGACTTCGCACGCGTGGGTTTTATTTTTTTCGCGGGGAACCCTAATTATTATTCTAAAATAAAAGTAGCCTAACTGACTCCTTATAACAACAGCCAGTGAAAATACCATCGAAATCGGTCCATCCGTTTCGGAGATTAGCCGGAATAAACGGACAGACAGACAGACAAAAATTTATCTAAGAGACTTTCATAATGTGTATTTAGTACCGTATAGGTACCTATACTTTCATATGCGTTTAGTAAAAAACAATATTTTGACCCTACAAACAAACAATTTTATTTTTCATAAGTATGCATTTAGTAAAAAAAAAATTCTAACTTTACAAACAGACAATTTTATTTATTTGTAAGTGTTTGTAGTAAGCTGATAGGCTTATCTCTTATTCATGATTTGCAGTTTTCATCACAACATCGTTAAACTTGGAAACGTGATGCGTGACCAGCCGATACGTCCACTGGAGCGCGCCGTGTGGTGGACGGAGCACGTGCTGCGACACGGTGGCGCGAGACATCTACGCGCGCCCGCCGCCAACATGTCGTGGGCGCAATACCTAGAATTAGAACTAGTGCTCACTCTATCAGCAATTTCTCTTGGATCTGTTGTAGTGTTCTCATTTATTGCATATAACTTGTGGAAACTTTATAGCACTTGGAAACTTCGTGTATATAGAAAATTTAAGGACAATTGAACGTCTGTAATATTTTCGGGACACAAGGACCAAAATGTTAGGTTTATTAGAGGATTGTTTGTATATTTAATTATAATTATGCAATAAGGGTGTGAGCTATTATTCTATTTTCAGGGTCACTGTCATCCATCATCGAATAATAAAAAAGAATGTTTATATTTTTGTGGAATAATAACATCTTCCGGTATAACATGACCGGTACGGCTAGAAAGACAGCGAGCGAGCAAGCGCGTGATAGCATGTGCAGAAGCGCAGGAGAAAACAAAAATTTAGAAATCATTTTCATTTCGAGCGCTAAAAATCAATAACTTTGTTTTCTACCAGTACTTTATGCAAAAAATATGTACCTATGCAGACTTGTGACGAGTTTACACATATTTTTTATGCATGTGACGAATACACTTTCAATGTATGGAGTTCAAAAAATGTGACGAATTTACTTTGTGACGAATGTACAATAACCCATTTAATATAAGTTTAGAGTAGGCTGTGATGAGCATAATGTTAGAAAATTAAACAAAGGACAATATCAAATACTTTTTTTTTTGTTTTTTCTTCTGTTTTCTATCATTCTAATCTTTTTAACATCTCTCCTCTCATAAGATGGTCAATCTGCCTAGCTTTTTCCCAACTATGTACGTAGGGGTCAGGTTTCAGATTTACCGGATGCAGCTGCTGTTACATGAAACGACTGCCTATCTGACCTCCTGGGTAATACGATACCCTTTGGTAAGACTGGGTGTCAGACTTTCGGGCTACTGACGACCCGTACCAACTGCCAAAGATCCACGAATGACAGCTGGGACCAAAGGCTTAACGAGCTTTTCGAGGCACGGAGGGGTCTTGAATAGTCTTGATATGTAAATATGGTCCCATGATGGACCCATCTACGGACAAAACGATGCAAGCGTAGCTTAACCTGATCGATCGATCCGTGCGGCTGTTATTAGGTACTTATGAAAGAATAATTTGTTGTATGCAAATTATATTATATTATGTTATGTTATATTATATTATATTATATTATATTATATTATATTATATTATATTATATTATATTATATTATATTATATTATATTATATTATATTATATTATATTATATTATATTATATTATATTATATTATATTATATTATATTATATTATATTATATTATATTATATTATTACATATTATATTATATTATATTATATTATTACATATTATATTATATTATTACATATTATATTATATTATATTATATTATTACATATTATACTACTTCAATACAACATGAGATTGATCTCCCTCACACCGAGCGTCGACCTGTGTCGCAGCAGTGGGAACACTAAAGGCAGATTACGCTTATTAAAACAGGCAAAATGTTTGCAGTTTTGTTCCAATAATAGTTTACTCGTGTGCCTGAAATCATGGCATGCACACAAACACAGAGACATTTACAAACTACATGTAATGATAGCAATTTCGAAGCACTCATCTCTATGAGTGCATGTTTCTCCTTTGTGTGAGAAGAAGCTTTTGCTACAAAGCAAAGGCTTCTAGCACGAGGAAAAACGTAACGTAAATCAAAAATTCTTCGAAAGAATTTTGAAGTTTTTCTTCTTTAGGCGCGTTGGGCATTTTTTGAGATGGGAAAAGACCATTGAACTCGCGCCACTGTTACCGTAAGCGACACGATTTAAAAAATACCCGCTTCGGATGTGTTCGGCTGTCCTCGGGATGAACTCGGTTTAAATGTATATCCGATATGTCAGTGAGTGATGGCAAAGTATTCTGTTTGTTTGTGTTTGTTTTCAATTCTGTCAGCAATCCCGAAGTGCCACTGTTTTTTTTTTAATTTAGGAAATAAATACCTACCCCTTCTCATATAAAATTTATTTCGTTTGTAGTCTGTTTCTATTAATATCTATGGGATACTCATTGTACTGTCGCATTATAAACTAAAATGCTAGGTATAAATAGTACATTACTTCAGAGGGAAGAAAGTGACAGTTCCATACCGAGATTATGGCATTTGCGCCACGAGCTTGCGAGGGGCGCAAACCATTTGAGGTATGGAACTGTACTTTATCCTGAGGGATGTATAGTGCTTTTTATTACACCTACGAGGAAAATTATGGACATAAATGCATAGAAATGTTTATATTTAGTTAAAAGTACAATTATTAAAAGTGCAGCTTTTTTTTTTTAAAGGCTAAGGTCTGAGACCATGCTGCCTAGTCATCAGTTACTATTTTTTTTTTGTCTAACATGACATTAGAATATGGGTGTACACATTCTAATGTATTAGGAGTATTTGGCAGCAAATGTATCGAATCAAGTTTCCCTGTAAACTTCGCTGAGGTAGCCAAAACTACAAAAAAATTCTCAGCTCCATTTTACCGGGATCGCGTCTGTTTCAATGATTCCACATATTGTCCAGTTGCGCAGACACTTGAGATACAAAACTACACCAATTTTACATCACAATATCCACTAGGAATCAATTTGCGAATAATTAAAACAGCCAACTAGACTTCACTCGAAGAAATCCCGCCAAAAACTCTAAAAGTGCAGCTATTATAAATAATTTCGTTTTTAATTTTCTGTATGCACCAAGGAGGTTGGTAACTGGTAAAAAAAAATAACTGTATGTGGCCAGTAACAATTTACTTGAAATTTAATTAGTAGACAGTTAAAGTCTCTTGGCAGTATGACTGCTGACAAATTAAAAAAAAGAAAAACCGGGTATGTAATGGAATTTCATACATATTTCCCACCCTTGGGTCGGAAGGATTTTCATACAAACTTCCATACCTTGGGATGAAAGGATTTGAAGGGCGGGATAAAGGCGTTTCTTCCCTCTAATTGGTATAATTAGTATGTATTTTCAGAGCAGGTGTGATAAAAAAATATTTTGATAACACTGTGTGACCTAAATCCGTATTTAAGTCACGCTTTTCTGTGACTTAAGTAGTCCATTATATTATGCTGGCACCCTAAGCACAAGTTAAACTTACTTTGGGTGCCAGAGTTCATCGAAATCACTCTTTCCCTTAGTTGTAACGCTGCATAGTGTTTAGATAAGTGTTTTTTGTACAACTAAAGTTAATAAAGAAACTTTTTTTTTTTCATTTTACGTCGAAAAGCGTGACTTAAGTGCGGGTTTATGTCACACGAGTTATAAAATTGTATACGGTACGTGTGACTTAAGTAGCCTAGCAATGCACGGCGTTATATTAGTACTATCGTTACCCTCGGGCGCTAATTTCACGCCGTGCAATAATGTACTACTTAAGTCACACGTATTGTAATATACTATTTTTTTATTTAAGAGTCTCCGTGGAGTTTCTTGCCGTTTTCTCCTTAACCTACTACGCTTCCGAATAGGCAACTAACTTCATTAGTCTGACGGATCGACCCCTTTACAATCCAAAGTGCTTGTAATTGGTTTATTTGAAATAAATGCTTTGAGTTTTGAATTTAATTTATTTTCGATTCAAAAGCCGTTAGAAAATACTGAAATTTTCCGATTTCCTAGCAATAATATACCCAAGTAATAGCCTCTCCACTCCTCATAAGCACCTCAGGACATGTTGCCCCCTTGTCGCTACGATACAATGTGCTAGCGACCGTTTTCAGGGGCCTATTATTGAGTGTAAAAGTCACCCCCTGCCATTTTATCCATGTATATTATATGTATAACATGGGTCAGGCAGGGGGACATTAGTTCAAGGTAACCAACCAATCCATTATAACCACCCAAACCCTAGCCCAATATGTTTTGTTTCCATGTTCTGCAATAGTCCTTCACCAACCGGGGGTTGTCCTTGGGTGCACTTGCATTCCCCCCGGTGGGTTCCCGCATTGTCGAGGCGGGGGGGCTCAGTAGCCGTGGCTTGGACACCCACGGTGAAGCGAAGAGGAACCCGAGGAGGGGCCGCTCGTCAGGGCTTTTGCCGACAAGCCAACGACGTAGCGGCCAAAAGTAGGTTGCGGTGTCGCTTGGGCGACATCGCAACTGAGGCGGGCCGCGATGTCGTACCTGAGGCATCGCGGCTGAGGGTTGGAGGGCGCGGCGGGAGAGGAGTGCCGGTATTACGGTGCGCCGCTCTCCCTACCTTCCGCGGCCTTGACGGGGTCGCCACCGTACGATGGCGGACGCGGTGGGGCTGCAGGGGAAGAGGAGTGTCGGTATTACGTTGGCCGCTCTCCCTATCCTCTGCAGCCGAAAATTGGCAGGCGGCGGGGCCAATGTCCTGACCCGTCGCAGGGGGGACCAAGGGTGCCCAGACACGGGGTCGTCTGGCGCCCATGTGCTGGTTTGGTCCCTGGGGTGGTCACGGCGTGCTGTGTGTTCTAATGCGCCGGTGATGGGGAGTACTCCCCAGAGGAGGGTCCGGCAACGGACAGCCGCGGCGGGTTCGCGGATGAGTGCTAACGCGTGCCCGTGTTCCCACCGTAAGCGGCAGAGGAGGACACCGTGGAGTTTTAGTGGGTTAGAGTCCCACATAACTGCACTATCTCCCCGTGGTAGTGCAGTATGCATGAGCATTCCTCCACGATAAAAAAAAAAAAAAATAGGTGCACTTGCATAGTGCATAAAAGGATAATCGTCGGTTGGTGCCTCTGTCTAAAGGGCACCTGCGAGTTGGCTTTGACCCCTCGTATGCCTTCCAAAGGCCCGGGACCCAAGGGTCCCGAGATGTGTCAAAGCATTTGTAAGTAATAAGAATTTTCCAATTAAATCTGACAGATACAATAGACAGAAAATGTATAGGTAAAAGCTAACAGAACACGATCAATTACATCGATATATTCGATAACTCATAAAACATCACAATGCTTGTAGATACAAAGTTTAGTACACAATTCGCTTGGATTAATTACTACTGTTGTTATTTCTCTCATAGTGCCGAAGCAATAAATATATTGTAGCTAGGAATACAAGGTAAAATAGCCTTTATTCCGACGAGCTAAATTCCAATATTATTTCTGACATAATTGGTGCCCTTTACTAGGTTGTATTAGCATGGAAATGCATTTGTAAAGTTTATATTAAACTATATTTATTTCTTCTTAGATATATGAATCGTTTATTTGGTGCATACAATAGACTTAGCTCAACAAACAGAAGCAAGATTAAATAATAACTTATAAACATAAATATTAGGAAATGGCTACAAGGTGTCAATATACATACAAAAAAAGGAGAAAACAAGACATATTCTGATGACGCTTTTGGATATACACTTTGAAATTCAAATAAAATAACGAACATGTAAAGTATGCGGTGTTCTTCAAAAAACGGTAGAGAGAGGTTCTCCGTGTTCTTTCCTACCATAGATACACTTTACCTCAAGATGCCTAAACCAATCATTGAACCGATTAAAACGCCGTGGTCTGTTGGATTGGTCTGAATTTAGAAAAAAGTTAAGCCATTTATTTAGTGCACACAAAAGACATATCATCATCCTCATCATTTCAGTCGAAAGACGTCCACTGCTGGACATAGGCCTCTCCCAAGCACCTCCACTTCGACCGGTTCTGTGCTTCTCGCATCCAACGGGTACCTGCGGCTTTGACAAGGTCGTCGGACCACCTTGTGGGAGGCCTTCCAACGCTACGTCTTCCGGTACGCGGTCGCCACTCCAGAACCTTGTGGGAGGCATATCACAACACACAAAACCACAACTAAAAGATAACAAATTACCTACATGAATATGTATACAGAAACAAAGTGCCAACCATAGATAATAAAAAATGTAATTTACATACTTGTACTTAAAGAAATTAAGTAGCACTATAAATCAAAATAACGTTTACCGGGTTTATTGGTTTTTTTAGTTTTATCATGTTTGAAATGTACGTTTGCAAAGAATACAAAAAAAAAATGATATTTCAAGTGACTGACTGCTGTTAATGACCCTAAATAAATCATCAATTTTTTTATTGTTTTGTCATGTTTAAATTTCTGTTCCCATCACGTACGCGGAGTTTCGCTAGTTATTTTTTTTTTTTGTTTTTTTTTTTTAAAAACGTTGCCCCACACTAGGAATTACTCCTGTATCGTGGGTGCGTTTACAAACATTTAAAATTCACATACACAAACAGCCAGACCCGGAACAACTACCTGTAGGCAATACAAATATTTGTTCCGTGCGGGAATCGAACCCGCGACACAACGCAGCAGTCGATCGCTCAGCCACTGCACCAACCGTGTCGTCAAAATTTTAATTTGACCATGTATAAACATCTGGTGTGTCTCAAAGTTGCACCAATGGAAGTCCAGCTCAGCATGTGTCAGGAAAATTTACAGACGCCTGCACATCAAGCTACTCGAAACTGTCAAATTTTCCCAATCAACTTTGAACCTTATGCTTCAGCGATAAAGTTGAAAATCTATTAAAGAAATTTGACAGATTGTAGTAGCTTGATGTCCTGGCATCTATACCTGACGCTGATATTCTGCTGGATCCCTGACATACGGACGTCGAGCAGACGAGATAGATTGGTGTGGTAACAAAGTGTTATGTCACAGACACACAGACAAATACACTAGGCACACATACACACACACAGATACAGACAAACCTATTAAACGCACCTACATCCCACACGCACCTTATTCTCCACATCTTGTCTCCATCACACTTCACACAGATTTAAGGTTCTATTATTACTTAGCTGTTAAATTATAATGTTTTGTTCTTTCCATCAAATATCCATATCTGTATACCTATAATTACAATAACTAGACACCAGTATACCTAGCTACTTTTAATAACCAATGAAGAATGTAATTTTTACCTGTAGGGGGGAGTCCCTGGTGTCCTGAAATACAAGTTTAGGCTTAGTTTAGGCACCAGTCTCCCACAAATAAACATAGTGATCTTTTCCAATTAATTTACATGTGTTAGTTTTATAAGTATTATTTGTGGAAGAAAAATAAACATTATTATTATTATTATTATGTGCGGAGTGAAATTATGTAAGTATACTTTGATGTAGTCCTATAAAAGGATTTCTTTCTTTCCTCCTTGGTCCTATTGTACAGACGCCAGCACATCAAGCTACTACAATCTGGCAAATTTCATGAATAGATTTTCAACTTTATCGCTAAAGCACAAGGTTCAAAGTTGATTGGGAAAATTTGTCAGTTTTGGATAGCTTGATGTGCTGACGTCTGTACGTACCTTCTTATTAGGTGTTTCTGATTTTCCAAATCTAAAGTTATGCGGGTGAAACCGCGGGACGCAGCTAGTCATAAAATATTATCGTATTATCATTTCATGGCCAGATTATTCAGATCAGTACAAAAATTAATCTACGAATAATAGCAACTTCAAGGCCTACCAAATTTCGTGGAAACTCCAGTATGCTAGAGATTTCAATTTAATTAGAAGCCTTCGTAACTACCCAATTCGGAGAAAATATAAAAAGTTAAGGATCGAGTCTTATCTCCATAATATAGGGGTTATTTTAAATTGGCTAGCTAAACTCCGTAGATGCGCTGAGTATTGATATCTAAACAAGATGATTTTTTGTGGGGTCATCGACTGCAGGTATTGTAGTCACTTAAACTACTTTACTTTTTTTCTTAATATATGTGGTGTTGTCTGTGTGAATTAAATTTGAAGAGGGCGCCGACAAAACGCCGACCGCGCTGTGGCGCCCTCCTCATTTGTTTGGTCATTTCTTTTATTTTAGAATGAAAATACAGAAAATAAGCACCGCACCGCAGCAGAGGGCGCCACAAGGCGGTCGGCGTAGCCTTAAGGGGAAGCGCTAAGGTAGACCGCGAAATTCAAATTTTCTTACGTTTTTTGCAATTTGTTGGTCAGTATTAAGTTTTACGTCCATCAAAATATGATACACGGCCGTAAAAAATATGTATTTACAGAATTATAATCATTAAGACGGCGCCTATGCAGCCCAACGCGAGCGATTTCGTACCTCTCGCCCGCGCCACCCCGCGCCCCCTCTACTATAATACGCGGAAGCGCGCGGCGCGGGCGGCGAGCGGCGAGCGGCGGCGACGCAGCAAGTGCGATCGACTGCGTGAGTAGAGTTCGAGTTTGAACGGCGCGGCCGCCCAGCTGATCAACAGCGATCTGTGCCGGAGACGGACCGTGAATTTGGACTTGATTCGTATGGCAATAAAAATGTATTCGTAAAAAATTATGTCATTCAAATAAAGTTCAAATTCACGGAAGTATTTCCACGGTACGACGGATCGATGTGTAAAAGATAACACAGCTAAACAAACGAGCTCATTGTCGGTATACAATACATACATAATTATTATTTGAAGCTCTGTTCATAGACCTACAAACTGACATACCTACCACCAACATAGTAGGTAAATAGGTACTAGGGCTTCCATCCCGAGGCGCGAGTTTCGAAATTTAGAGGCTCGTGTTTTTTTTTGTGGACTCGATACTATATAGACTGATCCGTTATTCTATCCTCGCGTAGGTACTCAATCTATATACTTACCTAAAAGTTTAGTATGAAATAAAATGTTATGTAAATATTCATCAATGTTTATTTATTAAACAATTTAATATGTATATTCAGAATATATAATACCATTACAATAACAATAAAAATCCCATAAAAAATAAAAGACAAAGAGGTTTCAAAAAATTTCGCGACGTGCAACGTTCGAAGGTATGTACTTATTACAAATATCGTATTACCGTAATAACAAAAAGTAATGTTCCCTAAACAAAAATAAACTCTCTTATAACATAACCATGCATGTACCTAGAACAAAATAATGTTTCCTTATAAATAAAAATATCGACCAAGCAAGTCGGGCCATGCATAATAGGGTTCCGTAGCTGTAATTACAAACGACTGTAACATACTTTTTATGATGTAAAGATAAATAGAAGGCTATTAAAAGAGTATTGTTTGCTAAAGGCAAAGGCAAACCTTTGAACTAGGACGTCTATTGTCTATTTTGCAGTTTTATCTTAATATTCGAAAAGTTATAATTACATTGTTCGCGAAATTATTTTAAAACAGTTTTTACTACGTTATAGCAACGTGGAAGTTTCTAGGTTAGAAATGGCAGGGAGGGTGGGGGGCACTGCAGTGCCTTGCAACGCCCCCTGGCATTGCAAGGCAGGCAATTTGGCGGGCCATATTTTGCAAACGGTATAACTGAAAAAAAGTGATGTATTAATTTATATTACCTTCGTTTAAATAGACCTATTCAATTATACCCATCAAGAGGGGGTGCATTGAAAAAAATAATTCTTCCCCATTTGTATCTTTAGGCTTGTAAAAAAAACCGCCCAAGTGCGTGTCGAACCACGCACAATGAAGGGTTCCGTAGTTGGGAATGAGTTTATCCCAAGAAGCCTAACCTTTTCTCCCCTATCAACTCCAAATTATTTATACCGCAACCAAAGGCTGTTGAGGGAATAGAAAAGGTATTTAATTCTTTAAAAAAAATTTAAGTCTATCATTCTTCTTTCGTCTGATTCTTCATTGATTTCTATCTGACCTGTCCTCTTCGTCTGGAAACCTACAAGATTAATGCATTTTATTACATAAATATAAAGCAGATAATAATAGCAATGCATGAATGTTCTGAAATAGTAGTATATTTTTGAATAGCTCCGATACTTTCCCATGGCCAAAGCCCTTTCATATAATATGCCACTTGACAGAACTTGTACGGAACCCTAAAAACCGTCAAATAAAGAATATTCTCCTTTTTGAAGTCAGTAAAAATGCGAGAACTGCAATATTATCGATGCATTCATTTCTATTACCTACCTTTGATTCTCATAAACCAAGTCTTCGAGCTCATCATCGTCGTTCACTTCGTCCACGTCGTCGTTTTGGATTTGTTGAAACAATAAGATTTTAAACTTTTTGGACTTTTTGAATAGTAGCATTTGGGCCCGGCTTTGCTCACGTGGTACCTGAATAAAAACTAACCTTAGTATTGCGCTTCCAGTCCCAAGCTCTGAGACTAGATTTTCAAGACTCACACACTGTCTCGGAAATTCCCGGGAATATCGAGACTTATACAGAATGAAATGGAATAGATACGCACAATGAATGATTCCGTAGTTGGAATGAATTTATGCCAAGAACAAACTTAACATTGTAGTTGAAAATAATGTTCTCACTCGTAAACTTGTAAAGCCTACGTAGCTGTGATAGTTTTCCTTTTAACATCGTTATACTACTAGCGTGAATTTTTTCACATATCGAAAAACAATCATTTAGCCTTAGAAGGACTTGATTTTAACAAAAATCAGCACTTTAAAGCTTATTACACTGGCCTGCAAAACTAAGTATCACACTTTTGAAATTGGAATAACTTTTTAAGTGCAGAAGATTTTCGAAAGAAGAACTTTCGAAATAAAAAGGACTCGAAAAAGAGTTAAGTCTTTTAAGAAATGGCTGAAAAGAGCTTTAAAAAGAAAAATAATCCTTTTCGAATTACAATTTTACCAATAACTTTTTGTTTCTGTTTTTGGTTTCAACCTTTTTCTTGATCTATGAGTCTTGTTACAAAAGCTAAGTTAGACCACAGCACATACATTTTATTCATCGTGCTTCTTTCACCTGAAGAATGTGCTAGGATCATGACTTTTCTGGAACTAGGCATCAGTATGCGTTGTACTGCAAGAATGGTGGGTGTGACGTTACGAACGGTCCAGAAGGTGAAACGAAGGTACGAAGAGATTGGAAACCATCTGAGGAGACCTTGTAATGACCGACCCAGGTGTACTAGTGCCCAAGAAGACCGTTATATTGTTTCCACTGTGTTGAGAAATCGCCACCTTAATGCAGTTGAAGTCCAGCAACAGCTTCTTCAGACCCGAAGGGACTACATTAGTGACAGTACAGTGAGAAGACGACTTGTTGAAGCAAATCTGAAACCCCGAAGACCAGCGAGTGGCCCCAAACTCGAGAGAGAGCATCGAGTAGCGAGACTGCGATACGCCCGTGAACACATACAGTGGGATGAAGAAGAGTGGTCAAGAATTTTGTTCACAGATGTGTCTCGATTGTCACTTTACACTTTCGATGGAAGGCGAAGTGTCTACAGGCGGCCTGGTGAGCGATACCTTCAAGACTGCTTCTCAGGAAGAGTCCAGTACGGTGAAGGCAGTGTACATGTATGGGTTGGCATATCTTCAGAAGGTCGCACAGAGTTAGTGGACATAGAAAATGGCACTCTGACTGGGGAAAGTTATGCCCAAGAGATTCTCAACGCGTATGCAGGGCCGTATTTAGCAAATATGGGTGACGGATCGATGCTGATGCATGATAATGCCCGGCTTCACACGACTCAGGTTGTGCAAGAGTATATTCAGGAGGTAGGTATCAGCGTGATGGCTTCGCCATCAAGAAGTCCTGATTTAAACCCGATTGAGCATGCCTGGGATGAGCTAGGGAGGCTAGTCAGAAGCTGTAGACCACCACCTACCATCCTCAGGGCACTAAAACAGGCCCTGATTGAAGAATGGGAGAATGTTCCCCAAAATCAGCTCTGAAACCTCGTGTTCAGTATGCCAAACCGGCTCGAAGCTGTAGTCAGAGCCCGAGGAGGCAATACCAGTTATTAAAAATTTAATTAAATGTAACTGCACTGTACTGTATTTTTGAC
The DNA here is from genome assembly GCA_927399505.1 of Luperina testacea. Taxonomy (NCBI): domain Eukaryota; kingdom Metazoa; phylum Arthropoda; class Insecta; order Lepidoptera; family Noctuidae; genus Luperina; species Luperina testacea. The sequence goes on along the minus strand of OV656779.1, from coordinate 5,276,122 downwards.
ACTAAGCTAAAAATGGCTATTTTAATAGTTTTAGATATTTTTTAAGTTAAAAATATTACTAATGTATAGTTACTAGTTTCAAAGAAAGCCGATAAAATTTGCTACAAAACGTTTTTTATTTTAAATCTCTAAATTCTATAGTTTAGAAAAAATATAAATTTTAAAAGTGTATTACTTAGTTTTGCAGGCCAGTATATTTCACAAACTGATCCCTAAATCGAAAAATGGTTTTCACAAACCCGCAAGATTTTTTAAAGGACCATCCAACGGTAACGTGGGTAGACGAGAAAATAAAAACAGCATGTGTGCAATTTACACGTGGTAGAAGGTGAAACCTTCAAAAACACTGTATAATGCTTCCTGTCTCATTTTCTCCCACGTTAAATCTTATGAATTTACATGTCTCTTTTTACTGTCGCTTTTTCGTTTCATAAACTTTCAAATTACAACGATGCTAAAGAACATCCATCGATCCATCCATCCATCCATCCATCGATCCATCGATCCGTCGATCCATCGATCCGTCGATCCATCGATCCTTCGATCCACCGTTCCGTCGATCCGTCGATCCTTCGATCCACCGATCCGTCGATCCATCGATCCGTCGATCCGTCGATCCATCCATCCATCCATCGATCCATCGATCCGTCGATCCATCCATCCATCCGTCGATCCATGGATCCATCGATCCATCGACCTGTCGATCCATCGATCCGTCGAACCGTCGATTCGTCGATCCACCGATCCATCGATCCGTCGATCCATCGATCCATCCATCCATCGATCCGTCGATCCATCCATCCGTCGATCCATGGATCCATCGATCCATCGACCTGTCGATCCATCGATCCATCGATCCGAAAATCCGTCAATCCATCGATCTGTCGATCCATCGATCCGTCGATCCATCGATCCGTCAATCCATCGATCCGTCGATCCATCAATCCATCGATCCGTCGATCCATCGATCCATCCATCCATCGATCCATCCATCCATCGATCCATCCATCCATCGATCCATCGGTCCATCGATCCGTCGATCAGTCGACACATCGATAGATAGATAGATAGATAGATAAAACGTTTATTTAGTGCAACAAAAGACACAATACAGGTATTAAAAACATTAAAAAAGGTGAGAAAAAAAATTAAAAATAACAAAGATTAAAAAGATAAAATGAACCATAGACACCTAGCTCATAAACATCAATTACGTCGATCACTACTGGGCGGTGTGTGTCTTATGATTGCACCAAATGGGAGTCCAGCTCAGCATATGCCAGGTACAATTAAATACCTGACGCTGGTATTCTGGTGCAACCCGTTAGTGACACACGGATGTCGAGAAGACACACATCGATGCTTCGATCCGTCAGCACATCAACCTACCCGAAACTGTCAAATTTTCGCAATCAACTTTGAACCTTATGCTTTAGTGATAAAGTTGAAAATCTATTAAAGAAATCTGACAGATTGTAGTAACTTGATGTGCTGGCGTCTGTACATATTATATCCATGTCAAATTATAGTTTTCTAATAGTACTAAGCCTCTGAGCTAAACTGCGGACGGACATGGCGAAACTATAAGGGTTCCTTTTTGACTACGGAACCCTAAAAAAGAGAAAGCCATCATAGCAATTTTTTTTTTCTTTAAATAAAATTCATCAGTTTGAATAAGTAATATTGATTAGTAAAAATATCAGTGATTGAACTAGGATGATATTATTTTGATACTTATTGTATTTTTACCCGCATTATATAGGTAGATAGGTAGGTACACACGGCTACGTATCAAGCTATACATTTCCAGTATATAAGCTGACCTCTCATTGTCCGGGAAAGATTCAATTATGTTACATTATGCGATTTAAAATTTACATACATAAATACAAAGCATCACGCCTGTATTGCCCGATGAGGTGGGCAGAGGTGCTGGAATCGAACCCAGGACCTCACAGCTCAGCAGTAGCGCTTGCGACCGCTAGACCAACGAGCCAGGTAAAAAAAATATTAACGGGGATTAAAAATTTACTTTTTTTTTCCCCAGGCAATAGTCATTCGAAATACCTAGGTAGCTAAGGAAATAAAAGAATTGATACCGTTATATAAATCGGTAGTTAGGTACAGATGCCAGCACACCAAGCTACCCGAAACTGTCAAATTTTCCCATTCAACTTTGAACCTTATGCTTCAGTGATAAAGTTGAAAATCTATTAAAGAAATTTGACAGATTGTAGTAGCTTGACATGCTGGCGTCTGTACTTACTTTTTTCTTTCTTTCGTTCAGAATACGGAGTTGTTCCCTCAAACGTTTTGTTTTGTTTTTGTTTTTATTAAAAAACGTTGTCCCACACTAGGAATTGCTCCTGTATCGTGGGTGCGTTTACAAACATTTAAATTCACATACACAAACATCCAGACCCGGAACAACTACCTGTAGGCAATACAAATATTTGTCCGGTCGGGAATCGAACCCGCGACACGCAGCGCAGCAGTCGATCGCTCAGCCACTGCGCCAACCACGGAACAAACTGTTTTTTCTGTTCCGTGGCGCCAACCATGTGTCGTGTTTTCCGAGAGTTTTCTTTTTGCCCATCTTTATTTACACTAAATAATGATAATAATTTATTATGTTTACACCAAACGGGTTTAACTCCTTTTTACAGTAGGTAATACTTACCACTAAACAAAATAAAAATGTCGAAAATAGTCCTCTCTCTGTAATGTCGCCAAACATAGGTTCGTCCTCCAACAGGTGCCGTAGCAGACTGATTGAATAAATTGAAAAGGATAGCGCTATTACTACCGCGTGCAAAACAAGAGACAGAAAGAGAGTATGCTCGCTTAGAATAAAATGACGCAAGCGCCAAATCACTGGATTGCTAATTACGAGGAGAACGAGTAGAAAAATAAAAAAATAATTCTGCACGATTTGAGATAATATTATTACCTATCTATTAGTTTAAAAATCATCATTAAATTCCATAGGGTTTCAGAGATCTAACTCAAAATAAGTGCAAAACGAGGTTTTTTCGTTATTTTTTTTTATCGAGATTTTTTTATCCAATCGTGTTTTCGCTTCTGCAAATTTAAAGATTATAAGTCCAAGTTTAATGTGTCCAAATAGCAAACTCTCAAGTCTTACAGATATCGATATCCAGATCGCCCAATATCACCAAAACATCATAATATAGGCTCTTAAAGTCATCAAAACAACTCTCTAAGACCACGTAACACCCAAAGAATGATGATTTCATGAAACAGTTATTCTTTGGGATTTTTTTTCAGGATGGGAAATCATAAAATCTATTAAATAATTTTTGACAGATTGTAGTACCTTGATGTGCTGGTCTGTACATAAGTAATGCTTCTATTTCAAAGTATTTATCACCAGCCTTGGTGGCGCAGTAGGCAGCGCGTAAGTCTCATAATCTTAAGGTCGTGAGTTCGATCCTCACCCGGGGCATATTTTTTTGCTATTTATCATATTATCCGGTCTTTCAATAATATTGTATAAAAGATTAATATGGAAAAAGTAAAATGCTAATTATTTGGTAATAAATCATCATGTTCAAAAACGTACCATTTTTTTTTACAATAATATTATCATTACAATTGTGTAAATAATAACAACAAAAGCTTCAATTTTTTTACTCACTGTAATAATTAATCATCGTGGTCTTTTTATAACAAACTCAAAGCATTTATTTCAATTAAAGCATCTACAAGCACTTTTGAATTGTTAAGAAGTCGGTCAGTCATAAAATATGAAGCTAGTTGCCCATTCCAAAGCGTAGGTAACTATGAAGTCAACAAACAAAATTCAGAATCCAAATCCAAAACCTTTCCACACTATGAAACCCGCAGACGGTTGGAAATAATAATACAACATACATTTTTATACTCACCTTATTAATAAATCTTCTATAAAAGAAAATTCAGCAAATATTCACCAAAACCTATTCCACACTATGAAACCTGCAGACAGTTGAAAATAAAATTACAACTTTAATTTTTATACTCACCGTAATAATAAAAGTGTTTTAATAAAAGAAATTCAGAAAATATTCACCGAATCCTACTCCACACTATGAAACTTTCGGACAGTTGTAATTTGCACTGCGGTTACCGCCGCACTGTCTAATTTTCAACACGTATGAACGACATTTCGGACTTTACCTATTTCGTGAAGTGTCTGCGACGTAATTGTGTTTGGTCCTTTATGATGTATTACGAAGTTTGCTGAATGTTTTGTTGCTAAGGCGTAGGGTTTAATTGTAGTTCGTAGTAGAGTTATATTTGTGTTTAGGTTAATTTTGTCTGTGTCGTGAAGAGGAAATAAATGGATGTTAAGATTTACGGATAAATTGACGAAAATTTATTTTTCTCTGGGACTTTTTTTAGGGTTCTGTTGCCAAATGGCAAATATTGAATCATTATATAGTCATGTCCGTCTCTTTTGTTTCCGGGGGACTTGAGACCTGGGTTTGAAGATCCGTGGCATACCTACCCGTCCGCCACTTTGTTTTTTTTTGAAGTGAAAACTTCTTTAGCGGCGCTGTGTACTTTTTTTGGAATGGGTAAAAACTTCTAAACTCGCGTCAGGTCACGTGACCCTGATCGAAAATTCGTAAGACGTAAAACGTAAGACGCGCGTTGTTGAGGACAGCGCCATCTATGCACATCGGGAAGAACTACGAGGGCCTCGCGTACTAACTACGTAGTTCATCCAACAACGACGAGATGGCGCTGAACCACGGATATATAACTGACGACGAGCTCCATGCGAGCGGCTTGCTTCTCTTACCACTGCCGCGACCAACACCACGAACTGAAGTCTATCCTGTGTGCTTATTTGTAAATCTGAATAAATTCCTTTCACGAGAAGAATAAACCAGTCACTTTGGTCATCATACCTGATTTGCAAAAAACCCTATAAAATAAGGAACACACCTTAACACGCGTGTTTTGTTTATAAGACGATTTTCAAGTTTTCACTTCTGTCGGCACTACCGGAGTGCCAGTGTTTTTTTTTTTATCGCGGCCACTCATGAAGTCTATACAGGGTTATTAGTAAAACATTAACAACCTCTTAAGAGGTCATTGTTCTCATCATTATGAAAAACTTTTACTACGGGACCAATCCTGAAATCGCGAAAAAAAAAATCAGCTGTTCCCTACAGTTTGACAAGTTATACGAACATAAATGTAGAGAACAGCTGATTTTTTCCCCGCGATTTCAGGTTTGGTCCCATAGTAAAAGTTGTTCACAATGATGAGTACAATGACCTCTTAAGAGGTTGTTAATGTTTTACCAACAACCCTGAATAAATCACTAGCTGACATCAATGCAGTTTAACATTATGAAACCAAACCCGGTAGTGTCACATTTCTGAGATATAAACGTTTAACTTTGATCGGTACGTTTGTGTCGCGCGCGATTTTATCGCGTGTCGCGCCTGTTTAAAGGAGCCTTTAATATCTCGGAAACGTGACACTTATACAACGATATTTTTAGTATATGCGAAACCTGAAACACGTGTCTAGTAGTTTTAAGTAAAGAATCTAAGTACAAAACTGTATCATGAAAAATCACAAAGTTATAAGCTTATTAAGTTACCCGTTTGTCCGTACAAAAAAAAACATGCTCACCCGCGTCGCTCGTGCCGCGCCATCTTGCGCTCTACCCAGGTACCTAACCGTTTGGCGCGGAGATTGGATAACCTACTCAGTGTCGCTCGGAATATTTTTGGGACAAAATATAACATGGGGTAAAAATTATTGGAATCGATTCAGTTACCTACTTATTCTGAACAAACTACATATTTTCAGGTTTCGCATATACTAAAAATAACGTTGTATAGGCTCCATATGAAAATTTTCAATGCCCCTTATAAGCAAAAGTATTTTATACATTTCACAAGTTATAGTTGTAGTAAGTGCCCACTTAGTTTTTCGAAACATGGCCGAGTGGTTGGTCGACTCTTCACGTGACTAAGGCTGGCCTATCTTTAGGCCAAAGAATCAGCATTGTCAAACTCAAACCATTTATTTCAATTAACCCTTTGATTGACTAATGAGCAGACACAATAGAAGTTAATTGTTCTTATGTCGCACTGTGTAACATAAGACATTCGAGAGGTTAGACCATTTACAGGCACTTTTGAATTGTCAAAAAGTCGATCAGTCAGAAAATATGAAGCTAGTTGTCATACGACGTGGCGATGCTGCCATCCATATGCACTTTTCCTGTTGACAGCGATGCGGACGAATTTGTTGATGCCCTTTGATTATTTCTTCTCCCTTTTTATATACTTGTACATATTATTATTGTTATTTCAAGTCATCTTTAAAAATTAGCTTAATATTATTTTGGAAATAAAAATAAAAATTTACAAGTAATTAAATTTACTCCCTTTCAGAACTCAAAGTACTTAGATGGATTTAAAAGCGGTATATTACCTGTACAGCTATTTATTTTGTTTCATGGAACTTCACGGTAACTCTCAAAGAAAAGATATAAAGTTGACCTTTTAGCACATTAATGGAGCTCTTCCATTAATTTGACGTAACTTAGGCAATGAAATTTCAGTACTACCTACAAAATAAATTAAAGTAATAATATTGTATGTCTGTGTAAGTATAAAGAAACAAAGAAAAAGTTTTTAATGGGACTCGCACAGGGAGATAATTAGACAAACTAAATGGAATGCCAGAAATATATAAAAACTAGCTACGCCCCGCGGTTTCACCTCCTCAAGTGTCGATCTTGTGGGAATATTGGAATAAAAAGTGGCCTATGTGTTAATCCAGGGAGCTGACTCACATAGGCTACTTTTTATACCTACATACAAAATTTTATCAAAATTGGTCCAGCCGTTTGTGCGTGAAGAAGTAACAAACATACAAACACACTCACAAACTTTCGCCTTATAATATAGTGTGATGCTTCTCCGGGCTTCTGACGACCCGTAACGACTGTTAAAGAAGGATGAAATAATATTGAAAAAATCTAAAATCTTTGCATTGAAGACGGACCCTCGAGATTCAAAAAATGAACTGGCTAAGTGCGAGTCGGACTCGCACACGAAGGGTTCCGTACCACAAGGTAAAAACGCTGATAAAAACACGTTTGTTGTGTAGGAGCTCCCCTTAAATATTTATTTTATTCTGTTTTTAGTATTTGTTGTTATAGCGGCAACAGAAATACATCATCTGTGAACATTTCAACTGTCTAGCTATCACAATTCATGAGATACAGCCTGGTGACAGACAGGCAGACAGACGGATAATGGAGTCTTAGTAATAGGGTCCCGTTTTTACCCTTTGGGTACGGAACCCTAAAAATAGTAGAAATTTTCATGCCAGCCAAGACAAGGTAGCAACCACTAGTCTACCTAATAATGAAAGTGTTGTTGAAAATTATCTCGTTCAATCCGATTTGATTGTATGTAGCAGGGCTAAGTACAGACGCCAGCACATCAAGCTACTAAAATGCTTTAATAGATTTTTAACTTTATCGCTAAAACATAAGTCTCGAGGTTGATTGGGAAAATTTGACATTTTCGGGTAGCTTGATGTGCTGGCGTCTGTACCTAATGACTCTTTTATATTACCTCGTAAAATTATTAATGTCTGTTTTGAGATAGGTTACGGTTTTATTCGAATACTTTGTCATATTATAAGTCCTGGGACCGATTATTACGAATTAAGAGATTAAATTTTTGGCACTAATTAAGTATTAAAGTTTTACGAGTTTCAGCTTCAATCAGTTACACACGAAATATCACATCTGTTTTGCCGAAGAGCTAGATAGAAATGTACCTATTGTGAAGACGCCAGCACATCAAGCTACCCGAAACTGTAAAATTTTCCCAATCAACTCTGAACCATAAGCTTCAGTGATAAAGTTGAAAATCTATTAAATAAATTTGACAGATGTACTGGCGGTACCTACAACCACATTTCGACAGTTATGTGTAAGTCCCATGTGAGGTCCCAGGTGAGACTATTTCCATCAACCGGCCACAAATCCAATCTGTCGGCTACTACTGAGAAATTCCTGACGTAAATACACAATAACACCTTGCCTGACCTAGGACAATCGCGCTTGTGTTTAGTGGTCACTAAACCAACGAGGCAGTAATTAGATATTGATTAGGTAATCCAGCAAAATTTGTATGCTATCCAGGTGCCAATTACTGAAAAGTATTTTCGTAAGTATTTTAGATTTCTTCTCATCTTAGGGATTCTATTTTTTTAATCCTTATTAAAATTACCTGTATTATACAATATGCAAAAACATGTAAAAAAGCCCAAACTCAAGGTTTGCAGAAGGGCAAACCTAAAACCCACTACGCTAGGAGGTTTGGTTTGGGCTACAGAATACGTAACGCCACGATACGGCCCAAAAACAAGAATCGCTGATGTGGGAAACAAATCTGTTGGGCTGACGTGGGAATGGGCGGGTCATGTATGTATCGGGATCGGGACAGATGAACTAAAGTCGTCACGCCGTCGAGGGAGACCGCTGACACTGACGCTGGCATGATGACTTAGAGGAGTCGTTGGGAGATTTTTTACTCTTTTGGCGCAGCCGTGAGGCACAGCCGGTCGGCTTCCAGTATAACCGGATGCAACTGAATACCAGAATTTTATATGGAGCGACTGCCTATCTGATTTCCACATCCCAGTTACTGGGTAATACGATACCCCTGGTAAGACAATTGTTAGATTTTCGGGTATATTAAAAAAAAACACAGATCACAGTCAGGATAAACGTTTTTCCTACCAAAATTTATGCAAAATTTCATCACACCATAAACCGTTATCACTGAAACGTGGTACAAACGCTTAAAATTTTCCAGAACATTCATAAAACAGACATAGTCCTTAAAGCAAACCATCCGTAGAATTTCAAACCTTAATTCTTTGAAAATGTGGTTCATTGTTAGTCTGCAGAAAATACTGCTGAAACAGAAGACAATCGAAAACCGCCCGCTAGAACGCTGATAAAATATAATAATGAAGCTGCCTGTAACAACGATTAGTTGAGATAGCAAAGAAAATTAAATTAAATATAATATTGCGTTAAACTTTTATTCATAATTAAAATTATATTTTATGGAGTATTATGAATATTTAATTAGCTAAAAGACTCTATAGACAGAGAAGGTGCTTAGTTGAGATAATAATTTTGGATGGTTCCCTTCGTTCTTTAGAGCCAGAAAGGTGTCTAAAGGTCATAAAGTAAAGGGATCGGCACCGTATCAACTCGAGCCATTCAGTATTCTGTGTATGAAACTCCCTACTGCAACGCACACTGATCGGAATCGTAACGAAATCGCCTCGCCTCGGGACAACCTCACGAACCGTGGTGCGGTGCGTTACGGCTCGTCGTCCCCGCGCTTACGGCTCGTCGTCCCCGCGCTTACGTCTCTCCGTACCCGAGCTTACGTGTCTTCGTCCACCCTTGCCCCTCTCACCCCTCCAGCCTGCCTGCTGCACCATCAACCAGCTTTCGGCGAGCCGTAAGCGCGGCGTCGCCTAGCCGTAGCCGAGTCTATAGATATAAAATAATAAAAAAAAACTTACAGTATGGATATTTAATTGGCCAATCCATTTGCAATATATTTAACGCAAGACCTCGTACACCCCAATTAAAATAGAACATTGAGCAAAAAATAGAGCATTGAGCAAAAAATAAAGCATTGAGTTAAAAGCATATTACAATGACCAAAACTTATATTTTCTAAAGCTAATTACCTATTATTAAAAAAATCTTGTTGACAAGTGTTTAACATTAAAAAAATAGGTACCAACTTTTAATTGGATATCATCCCGAATATGTTTTAACTATTACAACATAGATCTACGATTAACACCTGGCTGCTATTTGATTTGATAGTACCAAAAATCATATTTTTGCCAACAATATTTTGGGCATTTGTTAGACACGCAAACAGTTACTGATTCGCTGGTTTTCACTTAAATTTTTAGGTATGAAATGAAGTATGTCCTTTGAATATAAACTTGAAAACAACCCTTAAACTGATAACTTTTATCTCAGTCAAATTATAATCCAGTACCTAAAACTAGATAACGTCTCTAAACAAACAGACTATAGTGAGGCTGCAATAAAATGGCCACTAACGTTTCAGTGCAACCGCAATTGTTCGCGTAACGATCGCGCTTGCCGTCAAGTGGGCCGGAAAGCGATAACAGGACAATTTATGTCATCGCTACTATGTTGCGTGGGTTAAGAACCGATACAAAGTACCAAGTTTTGGTTTTTGAAAGACCACCAAGTGTCTGTACTATAAGAGCCCAGGTGCCGTATTGACGGTTTAATGCCATCATGATTCTAGTGTAAGAGAGAGACGGAGCTATAATATAACCGATAGCACCATCCCTTTTTCGGACTGGAATCATGATGGCTTTAACACTCCGTAATACAGCTCGCTCTTATAGTATCAGGATTATTAAAAGGCGTATTCAATAATAAATGTTTCTATTATTTCTAGAATTGATGCTACTCATTTTACGTCATCACGTCAGCTGTTAGCTCTCCGAGCTGACTCTCTATTCTTTTTAGGGTTCCGTACCCAAAGGGTAAAAACGGGAACCTCTTTCAGCTGAAATGATGGAGATGTTGATAATTTTTTTGCGATTACAATGTTGGGTCATGAAGTAAGTTGTTCTGTGTAATAGTATGTACCCTTAAATATGACCACACCTTTCGGATACAACTCTGTATAGTATTTAGGACTTAGGATAGTTTAGGGTTAAGGGTTAGGGCACTAATATTATCTTAGTTAACTTAGTTTGTAAAACCACTGGACTGTTAAAGATACACAGTAAAGTGGACACTTGAGGTCTCTCTCAAGTGATATTTGTGTGTGGCTAATGGGATGGAAATTAGTTTGTTGGTACAGACGCCAGCACATCAAGCTACTACAATCTGTCAAATTTATTTAATAGATTTTCAACTTTATCGCTAAAGCATAAGGCTCAAATTTGATTGGCAAAATTTGACCGTTTCGGGTAGCTTGATGTGCTGGCGTCTGTACTGTTGCTGCCCATTCTCTTAAACTAAAAATAATTAGGTACCTGCATATTATACTGGGACAAATTAAATTACCTTGCGAAACCCCGCAGATAAGCATCGTCTGGGCCTGCTCGTTACATCATGACCTCATCGATCGCTTTCCACCAGTCGAGATCCAGGTCAAGAGCTGGCCAATTTTGAAATTTTTTTTCTAAATAATCGGTCTGAAGTGACACCCGGCGTTAAAACGCACAACGGACCGAATGGGAGTCTAAGTGCGGAAAAGGGAGTCCCCTAATCATCAACACCCGGGTGTCGCTGAAAACCAGCACTGGGGCTCTGTCTCGCATAGGGTCGTAGCGTTATACTGAGCGATGGCCATTGATGTAATGCATAGGCTATTTTCCCCCAACTATTTTTTTTTTATGATTGTGTTCTTTCTCTGCTGTCTTTTGTAATTTTGACGTTCGAAAAGTACTGGTTCTCAGCCTAGTTTGAATAAATGACTTTTGATTTTGATTTTCGTTATGTTTACCGTAAATAAACGTATTTTCTTTCTTTTTACTACCAGTACCAAAATGTTCTACCAAAATACTCTGACCAGTCTACTCGCGTCCTAACTCTACAGGTGCCAATATAATGCATGCTTAGCTAGATCTAATTGATGGATGGTAGTGGCAATTTATGTCCTGTGTCGGTACATTTATTTTCTAACACTAGGCTGAAGAATGTCGTGTGTCAATCGTGTTTGGAGTAAGTAGAGATGTGTGTTTGGTATAGTTACCTAGCTAGGTAGGAAATGGTGGCTTTTGTGAAAGTGTCCATTCAGATTTGTTACAGTTGTAATGGCAATCATGTCATTTGGATTAAATCGTTTTTTTTTTATTTTTTTTTGACATAACAACAGTTACGGTTAGGCTGATTTGTGCTTATGGTATAGGTACCCATATAACGCCGGAAATAAAAAAAAGATATTTTTTTTATATTAAAAATATAAAAAACGTTTTATTTCAGCAAAATCCATATTACATAAAATAAAAATTCACAATACTGCAACAGAATGTCAATGCAATTAAAATAATCGAAAGAGTAGGTACAAATTATGAAGGTCACAGAATTAAAATATAAATACCTATATTACATCATTTTCTCTTTTGTGTTTATGAGAAGGCCACAAAAAAAAGAAAAAGAAAGATAAATTAAATTATTATTTTTGTACTAAAAATAAAAAAAAAAACATTTTATTCAGTCAATACCATTACATAAAATAAAATTTCACAATACTTAAACAGAATAAGATCAGAATAAAGTGAAATCTCAATGCAATTAAAATAAACGAATGAGTAGGCATGAATTATAAAATAATTAATTTTAATACATATTATGAACCATCACAAGAGAGACTGAAGCTGTGGCGAGATAGTGCTTCCTTACTCAAACCGTTCGTACCACCCGCTGAAGACCTCCCACCTGGACATGAGTTACCTTGGGTAGCCTGGAAGTCTTTAAACAGACTCCGGACCCAGGTTGGCCGAAGCAAGGAAAACCTGTTCAGGTGGACATTCATAGACGACTCCGTCTTGGAGTGTAAATGTGGTGCTGTTCCACAAACGATGGGACACTTAATATCGTGTCCTGCGTATCCTATCAGCTGCACGTTACAGGAACTTGTGGACGCTGGTGATGGCGCCAAACAATTGTAGCCGAATTCTGGGCCGAGTCCATTTAGATTGCTATCGATATGCTAAGAAGATTGTGTGTTTTGTGTGTATTATGTATATTATGTGTTATGTCATATTATGTATTGTGTACATATTATGTTATTCTGTGTCAAATAATAACTAATAATAATTATAATTAATTTTGTGTAATTGTGAGTCTGTGTGTGTGTATGTGAAAAGATTGTAGGCCACACAATTGTTAACATGCCTACACTACGCTGTCCTCCCATACCAATTAACACTATATGCTACTGATGCACGACACGTGTCGGCAAATGCGGATGCATACGTGTCGAGCAATGTCAGTGCCACGTTAACGGAGTAAATATCGAGAACGTGTTCAATTGGAGCACGTGCAGCGGGCGATAGAGTTTTCCATTAAGACTATCTGACAAGTTCTCAACATCAATTCTCAATACAGAAACCGGTTGATACCAGGTGGAACAAAACTATGTGATAATGTGAATATGCCATAATTTTTGTTAATGGTGTAATAATTTCATTGTGATTTGACACAAAATTAAGTTGTGGACGGATAGAGAATTACACACAGCTCTATAACGATAAAGATTTTGAAACACCAATTTCGGGGCCGTAATCTCCTGTTTTGGCAATTATTAATGGTCGGCCAGATCGCCAGATCTGACGGCGCCAGTCTTCTTTATGGTTTTTAAATTTCAATTTTACAACAACGAGTCACAGACCTTGCAAGTCTAGAAAGCCAACATTGAATAAGAAATCACTAATTTGGAGAATGTATTGCGAGAAATAATTCAAAAAAACGATCACAAATTTATTTTTTCGACTTAATGTCAAATTTTTAACTAGGTCTATTTGGCGAAGCCGATGCTCTGCACACAATACTATTTTAAGTTATTAACCTGGGTCAAATAAACTAATTTTTTTTCATACTTTCTTACACCTTTTAATAAAATTTCCGTGAAAACAGAGCCCAATTTTTTCACTTTTAACCAAATAGCAGTCATTTCACATTATGACATTACTTTTGTCCCACTTTGTACTTATAACTGGCAAAATTTGAATCCATCTCAGTACACCATTGTCTAACTATTCGGGAAATAAAACCGTGATTTGCAGATGCCAGCACATCAAGCTACTATAATAGGTATGTCTTTCTTCAATAGATTTTCAACTTTATCCCTACAGCATAAGGGTTCAAGGTTGATTGGGAAAATTTGACAGTTTCGGGTAGCTTGATGTACTGGCGTCTGTGCCTAATGTTATTTCTAACTAGCTTCCGCCCGCATGGAGGTCGGGACTAACCCACGGGAACGTACAGTCGGGATAAAAAGTATCCTATGTCCTAGCCCAAATCACCTTTGTGGCAAGTTTTACCGAAATCCGAGGCAAAAAACAGACAGCCAGATTTACTGTCGCATTTATAATATTAGTCATCATCTGCCGAGCGTTTTCCTATGTTGGGGTCGGGTTTCAGTCTAACCGGATGCAGCTGAATAGGTACCAGCATTTTACATAGAGTGACTGCCTATCTGACCTTCACAATCCAGTGATTGGGTAATGTGATACCCCTTGATAGACTGGTTGTCAGACTTTCGGGCTTCTGATTACCCGTAACGTCTGTCAAAGATCCACGAATGACAGCCGGGACCAACGACTGAACGTGCTTTCCGAGGCACGGAGGGTTCTTGGTATATAAAAATGGTCACCCATCTATTGACCAACCGCGGCAAGCGTAGCTTAATCTGATCGATCGAACCGTGCAGCTGTTATGAGATTATGACTCAAGCCTCTCTTTTATAATATTAGTATGGATATAAAAAGTTATCAGGTACCTAACCTATTTAATATTGATCTTGAAAATGATCAAAGTAATTCTGTCTCTTCCTTCAAATAAAAAGACATTACTACAAATAGCGTAAGATTGAATTTCAAAACATGTCTTCCTAACATGATAGGAAGTAATATATTTAGTTGGAACGTGAAGAAAATACGCGTTGTGAACAAAATGTAATCATCTAGAGCTAGACGCTGCCGCTGTGTTAATAGGTGTCGCTATCCGACGTGTAATAATATAAGCCAGCATGTTACTAATCTGCGTTCGCGATTTATTTGCCAAAAATGTAAACAAATATGAATTAATGGAAAAATAACTTTAATTCCTACACAATAAAGTTTAGTTTACACTACAACTTCAAACATTTTTATAAAACTTTTTCAATACTGCTAGTCACTCTGAAATACACGTTGTGGAAGTACACATTGTGGAATGCAAATAAAGTTTGAGTTTGAGTTTGAGTTTGAAATCAATTTAATTGTCATTGAAATAAAGGTGATATTGGTATAATTTGAAATAGGGTAGAATTGTGTAGCACGGCGTACTTTTACTATAGAAAAATATTATTATGTTGATCTAGCTTTTGCCAGCGGCTGCGTCCGCGTGGAGGTCGGAAGTTATCTATCTGACGGGAACGTATTATAAGGATACAGGCACACGTATCAAATCGGAAAAGGATAGGCACCGTATCGTTTTTCACCTCGCCATCCAACAGGCGTCAATCTAACGTAAGCACGTAACCAACACACCTTGAAAAAAAAAAGCACGTAACCAAAGCAGATCAGAAGCTCCGATACGTCGACTCGGCTACGGCCAGGCGACGCCGCTCTTACGGCTCGTCGACCGCTGGTTGATGGTGCAGCAGGTAGGCTGGAGGGGTGAGAGGGGCAAGGGTGGACGAAGAGACATCAGCTCGGATACGGAGAGACGTAAGCGCGGGGACGACGAGCCGTACCGCACCGCATCGCGGTTCGTGAGCTTGTCACGAGGCGAGGCGATTACGTTACGATTCCGATTAGTGTGCGTTGCAGTAGGGAGTTTCATACAAAGAATACTGAATGGCCCGAGTTGATATGGTGCCGATCTCTTTTCGGTTTGATACGTGTGCTATGACTTTTAGGCAGAAAAAATTAGTGTCTGTTGTACACTAATTGTTGTATCTGTGTGATGAGTAAACACATCTGCTACGACCCACACATTCATACTTACTCCTTTTGCTTCGTTTTACGTTCATATAATCTGGTTATTCAGATAGTCCATCCTCGAAGACGCGCCCCACTCTTCTTCTTGGTTATCGCTAGTTAATTCCGCTAGTGTTTTAGTTTTGTCACAATCCACACAATACTCACTAATAATAATAAGCGTGTATCGACAAAACTACATTATTAGTTCGGGACACGACCTTCAGGGATGACGATTTCGACTTTTCAGTTTTGATTTTCTTATAACACACTAGCGGAATGTTACACACTTGTGCTGTAAGCATTAGGAAAAAGAGTGCACGGGGCGCGTCCCTAGTGGATGGCACTATCTGTATACGCACGCTGGCTGCGAGCAGGGCTTGGAATCGGTACCAAAAGTACAGGTTCTGTACCGGTACTCAGGCAAGAACAGCTTCTTGTCTTTTCGGTACAAGGGTACCGGTTCCAGATGGTATCGGAAACCTGGTACCAGACGTTAGCAGTTCCCGGTTCCGGACGGATACCGGTACTGCAACTACCAAGTAAAGGTACCAAATTCAGGTACCCGCCGCATACCATAAGTCAATTAATAATGTGTGTGTGTGTGTAATGTGTGTGTGTGTATGTGTGTGGGTTAATTTTTACCCTGAAGTTATCTTTCTAATGCATATTAACTATAATTTTTACATACTTTATTTTATTTTCTCATTCCGGAAATATTTATTTGGTACCGGTACAGTCCCTGATTAGAAATATTAATAGTACAGGTTTTACGTCTGGTACTGGTATCACACGAAGGCTTATGGTACCGGTTTCCAAAAATACCAGTATTTCTAGGCCTGGTTGCAAGTACTACGCACTTGACCTTTCTGAAGATCACAGAAAAAAAAGTAAGTAAAATTTTGTAACATTGGTTCGTATGAGTACTTATCAATTTGTTAAACTGTGTATTTTTATTATGAAAATTCTGTGTGTATATAGATACACACAGAATTTCATTAGAAAATCATCGGCACCATAGGTAGTCCACAAGCAAATAAAAAAAAATAGTCAAAACACATAAAATATATATATTTTTTTAAAGTAAGAGAAAATGGCGAATGAATATTTACATTTCATCCGGTGGTTATGCAAATATCAGTTGCAAGAGTTAGTTGGATCTTATTTGCATGCACGACGCTCTAGTCGACCATCCACTGAGAAGGGATATTTAGGTTATATTAAAGGCTCTTTCAAACAGGCGCAACACGACACGCGACACAAAGGCACCGCAAGTCGCGCAACGAGCGGTACCTTATGTCGGGCGCGATTATATCGCGTGTCGTGCCTGTTTGTAGCCCACGTAACTCAAAATTTCTTACGATTCTTTAGATTGTAACGCTTTTTATGTTTCAATTCGCGGCAATTATGATAAAATAATTAAATCGCCATTTGTTTATTTACCTATTTATTTTAGTACATGCAGGGCTAATAAAAACAAACACAAAAGGAAACCATTGTCACCTGAAAGCCAATTAAAAATCCTCACGACTAAGGGCTGATTTTTCAATCATGTGATAAATTTTTTCGAGGAATATTTATGAAATTTTGACAGTTATTTCGTACAAAAACTGTCATACGTCAATTTTATTCCTCGAATAAAAGTTATCTGGCGTTGGAAAAATCGGCCCTTATAATAATAATAAGGTGTGCGCACAAAAATAACAAACACATCGCCTAATTAAAGTAAGAAGCAGTATAAACACTTTAGTTTTACGTTTACATGGGACTCAAAGATAACTGGTGAAATGTGGGTTTATTATAGTTATACAGTTCTGTCTAACCCTTCGGACATCACAGGTGTAATGATGTGTGTAATTACTGAATTATAACCATTTAAAACATTATAATATACTGGAAATGAAATTTGAACCATAAGGAATACAATACAGCGCACCAAAACCAAAATAACAGACGATACCCAGAAAGACTCAGCCGGACATGTATGCCGCATATCAGATGACAAATGGGGCAAGAGAACCACCAATTGGGTCCCACTAAACTCACGACGCCATCGCGGCAGACCAAGACAAAGATGGCGGGACGAGCCGAATTCGTAATTGGGTTCCGTTGGCACCTTTGGGTACGGAACCCTAAAAACGATCAAAAACGGTACAGTACCCGGCGATAAATATTGCACATCGACCTTTGGAAAGAGACAATCGGCTAATTTCGACTTCGTAGAGCGTTATCTCTGTCGCACGAAATACAAACAGTCCGGTATCTATTAGGAGCTGTTAAAACAATTATGATTTTGCTTCTTTTGATAATTATTTTTATTCTTTGTATAAAATCGATAGGATCGAATAGGTCGATGTGCAATATTTATCGCCGGGTACTGTACTCACATTTTTTTACTATCTATAGGTAGTATTATTCTGACAAAATTGTGCTTACATAGCGGCTAGATTCCTCTCAAACAAATGTTGTTTTTGTTAGCATATCTGACACTAACGAATTACAAATAAAAACTAAAAACTGGCCAGTTGCATTTGAAATTCCTGATGCTAAATTGCTTTTATGGTCGAAACAAAATACCAATATTTTGTTGTGCTAACGTTAGCAAAAGAGACCAATCAAACAATCAAATACAGACATCAAATATTTTGCAATTTTCATTGATAGATACGCCTCGTTAAATATTGTTAGTTTAATGACGGGAAAAGTATAATTTACTAGCTTCTGCCCACGACTGCGTCCGCGTGATATTTCTTACTCTCCCGAGCCACCCCGCTGCATCGCATCACCTGCCAGCTCTATTGCTTCGTTTTCGCTTATGTCGAAACTACCACAACATTAATTTTTAAATAAATATATGGTAAAGTTAAGGATTAATGTTAAGTACTATGTTAGACAGATATAAAAAAATTCCAAAGTTACCTCTAAACCGAACAATAAACCGCTGGTATTCAAAAAATACCTCAAATTAGATCATGAAACTTTGCATACTAACTAAACTAACTATAAAGCAGATGTTGTGTTTTTTAATTTTTTTTAATTACCTTTATTTTCACCGTAACGTAAGTACCTAAACTATTGGCGCTGCCTTTCACCTAGCACCGCACTTTGTCTCGCTCTCACACACTCAGCGAGCAGTATCGTGCGAGCGAGATAAAGAGTGAATTTTAGCTGAGGTTAAGGTTAACAGCCTTAAACCACAACCCAAGACAAATATGTCAATAACAAAATAATTGTAAGCAAAAAAAAAAATGTTTAAAAACTAAAACTAAGACTAAGTAGGTACTGAAAACGATGAAACATGATGGTACGAACCTTCCCGTGTTCGCATGCCGCTGTACTAATAGACTTATAAGCTATGCATGCGGCCACGGGAAGGTACTTTTTTGTTTCATCCTTTTTAGTAGTCGGGTTTTAGTTTTTAAACTAAAATGTGCTAATTAAGCCCTTTCATTTGATACCTAACAAGGCACCATTATAAAATATTTATTTTTAAATTCATTACTTATGTCCTCTACAGGACGCCATATTGAATTTAGTGTGCCGAGACGAGTGTAGCTTATAACCAGCGGACGGTCAAGACGCTTCTAACGATACCTCATTTGTCAAATTATTAGAAGAACTTTTGAAGTTAAGAGGGAACAGATGAACAGGGTTATGATTTTAACCGCTATGTAAGCGGTTAAAATCATAACCCTCCGTAGTCGGGTAAAAACACAAAATATCGCTCAGTATGTTCACAACATAATAACCCATCTATCCAACATGGCTCCCATTTCAAAAATCTTCTAAGTATTTTTATTCTTTTACGAATTCCAGCACATTTAGCTTAGAATAATGGTTCTACAAAATAATATATATGAGACCTCTCACCCTTTGCCTCTCCAGAATATAATTTATCACGTCAAAATTCCCCTTTACAGCGAAATATTAGGGTACAGCAACTAAAAACCGCAATAGAAAATGATAAGACGATTCGTTTGACAGATTTGTAATTTATTTTCGGTAAGATGATTTGTATGGCAATGGTATTTTGGAAAGGAAATGGAGAAATATTAAAGAACTTAACAAATCTCCGTTTGTCAACCATTGTAAACTGTTGATAAATAAGTTTGTAATGTATAGGCTGACCGCATAACTTAGACGTTGCCTGAGGTAGAAGCGCGGTGCGGGAGGGGTGTGGTGACGTGATGCTAGAGCTCAGTGATTCGTCAACATGTGACAGCTATCACCCCTCCCGCACCGCGCAACTACCTCAGGCAACGTCATAGTTAAGCAGTTGACTTATAACTGTATGGGGTCTCTCTGACCGTCAGTAAAGCTAATCTCCATTCGCGACTTATTTACCAAAAATGTAAAGAAATATGAGTTTTTTTAAAAGTAACTTTAATTCCAACACAATAAAGTGTAGTCTACGCTACAACTTCAAACATTTTTATTATTGCTCAGAATTAAAATCCAGTGCGCGATATTTTTACGGCCGTGAGTACGTGGAATTATGAGCTCAACGGACTGTTAGTGCCGCGAATGTAAAGTATCGCACATTAAAAAATATATATTTCATATTATAACAGCACATTAAAGCGATTTCATTAAGACTTACTGACTTTATACACTAAGAAAAAAGTTTGTAAAACAGTAAAAGACAAAACAGTAAACGTTTAATGATTGAACATACTATTTACTGAAAAAATAAAAAAAAAAGCAAAGCCACCATTTTTTTTTCAGGATGGGAAATCATCAAATGACCCCTCCCACTCTGGGTGGAGCGAAAGGGAGTGTCAGACTCTTACTGACTAAAACCCACCCGTGTTCCTTCCTTCGCCCTTTATGTTCTGGGCCAGCGGTAACCCTTTCGGACAATCCCGCTGACTCGGCAGGCTTCGGCCCTAACGGGCCACCTTCGGTTGATGCTGACATCTCTTGGAGGCGCGCGTGGAATGCGTACGCGCCTCAAAGGCACCGGCACGGGCCTGGTCCTGATCGGACGGTGAGCTACCCATTACTCTCCGCCCGCAGGCCCGCGCCTACGGTGGCCGGGAGTCGTCGCGCGGCTCCCGACGCCCGGAGCGTCTCCCGCGGCGGCTGGGACAGGAGGCTCTCTCCCAAAGCAAAGCCACCATTTGCGTTCAAACCATTGAAATTTACAGCAGTAAATTTCAAGCTTTAACTGTTTTCGGATCAGTAAAAAATACTGTTTTGAACGTTTTAGGCTCATATGGACCTGTTTAAAGCAGTTCAGATTAATGTTTTTTTCATTTTTATTTCCTGCTTATTTCTTTCAGTGTGACATCTGTTCCAGCGCGGCGAATCTGTTCTCTGTGTATGGTTTGCAACACGCTTCTGTACAATCAAAACAACAAAGGCCTGTTTATTTTATAAGACTTTTTCCAACATGAAAACTAAACAACCTTTGACTGACATAGATCAAAACACACCAAAGAATATTTCATCCTTTGTTCCAAACAACTTTGTGGAGGCGTTTGAGCTTTGAGGCTCCTACAAACAGGCGCGACACGCGATATAATCGCGCGCGACACAGAGGCACAGCTCGTTGTGCGACTTACCTGCGGTGCCTTTGTGTCGCGCGCGGTTTTATCGCGTGTCGCGCCTGTTTGATGGAGCCTTTACAGTGGAACTAACATGACATGAACACAAACATCCGGCCTACGCCAAACACAATGCTCCTTTTGATAACACTCGTAGTTAGGTAAAACAAAGGATGCTGCCCTTTTCTATAACCTTTTGTTTTTGTTATTCAGGATGGGAAATCATCAAATGACCCCTCGCGCTCTGGGTGGAGCGGAAGGGAGTGTCAGACTCTTACTGACTAAAACCCACCCGTGTTCCTTCTTTAGCCCTTTATGTTCCGGGCCAGCTGTAACCCTTTCGGACGATCCCGCTGACTCTTCTATAGCCTCTCTCGGGAAAGCATTCCTTGCAATTACAAATAATAATATTTGTAATACCTAAAGCATTCCTTGCTTAGGTATTACAAATATTATTATTTTGAAATTATAACTTCCTTTTCAGAGCAGCAGTGGTGGCCAAGTGGTAACGGCTGCGTCTTCCGAGTTGTAGGTCGTAGGTTCGTACCCAGACAAGCACTTTACTTTGTGTAAATTGTTTCATTACCACTGCTCTCAAAACGGTGAAGGAAAACATCGTGAGGAAACCGGCATGTCCTAGAACCAAAAATTCGAAGACATGTGACATCTACCAACCCGCACTCGGCCCGCGTTGTGGATTACGGCCCACTCCCTCTGACAGAGAGGAGGCCTGTGTCCCAGCAGTGGGAAAATTATAGGCTAATTAAATGTTATGTATGTTATTTTAGGCTTGTAGTAAACATATTCGTTAAATTATATTAGGCACAGACGCCAGCACATCCAGCTACTACAATCTGTCCTTTAATAGATTTTCAACTTTATCGCAAAGGTATAAGGTTCAAAGTTGATCGGAAAAATTTGACAGTTTCGGGTAGCTTGATGTGCTGGCGTCTGTACTTTGTAGTTTTACAGCAGATGAGATTCCTTACCTACTCCGAATTTTATTATTATGATGGTTTTCTTCCACTTTACATACAAATATTATAGGTCTCAGATGTTTTTACTTTGAATTTGCAGTCTGCATACAATTTCATACAAACTTATCATTTCGTTGTAGTTTTCTTGCAGTGCAAGATACACAGATTTCAATATATTTTTTCTGCAATGTATAATGTATTCTGAACCCACTTTTACACCAAAGTATAAAATATGACTTTATGGAATCGAATTGGAAGTAGTTTTAGCCTGATGATTATTGATAGTAAAAAATAAATCACTCTGCCACTAAAAAGAGAGCACCATTCAATAACCAAGCACAGATTACAGCCGCATCGGCCCGCAGCGCATCGCATTTCAACATAAAAATTGCAGTATGGACCGCCTATGTCATTCTTGGATCTTTGGCAGTCGTTACGGGTCGTCAGAAGCCCGAAAATCTGACAGTCTTACCAAGGGATATCGTATTACCCAGTAACTGGTTTGTGGAGGTCACATAGGTAGTCGCTTTATGTAAAATACTGGTATTTAGCTGCATTTGGTTAGACTAGAAGCTGACCACAACGTAGTCAGGAAAAGGCTAGGCAGATGGTGATGATGAGTATGACCGCCTTCAATGTTCTACGGTTCATACAAAATGTAATAAGTGATGCAAAAAAATATTTACGTTGCGGTGCGGCCCGACCAAATATGCTTTAGCCTTGTAGCGGTATCTACAACGCCACATGCGCACTACGCGTCATACTGACGTCATGCAAAATCCTGCATCTCGCAAGCAGAGTTTACCGCGCAACTAGCATATAATATTTATACAACGGCCCGACATGAATCATCGGGCAGTTGCCTGCCAGATACAACACCCGTCTGGTCGGAAGATACTCCCTTTTCTATGGAGTATGAGTGAACTTTTACACCCTGTTCCTCATACCTCTATAGCCCTTATAAGTAACTTTCTAGTATGACTATTAGCACGTTAAACTGTCATGGACAAAACTGTAGACAGGTACTAGTTTTTAACTCTGTTTCAGTACTGCATCAATCGTTAACCACGCTCAATGTACCACTAGTTTCAAAACTGATAGGTTACAAAACACTTAGAGAACACAGAAGGACCACTCTGAACAAAACAAGTTTTGGTAGCAACAAAATAAAATCATATCTAGCAAGTTTGCATTGCCTGCAAATGCTACCTAAGAAGATATATACGTATATAAATAAAATTCCTGATATGAATGTCCATTCTAAAAGATGACAGCGTCGCAAATAGCTGTAAAATACTCATTCATTCATTCAGCCGAAAGACGTCCACTGCTGGACATAGGCCTCCCCCAAGCACCTCCACTTCGACCGGTTCTGTGCTTTCCGCATCCAGCAGATTCCAACGGCCTTCACAAGGAACTGTTTTGATTAATTTATTATTATTAATGTATGGAAATTTAAAATATCGCTTTCGCTCGAAAATAGCGATTATGAATGCAAAAAGTGACCAATTTTAAGGCTAATTTAACCATCTCTAGGAATTAAAATTCAAATTCTTTATTTCAGACATGAGTCCTTAGTGTTAGTAGCAACAAAATACTCGTAACTTAATAACTAGTGTTAGTAATAAGGAGAAATACTTAAAATTTTAATTGGTGTGGATCTTCACCCAGTGGCGCAGCAGAGGGGAGTCCCACCGATCTGAGAACACGCTCAGGAGACTATTGGTGGCGGTGTGTAGCCGGCCGGCTATGGAAGCGGTCCTTTTTCTTACAATGGCGTAAAAATCGTCTGTGCGCGCCTCCGCAAACATAGTGGACGCACTCCTTCTGTTTTTATTGGACACAGAATTATACCCTGTCCAATAAAAACAGAATTGTCAAAATTCGAACCCACTTCAGTCCGTTCATCGAGAGAATACGTTCCTGACACCTGACAGTCAAAATCGAAATCAAAATTCATTTATTCAAATTAGGCTGAGAATCAGCACTTTTTGAACGCGAAAAATACAAACTTTGTGTGCTAGGGCGATAAATTCTAGAAATAACAAATTCGCAAAATACGTATTCGTTTGTACGAAACTGACAGGTGTCAAGAACCCATTCTCTCGACAGCCGGACTTACGAGCAAGTAGGTATACGAGTCGACATGAGCACCTCCTCCTCGTTTAAAAAGTCGTTTTATCAGTTGGTTTTCTTTTCCCCTTTTCGTATCGCTAGTCACCGAAAGCCACTGTGATCGAACTATAAATCATACAGCTCGGATTTTGGGAATAGCCCAGTTTTAGGTACCTATATCTGGTACTGTGTGGTAGCTCGATTGATGACGTGTTCCATTCAGAACGGTTTCATGGAAACAAAGACCAGACCGCTTTGACAAGTCTGTATTCCCAGCTAGGTAAGTAGAGTCTTAGTACTGTGTGGTTGAGCTACATGATAACTGACAAATGCGAACACTGGCAGAGCAGGTCCTCTCACATCTGTATGGTACTTCCTTAAAAGACCATAATTATCAGTAACTAATGTGCATGGTCCTCACATGGCCTGACCAAGACCATGTCTGGATTAAAACAGATTGTGACGGTGTTCTTCACAGAGTAGTCGGATAGGAATCACCGACTTTGTCTAGTTTTAAAACATAATTTATTATTGACGTGTAAAAGTTTATTTTCAAACTAATTTTCAAAAATAAATATTATTTACTTTCACTCTACAAGCAATGTTCGTGTTTATGACTTACATAGGGGCGAGTCAATTGCCATAAACAGCGGGGTAATTGCGTAGTTATAGCTTTCATTTTTACAGTCCAACAACATTCATTGCGTAATTTATGTTCTTGAGCAGATTTTTTTTTCCAACAGATGAAGCAATGGATTAGCAAGATCCTTTAAAATGGTTCAGATTGAGATTGATAGTGTGTTACGCAATGAGAGTAAACACACACCTTTTTTTTTCAGGATGGAAATCATCAAATGACCCCTCTCGCTCTGGGTGGAGCGGAAGGGAGTGTCAGACTCTTACTGACTAAAACCCACCCGTGTTCCTTACTTAGCCCTTTATGTTCCGGGCCTGCGGTAACCCTTTCGGACATTCCCGCTGACCCGGCAGGCTTCGGCCCTAACGAGCCCCTTCGATTGCTGCTGACATCTCTTTGAGGCGCGCGTGGAACACGTACGCGTCATCCGGCACGGGCCTGGTCCTGATCGGACGGTGAGCTACCCATTACTCTCCGCCCGCAGGCCCGCGCCTACAGTGGCCGGGAGTCGTCGCGCGGCTCCCGACGCCCGGAGCGTCTTCAGCGGCGGCTGGGACGGTAGGCTCTCTCTCTCAGCCGTCCCGCCACCTCACTCACACTTTAGGTGGACGCATATTCAGAATCCTAAGAAGTTATAAGCACGTACCTATTTACTTTATTACCTAATTTTATGGAACAGCTTTAGCCCGCGTCCTTTCACATTTTATTTCTCTTTCTTTTTCACATATCATTTTATTTATTTATATAGACTCATCTTATTTCAAGGAAGGTCACGTTTTAAAAGCAATCAAAACGGACTTCCAAAATATCTTAGTGGATGCTGTACAAAAACATCATATGAGGGATGAGATTATTCTTCAAGAACAATTTAATTACGCGCCTAGTTGGATTAAGCGAAATTGTTCCCTATGAATACATTTTAACTTTTAAAATCCTTTGGCTACTGTTCGTTTGAAAGAATTTTGCAGAGGTAAAAAACATATTTTTAACATAGTTTCGTTTATCGTTTACACCCAGTCTATCTATACTAATAATGAAGCCGAAGAGTTTGTTTGCTTGAACGCGCTAATCTCGGGAACTACAGTCGGATTTGAAAAAAATTTTTGCATTTGAAAGCCCAATTTTTGTTAGGACTCAAGCAAAAACAAGAAAAGTCAGAAAGAACGTGAAGCGAAAACGAAGTTATAGCGTGGGCGGGCGATGAGATGCGACGCGGTGAATCGGAGCCCAAAATTTCATGCGGACGCAGTCGCGGGCAGAAAGTTAGTCAGACTAATATTACAAAGGCGAAACGGCTGTCCCAAATCAAAACACAGTAAGGGACTTCGAACAAATTTTACAGGAGGGCAAAAAAAGCTGATTTTCTTATGCCTTACCAAACTATGAATCTACAGCTTAATATGATTCTTGGAGATGGTAGATAAGATTAGTGTCTACAATTTTGCATATTTAAACTTCAAAAATATAATTTGATGCACGTTTTATAGCACTTACTAACTTTGAAATGGGATCTGTTCCCGCAAGCGCCTACTGAAATTCTCATACCAACGTCTTATGTTGAGGCTACGTAGATTGTAGCTAATCGTTTTTATTTTTTAACATTTTCGACCGGCTACTTACATCTGTGACATTTATCAGAATAAAATTGTACGTTCACATCAAGCAACGCATTTTTGCTTTATTCCCGTAATTATACCTGGATCAATCCCGCACATGGTCCTACGAGCCCGATTAGGAGATTTGAAGAATATTTACTCCGATCAGCGAATTGTTACAAAGGGATTGAAGAGAATTGGTGGACATCAAAAATAATAGTCGACGCCCGGTGTAGCCGGTAAATTCTGCTTCGTCATTCAGAAGGTTATTGGAATTTACGTGGTCTGGATACTCAATAGCTGAGAAAAGGCGTAATTATCATAATTTGTGTACCCAACACTCTATTTAACAGGTATAATTAGTGTAAGTCAGCCGTCAATAGCCAGGTTAGTACGAAATAGTTATTGTCATTTTCTTTGTTCTGTGAGTGGTTACAAATTGTAATACAATTATTAACTGATCAGTAATTATTGTTCATTTTTGTTATTTACACATTGATAAAGAGTAGTTTTTTGTAGAAACTGCATTATTTTGCTTTACGGTGTAATAATTATACAGTTACTGAGACAGTCGGGTAATCACATTAGTTAACACAGGTAGACTATAAAAATCATTGTATTTCAGGCTGCATCATTTGTAATTGTAATTTAAACGTTGCAATAACTTTATTTATATACATTCCAGGTTGATCACACCAGCTTGCGCAATGCCAGAGGATAGGGAATTAAAAGAGCTCGTTAGGAAACGAGCGAGTTGCAAAGGAAAGGTGACAATGTTCTCGAACTATTTAAATTCTTTGAATCCCGCTTCTTTGAGCCCTACCGAGGTAAGCGAGTTGCAATTACGTTTTACTAGACTCGTGGCATTATATGCCCAATATGATGAGGTGCAATTATTGCTGGAGTGTAGTACTGATGAGTTGAATGGTCAGATGTCGGAACGCGAAGAATTTGAATCTCTTTATTACAAAACCCTAGCTAAAGGTCAACAAATGTTGGATGATAATAGGAAAAGAGATTCTCATGATAACTGTGACGTAATGTCGCGTTCCAGCAATCATAAGTTTGTTAAATTACCGACTATTCAGTTGCCGAAATTCAGTGGTTCTTATACAAACTGGTTAGAGTTTCACGACACGTTTATTAGTCTCATCCATTCAAACGATGATATGGACGAAATAAATAAATTTCACTATTTAAGGTCATCCCTAGAAGGGTCTGCTGCTGTGGTGATCAACTCAATTCAGTTTTCTTCTGCAAATTACTCGGTAGCGTGGAATCTTCTCTGCGAGCGGTTTGATAACAAACACCTGCTTATTCAACATCATGTTTGTGCATTATTTCAAATAGACACCCTTCAAAAGGAGTCGTCAGTTAATTTAAAAGGTTTACTTGATGCTGTTAACAAAAACATACGTGCCTTAGAATCCTTAGATGAACCTGTTAATCATTGGGATACTTTACTCATTTATATTGTCACACATAAATTAGATAGCAAAACTTATCGTGAATGGGGTGAGTATAAGGGCCGCCTGGACAAGAATTCTAAAGTTACGTTTGAAATATTTACTACTTTTATTAAAAACCGTGCTGAGATATTAGAAACGTTCGAATTGGAAGCTTCTACGAATACTAAACATTCACACACAGGTAAAAATTCAAACAAGGTTAGGTCAATGTTGGTACAGGATTCTAATAAAAATAACTCAGGTGAAAGTTCAAGTAAACAGGATGATGGTGTTTCAAATAAGCCTAAGAATTGTGTTATGTGTAACGGTGATCATAAGTTAAGTAGTTGTCCTCAGTTTTTATCGTTGAGCAATGAAGCTCGTTTGCAGTTATTACCTAAATACAAAGTTTGTTACAACTGTTTTAATCTGGGACATTATGCAAACAACTGCAAAAAGCCAAGTTGTAAAATATGCCGCCGTAAACACAACACTATTGTTCACGTTGATAAATCCTTGAAGTCAGACGCAAGTGGTGCTTCTGCTAGCAGTGTTGTTGTTGACACGAATGGCAGTGCGACTGTCTCCACTCAGCCCACTACTATAGGTGTAGGTACCGGTGTGTCGCTGTCCGCGAGTGTCGAACATGATGAAGTGTTATTGTCCACTGCACTAGTCAAGGTCATGAGTATTAATGGTCAGCAGTATGTTGCTCGTGCCGTGCTTGACAGTGGCAGCACGTCATGTCTCATGACTGAGAGGTTATACCACCAGCTGGATTTGACTGCCAAGACTGTAAACAATTCTATTATAAGTATCAACAACTCATCATCTTTTATCAATAAAATGTGTTCTGTATCAATAGAATCTTTAAATAACAATTTTGGTATGGATATTAATTGTTTTATTCTTCCATCAATAACAGATAAGATTCCAAGTAAACATGTAAACTTGTTAAAAATTAAAATTCCGTCTGATGTTTGTCTCGCAGATCCCAACTTTTACTCACCGGCGCCTGTCGATATGTTGCTGGGTGCTGACATCTTTTGGGATTTATTGGAATCTCAACGAATTAAATTGGGTGATGGGCAACCAATTCTTTGTGAGACTAAATTGGGTTGGTTGGTCTCAGGCCCAATTAACAGTTGTATTCCTACTAAAGTTTTAAAATGTAATTTTATAAAGGTGCGTTCAGACTGTGATGATGAATTAAATTTTAATGTTGATCAACAACTCGCAAAGTTTTGGCAACTTGAGGAAGTCTGTACTTCATCTCCGTATTCCTCAGAGGAGAAGCTATGCGAGGAGCATTTTATGAAAAACACTACTCGTTTGGAAAATGGTCAATTTTGTGTTAGGATTCCTTTAAAATGTTCCCCGGACAATTTAGGCGAATCTTTGTCAAGAGCCAAACATTGTTTTACTTCTCTGGAACGTAGATTTAAATCTAAAACTCAATTCTGTAATAGGTACAAAGAGTTCATGATGGAATATGAAACTTTAGGTCATATGTCTAGATGTAAAACTATTGATGATCAAGCGTTTTACATTCCGCATCACGGAGTTCTGCGCGAAAGCAGCGCCACCACTAAGTTGAGGGTGGTTTTTAATGCAAGTAGTTTAACTAACACTGGTATTTCTATCAATAATATCCAGATGATTGGACCCGTGGTACAGGACGATCTTTTGTCGATCCTGTTGCGGTTTAGACAACATAAGTACATCCTAGCTGCTGATGTTGAGAAAATGTACCGGCAGATAGTTGTTCATCCAAATGATAGGTATCTTCAACAAATTATTTGGCGCGATAATCCGTCAACTCCATTACACGCTTATCAACTTAATACCGTGACCTACGGCACGGCCAGCGCTCCTTACCTAGCAACCCGGTGTCTTCGGCAGTTAGGGCTAGAGTGTGTTGATAAGGAGATTGGTAACGTCATCCTCCACGACTTTTACGTGGATGATTTGCTCACCGGAGGAGATGACATCAATGAGGTCAAAGAGTTGCGTCATAAAGTTACTTCAATTCTTGCTTCAGCGCAGATGAATCTAAGAAAGTGGAAGTCGAATGACATACACTTGGTAATTGGTTCTGACTTTCCCCAATCTTCACTGGATTTAAATGTTGGTGGATTTGAGTCAACCAAAACGTTAGGCTTAGGTTGGCAGCCACTGTCAGATAACCTTTGTTTTCCAATTAATCAGCCAGTTAATTTTAATAACACAAAACGTAACATGCTCTCGATTGTTTCACAAGTTTTTGATCCGCTTGGATTATTGGCTCCGTGTGTAATTGTTATGAAAATGTTGCTTCAGAAGTTACGGTTGAAAAAACTGTCTTGGGATGAGCAACTGTCACCGGACATTAGTGCGCTTTGGAATGAACTGATTATCAATTTACCTAAATTAAATGAAATTAATATTCCACGTCGAGTTTTAATTGACTGTTATGAGTTTTTAGAATTTCACATTTTTAGTGATGCGTCTGAACGCGCCTACGGCGCTTGTCTGTATGTACGAAGCGTTGATAAGCAGGGACAGGTTTTGGTGCGTTTGTTGTTAGCCAAAAGCAGAGTTGCGCCACTCAAGCCGACGACCATACCCAGACTTGAGCTATGCGGTGCTCTTGTAGGTGTTCGCATCTTTGAAAAGGTTGTGGCAGCTTTACGAGCCAGCGCGCGGCGCACTTTCTTTTGGACTGACTCCACTATTGTTTTAGGGTGGCTAAAAATGTTACCAAATAAATTACAGCCGTTCGTTCGTAACAGGGTTGCCGAGATTTTAGATAAGACGTGTGGCTGTGAGTGGAGACATGTTCCCACTGACCAAAACCCTGCTGATTATTTGTCTCGTGGAGTAGACATTAATTTATTATCTGGTTTAGATGATTGGTGGTTCGGTCCTAGTTTTTTAATGAATGAAATGTCTTATTGGCCTTCTAAATTAATGAATTATAATAACGAAATTTTGCCTGAAATGAAATTAGATGTCACCTTGCATGTTTTATTCAATAAAAATGAACTTGATGAATTGATTGATTTTACACGGTTTTCAAACTTATTAAGACTTCAGCGAACAGTCGCCTATATTTTACGTTTTATTGACACATGTAGAAAACAACCTATTCACGGCCTTCTTTCTGTGCATGAACTAGAAAGGGCTTTAAACTTTATTATATGTTTATCTCAACGTCAATCTTTTAAAGACTATAAATTACTACTTAATAACAAACCGTTACCCAAGAAAAGTGAATTAAATAGGTTTAACGTTTTTCTATGACGAGAATAATATAATGCGGATTCGCGGTAGATTACACCATTCGGATTTTCCTTATAATAAAAAGCACCCGATTCTTATTCAATCTAGTCATCCTTTTTCCAAGTTGCTTTTTAATTATGAGCATAAAAAATTGTTTCACGCTGGACCTCAGTTATTGTTGGCGTCTATACGAGATACGTACTGGCCCATTCGAGGTCGCAATTTGGCTAGGATGTGCTGTAAACAATGTGTTCGTTGTTGCCGATTTAGAGGTGAAACTGTAAGTCCTATTATGGGAGATTTACCACAGCAGCGGCTTCTAGCAGGTTTTCCTTTTGAAAATATAGGCTTGGACTATGCAGGTCCTATTCAGTCAGCTGTTCGTCAAGGTCGTGGCTGTAAATTAGTAAAGGTTTACATAGCTATTTTTGTTTGTTTTTCTACGAAATCAATTCATCTTGAACTAGTCGGTGATTTAACAAGCAACACTTTCATTATGGCCCTAAAGAGGTTCATCTCACGTAGAGGAAAGCCGAGAAATATTTACTCGGATAATGGCACCTCATTTATTGGTGCATCTAATGACCTTTCTAGGTTTCTGAGGGCGAATTGCGATTCGCTAACTGAGGAGATGGCTAAGGAAAGCATTAACTTTCATTTTATTCCTGCATATTCTCCTCATTTCGCTGGCCTTGCGGAAGCTGGTGTTAAATCAACCAAGCATCACTTAGTCAGAGTGCTGGGCCTTTGTAACCTTACCTACGAAGAGCTATATACCATGATGGTTCAGGTTGAAGCCATTTTGAACTCCAGACCACTGACGCCGCTATCATCGAACCCCGAGGATCTGACGCCGCTCACACCCGGACATTTTTTGATTGGACGTCCTATGACATCGCTGCCGTCACCTGATTATCGAGACCAGTCCATCAATTCTCTGACTCGATTTGAGCGTATTGAGCTTCTCCGACAGCATTTTTGGAGCAGATGGAGTAAAGAATACATATCGGAGCTTCAACTTCGCATGAAATGGCGAGCATGTAAGGGCTCCTTGAAGCTGAATTCTTTGGTCTTGTTAAAGGAAGACAACCTCCCCCCACTCAAGTGGAAATTGGGTCGGATCGTTGCTACGTATCCAGGAACAGACGGCGTAGTCAGAGTTGCAGACGTCAAGACTTCTAGTGGTCTGTTACGCAGATCATTCAGCAAGATTTGTCCGTTGCCTATATCTCCGGAGTCTGAAGATTCTTAGTGGTTGAAAGGCAGGCTTTCAACGCCCGGGGGTATGTTCCCGCAAGCGCCTACTGAAATTCTCATACCAACGTCTTATGTTGAGGCTACGTAGATTGTAGCTAATCGTTTTTATTTTTTAACATTTTCGACCGGCTACCTACATCTGTGACATTTATCAGAATAAAATTGTACGTTCACATCAAGCAACGCATTTTTGCTTTATTCCCGTAATTATACCTGGATCAATCCCGCACAGGATCCAACACTAATTATTGCCCATGGAAACCAAACCAAAACACAGTATGAGATGTTACTAGGTTTTTGAAATTGTAATCAATACTCATCATAAATTATGGAGACCAAACCAAAACACAGTAAGTAATGTATAAGATTATACATTATAAGGTTTCTGGCGTTCCTCAGGTGTGAATTTCATACATTCTCGTGTACATTTGCAATCTTTAGTAATCATTGGGTGTTTTAGTTTTTGCTTATTATTATTGTTTGTTATTATGTTTAATGGAATGAGATTTAATACGTTTTGTTCTGTCGGAGACGTAGCAGTTTCCTCGATTGTCAGGTAATCTATATCCGGATCGTAATTATCAGCAGAAATGACAGGTCCTGGATAAGCGGCTATAAAAAAATGAAGTGAAGTTGAACATGGGGGAAATGAGGTTTCGGGAGGAATGTTTTCTTTGGAAATTCGTGCAGAGTTTTTTTGAGTCATTATAAATTTTCGGATACAGCTCTCTTCGTCGGAGGAATCTGAATTAGGTATTATATCCGGACTAAAATCGGGATCAACCACCGAGTCGTCACAACTTTCTTCGAGGTCAGATAGAGTAATTAAATCATTTGAGTCTGACTGCCCTTGCATCTGATATGCTTCTTCACGTTTACTGGTGCCTTCACCCAAACTGAAAGAAAAATGAAAAAACCATGCAAAGTTCAAAGCGCATTCATGTAAAAAATTACCTTACTCCCACTCGTGCATAATTTATCTCAAACCATCTCCAAGCATTGAAGTTATACAGTCCGCTTAAAACACTCCACCCTAATCTAAGCAAGTCGCGCGGCTGTATTTGTAATGAAAAGGCATCCGCTGGTTGTCGCGCGGCTGCAGCGCTACTGCGGCTCTGCTTGCGACGTAATCCTCCACATTACGCTCATAGAAGTTTTAACGCAATTAAAATACTTCTAAAGGCATATTTACGTTAATGAAGAAAAACTAACACTGAATTAAATAAATTTAAATGTGCATGCATGGGTACAAATATTCGAAGTTAATAGTATTGTATTTGATGGGTACCTACTAACCTGTTATTATTCTCTCCTTCCGAACTTAAAATCAAATCATCCGCGTTCTCTTTGAGAGCAGCCTCAAGGATTCTTTTACTTCTACTCATTTTGCTGTAATATACACTTAAAAATCGTTCAAAACTCAAAATGACTTAATACAAACGCGGAGCGCACGCAGACAACAAAATCACGTCCAGTCTAATCTAGTGATAGCTACGTACTGGCGATCGGCGCGACGCTATAAATGAACTCATGCGACGCCCCGCCCCTCTCCCGAAAAAATAGCGGCAATTTGATATTTTCTCACTAATTTAAACCCTAATTCCTGGAGATAGAAACTCCGACGGGTGTGTGCTATACTGTGTAATTTTTAGATTTTATGGTCTTTTATACATGTTAATTCCCAAATCAAAAACCTAGCAAGTGGAAATTCCCAATCCAAAACACAGTAAGTACTTGTGCCTTGCTGTGTTTTGAACTGGTTATCAGCTCTTACTAGGTTTTTGATTTGGGGATTGCGGTTTAGTTTGTGCACTTACTAGGTTCTATGGTATCACTAAATTGGGAATGGAGGCCTTTATTGAAAAAAGGGTTTTTGCATATTGTGGGCATTTACTGTGTTTAAAGCGTGGTGTAAAAATCTTGATTTCGACAAAAATGTCCCTTACTGTGTTTTGATTTGGGACAGCCGGAAAGTTTATGAGTGTGTGTGTGTGTATTTATATGTTTGTTACTTCTTCACGCTCAAACGACTGCACCAATTTTGATAAAATTGTATGGAGGTCGCTGACACCCTAGATTAAAATATTAATTTTTGATTCCATTATTCCCACGGGATGGTCACTTATCCCTAGCTTGACACCTACTTCACCTAAGTTTTCGTTGTGAGATTTTTTTTACAGAATACACAGCATAATCAGCCTATGATGGCCCCACTGCTAGGGCACAGGTCTCTCCTCATCGAGAAGGAGTGGGCTGTAGACGTCACATGTATTGGAGTTTTTGGTTGTAAGACATGCCGCGTGGCCTGCGGACGGAGAGTAATGGGTAGCTCACCGTCCGATCAGGATCAGGCCCGTGCCGGACGGCGCGTACGTGTTCCACGCGCGCCTCAAAGAAATGTCAGCGCCAATGAAGGGGCCCGTTAGGGCCGAAGCCTGCCGGGGTAGTGGGATTGTCCGAAAGGGTTACCGCTACCCCGGAACATAATGGCCTAAGGAAGGAACACGGGTGGGTTTTAGTCAGTAAGAGTCTGACACTCCCTTCCGCTCCACCCAGAGCGGGAGGGGTCATTTGATGATTTCCCATGCTCAAAAAAAAATCATACTGCGTGCCGGTTTCTCCGCGATGTTTTCCATAACTGATTTTAGAGCAGATTTTGGAACACTAATTGTATAAAGACACACCACCCACCTAGTTTTTTCGAACGAATAAATCGGACCCTTACAAACGAGTGACAACCTCAAACGATATATCAAAGACAAACCGAAAAACTACTCATAACTTTAATCGATACACACCGATATCGAACTCATTTTTCATGCGAAGTAACAGCTTTCAATCCCGAACATATTTGTTCGATAATACTTTACAAACTTTGTATCGCTACTTCGCTAGTACTCTTTACTTTACGAAATGGATGGAGAAATGTTTCAGTTCTAGAGAGAGAATATCGGAGTATGAAAGTACATAGTTTGGTGAGTGTTATGTGCGCCATGTTTTGTCACGGTTTGGGGTGCTCCCAAGTAAGAGGTTGTGTATTTGAACTATCCGTCAATATCCCTAGCATCATCATCATTTCAGCCGAAAGACGTCCACTGCTGGATATAGGCCTCCTCCTAACACCTCCACTTCGACCGGTTCTGTGCTTCTCGCATCCAACGGGTTCCTGTGGCCTTCACAAGGTCGTCGGACCACCTTGTGGGAGACCTTCCAACGCTACGTCTTACGGTACGCGGTCGTCACTCCAGAACCTTTCGGCCCCATCGGCCATCTGTTCTGCGAGCAATGTGCCCTGCCCACTGCCACCTAAGTTTGGCAATTCTTCGGGCTATGTCGGTTACCTTGGTTCTTCTGCGGATCTGCTCATTCCTGATTCGATCACGCAGGGAAACTCCAAGCATAGCCCTCTCCATTGCCCTTTGGGTGACTTTCAGCCATCTTATAATGCCCATTGTGAGCGACCACGTTTCAGTGCCACAAGTCATCACTGGCAACACGCACTGGTCAAAGACTTTCGTCTTGAGACACTGCGGTATGTGGGACGAGAAGATCTTGCGTAGCTTCCCGAACGCTGCCCAGCCGAGTCGGATTCGAAAAGACTTCCTGCAAGGATTTGGGGGAGGCCTTTGCCCAAAAGTGGGACAGTATAGGCTATAAAAAAATATAAGACAACTTGTTTTAAAATTCAATGTTTATCAGTCAACCGTTTTTTTATACAAAGTTAAAATCAGTTGTTAAAAGTTTTGTAACATCAAAAAAAAAAAAACTAATTTAAACAAATAAACGAGTTAACGTAAGTGTCAGTGGAGGGTAACGACACAAAAAAACATTTTGCAATACAATCATCCTGAAGTTTTTTTGTAGTGGAGCTTCGAAATTAGCGATTTTTTATGGGATACCAGGATTCCGAGATTTTAGGTTCTCAATTTGTCATCATGAGGATAATGGTGGCTCAGTGGTAACGGCCCCGACTTATGAGGTGTAGGTCGCGCGTTCGAACACAGGCAGGTGCTTTATTTTGCGAAAATAATTTCTTCACCAGTGCTCACTAAACGGTGAAGGAAAACCTCTTGAGGAAGCCGGCTCAGTCCTAGGACCAAAAATTGAAAGACATTTGTGATCTACCAACGTCCCGTACTGGGCCCGTGTGCTAGATTACAACCCACCCCATCTCCAAGAGAAGAGGCCTGTGTCCCAGCAGTGGGAATATTATGGGCTGATTATGCTATCCTCATCTACCTAACCCCAAATTGAATAGAGTTGATAGGTCATGTTAACGCCAGCTGTCGCTGAAAATCTCTAACTCGCATAGGCTGACTCGCGTAGAATGGCCTTTTTGCGTGGATGAGACGCATATTTTCCCCCAACTTGTATTTTTGTTGCGTTTGTGTTCTTTCTCTGCGTCATGCTTACCACAAATAAACGTATTTGCTTTATTTTTTTTCTGGGTACCTATCGCTATTTTTATGGCTACACACAACAGCTCCCAAAGTTGCTATAAAAGTGTTCAACCAATCAAACAGTCAAATTGTATCGCGAATTCGTTTCGAAATATTGAACTTTGCCACCAGAGGGCGGTGTAGGCTAGTCGAACTCAAAATTATCACCAAGGGAGATATTGGGTCAACGAAACTTCTATAATAGTTTGTATTAGATTTATTTTGTGGTATCGACATCGACGCGCAAACAGGAAACATGATCTCAGCACAATGATTCCAGTCCCCCTAAGCGTAGAAATTATCGTCGGGAGCCGCGCGACAACTTCCAGCCACCGTAGACGCGGGCCTGCGGACGGAGAGTAATGGGTAGCTCACCGTCCGATCAGGACCAGGCCCGTGCCGGACGACGCGTACGTGTTCCACGCGCGCCTCAATGAGATGTCAGCATCATGTGAAGGGGCCCATTAGGGCCGAAGCCTGCCGGGTCAGCAGGGTTGTCTAAAAGGGTTACCGCTGGCCTGGAACATAAAGGGCTAAGGAAGGAACACGGGTGAGTTTTAGTCAGTAAGAGCCTGACACTCCCTTCCGCTCCACCCAGAGCGGGAGGGGTCATTTAATGATTTCCCATCCTGAAAAAAAAAAGGTGAAGATCATATTTTTTTTCAATAGCCTATATTGTGTCCCACTGCTGGGCAAAAGGGCTTATTCCACTTTTCCCCCCGGACAGAATCCCCTGGTCTCTAATAGGCCTCCCCTTTATCCTTCCAAACCGGCACCGGGATGTCTTGAGCGATCTCTGGTGATGTTTTATTAGCACCACATAAAATAAAAATAAAAAAAACATCATAATGAAGCAAAAACCAGCTTCAAGATTAAGTCTTCAAACTGTATCTATCAAATAAAAACAAGTAAAAGTAGTTGACATTGGACTCTTGCGGTGTCTTGGCAGAGTTCCAGTGTTAAAACTCTAAGTCAAACTTACAAACAAAATGCTACTAGTAACTACCTCGTACAGAATGCTAATATCCATTTCTTTAGACTATCACTGTACATGGCAGTGCGCCAGCTAAGCTCGCAAAAAGTGGCCGTGTGAATAACCATCTGTGTTTATTTTACACCAGCTTATGCCTGCGACTTCGCCTGCGTGATATTCGGAAATTATACTATCTTCTTCTTCTTTTTGTATCGATCTCTGGTACACTTCCTCGTTTGTTTTTATCGTTTGAGCCCAGTAGGTACATAGTAATTATACCATAAGAATGTATTACCGGAACTGAAAAAGTATCCAATGTCCTAACCCAGGTAGTGGTCTACGTATGTGTGCAAAATTTCGTCATAATCCGTTCAGCCGTGTAGACTTCAAAAGGTAAAAGTTAAACATTTATTTTCGAATTTATAATATTAGTATGGAAGTGTGGACTTCGAGATAATTTTAATGATTTCATAAGGAAAATCGGTTAGGATAATAATAATGATAAACAAACAAAAAACGGTTAAGAGGGTGTTGGACGAGCTCAGTGAAGGGTTCTGTAGTCAGGATGAATTTAACTTGACTTTGTAGTCCAAAAAATGTTAAATGTTCTCCCATACATCGATATATACTTCGCGGTCAATTCACCAACTGCAAAATATACAGTGTGTTAGGTTAAACGAGGGACATATTTTAAGGGAGTGTAGTACTCATGAAAATGAACAACTTTTAATATGGGCCTGACTCAAAAATATGAAAAAAAAAACCGCTGTTCCCCACATTTTGTCCAGTTATGCGAACAGAAATGTATAGAGTGGCTGGTTTTATTTTCTCGATTTCAATGTTGGTTTCTTAGTAAAAGTTCTTCATTTTTATGACTACTACACTCCCTTAAAGTATGTCCCTCGTTTAACCTAACACACTGTATAAGTTTATTCGCAAAAAGAACTTTTCTTTTTCAGTTCGAACGATGCAAAAATACTCTCCAGAGAAAAACAAAAATGTTGTAAATTTAAGGTTGATTAGTTACGCAGAACTTTAAGACGAGCGAATCTTAAAATATTTACCAACTTACAAAATATTTATCCATAAATGAGTATATTTTATGGAAGTCGAGGCACGTAAAGTTTGTAAGCAACTTAATTTGATCGTAGGTATCTGAAATTAGGCTCAAAATTGATGGTTTATTTTCATGTCGGAAGACAGATTATTCAGAACTTGGCCCAGTTTTTAAAGTATATATTTGTATCTGTTTTTGGCTATTTGTTAGATATATTTTATGTACTCAAGTGTATTGTAATATATTTTTGTGGTTTCTGTTTTTTTTTGTGTTGGTGTTTTTGTTTGTTTTGTGTATTTTTCAGATTAAAATTGCAAAATTATGTATTTTTTTTTTCTGGATGGGAAATCATCAAATGACCCCTCCCGCTCTGAGTGGAGCGGAAAGGAGTGTCAGACTCTTACTAACTAAAACCCACCCGTGTTCCTTCCTTAGCCCTTTATGTTCCGGGCCAGCGGTAACCCTTTCGGACAATCCCGCTGACCAAAATTATGTGTTGTATATCGCTGCTGTAAGACCAGTGGTGGCTCAAGAACAGCGGTAACCCAGGTGTGCACTTTACTATGCGTAAAAAATTTCATCACCACCTGCTCTCAAAACGGCGAAGGAAAACATAGTGAGGAAACCGGCATGTCCTAGAAGCATAAATTCGAAAACATGTGACATCTACCAACCCGCACTGGGCCCGCGTGTTGGATTACAGCTTACCTCTCTCAACGAGAGGAATGTGTCGCAGTAGTGGAAACATTATAAGCTTATATTTATGACAAGAGGCCCAAGATAGAAACAACACAAAATAAGAGCTGTTTTTAGGGGCTGTAATCAAAGAGCTCTATGAAATTTCTTTAAAATATTATCCCCTGAACAATGGGGGCCTACTCTTCAATTCACAACAGACACCGTGGCCAACAGCTTCAAAAATAGAACATTTCCCCACAGACCCTAAATGCTCATTTGTAGTCACCAAAACACCAAAATTCTTATCAAACTAAATTTACCAGTCCGTCAGTAATTGTCTTTTTTTTTTCGTTCAACATTGATAAACACGTTGGGTTCCATTTTGCCACAAATTTCTCGTGTCGTTGTGTCGCCCAACAAAACCGCATTGCGTTCGACCGCAGTTTGGACTGACGACGACGCAAACGTACTAGAGATATCAAATGGCCATTTTGAGAGCGTTTTTTGAAATAAATTGGGACAGTTATTTTTTAATGATATAGAATAATAGAACACCATTTAATGGCACACTCAATTCACCAGTTAATTTGAAGTCCCTTTTAATAGTTGGTAACTGTTGCAATCAATCACAAAAATCGAGACCCAAGGCGTGGTTGGAGGGTTTGAAGTAATCCCACGGGAACGTACCTACTACCGGGATAAAAAGTATCCTACCTCTCCACCTATCCTAACCCAGGTCATGACCTGGGTTAGGATAGGTGGAGAGGTAGGATAGACCATGGTCTATCCTAAACATCCTATTCCGTTCAGCCGCTAAGACCTGAATAGGTAACAGACAGACAAGCACACCGAGAGACTAATAGAATCACTGGTGCATTTATAATATTGGTATGGATCTCTAATGAAAAAACCTAAAAGAAAATCAGCTGTTCCCTACATATTGACGAGATAAACGAACATAAATGTAGGGAAAAACTGATTTTTTTTCGCGATTTCATGTTTGGTCCCCTAGTAAAAGTTGTTCATAATGATGAGTACAATGACCTCTTAAGAAGTTGTTGGTGTTTTTCCAATAACCTCGTAGAAACTCATTTGAAGAACTCCGAAAATTGTCCCCTTTACCAGGAATGAAACGTTACTTGAAATAAAAACAAGCATACAGGACATTGTACATGAAAACCTCGAAATGCTACGCTTGCAAGCAACTGGACTCGAATAAATCCCACCTCCAACAATTATTCTGCTTTTTGGGGGATGTTTTCGTGCGAATAATAAAGGTTGTTCTTTATTCATCAAACATCAGCTCAGCCTATTGCAGTCCACTGCTGGAAATAGGCATTTCCCAAGGTGCGCCACAACACCCTGACCTCTGCCTTCTACATCCAGTCTGTCCCAACCAGTCTAAGTCATTCGGTCCATCCAGCTGGAGGGCGTTAAACATGGGATGACAGTTTATATGGAAGTTCATCATTTTTGCTGATAGGGAACGGACTTTTATTAAGTAGACAAGCCAATTTAGTATCCTATAACCCCCCATGGCTTGTTTACTTAATAAAAAACAGTGGCACTCCGGGAGCTCCGACAGAAGTGAAAACTTGAACAATTACGTGTGTATTTTGTGAATCGTCTTATAAACAAAACACGCGCGGTACCGGCTACGGCCATCCGTCTTACGAATTTTCGATCAGGTCACGTGTCCTGACGCGAGTTTAACATTTTTTACCCATTACAAAAAAAGTGTACAACGCCGCTAAAAAATTTTCACTTCAAAAATATTGAATGACATTGACATTAGATCAAACGCAAAGCCTAAACCGCTGAATCTAGAACCATGAAATTTTTTACAAGAGTTCTTTATTTAACGTAGATGAGTACTACCCTTATCCCGCCCATTCCTTTTCTATATGAACTCATAATTCACGTGCCTCTTAATCATAAAACTATACCTGACCTTTCCTGACCTCTACACATAATCCTTGATTTAGACTAACACCTCAAAGTTTATATCGAAATAGTTAAGAAACACATTGAGCTTAGTTACTCTTGTATCAACTACCCTTAGGCCCCGTTCACAGCCTCGAGCGATGCGACTTGCGACGCGACTTGCGTTACATGCTGCCGGTCGATTCTGATAAAATCTCACTGTGAAAACTTAGGTGAAGTAAGTTTGTTTTTGCTAGGAATTGACACTATTGACAGCTCCACGCTCACTTCACCTAATTTTTTGTCGGTGAGATTTTTACAGAATCGCACCGCTGTTTGTGGGCCCAATAAACGTGAATATCATTCAGCGCCCCACGCGTGCATTATAACAATGCGTTCAGAGCGTTGTTGGAGTTGCCATGCTGGAGCTGTGCATCGGGCATGTTTGCGGATGCACAAGTTGATGGCTCGCACGTCGTAACCCACGGTGCTTGGCATGTTCTGCGCTAGCACCAACAGCAGGTTAATACATTAGGAAATAAGTCATTATAATGTCATTTTTTAACTACTAACTCTAGATTCATGAGCTTTATTGTACTGGGTTTCGAAGTCTGAATCGAAAAGTTATTTTTTTTAAAGGACACTTGCACGCGTCACCGTTTTTGTCTGTTTTTCTGCAAGTCACGTCATGGTGACTCGTCGCATACTCTAAACCAGGGGTTCCCAACCTATTACCCTATGCGCCTCCCTAAAGTTTACGCTAAAATACTACGCCCCCCTATCCCAACTCAACTACAATGGACAAAAAAAAAACGATGAAAACTTTAATGGACTTTATTAATCGTGTACACTATACAACGTATAATAATGACCATTAGTGAGAACATTGGGCCTGCATTTTATTAACCAATTTATCAATTCTAGGCTTCATGTTGGTCAGTGCACAGCGTAGATCAATTTCGACATGAAGTTTTTTTTTTTTTTTGGATATGGCATCTCGTAGTTGACCTTGAGAGGTCGTGACTACTTAACCGGACAATAATCGACATGAAGTCGAAAATGCTTTGTTTTTATACCTACCAGCGTCGAAAAACCCCGTTCACAAAGATAGGTAGTCGAAAACGGTAAAAGAATGCGCAGTGCTTGCTTGCCGACAACAGTGTAAATGGCCTTATAT
This sequence comes from Luperina testacea, assembly GCA_927399505.1. Taxonomy (NCBI): domain Eukaryota; kingdom Metazoa; phylum Arthropoda; class Insecta; order Lepidoptera; family Noctuidae; genus Luperina; species Luperina testacea. The sequence goes on along the minus strand of OV656779.1, from coordinate 5,233,274 downwards.
TTTATCCAAAATTCAGTGAAATCCATGTGGCTGAAATTATCGTGAGCAGACGAATCATTTTTCACGTCCAAAGCTTCTTGCAATATTTCGGGCAATTGATCGACATTAATCACAAATGGATTTCTTATTAATTTATGAATTGGGTTTTCAGCAAAGTTTGGGGAAAATATCTACAAAATTCAGCAGCAAGGCTTTTCAAATGACACATTATGTGTACAAACAAATGAGCAATTTCTTGATTATCATCCAGCATTGAGGATAGTTTAGGAAACGCTGCGTAAGCTTTTTAAGCCGCTCGACTCGTCGCGCCCCCCTTTGGATCACCCTACGCCCCCCAAGTGGGGCGCGCCCCACTGGTTGGGAACCCATGCTCTAAACAATTTCTTTTATTTGTTTTCTCCGCAGTCGCTGTCGCAAGACGCGTATCACTTGAGTGTGTAGCTCGTGGCCACGGGGTTATAATTTGGGCTCGAAATACGTCTGGCAGCAAACATAGTTAAAATATCCCTAAATATGTTTGAGGTAATACGTATTTAACTTGACGACCGCATAAGGGGTACCCATGAGTTGAAATTGTTCAGGATATTTTGAAGTGAGAATTTAGTAGGACCGAATTTGTTACCAGTCACAAAGTTTTTAATTAATGAGACTATAGCTAACTCTATGTACTTAATTAAAATCATAAATTCATGATTGTAATCTGTTAATAGAATCTGCCAATTACAGAAAGATTTTACCGTCTTTCTCCTGTCAAAGATTCTCAACGAAGAGATTGATGAAATGTTGGAAGATCGGAGATATTCGTCACTCTCGTTTGCAGTGTTTGCAGTGGAGAGTCAGACTCTTACTGACTAAAACCCACCCGTGTTCCTTCCTTAGCCCTTTATGTTCCGAGCCAGCGGTAACCCTTTCGGACGATCCCGCTGACCCGGCAGGCTTTGGCGTTAACGGGCCCCTTCAAATGATGCTGATATCTTTTTGAGGCGCGCGTGGAACACGTACGCGCCGTCCGGCACGGGCCTGGTCCTGATCGGACGGTGAGCTATCCATTACTCTCCGTTCGCAGGCCTGCGCCTACTCTGGGCGGGAGTTGTCACGCGGCTCCCGACGCCCAAAACGTCTCCCGCGGCGGCTGGGACCGGAGACTCCCTCCCTCAGCCATTCCGTCACCTCCTTCGCTAGCATGACTGCTTCGCAAAAGGAGGTCACTGCTTGAACTCGCTCTCACTGCGGACCAGCTAGTGGCTTGAACCAGGGCCGGACGCGAGAGGTCGCCGCCGCTGCCGATCGCCTCAACGAGGACACGGCGGTGCTCCGCCCAAGCGGGGCAGACCTCCACCGTATGCTCCACCGTGTCCTCTGGGCGATCCTGGCAATGGTGACACCCGGGTATTTCCTCCCGTCTAACGATGTGCAGAAACCTCCCGAAACATCTATGTCCGGTGAGAACCTGCGTCAGGAGATAGGTGAGAGACCTCTGCCAGACCCTTTGGCGATACTAAAAGGCGTGATAATGTAGTAACCACTGTAATTATGCTGCCGAGTGATGTATCAAAATCCTCCAACGAAATGTACATCCACATACGGGTTGACTTTCAGCGCGTACTTTAGTTAGTCGTTGACAAAATTGTTGGTAATTACTCTGCAAATTATACCGGCCAACTTTGGTCGGTCGCGATATTATATTAGCAGCAACTGTGTTGAATTTTGTTAAGAGCCTGAGTTATGTTCAGTCAGGGAAATTAATTATTAAGTTAATTGACACTCAACGTCAATTTGCCGCGTTATAACAGCGATTTTATATAACTGTCAATAAAGAATGAGATTTATCATTTCGCTATACGGACAATTTAAGTTGGAATTAAATTTGCTTAACCGTTATTTTTTTATTTTAACCATTTCCCGTAAAACCTGACGGAAACGTTTTAAATTTTGACGCGTTTATTTTAGTGGGCTTTCAAAATGGAAGGAGGAAATCATATAAGACTAACAGACAGCTTATATACGCACATCTTAAGCCACTAAAGGAAGAAACAAATAGGTTAAAAGGCGATATTTCTCAAAAGAATTTCGCTAGGTGTTCAAATGCACAGTTTAAGTATTTCAAAACCACCCTAGACCGAATCAAATGCGATTTTCATGGTTTGTAAGCAAACGACGTCGTACGATTTACATACTACTTGTATGTGCGTTACGCACATACAAGTAGTATGTAAATACCACAGATATACGAGTAGATAGACCTAGATAACGCAACGCGCAAGTATCACGATTTTTATAAAAACCAAGTGTGCCATTTTTTATGTCACAAGCATTACCTATTTAGTGATGGAAAAATCAAATCGATTTAAAGACGCCACCTCGTGCGGCACCCGTCTTGCCCCACCCCCGTGGCCTAGTGCCAGTGCTCACCACCCAGCCAGCAGTACACACGGCTGAGCGCGAAAGTGGCGGTTTACGATTTTTGAACGTAAGCTGGAGCGATTTTTGGCATGCGAAGTAGTTGCTCTTGCGTTATCTATTTGTATCTATATCTGTGGTAAATACCTATTCCATACTCGAAAATCCTATTACATATTCAACCAATTAGAATAAATTTAAATTGAACCGCGTTTATAATCTTTGATTCAACATCATATAATATTATCCACAGCCCCACTCGCTCTGTATCGCTATTCTTGTGCCAATTCTCACGCTCTTGTGTTAAAGGCATCAAGGTTCTACCTGCGATAGCAACAATGTCGTCCGCTCATCTCGCGTCTCGCCTAATTACCACATCATCATAATCATTTCACCCGATAAACGTCCACTGCTGGACATAGGCCTCCCCCAAGCACCGCTACTTCGACCGGTTCTGTGTTTCTCGCATGTAGCTAATTCCTGCGGTTTTCACCAGGTCGTTGGTCCACCTTAGGAGGCCTTCCAACGCTGTCTTCTGATACGTCCAGGCCAGAAACTTTCAGCCCTATCGGCCATCTGTTTTGCGAGAAATGTACCACTGCCAATTAACTTACCTATAAGTCAAATTTTCAAGTTTTCCCTCAAATTCTATTCCTTCGTAAATACAATGGTAATTGTCCTGTCCAGAGCAAAATGTACACAAAATAATTATTTCTTGCTCTAATTTAACCAACCATTTCTTCCTCTTAAAATAACTTTCCACGTGTACCTACAGACTAGGTTTTCATTTAAATATGAAACGGTTCCTCGTGTTCACGAAATAATTTGATATAATAACTTAGTAAAATGGCCTCGTACTGATTCCCAGAAACCATTATAAATACTATTCGTAAGTATTTTTCCAGCGGAAAATAATTTGGCATAAAAATAATTTTGTTTACTTCGTTATTATTGGAGCTTATTTTACTAGAATACCTGTTATAATAACTCTGTCACTTTTGAGATATATATATTTGCAGGTGGTTAATAAAAAACACAAGTAATAAAAATAAAAAATAAACATCCCAAAAAAGCTTCATCAAAGATTAAACAATGTTGTGATATGTAGGTTTAACTCTACCTACAGCCTCGTTGGTGTAGTGGTTGCAAACGCTCCTGTTGAGCACAAGGTCTTGGGTTCAATTCCCGGGTCAGATAAAGCATTATTGGGTATTTCCATCTGGAATTTCTCAGTAGCAGCCCTGAGTCTGGACATTCTCCCGGTTGAGAGCAATAGGCTCGGCCTATTACATGGGTCGCATACATACAGTTCGTGCCACGTAAGAAGAGACTTGACCCCGCCTCCCCGCCTCTTTCCGCCGCCCCGATGACGCCCGATCCCCGTCCCGCACCGGGCGTCATCGGGGCGGCGGAAAGAGGCGGGGGTGGCGGGGTCAAGTCTCTTCTTACGTGGCACGCACTGTAACTGGCGAAATGTCGGTCTAAGATAAACGTACACCTCTGCCGTACCCGTCGAAGAATACAGGCGTGATGTTACATTCCAACAAGAGCTCTTTATATATTATTTCATTTATTATTTCAGGCGACGGAGGCCCATGTATAAATACGTTAACCTAAAAAAAATATTATAAAATAGTACTTCAAAAGAATGAAAGAAAATACGTTCATTTGCGGTAAAAATGACGCAAAAAAGAACAAAAACACAAAAAAATAAGAAAAGGCTGGGGAAACATGCGTCACATCCACGCAAAACGGCTATCGCTTAGCATTATGCTGCAAACCCTATGCAAGAAAGACTTCACTAGCTCTCTCTGTCTGTCAAAGATCAAGTAGGTATGTACCAAAGACAAATCAGATATACTGATGAATTATCTTAGATTTACATTAACAACTAAAAATATTCCATTTAGTTAATTGACTAATTCAGATTATGATTTTGATTTACTTAATTGACTAACTTGAAATTTGATTTTCATAGACAGTAATGAGTTGTTTGATCATTAAACTCATCTTAATAAGTATCTATTTATTAACTACAGTCAAATTAATTAATTAAATATTAATGAACTTTGGTGAAGGGTCAAAATTGTGGCTAACAAACCTCTGACTTATACGGCGACATGGGGAGTTTTTATTTAATATTATACCCTTTTTTGCAATGGCTGGTTAAAGAGGGGTCAAGTCGGTAAGTGGCTAAATAATTACAGTACCACGATCGTAGTTAAGTTACGCTTACCGATATCTGTCTGTGGATGGGTGTCAATCTATGAAATATAATAGATATTATAATAATTTCGATACAGGGGTATCGAAATTATTATAATATCTATGGACGAGATTATCGACGCACGTGGTGGAGGGCCACCACGTGCGTCGAAAATCTCGTCCCTGCTGTAATTTGTAGATTTATGACAGTAGTTACGGGTAGCCAGAAACCAGAAATTCTGACAATCAGTCTTAACAAGGAGTATCGTTATGCCCAGTAACTGGAATTCAGCTGCGTCTGGTTAGACTGGAAGACGACCCCAACATAGTTGGGAAAAGGCTCGGCATATGATGATGGGAATTTGTTTCGGAGAATTAAATATTTTCATCACAGAGACAATTCTTGTAATGTTAAGAATGTTCACAGACTGATGGCAGTCTCAATATGTCAAAAATACCTCTAATTTCCCTACATTTTTGACAAGTTTTTGACAATTCTTTGTCGCCGAGATAAGGCTGCAACTATATTTTGAACATTTTATATTACGAGAATGTTTTTTTTTTATAACTTTTCTTTATAATATGTGGAAAATGTCGTGGGTTATACATTTACTCACTCTGTAGCTCATATTTTATGTAATATTGTAATGTGTAACCGTTTATTTTCCCAAATAAATAAAATAAAATAAAATTGGCCTTCTGATGTCATAACTATATCTACACGGAGAAGATTTCCCATATAAACATTTCTTCTCAATTCGACGTCTGAGTCAATTATCGGCTAATATTTTAGGTTTCAGTAGGTTTACACCCCATCATAATTAACTTGCTCATAGCCCATTTTACTTATTTGGGGTTGGCTCAGCATGACTTCTACCATACTTCTCTTTTAGATATTATATTAGTAGTCACCCCTTCCTAATCATATTAACATCATCATTATATTTTCTTTGCTCCTGTTTCACGTTTATTATTATATGTATATATTTATTTAGATTATTATAAATATACTTTAATTATATATTTAATGTATTATGTAAATGATACACCACAGACTACTTACAGTATCTGTCTGTCCTTCCCCTTTATAATCCATCCGAAGGTTGTCTTTAAAAGATCGCTCTTAGCGATAAGACCGCCCATTGTGTCACCCTTTGTATAGTTTCTATATTTATGTCTCTAATTTATATGGTATACTTAATAAAGAGTATTCTATTCTATTATTATCTTTCACACAGTCCATCTATCATTCCTTTAGTTTTACCCTGCTCTATAGCCATCCACATTCACACTGCTCCTATCTCATTTAGATAATTACTCAGGAACTTAACAAAACTGCTCTCTTCCACTAAAAAACAAAATTAAACACTACCCCAGTCCCCCAAACTGTCTCTTATTTAAATTTTAATCTTGTTTACTACCCAAACTGCTTGGACTGCTCTAGTTCAGCACAAAATAGATTGGTACAGAAGGTAGGCTCCATACAACGAACGAAAACGCACGCACACATAGTCACGCTTCACGTACAGCGAGCGCAAGTCAGGGGTGCAAACACCCAGGGGGTATGCAAGGGATGGGGGGCTGTGGACGGAGAGTAATGGGTCTCACCGTCCGATCAGGACCAGACCCGTGCTGGACGGCGCGTACGTGTTCCACGTGTGCCTCAAAGAGATGTTAGCATCAATGAAAGGGACCCGTTAAGGCCGAAGCCTGCCGGGTCAGCGGGATTGTCCGAAAAGGTTACCGCTGGCCCGGAACATAAAATGCTAAGGAAGGAACACGGGTGGGTTTTAATCAGTAAGAGTCTGACACTCCCTTCCGCTCCACCCAGAGCGGGAAAGGTCATATGATGATTTCCCATCCTGAAAAAAAAAGCGTAGAAATTATTAATAATTATTCGTCGACAAAAAAAAAACATTAAACAAACACATTGGAGTCGGCGGCATATTCGATTCGGTAGTATTTGTATAACAACAAAGGCGGCCGTATCAGCTACTGAGTGTGTGTGTGTTGTGTATGTGTGTGTGTGTTGTGTATGTGTGTTGTGTGTTGTGTGTGTACTGTTGTTATGTTGTTGTTGTTTGTTTGCTGTTGTTTGTTATTGTTAAATTATTTTCCATATGACAGCGAGCACACGTTAAAATACCAACATATTGCATGCGTATGTTGTTCGTGCGCCAGTTTTCAGTCGTTGGTTGGTGAGAACCTTCTGCACCTATCTATTTAGTGAGTTGCGAAATGAGTGAAGTTTTTAGTTAACTAATTAATTCTGAAGCACGGTGTTATCTTCGAGGTTGCTTGCAAGAAAGGACGGCGTTATGTGAGAAGTAGCAAGTCATTATGTTAAATATTTGGTCAGCTGGAGTGGGAGAGATTCAATTAAGCAGTTGGCTGGTTTTTAGGCAAACTTGAAGTCGGAAGAGCTGAAAGTTTTAGTTTCGGTTTTCGAGTATTGGCTAGCGTCTTTAACTCTCCGTGATTTTTTTGTTTCTTTCATTATAGGAGATAGTTTTTTTTGTTCGGCGAATAGGCCCACCACAAATTGTGGCGTCTATTAATGAAACGCATGTTGATTTTTTCCTTATGGTCTCTAGATTACAGTGGTAGTAAGAATTTTACTTCGTCTAATGGGAATATTGAAGAAATACGATAGTAACCAAAGAATTATCTAAAAGAGCTATTGTTTAGTGAGTAGGTTGGCCTCATCGGTATTATAATTTAGTAAAATAGTGCACTGTTCAGTAATAAATAATAAGAATATATAAGGTGTTTTGGTTCATGAAATAATGATGAACCGATGATGAGTCGGTCAGTCACTAACTTACCGCTTATTTACGACTCTTAATTGGTATATCTCTCGGATCGAGCCAGTGATCAAAGTCACTGACTTGATGCGGACAGTTAATATTCTAATGAAAATCGGATTACAACTCAATAACTTAAAAACGAATTGGATTGGATAAAGTTTTTGAAAGGATTGGTTTGAATTGTAGCTGAAGAAGTCATATTGATGAACTCTGCTCAATGGTAGATAGATTCGTAGTCGTTCTATACAGATTAACACGTGTGGCTAGTGTTGATGCGGCACTATGTCCATATCATGGCTAGACATAGCCAATCAATTTTGCGTTACGGCATTATAATATGGGGTAATTCTGTAGAACTTAACAGAGTGTTTCGAGCTCAAAAGAAATGCATTCGCTCAATATGTTGAACGCACCCACAGACTGGACTGCTGTGTTCCATTATTCAAAAAATTAAAAATTTACCACTCCCAGCACTATATATTTTTGAAATTTGTATTTTTGTGTACCAAAATAAGCATAAATTTTATCTGCATAATGATCTTGTATCTAGACCTAGATGCAAAGTCCACATACATCGTGTACCTAGACGAAATAATAAACTATTTTCTAATAATGTATTTTGTATGGCGACCAAAGTTAATAATAAACTACCAGACTGTTTTAAAACTCTTAACTTTTGGACATTTAGATCTAAATTATTCAATTATCTCTTATGTAAATGCTATTACTCGACTAATGATTTTGTGAATGAAATGAAAAGTTGACTTAAATATTAGAATAATTATATTCTGTTCTTATTATCTCTTTGACTTAATTTAATCTTTTTGACATTTTCATTCCTAATATTTAACTAATTTGCAATTTGAATGTTATTCTAATTTATTTAATTCAATGTTATATCTTACAAAATAACCAAAGCCCTGAAAATGTATTTGGACGCCGGAAACGGCAGAATATTATGAACTTTTAAAAGTATGTAACAATATTCTGACTAATAAATTTTTCAACTTTTTCTTATTTTAATAGTTATTATATAATATGTGGATTGAGTACGTGTCTGGGTTTTAGAAAAAGATTTATCTAGAAACATATTTATTTGTGATTGCTGTGTTTTGTTTTACAAATTGATTCCAATTTTTTTTTCATTTAAAAAGCGGCCACAATCATGATCATGGGAACGTGACTGTTTTGTTTCAGTCACTAATAGTCTCACAAAACTCTTTCTTACGTTCAAGTCCAAACCTTCGAGTCATTTCTTGTATTTTAAACTTTATAACAAGCAAAGTAAAGTTCTTAACAGAAAATTGACAAGAGACTCGGATTTAACGTGAGTTTTTGTAAATCAGAACTTTATTATTGTCGGAATAAAAACTGGCCAAGTGCGATTCGGACTCGCACACGAAGGGTTCCGTACCACAAGGCAAAAACGCCTTAAAAAACACGTCTGGTGGATGGGTGCCCCTCTTAAATATTTATTTTATTCTGTTTTTAATATTTGATATTATAGCAACAACAGAAATACATCATCTGTGAAAATTTTCAAGTGTCTAGCTATCACGGTTCATGAGATACAGCCTGGTGACAGACGGACAGTGGAGTCTTATTAATAGGGTCCCGTTTTTACCCTTTGGGTACGGAACCCTAAGAAACTGTCTCGATATTTAATCTTTAAATGGCAAGGCGACGGGCATCCATGTGAATTTCCCCACGTAAATTAATTTACGACAATTTCATGGCTCCCTCTTGCATGCAAGTTGATACAAGCTACAAAGTAAATCTTCGAACACTGAATAACGCGTGCTTTATCGCTCTACTCTAGTAATTATTAGAGAGCCACGTATGTGTGGGAAAACTTCACACTTTCTAGATATTCTTACTAAGTGCTAAAGCAGCAGGTCTGTTCCGTAAAAATATCAACGAGAAAACTTAGCTCAAATATTATTGAAGTAATAATAATAATAAATTTATAATAATACCTTCATTTACTCAGACAGGAGGGGCCTGTGGATAAATAATAACAGCCGCACAGGTTGATCGATCAGGTTAAGCTACGCATGCCGCGATTGGTCTGTGGAGGGGTGACCATCTTTACATACCGTGACCCCTTCGTGCCTCAGAAAGCACGTTAAGCCGTTGGTCCCGGCTGTCATTCGTGGATCTTTGACAGTCGTTACGGGTAGTCAGAAGCCCGAAAGTCTAACAACCTGTCTTACCAAGGGGGATGGTATTACCCAGTAACTGGGTTGTAGAGGTCAGATAGGCAGTCGCTCCATGTAAATTACTGGTATTTAGCCGCATCCAGTAAGACTGGAAGCCGACCCCAGCATAGTCGGGAAAAAGCTAGACAGATGATTTACTCAGACAGATTGTAGGTATACATGGTTATACTAAAGTTCTTACATAATATGTTAGGTAGTCTACAATCGAGTGGAGGAAGCACTGTTCTCCTAGCCAAGTTACAAATAGCCTGTGTTAAGGAGAAACAGTCTCAGTCTTCTAAACTTAATGGTACAGTGATAATTATACATAACATACAGTACCCGGCGATAAATATTGCACATCGACCTTTGGAAAGAGACAATCGGCTAATTCGGCTTCGTAGAGCGTTATCTCTGTCGCACGAAATACAAACAGTCCGGTATCTATTAGGAGCTATTAAAACAATTATGATTTGTTTCTTTTAATAAATATTTTTATTATTTGTATAAAATACAAAAAAGGTAAAGGTCGATGTGCAATATTTATCGCCGGGTACTGTACAGTACTTGTGCTGATGCTACAATTTTAACGGCATTACAATGTTATGAGTAAATATGTACTAGTGTCGGTGTGGTGTGTCAGTGAATGTGGGTAGGTATGTGTGTTTTAGTGTGTGTGTGAAGTGAGCTGTCATTCCACCTAATGCTAGAGTTTGACTCTATTGACAGCTAACTTTACCAAAATTTTCATAGTGAGATACTTACAGAAATACATCGACAGATATCAGACGGTTATTTTTTTATCAGTTTTGTCTATCATACCGAATGTTTCACTTGAAATACCAAATGCCGAATGTTTTACTCGAAATTCGTTGAAACGTCTGAACCCAAAATTAATCAAAAGTGAAAATAAATTCATTTGTGAACCGATCTAACGACATTGGATTTTAGTACTCGGTATCTGTCCCTCGCCTACCGAATGATCCAGAAATTAAATGAAACAAGCGTATTAACGATCTTTCCTATGCAATTTGGTCGATGTTGTGTGAACGTGGCATTCCACGTTCAAACAAAATGAACATTCACTTGTTTGAAATGGATCAGTGTTCCATCACGTGTTTGCCTCAAGTTTGTTTGTGTACGATCTAAAAATGAGTCACTCATTTGTTCGGAAAACCGGAACGCATCGGCGCGACCGCCTTCGTGTTTGCCGAACAAAATGAACGCGACCCGCTTTCGTTAGGATGTTATATTATCTTTGGTTAGGATGCAGCTTAATAAGGGGGCAAGCCTCTGCCATGGTTCAGATAACGGGTTGTTACTGAGGCTTTCTAATAGAAAAATCTTCCGGATATCGATGTTGTCGTCTTTTCTGCAAATAGTGTCGAGAGAGTAAGAGCCATCAATAGTATCAATTCTTGCATCAGGTAGAATGACAGTTTATACTTCAAACTCGCTTCACCTAAGTTTTCACTGTGAGATTTTTACAGAATAGCATTACTGATCCGACCCTTAATAGTAGCGCTTGCAACAACTAAATGAACGAGTGGAGTCTTATGTATAGACGCCAGCACATTAAGCTACCCGAAACTAAGAATTTTTTCCAATCAACTTTGAACCTTATTCTGTAGCGATAAAGTTGAAAATCTATTAAAGAAATTTAACAGATTTTAGTAGCTTGATGTGCTCCAGTCTGTACATAGCATTAATATTTGTGATTTGTTCCGCATCCGCCTCTCAAAGTTCGCCCTCACTTTTGGTATTCCTTGTTCGGCCCACATTACATTCCTTTTTTCCCCGAAAATCACATTTTTTGTTGCATTTATTTATTATTTTAGTTCGGTTTCGCCCCCAGCTTTGTTTCTTATTCATCTCAGTTTTTATTTGTATCAACTTATTACTTAAAAAACACTGCTACATATTTCACCAACGCTTCTCATCATGATTTAATCAATCACGTTTAAGACCTTAATCTCAGTCTAAAGTTTTAAAAAAGAGCCACAGAATGACCTTGACCTACTCATTTCCTAATCTTGTAAAGAACTGGGAGTTCGGTGGCGTTAGACGCGCGTTGGTGCTGAGATGTAGTATGATTTGGAGAAGGCATTTTAAAATAGAAAAAAAAAAACACTGGCACTCCGGTAGTGCCGACAGAAGTGAAAACTTGAACAATTACGAGTGTATTTTGTGAATCGTCTTATAAACAAAACACGCGTGTTAAGGTGTGTTCCTTATTTTATAGGGTTTTTTGCAAATCAGGTATGATGACCAAAGTGACTGGTTTATTCTTCTCGTGAAAGGAATTTATTCAGATTTACAAATAAGCACACAGTTATATATCCGTGGTTCAGCGCCATCTCGTCGTTGTTGGATGAACTACGTAGTTAGTACGCGAGGCCCTCGTAGTTCTTCCCGATGTGCATAGATGGCGCTGTCCTCAACAACGCGCGTCTTAAGTTTTACGTCTGACGTTAGTACGCGAGGCCCTCGTAGTTCTTCCCGATGTGCATAGATGGCGCTGTCCTCAACAACGCGCGTCTTACGTTTTACGTCTGACGTTTTACGTCTTACGAATTTTCGATCAGGGTCACGTGACCTGACGCGAATTTAGAAGTTTTTACCCATTCCAAAAAAAGTACACAGCGCCGCTAAGGAAGTTTTCACTTCAAAAATGCCTTTTGAGGAGAATGGTACTCTTCTCAAACAGAGAAGGCATACATTTTGATAATTTCGCTTACTTACTTGGTATATAAGATAAGTATCGCCGATGTTGGCGAGAAGTATGCAAGGCAAAGGTGGGACCAGTCCCACCTCCTTTGTGACCTACCCAGGTAGGTTGTGACAGATGGACCATGATCGTTACATAGGTTTTTTTTTGTTTTTTTTAATTGTACTATGATCCTATGTTGATTGATATAAAATAAATAATAATAATAATAGGATTCCAGACAGATGGACCATGATCGTCACACAGTGGGTGCCTGAAGACCGGCGTCGTCACCGAAACAGGCAGGACGAACGCTTGTGTTATGATTTGGACTCGTTCTTAACTAATTGGACGAAGAAGACACAACATATAAAAGTGTAAACATATGGGGTGATTTTTACCCAGGAGTGGGACAGGGAAGTTTATAAAAAAAAATGATTTGGTATTTGATAATGCCCTTTGTTAGGCACACATAAAAAAACTGAGGCCGCATCCTAAACAAATCGACCGTCGCGCAAATTTATTGTCATTCATTTTGTTAGTTAAACCGAGAGGCGTGGCGAAGCGTTCGGGTTCATCGAAAAATATTTACGCGGCGATGGTATATTCACACGACGAGCGCTATACTGCATGTCGATTCTGTAAAAATCTCACCGTGAATACTTGCGTGGAGTGAGCTGTCAGTGTCATCCTACTGATGCTAGGGATTGACCAAGCAAACATTTACAATCATGATCGATTTTAATAATATTTTTTAATGCTAATCCTATTGATATTTTTATATAATTCAAAGCTAGTATTTAAGTGGTCAAAACATTAATATTTTGTGGGGTTTTACTTACAATAAAATTGCAAAACAGAAGCGCAGTCAGAATCTCAACCTTGTTTTTTTTTTCTTTTTTCCCTAGACTAGTAAGTCCTTATATAGCCAGACAGCGCCAGCGCCTAACGCGCTTGCGCGGCGTGAAATATGGCTCATTCCGAATTAAGTCATCATCGCACACAGCGCTCACATAAATAATTTGCGAAAACGTATTCTCTATGACACAATGACCGAAACCGGTTTGAACTGTCAAAATACCACGCTTGACAACCGTACGGCGTGGTAAGATTATGCGGGGAATAATAGATAAATACCATACAGCAGAATAATTGGGGTCAAGGTGTAAGCACGCTGTAGTCGATTACAGTGCAATTCGGAATGTACCATATATCACTCCACTCGAATCTCGTAACCATGGCAACACCACCTCGGCGTCAACAACACCTCCACCAGCCGCGTTTTGATTGACGAATACCTCGTCTTTTTCTACTTTAGAGTTACACATTTTGAAAATCGCTCAACGAAAACTTTGCTTAATCTGCCCCTTGGCAGACCCTAAGGCAGGGTCGCCATGGTGTATTATATTAATTATTAATATTATTACCATAATTTCCTAATGTTCTTATACATGACGCCTTACAAGTTAAATATGTAAAAACAAATCTCTAATGTGATGAGTGACTAACGCGCAAGCGCGGCGTGATCTTATCACTTCACCTTCACTCCACCCGATTCACGACATTAAATGTCGTGAATCGGGTGAAGGGAAGGTGAAGTGATCACGCAATCTGCAATGTGATAACGACAGTGATTAACGCGCAAGCGCGGCGTGATCTTATCACTTCACCTTCACTTCACCCGATTTACGACAATTAGTGTCGTGAATCGGGTGAAGTGATCACGCCACACAAACTACGTGGGATTACATTCTATGGTCCGTCAACTAGGCATCCGTTAGCACTCGATGACTTGACACACTCGGTTATCTCTTCTAATTCAATAGTTTTGGGTTAATAACAACGCTGAACATCGTCGCAGTCTTTACTAGACTCGATCTACAATTGCTCATTGACGCACATTCGTGTAATTTACATGCGGGGCCGCAGTCTGTGCGACATGCACTAAGTAAAACCCCACAAAATATTAATGTTTTGACCACTAAAATACTAGCTTTGAATTATATAAAAATATCAATAGGATTAGGCTAAAAAAATATTATTAAAATCTCTTTTATGATTGTAAATGTATGCTTGGTCAATCCCTAGTATCTGGTAAGATGACACTGACAGTTCACTCCACGCTCACTTCACCTAAGTTTTCACGGTGAGATGGTTACAGAATCGCACTGCAGGTCACGGGATGATAGTTGAATTATGTATTCAAAGCTTCGAATTGAATTTTTGTGTAAAAATAAAAAACACAGTTTTAGTAGTTTTAGACAAATTTTGAAGGAGCCTTAAGGCCAGGATCTTCGAGCGTAGTAGGCATTTAGCGTTACCTCCGTCCTCGCGTGGCAAATGCCGCGAAAGCGCAGTTCGAATGAACTCGCTGACCCCTGTCACGGTTATTTTTATAAGTAATAGTATTGTGAATCGGCCCTATTCTTGAAATATAGGGCTGCTCGTCTACAGTATTTTAATTTCATCATCCTACTTTAGTTTCTTTCTAGTTTTGTGATTGTAAATATTATATTTTTAACCGACTTCAAAAAAGGCGGAGGTTCTCAATTCGGATATTTCTATTTTTTTTTTATGTATGTTAGGGGAGGCATAACTCCATCGTAAATAGACAGATCTGCAATTTTTTTTTTGAAGTGAAAACTTCTTTAGCATCGTTGTGATGTGATTTGAAAATTTTATGAAACGAAAAAGCAACAGTAAAAAGAGACATGAGATTTAACGTGGGAGAAAATGAGATAGGAAGCATTATACAGTGTTTTTGTTTTTTATTATTACAAAGGACATCACATTTAATCCTATGCTACTAATTTGTGGTGATGATGATGATGGTGATGGCGATGGCGATGGCGATGGTGATGGTGATGGCGATGATGATGATAGCGATGATGATGATGGCGATGGTGATGGCGATGGTGGTGGTGATGGTGATGGCGATGGTGATGATGGTGATGCGATGGTGATGGTGATGGCGATGGTGATGGTGATGGCGATGGTGATGTTGATGATGGTGATGGCGATGGCGATGGTGATGGCAATGGTGGTGGCGATGGTGATGGCGATGATGATGATGGTGATGCGATGTTGATGGCGATGGTGATGGCGATGGTGATGGCGATGATGATGGCGATGTTGATGATGGTGATGGCGATGGTGATGGCGATGGTGATGGTGATGGCGATGTTGATGGCGATGGTGATGGCGATGGCGATGGTGATGGCGATGGTGATGGCGATGGTGATGGTGATGGTGATGGCGATGGTGATGGTGATGGTGAAGGATGGATGGATGGATGGATGGATGGATGGATGGATGGATGGATGGATGGATGTTCTTTAGCATCTTTGTGATTTGAAAGTTTATGAAACGAAAAAGCGACAGTAAAAAGAGACATGAATTCATAAGATTTAACGTGGGAGAAAATGAGATAGGAAGCATTATACAGTGTTTTTGAAGGTTTCATTTCTACCACGTGTGAATTGCACACATGCTGTTTTTTTTATTTTTGTAAAGATCTGATGATGACTTTCAGAGACAAACAACGGAACTCTTCAATAAATGCCAGCAAATCAACCGCGATTGCTGCTATAGCATATGTAATCGCAATCACACAACATAACATCACGCCTATACCCTTCAAAGGGTAAAGCAGATGTGTTCAATAGCTTTGTTACTGATATTCACATAGCAAGTAGTGACATATGAATTTGTTTGGGGTAGGTAAGTACAACTAAAAAGTGAAAAATAAAAACTTTTTTACAAAAAAAAAACCGACTTCCAAAAAAAAAAGCACTACAAAGTGAAAAATAACTTTAGTTTCGAAAGTCGGTGTCAAAAAATGAAAATATATTCTTCACGTTGTAATGTTTTTTTTTTGAGACGGTTGTTTTTTTTGTAAAACACTTTTTTTGGTTGCTTGAATTCGTCAATAAGTTTTTTTAATTAAATCTACTAATCAAAAACACCACAATACGTATTTTTATTGAACTCTTCCTATTTCATTCACAACGAATTTCATATTTTTAAATAAAAAAACAGCAAGTGTGCAATTCACACGTGGTAGAAGTGAAACCTTCAAAAACACTGTATAATGCTTCCTATCTCATTTTCTCCCACGTTAAATCTTATGAATTTACATGTCTCTTTTTACTGTCGCTTTTTCGTTTCATAAACTTTCAAATCACAACGATGCTAAAGAACATCCATCCATCCATCCATCCATCCATCACCATCACCATCGCCATCGCCATCGCCATCGCTATCACCATCGCCATCGCCATCACCATCGCCATCACCATCTCCATCACCATCATCGCCATCACCATCGCCATCACCATCGCCATAACCATCGCCATCGCCATCACCATCGCCATCACCATCATCATCATCGCCATCGCCATCACCATCGCAATCACCATCGCCATAACCATCGCCATCGCCATCACCATCATCATCATCGCCATCACCATCGCTATCACCATCACCATCGCCACCACCATCGCCATCACCGTCACCATCGCCATCACCATCGCCATCACCATCGCCATCACCATCACCATCACCATCGCCATCACCATCGTCATCGCCATCGCCAACACCATCACCCTCATCATCACAAATTAGTAGCATAGGATTAAATGTGATGTCATTTGTAATAATAAAAAACAAAAACACTGTATAATGCTTCCTATCTCATTTTCTCCCACGTTAAATCTTATGTCTCTTTTTACTGTAGCTTTTTCTACTGTAGCTTTTTCGTTTCATAAAATTTTCAAATCACAATAATGCTAAAGAAGTTTTCACTTCGAAAAAATATAATATTTTACCTATACAATCACAAAACTAGAAACACAAACTCAAAAACTCAAATTTTGCAATTGAATATAAACCTTATTCCGTTGTAGTAAAGTTGAAAATCTATTACAGATATTACGATAATTGTAAATTTATGGTACCGACCTGCTACTGCTAGTACTGTGACGAAAGCAAGAGAACCTATACAACTACAATATTATTCTGTCGCGTCGTCTTATAAGTGGGTAGTTATAAATACGTAGAAAAATAATAATCAAAATTACCTTATTTTTTTTTAAGCTTTGCAGTTCAATGCTGAACGTTTTTTTTTCTTTCTTCTGTTTTTATTCCCCATAATTTAATCTTAATTATCACTATATTACAACTATATTATAACAAACTAATATTTAGTTTAATTATTAATACTAGAACCTAAACAATATTTACAGACTGAATTTTGAAACTAATACACAAACACGGAAATTAACTAACAATATTATAACGTATATTTCGATCGATTAGCGGGAACGCGGCGAGCCAGCAAAAGCGACACAGGTCCTACCTCGGTAACGCCCGGCGGGCTACTGAAGTGAAGCGCGCAGGCCGCCTTTTTAGATTATATCTTGTTAAGACAATAAAAATCAGTTTTGAGAAAAATTAACCGTAGAATGTTCTACTATACATCATTGCCTATTTTTTCATATATTTTTTGCGAGTAAAAGTTAAGTCTACTTCAAATGCGACTTGAAAAACGATTAAAAACTTCGCTGTTTTCGATTTGTTTGCGATTTTTTATGATCGAGTGAAGTTGTAAATATCGTGTTTTGAACCATAGAATAATCAAGAATGTTAGTTAAACTATGCCATATATTTTTTTCAGATTAAAACAAAGAATATTTGATTGTTTAATGTTGAATCAAAAATAGGTCGATTCCGAGATTTCCGAGAGTCCTGGCCTTAAGTCTGTCGTCAACTGACTGACGGAGTGACAACCACGCGCGCCCCACTCCCGCGTCCCACACGCTTACCGCTTATGGTTATCGCGCACCGAAAACAAAAGAGAGCTATGCTGCATAGAAGAGAGGATAAATTGTGACGGAACGGCGATTGAAAAATGATACAAGATGATGCGTGCAGCAGTTAGTGATTAGGTACGTTGTGCAGTCTGTTCGACGTATTTATATGTTTTTCCTTGCCACGATCGACTAGTCTAATAGTCGCGATCGACCAGTCGATCGCGGTCGACCGGTTGGCCACCCCTGCTATAGATCACCCCTTAAGGCATGGGACTTTATGAGGAAACGCGGGTGTTCGTTTCTTCATTAGAAACGCTCCTGATTTATTACAGAATAATAACAATCAACTACTTGTATGTCCCTATGTTTTCCTTTTTGATGATACATTATTTTTATAAACACTAGAACCCTCAAAATATGACGAACATTAACAGATGCCTGGTGTACAAAGACAACTATTAATGAAAAAAGAACAACATAGTGACACAGTATACATATCCTTCTTATTCAGTTTATGAAATATCTTTTAAATTGGTCCAATATTGGAGGAGGAAATAGGCGAGAGCCAAACCTTGAATTAAGACTTAGGTTTTTTCAAAAGCCTCTCCGACCGCATTGTCTGGCACTTCTGCCTATGCCTTCGAGAAAACATGCAAGATGTTATGTTGATAAGCCTTACCCACGCTTTTCTATCGTTACCCTCCTTTTCCACCCGCCATTGTTCGGTAAGCCTACAAAATTGATAATTTTCGAACCCAAATCGATTCCGAAACCTTCCTTCATGACTCGCTAGTTAAGTGTATTACATTCTGACCGCAAACAATCTGTGTAGGTACAAGTAACAAAGTTAAACAAGAAACTCAACTCGAACAAAATTCACTAAACCGCTGTGTTGAGGCTCGCCTCTTGGGAGAAAGCGATACTGTTTTTTGCATTGATTTAAAAATAAAAAAAATACGCGTCACCTTGAGGACCTCCACCTACTCGTATTTTGCATTCAGTAAAATAAATGTTTTGCGCTCCTAAAAAATATGGCGTCTCCTTTTAAAAATGGAACATAATGATAGTCATTTTTAAACTAAGAACTTGATTACGAATGTGGGTACTGGGGACTCTATAATAATAATACAGTTACCTTCAGCAGTTGATAGAACAGAAAAACTCTTGTTTGTTTGTTTGAACATGCTAATCTCTGGAATTATCAGTCGGATTTGAAAAATTATTTTTGCATTAGATTGCCCAATTTATGAGGAAAGTTTAATCACACCAGGGCTTTTTGGAGCTGAGCAAAAAGAAAAAAAAGTCGGTAAGAACGCTAAACGTAAACGATGTGATAGCGCGGGCGGGTGATGCGATGCGTGGGTTGGGGGGCAAGAAATTTCACGCGGGCGAAGTCGCGGGCAGAGTTCATAGATTGGCGATTATTATCCGCAACGATTAAAAATCATAGTGCGTGCTTAGCCTACGTAAAGAATTATTATTAAAGAAGGTACTTTCTTTATGTTTTATGTCGTCTTTAAAAATAGTACAAATAAGTACAAAGAAGAAGAAGAACTTAAATTTACTTACTATACATCATATTATATCATTCATGTACCCACACCATAAAGAAATGGTGTGGGTACATGAATGACATAATATGATGTATAAGTAAGTAAATTTAAGTTATCCATCACTAAGGAGTGTTCTTATAGCGAATGTGAGTACCAATATAAACCATTTCTGTTTTAATGGTACAAAAAAAACATAAACCTGTATTGAAGATTATGAATAAATAAAAAAAAAAAGAAGTGTTTGTCAAAAAAGTTTTTTAATTGTTAATAATCAATAATAATCATCTAAGTGAAATGTCTTTTGAATCTCTTTAAGTCTACCTTTTTATTGAAATAGACAATCACCTTAACAGCATTCTTCATAAATTTTCCGATTGTCCAATTTTTACGTAACTTTTAAGCAACCATGCATTTTTTCGAGGTAAAAAAGCGATTTTGGTTTTAGTAAAACTAAAAGAGTGTGGTGGATGACTATTTCATCTCTAAAGCAAAATACAAAAAGCTAAAAGCTTAAAAGCTAGAAGCGTGGAAGCTTATTTTTTATTTTTGCGTGTTGGGTACATTTATTTGTAAATTATTTAAAAAAAAAGTGTTTCAAATAATAATTTAACGCGTTTTTTTTACATGATCGTATTGCAAAAACATTGCTGTTTGTTTGCAATTTTTTTGAAGCTGTGTGTAAAATGTGGTTTTCAATTACATAATAGGTGTTCCTCTACGTAGAACCGAAAACAGCACTAGCCCGAGTCGTGCACATTCCAATTCATTTGCATAAATTCACAATCGGTATCATGTTTCTGAAATCAAATTCGAATTTTAAAATTCACTGCTCGTAATTCCAGTCTCTCAAAATAGCCGAATACGTTTTAAGTTTTGAGCTTGACTTTCGAGCTCATCTCTAAACTCCAGAGCGAGAAAAAACAAAACAAAATCGGGCTATTTGAAACTCAAACACCATGGAGAGAGTCTATTATCGGCTGCCAAAAGCCGTCCGCTGCATATAGATAAGCAAGTCGAAATGGAAATGTGCGACTGTGCGACAGCTGTGTCTATGCAAATGCACTGGACAATTTAAATTTGGAATTCCGTGTAACCGCCCCTCGGTTCTGGAATGGATTTTAATGATTTTAATATTCGAATTTCGAAATGCTGCTGGCTGGTTTGGCGGATTAGCTCGAGTAGTTCGGATTTATGATTTTTAAGTTATACGCCGCCGCCGCCGTCGCATTGGGGCCTATATAAGGTTCTTGGATTTTTGTATGTGGAATTACAAGGATACATTTAACAGGATATTGGTTTAGTATGTACTCAATTTCATAAAATATTCTGAAGTTTATCAAGTAGCGCCAGAATTAAACGCAATTATCTACAGAGCCTGCCTATTGTGATTCTGGACAAGAAAAATCAATGTATTTTACACGTAACCGTAAGTCGAATTATTCCACAAAACTTCCTACACACATTCATCAAAACTAAGACTAACTGAAGACCGCCATAAAGAACGAGTTTTAAATACACACTTTCTTTTCCATATTAAAGTTACCCAATATTCACAGACACATAAAACAAAAATGAAAAATAAGAACATTTTTATAAAAAATAAGAATGTAGACAAACATTCAAAACAACAAAAAAAAAATATTGCCAATATATTTTTTGCATCTGTCATATCGTAACATTCTGCTCTTGAACGTAAATATTTAATGTATTCTATTTTTCGTATTCTATATGAAGCTCACATAATATTCTGGCTTATGTAGACTGACTAACGGCATAAATTTCGAGCAAAAATATTATGTCTGCGAGAGAAACATGAATAAACTGAAAACTATATTTTTACAAGCCGTGCGCTTGATGGGATATCCCATCGGCAAAAATGATGAATTTCTATACAAACTTTCATACCCTATAATTATATTTAACCTTGTGTGAAGAATGAATTTCCAAAAATCCTTCGTTAGTGATTACCTTTGTTAATAGTGTTAATATCTTCTAATAAGGTACGTAATCAATTAATACCACAACTAGATTTCAGATACTCTTTATTTTTAACCTACTTCAAAAAAGGAAGATGTTCTCAATTCGGACGTTAATATTTTGTTATTTATGTTCGGGCATAACTCCATTATGTATATAGGGATTTAGTAAATTCTGTTTTTAATAGATAAGGTTTGCCTCAGGGTTGGTCCCATATAAATTTGATTTTCTTTGCTTGGGTAGTTTTTGAGTTAGCTTCAATAATACGATTTTTTCCAATTTGTCTATACTGATGATGTTTTAATGAATGAATTTAGGTAGAAGATCTAAATTCTTTTAACACTCGGATGTATGTACCTATTCGATTCGATTGGCTGTAGATACACATACAATTGTTTCCCTGTTTGCAGTTGTTATTAAAATTAATGTCAATGCAAAGTCAGTTGGTTGAAATAACCCTTAAAAAAACAGAGCTGTGTTTGTAAAATCATTGCCAGTGTAAAATGCAGTGGTCACTCTTTTTAAAGTAGTAGATAGTTTTCGACCCAGCACCATTAATCACAATCTGACTGATGGATTTTAAAGGAAATTCAGAGTCCATTGCTTCATTTATGTTCTGCTCGACTACGTGCCGAAAAAACTTAGGGGAGACCGGGTACAATAGTAACACGGGTCAATAGTACCATCATCGATATTTCTACTACCGAGAAAGATTTTGCATGTGTGAGTGCGCCAGCACACGCGCTACTTGAGTCCCGAGGCGCCCCTCAGGCGCTGGCGCGCTTGCTGTGAAACGGACGTGTTAATGGAGAATTTTTGATTTCCGGCAAGCCGGGGTAAATTTTTACGTAAAATATTATTGACTGTAACTCGTACTACCAAAGCCTTTTCGACGAGTAACTGTTGTTGCCAGTTTAAATGGATATTAAACTTTTGATTTACGATAAATATGGAAACTATAAGTTTAGAATTATGTGACTATTAGATGGTTTTTCTAAATTAGTTACTTTGGTGCAATTGTACCAGGGGTCAATTGTACCTCCATATCATCTATTGTTGTTGATTATTTTTATTTTATAATTGTTATAAAGCTAGATAATAGCAAATATGCAATATGTAAACCAGTTGATTGTATGTTATAAAAACTTATTTTATTTTGGTTCTAAGTCAAGAATTGTTGTGTTAATTTTATTACATTACATTTGTGTTGATTAAAACACCGATGTCACGAATTTTTTGTTCCTAATTTTTAAGAATGATTACAAACCCATAAGACTTCAAACAAATGACTGAGAAAATGTGATTAATACCTTTATTCGCGTTTTATTACCCTATGCAGTTTTGGTACAATTAACCCTTAAAGGGGGTCATTTGTAGCACTAGCCATCATTTCATTCAAAGTCAATTTTGACCAACTTTTGTTCAATCTAGACCAACTTTAGATATTTTCTTCGGTAAATAATAAACCAAGGCTGTAAAATAATAATATTTAAAACAAAAAGCGACAGTTAAATTCGTGTAATCAACCGATGTTTCGAAAATGGTTCTATTGTCCCCGGTCTACCCTACATGTAATATTTTCAAAATTAATTGCAAATAAGCTGCAGGACCCAACGTTTACGAAACTAGTCTTACCGCAGTTCTATACGAATATGTTTAGAACAGAATAGAATTTTATTTATTGTTGCTGTCAGTTATGTGTTGTTAGCCAGAATTGAAAAAGTATCATTACACTATACCTCTAGGGTATACAAGAATTAGAAAATAAATAAAAAGAAATGTCTAACATGGATATAATAAACAGAAAGTAGAACTATGTACAAGGAATATGTAATATAAGGAAATATACAATAGAAAGACGGGAATATGAATATACAGACGCCAGCACATCAAGCTACCCGATACTGTCAAATTTTCCCAATCAACTTTGAACCTTATACTGTATTGAAAATCTGTTAAATAAATTTGGCAGATTGTAGTAGCTTGATGTGCTGGCGTCTGTACCTGCACATAGATTGGACACTCACAGTACGGCGGATCCATAAATTCAAGGTCGCTCAGCGAGCTACGGAACGGGCTATGCTTGGAGTCTCTCTGAGGGATCGAATCCGCGACGAGGTGATCCCGTAGAGAACCAAAGTTGTCACACACTACACACACAGAATAAGCAAGCTGGAGTGGCAATAGGCCGGCCATATTAGCCGTAGAACCGATGACCGTTGGGTGAGACGTGTTCTTGAGTGGAGACCGCGAATCGGTAAACATAAGGTAGGACACCCTGAGGCTAGGTGGAGCGACGATCTTCGCAGGATGGCTGGTAGCAGCTGGATGAAAGTTGGAGAAAATCGAGTTGAATGGCGTGCAACAGGAGAAGCCTATGTCCAGCAGTGGACTGCTATAAGCTGATGATGGTCATGATGACAAAAATTTAGTAAATAAGAACGTAGGTAAAAGTCTCGTAAGTCTGTTGTGTGTGTGTCTAGAGAATCTTCAAACTATTCATTTTAATAATATAAATAATAAGACACACATTTCATTAGTAACATTAAAAAAAACGACCAGAAATTTAAAAAATCCAGCAAAACAAAAGCCCTCTCAAAAACCTGTAACACAGCCCAAAATATTTTTATTGCAAATTGGACAAGGAAACACCTTCTTACGGGCAGTTGGCAAAACTTGGCCCATTTTGCCAAGAAATTTCCGATTCCACAAGTTTAAATTTGATCATAATCACTTGGTAGAACTCCAGTTATCCTGTAACATTGAATTTAGAGAGCCTTGTTTAGTAAAGATGATCTTTTAAATGAGAATTTTGTGGTGGAGGCCGTTTGGATTCTCGGAAAGGTAAAATGAGTTGGAGAATTAATTCGGAATTCAAATAGGATATATTTTGGGATTCATGAAGAAGCCTCCTCGTGTAGCGCTGTTTGTTCCGCCAATTACTCAACTGAACCGAGCGCTCCGCACATTCTGGACAATCACACCCAACACCTTATTTGACCGGCCAATTCTTCCCTTGCGGTGGTAGGGTTAACGCCCGCCTGGGTTGCAACCACCCTCCCACCGGAGTCCGGCGTCAAGCGGCTTGCTGTGTTTCGTCAATGCGTGGGAGTTCCAGTGCGCATGCTCGTTCAATCATAGACCTCATCCATCGCTTTCCATCAGGCGTGATTGAAGTCAAGAGCCATTCAGCAATAAA
Organism: Luperina testacea; assembly: GCA_927399505.1. Classification (NCBI taxonomy): domain Eukaryota; kingdom Metazoa; phylum Arthropoda; class Insecta; order Lepidoptera; family Noctuidae; genus Luperina; species Luperina testacea. The sequence continues at coordinate 5,208,418 of OV656779.1, read as the reverse complement.
TAAAAAAAAATATAGAAACATGGGTGACAAATACGATTTTCTACATAATATGGCGCCTTTTTTACCAGTGTGGTTAGGCAGGATGTAGATACATAGTACACATAGTACAATAATAATTTAAGTCCCATGGACTAAACCTATTTGCCCTCGACCGGGCACGAATCCAAAACCCGCGCTTCTACTGAGAAATTCCGGACCATCCGAATGAAAAAACTCAATATCTCGGATGTTGACATATTTATGTAGAGCATAGTAAAACGAGGTTTAATATTTGCATTGGCTTGTTGCGCGCTTTGTTGTGTAACTTTAAGTGGCGCAGATTGAAAAATATTTATTTTTTATTTTATTATTTGCTATTATTTACTTATTATTTATTTATTCCTGTAACTGTCCGTGACATCACAGCGGGCCCTATCAGAATACCAGCGCTGCAACATTTATTTTTTAAATGTCGTAGCATCATGCTGAGATAGGAGCCTTTTGGCCTCGTATAGGACTTTCTGATTCATTTTCCTTTTGTAACTTTTTTTCTTTTTTTTTCTTTCTTTTTTTTTATATAATTTGGTTTTTGATTTTGCTGTATTTAGTTTAGTTTGTGATCTTCCCGTACGAGTCGCAATAAATACTTTTTCTTTCTTTCTTTCAGTAAGCAATTGTTATATAAATAAACTTGGTTCTGAAATTTTACCCTCCCCCATTCACCCTCTTTCTTTACAAAGAACACGCCCTCCAAATTTCATGTCTCTAGAACCAGCGGTTTAGGCTGTGCGTTGATATATCTGTGAGTAAGGACTTTGAATTTTATATTTATAAGATGATTATTTGCCTGAACTGGGATTCAAACCCAGGACCTCACGGTCAGCAGTACCACTTGCGACCACTAGACCAGCGAGGCAGTCCTAGCTTAAGATGACAAAGAAGAGGAATAGCTTCCCCAACACGAAGCAGCAACCAAACGAGAATCAGACGCACTACATCACGGTATCCGTTACTCTATGTGCCATACTTCAAAGTTATCTGTGACAGTAATTGGCCATTCGGTGCTTCGGGCGTAAGGATAGTAACACATTATGCACTTCTGGAAATCTTTGAATGTGATCTGTAGTTTAAGGTATTGGTGTTGTGTGGCTTTTGAGTGATATACTTGTTTTCTTCAATATTAGCATTAAAAAAAAACGGCCAAGTGCGAGTCGGACTCGCACGCGAAGGGCTACGTACCACAAGGCAAACAACACCAAAAAAAAAACATATTTCATTTATGGTGACTCCTTTAGTTTTTACTTTTATTTTATTTTTATTATTACATAATATGGTAGTCAATTATAGGTCGGTGACACCACAGTTTGTTTTTATCTTAAATGGATACTAAAGTGCGGCCAACAAAAGAATGCGTTCTTGTCACTTTTGTCAGCTTCATACAAACGAATAGGTATTTTGCGAATCTGATCTTTATTAACGCACTAACTGCGCCCCGCGGTTTCACCCGTGTAAATGTCGATCCCGTGGGAATATCGGGATAAAAAGTAGCCTTCATGTTAATCCAGGGTGTCAGCTACCTCCAAACAAAATTTTAATAAAAATTGGTCAGGCCTTTTGAGCGTGAAGAAGTAACAAACATATAAACACACACACACACTAATACACTCACAAACTTTCGCCTTTATAATATTAGTGTGATTCTCTGAACGGGCCGGACTATAGAGTACCTAGTAGACGAGCACTATCAAAACTGTATTCAGGGTGAACTTTCGAAACAGGACAGTAAGGTACCTTAATATGCGTTGTAGCTACAGGAAAACGTTCTTAGAAGACTATCCTTAATATCAATTAAGGTCAGTCAAGTCGGGTCGGGGCTAAGAAAAATCACACGAGTGCTTTTTTCTCTGCTTTCTCGCACTAGCACGGGCATTTACACCACAAATATTGTATTCACCATTCAAACGGTTAGAGCTACAGCTCAGATATAGCTAGTAATTACAAAATAAATTTATGAATTGAAAAATATAGTTCAAATGAGCTCCCAATACAAAACAGTACCATACCATATTTTCTCAAATGTAATTTTCGTTAGAACGCGCACAAAATTGCTTTACCTTTGTTCCTAGGGTTTTATCAGGAATAACGATTTATACTCGAATAACGGGAACGCATCTTTATTTAAATTGTGATGGATTTTGTAAAAGTGCAAATTGGTTTTGTATGTACCAGTGTGAATTTAAGCCGGATTTACATTACTGTGTTGTGTCGCTTTCTGACGCAGTTTTATCCAATCAAAACTTCTTGTGATTTGACGTAGTCCTGTACAGAATCGTTTGATTGGTGTATTCTGCGTCACGACACAACACAACACAGTAATGTAAATCCGGCTTTAAGGCTCCTTCAAACAGGCGCGACACGCGATAAAATCGCGCGCGACTCAAAGGCACCGCAAGTCGCGCAACGAGTGGTGCCTTTGTGTCGCGTGCGATTCGCGTCGCGCGTCGCGCCTGTTTGCAGGAGCCTTTAGTCATGTATCTATAGTCCGTTCCAATTATAGTATCTGATGAAAATGTAAACAAATGGATTTAGTATGATAAAGATAACATTATAATTAATGTATAAAATAAATTATGATTTCTATTCGTCAATTTAATTTCCTAATACCGGATTCGACGTTCAGCATTTAATTTCCCGAGAGTGTCAATATTGTTTTTGATGGTAATAAAATTGTCCGCTGATAATATAATAATTAATTCATCCTGTTTTGTTTTGTTGACAATAAGCGATACTTAATCTGATTAGGCCTGTCATTAATAATAATAGGTTAAATTCCAGTCTAAATAGAAGGCAAATTCCCGTAATTAAAAATGTTCAAAATCTAGTCGCAACCTCATCGCAGCGACAATCAATGTAAAAAATGTAGTAGCTTGATGTGCTGGCGAAGGCATCTGCAGGTACAACTTAAAAGTGAAAAATAAAAACTTTTTTATAAAAAAAAAAACAACCGACTTCCAAACAAGACACTACAGAGTGAAATATAAATTTGATTTCGGAAGTCGGTGGCAAACAACGAAAATGCAAACCCAACCACACCGAAAGTTTTTGACAGTTCAACAAAATTCATTGCGTTATTTGAGTTGTTGAGCTGACAGAGTTTTCGAACATATGAAGCAATGGGTAACCAATATACTTCAAAATGATTCAGATTGTGATTGAAAGCAATTAGGGTGCAGGTTAGGTACAGTCAACAAACAGATCAATATGCAGGATCGTCGGATATAGTTGAAGTATAGTAAGAACTCGATAGATGTTCTCGAATAAAATTGTATTTTATTAATAGAAAACAAACAGCTCATTTATCAAATTAAATTTCAGTCGACAACATCCCTCGGTTTCTTACTGAAGTTCAACTATATCCGATGATCCTGCATACTTATCTCTTTTGTTGACTGTACATTCGAGTCATGTTCTGACCAACTAGATTAAAAATGTCATGAATTAACTATTAGATTACCCAATCGGCCAGTTTTCAATCGTCATTAATAGAATGTGTTTTTTGCAAATATCCTGACATTAGCTTGTATTATTAAAAAAAAATCTTTCGTAGTTCCAAATTATCCGGTTTTAGTGAATATCCTAGCAGAGATTAAAGTCATCCAAAAACGCAGCCTTATCTCACAAAGTGATCACGTGAACCGTAATTAAGCAAAATTTATCCACTCAGTTAAAACGTATTTCATTTGCATCCAATTAAAAATATGTGCACTCCATTTATTTGCGGAAAATGCGAAAAAAATCATATGAATATTTTATGCTTACTTCGGTCAAAGGCACACTTTTCGCATATTAATATTTCAGAGATAAACTAAAAATTTCAGCCTTATTTCACCACACTACGACCGCGGATGTAAATCATAAATACAAACATGAACACCAAGTGAAACACAACATTATTTCTATACCAATAAGGTCGATAATCGGTTTGGATTAAATATTTTAAGGTTAGTTATAAATAACCAGTGTCTTTGTCTTGTTTGTTGAGGATATAAGTTCCATTTTAGAAGCATTTTAAATCGTTCCACACCAGAGTAAGTAAATCTGCCATGGAAAATGTTTATGTCAGAATTTTTAGGGATCCGTATCTACAGTGCAGAATGCGGTGATATTTCTCTGTGACTAGTGGAACAACAGGGTGGTTATTATTCTTGTTGCTTCCATATGTGAGAACAATGTAAAAAGTATAATGAAGGAACAATACAAAATATAAGATTAAAAATAAGCCTTGGCAGTTAAGAGATGACTAGTCTCAACAGACGGTGATTCACGAACATGACGTACCATCCAGCTCAACCATTTTGTACGGAACCGAACTTAAGCTACTCATATTATCGTATCAACTTGCTGTTAACCAGTGAACCTGCTTACCGTATTTATATGTATTCTATTGTACAGACGCCAGCACATCAAGCTACTACAATTTGTCAAATTTCTTTAATAGATTTTCAACTTTATTGCTAAAGCATAACGTTCAAAATTGATTTGGAAAATGTGTAATTTTCGGGTAGCTTGATGTGTTGGCGTCTGTGCGCCACAAAAATACATAACAAAAAAAAAAACTTGCGCAAAAAATATACAATGCGGCCTGGACAGTAAAGGATTTGTCGAGGAAAGTTGTGGAGTGCATAGGCATTTAAACCTTTAAGTTATCTGATGACCTTAAAATTTTCGTATGGGAATCGCAAAGAAACTGGTACTGAAACTGGTACTGTATTACCTGGATCATAAAATATTGATTCTATCCCATTCTCAAATACCTACTATATAATATTTTTAACCCCATAGAGCAGAATATACCTATACCTACCTACTATTTTTTCTTGTAAGCATGTTTAAAAGCTTCGTGATTATTATTCAGAATCACGGAACGCGGCCGCGCTGTTGCGTATTAGACACGTTTTGATACGCTACGTACCCGGCGTATTCTGTCGTATCGTAGCGCGTATTATGTAAAAATGAAGGGTGGAGAATAATGAAGGAAGTAAATGTAATTGAAGGGAAGTTCGAAGGTTGTTTGTAACAAATTGCAAAAAGTCTTGCCCCACAGTACCATTTATCTACCTATACACATAATATAAACAGACAAGAAAAAAAATGACAGAAAAGTAGGGTCAAAAGTGATGCTTAGTTAAAAAAAATATATACAAGGTCCCATTAAAATAGATGGACAAATTTTAACACAGCCCTCAGTACGTCTAACTAAAGATATCCAAGCAAAAAAAAAGAAAAACACTGATTAAAGCGATTTTATTTTGACCTAAAATAATAAATTGTATGCAAAATATTAGTGCAGTATTTTCGTTAGCTGATTATTTTTCTTGTAAGTATCTATGCGTTTTTCTTATATATTTTTTTACCATCGTCTTTATTTTGGTGGTCTGAATGATTTCTAAAAGTTTGTCCATCTATTTTAATGGGACCTTATATATAAATTAATATATTCTAATTTTTATGTTTTTTTTTTATTATTTTTTATATTACGGACACTTTTAACGTGCACGTCTTTCTGCATCGTTCTCACTGTATAATTTCAACATGAATGATTTAACCAATATTTTTAACAATAGTACGATATTATAGAGTATCCTTGGAGTTTCTTGCCCGTTATTCTCCATAGGTACCTACTACGCTTTGGAATGGGCAACTAGCTTCATCTTACGGACTAAACCGACCCCTTGACAATTTATTCAAAAGTGCCTATAATTGGTTTCATTGATAAAATAATGTAAATGTTTGAGTTTGGGCAAGCTTTATTACAATTTTTGTGGTAATGAAAAAGATGATTTCAAGTAGAAATTATTTTTTTATTACGTCTACCTACCCTAGATTTCTCACTTTCCCGGTATAACGTATCGTAATTTATTTCATGAAAACAGTTTAGTTTTCGGTTTATAGTATCCATGTTAGAATATTCTTGATAATAATATTTTCATTATGGTACACCATAATATATTTTGTGGAGATTTTTTTGTTAATTTTGGCGAACTTTGTTAACCACCTGCAGTAACTATATTCTGTACTAAACGCTGGGATAGTTGTACGCAAGAGTAAAAGTTGCAGTGTGTTCAAATCATAATTTTCTTGCGAAAAAAACTGTTATTTTCTGAAAGTAATTCTTTGTTTCTGTTACTTTTTTTATAACTTACAGTACAGTCAGTTTCAGAGAAATAGTACCCCTCCAAGACTTAAAGATTATCGCCCGAGCACGCTCGGGCCCGCGTGTCACGTGAGCCTTGAGCAGCTCCCTCCCCCGCCGCCGCACCCATCTCGTGACCCACCGATCCGCCTCAAATATTATTTGCAATATGGTATTTTATCGGCTTCCTTCTGGCCGAACCGTATAGATACCAAGAATAACTTACAAAAAGACACTGCGTGCGACTAAGATACGAACCCACAGCGCGAGATCATCTAGACCGCGCCTTATACCACTAGGCTATTGGCTCAGTTAGCAATCTTAACGAAAATTCGAATAGCATTACTCCTTTTATCGAACAAGGTTATTAACGGTCTAATCTTCTAGATATTAAGGTTTAAATTTCAACTTCCGTGTTATATTTAATACTAGCACCTTACCGTCTTGTTTTACAAAATGCAATACGCAACTCCTCTATTAACTAAAACATAAGGTTGAAATTAGCATAGATTTCTTGTTTGGTTGAACAGAATGTGTTGATTCCGATTGTTGCACTACCCTCATTTTACTTCAGAAACTTAACTGCTGTATGAACTGCGAGTTAAGGTTGAATTTAGTATACTATTCTTCACCTTATTTACTAAACTGTGATTGAGGGTATTTTTACTTTTCAAATGGTTTCATTTTCGTGCCGATTCGCTTGTGTGTAATTATCTTCATCGTAATATTATCCAATTTATTAAGTTTTTGACCAGTTGATTCTATTAATCGATGGTATGGTTCGATTAACAACTTTATTAAAGGCTAAAATTGTAGTTATGTGGGAAAAGGAACAAAACATAAAGAAAATAGCACGAGATATAAGCATAACGGTAAGATTTACGTTATTTATTTATTTATTTATTTAAACTTTTCGCACAAAAAGGTACAAAGGCGGACTTAATGCCTTAGGCATTCTCTACCAGTCAACCAAGGGTGGTGAAGAGATTGGATGGCAGGTGCTTTGTGTGAGAGGAACAATGATAAAAAAAAACTATTAAAACTAGGTACACAAATACATAAATAGGTTATATACATTTACATACTATTTACTATAATATTCGTTATTCTTACACATACCTATTTATTGTTGCATTATTGCTTACAAGTTGGATTTTTTTTTATGTATTTCTAATATTATTATTTTCATTACAGAGAAAAACAGTTCGTAGATGGATACAAAGGTATCAAGCGACGGGTGATATGAAATGTGATCACCAAGGCCCTCGCCCGATTGCTTACACTGATGAATCGAAGCGACAACGTAATATGTATTGTGAAAGTTCACTCAGTGGCACCCTTCAAAACTACGCGTTCAAATGCTGACTTCAAGAAGTGTTAGACAGTGACGGCCATGCTATCCGTTATGAATAGGCAACTCAGCAGATTGACTGTGTAACTTATTTGATAAAAATGCATTGGAACATTTATATGAGCAAATGTCAAGTGTTAATCATTCCCAATATCATTCCATAATCAGTGGGATCATTATCTCGTAGTCAATCAAAAAAAAACAACCTTTATTATTATGAATCCAGTTCTTGTTTAAAAGTAGTCTTGTAATGTGTTAACGATGCACCATCTGACCTCACATATTTTTCTAATATTGTGTTAAATAAGGTGTCCAATCATTTGACAAAAAACAAATAACAAATTTTCATTTGAAAAATAACTATTGACAAAATTATACCTGATAAATTTATTATTTTACAAACTATTGTTTAATAAACTACTCATTAGACAAAATATTTACTAAAAAAAAAATATTATGCTAAAACATTAATTTACAAATTGATTATTTTTTTAAACATGTGAGTTGGCAAAACAACGTAAAGCATAAATAACATTTGAGAAAATGCATTGCTTGGTAAATATTTTACTAACCAAAATCTACGTTAATACAACAATCTTTCTTACACAGAAGAAGGTAGTTAGCTATTAAGTACGCATATATTATTACTTTAGGTTCATGCATGGAAGTCTAATAATAAAAAAGAAGTTAAATAATCATTATAATCATTTATTTTCATAATAGGTACATTGTTTTATAATTTTAAATTACTTGCTATAGATTTTAATAGCATGACTTCTGAATAATTGTCTTTTAGCTTTAATATACGTTCGATGCGATCATCTTTAGCAGCATATTTCTTTTTTGAACTCTTCTGAAAATATAAAAATAACATATTTAAGTACACATATCAAATATTTTACTTTTAGCACGAAATCATATAACATGTGTAGGGTCAACTGAAACAATGACTGGTTAGGTTAGGTTAGGTTAGAACTGCGACCACAACGCACGAGCCGAGCGAGCGAAGCGAGCGTGCCGCGGCAGCGGCCGGCGAGTGCCAGAACCGAATTCTACTTATTTCGCTTAATTCAGGCAGTGTGTATTTTTTAAAAAAGACTTAAGTTTCTTTATTCTAAAATACCGCCTTTTGTACGGCTTCGCGTAAGTATTGGTTAGAAATTAGTTATTTTTTAAAACTAATAATTTATCTTCTAACTTTTTATATAATCACCAATTTGGCAAACGAATTATTTAGTCATGTGATTATTATTAAAATAATATTTTAACAGTTTAATTATTTCTTAAGTAAAACATTTGCGAAACCTGTATTATGTCAAATGATTGTTTTTAAAGTAATATCTTTGCGAAATGAAAGTTTGTCAAATGATTAGTTTTTCAAACGTTGTTTGTAAAATGATCTTTTGTTATAAGTTTTTTGTAAAACAATAGTAAACCGTTAAATAAGGGTTATCAGAAAATGTGATAAAAGAGAAAGATGTATATTGCTATACTGTTATAGTTTAGCATGTTGGTTCTTCCTCTGTAATTCACAGTTTCTAGAAATATCTATAAACGAACCGTTATCTAATGTTAAACGTTCTAAACCAAACTAGGGTATCTATTTTGTGTTTAGTTAATATTCTAAGTATAATAACTCCAATTTAACACAGATAGAAATCTGTATATTCAACCAGGAAGTGGATTCCATGAAGTCCTAGAAATGTAATTAAAAAAATAAATGAATATTGTTTATGCAAAATGCTAAGCTTTTATTACAAACCTCCATTTGATTTTTTAATAATAATTAACGAAAAAAACAAAACTAACTACTAAAGAAACTAAAAAATAATAATAAAGGTAAATTAATAAAATAAAAAAAAGTCTTCTCAACCGCGGATTGAACTCGAGACCATCGTATCGTTAAGCCGCAGTGTTAACCACTAGACCAACATGCCACTTACGATACATTTCAAAAAACTTAAGTAGGTTCGATGTCATTTCCAAGGGGTAAACGTTTCTATGAAGCGTGCTGTACAAAGGCAGACAAAAACATATTTTGCATATACAAATAATTTTCTAAAAATAATGTTGTAAGCAACGAATAATGTCAAAAGAAAATTCTTATGGCATCCTTAAAAATATTTCGGTATTTTATTTTAATGTTGCTTTTGAATTATTTTTTGTCCTACATTTTCAGTTATGTTTACTTATTTACACAGCTTTTATATTTCCAAAAAATCATAATAATAATTATTTTTGAGATTAAAAAAAATCGCATACGCCTTTTTTTTCTGGATGGGAGTTCATCAAATGACCCCTCCCGCTCATCCGCTCGTCATTTGATGATTTCCCATCCAGAAAAAAAAAGCCTTCCGATCTGGGTAGAGCGGAAGGGAGTGTCAGACTCTTATTGACTAAAACCCATTCGTGTTCCTTCCTTAGCCCTTTATGTTCTGGGCCAGCGGTAACCCTTTCGGACAATCCCGCTGACCAGGCAGGCTTCGGCCCTGCCGGGCCCCTTCGGTTGATGCTGACATCTCTTTGAGGCGACCTGGTCCTGATCGGACGGTGAGCTACCCATTACTCTCCGCCTGCTAGTATAAAATTATCTGTAGGGGAATGCAAAGTTAAAAACGAGTGTGTTCAGTATACTGCATTATGAACCTAAAAGCGGTGCAATAAGACCCACTTTTCAACCAACTGTGTTGAAAAAATACAATCCCCTTGAACTTCGCCACAATTCGGCATTTAAATTCCTTATACTAACCTTTTACCACAAAAATTTTAACGTCAGATAAATAAATTCCTCTTACCTTTTTCATTTCGTTGCGTGATATAAGATTATCTTGAGGAAGGAATTATAAAGCGGGACTCCCAAAAAACAAGTTCTTTGTTATTTTATTGTTTTATCTTTAAGCAACTCGAAACATTATAAATAATGTCAGATATTTCTGATCACAACGAGGTATCACATTCCTCTGAAACTTTAAGTGAGTAGGCAATTATCGCAAATCATGTCCGATATTATTGATTTCTAAGAGGTGACACATCTTTTTGAAATCGACGCAGCATACTATATTTTGCGTCTCTTGTCTCCTTAGATAATTTTGACGTATTTTCGATGTCACATATTTATGCTGCCACTTGTATAATGCTTTCCACAATTGATCACATGTGCAGACGCCAGCACATCAAGTTACAACAAGCTGTCAAATTTCTTTAATAGATTTTCAACTTTATCGCTATAGCATAAGGTTCAAAGTTAATTGGCAAAATTTGACAGTTTAGGGTAGCTTGATGTGCTGGCGTCTGTACAGCGTGCCACTTTAATGGCGACATTAATTATTTGGTACACTTATACTGTTTTGGAGGGGCCCATGGCTAAATAATAGTGGTCGAATGGTTAGGTTAAGCTACGCTTGCCACGGTCTTGGTCTGTGGATGGGTTACCATCCTTACCGTGATCTCTCCGTGCCTCGGAAAGCACGTTAAGCCATTGGTCCCGGCTGTCATTCGTGGATCTTTGACAGTCGTTACGGGTAGTCAGAAGACCGAAAGTCTGACAACCAGTTAAGACTGATAATACGATACCCCTTGGTAAGCCAAGGGATATCGTATTCGACTGTTTCCTATTTTGTTGTTATTTAATATTGAATTTGATATAATCTATCACCTTGTAATTAATGGTTGTTGTGAAAGTTACGTTAAAATGTCGGTCTCAATTGTCAAAAGTGTATTCCTAATGACTGCCGTTAAGAATAGGTTTGAAATCTAACAACTGATCTAATCTTGTAATGTCGGTTTGTATTGCCCAGCAATTGAGTTGTGGAGGTCAGGTGGTTGGTCCTATAAAATTATGAATGAATGAAGATCCAACAGATCTAGCATGATTTAAAGGCTACCCAAACTTGGAAAATAGTGAGTCATATAAAATCATACACATACCTACATGTAATATTTTTAGTAGATTGTTGCATCGAGCGCAAAGTGAGTTATTAATGCACGAGAGTTATGTTGGTGCCCGAGCGCACACGAGGGCACTAAATTAACATGAATGAGTGCATTAATTACTCACTGTAGCAAGGTGCGTAATCTACTTTTCTTTCAACTACCAATCTACCTAGCATGATAAAATATACCTACTCAAAATATAAACTCAAGTTAATGAAAACAAAGTTTTCCTAAGCTTTTAAATATTTATCCCACGACTTTTGCGGCACAAGGTTATTAACAATTTCAGTTGCAGCTGTTTTTATACTTTCTGGAGTTGCATTCATACCGCTATCGATATTTCCATTTTTTAAATCTTTTCTTGGTAAATATGAAGTATCAAAGTTTTACAATGATACAAAATGCACGCCATTTGTTTTTTTTTTTTCACCGAGTCGGTTTTATTTGGCTGATTTTTATTTTCAGCTAATATCTTTTTAATTTAATACATACATTTTATATTAAATTTAATGGAAGACATTAAACCTCTGTGATAAATTTATATCTAAATAAAAAACAGTGCATTAATGAAAAACTGTGCAACCATGAGATTGCATACAACATTTCTGCACTGTTTTGGTTCCAAGCAAAAAATATGTTAGTCCTTTGTGATCTGTTTTGTAGTGATTAATGATAACATTATACTTTAAAAAAGTGACAGGCAACAAATTTGACTTAAAACCTCTCACACAAGTCACAAATAGCGAAGCTTACGAGTTGCTTACTGAGAAACGAATTGTGAAACAAGAGTGGTTACAGTAGATCTCCAACTAGAAAGCTCGTGTTTTCATGTGGAAACCATATCAGGATAGCTGACGCCTTTGTTCGTTTAGATAAACTCTCTGATTTGTAGAAGGAAATGTGGCAGAAACTGCTTTATATTTAAGACTATGATCTGTTCCAAAAGTATTTGTTGAAAATGTAAACAAATGGATAAGAAACATACCGTCCTATGGTGGCCAATTTGTAGTGCCACTTACAAAAGTGCTTTAGATTATTTGAATTATTAAATCTGAATTTCTAATTTTAAATCACTTTAAAGATGTTTTTCATTTGACAATTTAGGTTAATTTTGTAACCTCAATTTTTGTTCATGATTTTTCAATTACAATTAAACATTTTAACTTTCGAACTAAAAATAATGGACAATGTCGTGAGATACAAAGTTTAAAACTGCTAAGTACAGATATCTGTTATTAATCCGTTAAGTTTGTGATTGCGTAACAATTTAACACGAACAAGGTTTGTTTATATTTTTATCTGATACTACGGGAACAGACTTTAAGTACTTCATCATGAACTGTGCTCCGTGGCTCTTGACAATGAATAAGCGACTGAAAATCTACCTATATGTGTTTGGTTGCTAATATAAATTATACCTACCTACATCCACAAAATCTAAGATTATCAGTGGTTTTTTAGTTTTACCTTAAATCTATATATATAAAAATGAATCCCTATTTCCCTTGGTCACGGCATCACGCCTGAACGGCTGGACCGATTTCGCTAATTCTTTCTTTGTTCTGTTCGTTATTATCAGGAGAAGGTTCTTATGAAAGAAAAAATTAAGGAAATTGCGCGGAAAATTAGAAAATTTAAAATTACTTAACCACCATATAAAATTATTTAATGTAACCTTTTTAATAACCTTAAGACATTTGACAAAAACATTTGAAAAAAAAAATGACGTTTAAAACGGATTCTTCTGTCAATCTTATTTTATTGATAAACAATACATTTAAAATAATTAAATTAAAGGATCTAAGAAACCTGATTTTCTTAGTTCACATGACGGTTACTTTAGAGCCATCAGGCCTAATATTAAAAGTTCAATTTAATATGGAATTTTGGTAAGTTTGGATAGACTAACATACACGTGGTAACCAAGTGGTATATACCTACTTGGTTATAAAGAAGAATACAATAGTTTTATTTTAATTTACAGATGAATTTTCGTTTATAAAAATGCCAACAGCTAGACGTACAAACTTAAGTCGCAGAACTCGCAATGCTGCGAGTCAAAGATATACAAGAGCAAGTCAAAATGACGAGCAACGCGAAGCGCGGAATGAAGTAGAAAGGAATCGATGGAATCGAAATCAACTAGGTACATAGAAATGTTGCGTTTAACCCTATCGAGCTGCATTCAATTATAACGTGGAAATAGATTACAGTTCACAGCAAATCGTTACTATTGGAACAATGAACGTTGTGTGTTAATATTGCAAGGCATTTAAATTTAAAAATGAAGCTCCTGGTTTGTGTTGCGCGAGCGGTCAAGTCAAATTGACGCCATTGGAACCGCCATCAGAGCCACTACATTCACTGATTTCCGGAAATGGGCCAGATTCTAAAAATTTTTTGACTCATATCCAGCAATATAACAATTGTTTTCAAATGACGTGATTTGGTGCAACAAAAGTTATTCAAGAAAACTTTATGTCAACTTTTAAGATTCAGGGTCAAATATATCACCTAACAGGTTCCTTATTGCCAACGCCGAATAATGACTACAAATTTTTGCAGATTTATTTTATGGGCGATTCAGCAAGCCAAGTCAATCAGCGTTGTGCACACAACAATTCGGTGAAAAGATCAATTGTGGAACAACTCCAAACGTTTTTTCATCGACATAACGAATTGGTTGCATTATTTACGACCGCTTTGGACCGCATGCCGTCTGATAATCACAAAATTGTCATCAAAGCTGATAAGACGCCTGCAGGACAACACGCGAGACGTTTTAATGCGCCAACAATTGACGAAGTCGCTATTGTTGTCGTGGGTGAAAGTTTAGAAAACCGAGATATTGTTTTACATCGGCGTAGCAATCAACTGCAGCGTGTGTCCGAAACACATCGATCATATGATGCGTTACAATATCCTATCTTATTTTGGCAAGGTGAAGATGGATTCCACTTTTCAATGAAGATGATAAATCCAGTTACAGGTTCCGAAACTAACAAAAAAGTTAGTTCAATGAATTATTATTCATACAGACTGATGGTTCGGGAAAATGAGGACAATCATATATTAAAATGTCGGCGTCTCTTCCACCAATATGCTGTGGATATGTACGTGAAAGTTGAAACTGAGCGACTGACATTTATCAGGTTGAACCTAACTTAATAAAATCAAAAATCTGCTCATTTATGGCGTCTAAGGCGGAACAAAGTTCGCCGGGTCAGCTAGTATAAATATATTTTATTTGCAAATGTGGGTACAATGCATAGTGATATGGGCACAGATATACGTATATATCTCTGTTGGACACGAAGCCAGGTGAGACAGCGTGTTTTTTGGTCATGACCACCAGTGAGTTCGAGCTCGCGACAGTTTACTCTTCAATTCTCCTTTTACCTCGTTTACGTTCATACATCTGGTCATACACGCATCCCGGTTGCGAGTACTATGCACCTGATCATTCTGAAGAACATCACCAATAAGATCACTATTTATATCCTTTTAGGGATTTACCTTTATAAATATTATTCTATTCTATAATAAAAGGCTGTCCACGTTTCAGTACCTCCTGGTAAGTTCGGGTTTTGGCGTGTCGCAAACCCAGCTGAAAAAAGCGTTTTTATTAACCATCAAATTTTACACAACCGTCAGACCCAGCTTTAATCGAAGTGCGGTCGCTCTAGAAATATCCAACCATTTGTATAAAAAACTAACTAAACTTGAAAAATATACTGAAATTGCTACCACAAGAAACTTCAACGATCCATAAATAATCCTATGAGAGTTCGGTACATTTTTCGTGCGTCCAATTTCCATCGTTCAATTTGTTTAGCTCAACGTCTCTAACAGAACGGAATAGAGTACATAATTCTTTGCACTCAGTATCAATATTGTAACCAATGGATTCAGTGATCGGGTTATGCTATATTGCATTGGCAATTTCTTGTGTGGGAAAACTCGGGTCGTCAACTTCCACGAAAGGTTGGGTTATATGTTATGGGAAGGATTTCTTTGGAAATCGGCGAATGGAATAAATCTCCTTGTGAATCTAAGGATGTGGAAAGGTCAGCAAAAGGCTACGAAAAAGAGAGAATAAAGAGATAGGATGGTGAAAAAAGAAACGAAAATATCTTCTTGATATCACCTCTTTTCGATTCAATGGTGCAGACGCCCAGTAGGTGGCCACGTTAATTGCAGCATCAGTGGCGTCCATCTGTCCTCAAAAGATCAGAGGGGCGACTTTCGTTATTTTAAGAACGTTCACTGTCTAGGGGCCTAAAAAGGCCACTTTGACAGAATCATAAAAGGATAACAGAAGGATAACAGAAGCGGAACAACCCCACCAACAGGTGGGGTTGTTCCGCTTCTGTAACGCTTCAGGGATGTTTGCTGAAGCCCGTGTCGATTGCTTCTACGCTAGGATGCGAAAAAGATGCGCCTCCTTGGTGCGCCGGGTGCGGGCCAGCCCCAACATTATATTGACCGCAATATAATGTCGTCAATATAATGTTCGCGATACACCGGTATCGCGAGCAGACTGGGCTGCTTGTATGTGAATCGCTGCTGCAAACTTTCCACATCGGTGTTGACCTTGTAGCAGGGATTCGTATGAACTACGAGTATATTGCAGTGTAGCTAGTGTGTTGACTATATTTTGTGTGTGTATTGTGTGCAGGTTCTGGAGTGGCGACCGCGTACCGAAGGCGTAGCGTTGGAAGGCCTCCCACAAGGTGGTCCGACGACCTTGTGAAGGCCGCAGGAACCCGTTGGATGCGAGAAGCACAGAACCGGTCGAAGTGGAGGTGCTTGCTATGTCCAGCAGTGGACGTCTTTCGGCTGAAATGATGATGATGATGATATTGCAGTGTTACGTTAAGTGTGTACGTTAAATTTACTAACGTAGTTGTTAAGAAATATTGTTACTAACATTTTTGAGTCCTTTGTTACTAAATATATCCTCTCTTTTCAAGTGTTAATCCCCATGCCCCTGTGGTGCCTCTACCCACTTAATGCGACCAAAAACAAATGTGATAAAATGCAAGGTAATTACGGTAACACTCGATCACGTACCGGAAGTGGAACCTTAAATGATAAATGTCCTCTCTTATCTCTGTTTTCAGGGCATTACACACATTCAGAATTTATTAAGCTCGGTTGGGTTTTGTCTCACGTTTTCATTTTTTGTTCATATTTGTATATCTTGATCGTTTGGTCTTTTGCATGTCAGCGTGATGGTGTAGTCACGTGTGTTAAATTAACGATAATTACTGAGGGGTAATTAATGCATTATTTACATCCGGGTCCTATCAGACTACCAGCGCTGCGGTTTTTTTTTGGTTGTTTGTAACGTAGAGGAGGAGTTAGTATTAAATGCTCCTTTTTTACTATTTGTATTTCTTAAACGTGTTCCAAATAAAATATTTTTCTTTCTTTTTGTTAACTTTTTTTATAGCAAAAAAGGCCAGTCTTTGACCTCTATCTCGCTAGTTGGAAAGCGACGGATGAGGTCTATGATGGAACGAGCAAGCCCAGAAGATGCCTATTTCTCTTGCTTTGAGGGCTGACTGGTTATACGTAGAAGGGAACACAGACGCTGGCAGAGAGTTCCACAATTTGGCCGTGCTCATAATAAATGTGGAGGAAAAGTACTTGAGTATTTATGGTACGAATTAGGATGGCTACTGTCCAAAAGTATCTAGTGAAAGTGTAAACAAACCCTGTTCAGGTAAATTTGTTATGCAATCACTCTCTAAATAGAATGAGTGATACATTCGTCTGTATTTAATATGTATGTAACATTATTAAATACATCAGCATCTGCCTAGCTTTTTCCCAACTATGTTGGGGTCGGCTTCCAGTCTAACCAGTGTGGTTAAGTAACAACAGCCGTAGGGGGTCGATCGATCAGTTTTCCGCGGTTGGTCCGTGGATAGGTTACAATCTTTACATATTGAGACCCTTCCGTGCCTCGGAAAGCAAGTAGCCGCGTCCAATGGCTTTGGCCATTAGTCGCGGTTGTCATTCTTGGATTTTGGACAGTTGTTCCGGGTCGTCAGGTGTCTGAAAGCCTGACAACCAGTCTAACCAAGAGTTATCGTATTACCCAGTAACTGGGTTGTGAAGGTCTAATAGGCAGTTGCTCAATGTAAAATACTGGTATTGAGCTGCATCAGATTAGACTAGAAGCCGACCACAACATATTTGGGAAGAGGCTGGGCAAACGATGCAGATGATGGTGTTATGAATAATTTAACGTGAAATTTAAATAATATAACGTGAAATTTAAAAGAGGAAGCGCAGCAGATGTTTCTAAATAAATCAAAGCTACGCATCTGCTAACATACTCACATGAAATCTACACCATGATGTAGAATCAAATATTCAGGAAAGATTTGCCCGCTCTAAGGTGCAGATGGTGCCATCGTAATGATGTGATAAGTGTCGATATTTATTTAACTTATCGATATCGATACATGGTAGGTACTTATGTATTATAATTATGTTTTAACAAAACATTTTTCATAACTATCTTCCCCAATTGTTGCCCTACTCGTCACTGTTCGGTTCGTCAATTAAAAATAAATATAATTATTATTTTTCGTCATAATTTGACAAAATTTATTTTTAAATGACAAATTAGCAAGTGTGTTGAAAATTTTCTTTGTCTTTATCTTCAACCGAAAGAAATCCGATGTTGCTGGTCCTTCCCCAATATTCGCCACAATATTGCAGGATAATTTCCAAGAGAATATTTGCATTACCTATTTAAAGTTATTAGTCTTAAATTAATAGTGGCAATAAATTCTCTATCAATTGTCTATCTATTACGGTTCATGATATACAGCCCGTTGGCAGACAGACGGACGGATGGAGAGGGGAGGTTTTGTAACATTTTTAGTATTAGTCCCGTCGGCACCCTTTGGATTCAAAACCCTAAAAAGGGAGGAGAAAGAATCATCAATCAACTATCAATAATTTAATCCCGAATATCTTTAGATAATTATGTTTCTGTCGACGGAGAAAATGCAGCGAATATTAAATACGATCCGTCGGCCCCCCAAAAACTTATCGAAACTAGGAAACTTTCTGGTTATTAAACTGACCACTTCAAAACAAAAACATAATTTCAGCCCCAAACATTTAGAAACCCTCCTAGAATTGACAAATACAACCAAATGTATACGGTCATAAAACTTTCTGTACAATTTACACGTTATACATTAATTAGTTTGAAATACTTCAAAAGCTTTAATTAACACAAACTTTAATCGTTCTCAACACTATACATTTTACCTTAATGAATAAAGTTATAGAAAAGCTTATCTGGTTTTTATTAGGAGTGCTATATTTCAATTGTTTATTGTGATTAAAGTAATATATTAACTAGCTAGCTGACCCGACAGACGTTATCCTGTTTTTGATTGGAAAGACACGTGGCGCCATCTATTATCATAATAACGGTATTCTGGTTTTCCTCGGGAATAGTACTTTTTTTCGGGATGAAAAGTACCCTATGTCCGTTGCTGTATACCTGACAACGTATACGCAAAATTTCAGGATGATCGGTTCAGTGATTTAGGCGTGAAAAGGTAACAAACAAACTTTCGCATAGAATAGTAAAAACGTAAATATCACGAGGTGAACCAAACCGAGGTGACCTTAGAATATAACTAATTAAAAATAAGGATGTAAATATAATACTTAGAAGATTAAGCTCATCACACATCCCGTATGGAACAGTGGTGGCCACTGGTAATGACCGCAACTGACGAGTTTGTAGGTCGTAGGATCGAACCCAGTCAGGATACTTTGTGTAAATTATTTCATCTCCACTGCTCTCAAAACGGTAAAGAAAAACATCTTGAGAAAACCGGCATGTCCTAGAAACTAAAATTCGAAGACGTGTGACATCTACCAACCCGCACTAGGCCCGCGTGGTAGATCCTGAGAGGAGGCCTGTGTTACAGCAGTGGAAACATTAGAGGCTGGTTATTTATCCCGCATGGAACGATAGATACGATTTTCAGCATGAGTGAGGGAGACAATACTATTTAAATGTCATTGTCAACGAAACAGAAACGTGACCAACTTTTGACGTGGTCGGGCGAATCTAACGATTTAAATCATTCATTAAAAATAATGAAATAAGCTTAATCTATGGATTCTCAACAGTTCCAGTCTTCTTTCCACTTCACAAATTACTAAAAAGAAATCGGGGACACAGCAGATGTAAAGATGACCTCGATTTCTTTTAAAACACAGGCCTTATCTAGATTGAGAGAAATAGAAGGAGAGTAGGAAAGTAATTTACCCTAATCCTAATTTAATATTTTAGTTAAGTTTAGATATTATATGGTTATGTTTTTATTATTTGAATAGTTCGTTAGTTAATTTAGTGTAAAATGTCGTTTTTATTGATAAATGATAAATGATTTTATTTCTGTAAGTAGGTTTGCACAAACACTTTTACACGTCAATCATAATTTTTTTTTAAACTAGATGAGGTCGGCGTTTCCTATCTGACTACTCTGAGAAGAAAGGCCGAAACAAACTCAGAGGTCATAGTCTCTTTTAAAGTCCAGACATAATCTTGGTCAAGTTATATGAAGACCATGTAGGCCGAAAAGAGTTATAAAAGTTGTCCCTAATCCTACTTTACGAAGTGTAGAAGTACATGTATGTACTTGCAAAAATTAACATCAAGAGTTTTAGCATCAATGTGTCAGCCAGCAAGATAAAACAATTAATTATCGATTAGCAAAAACAACGTCTCTCCCAAAAAACTATCGATAAATCCGCTAATCCTTCGACATATCCCCGCACTGTATATTACAATCAAAATGTAGGTTTTATTCAAATTCCAAATGTACGACAGACAGTGGAGGACTCAACTGCCAGAGTTTTTGCAAGTTGCCAACTACTACTGGAATTTTCATCAAATGCAAATGCATTGCGGACGGATACTAAGTAAGGCTCAATGTCCAGCGAAAGATAAGTTTCACAACACTGTTGTATTGAAGGAGTTAGTGTTCTGTTTAATCTACAGGCAGTATTTAATGTATCATACTGATATTATAAAGGCTAAAGTTTGTGAGTGTGTGTTTGTGTTTATATGTTTGTTACGTCTTCACGCTTAAACGGCTAGACCAATTTTGATAAAATTTTCTATGGAGGTAGCTGACATCCTGGATTAACATATAGGCTACTTTTTATCCCGATATTCCCACGGGATCGACATTTACGCGGGTAAAACCGCGGGGCGCAGCTAGTTTTAACATAAAACGGCCTGGACCATTATCGACATTAGTTAAAGACACAAACACATAAGCTCTAAGTACCTACTGTAACGGCTAGGGCTTTGCAGGTAGACTGCGCAGTCAATTAACAATTCATCATCATCATTTGAGCCGAAAGACGTCCACTGCTGGACATAGGCCTTCCCCAAGCACCTCCAATCCTTGACCGGTTCTATGCTTCTCGCATCCAACGGGTTCCTGCGGCCTACACAAGGTCGTCGGTCCACCTTTTGGGAGGCCTTATAACGCTACGTCTTCCGGTATGCGGTCGCCACTCCAGAACCTTTCCGCCCCATCGGCCATATGTTCTGCGAGCAATGTGCCCTGCCCACTGCCACTTAAGAATAATTGATCAGTTAACAATTGGGTTGGGTAAAAGAAACACTTACTCAAAGTTCAAACGTAGGTATAATCTTGAAAGTACGAGTTAAAACTAGGTCGCGGGTAAGGTCACACAGTTGTTCTGATCACTAGCACGTGTTAGTGTTAGGGAAAGGTACCATCTTTGGCTCTCCGGGTCGCAGAAGCTTGAACACCGGGAAGCAGGGCTTGCTGGCACGGTTCCAGAAAGCAGATCAGGCCCTCAGTAGACTGCAGAGTGCGGCGCAGCAGCAACGTCCGCAGGTCGCCGGTAGCACGTGGATCAGTGTGCGTGCAGCGCACAGTTAAGCTCCACGTGCAGCGCGCAGTTTGGATACGCGTGCAGCGCTCAGTTCAGATACACGTGTAGCGCTTTTTTTTTTTTTTTGAGGATGGGAAATCATCAAATGACTCCTCCCGCTCTGGGTGGAGCGGAAGGGAGTGTCAGACTCTTACTGACTAAAACCCACCCGTGTTCCTTCCTTAGCCCTTTATGTTCCGGGCCAGCGGTAACCCTTTCGGACAATCCCGCTGACCCGGCAGGCTTCGGCCCTTACGGGCCCCTTCTTTAATGCTGACATCTCTTTGAGGCGCGCGTGGAACACGTACGCGCCGTCCGGCATGGGCCTGGTCCTGATCGGACGGTGAGCTACCCATTACTCTCCGCCCGCAGGCCCGCGCCTACGGTGGCCGGGAGTCGTCGCGCGGCTCCCGACGCCCGGAGCGTCTCCCGCGGCGGCTGGGACGGGTGGCTCTCTCCCTCAGCCGTCCCGCCGCCTCCTTTGCTAGCATGACTGCTTCGCAGAAGGAGGCGACTGCCCCCCACTCCCTCTCGCCCCGGACCATGGCTTGAACCAGGCCCGGACGCGAGAGGTCGCTGCCGCTGCCGATCGCCTCAACGAGGACACGGCGTTGCTCCGCCCAAGCGGGGCAGACCTCCACCGTGTGCTCCACCGTGTCCTCTGGGCGATCCTGGCAATGGTGACACCCGGGCGTTTCCTCCCGCCTGATTATGTGCAGGAACCTCCCGAAACTTCCGTGTCCGGTGAGGACCTGCGTCAGGCGGTAGGTGAGGGCGCCGTGACGCCTCTCTAACCACTCCTCAAAGAGGGGTCTTACCGCCGCTATCGTGGCGTGCCCTGCGCTGGGTTGCGATAGTCGCTCTTTCCATGCCGCCATGAGATCACGCCGGAGGTCCGTCCGCTCCGCCGCAATTTGCTGCGGAAGCGGAGTTTCCCCCCGGCATAGTGCCTCCGCGCGCCACTCATACAGGCGCGCGAGGACTATCGCCTCCAGATCCCATGGCGGCAGTCCGGCAAGGAGGCTTGCCGCCTCGCCCGAGATCGTGCGGTAGCCCCGGATCAGCCTTGTGGCTACCACCTTCTGGGGCGCGTTCAAATAATGGGCGGCTCGCCGCCGCAGTGAACGCGCCCACACCGGGGCCCCGTATAGGGCCATGGACCGCACGACCCCCGCGTAAAGCCTCCGGCAGGAGGCGTTTGGCCCCCTCAGGTTGGGCAGGAGCCGCTTGAAGGCGGCCCCGGCCCGTTCCAGTTTGGGAGCCAAACGTCGGAAATGCTCGACGAAGTTCCACCGGCTGTCGAGGACGAGACCCAGGTATTTCATCGTCGTCTCGACGCCGATGTGAACCCCTCCTACCATTAGTTGGGATCCCGATGATGGCATGTTCCGGGGCCCATGAAACGACATGGCCTCGGATTTGTGCAATGCCACCTCGAGACCCAACTGCCGGATCCTCTCCACGACTATCGCAACCCCGCGTGTCATTGCGTCGGCCGCCGCCTGATGCGACCTCCCCTGCGCCAGGACTAGCGTGTCGTCAGCGTAGCAAACCACGCTGACGCCATCAGGGAGGTCGGCCCGCAGCACCCAGTCGTAACCGATGTCCCACAAGAGCGGCCCCAGAACCGATCCCTGTGGGACACCGCACGACATCTCTCGCCGGTTCCACTCCCCATCGCGACCGGGGTAGATGACGGCTCTGTCCGTCAGATACGCCCCGACTACTCGACGGAGGTAGGTCGGCACCCGGTGATACCGGAGTGCCTCCCCAATGCAGCCCCAGGGCAGGGTGTTAAACGCGTTGGCGATGTCGAGTGACATCGCCACGACGACCCTACCCCGGGACACCGCGTCCCCCGTCGTGAGGGCTCTCACGCGCATGATGGCATCCACCGTCGAGCGCCCCTTGCGGAAGCCAAACTGGCTGTCCGCAAGATCCGGCCCCGTCCTCACCAGGTGCCCGACGAGGCGGCCCGCAATTACTCTCTCAAAGAGCTTGCCAACCTCGTCGAGCAGCACGATGGGCCGGTATGCGGACGGAGAGTCCGCAGGGCGCCCTGGCTTCTGAATGAGGACCAGCTTCCCCGTCTTCCAGCGGAGTGGAAACTGGCCTCTCTCCATACATGCGCTTAAGAGCGCCTCCAGTCGAGGCCCGAGAGCCCTCGAGGCCAGGACCCAGGCTTTACCTGGCAAGCCGTCGGGTCCTGGGGCGGTATTTTTGGCCTTCAGCCTTCCTACCGCCGCTCTCAGATCTACCCCGGTCACTTCGGGGATGTCGTCGTCGTCCACGTGGTCCGCTTCGGGCACCGCAAGTGGCGGAGCCATAGGTGGGGGAGTGTGCTCCCCCCGTGAAGGGAACAGAGCGCTCACCACCTCCTCCACAAGCTGGGGGCGGAGACTCTGCGTCAGCGGGGGGGCCCAGGTGCGGAGTTTATTCCGCACCATTTTGTAAGGGCGCCCCCACGGATCTCTGTTCAGAGTCTCCAGCATCTCTTCGCGGGCCGTATACTTGGCCCGCTGGACAGCCTCATGGAGGGCGGTCTTCGCCGCTCTGTACCCCTCGTACAGCTCCGCCTCCGTGGCTTCCGCATCCGGAGGGCGGATGCGGAGCCTGCGGTGCCTGGTGTACAGGTGTCGCGCGTCGACGCACGCCTTGCGTAACGCTTCCACCTCCTGCGACCACCAGTACACCTGACGTCGGGCGCGTCCTGGCCGGACTCGGGGCATTGCCACGTCACATATCTCGGACATGGCCTCCCGGAACCACTCCGCCTCATCATCAATATCGGCAGGCCTGTCCGGTGATGTCACCCAGGCCTGCACGATCGAGGCTTCCAGGAGGAGCTCCCGGTCCAGCTGCTTCAGCGCCCACCGCGGACCACTCGGGGCCTGTTGGACCAGCGCGCTGGAGGTCTGGGTGGAGACGTCGAACCGGATATACCGGTGATCGGAGTAAGTCTCCACCTCCTCCATGACGCGCCAGTCAATAACACGCTGTGCCAGAGCGGGGCTTGCGAACGAGATGTCCACCACGGACTCACCCCGCATCCGCACACACGTGGGAACAGAACCCCGATTTAGGACGACGAGACCTGTTTCCAGAGCCCAGTCTTCCACCATCCTACCCCGCACATCCGTGTAACGGGAACCCCAGGCCAAATTCTTGGCGTTGAAGTCCCCGAGCACTAGCACGGGGAAGGAATGGTTTCCCGCGACGACGACACTCAACTCTGTTAGAGAGTTGTGGAACTCGGCGAGAGTTCGGCTCGGAGAGAAGTACACTCCAACTACTACAGTCTCTCCGAACCGTGCTGCTACGCACCCCTGTCCCTTCGTGACGCTTTCGAGGGACGGGGTGCCGGCGGCGGCCGACGAAATGATGGCCACTGAGCCGCTCAGGTCCTCCACCCAGTCATCCCTGGGCGGGACAAAGTACGGCTCAGCGACCACGGCGATGTTAATCGACCACTGCGCCATGCTTTGGAGCAACAGGTCCTGAGCGCAGGCGCAGTGGTTGATGTTCGCCTGGAGGAGGCGTAATGGAGCCGTTACTCCTCCATTTCAGACCCCTCCCGGGCCCCCTGAGAGGGCCCCTCGACGGTGGTGGTGGCGGCGGCGGCGGTTGCAGCGGCGGCAGTGGCGGCAGTGGCGGCGGCAGCGGCGGCGGCAGTGGTGGCGGCGGCAGCGGCGGCGACGGTGGGGGTGGCTATAGCGGCGGAGGGCCTGCCTTTCTTTTTGGTTCCGGCGGGTGGAGCGCAGGTCTTGCTCCCCGCCCGGTGATCGGCCGGCTTGCCAGCAGCCGCACATGCGACGCAGTGCGGTGCGGCGTTGCACGAGCCGGCCTTATGTCCGGGCTGACCGCAGCGGAAGCACAGTGTGCTGCGGTCTACCTCCGAGGTGCATTGGACGCCAACGTGGTGCCCCACATGGCATCGGAAGCACCTCAGAGGCTTAGGTTCCAGCAGCTTGACCTGCGCTGAAACCCAGCCCACCAGGAGCCTTCGGCCCTCCACAATTGTTCTGGCCGCCGTCACGGGGCAGCTTACCGTTACGGTTCGCATTCCCGTGAAGTCAGTACGTATGGTGCCCGCCTTCACCTGCTCGGCCAGACACCCGCCCGTCCTGACGACGGCGGCCACCACCTCTCCCTCCGTTACGGAGTCATCCAGGCCCAGTATGCGCATGTCTGCGCACTTGACGGGCCTGGAGACTCGGGCTTCTTCCGCATTCAGAGACGCCCTTAGCTTCTCAGCTAGGGCGTCAGCGGTGGGGCCACTTGTAGCACCGGGGATCTCCAGCATGCGGGCGCCAGTGGCGGTAACCCTATGCCGGAGGCCCCCAGTGATCCCCAGCTCCCGGAGGTCCACCGTCTCCCTCGCTTTCGTGAGCACGTCGCAGTACGTCACGCCCCTCTTAACCGCGTCCGGCTGTAGCGTTATCACTACAGCTGCGGTCTTCGGGGCGCGAAGCCTAGCCGCAACGGCTCGCTCCTTGCGGCGCCGTCTTTGTGCCTTTTTTCTTGCCGCCTTGGCCGCCTTCTTCTTCCCCCCAACCACCTGCCATTCGGCGTCAGTCGTGGGAGAAGTGGGAGAATTTTGGGGGCGGGGCGTAGGCTCTGGGGCCTTCGCCTCCCGTGCCGTTCTGCCCCCCTTCCGTGCCGACGTCGGGGTGTTGCCGGTAGGCGCCGGTTTCGTCGGCGCCGGGGCTCCGCTAGCCGAAGCCGGTTTCGCCGGCACCGATTTCGGCGGCGCCGGTTTTGCCGCCGCTGGGGCTCCGCCAGCCGATGTCGGCTTGGCTGACGCCTGGGCCCGGCCAGACGGCTCGGGTTTGGAGGCGGCAGCTGCCGCGGCGGCCGCGTACGAGGCCGCCTTTGTCCCCGGAGCTGACTTGCCCGCCAGGAGAGGGCGCAGGACTATACCCTCCAGGACGGAGAACCGCTCCTGGAAGGACGCCAGCTCCTGCCGAACCAGGTTCAGGACCTGGTTCTCCACCGGGACGGGCTGGCTGGGCTGGGCCGGTTGGTTTGCCTGCGCACCGTTGGTGGCCTGGAGGCCGGCCAGGTCCGCACGGAGCCTCCCGTTCTCCTTTTGGAGAAGCTCCGTAGCGGCCGTCAAGCGGGCGACCTCCGCCCGCAATTCGGCCACTTCGCCGGCCGAAGGGCCGGCGTAGTTGGCCGCCTCCGCTGCCGCCATAATGGAGGCCGTTGCCGAGACTACGGCCCTGTTCTTAGAGGTTTGGAGCTTCTTCAGGGCCACGTCCCGGATCGCGGCCTCCACGACCGCCGCAAACTTTAGTTTGCGGTCCGCATCGGGGCCTCCAACCGCACCCGCCTCGTCGCTTGAGGGCCCCGAAGTGACCGCGCGACCGGTCTCCCCCTCCCTTGTGGGCTCCTCCGCTCTCTCTGCTGCCTCTCTGGCAGTGAGCCCCCTCCCCTTGCCTCGCTCTCGGGCTCCACCCCGCCTGCTGGTGGGGATTTTTCGAGCCGAGGCCAGCTCCCCGTCAGAGGACGACCTCTGGCCATCCCCTGACCTTGGCCGCTTGCTGTAGATCCTCTTCGCAGCGGCCATCTCCTTAGCACGGCAGAGGCTCCCTGAGCCTACCGTGCTTGCGCCTTCAGATGCGGCATCGGACTCCGACCCCGCATCACTCCTTATTTCTTCTGTTGTTTTTTGTGTTTTTAAATCATCCATATTTGTTCCCACGAGTTGTATACATGTTTTACTTGCTCAAAATCTATCGGTTCGCACTAGCGACTGAATCAAGCTACCCATCAGCCAAGCTTACAACCTCCGTCACGGTGCGCCGCCGCTTGGAGGTTTGGGGAATTTTTTATAGAGGTTAATCTTCCTCGCGGTCCGGGCGGTTAAGCCAAGACCCTCGACCCCCTTCAACAGTCAGAGACATGACCTTAACTGTCTCCGGGGCTACGAGATTAGCGGTGGCAGGAGGGGGGGGTTACCCCACCTGCCTGCCCGGCGGCAGGGTAAGTACACACCGGGCCCGCTCTGACCCCACCACAATTGCCGCTCTGCTACTCAGAGCGACATGTGTGGAGCGGTCCTCGTGGCAGAATATTAGCATGCGGACAGCGAGATCCTACTAGGAAATAATCCCAATGGAAACTCGCTGCCCGCACCCCAGGATGCACCGGCCCGGAAACTGGTCTTCCCCCCGGACGTATCCAGAAAGGAACTCCAGCCCCCAGGCACACGTGGAGGTTTTCTGCCCTGGCACCCCACACGTGTAGCGCTCAGTTCAGATACGCGTGCAGCGCTCAGTTCAGATACGCGTGCAGCACGTTGTTTGATGAGATTGTCCCGCCCTCAGACTGAACGTAGAAGCTAAGCCGTAGAAGCCGGGACGTAGAACTCCTAGATTTGGGGTACATAGTATCTTGAGGGTCAGGGAATCACTCCTGCTACCTAAGCAAGCGGATGTTAAAATGGGCGAGTGTTCTATGGAAATTAGTGTTGTGCCATGCTTCTAGTGTGACTTGCGACTTGCAACTTACTAATTGTGAAATATTTAGCATCAGTCGACTATTTCCCGTTGAGACCCTCGCTACGCTACAGTACAAATAACGAAAAGTATACAACTACTCGACAGTCATATGCTCATCTCACAATACTCCAAATACCTATACTGACAAGATCTTCTTCCATTCATTCGCGAACACATGTCATCACAGTCAGGCGTAGCTAGTCCAAGAGAGCGTTGAGCGCAGATAGTATGCGAGGGACAAGAGACTGGACTCGTGCAATAATAAAATGATGAGAACATTTTTAGATGCGGACGAATGCTTCGACGCCTAAATATCCTTTTTTTTTTGTGAGTCTTTTAATTTAGTACCTAGTGTAAATAGTTACTCATGAGATTATGAAAATACATTTCCGATTTATATGGTACATTAAATTAATAAAAATACCTACTCTTTTAGAGACGCATTATAACTTTGTTGGATAATTAGAAAGTCAATTCATCGGCAGAAAGTCAAGAGTTAATTACACAGCATTTTAAACCTAAACGAGATGAAAAATTGTTGGTTTGCACAACACTTTCCCTAACAAAATTATGTTATAAATAATTAGCATTCTATGTATAGGTATTAAAATATTTGGTTTGGCGGCTTCTAGTGAGTAAAACTTGCAAGCAAACTTTCCACAAATATTTTTTACTAAATGTAGTGTTTATGACTTTTTTTCCCGAAATGTGTAAAAGACATCGTTTGAAATGCGTGACCATATGCCATTACACTCTCGGTTCCATTACGCTCTCACTTTCGGCTCGTTCTGCAATGCCGAGTTGTGTAGTGTGAGTGCAATCACAAACATTACACACGTGTATCAAAATGTACTATTACTTTATCCTAAGATAAATCCTTTTGTCTGTTTCAACAGTATTGTTTTGTCAGATCACACTTCTGTCATTTGTACCCAATATGCTTGTCATAATGTAAGTGATTATAGTAGCTAAAAGCCGGGATTTCTCATAATAAACTGATTAGTTCCGAAATAGAGTGCTTGAGCTAGTGAGCGTCACAGTAATGTAAACTTAGGTAGCGTAATAATGTACTCATCTTGTCACTTAGCCATGTTGTATGTAGAATTGAATAGCTATATCATAAATGATATTACGTTATAGAAATCTAGGGTTATTCCGTTTATCCATACCAAAAAAATCCACCCTAAGGTGGATACGCGGAAACGCATGTCTGGGAATGCACCGGACATGCGCAAATCCGTCCAGAAATCTAAGGCTAGAATAGATCGAGATACTTACATAACACATTTTAAAGTAGAAAGTGACTAAGGAGAGTTAAATTAAGCCAACACACAGATGCGGGCTCTCAACAGAGCAAATTGGGAGATGCTCCACTGACGAAACTGCTTGACTTAATATCTACTTAGCATTGTTACGTAGGTGGAAAAAGGCTAGGTAGATGCTAGTATAGGATGCTAGGAAGGCTAGAAGCCGCTTTCTAGTGCAACAGAAGCGGCAGCAGCGGCAGTAGCAACTGAATGCCAGTAATTTACAGAAATGTATCGATGCAGAGAGCTCACTCTCACAGAGAGGAGGCCTGTGTCCCAGCAGTGGGAAAATTATAGGCTGATTATGTGTTGTGAAGTCTGATTGATGCAGAAGTTAAAAAGAGATTTTTTTTAATCTCACATATCTCACTAGTATATTTATATCACGCTACCAAGCGTGATTGAAGTCAAGAGCAGGCCCATTTCACAATTAAATTAAATGTTGCTACTGTGGCGTACTTTCCCGCACTTGTGAAGAAATGCAAAATAAAAAGCACATGTGTCTAATATACTTCATTATAAACCTAAGAGCGGTGCAATAAGGACACTTTTCTGGCGTGTGTTGAAAAAGAGATTTACATAGATATTACCTTTTGATGTATTTTGTGTGTCTTTTTTAATGTCTTTTTTTTATCGAATTATTAGCTGCTATCCTGCAGTGGTTGCCAATCTTTTAAGCGAACCAAATGCCTCCGGAACTCATTCTTCTGTTCAAATTGCTGGATACTCGGCCTTTTAATTAATTTCCATATGAAAGAGCTGAAACATGACAGTATAAAATATGACAAGCATTTACAATGAAATGAGATTATAATTATGACGAACCTTCATTGGATTCGTTACGTTGTTGAGGAGACGAATTTGTCAAACATTCTTATGTAGCAACGGATTATCAATTTACTTCAAAAAAATTCGGATTGTTATTGAAAATATGTTACGAAATGGTGCAAGTTTCTCATACTGGGTGGATGAGCAACCTGCACTGTATAAAGTAAGCTATGGTGTAGTACCTACCTACTTAGATAAGTTTGAACATAGCTCAGCAGCCCTTTTATGCTCTATGATCTGCAAAAACAGCGCTTGCCGCGCAGAGCTTGTCTTATTCATACTCTTGAGTATGAATAAGACGCTTCTTGAAGCGATACATGTTCGGGAAATTGACTGTGAGATTTGTTGATGAATGTAGTATAATCGGCCTTAATAATTTGTTACAATTTACATTTTTTTTTTGGAAGAAATTTAAATATTTCACAAAAAACCACCAGACCAGAGCGTAATCTGTGAAGCAGAACAATATGATACCTATTCATTTCCTCGTCAGCAAATCATGGTATTCGAGGAGACTGATATTGTATAGTATTATACAAGATGCCAGATACCCTTTTCCCTACTTCGTTCATCAAATTACTCCTTAAACCTATCATAAGAATTTGTTTTGTAATAACATAATTGTTCTAAATAATTAGGTAGAATACAAAATTCTTGACCTTGACCCTGAATGACCGCTAATTTTGCTAGTGTATCAGCCTCTATTATAAATAATAATTAAAAAAAAAAAACATTTATTTCAAGCTACAATGGTCCATACCTAAGAACTAACATAATATGTAAAATATAAAACAAAACTTGTTACAATCAATATAGCATAAACTGTATTAGTAGCTTCACTAGCTTCTCCTTGTGCTGTCCTGTTCTGTGGTAGGTACTTGTCCGGGGAAGCGACAGTCAAGACATGACAAAAGTCTTCTTCCATGACGATGGGCAGATAACAATTCGGTACGTGCACCATGAACGCCTTGAAATTGACGAATGAAGAAATGTAAAAGAAAAATGTACACGTGTTAAAGAATGAAGTTCTTTGAACTTAATAGACAGATCTGTTGACAGGTGAGCCATTGTCTGTGGAGAGACGCCGCATACACACCGAAGGTCTGAGGCCCCACTTGTGGAGGTTATCCTTGCTGCGGCCTGCTCGTCTACGAACCCTAATTAAGATTTTCCAATTAGGCCACGACAATTTCGTGCTTAGGGAGAAGAACTTTAGCATCGTTAGAGCAAAGCAACAATAAGCTCTCTCCACACCAAGACTTGGTACTCCATACAATTCCAAGGACTAGACGCAGCTTAGGTAGGCTTACTTTCATCCGCCCCTCACACCCATAATTTAATATGCCCTAATACCTCAAGGGAATATAATCAACAATTTACTGACGGGCTCCACGCCAAAATCAAATTTACCAACGCAGGCTCAACATTACATAATTCAATAGAAAATTGCTTCACCAAACATAATTCTAGGGGAAACTTTTGGAAATAGGGTCATCATAATGATAAAATGTTTATTTTTCTTACTTCCAGTTTTGGTTTAAGATTTGGTTGGCATCTTATAAATAAAGGTCGAGGCGTTTTTATTCAATAAAAATAGGTAATCTGCGTTCGCGATTTATTTGTCAAAAATGTAAACAAATATAAATTAATGGAAAAATACCTTTAATTCCTACACAATAAAGTTCAGTTTACGCTACGACTTCAATCATTTTTATAAATTTTTCAATAGTCACTCTGAAATCAATGTAATTATCATTGAAATAAAGTTGATATTTGTTTAACTCGAAATAGGGTACCCCTACCCTATTTCAAGTTAAACAAATATCAACGTTTGTACGAAGAAATAGGGTTCGATTCCCTTTAATATTAAACAAGCTTTAAAATACGGTTACAACTACTAGGAGAACAACACTGCCAAGAAGCTTGACGTATCTTAGTACATTCGTAAACAAAGATCAAGAGAATGAATAATTTATTATAAGTACACATAAAACTTAATTAACTCCCATGGAACGAAGTCCGAGATTATAAGAAAGACTCAATAAAACTGGCTCACCATTACTGTGGGATGCGCTGTGTGGCGAAGCTAAGCTAAGCTGGAAATAATGTCCTTTACAAGCTAAAAGGCAAGTGAGTGATGGCCCAGGGGTAACGGCTGCGACTTAGAAAGAAGAAAGAAAGAAAATTAGTTTATTCTGCACAAACAAAAACGCACATTACAAATAAAAATTAAAAAAAATATTAAAAAAAGAACATAAAATACACACACATAACGTAGTCAAAAGCCTCGTACTCAATCTTATGCGCCCGCCACACACTCGACGAGTGGCATGGGAAGTAACGAGGAAAGGCGGCAGAGACATAGTGTGGCAACATTACTCGTCATGCCACACGTCATGCTCCTCGTCCTACCCACTGCTCCCTATTTTGTCGGTTTTTGCGCGCGAGTCAAAGGACCGGCAATACGAGTGCGAGTGGCCCGCCACATAATCGCGCGGTCGCAGTCTGCATGGAGCGCTCGCGCAAGACGCACGCGTATGCAAAATTGGAAATTATGTCGTCGCCAAGCGTGGAATGGTCAAATGAAAAGGTGTTAATAATCCACCATCTCCGTTGGCGAGGACGACGACGACGATGTATATTTCTTTTTACTACATTAATATAATTAGCTATACTAAAAATGCATAGCGCGCACGCTGCCACCGTTTCAACGTCCATTGTCTCACCAAGGCAAATGACAAGTGAGGAGCGTCGCGATTAATTGCGCGAGTAGAGCAGTGTGTGGGCAGAGAGGGCAACATCGCGGCAAATCACGGCAGCGCGTGGAGCATAGCGATGAGCAGCGCAAGGAGCATAGTCTGGCAGGCGCATTAGAAAATGTTGACAATTTTGTCCATTGTTTGATGTCAGGGCCAGGCACCAAAGACAACACACATTATTATTTGACATCTGACATTGACAATACATATCACAACAAAACGTGAAAACAACAACAATCAAACAAAAACAAAAATGCCAATTGCAGAGTGGAAAAATAACTACTTTTGTAACAAATAACATTAATAAGGACAATAATTAAGCCGTGCGTCGCATCTGTGCAAGAACAGGTCGTTGCTCAGCAAAATGCTGTGACTTCGGACGAACCTATCGTAAACAGCGCTGATTTTCAGCAACTACCTCTCGACTTACGAGTAATGGTAGGTCGTAGGTTCGAATCCAGACAGGCGTTTTACTTTGTGTAAATTATTTCTTCACCACTGCTCTCAAAACGCTAACGGAAAACATCGTGAGAAAGCCAGCATGTCTTAGAACCACAAATTCGAAGACAAGTGACATCTACTGTTCTTGGCCGTCTCTCGCTTGATGGAAAGCGATGGATGAGGTCGACAACGGAACAGGCGTGTCCATAAAATGCCTGTTTACTCTTCTTTTGAATGCTGATGCTTATAATCCGTCAGTCTACAAAGCAGGTGCAGGAATGGAACACAAAAGTTGGCAGAGAGTTCCATAATCAGGCCGTGCGTATAATAAATGTGAAGGAGAAACACTGAAAGATATCATCCAAGCGCGGATAGTACCCTGCAGTACGTCAGGTAGTCTGCAGCATTTGTGGAACACCAACCTTATAAGGATTAGTAAGCTCGCTCCAAGAACGATGAAGATATAATTAAGTGAGACGGAATAACTAATTTTGTCTGCTTCCGTTTCTCGAGGACAGCGATATATATAATATCTAAGAATGTCTGTGTGAAACCGACAACCGCTGGGGTAAACGAGTTCTTGAG
Organism: Luperina testacea; assembly: GCA_927399505.1. Taxonomy (NCBI): domain Eukaryota; kingdom Metazoa; phylum Arthropoda; class Insecta; order Lepidoptera; family Noctuidae; genus Luperina; species Luperina testacea. The sequence continues at coordinate 5,174,579 of OV656779.1, read as the reverse complement.
TGGAGACCGCGACTCGGCAAACGTAGTGTAGGACGCCCTCCGGCCAGGTGGGATGACGATCTGCGAAAGACTGCAGGCAGATGCTGGATAAGTCAAGCTGAAGACAGGGCGCTATGGCGCTCATTAGGGGAGGCCTATGTCCAGCAGTGGACTGCTATAGGCTGATGATGATGATGATGAAGAATGTGTGAATTTTCGTACATTGTAGTACTTATTTCTGCGTTTTTGTAACTTTGGATATCAATCCACTACTCAAAACCCATTGGTGCTTATCATCAGATAAGCACCAATGGGTTTTGAGTAGTGTATCGATATCCACAGGGTTTTTTTTTTCTGGATGGGAAATCATCTAATGACCCCTCCCGCTCTGGGTGGAGCGGAAGGGAGTGAGACTCTTACTGACTAAAACCTACTCGTGTTCCTTCCTTAGCCCTTTATGTTCCGGGCCAGCGGTAACCCTTTCGGACAATCCCGCTGACCCGGCCGGCAGGCATATCTACAGGGTGGCATGGACATCGACGCACAAACTGTAACCATTAATTCAGCACAATCATGATTCTAGAACTCCTAGCGTAACAAAATTTCGTCAGTTATAAAAAAAAAATTTCGTCGGCTATAAAAAAAAAAAAAACTGGCACTCCGGTAGTGCCGACAGAAGTGAAAACTTGAACAATTACGAGTGTATTTTGTGAATCGTCTTATAAACAAAACGTCAGTTATATATCCGTGGTTCAGCGCCATCTCGTCGTTGTTGGATGAACTACCGTCGTTGTTGGATGAACTACGTAGTTAGTACGCGAGGCCCTCGTAGTTCTTCCCGATGTGCATAGATGGCGCTGTCCTCAACAACGCGCGTCTTTCGTTTTACGTCTTACGAATCTTACGATCAGGGTCACGTGACCTGACGCGAATTTAGAAGTTTTTACCCATTCCAAAAAAGTACACAGCGCCGCTAAAGAAGTTTTCACTTCAAAAAAAATTCGTCGGTTATAAAAAAAAAACTCGTTCATAGAAAAGTAGTCATACCAACGCGGTCATAATATTGTGTGGAACAGAAAATTTGTTTTTTATATATCGTATTGAATCCACGGTAACAGGTTAAAAGGGGCCCGTAGCTAAATAAAAACAGCCGCACAGGTCGATCGATCAGGTTAAGCTACGCTTGCCGCGGTTGGTCTGTGGATGGGTGACCATCACCATACATATCAAAACCTGTCCGTGCCTCGGAAAGCACGTTAAGCTGTTGGTCCCAGCTGACATTCATGAATCTTTGACAGTCGTTACGGGTCATCAGAAGCCCGAAAGTCTGACAACCAGTCTTACCAAGGGGTATCGTATTACCCAGTAAATGGGTTGTGGACGTCAGATAGGCAGTCGCTCCATGTCACAGACTGGTGTTCAGCTGCATCTGGTTAGACTGGAAGCCGACCTCAACATAGTTGGGAAAAGGCTAGACAGGTGATGGTAACAGTTTGCTCATAGATTTCTCTGCCACTCTGCATTTCTTTATTATTAATTTAGCTTATACTGTCCCACTTCTGAGCATAGGTCTTCCCAAAGTCCTTCTAAAACATACAAAGTCGATTTTCGTGTCTGTCTATGTTCCTGCTGAGATCTCCTAACCTTAACACTGGATTGAGATGCCGACTGTACTATCCTTTATAGAATGTATAACGGAAGAATTATGTAAAATTTAACTTACCACAGAAATATCCACTAACTAGATTACACCCGTGCGAAACAGGGGCGGGTTGCTTGTTTCAAATAAAGAAGAAACTTTGTATAATCTCAGCATTTCCTTACAATTTATTATTGTACAAACTACTGTTTTTCGAACAATATGTCCCCAAACTGCTTTGTTAATAACTTATCCAAAATTTATGTCCGCGCTAGATACTTTGTTAAAAAATAAGATAATTTACGAAAATAATGTTACGAGGGTAACTTTTATAAGGGAAACGACTTCGTTTTACCTTGTGGGTAAGATTAAGGGGATAATTTAAGATGGTTTTTCCAATTCTTTTGCTGGTTAGGTTAGTTTTTTTTTTGTTGTTTTGTGCCAGTAACTTTTTATTCCTAGCTGTTCTGCATGCATCCTTGGAAAACTAATTCACGTACCAAATTATAAGAAGAATTTTACTAGGTCGTCATTATCTGCGTAGCCTTTTCCCAACTATGTTGGGGTTGGCTTCCAGTCTAACCGGATGCAGCTAAATATCAGTATTTTACATGGAGTGACTGCCTGTCTGACCTATACAATCCAGTTATCGGGTAACCCCCTTGGCAAAACTTTTTGTCATAGGTACTTCTGGACTTCTGACTACCCGTGACGGTTGTCAAAGATCTGTGAATAACAGCCGAAATCAACTACTTAACGTGCTTTCCGGTGCATACAGGGGTCTCGGTATGTAATGGATGGTCACCCATCCACGGACCAACCACGACAAGCGCCGCTTAACCTTGATGATCGAGACGTAAGGCTTTTTTATGTAACCTTTTGTATTACGGCCTTTAAAAATATATATATCAGGCCTGTATTTGCTTACCTAACCAACCCAACTAGTCTATTTAAAGATTCCATTCGAATAAAACGTTTACTCGTTCAAAGTCATACCATTTCAAAACGGTTTCCACATTGAAATAACTACTTTTGCTAACGAAATTATCCTTTTAACTATACTATAGTTGGGTTTGAACCTTACCTAAATAGAACTATATACCCGATACTTTTTTTTCTAATTTCTTAACGTTACAGAAATAGCATAAATGGGAACTCAAGGACACAACATAGATAGGTACAGAAGGTCGACTCCATACAACGAGCGAAAACAGGCGCACGCACACAGACGCGTATGTGGGACGGTCTCAAACAAATTCCGGTCGCGAGTGCGCTTGCACTCGCTGTACGTGAAGCGTGAGCGTGAGCGTGTACTAAGGAAAGTGCGGATACCAAAGCCTCTAAGGGTTTCAAAGTCAAAGTCAAAGCATTTATTTCAAATAGGCACATAAAAGGCACTTTTGAACGTCAGAAATTACAACAAATGGACTCAATGGTTTCAGAAGGACCTTGTACGTGGGCCATGGCGGTCTCAGTGGTTATTCCAATCAACCCACCTCCTTCCAGAAGTTGATTTCATCTGTTGATTGTTCAAGTTGAGTTGGTCTGTCAAAAACATCTGTGTAAGACCTGGATGCATCTAGGCTTTCTGTTCTAATCTGGTGACGCCTGTGCATTCAAAGAGCACATGCAAGTCCTGGATAGAGGACTCTCCCATATGCCTATTATGTGGAAGTGTTTGTTTAACAAGCCCCCATCATCAGGCACGGGTTTTTCCCGTTCAGGCGTTATAAATATGAAGCCTTTTTATGTGTGCGTGTTGTATGGAGTCAATCTTCTGCACCTATTTTTTTTGTGTGAGGGGCTTCAATAGTAATTGCGTCGTTTAAAGACGGCATCGCATTAGTAGATGGCTATCTGTAAGAACGTTTTCATTTAAATGACGTTTACGATTTCCTGTAAAGGTAAACAGATGATCCATTTAGTAATTTGTTTATTTTAGAATTTGTGACTTTCATTTTAAGACTTCGATTTTTGAGTTTTGATTATCTTAGCATTATGCTGAGCGTTGGCCGTTTTGCGTAGTGACGCATACTTTCTCCCAAATTGTTATTTTTGTTTGTCTGTTGTTTGTGTTTTTTTTATTTTCATGCGTCATGTTTGCCGCAAATAAACGTATTTTCTTTCTTTTCTTCTTACTTTAAAACGAACATGAAAATGGAGTAGACTATTCAATTTTGCAGAAAATCATTGGCAATAAAGACATTAAAGTTAGACTGGATTTCTGTTACACTTTCACTATCAAAATATAACGATCCCACTGCTGGGACACGCTTCCTCTCTGTGAGAGGTTGTCCGGGTTGGTAGATGTCATAATGCTATCGAATATTTGGTTCTAGGCCATGCCGGTTTCCTCACGATGTTTTTTTCACCGTTTTGAGAGCAGTGGTAGGAAGTGGTAGGAAGTGATAGGTGGTAGGTTCAAACCCACGACCTACACTCGTAAGTCGGGGCCGTTACCGGGGCCACCACTGCTGTTACAACCTGAATTACTGTAACTTAGTTTTTGCTGTAGGCTTTACTGGGAATTTTTGGCCTTATCTAAGTCTTAATTACGGAACACGTCTTATTCCTTGCTAGGAGATAAAGTAACTAAACTTCGGGGTCCTAATTTTATAGCGATAAAAGTTCAATTTCATTAAAAACTTTGTCCATTAGGGGAAAGAGGCTTGTAAGACAAATAAGAACTACTCTACCAACTCTTAAATAATAAAAGACGACATTAAAGTAATAAATAAGTCTTTCTAAGTTTACCTTGGACATAATTGAATACCGGTAAAGGAGAAATCAGTGAAGGAAAGTGGAAATGGGCGGGCTACAGTGGTCGTAGAACAGATGGCAGATGAGGCAGAACAGTGCTGGACTGGAGACCGAGAGCTGGTAGTAGAACTATGGGTAGACAGCCGATGAGGTGAACCGACGGCTTGGTGATTGCCGAACGACTCTGGCTGAGGAAGAGACAGAGAAGAGTGGCGTGCATTACAGGATGCCTACACTCAGCATTGGGTGGCGAAAGGCTGATGAAGAAGGAGAAGGAAGGAGAAGTCAAAAGGAAACCTAGGCTTCTAATAGTCTAAAATCAGCCACACACAGTAAAGATAGATAGCAATTCACTCAATAAGCAGACGCCGCAAACATAATTATGAAATGGATTAGCCTTCAAAATGATTCAGATTGTCATTGAAAGTGTGTTGTGCAATTACGGTGTAGGTCTCAGGTTCTCATATAGAAAAGGAACGAGTAAATAATATTATATTTAAAAAAAATTCGACTTCCACGCGGGCGAATCCGCTGGCAAAAGCTAGTGCTGATAAAATTATCATACCTATTCATAACACTCCAAGGAAGGAAGGTGCAAACGATGTAACATTTAACTTTAAAAATGTTTTAGAACCCACTTTGTTTATACAGGAACAATTTATCTTTTCAGCGGAAATGCAGCAATTAAAAGTAAGTAAAGAAACTCTCGTGAACTACGAATTGCAGTTGCCTATAAAACATCTTAAATGTACCGTTGTTCTTCAAATTGTAAGCCAAGTTGGAAGTAATGCCTGAACAAGTACCCTTACATTAAAAAGTTGTTTTGGCACTTAAAAAGGAAAAAAAAGCAGTAAGTCAAGTCTTAAGCAGATATTAGGTGGTTCAATTTTCTCTTTCATTTTATCTTGAACCGTCTGAACAAAAAAATAAGCAAAAAAAATATTAATTAGTCAACCGATCCAACGATGTTGAATGTCGGCACTCGCCTACCAAATGATCAAAAAATGAGATAAACGTTTATTACTATGTAATTTCGACGTTGTCTTGTGATTCTTCTACCGGAAAAGAGCCCTGCAATTTGTAAAAAATGTAATATTTTTTTGAAGTGAAAACTTCTTTAGCGGCGCTGTGTATGTACTTTTTTGGAATGGGTAAAAACTTCTAAATTCGCGTCAGGTCACGTGACCCTGATCGAAAATTCGTAAGACGTAAAACGTCAGACGTCTCGCCCACAGCCTCGATTCTAACTAGGCATGGGTAATATCGCTTTTACACTATATCAAATCGTATCTATGTATCGGTTTAGAATATCGGATATCGTATCTATATATTTCAATATCTATATATTGGCTGAATCAGTGTGGAACTCGGAATCGAAATTGGTACTGTGATATTTAGGTTTCGGTTTTGTTCGATTCATTACATCATTGTATTTTATTTGTAACTGTATATTCGAAATCAGTGAATGTATTGTTGATAATATGGCACTCTGAAATGAAACTAGTACAGCCGTTTCGGTTTTCTAGATTTATATTTTTATCAATTATTTAAATAGGTCAAGTATCTATTCATCAGTCATGAGTGAAGCTAATAACTGAAGACTGACGAAAACAGCAAAGTGCAATCAAGGTCAAGGGTCACGTAAAGTGATTTTAAAACAATTTTTGATGTGAAACATCTATAGCCGCACGTAAAACAAATTTCTGGCGTGGCGACGCATGCCGTGGCGACGCGTCACCACGCTTTATGATGGTGTAAGTATATATACAGTCACAGTCTTGTGTACTGTGTGGCGACGCGTCGCCATGCGCAATGTTTCACATCTGCCAGGCGTCCCGTGACGGCTCACTTTTTTTGTTGAGAATGCCATAGGTACGATTTAAAACCCTTTGACGTTTATTGATGGTTACCTGTTTACAAGTGTTTACAAAATAATGTATTCGGTATTAAACTCTATGCTCCTGTATATAATGTTTAAAATTAGTATTAGACGTTAGCTTAACGCGCTTTCTCGCTCGTTCATCTCTAGCTACATCACTCCCGCCCGCGCGCATCGCAAGGATACGGTACCTACAACCGTATAACTACTACTGTACCGGAATCAGTTTGAACCGAATATCATAGATCATGTGATACGATATCGTTATAGTGTCTCGTTCTAGGTACGCGGATACCTGAAATATAGATACAGTACTGTCCGATATATAGGTATTGGATATTGTACCGATATATAGATATTGTATCTATATACGATTTGTATCGCCCACTCCTAATTCTAACTGTCAAATCAAAAAGCTCTAAATATTCGGGCGTAGACTGACAAAAATAATAAACTGTACTTAATTTTTTAAATATTTCTATTCTTTTACTACACAATTGAAGCTACATTTATTAGAAGAAGCTAAGAAAAGTGATAATTTGAAGAAAGCTCGACAGGCGAAACAAATACGAAAGTTTAAAACAATATTCCGTGATACAGATTTTATCCATATTTACAGGCTTTCTGAGGATTTAATTAATATATTGGAAGATGACTTAAGTCCATATATGCGTCCGCGACTTCGTTCCAGTGGTTTAACCAAGAGGCTAAAGGTTTGTTTACATCTAGGTTTCTTGAGATATGATGGGTATTACCTCACCACACACCAACAAAAGCCTATTGAATTCCTGATGTTTCAGATATTATGCACACTATCATTTTTGGCTAATGGAAGTTACCAAAAAATCATTGGGAAGAATGTAGACACATACATATCTCAGTCTTCTGCCTCTAGGGCAATCCACGAAGTTATTATTTACAATACAATGATAACTTAAACACAAGTCAAGATTGCACTTAATTCTAGCTTCATTCATTGATTTCAGGTGACTCAGGATATCCTCAAAGGCCTTATTTAATGACTCCCTTTAGTAATTCAGAAACTGAGACTCCAGAGCCATTAGAACAATTTGCACAGCAGTGCAAGAAACAGTGTAGAGGACTATTGGAATCCTGAAAGGACGGTTCAGATGTTTATTAGTACATAGGGTATTGTACTATGATCCCTTAAAAGTGGGAGAAATTGTGATGGCTTCCTGTGTTTTAAACGACATATGTAATAGAGCCGGGCTACCAGCTCCTATGATGATGAGACCAATGTGACTTAGATGAAGAATCTAGGTTACTTGAAATCCTGACACATCAGGCTCCAACACATGATGACTTAGAGAGTAGGCTGATAAGTAGGCGAAATTTAGTTAATCAATTATGGCGAGCATGTTGTATCTACAATTTATGCGTTCCTTTACAGATGTGGTTAACGTGTTTAGATAGAATATACTCACCATTATTGATTAGATACAATAAATAGGTATTTAAATTATTAATAAAAATATTATAATCAACAATTGTCATAACATTTAAGGTGTGTATTTAAAGTGTGGTGTTTAAGGTGTATATGATTAGTATAATATCAATAGCCTATAATAATATGTGCCTATTTATACCTTAGTCCCTATTTGTACTATATTTTTAAATGGGTAAGAGTGTATACAGGGGTATGAGAAATTAAACAGATAACTGCATTATTTTCTTTTTTATTTACTATTAAAAACAATCAATCAAATCAAAAATCATTTATTCAAAATGACTTTTGATATTCAGTTAGAAAAACTTGATTCTATACAATAGTAGGTATGCAAAGTAATTACAAGAAACAGGACATTTAATTAAATAATTTAGTATATACAATGAAAACTACCCAAGCAAAACAAAATTAAATAAGTACCTAAATAAAAGCCTGCAGGCATAAAGAGCATGCCCGCTAACAAACATTGACATTTACTACAAAAAAACAGTTCTTATACTTAAACTTCTTAACATCCATCTTAAATAAACTTAAAATTATCTAAACATAGTAGTAGATCCATGTTTCGGAGATTCAACTTCCTCGACTGATGGATGCTCATAAATCCTGCAGTGCCTGGGTCTGCCTTGACCATGACTCACTTATTTCCTTAAAAGTCGAACATCCTCTGCTGGTTGTCAATAAGAAGTCTCTCATTTTCCAAACACCTCTCTTTAATGGCGACAAAACATTCAGTCAGGCTCGCCATTTGGATTGCCTTTGAGAAGGTGGTGAGTGCTGGATCAGACGGCGGTGTGCCGTTCGATGCCTACGAGATGCTATGAACATAAAAATGCAACAAATTACTATACAGAGGTAAAACAAATATGTAAGTATCATCAACATCACATCACTCTCCCTCTAAAGGAATAGATATTACAATGTAGTATACATATTAGATGTAGTCTATATCTTGATTCTATTAGATGTAGTCTATATCTTGATCTTGATTGAATAAGGGCTGCTGTTGAAAAAACCTACAGAAAATCCCAACAAATTGGCCCAACCCGGGAATCAAAAGTGAGACCACTACTATGTAGTGCTTTTTACACTAAACCAATAATTAACCAAATTATAATTAAGTTAACCTTACATGAAGATGCAATTGGGGCATTACTCCTATGATGACGCATTGCAAGACTGCAAGTGGTGATCTAGCCTCAAACTGTAATACAAAAAAAAGTTATCTAAATATCCATTATAAAGTTAAAACATATTATTGTAAGACTTTTATTTAAAACTTCACCTTTTGTTCTGTATTAGGCTGGTTTTCCATTGGCACATTGTCCCTATACAAAGATGGGCCTGGTTGTATGTCCGTTCGCCCTGCAAATATAACATTACATTATTATATTTTATTAGAATTAACTTACTGGTATTGAAGGTGTGGACTGTTCGGTCTGGAGCATGCCTCTAGTAGATTGTTCTACAGGCAGTAATTGGTCAGTAGGTCGTCTTAGGGGTTGCTTAGGACTCTACAAAATTAAATATGAAAATTATAATTTCCAAGTACCTATACAGTTTTCATATTATGTAATGAAAGTATAGCACTTCTTGGCATACTAAAACACACAATGTTACGTTACAACAATAAAGTTATACGTACATATTATAGTAAAACAATAGCTAATCATGTAATTTACTTAAATTTTATTAATATCTCGTGTATCATACAATACTCGTGGATGAGACAATAGTAATAATAGCCATATACTATCAGTGAAAAAATCATAATACTCACATTTCATTAGGTAGTTGTATTTATCCTCTTAGTCACAGAACTACCTATGTTAAAAGCACTCGCTGATACAAATAATCAAGCACCCAAAAGTTTAAAAACTACAAATTCAAGTGATTTTGTTAGCGTCGCGGCGTCGCGTCATCGGTTGTTATTGTTATGTCATGTTGACTTTTAATTCATCGTCGCGTCGCGTTGCACGAATAGAGCAAAGGAATCGTCATTCAGCCTTAAAATGTAATAAGAAATATGAAATAAGCTCTTTTAAATATGATATTGGTTATAGTTTAACTGTATTCCTTATAATACTTAAAGATAGACCTTTAATATATATTTTAAACCTATAAAACTCTCAGTTTTCTTTCTTCTCAATTCTCAGTACCATGTGATTAGCGATGATGGTTCTGGTAATGATGATGATGAAAAAGTCGTTGAAATTATGGATGGAAGTTGATTTTCCTAAGAGATAAACTTTTTAATGTAAAATAATTGTAATAGTTCTGAAGTGTTAAATTTTTAATGTAATATAAATTGTCATGTTTGTGTACGATAGCGCAATAAATGAATATTGTATTCCACCACATAAATAATAGTACTTTTATACTGATAATGAAAGCAATTCGTACAAAATTATTCTCTAACCATTCCAAAATATTAAAAATGCACAACGTTAATATTCAAGTTTTCACTTCTGCCGGCACTCCCGGAGTGCAACCCGTCGTTTTTTTTTATATCGCGGTCTATATTGACGTGTCCCCCTTAATTTAAAAGTCTCGGTAATTTTTGTTCCGTTTTAGAAGAAGTGAACCTTCTGAGTACACTCAAAGGTTGTCCTTTCAACAAAACTTTTAGCAATGGAACGAAGCCAACTGTCTTGCAGTCTTCGAGGTATGTCAGGACCATTTGGAAGTTTAGTCCGGCTAAGGCATTGATCGCATTCTCTGATAGTTAAGTAAGTCTAAAGTATGTAGTTTCCTCAATTTATTGTTCCCACTTCAAAGAATTTTTGTCTTGAAGGAGAAATTAAACAAAAGAGATGACGTAGAAGAGTACATCGTTTAGATATGGAAGAAATGAAAGGGATAATTTAAGAGACTCTGTCGTACTTTGGAGAGCATAACGATATTATCCAGAAATTGAATTGGAGAATTTAGATTCAATATCATTAGTTCAGTCGCATTACCACTTAAATAGCTGGTTCTGTGCTGCTCGCATTCAACGGATTCTTGCGGTCTTCACCAGGTCACACCCCACTTCTCGATTAAACTAAAAGCTTTCTCGTAGTCCACTAACGACAAGCATGAGGCAGGTCATACTTTTCGGTCTTCTGTATAATCTGCCGCAGCGGAGTTTAGATTGCAAAATGTTTAATTCATTCAGTGACATTGAAAATAAAAATAAAATTCTGAGTAAGAGTTCTATTCAGAACGAAGGTGAGCACTTAGGAATGATTTTAAAAAATTCATCCCCTAAAGGAGTTAAATAGGAGATGTAAGTGGGAAATTCCAGCCGGCTCACAGCTTATGTAAAATAATTACATTCAGGAGCATCTGGTTCGACGGGAAGCCAACCAAAACCTAAAAATTTGAGCACATGAGACAGAGAACTAGATGGAAATCAGGAAATTTGAGTAGTAGACGAGCTTTCAAAGAAAGATATTTTCATGGGAAGTACCAAACTTGTACTAACATAGGCATGAAATTCCTACATTACCTTTTCCTTTTATAAAATAAAAACTTTCTTATCTATGTAAATCCTGGTTTTGCGTTACAATCCCGTTGCTAGAGATAACAGTTTGTTGAAATTGGAAACAATAAAATTTTAAGTAGATTCACTTTAACGGTCAAAGTTAAATGGGAATTCATTGTGGATGTAAATAACTTCTGAAAATAAAATTTAATGTTGTAAAGAATTTTTAGAAATAGAATAAAAATTCATTGGCTTTACACAATGAAAAATTAATTGTCTTTTGTCAATATTTTATTTTAATTGTATAAATCGACACACGGTTTTACTTTGATAGCAATTCATTAGGAAACCGCAAACCGAAATTAGCTTAAAATTATTGTTTTAACAGCATGAACGAATTAATTATATTTAAAGCAGTTTCAATCGCTTTGCCTACGTAATATAATTATGTGGAAGCACCTATGCAGTTGCGCGTTTTTTTTACGTGTTAGGGCTCATTTTATTGGTATGGACCCGGGTGCTGGAGATTTCCGTAACGGATGCCGTAGGGCCCGTATTTGGGGATCAGTTTTCATTAGTATAAGGAGAACCTGCATCGCACATTTGGCAAGACTCATTTTTAATGGGTCTCCGCACGCTTTTTACCGACCAATAAACATTGGTCGCTACGACCGCTACAGGGATCCCCGCAGACGGTATACCGTTTCTCGTTATCGACTTTCATTAGTTGTTATTATTTCATTAGTTAGTCTCTCCATGCTATATATCGACCGTGTTATCGACTTATGAAAATTAACCCAGTTACTGCAGCATTCTGGATGTCTGATAGGTAGTCGCTCCATGTAAAATACTCTAGGTATTCTGGTGTATTCGGTTAGACTTATTCATCGCCGCTAGGTTGCCTGCTTGTCGGTCTTCTACAGATTGTACTTCGGTGAGTGTGCCCAAGAACTCCACGACCTCATTCCACCAGCCCCCTTCTACCTTCGGACATCCAAACGCACTGCAAGTTACCATCCCTGCCTAGTTGCTATTCCACTAATTCGCACTAAGCGTTTTCAAATGTCCTTTAAAATGCGCACAGCAAAAGAGTGGAACTCTCTACCTGCGTTTGTGTTTCCGAGTGCATACAACCCGAATCTCTTCAAATTAAGAGTGAACAGGCTTCTTCTGGATAAGCTCACTCCATCGTAGACTTTGTTTCTGTCACCTCTGACCTAGACTAGAGTCAAGAGCCATTTCAAATAAAAAAAAAAGACTGTGAGCTGATCCTAACATATATAGTTATGGAAAGGCTAAGCAAAGCGCGATGATGGTGTATTTTCATCGTTCCTTTTAACTATATAGTTATATACAAAATTAAATACACCTGAGATACAGGTTTATTCCTGGTTCAGGTAGAATCCAATTATTTCTTACCTACCTCCAGTTTAAGGTGCTATATTGTAAATACATATTTATGTAAATCAATTGTTTCAATTTCAATTTCAAAATAAATAATCGAATGTTTACTTCTTGAATCTAATAATTTAGAATACTAAATATTCTAAGCTTGAAGAAACCATTCTGAAACTTGAAAAATTAAAATAATTTTAAAGTAATTAAGACTAAACTAAAACAATTTTAAGCTCGTAACTTTGAGCCTGGCTTTGAACTAAAGAATGTAATTAAAATTGCTAATGTTCATATTGTTCACCAAAATATCAAATTTTAAATTCGATACCCAAGAAATTGTTTAATGATTTCGTGTAAAGGCTAAAGCGCCAGTGTTGCCCACGAAGTTAAAATATTTTCTTACATTTTTGTAATTTACAGGCTTAGGACAACCTAAGCCTGTAAATTACAAAAATGTAAGAAAATAATAATTTTTCCTTAATCGACGTCATACATACAATGTATGACGTCGATGAAGGAAAAAATTGTGAGGAAACCGGTCTTTATAGTTAACTAGCAGCGCCCCGCGGTTTCACCCGCGTAAGTTTTGATCCCGTAGGAATATAGGGATAAAAGTATCCTATGTGTTAATCCAGGAAATGGTTTATCTATGTGCCAATTTTCATTCAAATCTGTTTAAGGGTTTACGCGTGATTGAATAACGAACATCCAAACATCTTTACAAACTTTGGCCTTTATAATATTAGTGTGAGTATGGTAGGATGTAAGTATGAAATTATTTACTTAATTATGCATACACATTACACACATCACGATGCAGTATAAAACTGATTGGTGATGGACGTATCACCTCACACATCAGGTCCAGTTGAAAACCAGCGTCAGGCACCAGTTGTCTGGCATTTTTGCTAAACTGGGCCTTTTTGACGCAGCCGTGAGGCACACTTTCCTGCTAATTTCTTACATCGGACTTTGCACTTTTTATTTTTATCTTAGTTTTTATCTGATGTACGACTATAATCTAACTATCTGGTGTATTGTGCGTCTCTTCGTCTGTGCTAAATAAATGTATTTTCTTTCTTCTTTCTTTCTTTCTTTCTTCAAGTCGCCAACCCATCTTGAGCAAGCGTTGTAATCAATAATGCTCTCAAGTCGCGGCCGTTACCACTGGGCCGACACTGCTTTCAATGTTAATGGCACGACAGTGAGTGTATTAAATTTAGTTGGTCGAGAATAACATTAATCTTCTTTACGACCGAATAAAAAATGTGACACTGACAGACTCCGACCATTAAATAAAAAAATGGAAAGAGAGTAGGGAGGCCTTTGGCCCTACAGTGAGATATCACAGACCACAGTGCCGACAGAAGTGAAAACTAGAACAATTACTTGTGTATTTTTTTTAAAGTCTTATAAACAAAACACTCGCGGTGTCGGTTACGGTAACAATGTCGTGAGTTAAATGGATTTTTCCAATCTCAAAAAATGCCCAACGCGGCTAAAAAAGTTCTGACTTCAAAAAAAAAAAAAGATTTTGGGTTGGTTTCAACTCAAAATTGTGCATTGGTCTAAAGTATATGCTATTATGTTTGGTATCAAGTAATTGCAGCAGTGGCGGCTCAGTGGTCACGGACACGACTTACGAGTTGTAGGTCGTAGGTTCGAACCCAGAGAGGCGCATTCCGCCGCCGCGCGCCGCCTGCCGCCGCCCGCGCCGGTTCACCCTCGCCGCCGCGTTGATAAGAAAGACCTATCAAAACTCGCCACCGCCGCCATAGTTCACACAAATCCAAGGGTAAACTAATACTTCGGCACCGCGGCTGCTTTTGCTATAGGTATGAGAAACTCTTGTGCAAAATTTCATGCTTCTAGAAGCATGAAATTATGCAGCCTAAACGGCTGATGCTAGGATTAACGGTTTAGGCCGTTGTCTGTCAGCGAATTAATGAATTTTAGATTTTTGTCAATAGATTTTATTAATGTACCGAAATTGAAAAAAATATGAAAGAAATAATTTTACTACTACCATTTAAGTAATTAATTGGAGAATACTTCTTGACCTAGTTTATTCTTGATGGAAAATTACTAAGAATAAAATAAAAACAGTAAGTACAATTTTCTTAGTGTACAACCTTAGCGAAAATGGACCTTATAAAAGACGGCATTACAGTATCTTTTAATATAAATATATATGTACCTTTTTATATACTTTCCTATCTTAACTTTGTCTTTCAGGATCGTAGTGCGAAACGAAGTGTAATTTAAGGGGCATCCAACCAAATAAAAGCCAGTAACTATCTCTTTATGATAGTGAAAATAGAATCTTGATTTGAAAATGGATGTTATATTTTAGTTACTTTAAAATTTAAGGCCACCCATTCCATGTTTTGTAGTGATAGTTGTATTTTTGTTACGTATTTTCTGGTGTGCAATAAAGTATACACAAAGTGTTAAAACATTAACAACTGAACAACTTTCACTACCGGACCAACTCTGAAATCACGAAAAAAAAATCAGCTGTTTCATAAATTTTGGTCAAGTAAGTATTGTATTAAACAGCTGATTTTTTTTCGTGATTTCATAGTTGGTCCCATAGTGAAAGTTGTTCAGTTCGATGTTCTAAAGCATCTCTTAAGTTTCTCGGGTTAATTTTTTAACACCTTATATAAATAAATAATAAATAAATAAATCATCATCTGCCTAGCCTTTTTCCAACTATGTTAGGGTCGGCTTCCAGTCTAACTGGATGCAGCTGACTACCAGTATCTATATAGGTACATAAAATTCAAAGTCCTGACTGACTGATATATCAACGCACAGCCTAAACCGCTGGTCCACACAGAGACATGAAATTTGGAGGGTGTGTTCTTTGTGAAGATTAGGTATCCACTAAGAAAGGGATTTTCGAAATTCCACCCCTAAGAGGGTCGAATGGGGGGAGGGTGAAATTTCACGAAAACGGAGTCGCGGGCAGAAGCTAGTTTTACATAGAGCGACTGCCTATCTGACTTAATACAAGAAAAATAAAAATTTTGCCAAATTTCAGCAACTTCTGAAATTGAAATAAGTTTTTCCTTTGTTGCCCTTTTTTTAAGTCAGTTGTTGTTTTTACGAATAGTGGAATGTACATTGACATAAACTGAAAACCGTATTTCTTCTTCTTTGTTTCTTTCATGAATGGCGGAACGAAGCTTGAATAGTTCCATACAGATGTATTATACTTTTACTGCAGCTTTAACTGGCCACGGGTCATTCAATAAACACCTCTTTGTCATAGGAGTAACAGACAGTCCGCTGTGCAGGGCCTGCATGGAGGACGACGAGACAGCGGCACATTTGCTTCTAAACTGCCCGGTGGTCGCCACGTACAGGGCAAAGTACTTCGGTAACCCAGGTACCCTACATGAGACGGTCAGTAACATCAAGGCGTTGCTGGCCTTCCTTGAGGAGCTGGGGTGGATCGAATGATCGATTTTCCCACCCGTACGCAAAATACGCGCATTGACGTGGAGTTGCGGACAACAGCCCGTTGTACCTATTACCTATTACCTATTACAGATGTATCATGATATTTTTTTTATGCCCCACTTGTGGGCAAATGTTTCCCCCACAACTTTCCACCGTTCCTTGTGTGTTGCCTTCTCCGGCCAATCTCCCGTAAACACATCATAATGATAATAAGCTGTAAGCAACAATACTTATGAATTTCTTGTAATTGTATATTTATTTTTTCTATGTATTATTATTAATTAATTTCTGATTATTTCTTGGTTACTAACATAATTTTTAAGTGTATTTACTAACAAAAATATGGATCTCTGTGTCTGACATAAATAAAAATTGAATTAAATACGATTAGACAAACATTAGCGCCAAAAGATGTCAAACTGCGATAAACATCCCAAACTCAACGAATGCAGCAAAAATCTGTGCAGAAGCAGCCGCTCAAAAGGGAATGTCTTTTTTCCGACCACAAGCAAACGAAAGTCAACTGTGGCCGTTAAAAATAAATAAAAATAACTAAAAACACTCGTTGTTGAGTAGTGGCCAAATTACAAACGTGAAGTGGGGAAAGTCGAGTTCTGTTGAACCATTTCATTTAGAATAAGAACAAAATGTGATCGCAATTTTGTTACACTGCTCCCTTTAAAACCCAGCTTATGTAATTCGGAAGTTGGATATGAAATATTTATTTTTTCAAACATTCCAGAACAGTTATGCTAAAAGGTGAATTTTTGAAATTATACAGCTTTTACCCTTGAACGATATAATTGTCTACAGAAAGTGTGGGTCACAGTTTCACGGTAATACGAAAATACTATTAGTTGATACCATTATTTTGCGACAGCACGTTTTGCCGAATAACTGTAACAAAGAATGAGACAGGCGTACGTCTGGTTCAATATCACGAATTTTGCTCTTTTCTGTTAATTTGCAATGTGTTGGTCCAATGTGTTGAATTAATCATGATTCATGATTCTAGCTAACACACACTGCGGAATGTTTTTTGATAGTTATGCTTAGTTGCATTCAGTTGGTTTGCCTGCAATTGGATTTTGTGTATTGTTTGGACTAATTCGGAATACAAAACTATGATTGCCGTAAGGAATCAGCACCTTCATTGCCTAACACATAACCAATCACAATCTGAATAATTTTGAAGGATATTGGCTATTCCATTGCTTCATATAAGTTCAAAGAACTTAAATATCGCAATGGAAGATGTTGAACTGTCAAAATAAGAACCATATTACTGATAGTGTGTCACGCAATTACCTCGCAGATGTTACGTCCGGAAATCCATGTCAGTAAAATGTCATGCAAAAATATTTTGTTTTAATTCAGGCTTTGATGCAGAGTGCAACATCGCCATTCAGCCGATTCGACGAGTCAAAACCTCCTGGCGATGTTCCGTGGAGAGGCGAAACACTTTTCGAGTGTAGGTTTGGGTTTTAAATTGCAAAAATAAATTGCAGATTTAACACTTGTCGAATGTAGGTTTGGGTTTCAAGTTGCAAAAAAAAAATATCGCAGATTCTGTATACATAAAAAAACTGTGTGCAGGTGCCGATTGTGGTCTGAAAATAATATTAATAAACTGTTTCAGAGAACCGCGCTTATCAAAATTTTGTGTTTAGTCGAACAGCTTAGGTGTCGTTCGGTCAGGTGCTTTTGAATTCAGTGCTCTTAGTGGAATACCTCATTTATGCGGATAGTGCGGTGCTATATATATACTGCAACCAAGTCTGGATGTTGTTTCTGCGGAATGAAAGGAAAATATTTTTGCATAACATTTTTAAGAATGATAATAATTACTGAGCTCAGCACACCTTTTTGTACATAAAACCACAAAAGTATGTAAACAGTTTTATCGTTTTTAAAACAGTATTTCCATATGTGACACAGGTGGGAGCTTTACAAATATGTTCTGTTGAGGATGAATACATGAATATAAAAATGTATTATTTTTAACCCAATAGCATTTGGGAACACAGCGCTGACGAGCAGGTAACATTGTTTTTTTAAGCCTTTTCAATATTTATGCGTCACCAGTAGGTATGGAATATTATGAGATGTATGAGGGGTGTCTATGTTAGAGTTTCTAGGCTAAACAGATGTAGATGCTTTGCATTTCGAGGCTTTCACCAAGCTGTAGGTCCATGTTGTGTGGGGCTCACCTTAAAAATTCCCAAAATGGTGACCACGTGTCACTATTTTATGAATTTTTGGCCTCATCGGTCTTGCGTTTATTTATTTACTTTAAGTATTTAGCAGCTTCTACGTATAATTGATCTTAAGTAATATAGATCATAAAAGACTCGGTCTTACACAGTCGCCAATTACAGGTTTACCAGCAATCTCAGAATAAGTGATCACACAAATAATAATAACAAAACTAAACTAAAGGCTAGAACTTCGAAATTTTATGACAAGATACTTCTTAAACTTGTGGTTAAAGAATCTTTATTTACTCAAAAGAAATTTACTACAAATTTCACTTAATGAGAAATATTTTAACGATAATAATGGTGACATTCATGAGCAGAGCTAGTATATACATGCACAAATATTAAGAGAAGACAACAATAATTAACGTTCAATAACAAGACATCGAAGGTAGCAGCAAAATATTCATGCGAAACAAAAATAAAAATTTTGTGGGTAAATTACAAACATGAACCAGGGCCGGATTTAAATTTTGTCAATAATAAAAGATTTTAACATAGTTTTAAATATTTGTAAACTTGTAGTGGTTTTTATTTCTAGTGGTAGTTTGTTGTACATCTGTGCCCCTTCGTATGTAATACTTTTCTTTCCGTAATTTGTACGTGTTCTCGCAAGACAAATATCGTTTGCGCTACGGAGAAGTCTTAACCCTTCTTCGCTGTTAGTTTTAAAAATGAGTTCAGAGTGTAGCTTTTTATCTCTAATTTTTTTTATTAAGATGCATGTATTATAGTAATAAATTTGTTTTATATTCATTAATTTAGTTTCGGAGTAAATTGTATCTGTTGGTGTGAGAAAGTCATAATGAAATAAGATTTTTATTAGTTTATTTTGTATTCTTTGGATACAGTTTAAGTTAGTTTTGGCTGCGCTACCCCATATTTCTATTAAATAATCTAGATGCGATCTGACGAGGGAGTGATAGATATTCAGTCTAACCTGTCGTGGCAAACATCGAACAACACCGTAAAGACGTCCTGATAATGACGATAACGTAGATCTTATTTTGTTTATATGCGACTTCCATGTTAATCCACTGTCCAATATTAGCCCTAGGTTTTTATTCCCTCAATTGAATATTATTAATATAAAGCTTAGGGCAGCATTGTAATTGTTTATTTTTTGCCTTAAATATAATATAGCTCGTCTTTAATACATTGATTGTGAGTAAATTATATTGAAACCAGTCGTGTAATTTGTCTAAATCCCTTTGTGCATAGTCCATCATTTCGTTTATTGAGGAACCATAATAAAATATACATGTGTCATCTGCATATAGACTAATTTCGCCATTTAAAGACACCTGACATATGTCATTAACATAGATTAGAAATAGCAGGGGCCCAATAATTGAGCCTTGTGGTATACCGCATGTAATGGGCTGGGTAGTACTTTGATATTTACCTATTTTTACGACTTGAAAGCGATTCGTTAGATATGATTCCAAAATTTTGAGTGCATTGTCGGTGATTCCAATATGTTCTAACTTTTTTAAAAGGCGGGAATGACTCACGGTATCGAAGGCTTTTTTGAGGTCTATAAATATGCCAAGGACTAGTTGTTTTCCATCAATATGCATTCTGATTTTGGTGATAAGATCCACAGTGGCGGATAAAGTGTTAGATT